>JBBGZY010000434.1:3862500-5194567 GCA_037952925.1 Lithobates clamitans | reverse complement strand
GACTGTTATGGTGCGTGTAGAGTCTGCTTAAGCATCTAACCCTGCCTCGGACACGAGGCATGGTTACAGAGCCATAGGGAGTATGAACTCCTTCTGCTGGACCTCACGCAAAAGCGCATGCTGCATGCTTCTCAGAAATTGTTTGAACATGGTAATGAAGCCGGACGTCTCTTGACATATTTGACCAGACCTGACCATTCTCCCATTTCTATCCCATGTATCATTACTGCCCAGGGTACCATTAGTGATAACACAGGGGATATATTAGACTCCTTTTTATGCTTTTATAAAGACCTGTACACCTCTAGGGTTGACTATGATGAATCTCAGCTGACTGACTACTTAACTGACATATCTCTCCCCTTCCTATCGGATGAGGGGCGTGATATGCTGGAAGCTCCTATCTCGGTTGAGGAGATTGCTGCGGCCATTTCACAAATGCCTGCACATAAGTCTCCTGGCCTAGACAGCTTCTCGACTGAATGGTATACACAATTTAAAGACCTTTTGTGCCCCTTTCTTTTGCGGACCTATAACAAAGCCCTAGATGTTGGGGCCCTCCCCCAACGATGCAGGAGGCCCTGATTATACTTCTATTAAAACCCCGTAAGGACCCACTTAAATGCGAATTCTACCGCCCAATCTCTCTCATTAATGTGGACGTTAAGATTATGGCCAAAATATTAGCAAACCGTTTGAATAATGTAGTCGCATCCCTGGTCAATAGTGACCAAGGGGGTTTTTATCTCCGGCAGGTCCACTAGAATGAATATTCGCAGACTGTTTCACAACCTGCAATATCCACATGATTGTCCTCCTACTCGCTCCATTGTGTCTTTGGATAGTTGCAAGGCATTCGACAGTGTTGAATGGCCATACCTTTTTCTGGTGTTACAGATGTATGGCTTTGGCCCCCCGTGTTGTAGCATGGTTAAAACTCCTTTATACCTCCCCGGTAGCTTGGGTTTGGGTCAATTCCTCTAATACTGACCCATTTCCGATTACTAGGGGCACACGACAGGGGTGCCCGTTGTCACCCCTCTTGTTCGCCCTGGCCATGGAGCCACTTGCGGTTCGCATTCGCTCCTCCCCCTCAATTATAGGACATCCCCGATTGCCAATATAGAGGAACGCATCTCACTTTATGCGGATTACACATTGGTGTATCTAGCTGATACCAATGAGTCACTGAGGGCCTTGTTGGAGGATATCACTACCTTTGGAGACTATTCTGGCTTCCTGGTGAATTGGGATAAATCCAGCCTTTCCCCCTTAGATGTGGCTACCCCTCCCCAGATCCACCCGGACTCCAAACTTCAGGTGGTGTCCTCCTTTAGGTACCTATGTCACCAACAACTTAGATCCTCTCTTGGTCGACATTCAGGAGCAGACCAAGCAGTGGATGGACTTGCCTCTGGACCTCATGGGGAGGGCCAATGTTCTTAAAATGATATATTTACCAAGATTGCTCTATATCCTTGCTAACTCCCTGTGTAAAATACCTAAATCTATTTTTAAACGCATAGACACGATATGTACTACTTTCCTGTGGAAGAGTGGTTCCCCCAAGGTGGCACTTGAAACGCTGAGGTTACCAGCCCATTTGGTGGGCTTGGTGTTTCCCAACTTCTTCTTATATTATTTGGCATTCCAGCTGGTGCACATACATGACTGGCTGTGCCCAGTCAGGGCTAATGCCTGTACATCCACAGAGGGGGCCATCACATCTTCCTCGGAAACCCTACATAATATCATATACAGGGGCCGGGTCCATGACCACCCCCGAACCTCCATACTTGCCACTTCCCTTTCATCATTTCGATATATTGTCACGAAGATATCCAAACATACTTGGCTGAAGTCCCCCAATAATCCCTTGTGGTTTAACCCTAATCTGCAGGAATTGTACTCCCTTCCAGATACCAATCGTTGGCACTCCAAAGGGGTTAAATATTTATGCCCCCTGTACAATGCCCAGGGCTTTAAAACTTTCTCTCAGCTATGTTTAGACTTTGACCTACCAAGATCCTATTTATTTTTTTACTACCAGCTCAGACATGCTATCCATGCCCAGTTTGGCTCCCTGGATGACACCACTGACCTGCCCCCGTTGGAAAAACTGCTCAGACAGCCTGATACCACTTAACTAGTCTCCACCTTTTATGCAGCCCTAATGACTGACTTTAACCCCAGGTTTTACAAAGCTCAAGTAAAATGGACCTCGATGGACATCTCCATGGTAGACGAGGACTGGTCAGAATTTAGTGACATGTATAAAACTTTTTTTATTGCTTCCAGGGACCGCATCATACAGGTAAAAATTTTTCATTAGACCCACCTTACTCCGGCTAGGTTGCATAAGATGGGTCTCTTGCCCTCGGCTGTCTGTTTCCATGGCTGTGGCCAAGAGGCCAATTTCCTACATTGCTGCTGGTCATGCCCGATAGTCCGGGACTTCTGGGAAGAAGTGGGTGCTTTCATCTTGTCAGCGTTGGACCTCCCTAACATAATCCACCCCAAGAACTGCCTGTTAGGCATCTTTGGTGACTTACTCATATCGTCCCATGCCAAGAGACTGCTCCGCATACTTTTTTTCTATGCTAAAAAGACTATCTTACTGTCCTGGAAGAGTGCACAGACCTCTCTGAAATCCCTCTGGTTAAAACTTATTAATGATTCTATCCCACTATATAAACTGACTTTCAAACTCCCCAAACGGAACAAAAACTTTCACAAAATTTGGGGTAGATGGTTGGCTAGTCCTTTAACCCTCTCCCAGCACTGATTTTACTACCCTTGATTGACCATTGATGGGCCGTGCCCCAGGCATCTCTAATGTTTGGTCCCCCATTACTGCTATGCCCTGGTAGTATACCTACACCTCTTACTGTTGTGCCTACTTATGCCTATTGGGCTGATTTATGTCTATTTTTCTATGCTTGAACATATTACATACCAGTTCTTACCTCTGTATGACCAGACTGTCTTGTGTTATTGTTGTTTTTTTGTGTTTGTATTTTTTTAATGTTTGTTGGTTTGTCTTAAACCTAATAAAAATATCTTTAAAAAAAAGAACTATGTTGCCTTAGTTCGGCCTGAGGCCGGATTTCAAGAAGAAACCCTGACGGCACTTGAAGCTGGCCATCCTGGCTTTCCCCCCCAAAGCGCCCGCGAGGTCCGTATCAAATATATGGAGTACTTTGCAGGTAAAGGGGCCATTGATATGCCAGAAAATGTTTAATAAACATTTTATATAAAAAGATATTAAAAGACACCGCCCTGCCACCTAACAATATCTCCACCGCGCCTGCTAAAGAGTGAAAGTGTAATATATCTGTATACAAAGATAACAAAACGTGTGGTGAACCAACTCCCCACAGCTAAAGTGAAGCAGCCCCTTTAAAATAAATCTAATATGAAAAATATATTTAATCTAGTGTGCCTGTGCAGTAATAAGCCACCCACAGGCACTACACAGAAAAAATAAGAGGCGCTATTAATCAATACAAGTGATCATGTGCTACAAACCAGTGATAGTGTGACCCCCTAAAGGTGTCAGCGTATCTACATGAATAAAGTAAACAAACAAAGTTGTAAAAAAATGTGAAAAAAATGTTCAAAACCACACACTAAATATGCTAAATGTATGGTAGCAATACAGTGATGGTGTGACCCCCTCCATATATGTAACTTACCATCAATGAGTGGATCTTTTAAACAAAGATATTAATACCTCTCCAGTGATGAAGTGCAAAATATTCATGCTAAGCATGCACTAAATAAATAGAAAATATTCACACTTTCAAAAAATCAGTCCAAAAAAATGACATGACATCACACGTGATAAATAGTGTCCTAAGTAAGTGCACCTTATCTGCACCTTAATTTTTTGGCTGGTTTTTATCGTTTTAAATGTGAGTGAAATATTAGAAGATTGCAGTGATTTTAATAAAAGTGTTAAACTGGTTCACACTATTGGAGCACTTATTATTTCTTTCATGTGGGCCTCATGTTTAAACAATCACCGTGGAAACAACGATTGATCCTATTACCCGGGGGTGGTAAATAAGCGATTTTTGCCGTGCATGAGAGTGCAGGCAAAGCTAGTCGGTGAGTGTTATTCTTGAGGGAGTGGAAGCACCGTGCACCAAGGAAGAGGTGGAAGATATATGTTATCACCTGGTTGCATCAAGATTGATCACTTACTTAGGACACTATTCATCACGTGTGATGTCATGTCATTTTTTTGGACTGATTTTTTGAAAGTGTGAATATTTTCTATTTATTTAGTGCATGCTTAGCATGAATATTTTGCACTTCATCACTGGAGAGGTATTAATATCTTTGTTTAAAAGATCCACTCATTGATGGTGAGTTACATATACGGAGGGGGTCACACCATCACTGTATTGCTACCATACATTTAGCATATTTAGTGTGTGGTTTTGAACATTTTTTTCACATTTTTTTACAACTTTGTTTGTTTACTTTATTCATGTAGATACGCTGACACCTTTAGGGGGTCACACCATCACTGGTTTGTAGCACATGATCACTTGTATTGATTAATAGCGCCTCTTATTTTTTCTGTGTAGTGCCTGTGGGTGGCTTATAACTGCACAGGCACACTAGATTAAATATATTTTTCATAATAAACATTTTAAAAATATTTTTTTTAGTTAAACTGAAATAAGATTTCCTTTGATTCACTGCTTGTGTTTCTTTTAGCTGTCTCCTAGGTTATCCAATGGGTTTTTCTTTTTGGCCACTTTCTTCAATAGTGCAAACGTAATTTATTTAATACATGAGGTGGCAATCTCTTCTTCAGCGAACTATTATGTTGTGGGTCTGCTACACACACACCTTGTTTTTGTTGTTAATGTATGTAATGCATTACTGATAAAAATATTCATCATTTTCAGCACCATGAATGAATTTTTGTGAGTCACGAAAATGGCATGATTGTAGCAAATTATAAAGCACTGTGGGAGTTATTTACTAAAAGGAAATCCACTTTGCACTCCAAGTGCACTGAAAAGTGCACTTGAAACTGCACTGAAAGTGCACTTGTAGTGCAAAGTGGATTTGCCTTTAGTAAATAACCCCCATAAACACCAAATTAGTCCAAAAACTGCTATTGAGCATTGAAAGAAGAAGCCACACATTGTTGAGTACACTGTTTACTCTGTGCACATTTACATGTGCGTTAGAAAAGGGTTTTTGAACGAACCAACATATTTTTGTAATAACATTTTTGGTTTTGACAGTACAAATAGCCTTTTTGGTGTTAAACAGGCATGTTTAAAACCATAAAACAATACAACTCAGGAACTTACAAAGTTCAACTTTGATAATTTGAAGGCAATATCAGACATTAGTATGTCCAAACTGTGTTGATCTTGCCTGGGGGTGCATGGGGTGATGTCACCCCTGTGAAAGCCAAATTTTGAAGATGCACACAAATTAAGAGTAAAAATGTGGATTTCCCTCCTGATCCCATGCCTAATGTCAACATGTGCTAGCTGCCATCATGGGGGATCAATGGACGTGTTTGCGGGATGCAACCCCTTCCTCTCACCTAGTTGAGTTGCGAGGAAGGGGTTGCACCCACAAAACGCATACATTGATATCCCGTGATGGCAGATAGCACATGTTGACACACTGGGGTTGATTTACTAAAGGCCAATAGACTGTGCACCTTGGAAAGTGCAATTGCACTCTGCAAGTGCAGTTGCTCCAGAGCTTAGTAAATGAGGTAAAGTTTTACTTTGCAAAGAATACCCATTTTTGCTTGCACATGATTGGTTGATGAAAGTCAGCAGAGCTTCTGCTCATTTACTAAACTCTGGAGCAACCGCTCTTGCATGTGCAACTGCACTTTTCAAAGTGCACAGTCTTTTTGCCTTTAGTAAATCAACCCCACTGTGTGCATCTTCAAAAGTTGGCTTTCAATATACTTCAAAAAAGATTCTAAAATCTTAAAAATATAAACAAATTGAAAAATGTTGATGTGTTTTAGATTCTGCCTAAAACAATAATGATGTTTTTGAGTCTTTTTTCAACATCATTGATGTCTTCCTTGATCTTCTGTAAATCACGATTGCACACCATGATCTCACCGATGAGGATGTGTGCACTTGCACTTGTGAAATGAGTTTCTTCTTCCACAACATCCACATCACCTAAAATTCAAAAACACACCATGTATTAAAAATATGCATACATCTATTACCTGAAGTTGTGGTCTCAGACACTCACCTGTTGTGGACACTATTTCCCCCACTTCATAAACCTCTCCTTCCTCCACATCCTCTGGTTGTGGTGTTGGTATTTCCCCTTCTTTAGGAGGTTGGGGGTCCCTGGTGTCCTCAGATGTCCCGAGTCTTTTCTTCCCTATGTGAATAAAAAAAAGGTATACTTAGCACACAGATATTTGAGGCCAGAAATAGGAATCAGAAACATTGCTTGGAAGTGTCGTACAATTGTCTTTTTGGGCAGAGTTCCAAGCTGAAGACATTTTTTTCCCCTTTCTAAAGCTGGAATACTTACCTTTTTTGTACAATTTTCACACATGGAGACACCCTTAGTATCCACTGGAGCACCTGTTTGGGACACCTTAAAGAGGCTGTTCTGGTGTCCCACATTAGTGCTCCTGCGTCCAGATGTGTAAACAGCTGCTGAGTGTCCTCTCCTTACACTGAATCAAGTTTACATTTCATTCTAGTTACAAACCCATCTAGACAACAATGTACTAAACTTCTTTAATACAAGTAGGCCTGAACAAATGTAGTTAACCTGGATCTGCCAAAAACATCGTATTAGTGGGCGAATTAGTGGAAGTAACATTTCTGTCTTTGCAGATGACACAAAGCTATGCAGTGGAATAACGTCCTTACAGGATGTCTCCAATTTACAAGCTGACCTCAATGCACTGTCTAATTGGGCTTCTATGTGGCAGATGAGGTTTAATGTTGAGAAATGTAAAGTTATACACTTGGGGGATATGCATGCATCATACATACTAGGGGGAGTACAACTGGGGGAATCCATAGTGGAGAAGGATCTGGGGGTTTTGGTAGATCATAAGCTCAATAATAGCATGCAATACCATGCTGCGGTTTCCAAAGCGAGGAAAGTCCTTTCTTGTATTAAGAGAGGTATGGACTCCAGAGAGAGAGATATCATTTTGCCCCTGTTCAAATCATTAGTAAGACCTCATCTGGAATATGCAGTTCAGTTTTGGGCACCAGTTCTCAAAAAGTATTTCGGGAATTGGTGAAAATGCAGAGAAGGGCAACCAAACTGATAAGAGGCATGGAGGAGCTCAGCTATGAGGAGTTCTCAAAAAGGATATCGGGGAACTGGAGAAAGTGCAGAGAAGGGCAACCAAACTGATAAGAGGCATGGGGGAGCTCAGCTATGAGGAAAGATTAGAGGAACTGAATTTATTCACTCTTGAGAAGAGGAGAATAAGGGGGGATATGATCAACATGTTCAAATATATAAGGGGTCCATATAGTGAACTAGGTGTTGAGTTATTCACTTTACGGTCAACACAGAGGACAAGGGGGCACTCTTTACGACTGGAGGAAAAGAGATTTTATCTCCAAATACGGAAAGGTTTCTTCACAGTAAGAGCTGTGAAAATGTAGAATAGACTCCCGCCAGAGGTGGTTCTGGCCAGCTCAGTAGATTGCTTTAAGAAAGGCCTGGATACTTTCCTAAATGTACATAATATAACTGGGTACTAGCATTTATAGGTAAAGTTGATTCAGGGAAAATCCGACTGCCTCTTGGGGGAATCAGGAAGGAATTTTTCCCCCTGCTGTAGCAAATTGGAGCATGCTCTGCTTGATTTTTTTGCCTTCCTCTGGATCAACTGTGGGTATAGAATTGGGTATATTGGATTGTACGATTTTTTTTTGTTTTTTTTATGGTTGAACTGGATGGACTTGTGTCTTTTTTCAAACTGACTAACTATGAATGAACGATGTTTACTACGAATGATTACTGTGCCAACGAACCTGAAAGATGCTGTTTTAAACTGTACAACAGTAAAGAAAAACACATGCAGCATGCAAGTAATAATAATAATAGAAACACAGGTCAAATACTTACTTTTTAGAAGCAGTTTGCTGATCTTTCTGTACTGATCCTGCTCCCTCAATTTCAGGTCTGACCAGTGTTTCCTCAATTGATCCTTGGATCGTCGTACCACAAAATTCCTGTGCAGACTTAGTCATGATCTTGGCCTTTCTCACATTTGGGTTTGGGTAGAGTCCATACTTCCCATCATAGTCGGCCCTCTTCAAGATGTCCACCATCTCCACCATCGCTACAAAGGACGTATTTGAGGCCCTAAATCTCCTCTGGGATCGGGATGTTCGTGGCTCCGGCCTTTCATCATTGCTGCTGCTGCTGCTGTCTGCATGCACTTGTTCTTTCTCCACCATGTGCTCTTCCACTGCGCCGAAAGAGAAGGGGCGGGGAATATACTAGATAGAAGGTCAGGGGAAGGTGGAGTTTCATGCATGCGCAGTGTATAAAAAGCGGAACACGTGAGTGTCGTACGTACGATCTGTGAGTGGAAGAAGGAGTAGCGGAAGCGCCGATCGTGATAATGAATGTACAATTTGAACTTGGTGCATCAGTGGCCTATACTGCTTATAGATTAAAGCCTATATTGGGACAAGATTAGAAGAGTTTAGCCTGACATTAGGATTTGTCTTGTGTTGTGTCTTGCAGAGAAAATTGATCCATTAAATGATAGGGAATTTCTACCAATATTCATTGACATGTTCAGGGAGCTGCCCTGTCTGTGGCAGGTGAACCACCTGTTTTTTAATAAGCTAAGAAAGAGGAAGGCAGTGCTGGAGAAACTGCTTGGATTTGTAAAGCCGATGATCCCCACGGCAGATATCACCTATTTGAAAGCCAAAATTGGTGGCATGAGGAGTACTTATATTAGGGAGGGAAAGACGGTCCAGAATTCCCAGAGATCAGGAGCAGCAGATGACGTTTATGTACACAGGCTGTTGTACTATGACAGACTGCATTTTCTGTCAGACCAAAGTGAACCCAGGCCAGCACTCTCCACTCTTCCTTCAAGGCCTACTTCCACCTCAGCTGAGGCTTCCGATGTCCAACCTGGGTTTTCCATGTGGTGATGTGGTGGAGCCCAGCTTGAGTCAGGTAGAGCATTGTTCAACATATTTCTTGTTGTAAAATTAATGATGTTAACTAGATGTTATTATTGGTCACTAATTTCTGATTTAACAAAGTGGTTTACATATCAATAGACAGTAGTGGCCAAAAAGGATTGGGACAAAAATGCTGGGCTCAGAATGATATATTTGTTAACATTCAATTTGTAACAGTCATGAGCTCAAAATTGTGTGTGATTTATGAACAAAAAACTAAAACTATGTCCCTTTTTCATACACAGGAAAGCCTCAGTCAGTAGGTGGCGGGGGTAAGTGGCAGCCAGGAGGTTGACCATCATCCTCCTCCTCCACCTCCTGCCGCAACTCCAACACCAGGGCCACAGCCTGGAAGGAAGTGTCTAAGGAAGACAAGAGAGTGATGGCCTGGGTTCAGTCTGGTCTGGCAAAAGATGCAGGCTGTGGTCATACATCTGCTGCTGTTCCTGATCTCTTGGACTCCTGGACCAGATTGTGCTCACTAATATATGGACTCCTCAGGCCACTAATTTTGCCTGTAAAATTGTTTTGATGTGTGTCCTGGGGTACAAAAGCTTCTCAAATTTCACCAGTTTATCCAGCATTGCCTTCCTCTTTATTTTGTTATGACCCATAATAAAGGTCTATTTTTTTTGGACAAATACTTGCCTATGTATGTTCCTTCCAAAAGAACAGTTTGTTTGTGAGTAGGAAGGTACATTTCAAAAATACAATGTAAAATTAACAAGGGACACCAACCAACCTCCTTGAGGTTAAAAAATACAAGATAATAATGGTGTTGTGGTAACTTGACACACAAAATGAAAAAAAAAAAATAGTATGGAGGGGGGCGTGGCCTGACCTGGCATGGTGATGGAAGCCTAATCCCCGAGCTCCTGCCACCACAGGGATACCCTGACTAACTTTGGAGGAATACTGACCCCGTCCTTCTCACAAATTATGGGAACTGCTTCCCGAAACTCTTCTGCCTCCAGATCCCGCTCTCCCCGGGAACTGAACGGAGGGGTAAACCGCAATATCCCAGAGATGTTCCGCTCCCAGAGAGGGAACATGGCGTCTTCCCGCCACGGACCGATCCACACACAGCCTCTGCCTTCATCCCCTACGGAGCTAACGCTGTCCCCTCAGTCACAATCCCGAGCATTCGGAACAGGCATTGAGCTATCCCCACACCCTCCTCTCAGTATGCAGGATCTCCGGGCGATTGCAGACGACATAAAAGACACTCTTTCTGCCGCCATCTCGGAACTCAGACTGGACATACGCTCACTGAATGACCGAGTCCACATCACTGAAAAAACTGTAGATCGCCACGAGACAACACTATGCAAAGCTGCCACCCGGATTGATTCTCATACACTACAGATGAGGTACATGCAGCGCCACTTAGAAGACCTCGATAACAGAGGCCGAAGACACAATCTCCGGATACGGGGTCTGCCGGAATCATTCGAGGGAGACAATATGCCCGCTGCAGTGACCAGCCTCTTTAACAACCTTCTAGGCAGACCACCACAAACAGCGATCACTATGGAGAGAATCCACAGGGCCTTGAGACCCAAGGGGAGAGGTACAGACCCACCGCGAGACATCATATGCTGTATCGTCAATTATGCAATCAAAGAAGAGATTCTCCGACAAGCGAGGGGCAGAACACAGATTCTACATGAAGGGCACGCAATACAGATATATCAGGATCTGCCAGGAATCACCCTGCAACACCGTTGGGACCTGAAACCTCTCCTGAACACCCTCCGCTCAAAAGGCATCCCGTATAAATGGAAATATCCTTTCTGCCTATCAGCCTCAATGATGGGTCGCACAGCCCTCTTGAAAGCGCCTGAAGATCTGCCACATTTTTGTGGTGCAATGGGTATACCACTCATAGAGGTACCGAACTGGTACGCTGAATTCCGCCACACAGTAGCTAGAAAGGCTGCCCCTGTGGAGGAACCAATGGAGGCACAAGGAACGAGGTACCGCGGGAGGAGATCCCCGTCTGCCAACAGGCATCCTATCGGCCCTCGTTCGGGGTACCCTGCGGGCAGTCCCACTGAGTCACCGCGGTCTAGGAGGGCTCGCAGGGGCCGTTAATCAACTACTGGGCCTTTGAGAACATGTTCTACTGGTTCCCGTTGGCATTTTCTGACATTAATTAGTCTTTTTGTCTGACGGTTACTGGATTTTGTTTTGCAATTCGTTTTCACTTTGTTTTCATTACTTGGGCCAGTTAGCCTGTGTTACTTTGGGCACGGATCATACCCACTGGTTATAGCATCCGGCCTCCCCGCCCACTCCCCCCTCTGCCCAGCAACATCTCTCTGCAGTAGAGACTACAACTCCCACAACACACCACGACAGGATGACCGCCCTCTTCGGGACACATTACAAGCTCCTCCCTGTCGCGCCCCACACAGCGGATACACTTCAGCGCGACTTGCACATCGCGGACTTCCGGGTGTCTCAGCTTGCCAGTGACATGGACTTCCGCCCGCAGATTGCTTCTTCCGCCCCCATCGCCAGAGGATTTGGGACTACCACGAGCCTAGCATCTGGCTCAACATAGACAGGCTCCCCGACTGCAGCACATCTCAGCCAGTCTGATTCGGTCCCAGGCTCTGGATCCATGCAAGAACCCACCTGTCACTGATCTTTGAGTGGACTCAACCTCCTATCGTCCATATGATCCGAAGATCATTCTGTCCACTCATTCTGTCCTCCTACCGCAGACCAGCAGAGAAGAGTCCTGGACCCTTCACTCTTACGTCTCCAGTCTCCACAACCCGCAAGTATATCTGTACTGCAACTCTAACCCTAGGGGACTGCACCCAATGGCACAACCTTATCGCTAACTATGGGTTGCCCCCTTTTTTTTTTTTCAATGTTCCTTACCTTTTTGACCTGGAACTTCCACTCCACTCAGCTGACCGGCCGCCATCTGGCGCACTCCCTGCATTGTTGGGATCGGTTAGGCTGGCCATCATCCTATCGACCAGGCTATGAGACGGAGTGTAGGTCCCAGCTCCATACTTGAATGTGCCCGCAGGAGGGCGTTGTTGCACCTATGTTTTGCGTGCTCATTATAGCTATGTACGAATTGATTGTTTCTCTTATCTGCTCGTTACACATTCTTAATTACTAGGGATGAGCTTCGTGTTCGAGTTGAACCCATGTTCGACTCGAACATCGTCTGTTCGATCGTTCGCCGAATTGCGAACGATATGGGCCGTTCGCGCCAAATTCGTGTGGCGCGTCACGGCCCATAATTCACTGCGGCATCCCGGTGCATTGCTGGCTGATGATTGGCCAAGCATGCACTATGACCCGCATGCTTGGCCAATCACAGCGCCGTCTGAACAGAGAGCCGTAATTGGCCAAAGCCAAGGAGACTTTGGCCAATTATGGCTCAGGGGATTTAGTACACGCCCCACACTATATAAGGCCGCCTGCACGGCGGCCCTGTGTAGTGTGTGTTCCGGCGTTCATTGAGAGAGAGAGAGAGACAGACAGTGACATTTGATTTGAGTTAGATAGATTAGACAGAACAGTCAGTCAGTTTAGCTGCACTTACAGTGTATTGTGTATATATATATGCATCCCATATATATACACTGTATTCAGTTTAGCTAGATCCGTTCCTGTTATCTTCCTACTGACAGGCAGGCTTGTCTTGTTACAGTATTTACAGCTACCTGAAGAAAATTGCTGGTGTTCTTTTGATCCTATTCATACCACAGTCAGGCAGCTAGACTATTTACAGTTAGTGCATTGCATCCTGCTCACAGTGTTCAGCTAGATCCGTTCCTGTTATCTTCCTACTGACAGGCAGGCTTGTCTTGTTACAGTATATACAGCTACCTGAAGAAAATTACTGGTGTTCTTTTGATCCTATTAGTACCACAGTCAGACAGTTAGACTATTTACAGTTAGTGCAGTGCGTCCTGCTCACAGTGTTCAGCTAGATCTGTTCCTGTTATCTTCCTACTGACAGGCAGGCTTGTCTTGTTACAGTATATACAGCTACCTGAAGAAAATTACTGGTGTTCTTTTGATCCTATTAGTACCACAGTCAGGCGGCTAGACTATTTACAGTTAGTGCAGTGCGTCCTGCTCCCAGTGTTCAGCTAGATCCATTCCTGTTATCTTCTTACTGACAGGCAGGCTTGTCTTGTTACAGTATATACAGCTACCTGAAGAAAATTACTGGTGTTCTTTTGATCCTATTAGTACCACAGTCAGGCAGCTAGACTATTTACAGTTAGTGCAGTGCATCCTGCTGACAGTGTTCAGCTAAACCTACAAGTTAGTGGGGTGCATCCTGCTTACAGTGTTCAGCTAAAACTACAAGTTAGTGTGGTGCGTCCACCTCACAGTGTTCAGCTAAACCTACAAGTTAGTGCGGTGCGTCCTGCTCACAGTGTTCAGCTAAAACTACAAGTTAGTGGGGTGCGTCCTGCTCACAGTGTTCAGCTAAACCTACAAGTTAGTGAGGTGCGTCCTGCTCACAGTGTTCAGCTAAACCTACAAGTTAGTGCAGTGCGTCCTGCTCACAGTGTTCAGCTAGATCCGTTCCTGTTATCTTCCTACTGACAGGCAGGCTTGTCTTGTTAAAGTATTTACAGCTACCTGAAGAAAATTGCTGGTGTTCTTTTGATCCTATTAGTACCACAGTCAGGCAACTAGACTATTTACAGTTAGTGCAGTGTGTCCTGCTCACCGTGTTCAGCTAAACCTACAAGTTGGTGTAGTGAGACCTCTGCACAGTGTTCATCTAAAGCTACAAGTTAGTGCAGTGCGTCCTGCTCACAGTGTTCAGCTAGATCTGTTCCTGTTATCTTCTTACTGACAGGCAGGCTTGTCTTGTTACAGTATTTACAGCTACCTAAATAAAATTGCTGGTGTTATTTTGATCCTATTAGTACCACAGTCAGGCAGCTAGACTATTTACAGTTAGTGGGGTGCGTCCTGCTCACAGTGTTCAGCTAAAACTACAAGTTAGTGTGGTGCGTCCACCTCACAGTGTTCAGCTAAACCTACAAGTTAGTGTGGTGAGTCCTGCTCACAGTGTTCAGCTAAACCTACAAGTTGGTGTAGTGAGACCTCTGCACAGTGTTCATCTAAAGCTACAAGTTAGTGCTGTGCGTCCTGCTCACAGTGTTCAGCTAAAAATACAAGTTAGTGTGGTGCGTCCACCTCACAGTGTTCAGCTAAACCTACAAGTTATTTTTTTGCGAGCTTTGCACAGTGTTCACCTAAAGCTACCTGTAGAAGGTTGGTGGTGTTTTCCTGATCCTATCACTACCGCAGGCAGCTAAAAAAGCTACAAGTTAGTTTTTTGTGAGCTCTGCACAGTGTTCAGCAAAAGCTACCTGTAGAAGGTTGGTGGTGTTCTCATACTACAGGCAGGCAGTTGATTTTGCTAGCTGCAGTATCAATACATTATATATATATATATATATATATATATATATATATATATATATATATATATATATCTCCCAGCTTAGTGCAGCTACAGGCCATTAGTATGTCTGGAAGGCCAAAAAGGAGAGGCAGACAGTCACAAGCCAATAAGAAAGAGCAAGCAGGCTCTGTGTCTAGTGCTGGTCGTGGAGACGGTGCATCCTCATCAGCACGTGGCCGTGGGACACGCTTGGCCTTTTTTTCGGCAGCTGGCCGTGTTGAGCCGCAACTTGCGGAAGACTTGGTCGAGTGGATGACCAAGCCGTCCTCATCCTCCTCATCCTCTTTCACCCATGCCCAGGGTACTTTGTCTGGCAAAGCAGCGGCCTCTTCCCTCGGCTCAATGTCATCAGTGACTCCTTCCCTAGCCCCACCATGTCCTCCTGAGGAGTCCCTCGAACTGTTTGACCACAGTGTTGGGTACATGGTCCAGGAGGATGCCCAGCGTTTGGAAGGCTCTGATGATGATACTGAGCTCAATGAAGGCAGTAACATGAGCACGGACAGAGGGGGTGCCCAAGAAGGACAGCAATCTGGCAGTCATGCTCCCCCTGCTGCAGCATACTGCCAGGTTTGCTCCAGTGATGAGGAGGGAGGGGATGATGAGGTCACTGACTCAACGTGGGTGCCTGATACGAGAGAGGAGGAGGAGGAGGGGGCACATCACCAACGAGACAGGATGCCCTCCAGGGGCCAGCCTTAGGGCAGCACATTGACTGCATCACACCCCAAAGCTCCACATGTGCAGGGTGCTGCAGTCTCTGTGCATTATTCAAAAAGTTCTTTGGTGTGGGCCTTTTTTGAGACGAGTGCATCAGATCGCACCGCTGCTATTTGCAACATATGTCTCAAGCATATCTCGCCTGGCCAAATCATCTGCCGCTTGGGTACAACATGCTTGACCAGGCATATGTTGACCCGCCATGCAGTTCGTTGGCAAGCGTATCTAAAAGACCCACACCAAAGAACAAAGAGGACCTCTCCTTGCTCCTCATCAGCTGAGATTTCCAACCCCACTATATCTTCAGTCCTCTCTGAGACCTGCACTGAGAGGAATGAAGGTGTAGAATTAGGTGTGTCACAGCCAAGTACTTGTGGGCAATCTGCTTTTGGTACACCGACGTCAGATTGTACCAGGCAAATTTCCCTGCCCCAGCTGCTGCACCACCGAAAGAAGTTTGCTCCCAGACATCCACATGCCCAGCGGTTGAATGCTAGCTTGGCAAAATTGCTAGCACTTCAACTGCTGCCTTTTCAGTTGGTAGACTCTGCCCCCTTCCGTGAGTTTGTGGAATGTGCGGTTCCTCACTGGCAGGTACCCAAACGCCACTTTTTCTCACGGAAGGCAATTTCGGCTCTCTACAGGCATGTGGAAGGCAATGTCCATGCCTCGCTGGACAGGGCGGTCAGCGGTAAGGTGCATATTACCGCTGACTCATGGTCCAGCAGGCATAGACAGGGACGTTACCTAAGTTTCACGGTGCATTGGGTGACTCTGCTGGCAGCTGGGAAGGATGCAGGACAAGGTGCAGTAGTGTTGGAGGTTGTTCCGCCACCACGCCTCCAAAATGCTAATGATTGTGACACACCTCTCTCCTCCACCCCCTCCTCTTCTTCTTCCTCCATGACCTCTTCCTGTGCTTTGTCCTCGGAACCAGTGGTGCTCCGTAGCCATTCAAGGGGCTACGCAAGTACGCAGGTCAAAAGATGCCATGCAGTGCTTGAGCTGGTGTGCTTGGGGGACAGGAGCCACACTGGGGCAGAGGTTCTGTCAGCTCTGCAGGGGCAGGTTCAGAGGTGGTTGACGCCACGCCAACTTAAGGCAGGAATGGTGGTTTGCGACAATGGCACCAACCTGCTCTCTGCCCTCCGACAGGGACAAATGACCCATGTGCCCTGTTTGGCTCACATCCTTAACTTGGTGGTGCAGCGGTTCTTGGGTAGGTACCCGGGCTTACAGGATGTCCTGAGGCAGGCCAGGAAAGTCTGTGTGCATTTCCGCCGGTCATATAATGCCAGTGCTCGGCTGACGGACCTCCAAAAGGAGTTTAACCTGCCCAAGAACCGCCTAATCTGTGACATGCCCACCAGGTGGAACCCAACGTTGGCCATGCTGCAGCGGCTGCACACGCAGCAGAGGGCCATCAATGAGTACCTGTGCGACTATGGCACCAGGACAGGGTCAGGGGAGCTTGTTTTTTTTTCCCCACGCCAGTGGGCCATGATCAGGGATGCATGCACTGTCCTGTCACCATTTGAGGAGGCCACGAGGATGGTGAGCAGTGACAGTGCATGCATCAGTGACACTGTCCCCCTTGTCCACCTGTTGGAGCACACGCTGCGTGGAATAATGGACAGGGCACTTGAGGCAGAACAGAGGCAGGAAGAGGAGGACTTCCTTAGCTCTCAAGGCCCCCTTTATCCAGACAGTGTTCCTGCGTGCCCGCCGATCACACAGGAAGAGGAGGAGGAGGAGGAGGAGGAAGATTGTGTCAGTATGGAGGTGGAGCCTGGCACTCAACATCAGCAGCAGTCTTTAAGGGATCAGTCCCAAGAAACACATGGACTTGTACGTGGCTGGGAGGAGGTGGCTGCGGACCATGTCGTCCTTAGTGACCCAGAGGACTCCGGACCGAATGCCTCAGCAAACCTATGCTGCATGGCCCCCCTGATCCTGCAAAGTCTGCGTAAGGATCCTCGTATTCGTGGTATCAAAGAGAAGGACCAATACTGGCTGGCAACCCTCCTTGATCCACGTTACAAGGGTAAGGTTGTGGACCTTATCTTGCCATCGCAGAGGGAGCAGAGGATGAAACATCTTCGGGAGGCCTTGCAGAAAGGTCTGTGCAACGCGTTCCCAGAGACTGGGAGGTTACAAACTCCTGTTTCTGGACAACGTGTTGCTGAGGCTTCGGTCAGTCAAAGAAGGAGCGGTGGAGAAGGTGGCCATCTGACCAATGCGTTCAGACAATTTTTTGGTCCGCAGCTCCAAGGTATGATCGGTTCCAGCAACCATCTCCAGCGTCTGTTTTACATGGTGCAGGAATACCTAGGGGCAAGATCAGACTTGGACACCATTCCCACCGAAAATCCTCTGGGTTACTGGGTCTTGAGGATGGATCACTGGCCAGAGCTTGCACAGTATGCAATTGAGCTACTGGCCTGTCCTGCATCCAGCGTTCTTTCAGAACGCACATTCAGTGCTGCTGGAGGCGTGGTAACCGATCATAGGCTGCGTCTGTCCACCGACTCGGTCGATCGACTGACCTTCATAAAAATGAATCAGTCTTGGATCACCACCAGCTACCAAGCACCTGATGCTGATGTAACCGAATAATTTTTTTGAAATCTCAGATCCCTTCAAAGACTGCCTATGTTGATGCTGAGTGACTATCCCTGAGTAATTATCCTCTTCCTCTTCAATCATCACGCTGATAGCTTGTAAGAACATTTTTGATTCTGGGCGCCACCACCAGTGCCTAAGGCACAATTTTTCAGCCCCTGTTTAACAGGGGCATGTAATTACAATTTTTGATGCAATACTTCGCAGCAGGGCTTGTTCCTGCATTCCAACTAGAGTGTCTGTGAGGGGTTGCAGTGTTGTGGCACCAGCACCAGTGCCTAAGGCCCAATTTTTCTGCCCCTGTTTAACAGGGGCGTGTAATTACAATTTTTGATGCAATACTTTGCAGCAGGGCTTGTTCCTGCGTTCCAACTAGAGTGTCTGTGAGGGGTTGCAGTGTTGTGGCACCAGCACCAGTGCCTAAGGCCCAATTTTTCTGCCCCTGTTTAACAGGGGCGTGTAATTACAATTTTTGATGCAATGCTTTGCTGCAGGGCTCGTTCCTGCGTTCCAACTAGAGTGTCTGTGAGGGGTTGCAGTGTTGTGGCACCAGCACCACCACCACCACCACCACCAAAGGCCCAATTTTTCTGCCCCTGTTCAACAGAGGCATGTAATTACAATTCTTGATCTAATGTTTCAGAGCAGGGCCCATTTCTGCACCCACCAAGAGTGAGTGAGGACTTACAGTGTTGTGGCACCAGCACCACCACCACCAAAGGCCCAGTTTTTCTGCCCCTGTTCAACAGGGGCATGTAATTACAATTCTTGATCTAATATTTCACAGCAGGGCCCTGTGAGGGCTTACGTTGTTGTGGCCACAACAACACCTAAGGCCCAAATTTCTGCTAAGTATATAGGGCAGGCCCCTACTTTCAAACATCTAACTTACAAACGACTCCTACTTGCAAACGCAAGGAGACAACAGGAAGTGAGATGAAATCTACCCCTAGGAAGGGAAATTCTCTCCTGTAAGAGTTAATATGGGAAAAACATTTCTCCTTTCCACTGATGCTTTTCAATCCTTGTTCCACAAAAAAACCCAAATTCTCAAAAAACATTTGTCATTGGGACAAAAAGTGAGGTGAAATCTTCTAAAGAGGAGGAAAGACAGCAAAACAAATGTCACAGGGGTGATAACCCTTCCCTATGTTTTCCAAAAAGCTTAAAAAAGATGTTTTGGCTGGAGCTAAACACGTTAAAAATGTACCCGTTCAAAATGACAAACAGATTCTACTTAACAACAAACCTACAGTCCCTGTCTTGTTTGCACCGCCTGTATACTGCTGTTCAGAGTATATAGGGCCTGGTGGCCCCACACCTTTCCTTATTTTAATTTGGGTGCGGGGTTCCCCTTAATATCCATACAAGACCCAAAGGGGCTGGTAATGGACTGGGGGGTACCCATGCCGTTTGTCTCACTGATTTTCATCCATATTGCCAGGACTCGACATTACATTAAACCCGCAAGCAGTTTTAAATGAGATTTTTTCCTTTAAAAATTACATTTGGTGCAGGGACTGTTCTAAACACGGGAAACATGCACCACTTTATAGGCATACTATAGACACCCCCCAGGTACGATATTTAAAGGAATATTTCACTTTTTTTTTTTTACTTTAAGCATCATTAAAATCACTGCTCCCGAAAAAACGTCCGTTTTTAAAAGTTTTTTTTGCATTGATACATGTCCCCTGGGGTAGGACCCGGGTCCCCAAACCCTTTTTAGGATAATACCATGCAAATTAGCCTTTAAAATGAGCACTTTTGATTTCGAACGTTTGAGTCCCATAGACGTCAATGGGGTTCTAACGTTCGTGCGAACTTTCGGTCCGTTCGCAGGTTCTGGTGCGAACCGAACCGGGGGGTGTTCGGCTCATCCCTACTAATTACCAATCTCTTATTGAATAGTTATGGCAGTTAGAAATGTGTTTTTAAGACAAATGTTTACACACCTCCTAGGCATGACAGCACACCCTGCTATGTGCTTCGAGTGCCGCAGGTTTTTACCTCCTGCGTACACCACTACCCTCCCACACCCCTCCCCCGGGGATGACGAATGTCCCGGGACAGGGGCCTGAATCACTAGAGTGCCTCCTCCCACAGGCCAAGTTGGGTACTCGTTACTTGCGTCTCCATTTTGCAGGCCTCCGCAGTTGCCACGGCCATGGTCTTCCACACGCTCCACATTACTCCCAACATATTGCCCTACTAAGGTACTCACCCGTTAGGACAGTTTTTGGTCCCCTCCGGATGATGCATAACTAACACCTCCTACTAAACCTCTACACGCCTCCCTGTGGTAGCGGCTCCCTTCCCGTTCGCTGCACATCACCCCTAGTTTTTCCCTCTCTGCCAGGGTTTTTGGTTAACCCCCACACAGAATCGAGCAGTGGTGTAGTCACCCCTGTTGGGGCTCCCTCACTACTCGTGCTCCATCCCACGCCGTTTACTGACCCCTGAGGTTGTCGAACGCATAGTTCCACACCTCTTCGGATTTTCCCCAGATACATACACCCTTAAACCACACCCTTCTCAGGTTTACCGGACTTCACCTCCCCTCCCTCCCTTATCCCCCTCTTGCCTTTCCCCCTCTCTGCTAATGGCGGGCCCGCAGAATACTAGCATTCCCATGGACTCGTCTCAGAAGCAGCTGCACTCCCTCAAACTGCTTTCCATAAACATACGGGGACTTAACGTGCCCGAAAAGCGGTCAATACTCCTTCATTCTCTACAATGAGCCAAAACACATATTGCTCTTATACAGGAGACCCACTTCCGGACAGACTCTATTCCCAAACTGAAAAACCATTTCTTCCCCACGGCCTTCCACTCCTCCAATTCGGAGGCTAAATCAAAAGGTGTTTCTATACTTATTTCTAAACATTGTCCAATCCGAATTTCTGACGTACAAACTGATCCGCTAGGTCGATTTCTCTTCATCAAAGGCACCTTGCACCAATTACATATCACCATTGCCAACATCTATGCTCCTAACACAGGCCAAGTCACCTTCTTTCGTAACACCTTCCAACAACTTTCTAGCTTCCAATCGGGGCCCCTCATTGTGGGCGGCGATTTCAACGTACCCTTAACCCCCTCTCTGGACACGTCCAATGGGGCCTCCTCCCTATCCTACCGGGCATTAAGGTCGATCAAGCAACAGTTACACAACCTACTTCTTCATGATACTTGGCGTACATTACATCCCAAAGAAAAAGATTTTACTTTCTTCTCTACTCCACACAATAAGTACTCTAGACTTGACCACTTCTTTCTTTCACAGACAGACCTCTCACACCTCTCTACAGCAACCATAGAACCGGCCATACTCTCAGACCACAACCCCATTTCCATGACCTTATGTTGGAGCTCACCCAACATAAAGACACGCATCTGGCGACTAGACAGCTCTTTACTGACTGATGAGACGAACATTCAAAGACTGACCACCTGCCTCTCAAACTTTTTTCAAGAAAACTCTGCTCCAGACATAGCGCCTACAGTCACATGGGCGGCGCACAAATGTGTCATCCGCAGAGAACTAATGGCCATAGCTGCACATCGAAACAAACTTACAAACACCCGCATTGAGGAGTTAACGGCTCGCATCCGCGCTCTAGAACAGACACATAAGGCCTCCCTAGCTATCGCGTCACTGGAAGACCTCTCCCAGGCTAGAGAGGAATTCTTAGAAGCACTGACTGCAACGGTTAAATGCAAGTTCGCATTGTCACAAAAACTCTACTACGAATTCGGCAACAAAGCTGGTAAACTTCTGGCGAGGGCTCTTCAAACCAAAAAAGCCTCTCATACCATCCACAAGCTCATCAATCCCAATGGAGAGGCAGTGGTCACCAATGAAGGCATCTCGGTGCAATTCGTCCAATATTTCACAAAATTATATAACCTTTCACCTACCCAGACGACAGACACAGCGGGTGATCGTACGAAAACTCTTACCGACTTCTTAGCACAATTTGGCCCTACCCCGCTCTCCCCTGAAGACTCACATACACTTGATCTTCCAATATCACCAAACGAAATCCTCGAGGCCTTAAAACAAATGAAGACAGGCAAAAGCCCAGGGCCAGATGGCGTCACGACAGCCTACTACAAAGCATTCCCGAATATCCTTGTACCACATTTAACCAAAGCACTTAATGACCTTACAACTTCGACCGCTCACAAAGATTTAATGGAAGCCCATATTACACTTATTCCAAAACAGGGCAAGGACCCCACATTAGTTCCCAACTATCGCCCCATATCCCTTCTTAACGTGGATTTAAAACTATAAAGTTCTAGCCAACTGTATTCTCCACTTTATTCCATCCCTAATCTCTCTTGACCAAGTAGGTTTTGTCCCTGGCTGAGAGGCCAGAGACAACACCACAAAGGCACTCAACATTCACCACTGGCTTACCAAAACAGCTACAAAAGGATTCTTTCTCTCCCTGGATGCAGAGAAGGCGTTCGACCGGGTCGCCTGGGACTACATGGAAGCCACCCTATGGGCAGCTGGCCTTCCACCACGTATGTTACAAATGATCCTAGCACTATACACCTCCCCGACCGCTAGACTACGGATTAATGGTGGCTTGTCGGACGCCTTCTTTGTATCCAATGGGACCCGCCAGGGGTGCCCCCTATCACCCCTAATTTTCATTATGACAATGGAACCCTTACTCCGCAAACTGAGGCATAATCCTGCTATCAGAGGGATTGACATCCGACAAAAGCAATATAAACTAATGGCTTATGCCGACGATATCCTACTCTTCCTGACGGACCCTATAACCTCCTTGCGGACTTTGCTCTTTTCAAAAACTTATCCAATCTTCAAATAAATTTTGACAAATCCAAAGCCCTCAATATCACCTTACCGACTGAGACGGTAGACCTTTGCCGGAGTAACTTTCCGTTCGTCTGGGAAAAATCTGAAATCACATACCTGGGGATCAAAATTACCACCCACCTAACGGACCTGTACACTAAAAATTTCCCTCCGCTGATTAGATCCATCCAAGATGACCTAAAGAAATGGAATCTAGGCTCATTTTCTTGGATGGGCAGAATCGCAATATTAAAGATGAATATTCTACCCAGACTTCTATATCTCCTCCAAGCCATCCCGATCACGCTACCACCTTCTTTCTTTGCCTCCTACAAACTTCTCTGCAGGACCTTTGTGTGGGCCTCCAAACATCCACGCCTTAGCTGGGACAGGTTAGTTCTTTCCCAAACAAAAGGGGGGACTGGGTCTCCCGGATTTCCAAAAATACTATTGGGCCTGCCACCTGACCAGATTGGTGGATTGGCATGTACACCATCCCTCAAAGGACTGGATCACCTTGGAAGCTTTGTTCGCAGACCTCCCCATCGCTAACGCACCTTGGATGAACCACACCAATGTCCCCAGAGAACGCACCTCACACCCTCTCATTGGTACCACACTCTTTTCAAAAGAACTTGCAAATTGCTTGCCCTTTCACCCTCGCAAGGCCCCATGACCCCTCTGGACAATAACCCAGACTTCCCCCCTGAACTCACCTTAAAAGACCCAACCTTAGATACTCTCATCTCGCAAGCTAGGGTGCAGAACTTCTATCACAATGGGACTCTCCTCCCTTTCCACACTCTTTCGGCCACAATGCCTAACATACCCTTTTACAAATATTTACAAGTGAGACATTTCCTTCAATCATCCAGACAACTCTCCCTCTGGCACAGGGACCTCACCCAGTTCGAATCTCTCTGCATCTCTACAGAACCTCAGGGTCACCTAATTTCTGTAAACTACTCCCTTCTATTTTCAGGTTATAAGGTCAAAGAGGACAAAATTATACAACAGTGGGAAAAAGAACTGACATTAGACCTCAAGCCCACAGACTGGGATCACATATTCACCCTCATGCATAAAGGCTCCATCAACGTCACGACACAGGAAAATAGATACAAATTGTTCTCAAAATGGTATCGGACCCCTGACAAGATACACCACTTCCACCCCTCAGTCCCTCCGACATGCTGGAGGTGTAATGACTCTCGTGGTACCCTGCTCCACATATGGTGGGAATGCCCCCTTATACAACCATTCTGGCCAGAAATCCATTGGCTAATTTCCCAAATCACTACATACACCCCAGACTTCTCTCCTGCCTGCTACTTATTACACCACACCCCAGGGTCCCCCGGCTCCTACAAAAAATCCCTAACTATACATCTGATCAACGCAGCCAACCTGTGTATCCCTGCGCACTGGAGAAATCCCGCCCCTCCCATGGTAGAGGAATGGATCCGCAGGGTGGACAGAATAGCGAATATGGAACAACTAATTGCCCAAGCCAACGACACACCCACTAAATTCCAGACCACCTGGGCATGTTGGCTTCACTACAGACATCCCCAAACACGCTCGACCTTGCCCCCTTCATCTCCTCCTCACCCCTGAGAGCTTTCTGCGGCCTGTCCCCTACCGATCTCCCCCAAAACCCCCCTTCTATCCCCAATACCCCGTTCTCCCCCCCTCGAACGACATTGACTTGACATATTCATGCACACCAGATCTGATCATAACGTTTTCTTACACACTCACTACCCTTCCTTTTTCATCACTAACAGATCTCCCCCACACGACTGACTCCCCTTAGGCTCTGTTTATTCTTTGGATGTACTTAACCTCTATCTGCAAATCCCTCCGTTACTCACCAGACCGTTATAGTTAAACATATCCTATGCCTCTTCCTGTTCCTCCCTTTTCGTTCACAGCGAAGGTCCCGTTTAGGGGTGAACGAAATCGGAGTTGCTCACAAACCGGTTTGAATCAGCTCCGCACAATACATCCGATTTCATCGAGCCAACACCCATAGTTCATATATAGCGATATTTACTTTCTTAACTGACAGGGCCATATGCCCGTACTCACTTTCTATCAACTGCTCTTGTATTCCCTGTTTTTACCTATCAATGCCTATTGAAAAAGATTTGCTTCACTGAGCTGTATGTCAAACTCTACTTGTTATTCTGTAAAATTTCAATAAAATCTTTTGAAAAAAAAAACAGTATGGAGATCACTAGAAAAAAAAAAAAAAAACAGGAGATCTTGCTAAAAAACAAACAAAAAAAAAATCACTAGAAAAATAAATACAAAACATTATTATGGATATCTGATGAAAAAAATAGCTAATATTATTCAAGAGATCATGAGAAATGATAAAGAAATCAGTTTGTCAGAACTCTGTGTGAATATCAGCAGCAAAACAACTTCATTATTCTAGCATTATAAATAAGAAGAGAATGCACTGCCTTAAAAGATTTTAAAATTTGCAGCGTGACGAATATGCTATCTCCATTATAAACGCTAGTTTTACCAGAACGAG
Organism: Lithobates clamitans; assembly: GCA_037952925.1. Classification (NCBI taxonomy): domain Eukaryota; kingdom Metazoa; phylum Chordata; class Amphibia; order Anura; family Ranidae; genus Lithobates; species Lithobates clamitans. Next base: position 5,169,179 of record JBBGZY010000434.1, on the reverse strand, counting down.
CGCTTCCATCTCGTACTTGATTCAGAGCATGCGTGGAATTTTGTGCGTTGGAATTGTATACACATGCTCGGAATTTACGAGAACGGATTTTGTTATCGGAAAAATTGAGATCCAGATCTCAAATTTTGTTTGTCGGAAATTCCGACGGAAAATGTCAGATGGAGCCTACACACGGTCGGAGTTTCCGACAACAAGCTCCCTTCGAACATTTGTTGTCGGAAATTCAGACCGTGTGTATGCGGCATAAGAGTCTTTTAAAAATATCCATACTCCCCACAGTCACCACCAATTGTGGGAGAGAGTTCCACATCCTTATAGCCATAACAGTGAAGAACCCCCTATGCAGTTTAAAGTTAAACCGCTTCTCCTCCAGTCTCATTGTGTGCCCCCCTGTCCTTTTATACTCCCTCGGGCTGAATAGTTTAATTCCTAAGCTGGGGTCCCAATTGAAATATTTGTAGATCGCTATCATGTCTCCTCTCAAGTGTCTCATCACTAGCAAGAAAAATTTAGTGTTTGCAGCCATTCCTTGTAATTGAATTCCTCCAGTCCCCTTATTCGTTTTGTTGCAATTCTTTTGACTCATTCTAGCTCCAGCACATCCCTTCAGAGGACTGGTGACCAGAATTGGACGGAAAACTCCAGATGAGGCCTAACTAGAGTTTTATAAAGTGGCAGAAATATAGTTTTGTCCCTGGAGTATATACCTTTTTTTATGCATGCTAATATTCTGCCGGTTTGGTAGCTACAGCTTGGCACTGCATGCTGTTGCTCAATCTGTCATCTATTAAAACCACTAGATCCTTCTCCGTCCTTGACTCTCCATTGGTTCTCCCCCTAGTGAATATTTTGCATTTATATTTTTTGACTCCAAGTGCATTACTTTACATTTCTCTACATTAAACCTCATTTGCTATTTGTCTGTCCACTCCTTTATTTTGTTCAGGTCATTCTGCAACATTTCTATGTCCTGATGTGAGTTTATTACTCTGCTTATCTTTGTGTCATCCACAAAAACTGAGACTGAACTAGTTATCCCACACTCTATATCATTTATAAATACAGTGGGGACAAAAAATATTCAGACCTCCTTAAATTTTTCACTCTTTGTTATATTGCAGCCATTTGCTAAAATCATTTAAGTTTATATTTTTCCTCATTAATGTACACACAGCACCCCATATTGGCAGAAAAACACAGAATTGTTGACATTTTTGCAGATTTATTAAAAAAGAAAAACTCAAATATAACATGGTCCTAAGTATTCACACCCTTTGCTCAGTATTTAGTAAAAGCACCCTTTTGATCTAATACAGCCATGAGTCTTTTTGGGAAAGATGCAACAAGTTTTTCACACCTGGATTTGAGGATCCTCTGCCATTCCTCCTTACAGATCCTCTCCAGTTCTGTCAGGTTGGATGGTAAACCTTGGTGGACAGCCATTTTTAGGTCTCTCCAGAGATGCTCAATTGGGTTTAAGTCAGGGCTCTGGCTGGGCCATTCAAGAACAGTCACGGTGCTGTTATGAAGCCACTCCTTCGTTATTTTAGCTGTGTGCTTAGGGTCATTGTCTTGTTGGAAGGTAAACCTTCGGCCCAGTCTGAGGTCCTGAGCACTCTGGAGAAGGTTTTCGTCCAGGATATCCCTGTACTTTGCCGCATTCATCTTTCCCTCAATTGCAACCAGTCGTCCTGTCCCTGCAGCTGAAAAATACCCCCACAGCATGATGCTGCCACCACCATGCTTCACTGTTGGGACTGTATTAGACAGGTGATGAGCAGTGCCTGGTTTTCTCCACACATACTGCTTAGAATTAAGGCCAAAATCTTTCTATCTTGGTCTCATCAGACCAGAGAATCTTATTTCTCACCATCTTGGAGTCCTTCAGGTGTTTTTTTAGCAAACTCCATGCGGGCTTTCATGTGTCTTGCACTGAGGAGTGGCTTCCGTCGGGCACTCTGCCATAAAGCCCCGACTGGTGGAGGGCTGCAGTGATGGTTGACTTTCTACAACTTTCTCCCATCTCCCGACTGCATCTCTGGAGCTCAACCACAGTGATCTTTGGGTTCTTCTTTACCTCTATCACCAAGGCTCTTCTCCCCCGATAGCTCAGTTTGGCTGGACGGCCAGCTCTAGGAAGGGTTCTGGTCATCCCAAACGTCTTCCATTTAAGGATTATGGAAGCCACTGTGCTCTTAGGAACCTTAAGTGCAGCAGAAATTTTTTTGTAACCTTGGCCAGATCTGTGCCTTGCCACAATTCTGTCTCTGAGCTCTTCAGGCAGTTCCTTTGACCTCATGATTCTCATTTGCTCTGACATGCACTGTGAGCTGTAAGGTCTTATATAGACAGGTGTGTGGCTTTCCTAATCAAGTCCAATCAGTATAATCAAACACAGTTGGACTCAAATGAAGGCGTAGAACCATCTCAAGGATGATCAGAAGAAATGGACAGCACCTGAGTTAAATATATGAGTGTCACAGCAAAGGGTCTGAATACTTATGACCATGTGATATTTCAGTTTTTCTTTTTTAATAAATCTGCAAAATGTCAACAATTCTGTGTTTTTCCATCAATATGGGGTGCTGTGTGTACATTAATGAGGAAAAAAATGAAATTAAATGATTTTAAATGGCTGCAATATAACAAAGAGTGAAAAATTTAAGAGGGTCTGAATACTTTCTGTCCCCACTGTATATTGAATAGAATTGGTCCCAAGACAGAACCTTGGGGTACCCCAATCACCACTCCAGACCAGTCTGAGTACATGTTTTTAATCACTACTCTTTGGAACCATCCCTGTAACCAGTTTCTTACCCAAGCACAAACCCTATGGTCCAAGTGTGCAGACCTCAGCTTGTAAATTAAGCGTTTATGGGGAACTGTATCAAATGCTTTTGCAAAGTCCAGATACACCATATCCACAGGCCTCCCTATGTCTAGATGGCAGCTCGCTTCCTTGTAGAATGTTAGCAGATTGTTCTGGCAGGAACGTTCTCTCATAAACCCATGCTGATTACCACTGATGATATTCGTCTCCTCAGTAAAACTTTGGATATAGTCCCTAATCATCCCCTCCAATAATTTACCCACTATTGATGTTAATGGCCTTTAATTCCCAGGAATATGTCTCTGCCCTTTTTTAAAAATTGGTACCACGTTGGCATTTCTCCAATCAGCTGGTACCAATCCTGTCATTATGCTGCCCACAAAAATCAGAAATAATGGCCTGGCTGTCACTTGACTGAGTTCTCTGAGGACTCTCGGGTGTAAGCCATCTGGTCCTGGTGATTTATTTGTGTTAACTTTATTAAGTCTTTCCATGATTCCAGCCTCTGTTAGCCACGAGCGTATGTCATGTGTTGTGTTACTAACACTACAGTCGCTGTCGGTAAATCCTTCTTTTTCCTGCGTAAAAACTGTGGAGAAGAAGGCATTTAGCACAGTTGCCTTTTCCGTTTCATCTGTAACCATCTTCCCATCCTCGTCTTTAAAGTGTGCAATGTGCTTCGATTTTGTCTTTATACTGTCAATATATCTAAAAAAAAGTTTGGGTTATTTTTACTCTCTTCCGCTATGTGTCTCTTATAATCCTTTTTTAGCTGCCCTAAATGCGTTTTTACATTTCTTATTGCCATCCTTATAGTGCAGGAATGCTGAAGGTGACCCATTCACTTTATATTTTTTAAAGGCCATACTTTTCTCCTTAATGAGCCTACTTACATTACAGTTTAGCCACCCAGGTTTAATTTTCGCTCTTCTATATTTATTGTCCATTGAAATGCACTGTTTGATACCTTTGTTATTATTATTATTTCAGGTACTTATATAGCGCTGTCAATGTATGCAGCGCTTTACATATATATATATATATATATATATATATATATATATATATATGTATTATACATTCACATCAGTCCCCACCCTCAAGGAGCTTACAAACTAAGGTCCCTAACTCACATGCATACATATACAGTACATACTAGGGCCAATTTAGACAGGATCCAATTAACCTACCAGCATGTCTTTGGAGTGTGGGAGGAAACCCAAGCAGGCAGGTGGTGTCGTGGTTGGGATTCGAACCAGCAAACCTTTTTACTGCTAGGCAACCACTACACCACTGTGCCGCCCTTTGCTTAATATGCTCTTATTTCTCTTCTGGGTTCAATGATTCCAGAATTTGGTCCCAATTAATGTCATGTAGCAATAACTGTAGTTCAAAAAAATTGTCTCGTTTGAAATTTTGTGTTTTTGTATTACGCATATGCCTCCTTTTCCTGTGATTTATGCTAAACGTGATCATCCTATGATCACTAGATCCCAAGTTGTCATGTATCTCCACATCTGAGATCAGACTTGGATCGATCGTAATTGATAGATCTAACAGTGCATTCTTTCTAGTTGGGGAATCTACCAATTGGGACATGAAGTTGTCCTGTAAAACATTTGTGAAATGATGGGCCTTTTTACTCCACCGTGACCAATTCTCTCATATGCCTTTGCTGAGGGAGATCCAGGAGAATAACCCTGATTATTTCAGGAATTTTCTCAGGATGACGGAGCCCGTTTTTCACTGTCTGTTGGCTTTGCTGTCACCTTATATTACGAAGCAGGACACCTGCATGCGGCAAGCCATCACTCCCGAGCAGAGGCTAGTTGCCACGTTGCGGTACTTGGTCACAGGGTGAAGTCTACAGGACCTCAAGTTCTCTACAGGCATCTCCCCCCAGGCTCTGGAGATCATTATTCCAGAGAACTGTTCTGCCATCATTCAGGTCCTGCAGAAGGACTATATTAGGGTACGTTTTCTCCTTTAACATCACATTCTATGTATTTAATGTATGCTAATGTTTTGTATTTCTTTCATCATTCCCTAATTACAATGATTGTAATATGCTGTGAATGTCCCCTTTGTGAAATATGGGGATTCAGTCAGCGCAAGGCGATATACATAAACTTACAAAATTAAAGCAGCTGTACACTAAATGGTCAATATATGAAAATCCTTCTAAACATGTAATAGAGGTAGATAACAGTGCAGTGCTAAGAATATATACAGAAACAAAATAACAGATTGCTCATAGCATAGGATGTTAAAAGTCCTCTTTGGTATAAAAGATGGATATAAAATTTGACAGATAAGATCTCCTCAGCAGTGATAAGGGTGTTCATAGACATTCATGTGATATCTCCTTATCAGTGATTCCTTCACCAGCTAGCCAAACCGCTCACCTCAATCACTGGACCCCTGAACTAACAGATGGGTCAAACAGGCGTTCAGATGGAAGCTTGAATGTACAGATAAATAAGATATGATTTACAGCTGACTTGAGCTAACAGGAAGTGAACACTTAACCTTCGGGTGTCTTGAAACTGATTGGTCTGAGTCACGTGGCAGCTGACTTGAGACCCAGCGCTGTGCCGTCGTTGATGCCGAGGTTGCTATACCAACGGACGGAATGAATAGGAAGTGAGCACTTAACCTCTGGACGTTTGAAGCTGATTGGACAGTGCATGCCTTAGGAGGAAGAGTGTATAGGTGCAATTACATAGGTAGCTTACTATATAAAGGATAGACGTACGGGCCTCCATTATCGCTGAGGAAGTCCCGCTTAGGTGTCCCGCTTATGTGTTCGACTCGAACATCGGCTGTTCGCAAGTTCACCAAACAGCGAACAATTTGGGGTGTTCATGGCAAATTTGAATGCAGCGGAACACCCTTTAAAAGTCTATGGGAGAAATCAAAAGTGCTAATTTTAAAGGCTTATATGCATGGTATTGTCATAAAAAGTGTTTGGGGACCTGGGTCCTGCCCCAGGGTACATGGATCAATGCAAAAAAAAGTTTTAAAAACGACCGTTTTTTCAGGAGCAGTGTTTTTAATAATGCTTAAAGTCAAACAATAAAAGTGTAATATTCCTTTAAATTTCGTAGCTGGGGGGTGTCTATAGTATGCCTGTAAAGGGGCGCATGTTTCCCGTGTTTAGAACAGTCTGACAGCAAAATGACATTTGAAAGGAAAAAAGCCATTTAAAACTACTCGCGGCTATTGCATTGCCGGTCCGACAATACACATAGAATTTCATTGATAAAAACGACATGGGAATTCCCCACAGGGGAACCCCGAACCATATTTTAAAAAAAATGACGTGGAGGTCCCCCTAAATTCCATACCAGACCCTTCATGTCTGGTATGGATTTTAAGGGGAACTCCGCGCCGGAAAAAAAAAAAAAAACAGCGTGGGGTCCCCCCAAAAATCCATACCAGACCCTTATCCGAGCATGCAACCTGGCAGGCCGCAGGAAAAGAGGGGGGGACGAGAGAGCGCCCCCCCTCCTGAACCATACCAGGCCACATGCCCTCAACATTGGAAGGGTGCTTTGGGGTAGCCCCTCAAAACACCTTGTCCTCATGTTGATGAGGACAAGGGCCTCATCCCCACAACCCTGGCCGGTCCTTGTCCTCATCAACATGGGGACAAGGTGTTTTGGGGCTACCCCAAAGCACCCTCCCAATGTTGAGGGCATGTGGCCTGGTACGGTTCAGGAGGGGGGGGGGGCGCTCTCTCGTCCCCCCCTCTTTTCCTGCGGCCTGCCAGGTTGCATGCTCGGATAAGGGCCTGGTATGGAATTTAGGGGGACCCCCACGTAATTTTTTTTTAAATTTTGGTTTGGGGTTCCCCTGTGGGGAATTCCCATGCCATTTTTATCAATGAACTTCTATGTGTATTGTCGGAGTTTTAAATAGCTTTTTTCCTTTCAAATGCCATTTTGCTGTCAGACTGTTCTAATCAAGGGAAACATGCGCCCCTTTACAGGCATACTATAGACACCCCCCAGCTACGAAATTTAAAGGGATATTACACTTTTATTGTTTGACTTTAAGCATTATTAAAATCACTGCTCCTGAAAAAACGGCCGTTTTTAAAACTTTTTTTTGCATTGATCCATGTCCCCTGGGGCAGGACCCAGGTTCTCAAACACTTATGACAATAACTTGCATATAAGCCTTTAAAATTAGCACTTTTGATTATTCATGTTCGTGTCCCATAGACTTTAACGGTGTTCGCGTGTTCGAACAAACTTTTTTCCTGTTCGCATGTTCTGGTGCGAACCGAACAGGGGGGTGTTCGGCTCATCCCTACTCCCCAGCATGCTATCCTGGGCCCATACACACCTTGCCTAGTCACTTAACAATGTATTTTGTCAGCTCCATTGTAGTGCTTTACCTAAACACCCCCTAAAATGTGTCCAAATGTTTGGCCTGAGGCCGGACTTCCTGAAAATACACTGACAGCACTGAAAGCTGGCCAACCTGGCTTGCCCTCCCAAAGTGCCCGTGAAGTGCGGCAAAAATATGTTGATTATTTTACGGGTAGATGGGCCATTGATATGCCAGCAAATTTGTAAATATTTTCAATTTGAAAAAAAAAATTATCTGATAAAATCTTGATTTCGATTTACTGCTTGTGTTTCTTTTAGCTGTCTCCTAGGTTCTCCTAGTGCACTTGTACTGCCAAGTGTTTTTTCCATTATTAAATAATACCCATTGTCACTGTAAACACCAACTTAATACAAAAACTGGTATTGAGCATTGAAAGAAGAAGCCACACATTGAGTATAAAACCTTTTACTCCATGCACATGTGCGTTATAAAACATTTTTGGGTAAAAAAGCAACATCTTGGTTTTATAAAGTTTTACCTTGAAATTTTTTTTAGTACATAAATAGGTATGTTTCAAAACATAACATACACAACTCAGGAACTTACAACGTTCAACATTGAAAAACTGAAGGCAATATCAGACATTATAGTGTCAAAAATGTGTTGATCTTGCCTTCCTCAGATGAGATGATGTCACCCCAGTAAAAGCAAAATTTTGAATATGCACACAAATTGGGAGTCAAACTGGGGATTTCCCTCCTGATCCCATGCCTAATGTCAACATGTGCTATCTCCCATCATGGGGGACCAATGGACATGTTTTGGGGGTGCAACCACTTCCTCTCACCTAATTGAGTTGCGAGGAAGGGGTTGCACCCACAAAACGCGTACATTGATATCCCCTGATGGCAGATAGCACATGTTGACACTCTGAGGGTGATTTACTAAAGACCTGCGCCTGTGGTGCAGTGGAGAAATTGGAGCAATTGCACAAAAAACGGGACTCAAGACATTTATCAAAAATTATGGTGCACTTATATGCACCAAACCATATTTACATAGGAAGCGCTATTGCGCACTTGCGCAATCCTTCGCGCCTACCACTAGCCAGTGCAGCCAATGTAATCTTCTACATTTTTGTCTGAATACTGTGGATAACTTTACTACAGTTTACCATCTTCTATTACCAGGCTAAAAAGTATGTATATAATATTGTTTAAATGCACAAATTCTATCCAGAACATGTAGATCTGTCTTACAACTAATCAAGCCTTTTTACACCCTTCTTTCAGCTTACTCAACTGCACATGCTCATTGTCAAAGCTCACCATTTCATCCTCGCCTGACAGGGCGCACACAGTTTAGCTTGTTAAATATGTGTGTTGCACACAGGCGTATCTGCATTCTCCAGCATGCACAATGGCTTATACATCGGGCACTTGCTCATTCTAGTTCTAATCATGTTAATGAGCTTTTCCTTTTCACATGGAGAATATTGCTTCCAGTTTTATTCCATTGCTTCACTTCTTTTTGAAACAACTCAATATTCATTCTAGAGATCTTCCTCCTATCAACAACTGTGCGGATGTTCCCTGGACTTGTAATTATGCATTTTATGGTGATAATCTATAATCATTGGTGGAGCCGAAACTTCCATGAAAACATCTTTTCAATACATATCTGTGTATTGTGCATTCTGCACAATTCATTTCCCCATACACTGTGCAATCTGATTGGATGACATTTAAATACACTAATTTGTCTGAGCAATTCATTTCCCCATACACGGGAGCTGATTTATGAACCGTTTGCGCCATGAGTTTAGGTGCACGCTGAGGCGCAACGTACGCTTTGGTATTTATGAAACGTTTGCGCCGGTAAGGCTTGATACACATCTATGCATGTTGCTTTTGAGCGTTTCTTGCCGCATTTTTGAAAATGCGTTTTTGCGGCGTTTTGCATCTTTTTTACAGTGTTTTTTGTATACTGTATACAGTGTAAAAAAAAAAGAAAGAAAAAAAAATGCAAAATGCGGAAAAAACGCGGTAAAACCGCTGTAAAAACATGGTACTTGTGTTTTGGATGCGGGTCCATTGAATTCTATTACATGCAAAACGCTGCTTTTTGCATGAAAAAAAGTCCCCGACCCTTTCCAAAAACGCAGAGGCACAAAAATGCATTGATGTGAACATGTTCCATAGGAACCCATGTTAAAAAAAATTCCCATGCATTTCTGCAAAATGCAAAATGCATCAAAAAACGCATTAGTGTGAATAGAGCCTAACACAGCGCTATTCCCAATTTACTACAGTAATCTCGGCGCATGGGAGGAGGCGATCAGTGCGCCACTATGGACATGGCACAGGACATCTTCAACTCAAAATTAAAAGAAGCTGGAAGTGCCAATATTATGGGGGTGATGTGGGGTGATGTGAAGAAGTATAGTAATAACTGCCCAAGTAACAAATATGCTCAAAATAGAATGAGAAAGTAACTTTTTCTGAACAAGTTTGCTGTGCCTGCAAGTACGTTTAGAACAGCGTGAGGTCAATGTAAGCACTGCGTATGCGCAAGCGGCATTTGCACTCGTTCAAATGCGTTGGTTCACTGCACGGCCAAAATCTTAGTAAATGTCAAGTAACGTACCTCTAAACTTGACATTTTTTATTTATGCTGGTTCACTTTTATGTGTTTTTTTTTGTCGGAGATTTGCACACAGGTCATGTTAGCGTGTTACGTTGCCAACATCTGACATGTACCTTGTTAAAATTATGTAAAAAGACTCTCGCTCCTCTAGCTCCTCCTAAAAGGGCATTTAACCTTCCCACCTCTAATACATATGATTTTCTTGGGCTAGTTTTTGCTTCTAAAGGGAACTCCACACTCCATTCTCCAATCTCCAAGGGCTGTGAGCTGCCTTCATCAATCCAAACCACATCCTTTTCAGAGCATACAACAGGTCCAGCTAGGAAAGGGGCGAGAAGAGCAATCGCCCAACTCCTTCCCGAACCATACAAAGCCACATGCACTCAACATAGCTGGCTGCCTTTGGGGCATGTTGGGCTCAGCACAATACCATCCACAAAGCACATTGTACCCACTAGTTTAAAGGGGCTTTCCACATTCTGTAAAGCCCCCCCTGTCTGCAGCCCCCCACAACCCCAGCCTAGGGTTGAGTAGAAGAGGCCCTTGTCCCCCTGAATATGGGGACAAGGTGGTTGACTTTTGGGGTGCCCGAGCCCTTCCTGCCCCTAAGCACCCACCTCCCTTTCATGGGCTGGCTTTCTGTGTGTTTGGCTAGGGGTTTGTTAGTGCATGTGAACTGGGCCTTAGTGGCTAGACACATTACATATTTATGGTCAAAATCTGCATAAGGCCGGTTCACACTGGTGCAATGTGAGAACACTGCGAATCCACTGCGGGTTTCCGCATCGCACCGACTCGCATGTCAGTTCACACTGCCATATGCGAATCGCTGGGGAGTGTCAATACATTAACGACACCCCCAGTTCAACTTGCATATCGCACTGCAAACTGACAGTTTGGACATGAATCGGATCGCATATGTGTGAACACACATGCAATCTGATTCTGGTCCGAACAGAAAAAAGGGTCCTGTGCGTGTTTGCACCGAATGCGATGCGATATGATATCATTTATACTATCTGTATGGCTGATATCGCACCGCACAGACATCGCATGTAATGTGAACGGCAGTGCGCTGCGAATTACATGCGATGTCTGGCATTGCACAAGTGTGAACCGGGCCAAAATGTATGCTGTGTGTGTGTGTTTTTTTTTTATATAGATTTATTATAATATATATATATAGACACACACATGATCACACAGATAATATACATAGGGAGGGGGGGGGGACTACCCATAGACACACACATGATCACACAGATAATATGCTGGAAATACTCCCCTCTTTGTGAGCAATATATTTTTCACGCTTGTTCGAAAAAAAAGGGTTACAACATTACTACCTTTGGTTTCTTTAAGAACTAAAGTTCTGAGGGCCAATTCACACCAGATGCAGTTCTGAGCGCTTTTTTTCTGCACCTGAACTGACTAGAAACTGACTGCATGGTGTGAACTAGAGCCATTGGAATACATGGAAAACACTGCATGCATTTTTAGTGCTAGTTCACACCAGACGCAGTTCCGAGCACTTTTTTCTGCACTAAAAATGCATGCACAGTGTTTTCCATGTATTCCAATGGCTCTAGTTCACACCATGCAGTCAGTTTCTGGTGCAGAAACTGACCGGAACTGACTGTATTGGTGCAGAAAAAACGGAACTGCATTGAACTGCATCTGGTGTGAACTGGCCCTGAGGTTGAATCGCACCTATGCAGTTTTAGTGCTTTTTGCATTTTTCAGATTTGCAGTACAGTCCATTTAACATTGTTTCCTATGGAACATGTTCTCTAGTGCAAATCTGCAAAATGCAAAAAGCACTAAAAATGCATAGGTGCGATTCAGCCTCAGTGAGAAAAAAAACGCACAGAACTGCATCTGGTTTTGTGCTGACACATTCTGAATATGAGTTACTAATCAGCTACACCACCAGACACAAGCTGCTTTCTCTTTTTGGGTATTAACCCTTTACACATTGCACAGTGTATGGGGAAAGAATTGCTCAGATAGATGAGAAGATTTATATGTCATCCAATCACATTGCACAGTGTATGCGTAAAGAATTGCTCAGATAGATGAGAAGATTTATATGTCATCCAATCACATTGCACAGTGTATGGGGAAATGAATTGTCCAGAATGCATAATACACAGACATGTATTAAGAAGATGTTTTCATTGAAGTTTCAGGTCCACCAATGATTATATATTATCACCATAAAATGCACACAATTACATTTTGACAATTATGACATTTCACATCCAAGTCCAGGGTAATATCCGCTGAGTTGTTGATAGGAGGAAGAACTCTAGAATAATTATTGAGTTGTTTCAAAAAGAAATTAATGAATGGAATAAAACTGGAAGTAATATTCTCCATGTGATAAGGAAAAGCTCATTAACATGATCAGCATTACAATGAGCAAGTGCCCGATGTCTGTTCTGTATTTAAGAATGTGCCTGCGCCCATGCGCGCAACGATTCCGCGCATCCGGCGCAAGTCACCAGCTGGTTTCTATTACTTTAAGTATGCGCCATGCCGCAATAACTATTCCTGCTCATGCAAATGCGCCAATATGTTCGTAAATCAGCCCCACTGTGTGCATCTTCAAAATTTGGCTTTTGAATTAAAAAATTTAAAATATTTTCAAAATTGATTTAAAAAAAAATATAAAATGGTGGCATTTTGTTGTTATTTAGATTATCCCTAATACATCAATCATTTTCTTCAGTTTTTGTTCAACCTCATCGGTTTTTTGCTTTAAATCCCAACTACACACCATTATCTCCTGGATTAGTATTTGTGCACTTGGACTGGTAAAATGAGGAGCTTGTTCTTCCACAACATGCACATCACCTGAAAGAAAAAATACACACCATGTATTATAAATATGCAGCATACCTCTATTACCTGAATCTGTGGTGTCAGATATTGACCTGTTGTGGTGACAAATTCAACCACTTCTTCCACTTCTCCTCCCTCCACATCCTGAGGTTGTTGTGTCCTCTGTTCCTCTTCTTCAGGAAATGGGGGGTTCCTGGTGTCCTCAGATGTCCCAAGTCTTTTCTCCCCATGAGAATGAAACAAAAGGTATACTTAGCACACCGATATTTGAGGCCAGAAATAGGAATATGAAACATTGCTTGGAAGTGGGGTACAATTGTCTGTTTTGGCAGAGTTCCAAGCTGAAGACATGTTTTTTTCTCTTACCAAAGCTGGAATACTTACCTTTTTTGGACAAGTTTCACACATGGAGACATCCCAAGTAACCACTGGAGTACCTGTGTGGGACACCCTAAAAAGTTTGTTCTGGTGTCCTACACTAGTGCTCCTGAGTCCAGATGTATAAACAGCTGCTGAGTGTCCTCTCCTTACATTACAATGAATCAAGTTTGCAATTCATTCTAGTTTCAAACACATCTAGACAACAATGTCCTAAACTTCTTTTAATACAAATTAGCATGACCAAATGTAGTTAACCCTGTATCTGCCAAAAACACTGTATTTAGTTGGCAAACGAACAAAGTTTACTACGACCGATTACTGTGCCCACGAACATGAAAGTAGCCATTTAAAACTGTACAACAGTAACCTATGGAGTAAACCTATGGAGCAGGGGTGGTGTCCCTGCAGGAGACCCATTTAACACACGAATCAAATATTAGATTAAGATCAAAAGAATTCCCGAATTGGTTCTATGGAGATGCAATATCGAAAAGAGCAAGGGGAGTAGCGATAGGATTGGCTAAAGGAGTACAATTTAAATTAGGAGGTATGATGCAGGACCCAGGAGGGAGATTTTTATTCATCAGAGGAATACTTGGAGAAATAGAATGCGCCCTCGCCAACATATACGCCCCTAATAAAAACCCAGTAAGGTTTCTGAAGGACACATTGGAGAAATTAATGGATTTTAGGAAGGGGGAACTTATAGTAATGGGTGACCTCAATATGTGCTTGGAACCAGAGATCGATAGTACGTCCGGGGGACAGGGGACGAATAACGGACAGATGAAGAAGATAAAACAGGAACTACATAAAAATCAACTGGTAGACATTTGGAGGATCATGAATGGTAAAACACGAGACTATACGTTTTACTCCCCTGTGCACCGGACGTACTCTAGGATTGATTACATCTTAGTAGACCATAGACTTTTAGACAGGATAGTAGGCTCAAAAATAGGAATAATCACAACATCAGACCATGCCCCTATTGAGATGGAGATGCAGATATACAGGGCTCAAGGGAGACAATCACTGTGGAGAATAAATGTAGACCTACTGCAAAACGAAGATATCTCCAAAAAAATAGAGAGAGAGCTAAAATTTTATTTTGCAACAAATGAAACAGGAGATACATCGGGATCGGTGACATGGGAAGCACATAAAGCCTACATAAGGGAAATAATAATAAAAGAGGGAGCAAGGAGAAAGAAGGAAAGGAAAAATAGGATGGGAAATGTTATAAAAGAAATTTTTCACTTAGAACAAGAACATAAAAAACACAGAGGACACCACCAAACAACATACCTTGCACTGATCAATAAACGGGATGAATTAAAAAAGTTGATGGAACAAGAAACAAAGGAAAAATTCAACCAAATAGCTAAAGAAAGATATGTGTGGGGAAATAAGGCGGGAAAACATTTAGCCAGAATGCTCAGGAAAAAAAAAGCCCTAAACTTTATAGGAAAGATACAGGATAAACATGGGAAGATGGTTTATGAAACCAAAGAGATTGGTGAAGTATTTAAAAACTACTACAGTGAACTATATACGGAGGAGATTAATGGAGACCAGATAAGTGAGGAAAATAAAAACAGGAAGATAGAGGAATTCTTAAAATGTGCCAAATTAACCAAGATTACAAAAAATTCTAGAGAGGCCTTGGAGAAACCAATAACAGAGGAGGAGATATACAGAGCAATAGCAGATAGTACACAGGGGAAAAGCCCGGGTCCGGATGGGTTCACCACATATTACTACAAGAAATTTAAAGACATACTAGTCCCGAAAATGTGTAAGTACATGAACGGGGTGGGAAGTGAGTTTGAACTAAGTAGTGAGGTGCTTTTTGCTACAATCACCGTAATCCCCAAAGAGGCCAAAGACGCGACTTTATGCGCTAGTTATAGACCGATATCATTGATTAACGTAGACACAAAAATATATTCAAAGATACTGGCCACGAGGATAAAAGAATTGATGAATGGGGTGATTCATCCGGACCAAGTAGGCCTTATAGCAGGAAGGGAGGGAAGAGACAATGGGGTGAGAACCCTATTGTTGCTTCAGAAGAGAAGGGAGGAGGGACTCCCAGGCCTGCTCTTGTCAAGTGATGCCGAAAAGGCATTTGACAGGGTGGGCTGGGAGTTCCTGTTTAGAACCCTAGAAATAATAGGAATAGGCCCAAAGATGATAGGACGGATCAAAGCACTTTATAGAAAACCCAAGGCGGCCATTAAGATCAATGGAACCCTGTCGTCACCTTTCGAGATGAGGAGAGGGACAAGACAGGGATGCCCCCTGTCCACCCTTCTCTTCGTGCTGGCCCTAGAACCCCTCCTGGCAACAATTAGAAATAACCCGGACATTGAAGGATTTAAGGTAGGAGAAGAGGAGCACAAATTGGCCGCTTATGCGGACGATGTGCTCTTCTATATAAGTAATCCCGGAAATACATTACCAAGATTGGTTAAAATATTAAAACAATATGGCGAAATAACAAATTTTAAGATCAATATGGGGAAATCGGAAATTCTAAAGATAAACGTGAGTAAAATAGAGGAGGAAAAACTGAAGAGAGATTTCCAATTCTGCTGGAAAAAAGAGATCAAATATCTGGGAATAATGCTCTCGAACTCCCTGGAAAAGATATATAGAAAAAACTATATCCATCTCTTGGATGAAATAAAGAGGGAAGGGAAAAAACTCCAGACAAAACCTCTTTCATGGATGGGGCGTATTAACGCCATAAAAATGGTCCTCTTACCTAAGATCACGTATAAATTTCAAATGTTACCTATTAAACTCCCACAAGAATATATTAGAAAACTGAAGTCAATAATCTCTAATATAATATGGAAAAACAAAAGATCAAGAATATCTCTCAAGACCCTAAAACAAGATAAAGACAAAGGGGGCCTTGCGGTCCCGGATATCCTAAAATATTATAAAGCAATAATTTTATCAAGAGCAATAGAATGGGCTAGGGATAACCAAGAAAAAAGATGGGTGAATATAGAGAATTACTATAGTAAAACACGTTTAGGATCTATTATTTGGAACCCTCCGAATCACAGAACGGTAGATGAGGGAACGCACGGTTTGACAAAAATAGTTTTAAAGACATGGGAGGTAGTATATAAACAGTAAAATAAGATTTATAATTCTCCCCTGATAGAATTAAAGGAGAATGAGTTTTTTGCACCAGGGAAAAGAGATATAGGTGGGAACTGGATAAAAAAAGACAAAGTACAGCTTAGAGAAATACTTAAAAAAGGGAAAATTGTCACAATCACTGAATTGAAACAAAACACTGACACATGGGTGATAGATGAATGGAGGTACATGCAATTAGACCGCTTCGTGAAAAATCTACCTCAACCGATAAGATCTGGAGAAAACTTGACAGCGTTAGAAAAATTATGTTGTTCGGAAAAAACAAAAAACACAGTATCTAAGCTATATAAATTAATATTGAAGGAAGAAGAAGCAGAGGTACCCACATATATCAAAAAATGGGAAAAGGAATTGGGAACACAAAAAGACACGAGCACGATTAATAAAATGTTATTTTTGGCCCATAGCTCAGCGGCGGATATAAAAACGGCCGAGATGAATTATAAATGTATGGCAAGGTGGTATGCAACGCCAGATAGGATAAGTAAGTTCCAACATGGGAAATCGGCAGAGTGTTGGCGGGGCTGCGGAGGGATGGGTACTATGGCTCACTTATGGTGGAGTTGCCCGGTAATTAAAAAATATTGGAAAAAAATCTTGAGATCGATAAAGGAGATTACAAAAATCGAGGTGAAGGAGGATCCGTGGGTGGTTCTCCTCCACGGCATAGAAGGGAATGTGAAACAATATAAAGCATCTCTGGTTCCACATTTATTGAACGCAGCAAAAAGATTAATCCCCAAAAATTGGGGGGGGGGGAAGAAAGTCCGGAGATGTGGGACTGGATAAATGCCGTGGAGGAGACCTATACCATGGAACAGTTTTCTTTGTATAAAGAGGAAAAGAGAGAAGTAGACAAATGGAAATGTTGGAAGGAGTTTAAAAAAACATGGAGTTATGCAGAAAAAATCAGGATTTAACTACCTACCAAATAGAACATAGGCATTGCACAGGGGCTAGGGGGGGAGAGGGGAGGGAAAAGGGAGGGAGATGGGAGGGAGATGGGAGGGAGATGGGAGGGAGATGGGAGGGAGATGGGAGGGAGGGGGGGCTATATATATATGTATGCGGTTTCTTGTTTTTTTTTTGTCTCTTTTTGATATCTGAAACAGAGAGATTTATAAATAAAGATAAAACTTTAGAGAAGGGGAACTAGGGGTTGAGCCTCATCAGGTGAGGGTAGGTTTTATATAACTATTTTTTTGTAAACCACTGTTGTGTCCTTCCGTTAAAAATAAAATTTATACGCCACAGTGATGAAGAGATGAGAAGAGACATATATGAGCGAGAAAGCTGAATTAGTCTCTCTAGGAATTTTCTGAGGTGGCAAAAAAAAACAAAAAAAAACTGTACAACAGTAAAGAAAAGCACATGGAGCAGCATGCAAGTAATAATAATAATAATAATAATAATAGGGACACACGAGAAATACTTACTTTTTAGAAGCAGTTTCTTGATCCTTCTGTACTGATCGTGCTCCCTCAATTTCAGGTCTTACCAGCGTTTCCTCAATTGATCCTTGGATCGTCATATCCCAAAATTCCTGTGCAGACTTCTCACTACTTTAGACATGATCTTGGCCTTTCTCACATTTGGGTTTGGCTAAGGTTCATACTTCCCCATCATAGTCAGCCCTCTTCAAGATGTCCACCATCTCTGCCATCTCTACAAAGGACATATTTGAGGCCTTAAATCTCCTGTGGGATCATGACGTTTCTGGCTCCGGGCTTTCCTCCACGTTACTGCTATTACGCACCTGCTGCGTCTCCACCATGTTCTTCTCCCACTGCCATGAAAAAGAAGGGGCAGGGAATATTCTAGAAAGAACGTCAGGGGCAGGCGACGCAGGCGGAGTTTCACACATGCGCAGTGCATATAAAGCTAACACGCGTGTGTCGTACCTACGTTCTGTGTGCGGAGTAAGGAGGACCGGAAGCACCGAACGTTCTAACGAAGGTAACATTTTAACTTGGGACATCAGTGGCCTATACTGATTCGAGATTGAGGCCTATATTGGGATAAGATTAGTAGTGTTTAGCCTGATATTAGTGTTTTTGTCTTGTGTTTTGTCTTGCAGCAAATATGAAACAATTCAAAGACCCTGAATTCATGGGCCAGTTCATAGACAGATACAGGGGATATGAAAAATTTGTGGGAGGTTAAAAGCCCCTTTATATCGAAATAAACCAGCTAGGAAGGCATCGCTGGAGAAATTTGTGAAGACGCAAGTCCTTGACGCAGACATCGAGTTTATGGATAAGAAAATTGGTAGCTAGAGAAGCACATATAGGAAGGAGCTTAATAAGGTCCAGGCTTCCATGAAATCAGGAGCAGCAGCAAAGGATGTGTATGTACCCAGTCTGTGGTACTACAACAGGATGCGGTTTCTGGAGGACCAGATTGAAGCCAGGGAATCACTTTCTACACTTCTGGGCCCCCTTCCATCCACCCTTCTCTCAACCCCAGCTGAGGCTTCTGAGGACCAACCTGGGTCTTCCATCCTGGAAGAAGTTTAGGAGCCCAGCTGGTGCCAGGTATAGTATTTTTTAACATATTTATTGTCCGAAAATTATTGTTGTTAACTAGATGTTATTATTGATAACAAATGAATGATTTAACAAAAAGTGTTTTACATATCAATAGACAGTAGGGGCCAAAAATGATTGTGACAAGAATGAAAAATGCTGGGCTCAGAATGATAGTCTTTTCTATTTATTAACATTCAATTCGCAACAGTCATGAGCTGAAAATTGTGTGTGATTGATGAACCAAAACTAAAACTATGTCCCTTTTTAATACAGAGGAAGACCTCAGCCAGGACGAGGCTCTGGAATGTGGCAGACAGGAGGAGGCAGGGGTAAGTGTCAGCCAGAAGGTGGGGGTAAATGTCAGCCAGGAGGTGGCCAGGCCCAGTAGCCTCACCCAATCCCAGGTGCCTCCCCTCCACCTTACAACAAAAAGGGCCCGGAAGGGGAGTAACATGGAGGAGGCAGCACTGGGCCTCATTAAGGAGGCTAATTCGGCCCTGAAAACACCCCCCAATGCTGAAGAGGCCTATGGCTGCTAAGTAGCTGCAAAATTGCAGCAAATGATGGAGGGCCCTTTGTGAGAAGATTATTTTTCAGGCCCTTTATAAGAGGGGCCAAATGACTGATAACATGCACTTATGTGCGCTCGCTCATCCTCCTCCTCCTCCTGCCACAAGTCCACCTTCAGAGCCACAGCCTCTAAGGAAGGCTGCAGGGAAGGCTGTAGGGAAGGCTGCAGGGAAGCGTGGAGGGAAGACTGCAGGGAAGACATGAAAGTGATGGCCTGGGTTCAGTCTGGTCTGACAGAAGACGCAGGCTGTGGTAGTACCACAGCCTGGGGACATATATGTCATCTGCTGCTGTTCCTGATCTCTGGGAGTCCTGGACCAGATTGTGCTCCCTATTATATGGACTTCTCAGGCTACCAATTTTTATTTACAAAGAGTTGATGTGTGCCCTGGGGTACAAAGGCTTTGCAAATCCAAGCAGTTTCTCCAGCGTTGCCTTCCTCTTTATTTTGTTATGAGCCAGAATAAATGGAGATTTTTTTATATGAAAATACTTGCCTATGTGTTTTTCTTCAAATAGGACAGTTTGTTTATGAGTAGGCAGGTACATTTCAAAAATACAAAGTTAAAATAACAAGGGACACCAATCAACCTCCTTGAGCTTTAAAAATACAAGATAATAATGTTGTTGTGGAAACTTGACACACAAAAAAAAAATATGGAGATCACTAGAAAATAATTTAAAAATAATCAAAAAAACAGGAGATCTTGATTAAAAAAAAAAAAAAAAAAGATAACTATAAAAAATAATTCTTAACATTATTATGGAGACCTGGCTTTAAAAACAAAAAAGATTATTCAGGAGATCACGAGAAATAATAAAGAAATTTGTTTGTCAGAACTCTGTGTGAATATCAACAGCAAAACAAATTCATTATTCTAGCATTATAAAGAACAAAAGAATGCCCTGCATTAAAAGATCCAATAATTTGCAGGGTGATGAGTTCCATTACGAACTCTACTGTAGTTTTACCAGACTGAGCGCTTCCGTCTCGTACTTGATTCTGAGCATGCATGTTTTTTTGCGCATCAGAATTGAATACAGACAAAAGGCATTTCTGATGGAAAAATAGAGAACCTGCTCTCAATCTTTTGCTGGCGGAAATGCTGCCAGCAAAAGTCCGATGGAGCATACACACGGTCGCAATTTCCGACCAAAAGCTCACATCGGACTTTTGCTGGCGGAATTTCCGATAGTGTGTACGCGGCATAATTATTTGTAACCTACCCTATTCCCAGCTCTCACCTCACACGGGCACGCACAGCCACTCGGGCCCCAGTACATTGGCACTCACAGTACATGGGCACTCACAGCACTCAGGCACTCACAGCACTTGTGCACGCATAGCACCGGGCACTCACAGTACATGGGCACTCACAGTACCCGGGCACCCCCAGTACATGGGCACTCACAGTACAGAGGCACTCACAGTACTCAGTCACTCACAGTACATGGGCACTCACAGTACATGGGCACTCACAGTATTTACAGGCGCTCACAACACTCAGCACTCGCAACAGTACTCAGTTATACCACAACACTAAGTTACCCAACAATCCTCTGTAGTACCACAATACACAATTACTCAACAGTACTCACTTACTCTGTTACCCACAATAAAGAGTCAAACCACAATATTCAACAGTACTCAGTTCCTTACTCTACACCCTCCTCAGCCAGTGTCCCCACTACACTCACTGTCAGTCAGATCTATCCACTGTGCTGCCCTGTGTCCCCTATGCTCCTGCTCAGCTGCCCTGCAATCTCACAGCATAACAGATTAACAGCGCCACCTACTGCTGATCTCAGTAGAAGTGGCAGTGGTGTCAGTGTTTATTAACCCTGTCATGCTGCAGGATAAAGGGATTAAACAACACTGACAATAATGCCACTGCCACTAATGCAGCACAAAGCGGTTCATTAACTGCCACTGGTCACTAATGCATCAGTGACCAATGGCAATACATTAACCCCCTCCATGCTGTATATTACAGTACAAATAGCATTGTAGATTAATTAACCCCCCCCTCAAAAAAAGTTAACCACTTCAGTAAGTTCACACAGTTAGAAATGCATCCAGCTCTTTATTTAAAAATCTACTGACCTGGGGATAACTAGTTCTTTTTTTTTTTTTCCAAATAAAGCTTTATTAAGTTAAATCCATACAGAAAAGTAGTACACAAAAGCAAGGATTGAGATAAAATGATAACAGTGTTATACAGATGGAACAGTCCAGAGAGTACAACGTTGTATTTTAACAAGTATTCAAATCTACGACTGTGGCGTTGTTGAAAAACACATTACAGCTGGGGTGTGGATTTATGGGATTACAGGGTAGTGTAGGCAGAAAATATAAAGAACATATATTAAAGCAGGTAAAACATTTTTTAAACATATTGATTTTTGAGGGTGAAAAAGATTAAAAAGGGAGAGAGGAATAAAAACCGTATTATCATAGATTGCCTATGATAGCCTTAGTATATGAGTCTGAGATTTTTGTTGGATTGTGTATGGAATAATCGTTAATTACTATGTCTGTGTGAGAGTGTAAAATTGTTCCTGGCGCATGGTGCCCAGAAGTCGGGTAATGTCTGTAGATAGAGATATAATCATAGCATACAACAATAGATACCTAACATAGCAAAGTTTCGATTAAATGGTGGTCAAAATATAGTGAGAAGTACAAAAGGAAGGTAGGGGAAAGTTATTTCCCGTCCCTGGCTCAGCCATGGGTCTAACGGGAAATATCTTTACAGAGGGACCAAGTCCCAGGAAGAAAAGCATAATAGAGCTTTTAAAGTGAATTCTGTAGGCGTAATGATATAGTTTCCTCCTGAATTTTGTTTCATGCACGGCTATAGGGAGGACTATAGACATTTGGGATGTATGATGTGTCTTATGGTGTGCTGGGAGAGGAATCCTGACTGATTAATTGGGTATATTCAGATGTTGTGCGGAAATGTAGCCAACAGGCCCAAGTGTTCCTATATTTAGTATAGGAGTCCTGTGCTTGATGCACAAGTTCCTCCATTTCAGCTATTTTGTTTACTCTTTTGAACCAGTCTGCGATTGTGGGTGGGTTGGGAGATCTCCAGAGAACTGGGATACAAAGTTTTGCAGCATTGATTAGATGTAGTGCTAGGGATTTGTGATAAGATTTCATCGGTAGGGAGGAGTGGTGTAGGAGGGCTTGTGCTGGAGAGAAATCTAGCTGTAGTGAAGTGATTTGGGAAGAGAGGTGAAAAACTTTAGTCCAGAAGGCAGAAATCGCAGGGCAGTCCCACCATATGTGAAGGAGTGATCCGTTTTTGTCATTACATCTCCAACAATTAGATGGGATCTCTGGATTAATGGTGTGTAACTTGAGAGGCGTTTTGTACCATCTGGAGAAAAGCTTATATCCGTTTTCTTGAGTTGTTACATTAATGGAGCCTTTGTGTATGTTAGAGTATATCTTTTCCCATTCCTTATCAGAGAGGTGGATGGAAAGATCTTTTTCCCACTTTGCACTAGCTATATTTTTTTTAGGAGTATGCTCGAGAAAGAGGTTCAAGTACATGGTGGATATCAGGTGTCTTTGTGGTTCAGTGGCAGAGCAAAGGGATTCGAAGTGTGATTGGTTTCTTGAGTATGCAGCACTAGTTTGGGGATCAAGAAGAAAATGTCTGAGTTGCATATAGGACCAGAAAGGGATCTGGTGATTCGTTTCTTGGGAGTTCAATGAGGACAGCGGTTTAATATTCCCCTTAGCGAAGAAATCTCCCGCTGTCATCCTTGTCTGGGATCCTATTCCATGAAGGAAAGAATCATCAATGCCTGGTGGAAAGTCTGGGTTATGTTTAATTGGCGTGAGAGGGCCTGGAGAGGAGGAAATGTGCAAATGTTTACATGTCTTATTAAAGGAATTCAGTGTTGTACCGATAAGGGGATGTTGTTTGCAATGTGGAGAGATGTGGCGAGGGTGAATCCAGGGTAGATTATGGAGCGGGATTTGTGAGAAGGCTTGTTCAATTGCGATCCACGCTTTAGTTTTAGGATGAACATTCCAGTCCACTATTCAAAAGAGTTGACAGGCCCAATAGTATTTTCGAAGATCTGGTAGGCCTAACCCACCTTTCATTTTGGGTATGGTCATTCTGTTGAAACTCATTCTAGGTCGCTTATCGTTCCAGATGAATTTCATACAGGATTTGCGGTATGCATTGAAAAAAGTTTGTGGTAGTGATACTGGGATTGTTTGAAGCAGGTATAGAAATTTTGGCATTATAGTAATTTTTATAATGGAAACTCTGCCAAACCATGAGAACATACCCGTTGCCTAAGTGTTGTGGTCTTTTTGAATATTTTGGATAATGGGAGTATAGTTTTTGCTGAATAAGTCCGATAGCGAGGTTGGAATGTAGATCCCAAGGTATTTAATGGCGCTCGGTTTCCATTTGAAAGGGAAATTAGTTTGACATTGTTTCACTATATCTGGTGGTAGAGTGATATTTAAGGCCTCTGATTTAGCGAAGTTAATTTTAAGGTATGTGAGATTTTCAAAGAGAGTGAGATCTTTGAGGAGATTGGGTAGCGTAATGTGTGGCTCTTTTAGGAATAGTAGGATGTCATCCGCAAATGCCGCTAATTTATAGGTAGATTTTGCGATGGTTATTCCTTTAACGTTTGGATTGTTTTTTAGATGCGTTAGACATGGTTCCCGTGCCAAGACAAATATAAGCGGAGAGAGTGGACATCCTTGTCTTGTACCGTTAGATATGGAGAAGGCATTCGACAGGTGTCCATTTATCCGGACTTTGGCTGTTGGGGCGGAGTATAGAGCAAGTATAAATTGTAGCATGCGATCTCGTATGCCAATGTGTGTTAGGACCTCTTTTAGGTAGTCCCAGGCTACCCTGTCGAATGCCTTCTCCGCATCCAGGGAAAGAAGGAATCCTGGTTGTTTCTTTGAAGTCAGCCAATTGTGAATACTGATTGCCTTTAGGGTGTTGTCCCTTGCCTCTCTACCTGGGACAAAACCAACTTGGTCCAAGGAGATAAGGCCAGGGAGAAGGGGTAAAAGTCTATTAGCCAAAATTTTTGCATATATTTTCAGGTCAACATTTAGTAGAGATATTGGTCTGTAGTTGGGAACTAAATTTGGATCTTTATCAGGTTTTGGAATAACCACTATGTGGGCTGTGAGAAGATCTCTGGGAGGGGGGTTCTCGGATGAAAGGGAGTTGAAAGCATTTAAGAAGTGAGGATAAAGCGTAGCAATGAATTATAGTATCCTACTGTTAGGCCATCTGGACCTGGACTTTTGCCTGTTTTGAGTTGTTTGAGCACAATCTCTAGTTCCTCCTTAGAGATGGGACGTTCTAGATGTGATGCTTCTGCATCCGAAATGGGTTTGGGACCATGTTGGGCAAGGAAATCTTTAATCAAGTGTGTTCTACGATCATTGTTTATCATGGTTTTGTGTGGGTTGATATTATAGAGCTGCGAGAAATAATTCACAAATTGGTCTGCTATCAGTGTATTAGACGTTACTTTAGAACCCGAGGGGTCATTAATGGAATGAAGTGTTGTAGATGATCTTTTTGCACGTAGGACTAGAATTTTACCGGATTTGTTGCCATGTTCGTAGAATATTTTTTGTGATAATATGTATTTGCGTTTTATTTGTTTATGTAACACTTCTTTCAACTCTGTCCTCACCTGAGTAAGTTCCTCAAGTGTGGAGAGAGCTCGAGTTTTCTTATGTATTTTTTCTAAATCCTGTATGCGTTTGGAAAGGGTAGAAATATGTGCTTGTCTTTCTCGTCTTCTCTTGGAAGCGATAGCTATTAGTTTTCCCCGTATGGTGCATTTGTGGGCTTCCCATTTTATCATTGGGGATATTTCAAAGGAATCGTTATCCTGGAAATAAAGTTTTAGATTGTCGTGTATAGTAGACACTATTGAAATGTCTGTCAGCAGTGAGGGATCAAGACGCCATATTTGTGAGCGAGTATGTTTGGACGGAAATTCCAAGGACATGGTTATCGGGTGGTGATCTGATATGTACATTGGTTCGATGTGGATTGGAGAAAAAAGTGTAATCTTTAGTTGAGGGGTTTAAAGTACGCCATGCGTCATGTAATGTCAATTCTTGAAAACATTGTTTAATTGCTCGTAACGCGGAGAAGGGTAATTTGGATGCACCCGAAGATGTATCTTGTATTGGGTTTAAGGGAACATTAAAATCTCCTCCAGTTAATAGTATACCCTCTTGAAACGATGCGAGCACTTGCAGTGTGTGTCGGAAAAACGGGACTTGTTTAATGTTGGGGGCGTATATGTTTGCTAAGGTTAAAGGTTTACCGAAAAGTGAACCTTTAACAAATAGAAAGCTTCCATCTTCATCCGCTAGAGTGTCTTTGATTATGAGTGGACACTGTTTTGAGATAAGGATAGAGACTCCTTTTGTTTTTGATTGTTTGTTGGTAGCATGAAAAGCTGTTGGATAATGTAAGTTGGAGAATTTGGGGATAGAGTCCGTTTTGAAATGCGTTTCTTGGATGTATATAATGTCTACCTTGAGTTTATGCATAGAAAGGAGGACTTGTGTACGTTTCTCAGGGACATTTAGTCCCCTTGCGTTGAGCGAGACTAGTTTAGTAGTGGCATTGTGGTGAGAGATTGATGAATATTTGTGGGAGACCGGTGTCATTCTGTAATTTGGGAGGTGTTGTGTGGTAGACTGGAGTGGTGTTTACTGAATATAGTCCGCGTTGCAGGTGTATGTGTATCAGAAAAAGCACAGTAGTTGGACTTGTGCCTTATGCTATTATGTGTGGAAGGTGTGTTCTAGGAGAATGAGGAGATTCTATTCAGGATGAGAGTAGATTGTTCAGAAATAGGGAGTGATGTGAGGGATATTGGGTATGCGGGGGAGAGGAAACTGTGGAGACCACTGTGTAGTGTTGTTAGGGGTTATAGGTAGTGGAAAGTAATCCGGGGACTAGCGATGCCTGCTCGCTAGGCTATGTACGAGTATACACTCGTGATATCTGGTACCGGAATGGGTCAGTGGTGGTTTAAAGGAGGGTTGAGTGAAGAAATCAGGTAATCAATTGAAACCACTGTTTGGGACGGTGACCAAACGGTAACGTAGAGAAAAGTAAATCCTGTCAGTAAGGGACAAGAGCCGCTGACATATGGGATAGATGTAAGAAGAAGGCATGGACTGAAGACGGTCCATGTGTGAGATGGGAGCATTTAGAGTGCTGTGAATGCCGACTATTAACTTTCTCAGTGGATTTGGAGAAACAGCATGGGTCAGATTTGCGAAAAACAGATAAAAAATTAGGTGTATGGTCAGATGAAACATTAAGTTAATAACATATTTTGTGAGATCGTTCCCCTGGTGATCGTTAAGTAAGCGGAAAGAAGGAAGAAACAGAAAATTAAAAGAAATAAAAGAAATAAAAATCCCCATGAGTAGTACATAAAATCAACATCTGGTGAGGAGCAGATTCTCATAGCGCAAAAGTCTATGTAATAATTCAGTTAAACAGTCAGCAAGAAAACTTGAACAGTTTGCAAGGCAGAGTATTCAACATAGGTAGAAAGTATTATCTCTTAAGATAGTTAAACTGTGCCTGAACTAATTAATAATTAACTACCCCTTAAGGCTATGAAGAAGCTTGTCAAAATAATTAATAAACCGAAGTATCCATGTAGATCGTTATGCTAAGTAGGAGCATATCTCATTGGATAGGAGGGGATGATTATATGAGAAAGATCAGTGTCTGTGAAACTCCCTTAGAGTGCCTTTGTCTGAGAAGCCTTTCAGTTCCGTTTTGGCATGAAGACAGCTTTCTAGTCAGAGAAAGGCAATCGTAAGGATAAGTTCTATATAATCATACAGGGTAGTGAGTGCCCTAATCTTTGCGTAATTCACGACAGATAAGGTGATGTTAGGATTACTAAGAGGATGAATCATGTGTCACAACCATCTCGGGCTGGGATGCCACAGGCATCCTCCTATGGGAGGTGCGTGTGTGGAGGCAGGGGAGAAAGGTCTGCAGTGAGTCACCAAGGTAACAAGTCAGGTCTCTATCCTTGTGAGAGCCAATGAGCGACTGCATGAGTCATGTTGGGGGAGAACTTGTTACCTCAGACCTTGGCTCCTCTCATAAATTCGCGCCCAAAGACAGCAACCAATAGAGCGATGAACAGCTGGTTGTCATGGCAATAAGATTGTGTGGTAGTTCTAGTAGTTACCTAATAATGCAGTTGCTATCTGAGAGAAACAGAAAGTTAATACTGGATTAAAATAGGGGTGTCAATGAATATTACTAGCAGCCTGTTGTGTGTAAGAGAAGGGCATAATTGCAGTTAGAATTATCAATCCGTGTAATAGGAGTGGGATGACACCCTGTCACACTGTCAGTGTACCGATTAGCGAGAGGAGGGAGAGATAAAGTAGATTGGAGATCTCTGTTGACCCTATACCTCATTAGATAGGAAAATACAGTCACATAAGAATTTAATTATAATAGAGCTCTAATGAAGGGTGGAACTGCTAGTGTAGGGTTGTATTGGAGAGTAAGGTGTGACAGAACAAACCATGCAGACACAGCGCTGCTTTGGTAGTCAGCGTTAAGGGGAATAGAGATATGCCTGTGTGTAAGAACTATGATCTACCTAAACTAAACTTTACAGATTGAAAGACTTTAGGAACATATTACCAGCCGGGGCATGAACTTTCAGTACTCTAAAAACGGCACATGAACAGTCAGAGGAAATCTGTCAGCCTATGTTGCAGATGTCATCTGTATTCACCGATCTCTTCTAGCTCTTCTGGAACGAGGAGGTTTCGTCGGGCTGTAGATGGAAGGAGACTGCGGGTCGGGTTGAAGAATTCTTGGTTCCGATGGCGAACGGTGTCTTCGGTAGCTTGTGTGTTGGGTCTCCATTGCTTCACTCCTGTAAGGTGCTTTAGATGCTGTAGGGGTACGAAATTCCGCGTACCAATCTGGGACCTCCATGAGAGGGATTCCGAGCATGTCACAGAAGGAATATAGATCCTCAGGGACTCTGAGGAGAGCTGAGCGTCCTTGTACTGTTGCCGCCAAACCAAAAGGGAACTTCCAGCGGTAAATTATACCCTTGGCCCGGAGTACTGTCAGAAGGGGTTGCAGTTCCCTTCTGCGCTGCAAAGTTATATTTGATAAATCCTGGAATAGACGGAGTTCTGTGCCGTTATGTAGTAAAGGGGTCAGGGTACGTGCGTCCCTCAGGATGTCTTCCTTCAAACGGTAGTCAATAATGCAGCATACCACATCCCTAGGCGGGTCAGAGTCCTTTCCCTTCGGTCTCAGGGCACGGTGGATTCTTTCCATCGCAATAGGAACATCTCTGGGTCTGCCGAGTATGTTATTAAAGATATGAATAACTTCACTTTGAAGGTGATCCGCATCCACGGTTTCAGGCAGACCTCTCAGCCTGAGGTTATGGCGTCTGCCGCGATTGTCTAAATCTTCCAAGTGGCGATTGACATCTCTTAATTGCCGTGTATGTGTGTCAATTGCCAGATGCTGGTGACGGATCTTGGATGAATGGAGGGCAGTCGTTTGTTCCACCGCCTGAACGCTGCCTGTAATAGCTTGGATTTCAATTTTTAAATCTGAGATTGCTGCTGTCAGGGAGTCCTTAATGTCCTCAGCCACGGATCTGAGATCGCTCAGGCTCGGATGCTGATGAGGAGTGAGGAGAATTCCCCCGTCATTGAGTTCAGCGTGTGATGGAGAGGCAGCAGCATTAGTGTTAGGAGGATGCTGATGCTGGCTCCGTGAGGTGGGAGCCGGCGCCGAAGTTCCCATCTGTGCCCGGAACATCTCCGGGATGTTCTGACTGGATCTTGCTGGTATTTCACGGGGAGAACGGGACCGGGAGGTCGACGAAGTTCTGGAGGATGTACCCATCGCTTTTCGGGGTTTGGGAGGCCGTTGACCGTCTGTGAAAATCAGATTTTTATCCCTGTCAGCGGAGCTCTGAAATTAAGCGGCCATTCTCTACGAGGTCAAGCCACGCCCCTCGATAACTAGTTCTTAAGGGGATCTATTCCACATTTTTACAGCTCTTACTGTAAACAAGCCATTTCGTATGTGAAGGTTAAATCTATTTTCTTTCTTGCCCCCTTGTCCTCTGTAATGACCTGAAAGTGAAAAATTCTACACCAAGTTCACTAAATGGATTACTTATGCATTTATACATATTGATCACATCCCCCACCCTAATAACTCTTCTCAAGAGAGAATACATTCAGTTCAGCTAATCTTTTCTCATAGCTGAGCTCCAGCTCCTCCATGCCTCCCATCAGTTTGATTGCTTTTCTATTCTCCAATATCCTTTTTGTCAACTGGGCCCAAAATTGAACTGCATATTCCAGATGAGATCTAATGATAAGGTCTAATTATTTGTACAACGGCAAAATTATCTCTCTTTCTCTCTGGAGCCTATATCGCTTTTAATGCAAGAAAGTGTTTTACAATATTTAGAAACTGCAGCTTGGCATCGCATGCTATTATTACGTTTATGATCTACCAGAACACCAAGATTTATCTCCATTGTTGACGCCACCAGCAGTACCCCTCCTACTATGTATGATGCATGTTTTAGCCCCCAAGGGCATAACTTTACATTGATCAAAAAAAAAATCGTACAATGCCATATATACAATCCTATACCCACAGTTGATCCAGGTGAAGGCGAAAAACCCCACCAAAGCTTAATCCAATTTGCTACAGCAGGGGATAAAAATCCTTCCTGATCCCCCGGGAGGCAATTGAATATTCCCTGGATCAACTTTTTTTTTTTAAAGATTATTATTTACAAGGCAAGAAAAGTAAAATACAGCATCTACTGTAATTCCATACAAGTATATATGTACATAAAAATGCAATACGCAAGGGTGGGAGTACAGGTAATCTTCAAGAGAAAGGGATAAAATAAAGCACAGTACATTAATAACCAAAATGCTCAAAATGTAAAACAAAGCAACAAAAAAGAAACCCTCACCCCACATTCCACACAACCAAAAATAAACAGGTCCTCAAAACTTGTATGTCATCTCCTATACTCATGCAATCACATGACTATTGGATTATTGCAGTAATAATAACAAAGTGTCTGGAGAATCAATCCAGCAGAACCAAACCTTTCTAATATTTTTGGTGGATCCCCTAACCTCGTATGTCATTTGATATAGTGGCAAATTTGTGTTAACTAATCTCATCCACATGCCCAGGATTAGAGTTTCAGCATGTATCCACCTCCATGCTATAAGTTTGCAGACATAGAAAAAGAGAAGCCTAAGAAACAGTTTTGTGGCAGCGTTCATCTACTCATTCTCAATAACTCAGAGGAGACATAACAGGGGATTACATACATTTGTGAAATTAAAGGTATCAGCAATTAACTTTGTTACCTGGTACCACAAGGGCCATACCCTTGAACACTCCCACACCATATGGATAAAAGTACCCCCCTCACACCTCTGTCACTTATAGCCTACCGCAGACTCTCGTTTGTGCATACGGAATAAACATGCAGGGGTATTGTATACCTGGTGTAAGTAACGTAACTGGATCACCCGATCCATTGAGGCAATAACTGTGGTTAGGTATGAGTCAAGCACCTCACTCCACATCTCATATGACAACTCCGGAGCAATGTAATAAGCAGTAACAGCGCCACAGCTGTGTGTTCAAATTAACAGCTACTACTCCAATAATTGTGAAAAACATAATTAGTGAACTGTGTAAAGTGATAAGAATAGCACTAATCCACACACAAAAAACTTTACAATCTGAAATAGTGAATACTACAAATTATAACATGCGTATATACAGGTATGTGTTTAACCACTTCAGCCCCAGACCATTTGGCTGGCCAAAGACCAGAGTACTTTTTGCGATTCAGCACTGCGTTGCTTTAACTGACAATGGCACCCTCCCCTACCTCCACCGAATCCTTGCTATGAAGAACAGGGATAGGTCTCCCCACTACACCTATGACTGATCCACACACAGGCATGCTCCTCTGTGATGGAGAAGCCTGTGACATTAACCCTGCTCCCACTGACTTCACCTCAATGCAAATGCTTTCCAGGGGCCTTGCTCTTAATGCAGCCCAAATCACTTCATCCATTCATACTGACCTACAACAATTGGGAATGAGGATTGAAGTAACAGAAAAGAAAGTGGACCAGTCTGTGGCCAGGATCAATCAAAACTCAGTCAGACTCCAAGACGTCAGGACCAGCTAGAAACCGCTCTTTTAAAGATTGATGACCTCGAGAACAGGTCACGTAGGTACAATTTCAGAATAAGGGGGCTCCCCGAATCGGTGAAAGAAGTACACCCATCGGTTGAGTCACTTATCAAAGGACTAATTCCTGAAATAGCTGAACACCGTCTGGAACTTGAGAGAGCGCATAGAGCTTTACAGCCACTTCGCGCTGACATTCTCCCCAAGGACATTATTGTGAAGCCACATTTTTACTCAGTGAAGGGGGAGGTCATGAGGAAGGCTAGAAGGGCAGAAGCCCTTAACATCCATGTTCATGCTGTTCAGATATTTGCTGACCTCTCTCCATACACAGTGCAAAAATGACGATCGCTGAAAACACTACTCCAGATCTTGACGCAGAAAGAGATCCCTTATATATGGTCCTTCCCGCTTCGCCTGAACAACTTTCTCATATTGCAACAAAGGCCATGGTTTCTTATCTTTGGTGGAAGGAGAACATCTGCTACTCCATCTAGGCCTAATCTCACGGGAGCATCTTCCCACACCTTCAAGCAAAGGCCCATCCTCATCATCGAAGAGACCACCGCCGGCAAGCCCCCTGCAGCCCAATTGGCTGAAACAACACTCCAAGAGGTCAAAAGAGACTTTGCTGACATGAAGGGCCCACCTATCCTTTTAAACCAGGGATCTGGTTTGTGACTTCACCTACTCTTGTTATAGGGGTACACACCCAGGTCTCTTCCACTGAGGTTTGGTTTTCACCACAAGACTTTCCCTCTTGGTTTATTCGCCCTATGACTTACTATCCCCTCACCTAGAGTAGTTAGGGGGGTTTTTACAGGAAGTGGGGTTCCACTCTCGGGGTTCAAACCGGGATTGGAAGAGACTGGGCACGTAGCCTCTATGTTCGACCATGTTGGTAATTGTATTCTATGCTCCTTTTTGTCATATGATTCTTTCCAGATGAGCTAATTAATCCTCTCCACAACACCTTAACTGTTTGATAAAGTTCCCGGGATGGGGAACCCATCCCAAAGTATAGAAAGTCTTTTACTATACCGTTTGCTCCCTTAACATTGGTTTGACTGTCCTCTCCACTGAGAGGGTATTGCCCCAGAAAGTGAGATGGGGGTGCGGTTTTGCTCCTTTCCCTGGGCCCGGTCTCGCCTGAGCTCCTCCCTGCATTTAAAGGGGGGGTCTGGGTGGGTGCCGGGCCCAGGGGACGGAGCCTAGGGTGTGTTTGTGGCCCTATTTTTCTATGTCCAAGGGGCACTCTGTTCATTTTAAGATATTATAGTTTATTTTTTCCTGTACTCTAGTGGTGGGGCTGTGGTGGTCTCAGTGCACCTCCCCCAGTCTCCCCAGGCACCTAGTGTGCCCCCAGGAGATAATTAAGAGTCCCTGTTTCAGAGTTCTCCAACCTTCAGGTTTAAGGGGTGGGTAATGGCAGGCCTATTCCTATTCCTGTTTGCATTTACGTGTCTAACCTGTTTCTCCTATTCTTCCTCTTCTTTTCTTCCCCTCCCCTCCTGCTTCTCTGTGTATTTCCTATCCTCTTCCAGGTTCTCCAGGAACATCTGGCCTCGCCACTCAGGGTGCCATGCTTCGACTTCACAGATGGATTGGTGCCATTACCCAGGCTTCCCGCCGGGAGAAGGTGGGTCGAGTGCCATTACAGCGCTCTCTTCCCCTCTGATTCATGGCTAACACAAAACCCACCACCCCCAATTTCAAACTCAACTCACATAACACCCAGGATCTCAACTCCCCTATTAAACTCCGGAAATTATTTTAATTGTACCATTCCATGCACGCCGACATTCTTCTATTACAAGAAACCCACTTCCCTGACTCCTATAAACCCGTTTTCCTACATCAGAGATACCCACAATCTTACATCGCATCCACCAAAAACAAAACTAAAAGGAGTGGCCATATGCTTCTCCAGACATATCAACCTTTCCCAACCCAAAATTATCTCGGACCCTTTAGGTCGTTACATATTGGTGTCTGGCACTATTGACGGGGAGACATACACATTTGTCTCTTATTATACTCCCAATAAGGGTCAGGGGAAATTCTTTGAATCGACATTGAGCAAACTACAAAAACACTTCAAGGTCTTCCTCGGGTGGAGACTCAAACATAGCCTTTGACTATTCCCTGGACAAAACAGCCGAAGGGAAACCAAAACCCAAATGCCCCTCAAAACAGAGTACAAAAATTGCTCTCAGACTACACTCTGCAGGGCTGGTGGACATATGGAGAGAGGCAAACCCTCATGTAAAAGACTATACTCATTTTTCAGCACCCCATAATTCCTATGCCAGGATAGACCACACCTTTATTCACTCGACAACGATCCCTTTAATTGTAGGGTCTAAAATTGTAGATACCCCCTATCAGACCACTCTATGATCACCCTTGTTACACAGTGACCATCGGGTCATAAAGGCCCTTTCAGATGGCATCTTAATGAAGCCCTTTTGAGTGACCCTATTTAGTACACCTTAATAGAACGAGACATAAAAGCATACTTTCTTGATAATGACACTAATGAGATCTCCCCATCGATACTATGGGCAGCTCACAAGACGGTTCTCAGAGGGAAGCTCATTCAGCTCTCCTCTAAAATTAAGAGAGAGCACAGGGCGTAAATTATGAAATGGACTGAGGAATATCAAAGACTTGCTAAGGCACACAAGCGTCATCCTACCCACGCAACATTAGCACAGCTAGACAAGGCACGTACCCACCTCAACTTTTCCCTCATAATGGCTGCTGAGAAACACCTCAGATGGACAGGAGCTAAATTTTATTCCCAAAAGGACAGAATTGGAGCCAGACTTGCTACCAAACTGAGTCCCAAACAACGCACACTATCATTACCCAAAATTTGTTCCTTCTCAGGGGACCTGACCCAGAACCCGACAAAAATAATGGAGACCTTCTTGCAGTTCTACTCAGATCTTTACAAAACAGTTCCACCACCTTCCCAAACACTCAAGAATACCTTTCTTGACAACCTCCCTTTACCCTCCATTTCCAAAGATCACAAGGACCTACTAGAGAATCCAGTCATGACTGCAGAGGTGTTAGATGCCATCAAATCCCTTAAACAGGCCTCAGCGCCTGGGCCAGACAGGTTCTCTACAGTATATTACAAAAAATTTGGTCCCAGCCTAGCCCCCTATCTGGTCTGGTTTTTTTTAACTCTGTCAGGAATGGAGCCCCCCTAGAGAAAGATCTCAATTCTGCTTACATCTCTGTCATCCCTAAACCAGGGAAGGATTTGAGCGAGGTCGGTAACTACCGTCTGATCTCGCTCATTAATAACAATATCAAGTTAATGACAAAGATCCTAGCCAATAGGGTAGCCAGTTTCATTGCCACATACATACACAAGGATCAGGTGGGCTTCATCCCTGGGGAACAGGGTCCGGACCAGATCAGAAGAGCGGTTAACATAATTTCCCTACTTAACTCCCAATGAGATGGTGCCCCCCCCCCACAAGGGTTTCCTTCTCTTAATAGACCTTCATAAGGCATTTAACTCAGTAACATGGCCATATCTTTTCAAAATCCTTGAGAGATGGGGCTTCGGCCCACACTTTATAGGCATAGTTCGATCTTTATATTCTTTCCCGAACGCACAAGTGCGAATGTTAGGCAGATACTCGGACTCCTTCGGTATTGAAAGGGGCACCAGACAGGGCTGCCCACTCTCCCCCCTCCTATTTGCGATGGCCATCGAAACACTGGCTATCGTGATCAAGTCCAACACTGACATAAAAGGGGTTAAATACGGGGGACCGGAACACAAATGTGCTCTATACGCGGATGATCTCCTGCTATTCATCTACTACTACTCTCTACTACTCTACGATATATAAGATCCTGCAGGAGTTTAGTCAGATTTCAGGATTGAAGGTGAACATGTCTAAATCTGTAGCCTTAAAAGTCTTGGTCTCCATGTCTTTGCTCACACAACTTAAACAAAACTTCACCTTTACTTGGGCAACCGAAGCGATCCTCTACCCGGACATAAAGCTCACCTATGGTGTCAGTAAGCTCTTCCAGGCAAACTACCCTCCTATGATACAGAAATGTGGAGGGGATATGGAAAGGTGGTCGACATGTGGTCTGTCCGGGCTGGGTAGGGTTAACGCAGTTAAAATGACACTTCTCCCAAGGATGTTATACCTGTTCCGCTCCCTCCCAATACTTATTAAGAAACAATTCCTCAGTAAATTCCAATCACAATTAGTGAAATTTATATGGGGGAACAAAGGGTACAGATGCCCCAATGAGGTTCTTCTCAGGTTAAAAACACAGGGTGGAGTGTGGCTACCTTATTTATGCTGGTATTACCAGGCTGCACAACTCGCTCAAATCTCCACAGTCTACTGCAGGGGCCCCAAGCCCAATTGGCTCTCCATGGAACGGCAGGCTGTCCCCTTATACACCATTGACCATTTCCTCTGGAGAAATACTTGCTCGAGACCGGCGATAATGTCCCCGACCCTTTCTCACTCAGCAGCGCTGTGCAACACACTTTATAAAAACCGTGCTCTGATATCCCCCCAGAAGCCCCTATCTCGTATATTCCACAAACCAAGGTTTCCCCCTGGCCTAGACATCAAATCCTTTGGCTGGTGGACTGACAAAGGCCTTTATCACAGTGGCCACTTTCTTACCCCGACTGGTCCCATCACTCTGAAACACTGTAAACAGAAGATGGAAATGCCAGCTCTGAATTTTTCTGCTTCTCCCAAATTGCACATTTCCTTAACTCGTTGGGCACTAGCAGACAGGAACCCCCCCACCATCACCCCTTGCGAGCAGTAATGCTCTAATGCCATGGATCAGAGGGGGGGGGATATCTCTGATATATTCTGCTCTGGCGAGCAGGGACGATATCCCGGCGTACGCTCGAGCCTGGGAGGTGGACACTGGTTGCTCCTGGAAGCTGACTGTATGGTATCACATGAGTCAACGCTCCTTTACAGGTATTTTAAATATCTCCCTGATAGAAGCTAAAATCAAGATCCTAACTAGGTGGTACTATGTCCCCTCCAGGCTGGCAATGATCTATCCAGGGACATCGCCTTTATGTTACCGTGGGTGTGACCTGGAGGGCACTATGTTCTACATCTGGTGGTCCTGCCCCCACATTAGATCCTATTGGAACAGGGTCTTTCACACTCTAAGGATAATAACAGACTCTACTATGACCCCTGATCCTACCGCTGCCCTCCTAAACTGACCCATTCCCGGGTTACCCAAACACTTACAGGCTATCACATTCTATATTCTTTTAGAAGCCAAAATAACGATCACAAAAGCGTGGAAAACCCCTACTGTACCCTTTAGGGGACTCAAGAGGAAAGTTTTATGGATAATGGCACAAGAAAATATTGTAGCTAAACTACACGATAATTTGAAAAGATTTAATGCTGTCTGCGAGCCTTAGGCCTCTTATTGCAACATCTCCCTGTGCCCGGGCACATAACTCTGAATCCTGGACGAACCTGGACTTCTCTCTTTGCCTTTCCTTCCCTTTACTTTATTTAACTTTTTGGGACGCTCTGCTCCCACCTTCTAATTTAGCAACAGGGGGTTTCTACACTCCCCTCTAGTGGAGCAGGAGAAGTAGTACTTAGGCTAGCATGTAGCGGTAGATAAAGCATAAGTCCTGCCAGTCCACCTTCTTGGCCAGTGACACATTATCACAAAAGACTGTAATCATGAGCCTGGTACTGCTAACAGACCACGGGGGGAGTGGGGTGCTGGATAACTCCAGGTCTGGATGGCTGGCTCCTTCTCACGGTCTCCTGGTGGGTACATGACCTGAGTCCCAGGTACTGGGCAGTGAGTCTTATACAGACGAGCTCCAGACCAAAGGTTCTTTTCCCTGCAGAGCCAGGGGTCCAGTACACATAGTACTGAGATATTTACTGGACCACTTCAGAAGTTAACTATTAACCTTCAAACACCTTAAGGTCAGTTTAGATACTGTTAAGCTAAGGTGCATTATGTTATTACTATGTTGTTCCTGTTACTAGACCTTTTGGTCTGATGCTGAGATTGATTCTGTACTGCATCGTACTTGTTTTTCTTATTGTCAAAACTTAAACTAAAACACTTTGAAAGTAAAAAAAAATATCTCCCTGCTCCTTGAAGACGTCACACCACGAAATGGACGTAGAGCAGGACGCTGAGGACAGTTCATACTTGCAGTCCATGACAGGTCTGGCGTGTTACTCCCTAGT
The DNA here is from genome assembly GCA_037952925.1 of Lithobates clamitans. Lineage (NCBI taxonomy): Eukaryota > Metazoa > Chordata > Amphibia > Anura > Ranidae > Lithobates > Lithobates clamitans. The sequence continues at coordinate 5,131,308 of JBBGZY010000434.1, read as the reverse complement.
GTCAGGAAGGCACTCTTCAAATGTGAGTGGAATGCAAGTAGTTTTTAACAATCCTGTGAGATATTTTTTATGCTATGAAAGCCTCCTTCCTTTTGATTTGTCTTTCCCATGATTTGCTGTAATCATTGAGAGAAAAACTGTGATTGTTGACCATTTGTGGAGAGTGTGTTCCTCCAGTTGATATATCCAATTATTCATCTGGTGAGTCCAATAGAGAGAGAACGATGAAGGATTCACAGGTTGGTGAAGTTTGTTTTTTATGTTTTTTGTGATAATCACATAAGACTGTTCACTCATTTGGCATTTTGTATTTTTTGTTTATTTTTCCTTGTCAAAAGAAGTTTATTGAGTATACAATATTATAAAGATACATAAAGTAAGTTTACAAGGATCTATAAAGTAAGCTCATTGTTTTACAGTAGAGTTTATATAGGTAAATATCATGAAATTTCAAATATTAAACATTGGGTTCACGTAAACCTAAATTAAAGATATATATCATTTCCTTAGTTACTTTTGTAGGTATTTAAATGATTTATACCTACTATACATATTGTTTACAGGTAGAGTGTATATAGGTCAAATAAATTCTGATAATGAGCTTTAATCGTAAGGTGGAGAAAAGGAAAGAGAAAGAAGAAAAAGGGTTGAAAGGTAGAGGTATGGTCCACAAGGTTGTCCCGCTCGTCAGTTTATTATTCTTTTTAGTTCTCTTTGAAGCCTTAGAATGGGTGTCTCTGTAAGTCATTTAATCTGTTACCATGGCAACAGGACAGAGTCATTGAAGTTTGACAGGAACTGTTGTTTTATCCAAGGATGCCAAAGTTTTTCAAATTTTGGAATTTGATTTTGATCGATGGCTACCATCTTAGCATGGGACATTGTATTATTCATTCTGTGAATTGTTTCTGCTAGTACCAATGTAGGAGATTTCCATGCCTTGGCCACTGTTTGTTTTGCAGCCGTTATTAGTTGGATCATAAGTTTGAATTGAGAAAGTGTTAACCATTCCGGTTTTAGATTAAGTAAAGTTAAATATGGATCTGGTTGTATTATTTTTTTTAATATTTTAGATGCAATCATGAAGACTTCCTTCCAGAAGGTTTGGATTACTGGGCACGTCCACCATATGTGTAAATATGTGCCTATTTCTGGGCATCCTCGAAAACAAAGAGCTGAGGTATTAGGTGAATATTTTGCCACTCTAGCGGGTACAAGGTACCAGCGAGTTAGGACTTTATAATTTGTCTCCAGTGCTAAGATGTTGGGTGAAGATGACTTAGATGTGAGCCGTATGTTAGACCAGTCCGTGTCTTCTAAAGTTCGTCCCAGGTCCTCCTCCCACCTCTGAACGTAAGAGGGTCTATTAAGATTTGCTACTCCATATAATTGATTATAAAGTGATGAAATTGTACCTTTAGCAAATGGATCTTTTGTACAGATTGATTCAAAAATGGATAATTGGGATAATGGTGTATCCCCCTGTAGGAATGGTGTATAGAAATTTTTGATTTGGAGATATCTAAATATCTCAGAGTTTGGTAGATCATATTTTTCTCTAAGCGATGGGAATGAAAGGAATGATTTAGATGCTATGAAGTCATTTAGTGTCTGAATTCCTGATGTTGTCCAAGCTTTAAAAGAATTTGGGTAGATCCATGCCGGATAAAAGGCCGGATTTCTGATAAAAGAAAGGAGAGGATTGTGTGGAGATTGTAACTGATATTTGGTTTTTAGTTTATGCCAGAGAGATAAGAAGTGTTTAGTTATGGGATTATGAATTTTAAAGCGGTCTTTAGGATCAAGCCATAATAAATTTGATATTATTAGAGGGTCATTTTCTGAAGCCTCTATAAATACCCGTAATGGGATTTCCTGTTTTGCATGGTATTTGGACAGACTGGCCAAATGTGCTGCTCTGTAGTAGTTAGTAAAATTAGGGTATCCCAGGCCTCCTTTGTTTTTGGGAAGATGTAGTGTGTGTATAGGTATACGTGGTTTAGAAGAGCCCCATATAAACGAAGTTGCTCTTTTTTGTACTATTCTCAAAAAATAGGAAGGAATTGGAATAGGGAGGACTCTGAATAGATAAAGCAATTTGGGTAGAATAGTCATTTTGATTGCATTAATCTTCCCTATCCAGGATAAAGGAAGTTGCGACCATTGTTTTATTAGGTTTGTGATCTGTCTTAATACAGGAGGATAATTGGTTGAGAATAAGTCAGAATGAGATGCTGTTAAATGAATTCCAAGATATGGGATTGATTTTTCTGCCCATGTGAATGGGAGTGCAGCCCTAGCCGGGATCAATTCCATGTTTGTGAGCGAAATATTAAGCACTAGACATTTCTTAGGATTAATCATAAGGCCGGATAGGGCTGCAAATCCATCAAGAGCTGGTATTAAGTTAGGACCAGAGACCTGTGATGATGATAGAAAAAGTAATATATCGTCTGCAAATATACATAATTTGTGTGTAATACCTCCTACTTCAATGCCAGTTATAGTTTGGTTTGTTCTGATGTATTGGGCCATGGGTTCGAGTATAAGGGCAAATAATAAGGGAGATAATGGGCAACCCTGTCGGGTACCTCTTTCGATATTAAAGGCTTCAGATTTGTATCCAGCATATTTTATATAGGCTTTGGGTTTATTATATAATGCTTTATATAAGGCTTTGTTAAAAAGTGGGGTCCAAAACCCCATTTTTGTAATGAATATTGCATATATTGCCAGGATACTGTGTCAAATGCCCTCTTAATATCGAGAGATAGAAAACATAAAGGGATTTTCCGGTTTTTAGCAATATGTGCCAATAACACTGCCCTGCGTATATTATCGCCTGCCTGTCTATTTGGCATGAAGCCTACTTGATCTCTATGTATTAATTTTCCTATAATGCTATTGAGGCGTTTTGCTATTATTTTTGCTAATAATTTAATATCAAGGTTTAACAGAGAGATAGGCCGATAATTCACACAGGATGTATCATCAGAAAGGGGTTTTGGGATCATACAAACAATTGCCATTAGTGTTTCTTGCCGAAAAGAATGTCCATCTAGAAGTTTGTTAAAAGTTTCAGTGAGAATGGGAGAGAGTATTTCTGAGAATGTTTTATAGTATAAAGCCGAGTAGCCGTCTGGGCCTGGTCTTTTGTTAAGTTTTAGGTCTTTTATGGCGTTAGCAACTTCATCTATAGTTATAGGCTCATCCAAACTGCTTTTTTGATTCTGAGACAACTCAGGTAAGGTTATTTTTGAGAAGAAGGATTCAGCCTCTGTAGGATTAAATTCATTGTTTGTCTTGTATAAAGTTGCGAGATGTGAGTGAAATTTATGGACTATTTTAACTGGATTACAAGTGTAAACATTTTTTGATAATTTCAAACGTATTGGTTTGAAAGATTTGTTAGTTGATTTAATGCCCGAGCCAAATATGTACCTGGTTTGTTTGTATTCATGTAGAAATTGTGTTTGGAGCGTTTGAGGGATTTATCAACTGACTCAGTGAGAAATAGATCGTATTCCAATCTAGATTTTTCCAGATGAGATTTTGTACTCTGAGATGGATTATCTGGAAATGATATGTAGGCTGCATTAAAATTGAGTTCTAGTTTTTTTGCTAGATTTTTGCGTTCCCGTTTAAATAGTGCCATTTGTCTTTGTATTGTACCACGCAAGACAGGCTTATGAGCTTCCCACAGCGTTATTGGGGGGGATGTCTGTTGTATTATTAATTGATATGTATTCCTTTAAAGCTTGTTCAATGGCCATCTGATGTAGTGGGTGTTTGAGCATTATGTCCGGTAAGTACCACGTTGGGTCATGCGCTTTTGGTATGGCTGAGGCTATAGTAGTGTATACTGCATTATGGTCAGACCACGGAATCGGAATTATATCTGATGCAATAGTTTCTGGTATCATTCCTATTGTTAGAAAAATATGATCTATTCTGGTGAAGGTTTGATGAGGGTGCGAGAAATAAGTGAATTTCTTTTTCATTGGGTTACTTTCTCTCCACGAATCTACCAGATTGTATTTGGAAAGAAGTTGAGAAAACGGTAATCTAGAGGTTATTTTGGATGGTGTAAAAGGTGATTTATCTAGAAATGGGAGGAGGACCTGGTTCGAATCCCCACACATTATCACTGTTCCTATTTTGTGTGTATTAATCACTTGTAATATATGTGAGAGGAATGGTGTAGGTTGTTTGTTAGGAGCGTAGTAGGAAATCACCGTGATTGCTGTATCCATTATATAACCCATGAGTATCAGGTATCTACCTTCTGGGTCTTTAATTTCTGATGATAAGGTAAATAGTGTGGATCGGTGAAATGCAATTAGAGTTCCCCTTTGCTTGGTACAGGCAGAAGCCGTGTTAATTTGTTGATAAAAAGGAGAAATATATTTTGGAGTAGAATCTTTGGTCAAGTGTGTTTCTTGGAGGTATACTATGTGAGCCTTCTTGTTATGAAAAGTATGGAAGGCTTTGGTCCTTTTTTGAGGGACATTTATTCCCTGAACATTCAGGGAAAGTATATTCAGTGGTGCCATGGCAACAGATCAAATAGTTTTGACTTACTTTTTGTTATGCAAAACTGACTGCGCAGATCAACCTGTGTGGACTGAAGAGATGAATAGATAGAAAAGAAACCAGTGAATTCTGGAGTAAAGAATAAACAAAAAACATATGAGATTAGATGATACATTGTATAAATTATTTTTTGCAAGTAATCACAATTTACCCGTGAAAGAGAGTAAATATCTCTCTCAGGGGAATAAGTGCCTTCGTCACACTCCCACATAATATGGTTGGGAGAATGAGGAGGGCTAATGGGGGTACACGGATCTTCCACTTATAGGAGAGAAGTGCTATGTCAAAAGACATCAAAATGATGTTTCATTAATTGGAGTGCAGAATATAGTTTTTGTTGAAATTATTTATTCCAGGGTTGTTGTATATGGTTAGTCTTGCCCTAGGCTAAATAATTCAGTTGGAAAGGTACTGTTAATAACTTTGGTATTGATGAAGATAGTTTGAATTATTTTGGGATTTTAACCCTTTTAGAGTAAACAATTACATATTTAATTCATATGTAACTGTTTAGATATGTTAACTCATAAAATTGAGGTTGTATTGCTTCAGATTAGAATAAACAAAAACATAATTCTAGGAACTAGTTAGGTAATAATATATTTGTTTTAAGAAAAGAAAGAAAAAGCTTCCATTACTTTTGTTTATTTTTCAATATTGATATTCATCGTTGCACATTTTTTTATCTTTTCTGCACCTTATCTCAGCAACTTTATAGTATGTTGCATATTTTGCACTAGCAAAATATTGTTTATATTATGCACTAGCACTTTATAGATATTGTATATTGAATTGGTTTAACACATATATATATGTACACATGCAAATGTTGGACAATAGGTTTAAACACATATATACATTATAATTTGTAGCATCGCTCGCTTAAGCAAGTGTGAATCTCCTGGACCCAAGGCAGCATAATATCTAGATACCAGTCCCCCCAAGTCAGTCTAGCAAGAGAGCTTCCAGTTTAGTATTATGAAACTCCACCATATCCCCTCCAAATTGAGCAACTGCAGCATGGCGAAGCTGTACATATTTAAAGCGCCAAGTCATATAGACTTTGTATAACCTAGCTAACTGCTCAAAAGAGCAAAAATCCCCTTCAAAATATAATTGATGTACATATTTAATCACGTAATGAGCCAACAAAGTGCCATCTGCGATCTTAAAAAATTCCCCTGAGAACGGGTTGCACCAACAAGGGCTATTAGGAGATCCAAAAAAAAATTGTGACATTAATATTAGTGTACCAACCAATAATCAATTCCACAGTAGCTCAACCACTGCTACAATGCAGTGGACAATCATGTATCTGCAAGTGATATAATCAAACATGAAAATAATACAAAATATTCAAAAATTTAAAAATCATACAAATAAGTCCATACAACTGTCAAAATAATGGTGTATAAATCAAAAATAAATCTTCAAAGTGATTCAATTCAGGAAAGTTCTTGATTAACAGCCAACTCTCTATGTAAGTAGAGCCAGGAATAATACACCTTATATCCACCACCAGTGCAATTAAATAGAGTCATCTCCCCTACGGAAATGCCCTCACCAGACTGAATTGCATTTCACTCTCATGAAAAGGCAAATAAGCTTTTAGGTCAATATTCACCTGGTAGTATCATTCCACAATTAGGTCTCATCTCATCGCATGTGTGTGAGAGAAACAAATAGCCTCCAATAGTGCATTAATCCCATAAACATTTATTGAAATCCAAGTAACCACTCACATTTAAAATCATCTTGTACATCGCATGTAAATTGGTAAGTATCAGATAGGCAACAAACCATCCCAGTCTCACCACCTCCACGCTGGTTTCAACTGTCAGTGTAGTCACCTTCCACACTCTCCCATGATTAACACATGAACCGAGCTCCGCATGACCATGTCCCAATGCTTTTCGTCATTTCCCACTTCATCAATGGGGATTGGCGGGAGATTGATACGGTGCAGTATCTAGGCTTTTCTACTCATCTCCTCCTTGCCCTCAAACAACTAGGTGTTTTATCCATCTGGTCTGTTAACCCTACATACACCAAGCGGAAATTACCCACTTGTTCTGATAAACAGTAAGTAACCGCTGGGTCTTAAAGGCATCCAATATCAATGTAAAGTGATTTATCCATCTGGACTATTATCCCTACACACACTGTCAGAGAACTCATGCAGCAGGTGCTCATTCCCGTGCAGTAAGAGATCATTTCCATACAGCAGCTGCTAATGTCTGTTCAGCAAGTGCTAATTCTAATGCGCATGTGCAGAGTCACAGACCAAGAGGAGCAAGGACTGGAATGCGCATGCATATTGGCGCATACGTGCGAGCACATGCGCGTACACGTTAGCGTGCCATGCATCCATACATTCTGGCGCCCAGCAACCTATTTAAACTGAGTCTGCCTGGCTTCAGTGCTGGATTGTCTTCAGCTTTGGTTCCTGTGCTCCTGATTCTTATCCATGTCTGCTGACCTTGTTCCTGACCCGGCTATGTCTGTCAACTCTCTTGGATTACCCCTGCCTGCTATATATGGTTCTTCCTTATGTTACCGACCTTGGTTTGGATTTATGACGCCTCCTGATTTGGATTTATACGCCACCTGATTTGGTACCCCACCGCCAGCACGTTAACGATTTCTGCCTGTTCCCGACCTTGCAACTGATCCTGATTCTGCACCTGTCTGCCTGGCTCCCATTGAACAAAGCTTGTGACCTGACTCCACGCCCCCACTGGGAAGGCTCCTGTGTCTTCAATAGGGATGAGCTTCAAGTTCGAGTTGAACTCATGTTCGACTCAAACATCGGCTGTTCGCCAGTTCGCCGAGCAGCAAACAATTTGGGGTGTTCACTGCAAATTCGAAAGCCGCGGAACACCCTTTAAAAGTCTATGGGAGAAATAAAAAGTGCTAATTTTAAAGGCTTATATGCATGGTATTGTCATAAAAAGTGTTTGGGGACCAGGGCCCTGCCCCAGGGGACATGGATCAATGCAAAAAAAAGTTTTAAAAATGGCCGTTTTTTTCGAGAGCAGTGATTTTAATAATGCTTAAAATGAAACAATAAAAGTGTAATATCCCTTTATATTTCGTACCTGGGGGGTGTCTATAGTATGCCTGTAAAGGGGCACATGTTTCCCGTGTTTAGAACAGTCTGACAGCAAAATGACATTTAAAAAAAAAGTCATTTAAAACTACTCGTGGCTACAATGAATTGCTGGTCCGACAATACACATAAAAGTTCATTGACAAAAACGGCATGGGAATTCCCCACAGGGGAACTCCGAACCAAATTTTTTTTTAAAAAATGACGTGGGGGGGTTCCCCTAAATTCCATACCAGGCCCTTCAGCTCTGGTATGGATATTAAGGGGAACCCCGGACAAAATTTAAGAAAAAAAAATTGCGTGGGGTCCCCCTCAAAATCTATACCAGACCCTTCAGGTCTGCCATGGATTTTAAGGGGAACCCCACGCCAAGAGAGAGTGCCCCCCTCCTGAACCGTACCAGGCCACATGCCCTCAACATTGGGAGGGTGCTTTGGGGTAGCCCCCAAAACACCTCGTCCCCATGTTGATGGGGACAGGGGCCTCATCCCCATAACCCTTGCCCAGTGGTTGTGGGGGTCTGCAGGCGGGGGGCTTATTGGAATCTGGAAGCCCCTTTTAACAAGGGGACCCCTGTGACAGACCTAGCCGGGAGAGAGACTTTTGGAGGGGACTGTATGCTAGCCTCTTGCCGATCGATCGTGGGCCCTTGCATTTGGGGGAACGGTGCTCTTTGTGAGCTGTATGCCTGGGGAGCCTTGAGGTGGTACTACTGTGGATTCGGGTCCTGGTCCCCCAGGACACACAGACTCTGGGGACCCTGGATTTGCCATATTAGAAATAGTGGCTGATTCATAATGCTGGGACAGATACTGCTAGGAGATGCTGATGTAAATTCCAACACCTGTCTGTCTGTTGTCTGCTAAAATGTGTATTGTAAATAAGTCTACTATGGGATCTAAGAGTCATTAGATCCCCATTGTTTTTTGTGTTAATTAACTCTGCTATTGTGATAATGTCGATTGGATTTTCTGAACTACAAGATGGCCAGTCTGGCCTAAAGGTCATGTCTGAGTCATCTAGGCTGTCTAAAGGGATTCAATAATTAGCTCATGTTAATTAGGTTAATTAGGTTAATTAGTTTACAGCTGTATTGTTAGAGTAATATGAGCAGGAGGCCTGCACCTCCTCTTTTATTGTATAAACAAGACTTCCTGTCAATAAAGATAGATTCCTGTTTGAACTTACATACAGCCTGCCTGGTGTTTGTTCTGAGCTATCACAACTAGGTTAGAATGGCACATAGCTGAAGTTCTAATCCCGGAGCATTGGATGACCGAACCATCAGACGTTGCAATCTGATTCAATAGCTGCAGAGGAGTGTCGGGAGAGTGGAACCGAGCGAGCAAGGGGCTTGTTACAACCCCCAGATCCCGGCCCTCCCCCCTGTGTGAAATGGTAAGGGGGTACAACCCCGCCCCCTTCTGACATCACGGGGAATGCCACAGGGAAGTCCCCGTCAAGTGCCCGTGCGTCAGAGGTGACGAGGTGGCCACCCAGTGACCCCGCCCCCGTTATTTAAGAACCATCAGAAGAGGAGAAGCGTCACACAGTGGGAGCCTCCCTCCATGCCATCATGGATGCGGAGCGGCCCGAGGAGAAGAAGGAAAGAAGACACCGACACCGCGGAGGGAGATGCCGGACGAGAACACCGGAGGAAGAACCAGAAGAACCAGAAGAAGAAGAAGATGGAGGAAGAAACCGAAGGAAGATAGAAGATAGAAGAAAGAACACAGAAGTAAGAAGAAACATTTAAATAAAGGAATTGTCACAAACTGTCTCTTGTCATTTTTAACATTTTTGACAGTTTTTTTGTGAAATTGTAGGGGTACTTTTGTACCCCCTTACCATTTCACACAGGGGGGAGGGCCGGGATCTGGGGATCCCCTTGTTAAAGGGGGTTTCCAGATTCCGATAAACCCTCCACTCGCAGACTCCCACAACCACCTGGCAAGGGTTGTGGGGATAAGGCCCTTGTCCCCATGTTGATGGGGCTACCCCAAAGCACCCTCCCAATGTTGAGGGCATGTGGCCTGGTACAGTTCAGGAGGGGGGGCACTCTCTCGTCCCCCCCTCTTTTCCTGCGGCCTGCCAGGTTGCATGCTTGGATAAGGGTCTGGTATGGATTTCTGGTGGGACCCCACGCCATTTTTTTAAAAATTTTGGCACGGGGTTCCCCTTAAAATCCATACCAGACCTGAAGGGTCTGGTATAGATTTTGAGGGGGACCCCATGCCATTTTTAAAAAAAATTTTGGCTGGGGTTCCCCTTAATATCCATACCAGACCTGAAGGGCCTGGTATGCCATTTAGGGGGGCCCCCACGTCATTTTTTTTTAAATTCTGGTTCGGGGTTCCCCTGTGGGGAATTCCCATGCAGTTTTTATCAATGAACTTTTATGTGTATTGTCGGACCGGCAATTCATTAATAGCCGCGAGTAGTTTTAAATTACTTTTTTTCCTTTTGAAATGTCATTTTGCTGTCAGACTGTTCTAAACACGGGAAACATGTGCCCCTTTACAGGCATACTATAGAGACCCCCCAGGTACAAAATTTAAAGGGATATTACACTTTTATTGTTTGACTTTAAGCATTATAAAAATCACTGCTCCCGAAAAAACGGCCATTTTTAAAACTTTTTTTTGCATTGATCCATGTCCCCTGGGGCAGGACCCAGGTCCCCAAACACTTTTTATGACAATAACTTGCATATAAGCCTTTAAAATTAGCACTTTTGATTATTCATGTTCGTGTCCCATAGACTTTAAGGGTGTTCGCGTGTTCGAACAAATTTTTTGCCTTTTCGCAAGTTCTGGTGCAAACCGAACAGGGGGGTGTTCGGCTCATCCCTAGTCTTCAAGTTACAGCTCACTTCTACAGCTGCCAGGCACCTGCACCCTTCCACTGCCCTAGCAGTCCCTGTCTCATCTACCAGGGGTTCTTGGACAGGAATTGTACAAGAGACCAGCCTCATCATCTCGGGCTCCACAGTCAGGTACATGACAGTACAATCCAGCCATATGGAGCCTGAAAGGGGATTCTCACCCTTGGAGGTGCTGTGCCAGTTGATTGCCACCCTTACTCAAGCAGTCCAGAGCCTACAAGATGGCTACCATCAACTAGAGCAAAGAGTGGAGTCTCTCTCTCCATCCACCTCAATGCACCAGACAGCCACATCACCCTCAACCTCTGCTCAGGCAGCCACAGCGCAAGTACCCACAGTAGTGGTTCCACCTCCGGAGCCCCGAGTCCCTACACCTGAGAGGTTTTTAGGAGATCGCAGCTTTCCATGCTTTCAGAAATGCCTGCCAGTTATACATCCTGCTGCAACCATGCACCTTCTCGCTGGAAAGCACTAAAGTGGGGTTCATCATCTCACTACTCCAGGGGGAGCCCAAACCTGGACCCACCGCTTGATGGAACAAGCCAGTCCTCTTTTGAATGACATAAACTTCTTTCTTGATGAAATTGCTAAGCTGTATGATGGATCCACAACGAACAGCAACAGCTGAATCCAGCTTACATGCTCTCCAGCGGGGTCAAAGACCGGTAGAGAATTATGTAACAGACTTTAAGCAGTGGAGTTCTGATACACAATAGAATGATGCCGAACTTTGTTATCAGTTCTGCCTGGGACTTTCAGATGCACTAAAAGATGAACCGGCTAGAGTTTGGGTACCCAGCTCCTTGGAAGCTCTTCAATTATCTATTCAGATTGATTGTCGTCCTAGAGAGCGAAGACCCGAGAGGACAAGCCAGTTCTGTCCCACGTTAATGTTACTAAAGGTATCTGTTAATCCACCTGCTCCTCCTCCTTCATTATCTCCTGCCGCTACTAAAGTTCCTGAACCAATGCAACTGGGCCTTCTTCAGCCATTGCTGTCACAGGAAAATCTACGTCGTCGTCAGAATAACCTGTCTGTACTGTGGAAGAGCTGGTCACTATGCCAACACTTGCCCTAACGAGACCCGTAAGTCTTATTCTTCTCCTCATGATTCCTGTCCTCTGACTATGACAAGATCTGCTCACATCGCTGTTCCTGTTTCACTACAGCTTCCAAAACGAGCACTCCAGGCTCAGGCTATAATTGATTCTGGTGCCTGTAGTTGCTTCATCGACCATGCCTTCACCCAGCAACAGCAACATAACATCCAGCTGCAACCCAAATAACAGAGACTATATATACAGCTAACCGATGGATCAAGTATTAAATCAGGACCCATCACCCATGAGACGACTTAGCCCTTGCCTGCCAACATCTTGCCAGACCACCAAGAACGGCTATGCCTAGATGTTATCTCCTCACCATAGTTCCCAATCATCCTGGGTATGCCATGGTTGCAAGCTCATAACCCCAAAATTAACTGAACTACTGGTGGGGTTACCTTCCAGTTTTCTTACTGTTTGCAGAACTGTCTCAAAACTTCACACCATGCTGTTCCAGTTATTTGCTGCTTAAATCCTGTATCCGAATTACAAGAGTTTGTTCCATCAGTGTACCATGACTTCATGGATGTGTTTGATAAACAAAAAGCAGACATTGTCCCTCCTCATTGGGCTTATGACTGCCCTATTGAACTGTTACCAGGGACAGAGATTCAATTTGGAAAGATTTTTCCACTCTCTAAGCCTGAACTTGTGGCCCCTAAAGAGTACCTTGATGAGAATCTTAGGAAGGGGTTCATCCAACCCTCTACTTCTCCAGCTGGCTCAAGAATATTCTTTGTCGAGAAAAAAGACCACTCCCTCCCTCCATGTGTGGACTACAGGGAATTACATTGAATTACGATTAAAAATCGTTATCCTCTTCCTTTAATCCCAGAACTATTTCAGAGACTTCGTTCTGCAAAGGTATTCACAAAATTAGATCTGCGAGGTGCCTAAAACTCAGGATCCGTGAGGGGGACGAATGGAAAACGGCCTTCTGAACACGTTTTGGCCATTTTGAATATCTCCTTATGCCATTCGGACTTTGCAATGCGCCAGCCACTTTCCAACATGGACTTATTTGTGATTGTCTATCTGGATGATATTCTCACATTCTCAGTTTCCTTGGAATTAAACCGCATCCATGTGAAGCAGGTCCTCTACAGACGGATGCAAAATGGACTATATGCAAAGGCTGAGAAATGTGAATTTGATCATCAGACCATTCATTTTCTGGGTCTAGTGATATCAACGGGGGGGTATGGCAATGGACCCTCAAAAGGTTTCAGCTATACTGTCTTGGCCACCCCAAACTGATAAAAAAGGAGTACAACGTTTTGTCGGTTTTGCTAATTTTTACAGGAAAGTTATTAAGAATTTCTCTGGCACCATAACACCCATTACCCCAACTCACGAAGAAGCAAGGTCGCTTTAAATAGACTGAAGCAGCTCAGGCCGCATTTGATAATCATAAGGGATTGTTTACCTCTGCTCCAGTCCTGAAACATCCTGATCCTGCTTTACCATATGTTAAAGAGGTAGATGCGTCAGAAAATGCTGTAGGGGCCATCCTGTCCCAGCGTCAAGGACCAAAGTCTCTAATGCACCCCGCGGCATTCTTCTCAAAGAAACTGTGCCCATCAGAGAAGAATTATGATGTAGGGGATCGAGAACTCTTGGCAATAAAACCAGTATTGGGAAAATGGCATTACCTCTTGGAAGGAGCAGCATATCCAATACTGATCTTCACAGATCCCAAAAACCAGAGCTGCTAAGCGTCATAGACCTTAGACAAGCAAGATGGGCACTTTACTTTTCATTTTTTTTTTTTTTTTAAATCTTTATTTATCATTTTCCAATACAAAACATTTCCCATCGGGGGCATGCCGGTAATACAAATTCTTCTATGCGTTCAGAAAAACAAAAATAAAACCAAATGGCTCCACGAGCACGTCCCCCACCCCCTCCACCTACCCCCCCTCCCATTCCCAACCCCCCCCATTCCCAACTCTCTCCCCTGCGGGATGTACTTCGGTGGGGGCTAATCGCGTCTTGCCCGCTCTCTCCTCCATAATCGACCCATACTTGTTATACCCCTTTTATATAATCTCCCTTAAATAGGACCATGATTTTTTAAATTTAAGCCAGCCTGCCCATTTCCCCCTATGCTCCAAATCCGGTTCCATTCCCCGCCGATCTAAACACTCAACGTTGAATATTTCGTTAAGATCGAATAGCCAGTCTCGCGTTTTGGGACTTAAAGGGTTCAGCCAGTTTAGAGCGATCTGTCTCTTGGCCGTATCTAGTATTATAGGGAGCAAGGAGGTTTTGTAACTCTTGACTGAGTCCTGAGTACCGTGGAAGAGGCAGACCCAAGGGTCTTCCTCAATTTCCCTCCCCGTAAATTCCTTTGTCAAGGACAGGATATTTTTCCAGAAGACCTTTATAATGGGGCATTCCCACCAGATGTGGGCCATTGTGCCTGCGGTTTGGCATCCCCTCCAGCAGGTGTTTCCCTTTGTCCCATCCATCCTGCTTACTCTGTCTGGGGTGGCATACCATCTTGCTAGAACTTTATAATGGATTTCCGTTCTCCTATTGTCTAGTGCTGAGTAGTGGACCAAGTTCAAAATTTTACCCAACGTGTTTCTATTACAAGGTGACCCCAATTCCTGCTCCCACCTTTTGATGTAAGGAGGCGTCTTACCCTCCTGTTCCGCCCCCAGTATTCTATAAATTTGGCCAATGACACCCCCTGGGTGCTCCGTCATACAGAGTTTCTCCAGGGGTCTAAGCTCTTCCATGCTTCTTAGGGGCTTTGGTAGTTTGCCTATAAAATGGGAGAGCTGGAGATACCTCCACCTTTCCATCACCCAGAGTTCTGCTTCTCTACTCAGTTCCGTGAAAGTGCGTATTTTCCCCTTACTAATAAAATTTTTCAGTTGGAGAGCGTCCTCTTTTAACCAATTCCCGCCCACCGTCCGCATTCCTGGTTCAAAAAATAGATTATTTTTCATATATATTAATGGTGAATTGTGCGACCATTTGTGCTGAGTGTGAATTTTGTCCCAATATTTAAAAGTGTTTTGTGTTAACGAGGAAGTGTTAGTGCTGAATATTCTAAATTTTGGAGGATTCCATAGTGAGTGTGCCAAGTTATTATTACTTAAGGAAAACTCAATGTTCACCCAACGCTTTTCTGTTCCTTTCTTACTCCATTCTATAACCCGTGAAAGCACTACGGCAATATAGTACCTATTAAAGTCTGGTACTGCTATTCCCCCTTTTTTTTTCCCTCTACTCAATGTTGCGTAGGAGATGCGTGGTTTATTGCCACCCCAGACAGCCTCGCTAATTAATTTCCTTAAAACCCTCAGGAAATACCTTGGTAGAGGAATCGGCAGCAGTTGAAATTTATACAAAATTTTTGGGGCGATCATCATTTTAACCGCATTCGCTCGCCCAAACCAAGAGAGCGGCCTCGACCGCAATCTCCTTGCCTCTTGCCTGATTTCGTCTAATAATGGGATGTAGTTACTTTGAAATAACTCTTTAATGGAGTTGGCTAGCTTGATACCCAGATAATTGATCTCCCTTCTCCAAGGAAAGGGGAACACTGAGGCCAAGTGAGCTTCTTCCTGCTTCGTGAGACTGATATTTAAGATTTCGGATTTGCCGGGGTTGATTTTAAAATTGGAGACTTCTCCGTATAGTCTGAGGATTCGCAGCACATTGGGGAGGGTTACTCTGGGATTTGAGACAAAAAAAAGTATGTCATCGGCAAATGCTGCCAGTTTATGCTCCTCCGTTCCCACCCACACCCCATTACAGTCGGGGCTGTTCCGGATGGAGGCCAGGAGAGGAGAGGCCCCGTTCACCCTTACCACTGCAGTTGGACTATATAGGACCTTAACCCAGGAGATAAACCTGGGCCCGAACCCCATTGCTTCCAACGTGTTCAGCAGGAACCCCCAGTCTACCCTGTCGAAGGCCTTTTCGGCATCTATCAACAGGAACAGAGCTGGGGGTCCCCTGCATCTACAATGCTCTGATAGCAGCACCGCCCGTACCCCGTTGTCTCTGCACTGTCTTCCTGTGACAAAGCCGGACTGGTCCGGGTGCACCAGGCCAGCCATGTATCCCTTTAGTCTGTTTGCCAGGACCTTAGCGTACAATTTTACATCCGCGTTGAGCAAAAATATGGGCCGGTAACTTGAACACATCCTAGTGTCCTTCCCTTCTTTCAATATTAGAGTTATCGTAGCGGACAGGGCCTCACGTTCCATCTCACATCTGGTGCCCAGGTCGTTCCAATATTGGCATAGCCTGGGGACCAGTATGTGTTTCATTTTCATTAGGTAGGTGGAAGTGAAACCGTCCGGACCTGGGCTCTTGCCCTTCGGGGTGTCTCTTAGCGCTGCCGTGATTTCCTCCTCCTCAATAGGTTTGTCCAGGAGATCCTTGTCCTCCCCAGATAGTACCTTTAGACCTGCTTCTTTTAGGAATTCTCTGCTCCTAGCCAACCGGGCACTAACCTCCCCTCCCTTTTGTCCTGTTGAATACAGATCGGCGTAGAATTTTCCAAACTCATCGGCCATACCTTCGCTAGACACAATCTCTTTCCCACCCGTACCGTTTATTTTCTCAATAAAATTCCGCCCTCTTTTTTTCCTGATTAGTCTCGCCAAGTGTTTGCTGGATTTATTGGCCCATAGATATTTATCTCTGGCTATTAAATTGGTGGCTCTCTTAGCCTCCTGCTCCATCATGTCCCTCAGCTCCTCTCTCCCGGCGACCATTGCACGGTAGCAGTCCAAATCCTGCCCTTTGGACTTTTTGTGTGCTTGTTCTAGATGGAACAAGTCCGCTATCAGTTTTTCCCTTTTTTCCTTCCTTTTCTTTTTTAGACCCGCTCCTATGGATATAAGGATCCCACGGATATAGGCTTTGTGCGCCTCCCAGAGAATAGAGGGTGATACCTCACCCGTGTCATTTACATTGAAAAACAGGTTCACCTCGTTCTGGATCCGGTCTAACACTTCTTGATCCTTGAGCAGGTCCTCATTCAGCTTCCACGAAAAAGAACTTCGCCCCAAGTCTGGGAGCTTCAGCCTCATCGTGACCGGTGAATGATCTGAGAGGGTTGTTGTTTCGATTCTAGTTTCTACGACCCCCTCAAGCAAGCTATGGTCCACAAAAATGTAATCCAGCCTGGAGTAGGTCCCGTGCACAGGGGAGAAGAAGGTGTAATCCCTCTCTTTAACATGTTGTACTCTCCATACATCCATTAATTGGCTGTGGAATAATTTCCGCCTGATAGCTCCTAATGACACCTTCTTGATCCCCTGGGCACGGGACGTGCTGTCCAGGGCGGGGTCCAAGCAAAAATTTAAATCCCCTGCCAGGACCATCTCCCCCTCACCAAATCCCAACAGTTTCTCCAGCACTTGTCCCAGGAAGGTGGTAGGGCTTCTATTCGGGCAGTACACATTGGCCAACGTGAACATTCTAGTGCCTATAGAACCCTTCAGAAATATATAACGACCTTCAGGGTCTATTAATCTGTCCCGTACTGAGAAGTTCACTGCTTTAGACAGCCCTATAGCTACTCCTTTAGACCCCCTGTCGGGGGAGTCACCGTAAAACCATTGAGGGATCTTTGAGGAAAACAACCTGACCCCTGTATTAAGGGTCAGGTGAGTCTCCTGCAGGAAAACTATGTCCCCTCGTAGATGACACAGTTCCCCCAATATTTTATGGCTTTTCCTGGGTGAATTCAACCCTTTTACATTATAGGATACAAATTTGATGTCAGGCATCTTTAGTGGTGTACGTGTTGACCTCGATACTCAGCACCCCTCGAACACAGCCCGTATGGAAATACACTCATTCCACACTGCGGTGCTTCTCCCTCAGGGGATGAGCTCCTACGCCGGCGTCCAGCGCCTGCCCCTCCCATTGAGGGGAGAAACAGGAGATGGAGGCTCGGGACGTCCCCGCCCCGGGGTGTGCCCCCCACCGCCCCACAGTCCCCCCCACAGGCTCAATGCAAATTATTTTATGTTAAATAAGTGAAGCCCTGTTACCCTCCTCCCTCCCCCTTGCTACGTTATATTCGCTAATAACTTGAGTCCATGCTACGTAAGTCCTCGTGCTCCGGGGGTAGTCACCCCCCTGATGGGCCGAGAGGAGCGATAGGGGGGGGGGAGAGGAGACGAGAGAGAGAAAAAAAAAAAAAACAACCCCCCCAACCACCCCCCGCTCTCTCCCCTGCTGCCCCGCACCCCCCCCCCCCACCGCCTACCCCCAGCACCTATAGCAAATCAGGGACAGGGATGCCCAAGATGCTACAAAAGTCCTATATTTCTTCCATGTATCTCATTCTGTAGGATCTTCCATCCCTGATAACTATCAGGGATGTTGGGAACCCCCAGCTGTACTTTATATTAGCCTTCCTGAGTTGGTCCAGGATTGGTCTCATCTGTCTTCTCCTCTCCAAAGTCCCCTCTGAGAGGTCGGTGAAAATCTGCAGATCCTTGTTTTCAAATTTTAATGGAGGGGCCCCTTTTAGTTTTTTCCAAATTTTTTCTTTATCCTCGTATTGATGAAATTTAATTATAACGTCTCTGGAGGTGTCTTGCTTTATATGGGGGGGCTTCCTTATTCTGTGGACCCTATCGATCCTCAGCGCTTCGTCTTCTTGCCTGCCCAGTAGGGGATTGAAAATCTTCCTCATCTTCTCCCCCAGGTCCTCGTTTTGTTGTTCCGGGATAGATCTAATGCGTAAATTTTGTCGACGGCTCTGGTTCTCCTGTTCCTCAAGTCTGAACGCCAGCACGCGGTTTTTGTTCTGCATCCTCTTGACTTGTTCTTTTAAGACTGCTATGTCCTTAGCTTGGATGCCGGAGGCCTCTTCAGCCTCCTCAACCCGGTGAAGAAGATGACCCATATCAGAGCGAACATTTAAGATCTCCTCTTTTATAACGCTTTCTAGTTTTTTTTCCAGTTTAGCGAGCATTTCACTCATATCTGATTTACTTGGCACTAGGGCCATGATTCTCTGCTCATCAGCTGCGTTATATGCTGGCGCCAGAGCTGCTAAGCGTCATAGACCTTAGACAAGCAAGATGGGCACTTTTTTTTTTTTTTCCTGGCCACATCAGTTACCTTGATTCAGAGACATCTTTCAGATTGATGGTCATGTTTGTCTCTTGCCGAGTGACATCATTGTGGCCATTCAGACTTTTCTCTTAATTTATATTTTCAGTGTGTAAAATTTGCAATTGTACAAAAATATGTCATAGTGAAAACGGGAAGACCTCTTCCCTAAGCCTTTTCCAAATTACCCAAACTAGTGAACCCCCCCCCCGCCCCCCATCCCCCCATTGACCTGCGCTCACTGTTCCGATACACACCTTATGTCTAGCTATTATTCCCTCTCCCCATTCTCCCTCAACTTCGGGTCTCTGGCTATGGTGCACCATCTCTACCCCAGTGAGAGGGTGATTGCCCTCAGCGCTAAGGTAACACTGGAAAGGAGCATGGCATTGCTTGGATCCATGGGTTCCATAATTTCGTGAACGTTTTGTAATTGCCTAGCCTTATGTAAAATGTCCTTTCACTCCGTATTGTGGAGTTAACCGTCCCGGCCCAGGCTTCCGGGGTTGGAGGTGTGCTTGATTGCCATGCTTGTGCAATTAATTTTCTAGCTTGAAACAAGCATCTTGCTATCGCTATGGCTGTACTTCTATCCCTCAGTCCACTGCTGACGTACCCCAGCACACAGATTTTGGGGTCGGGCTCTAAGTTCACCCTAAATGTAGCGTTTATTTTCTTTATAATCTCAATCTAGTACCTTACTAGTTTTGGGCACCTCCAAACCATATGAATTAGGTCACCTGTTCCTCTGCATCTAGGGCACTCATCGTTGGTTCTACGGCCAAACATAAACAGCCTTTTTGGTGTATAGTAAGATCTGTGTAGCAGCATCAAGTGGGAGACTTTTTGTGAAGGAGAGACCGATACCTCTGGTCCAAACTCGAGAATCCTCTCCCATTGCTCGTCCGTTATCTCCCCCACGTCGGCCGCCCATTTACCCCTTCCTCCTAATAGGCCTGCCTTCATGTTTCCTCTCTTTATTAGTTGGGAGTATATCTCTGAGATTAAGCCTTTAGTAGTCTCTGATTTAATTATTGTTTGTAGGAGTGGGGTCCTACACCATACTGGGGGTTGCCTACTAAACTGCTTGCTAAGAGCATGCCTGATCTGCAAGTAACTGTAGAATGCCTGGTTTGGTATCCCATACTCGTGTCTTAGGTCCTCAAAGGATTTCAAAGTATCCCCTTCGTATAATTGTATCAGCCGGCTTATCCCACAACTTTCCCACGATCTATTCCTATCTACTGTTGATAGTTCATGCAATCGCTTATTATTCCATAGTGGCGCATGTTCTGATATTCCTTTGTACCCCATTGTTTTCTTAGCTGCCTGCCAGACCCTGGTGATCATTTTAAGTGTCGGAATTTCTCCTTGTAGCGAGTCTGCCTCCAGTGCTCCCACTAGTGAGCTGTGTGGATTCCCCTGTAGAATGATTTTAACGTTATTGTTTCCCCCTCTCTCAGTGGCACATCCTCCCAATTGTTGTAGCTGGGCTGCCAGATAGTACATAAATGGTTGTGGGACCCCCAGTCCCCCCTCCATGTCGGGGCGCTGCAGTTTTTGTAGGCCGATCCTGGCCTGCCCTTTTTTCCATATTAATTCCCTAAAAAGGGACTGGATCTTTTGGAACCACTTCCCACCAATCCAAACTGGGGAATTATGTAATAGGTATAACAGCTGCGGCATCCAGACCATTTTTATCAGATTGGCTCGGCCCGCCACAGACAAAGGGAGTCTGCTCCAAATGTCACGTTTCCTCTTAAATTTTAATAAGAGGGGGATCAAGTTGTCCTTGATAAACGTACCAGGGTCCTTAGACAGCACCACGCCAAGGTATTTCATTTTCTCTGTAGTCTTCAAGTGAGGCAGGCACATTGGGGTAGTAATAGCCACTGAATCTACCGGTAGAAGCGACGACTTCTCCCAGTTGATAACTAATCCCGAAAACTTCCCAAAGTCCTCTACTAGATGCATCACTTTCTCCAACGAGGAAATCGTATCCCCCAGGAAAAATATGACATCATCTGCAAAAAGTGCTATTCTCTCTTCTCTCCCTTTTCTTTGGAATCCCTGTATTTCCGTGGATGATCTCACTGCTCCCGCTAATGGTTCCATGGCCAGCACAAACAACAAAGGAGATAAGGGACATCCCTGTCTTGTCCCTCTTTCGAGGGGGAAGCTTTCCGAGTATTCACCGTTTATCTTGAGCCTTGCCCTTGGCTGATTGTACAGAATTTTTAGCCAGCTGATAAATATAGGACCGAATCCAAACCTCTCTAGCACCCTCCAAAGGTATTCCCACTCTAGGCTATCGAAAGCCTTGGCAGCATCCAGAGACAGTATGGCTCTGGATCCCACATTCTCTGTTGGTACCTGTAGGTTCAGGTAAGCTCTTCTGATGTTTGTGCTGGTGGACCGGCCGGGGATAAACCCCGATTGGTCTGAGTGCACCAGTTTGTCTATACATTTATTTAGCCTGGATGCCAGCACTCTTGCGATGATCTTGACATCTGTGCACAGCAGTGATATCGGTCTGTATGAAGAAACTTCCGATTGATCTTTCCCCTCCTTTGGGATCACTACTATATCAGCCTCTGACATTGATAAGGGCAGCCTACCATCCCTGATCGTCTGTTCTAGCACTTTTAGGAGCTCCGGGAGCAAAATCTCCCCATACTTCCTATAAATCTCCAGTGGTAGCCCGTTCGGGCCCGGAGATTTCTGGCCTGACAGTTCTGCGACTGCCTTTTGTAGCTCCTCCAGAGTCAGAGGGGAATCCATCTCACTTCTATCCCTTTCCGAGAGCATGGGCAGATCTACTCCCTCCAAAAACCTATCCATCTCGTGCTGGTTCGAGCCCTGACGGGACCTATACAGGTCTCTATAAAATATGGAAAAAATTTCCAATACCTCGACCGGGTCCGATGTAATGTTTCCAGCTGGTGTTTTAATTGAGGAGACGGTTGGTGAGAGTAGATTGGACCTAATTAAAAGGGCAAGCATCCGGCCTACTTTCTCTCCTTCCCCAAAATAATTTTGTCTCTGGAAGAGTCTCTTGTTCTCTACTCTTCTGTTGATTACCTCTTTATACTCTTGTTGTTTGTTGAGCCAAATCTCCTGTTTTTCTGGGGTTGGGTCTGACACGTATTGTGCTTCTGCTTCCATAGCTTCCCTACTGGCCCTCACCTCCCAGTCACTTGATGTTTTTTTTACCATAGCGACCTGCTGGTGTAGTAGTCCTCTAAGATATGCTTTTAGGGTGTCCCACACCACTCCTACTGGTGCTGTACCTGAGTTAAATGTTACAAACTCTTTTAACTTGGGGAGTATTTCTGTTGGATTACTGATCAGGTCCAGCCATAGTGGATTTATTGTCCACCTCTTCTGACTGGTTCCGGTACTTAACTTTAGAGTCAAAGTCAGGGGTGAGTGATCCGATATTCCCCTCGGTCTATATTCTATATTTCCTATTAATCGCAGGGCTTTGTTGTTACCTACTGCCATGTCTATGCGCGAGAGGGTGGAGTGTGACCCTGAGTGGCAGGAGTACTGCCGGATGTTTGGATTATAAGATCTCCACAGATCGTGCCATCCGATTTCTACAAGCAGTTGGGCTAATCGCCCCTCTGAAATTCTTTCCGTGCGGGACACGGGGGGTAATCGATCCATACTGCTATCTAAAACTGCGTTAAAATCGCCCACCGCTATTATAGGAATACCCACCATGCCATCCACAAACTCCAGCAGATCCAGCATGATCTCTGTTTTAAACGGAGGAGGGATATAAACATTTGCTATTACCAGAGGTCTATTTTCCACAACACAGCTCAGAAAAACATACCTTCCCAACGTGTCTAGCCTAGCTTCCCTGCAGGAAAATGAAATACCTCTCCTCACCAAGATACTCACCCCTCTTGAATAAGAGGTGTGAACCGAGTGGTACTGTTCTTGGAATTTATTACTCCGAACATACTGTTTAGTCTCATTAGTGAGGTGGGTTTCCTGCAGGCAAACCAGTCCGACACCGTAATTTTCCATCACCAAAAATACAGCTGCCCTCTTAGCCGGGGCACTCATACCCCTGATATTCCACGAACCTATTTTCAAGGTTTTAAATGGCATTTACAAAAACAAAAGAAAAAAAAAGCAAGAAACAAACTAACTCTTCAAAAAGATAAAAACAATTCATTTGTGCAATTGTGTCTACTAGGCTTGCCATAGTCTCTATGGTTAAGTTAAAAATAAAAAAAAATAAAAATAGGGTGAGGGGGCGAGGGTCCCCACATCCAGGGACCACTCCGCCCCCTCCTCCAGTGCTATTTGATTGTAGATGTGAACAGCATGTGCAGATGTGCTTTGTTTTTGTAGACCTTCTCCCCCTAAATACGTGTGCCTTTCGTTCCCCAGAATATCTAACCCCATGATTTATTATGGACCCCCCTCCCCTCCCTCTATTTAGCCTACCCCCCTCCCCCCCAACTTTAACCTGACCCATCCCCCCTTTCCCCGCCCCTTTTCGTGTCCCCCCCTCCTGCCTAGCTAGGCCAGCCCTTAGGGTTGTGCATGTGACCTTTTTACTCCCTTCCAACCATTCAAAAGAGAAAAAAAACTCCTCACTCATATACTGACCAAGTGCATCGTGACACACTTCCAAGCTCCTCCCCCCCCCTCCCCCAACCAAATTCCAAAACATCAAATCGATACTTATAGTGTATAAACCTAGAAAAACCACATCCTTCATCCGTGCTTCCATCCATCACGCCCCCCCCTGCCCCCCCCCCCCGTGCCATCCGCTATATGACAAAAAAAAAAAAAAAAAAACAAAACGTGATAACCCAGCCAGCCCCACAGAACCCCTAACTCTGTAAAGTCGTTTTGTTATCTTCGAGCCATTTTGTTGCCCCTGTCGTTGTGTCAAAGAAATGAGTAGCCCCTAGGGCAGTGATGCGCAGGCGTGCCGGATACAACAGGGCATATTCTACTTTGTAGTCCCGCAGTCTGCGCTTAATGTCCCTAAATTCAGCCCTTCGTTTCTGCAGGTCTGGGGAGTAGTCGGGAAAGAATAAAATTTTTGCCCCGTTGTATAAAACATCCCCTTTCTCTCTAGCCCTGCGCATCAATGTAACCTTATCCCTATAGTTAAGGAATTTCGTTTCATTATTTTTTATTGAAATTATCGTGTGAACAACAGTATAACAGTACATCCGTATACAGTTACAGGTATTCTTTGGTCACTTTTATAAATGCATCAAACAAATGAATCAACATATCACGGTGTACACTTTATAATAGATGTAACTCGAATCGAGCTTATTACTACAAACTTTTTTCTTGTAATCATAAGTTTAGGACCAGGGGCGAGAGCCCCCCCTCCAGACACCCCATCTGGGAACAAGCTGTGTCCGGAGAGGTGCCCCCCCACCCCTTCCCCAATAGTGTTCCAATTATCAAAGTAATTATCTCTTGGAGCGCTCTATTTTGCTCCATATTGTTTTTTATATATAATATTTATTTGTACTAATGCAATGTGACATGAATTGATGTGAAACTTCATTCTATGAAGATAATGAAGTCAAATATACGGCTGATTATTATTATTTTTTTTTTTTTAATTTTTTATTTATAAACACAGGCAGAGTGAGTCCACACGGACCAAACGGTACATTTAACAATATATCTCCATCACAGATTTTAACTTAATACAGTGCAGTTAAGGCAGATATGTTAGTGGAGTCTTGGTGGGTTAATTAGTATAGTCCCATGTGTTCCCCCTCTCCTTCTTTTTTCCTTTTTCCAAGAAATTATAAAGGGGTCCTGCGAGCAGGTAAAGAAAGGGGTGGTAGGAGAAGAGGAAGGAAAAGATATTGAGTGGGGAAGTATGGGGGGAAGACAGAGATGGTGGGGGGGGGGGGGGGGAAAGTCCCCAGGATCATGGATCGAATTTGATGTAATATAACGGCAGCACTGAACTCCCTGCATCCAGCACGCGGCAAGTCAGGTTATATCGGCATAGTTGTTTGTAAGGCCTGTCCTTCACTGGAGAATATGAACATGTTCCACAACTGCCACGTTTTAGAGAATTTCTCTTGTCTGTTTTGTGCTGTATGGATGAGATCTTCCATATGTTTGATCTCTTCTACTTTTTTAATCCATAATGTTATGGGTGGTGGAGTTGTGGATTTCCAATATAGTGGGATACAGGCCTTAGCTGCGTCTAAAAGATGTCGCAGGACTGACTTTTTATATGTTTTCGTGGGAATGTTTGCCGCGTGCAGGAGGAAGAAGGCCGGGTCGTCGGCTATACTATATTCTGTGAATTTTTGTATGGTCTGTTTTACGGTTTGCCAGAAGGTTGTCAGGCCTGGACAAGACCAAAAGATATGTAATAGTGTTCCTTTTTCCTTTTGGCATCGCCAGCAAAGGTCAGATGCCGCTGGGAAGAATCTACTTAATTGTGTTGGGGTTCTGTACCAGTGTGATAGAATTTTATAGTTCGTCTCTTGAGTTTTGGCGCATATAGAAGATTTGTGTGTGAATTTCAGAATCTGTTGTTTCTTGGCTAGGTTGAATGTTAAGTTCAGTTCTTTTTCCCATTTGATTAGTCCTGGTAGGACAAAGTCTGTCTGGGGAGTGTTGAGGATATTGTAGGTCAGGGAGAGTGTGTGTGGTATAGCCCCCGGGGTTGAACATATTTCTTCGAACTCGGTAGGTATCTGTCCGTTCGTTGGGGGTTGAATGGTTTGGAGGAAGTGGCCCAGCTGGAGTGCCCTCAGGAAGTCTAGTCTGTAGATGCCTGTAGGATCCGTAAGTTCTGCGGTCGTTTTCCAGCGCCCGCCCGCACTAAAGTGGGAGGCTTGGTAAAGGTCCAATCTAATCAGGTTCCCAAATACCTGGTCCTGCATTCCCGGTGTGAACAGCGGGTTCCCTAGTATTGGGTATAAAGGGGAATTCGGTGATGACAAGTTTGTCCTTGTAAGTATTCTAGCACATACCAGTATGGTGTTCCCTATCAAAGGGTGTCTCTTAATCTCCACTGGTATGGTCGAATGGCACCAAGGAGCTCTACGGAGCGGGACTTGGCTTTGGTTTTGTTCCAAGCTAGTCCAGAGTTTGGTCTCTTGGTGTCGCACCAGTCGATCAATCTGCCCAAATGGACTGCCTGGTAGTAGGCACGGACGTCTGGTAGTGCTAGCCCACCGTACTGTTTGGGGAGGACTAAGATTTTGTGGGCCAGTCTTGGTTTTTGGTTAGCCCAGACAAATTCTGAGAACATCGACTGTACCCTTTTGAAAAAAGGCGCAGGAATGTTCACCGGAATCGCTTGCATAAGATAGAGGAATTTAGGGAGGACGGACATTTTTAATATGTTGCACCTTCCTACCCAAGAGTGTAAGCCTGCGCCCCATTTGTTCAAGAGTTCCCTTATCGTTTTAAGCAGTGGCGGGAAATTTAGTTCGTAAAGCTGTGATAGGTTATGGGGAAGTTGTGTGCCTAAATATTTTAGGGACTTGTTATTCCATTTCAGATGAATACTGGATTGAAGGTGCTCCAATTGTGGGTGTGGTATTCTAACTCCCATAGCTTCCGATTTGGCGAAGTTTATCTTTAAATTGGTGAGATTGCCGTATAGCTCGAACTCTCTCAGTAGATTAGGTAGGGAAATGGTTGGGTTTGTAAGTGAGAACATGAGGTCGTCCGCATAGGCGGATACCTTGTATTGGGTTTGATTTAACTCCACCCCCTTAATGTTGGGGTTCAATCTTACGTGGCATAGAAAGGGCTCGAGCGACAGGGCAAAGAGGAGGGGGGAAAGTGGGCAGCCCTGTCTCGTTCCGTTGTTGATCGGGAACGGGTCAGACAACATCCCATTAGCTCTGACTCTGGCGGACGGTGACGTGTAAACTGCCATGATCCAACTTAACATCTTCCTCCCAACCCCTACGTGTCTGAGTGTTTCGAACATAAAGGCCCAGTTTACACGGTCGAAAGCCTTTTCCGCGTCTGTACTGACGAAGACACTCGGTGTATTTGTGCGGTTGGCTATGTGAATTAAGTTCAACACCTTAGCGGTGTTGTCCCTCGCCTCCCTAGTGGGCACAAAGCCTACCTGGTCTAGATGTATTAGGTATGGGAGGTGTAGCTGTAGTCTGGATGCTATGATCTTAGTAAATAATTTGATATCCGTATTAAGTAGGGAGATTGGTCGGTAGCTTCCGCATTGAGTCGGGTCCTTTCCTTCTTTAGGGATGACCGAGATCTGGGCTTGCAAGGTGGAGTCATGAAACCCGCCCCCCTCTGTGTGGCTATTAAACAGCTCCACCATGTGGGTCCCCAAGGATGGTAGGAGGGTTTTATAGTACTGCACTGTTAGTCCGTCTGGGCCCGGGGCCTTTCCCGTTTTGGTGTCACCTATTGCTGCTTGTAGTTCAGCTATTGTTATGGGGTCTTCTAGTAAGTCGCGTGTTTCATTTGACAGTGTGGGCATTAGGGAATTGGTTAAATATTCTCTCATTCGTTCTGTCGGTGGGCTTGTCGTGGGGATATTGTATAGTTTTTCGTAAAAAGATTTGAATTCGTTTGTAATTTGTTGAGGAAGCGTCATTTTGCGGCCTAGGTGTGTATAGATATGTGGTATATAGGAAGCCGTTCTCTGATTCTGTAGGGATTGTGCCAGCATTCTGCCACATTTGTTACCCGATTCGTATACTCTTTTCCTGGTAATTTGCATTGCAGCTTTAGCTTTATAGTAAAGTAAGTCCGTGATCTGCGTCCGAACCGTATTCAGTTCAGTCTCCACTTGTCTGGTTTGGGTCTGTTTATGTGTAGTCTCTAGCGTCTGTAATTTCTTTATCAGTAGGGTCATTTGTTCAGTCCTCTGTTTCTTAATTCGTGATCCATGTTGTATAAGGATACCTCTTATCACTGCCTTGTGGGCTTCCCATGTGAGGCCTTTGTTATTGTCTGTGGTGTGGTTGTCTTGGAAGTAGTGTGTTATCCCTTTGGTGACAGCTGAAAGCGTCTCCTGGTCTTGCAATAGGCTCTCGTTCAGTCTCCAGGGATTCCTTTGTCCTTTGCAGAAGTCTGTCAAAGCATAGCGCATCATGACTGGGGCATGGTCTGACCATGTTATGGAGCCTATAGTGGTGTTTTTGACTGCTTGGAGTTGTCTATGGGGGATCAAAAGGTAGTCTATACGTGAGTATGTTTGGTGCGGGCGGGAGAAGAAAGTATAGTCCCGTTCTCCGGGATGTAGGAGCCGCCAAGTGTCTATTAATTGGGTCTCATGTAGGGCCGAGTAGATAGTTCTGCGTGTGTTTTTGTGTGTGGAGGATGTTCCTGTTGAGGTGTCTTCTGATGGGAGGAGGGGGATGTTTAAATCTCCTCCCACAATGAGTTGGCCTTCTGTAAATTTTTGGAGGAGTTTCAAATGTTTCCTGATAAAGACGTCTTGATGGCAGTTGGGGGCGTATAGGTTGGCTATAGTCACCTTCACTTCACCTATTTTGCCCTTGAGGAAGAGGTATCTTCCTTCCGGGTCTGTCTTTATGTCAGTCAATGCCCAGGGTATTTTGGCTGATATCTGAATGGATACCCCTCTTGATTTGGCCTCCGAATATGTGGAGTGATATACCGTCGGATAGTGTCTGTTTTTTAGGATGGGAAATGCATTTTCCCGGAAGTGAGTTTCTTGTAGCAGAACTATGTCTGCTTTCATGCGTCTCATATCATTTTGTAGCATTCTTCTTTTTTCTGGGACATTAAGTCCTTTTGCGTTTAAGGTCACAATGTGGAGTTCGTCCATGATCCTGGGGATTGGGGGGGGAGTAAAAAAGAAAGGGGGTAGTGGGGGAGTAGGTAAGTATAAGAAATCAGGAAAGAAATAGAAGTGAGAGTAGGAGACTTTCAATCAGCGTCTCAAGTTCCTAATTAGGGTAGCAAAAAACTCGCTTAAACGCTCTGCAGGGTAGCCTGCTTGTTGAGCGTGTGCCTAAGTGGGAGTGTGATCAGCGAGGGACCTGGGAGGTATCCGGGCGACGCCCGCCCCCCCCCCCACCATGGTGTATAAACAGGTGTAGGCAGGTGCAACACTGGCATGTATGTCTTAGACAAGAAATGATCATGTATCATAACCTCAGTAAGCAACACTTTTACATAACATTGCTAATATTTCTTAATACAGTCTGCAATACTTGCGTGGTGATATAGGAAAGCAGTTCAGGCAAACAGTTAAAACAGTAACTAAAACAAATCTCCAATGGGGAATCCCATATCCCTCACCCCCCGGGACCCAACCTCCCGCCCACCGGCGTCTTGGCGGGGTAGAGGTATTATGTCTTGGAGCAACCCCCCCGGCAACCCCCGACTCCATCAGTCTCCAACACATGACCCCCCCATGGAAGCACTACTCTCCTGTCTGAAACCTTGCCAGCGTTTCATCGTATACATGCATGGTATGTGCAGAGATCAAACTTCGGTGGTTCTCTTTACCGGTAGCCGTGCGGTTTCCTGGATGATCTATGGCCCCCCGTTATATTTCGTGTGGTAGCGTGATCGCTTTGAGCATGTCATCCTTTGAAGTTACTATCTTGACGCGTAGTTCGTGGTGGGGTGGGTAAAGTCCTCTGACTGGTTGATTGCAGGTACTTGCTCTAGGTGCAGTGTCCCATGGGATAGTCTTTAGATGTATCTTACAGTGGGAGAGGCTACGGGGGGACTCCTCCTGCTCGTCCCTTTCTGACCGTGTGTGGTTGTATAGGCGAACTTAAACTGTAACTCGGCCCTAGTAGAGCAACGCACACATGGTCTTTTCATAGTTCATAGTGACCTGGCAGTGAAATAGGAGGCTGTTGGTATTATTCAGAGTTTTGGCCTACAGTGTACAAATTGGAGATGGCACCGAGGGGGGGGCAGCCCCCAACCCCCTTCGTTCTCCCCTGCCTCTAGTGTGTTGGCCTCTCGCCTCAGCCAGGTCTGTGTGGTGAGCAAGATGGGTGTTGAGTGAGTGTCCCGGATAACTTGGTATCGTGGGAGATCCCCCATGGCACAACATATATCGGTGTAACAATAACTATGCCTGCTTCCCATATCTTTTTAAACGATCAAGTACAACAGTCAGGACTCACGTGAATCATTGTTGTTGGTGGCTCTGGAACGGCCCCGATTTCTCCGGGATCTGGGCGGTTGGCTGGATCCAGGCGGAGGAGGTCCCGAACGGCCTGTCGGTCTCGGGATTTTCAGTAGCCAGTTGGGTATTGGGATCGGGTCAAGCCCCAAAAAAGTGAAGCAAGCAGGGAGATCCGCCGGCGACTGCAGAGTGAATGAGGATTGGTTGGATCGAAAAGTCACTGCCAGGGGGTATCCCCATCTGTAAGTGTAGCCATGTTGCCTCGCAGCTTCCAGCAGGGGTTTTAGCATCGCTCTGCGTTGGAGGGTAGCTCTGGATATATCCGGTAGGATTTGGATTTGTGCTCCGTCAAATTCTGTGTCTCCGTTGCTCCAAGCGTTGCGTAGGATGGTTTCTTTGTGAGCGTACCGGTGCAGTCGGCATAGGACATCCCGGGGTCTTGCCGGGTCTGTGGATTTTGGTCCTAAGGTTCGGTGGACCCTGTCAATTTCCAAAGAGGGTGCGGGGTTTTCCAGGAGCCCCTGGAATATGGCTGTAACTGTCTCTGCCAGGTCCTCTGGTCCCGTTGCCTCTGGAATCCCCCGCAGCCTAAGGTTGTTGCGTCGGCTACGGTCCTCCATTTCTTCGATATGCAGCTGCATTTCTTGTAGTTCCATGTTGTGTGTTGCTTGGGCTTGTTCCAGGGATAAAACTCTGGATTCCAATGTGGTAGTCTGTGTTTCCCCAGTGGACAGTCGATGGTTAATCGTATGCAGCTCTGATCTGATCTCCTGTATATCTTTGCTATGTGCTTCCTCCACACGTTGGATCAGAGCCTCTATGTCAGCCCTGGTAGGGAGAGCCTGTAGCATTGCACGGAGGTCGTCTTCTATCCTTATCTGGCTGTGTGAGGGGGTTGCAGGTATCGCTCTGAACACAGCTGGGGTCTCCATGTGTGGATCAGCTTCCATAACGCTAGCTGGGGAGAGTGTCTGTGTCGCAGGAAGGAGTCTCTCCGTATAGTGTGCACGTGGCGCGGCTGCAATGGCGCCTGGGGACGTCTCCTGTCTGTCTCTTAGGAATCTTCTTATCCCGTGCTGAGGGATCGGGGTTCCGGTTCTTCTGGTGCTCGCTCTTGTCCTGTAATGTTTAGCGGTGGACATGCCGTGTTCACCCGCTGAAGAAGGGGGATGTTTGGTGGGTGAAGTGTGGATCGGGCCCGGAGCTCCTTCGGCTCACGTCTTTACTCGGCCATCGCTAAGCCACGCCCCCTACGGCTGATTATTTAAGCTTTTAGCCAACATGTTATTATTAAAGAAAAAGAAAACGATGAAGAGAAGGGAAGAAAAGGTGAAAATTAAAAGAAAAGAAAAAATTCCAACGAAATATAAATTAAAGGAATATAGAATTAAACATAAGAATGTAATGACAACATCTTACCACCAATTGACATTTTAGTCATTGTGTCAATATCAGAAAGTCAATAAGAGGATTCTGGAACCTTTGTGCACCATGGAGCCCAATCACTCAATAATTTTGCTTTTGCGGTAATGGAATGAGCAAAAAATTTTTCATATTGGAAGTGAGTATTAACTCTATGTATTACTTCACTAATGTTTGGGACATTATTTGTTTTCCATTTTGAAGTGATCGATAATCGTGCTGCTATTAATATGTGAGTAGTTAAACGTTTATAATTCCTTGGTATTTTATCTATTCCTAAGTTGAGGATAGCTAGTGCAGGATTGGGGGTAAAAACTATTCCAGTGATTTTTGATAGCAAGGAAAAAGTTGAGTTCCAGAAGCTTCTTATAGATTTACAATCCCACAATATATGAAATATTGTTCCAGTGTTATCGCAATCTCGCCAACAATGTGTATCAGAGCTATGGAATATTTGTGATATTCTCATTGGAGTTAGGTAGCTTCTATATAACAACTTGAGAGAGATATCCCAATGGTTAGTGCAATGGGAGTATAAATGATTAGCTTGAATAGCTTTGTTCCACTCAGTTAACGCAAATCTACTCTTTAGGTCTCTTTCCCAGTTTAGCATACTGGTAGTTTTAGTTTGATTGTGTGTAGTTTGCAGATATTTGTAAAACCATGTGAGACCCTTAGGTTTGGCAGAAGAGGTGGAGATATATGTCCACACTATAGGGTTGTAGCTGAGAAAGGAGTGTGGATATTTAGTATGGTAGTGATGTAGCTGGATATTTGCGTATGACGGTGTTGACAAAAGGTGAGCTTTAAATTGAGTGTATGACATGTTTCTTAGATCATCTTTTTTGGTTAATTTTAAAGAAGGGATGAGGTATTCGCACATGCCTAGTGAGATTTCTATTTTCTGTAGGGTTTTACTGGCATGATCTTTTTCATTGATTATTTTCCATGCATTCACTGTTGCATTTATAGAGGGAAAGTTGGGATGAAACAATGGTCTGCTTGTAAGAGTGGCTAATAAAAGTGAGGGTAAGTCTCTGTGGTTTACTATTGCGTTTTCTATTTGCACCCATAATTTATCTGATGTCCGGGTGAACCAGGACTTGGCTTGGTCCAGAAGTGCTGCTACATAATAGTTACGTATATTAGGGAAACCCATTCCACCTTTCTGTTTTTGTTTTTGTAAGGTAGAGTAAGATAGTCTAGCTATTTTACCAGCCCATATATATTTTCTTAGCATTTTATCTACTGTGACAAAGAAATGATCCGGCATAATGATAGGGATAGTGCGGAAATAGTACAATATTTTTGGTAAAACAGACATTTTAAACGCAGCTATTCTCCCTATCCACGAGAGTTCATGTGAGGCGATGTGTCCGAGGTCATTTTTTATTGTATTTAATAGTGAGGGGTAGTTATGATCATATATAGTGGCAGAGGGATGAGCTAGATTTATACCCAAATATTTTAGATATTTGTGGGTCCACTCGAAAGGAAAGTCAGATTTTAACTTTTTAAGAGTAGATTTATTAATATGTATGGGGAGAATTGAGGATTTGCTAATGTTGAGTTTATAGTATGATATTTTCCCGAAGTCAGTAAGAATTTGTTGAGCTCTGTCAAGGGATGTGAGTGGTGAAGTTAGTGTCAGTACCACGTCGTCAGCAAATAGTCCTATCCTATGATCTACGTCCGACACCGCAATGCCTTTGATAAGAATGTCTTTTCTTATTGTTTCCGCCAGGGGCTCCATCACCAGTGAAAAGATCAGTGGCGATAGAGGGCATCCCTGGCGGGTTCCATTTGTTATGTGAAATTTGTCCGACATGGCGTTAGAGGTGTAAACCTGTGCCGTTGGGACTGTATAAAGTGCTGATATAGAAGAGAGGATAGGACCACTGAGACCAAATTTCGCAAGTGTCGCTAATAGGTACCCCCAGTGGACCCGATCAAACGCCTTTTCGGCGTCTAGCGTCAGGAACACTGTGGGCACCTTTCGCGTTTCTGCTATTTTGAGAAGGTTGAACATTCTACGAGTTCCGTCAGGGGCTTGTCTCCCTTTTACAAAGCCTACCTGATCCGCTTTAATTAGTGTAGGGGTCACTTCCGCTAAGCGGTTAGCTAAAATTTTCGAATATATTTTTAAATCTGTGTTGAGCAGAGATATGGGCCTAAAATTTTGTGGGGCATCTGGTTTTTTCCCTGGTTTGGGGAGGGTTATTATAACTGCTTGAAGCATTTCTTCTGGGAATGTACTATCGGATGATGCTTTTTGAAAAAGATTAGTCATATATGGGACTAGAATATTGGAGAGAGCATTATAATACTCAGCTGAAAAACCATCAGCACCAGGTGATTTGTTGTGGGGTAGAGACTGGATGGCTAGAGTAATTTCTTTATTTGTTATGGCAGAGTTTAAGTATATTAATTGGTCATTATTTAGGGAAGGGAGGTCAATTGAATTTAGGAAAGTATTGATTCCTTTTTCTGTGGGTTGTGTCATTGAGGGGTCTTCTTTCAAGTTGTACAATTGTTTATAGTATTTACAGAATGCGTTAGCAATGTCCTTTGGGTGATGCACAGCTTGTGAGGTGATAGGATCTATAATGTAAGATAGTTTAGATTTTTGTTGTTTTTTACGGATGTAGGCCGCCAAAAATTTACCAGCTTTGTTACCTTGGGTATAATGTGTTGCTTTAAATTTTTGTAAGTATAGTTGATGTTCTAGAATCATATGATTCCTAACTTCTTGCCTAATTTGGATTAGTTCTGTGTTTATCTTGGAGGAAGGATTTGTTTTGTGCTGTTTTTCAAGGGATGTAAGTTTAGCCATTAAAGTGGTAAATGCTTTTAATTTCCTTTTTTTTTCCCGTGCTGCTATTTGTAAAAGTAGACCTCTGCTAAATGCTTTGTAGGCGCACCACAATGTGAAAATGTTTGTATCTGGAGTGTCATTAAATTTAAAGAATTCTTTGATCCGATCACGCAAACCGTCCCTATGTATGGGATTATTTAGAATTGATATATTGTTTCGCCATAAACGTATGGGAGACTCTGCATTTTGCTCTTTAATTGAGAGTGAGACGGGTGCGTGATCAGACCAAGTGATTGGATGTATTTTAGCTGAGATTGCGTTATTAAGACAAGCTAGGTCAGTTACAAACAGGTCAATTCTTGAGTAGGACTTGTGAGGAGCTGAATAGTAGGTGAAATCTTTCTCTCCTGAATTGACGCAGCGCCATACGTCATACAGATCAGAAGAGTGTAAAAAAGATTGTAGTTCAGTGCGTATGGATTTCCGTGGGGATGAGCAGTCTAGTTGTTTATCAGGAACGCAATTGAAGTCCCCACAGTATAAGACTAGACCTTTTTTGATGTTCTCAACCTTTTTTTTGAGGGCATTCAAAAAAGATATCTGTCTACAATTCGGAGCATAAACATTAATGATAGTGTACATAGTATTATTCAATTCACAGACCAGTATAATGTATCTACCCATTTGATCGCTTACTATTTCCTGTAAATTAAATGCAACATTTTGGTTAATAGCGATTAACACTCCTCTCTTTTTCTTTGGGCCTGAGGCCGTGAAGATATGTGGAAATTGTCTATCTTTACAAATAGGGTGTTTTTGCTGGACGAAATTAGTCTCCTGGATGCATAATATATCGCTACTTAGGGATTTTGCTTGTTGCCACATAGCTCTTCTTTTAAAGGGACTATTAAGACCATGAGCGATTATAGTCACGAAATTAAGAACCATTGGACTGTGAGAAAGTTTGCTTAGGAGTAGTAATATTCAGAATTTGAGTGGTGGAGCTGAATAAGAAGGTACTTGCATTTAAGGTTACCGTAACCTTGAGTGGAGGGTGTCCGGTCCAGTGGAGAAAACATACTGAAGATTTGGATTCCAGATTGTTGTCATCAGGTTTGCCGTGGGTGGTTGGCGGTGGTATAGTAAGAAAGAAAAGAAAAAAAACGTCAACATGCAAACAAAAAACAAAACTTAAAAAATTGAGGGTAACATCCTCGCAGTGCGAATAAAATCGCATGGTAACACTTGGGGGTATAGTCTCCTAACAGCCAGCTGCGGCCCTTGGATTAGGAAAGTAAACATCAGATGTGTAGTTGTTTTCCGTTACATGAGATAACAGTCAAGTGTCGGTGGCAGATTTCCACTCTGGGGAAATACTTCTGGGGGTTTTGGTAGTAAGAGTGTCCTCTTCATCATCTAAAGGGAGTCCCCATTTCCTGGTAAGTTGAAGGCCCTCTTCCAGAGACCTGATTGTGTAGGTACGGCCATCTTTAGTGACAAGGAGTTTTGTGGGGAAACCCCAAGAGTATGGAAGTTTGCTGTTACGTAGTAATTTAGTTAGTGGTAATAACTTTTTTCTTGCCAACATCGTGTGCTGGGAGAGATCTGCATAAATAGCAATGCCCGCGTAAGGATTGGGTAATGGGGAGTTTTGTCTCGCAAAGCGCATTAAGTCATCCTTGATATGGTAGAAGTGTATGCGAGCTATGACATCACGGGGTATTTTTTCTGGTAAGTATTGCGGCTTGGGTAATCTGTGGGCGCGATCTACCGTAAATTCCCCTGATGGCGTGTCTGGGAGCAGGTCTCGGATTAGTTGTTGGACATAATTCCGGAGTTCAGAGGGAGGTACAGACTCCGCTACTCCTCGCAGCTTTATATTGTTTCTTCGGGACCTATCCTCTAAATCCGCCATTTTGTTTTTCAGGGCTTCTATTTCATCATCTTTTTCGTTATGAGCATCAACTAATTCATTATGTGCTGTTGAGAATTCTGCCATTTTATCCTCCACATGGCTGACTCTCTCACCAATATCATTGATATCAGATTTTAAATGAGATATACACTCCATGAGGTCCCTGTGCATGGATCCCCTCAATGAGACTAGCATCTCTTTCATAGTAGTGTCATTTAATGGCAGACCGGATGTTGGGAACTCTTGGATTTGTTCAATGAACTCAGTAGTACTGTCATGAGATGTAAAGTCCTCCTCATGTTTTTCCCCTGCATAAGTGTGGGCAGTGGAGCGTTTAGGGGCAGCTTTTTGTGGGCTTTGAGAGGGGGTCTGGCAGGTGGAAGAGCGGCTGCTGTGTCCTGGAGAGAAGGATGGCTGTCTGCAATCCTCCTTCCCTTTCCCACTAGTATCAGACTGTCTGGCGCGCTGCTGTCTGTGAGCGGCGGCGCCATCTTGGCTCTCTGGCGTGCAGGCCGAGGAGTAAAAGTCTGTCAATTTGCGGGGTCCCCCTGGGGGTTTCCTCTTACCCATCGCTGGATCAATGCACAGGGGTTCACAGGCTCCTTCGGAGTGAGTTTACCGGCTGATGTAGTCGCTTTGTGCGGGTCGCTGCGGCAGGCTGTCACGGAGCTCTCTCCTTATGCGGCCATCTCCTCCGGCTGCTGGCCACGCCCCCCCCTATAGTTAAGGAATTTCATGATTATTGGTCTGGGGTATCCTCCTGGTGGCGGGGGCCTGGTTGGCACTCTGTGGGCTCTTTCGATGGAAAAAAGGTGCGAAAAGGTTTCTGTTCCGAATGTTCCCCTAAGCCACTTCTCCATAAACTCTTCGGGGTAGGGACCCTCACACCGCTCTGGTAAACCGACCACCCGTACATTGTTCCTGCGGGACCTGTTTTCCATTTCCTCCATCTTAACCTTATGCAGGTCAACCTGCCTTTTCATTGCTTTAAGCTCCTGCTTCAGTGGGGCCAGGTCATCCTCAACCTGGCTCATCCTCTCCTCCAGTATAGTTGTTCTAGCAACTGTCCTTTGTAATTCTTGGCTTACTGTAATTAACTCTTCCTTTAACCCCTTCAGCTGGTCGCACAATTCACTTAGGGAGGCTTTACAGGAATTAACAGCACATAGGACATCTTTCAATGTAGGCTCCTCTATTAAAGATATATTTTGCTCGGCGGCAATACTAGTTGCCGTTCCTGAAGGTTCGCCCGGGGAGCCTTTATTGCTCGCGGTTCTTGTTGCGTGTGTTACCGTCAGCCCTTTTCCTAAGCTCTTCCTGTCCCCAGAGCCCCCCACATGAGATTTCTCCTGCTGGTGGGAGGTATTTTTAGATGGTGATAGGGTCGAGGGATGCGCAAACATTTCCAACTTGGCCACTGCTGCTGCTGCTGCCTGGTTCCCCTTTTCTTTTGATGTGCAAGTGGTTTGAGAACTGACGTTCTCGTGCTGCTGCGGCTCTTCTCCTTTTTTTCTAGTCATGGCTTGTTATATGGCCTGAAGGAGAACGATTATGGGGTTTTAACGACTCGTCAAGTTTCCCTTCCCCCTTTCTCTTTCTCTTTCCTTTTTCCCTTTCCTTTCTTCCTCCCAGGTCAAAATAATAGCACAGTCACTGTTATATTTTCCTAGTGTTTGATTACATGCAGGGCTAATACCCAGCCTAGTATAATGGGCAATTCTGTTTTATCAATCTGTTGTTTTCTTCTGCCAAAAAAAAATAAACATTTGCTTTTAATTGTGTACCAGTACCAATTGTGTGTACCAGTTTTGGCCAGCAGAATGCTCCTCTCCCCCACGAGGACAAGCCACTCTTTAATTGCAGGGTGAGTTGCTGAACCTCAGCCCCACAGCTTCAGGCAGCAATCCAGCCCCCAATGAAAAAGAGAGAAGAGAAGCAGAGACAGTCTCCTATATAATGTTCGGTACCTCGATACTGCCAAGCTGCCTGGGCAGTGCAGGGACGTTCCACACTGGTCGCCTCTTCCCCTATCAATGGACGCCGCCGGAGCCGCTAGCGTCGGAGCCGTCGCCCTGGCAACCCTCCCAGACACGGCCGGCGTCTCGCGCTCTCCTCGCCGCTCCAAGGTGGGGGTCGTTGGTGCCGCTATCCAGGCAATAGCGATGACGTTCCAGCGGCCCTTACAGGCACAGAGATGGTTGAGGGGAGCCAGGCAGCCAGGCAGCCAAGCGAGCTCCAAGCCCTGCAGTGAGAAGGAGGAGCGCTTCCGGCTGGGCTTGATCCGTCAAGCTGGTGCGGATGAACACGGAGGCATCAGGCCAGAGGGAGGCCACTGACACCGCCTCTCACTCTGGCATCCGGTCACTCCCCCGTGCACCACCCGTCCAAGATGGGCACTTTACTTTTTATTTTACTTTAATTTCCACATTACTTACCGGCCAGGATCTAAGAACAAAAAAAAACCCGATGCCTTATCTCGAATGTTCACTGAATCAGAGGCTCCATCTCAACCAGACACTATTCTGCAAGCTAAGAATTTTCTGTTAATTCAATCTGATCTGATATCACAGGTCCATCAGGCATCTCTGAGAGCTTCCCTACCTCAGGTGCATGAATCTCCAAGAAAAAGATGAACTCTACTGGCATGAAAATAAGATCTTTGTACCTCAGAACTTGCACACTGCTGTCTTGCAGGTCTGTCATGACTATCCCTTGGCAGGTTACTTTGGGGGATACAAGACCATGAACTTAGTCTAACAATATTTCTGGTGGCCAAACCTGGCAAAAGATTGCAGAAAATATGTAAATTCCTGTTTAACTTGCATCAATAACAAAAGCAGTAAGAAAAAAGCCTGGGGATTGCTAAGACCACTTTCCATTCTTAAGCGGCCTTGGGATATGAATGCAATGGACTTCATTGTCGAGCCTCCCCCTTCTGAGGGGTTTTCGTCCATCTTTGTGGTGGTTGATCATCTTTCCAAGATGGCATACTTCATTCCTAGGAAAGGGACCCCATCGGCAGCAGAAACAGAAAGGATTTTTGTAAAAGAAATTGTAGGGCTACACGGAATTCCCACGACATTGTTTCAGATCGAGGAGTACAATTCACATCAAGATTCTGGAAAGCATTATGTGAAGCACTGTGTATCAAGCTCAACTTTTCCTCAGCCTACCACCCGCAGACAAATGGGCAAGCTGAATGTACGAATCAGACTTTGGAATAGTATTTATGCTGTTTTTCTACATTTACCCAGGAGGATTGCTGCCAGTAGCGGAATTTGCATTCAACAACTCTACCCATTCTGCCACAGATCAGTCACCCTTCTTTTCCAATTATGGTTTTCACCCCTCTTTTTTGCCTATGCTGGTACCAGATTCCCCATTGCCGGCTATTCAGGACAAGTTGAACTTCTTCAACACTAACAACCAGATACTAAGGAAAACCATTTCCAAAGCGCAGGAAGATAACAAGAAGTATTTTGAAAAGAAAAGGAGGGGAGAACTGGATTTGAGATCTGGTGATCATGTATGGCTCTCAACAGTGAACTTGAAGTTGGCATGTCCCTCTAAAAAACTGGGACCTAGATATGTGGGGCCATTCCCAGTTAAAAGAAAAATTAATTCAGTGGCCTATGAACTGGAACTTCCAGATTCATTAAGAATGCATCCCGTGTTTCATGTTTCATTACTTAAGCCTGGTGTATTGAATCCTTTTCCTGATCGAGAGGTGGGACCTTCAGAAACCATAATGGTGGATGGGGAGGAAGAATTTGAAGTTGAAGCTATCCTGGATTCCAGGAAATGACAAGGTCGAATTCAATACCTAATTAAGTGGAAAGGATTTGGTCCCAAGGAGAATTCTTGGGAGCCCGAAGCTAACCTTCATGCTCAGAGACTTTTACAAGCTTTTGATCATGCTCACCCTGAAAAGATGGCTCAATTGGGCATCCAGAGGCTGCCCTTAAGGAGGGAACTCATGCAGCAGGTGCTCATTCCGTGCAGTAAGTGCTCATTTCCATTCAACACCTGCTAATGCCCGTTACATAGTTACATAGTTACATAGTAGGTGAGGTTGAAAAAAGACACAAGTCCATCAAGTCCAACCTATGTGTGTGATTATGTGTCAGTATTACATTACAGTATATATCCCTGTATGTTGCGGTCATTCAGGTGCTTATCTAATAGTTTCTTGAAGCTATCAATGCTCCCCGCTGAGACCACTGCCTGTGGAAGGGAATTCCACATCCTTGCCGCTCTTACAGTAAAGAACCCTCTACGTAGTTTAAGGTTAAACCTCTTTTCTTCTAATTGTAATGAGTGGCCACGAATCTTGTTAAACTCTCTTCTGCGAAAAAGTTTTATCCCTATTGTGGGGTCACCAGTACGGTATTTGTATATTGAAATCATATCCCCTCTCAAGCGTCTCTTCTCCAAGAGAAGAAGTTCAATGCTCGCAACCTTTCCTCATAACTAAGATCCTCCAGACCCTTTATTAGCTTTGTTGCCCTTCTTTGTACTCGCTCCATTTCCAGTACATCCTTCCTGAGGACTGCTGCCCAGAACTGGACAGCATACTCCAGGTGCAGCCGGACCAGAGCCTTGTAGAGTGGGAGAATTATCGTTTTATCTCTGGAGTTGATCCCCTTTTTAATGCATGCCAATATTCTGTTTGCTATGTTAGCAGCAGCTTGGCATTGCATGCCATTGCTGAGCCTATCATCTACTAGGACCCCCAGGTCCTTTTCCATCCTAGATTCCCCCAGAGGTTCTCCCCCCAGTGTATAGATTGCATTCATATTTTTGCCACCCAAATGCATTATTTTACATTTTTCTACATTGAACCTCATTTGCCATGTAGTCGCCCACCTCATTAATTTGTTCAGGTCTTTTTGCAAGGTTTCCACATCCTGCTGAGAAGTTATTGCCCTGCTTAGCTTAGTATCGTCTGCAAATACAGGGATTGAACTGTTTATCCCATCCTCCAGGTCGTTTATGAACAAATTAAATAGGATTGGTCCCAGCACAGAACCCTGGGGAACCCCACTACCCACCCCTGACCATTCTGAGTACTCTCCATTTATCACCACCCTCTGAACTCGCCCTTGTAGCCAGTTTTCAATCCATGTACTAACCCTATGGTCCATGCCAACGGACCTTATTTTGTACAGTAAACATTTATGGGGAACTGTGTCAAATGCTTTTGCAAAATCCAGATACACCAAGTCTACGGGCCTTCCTTTATCTAGATGGCAACTCACCTCCTCATAGAAGGTTAATAGATTGGTTTGGCAAGAACGATTCTTCATGAATCCATGCTGATTACTGCTAATGATACCGTTCTTATTACTAAAATCTTGTATATAGTCCCTTATCATCCCCTCCAAGAGTTTACATACTATTGATGTTAGGCTAACTGGTCTGTAATTCCCAGGGATGTATTTTGGGCCCTTTTTAAATATTGGTGTTACATTGGCTTTTCTCCAATCAGCTGGTACCATTCCAGTCAGTAGACTATCTGTAAAAATTAGGAACAATGGTCTGGCAATCACTTGACTGAGTTCCCTAAGTACCCTCGGATGCAAGCCATCTGGTCCCGGTGATTTATTAATGTTAAGTTTCTCAAGTCTAATTTTAATTCTGTCCTCTGTTAACCATGGAGGTGCTTCCTGTGTTGTGTCATGAGGATAAACACTGCAGTTTTGGTTACTGAAGCCCCCCGATTCACTCGTGAAGACTGAGGAGAAGAATAAATTCAATACCTTCGCCATCTCCCCATCCTTTGTAACCAGATGTCCTTCCTCATTCTTTATGGGGCCAATATGGTCTGTCCTCCCTTTTTTACTGTTTACATACGTAAAGAATTTCTTGGGATTTTTTTTGCTCTCCTCCGCTATGTGTCTTTCATGTTCTATCTTAGCTGTCCTATTTGCACACTTACATTTCTTGTTGCATTCTTTATAAAGTCTGAATGCTGAGGATGATCCCTCAACCTTGTATTTTTTGAAGGCCTTCTCCTTTGCTTTTATATGCATTTTTACATTGGAGTTAAGCTATCCAGGTCTTTTGTTCACTCTTTTAAATGTATTACCCAATGGGATATATTGGCTAATGCCCTTATTTAATATGCTCCTAAAGCAAACCCATCTCTCCTCCGTATTCTTTGTTCCTAATATTTTATCCCAATTTATGCCTTTTAGCAAGGTTTGTAGTTTAGGGAAGTTGGCTCTTTTGAAATTCAATGTCTTTGTATTCCCTTTATGTTTCCTATTTGTGTGATTTATACTGAAACTAATTGACCTGTGATCGCTGTTACCTAAATTGCCCCGTATTTCCACATCCGTGATCAGGTCTGTATTGTTGGTAATCAGTAGATCCAGTAATGTTTTATTTCTAGTTGGTGCGTCTACCATCTGACCCATAAAATTGTCCTGCAAGACATTAAGGAACTGGCGAGCCTTAAATGAATGCGCAGTTCCCTCCGCCCAGTCTATGTCTGGATAATTAAAATCCCCCATTATGATAACACTTCCCATCCTTGCTGCTAATCCAAATTGTGATAGGAGATCTGTCTTCACTTCCTCCCTCAGGTTAGGGGGCCTATAGCATAC
The DNA here is from genome assembly GCA_037952925.1 of Lithobates clamitans. Lineage (NCBI taxonomy): Eukaryota > Metazoa > Chordata > Amphibia > Anura > Ranidae > Lithobates > Lithobates clamitans. Next base: position 5,088,635 of record JBBGZY010000434.1, on the reverse strand, counting down.
TCCCAGTATTATTTTCCCCTTAGCTTCATCCCTTTGGAGCTCTACCCATAAGGATTCCACCTCCTCTCTAGCTCCCTCAGTGATGTCATCTCTCACATTCTCTTGTACATTATTCTTGATCAGTAAGTGCTAATTCTAATGCGCATGTGCAGAGTCACAGACCAAGATGAGCAAGGACTGGAATGAGCATGCACATTGGCGCATACGTGCGTGCATGTGTGCGTACACGTTAGCGTGTGAACACATCCATACATTCTGGTGCCCAGCAGCCTATTTAAACTCAGAGTCTGCCTGGCTTCAGTGCTGGATTGTCTTCAGCTTTGGTTCCTGTGCTCCCGATTCTTATCCATGTCTGCTGACCTTGTTCCTGACCGGGCTACGTCTGTTAACTCTCTTGGATCACCCCTGCCTGCTATATCTTCTTCTTCCTTATGTTACTGACCGGCTTGGATTTATGACTATGGCTCTGCCTCCTGATTTGGTACCCCACCGCCAGCACGTTACCGACTTCTGCCTGTTCCCGACCTTGCAACTGATCCTGATTCTGAACCTGCCTGGCTCCCGCTGAACAAAGCTTGTGACCAGACTCCACGCCACCACTGGGAGGGCTCCTGTGTCTTCAAGTTACAGCTCACTCCTACAGCTGCCAGGCATCTGCACCCTTCCACTGCGCTAGCAGTCCCTGTCTCCACTACCAGGGGTGCTTGGACAGGAATTGTGCAAGAGGCCACACTCATCATCTCGGGCTCCACAGTCAGGTACGTGACTCACTCCGGGAGATCAAGTTAAGGAATCATTGCCCACGTAGCGGGAGCGTATACGAAAAATATTTCCCGGTAACGACAGAACCTCGCCTACTTCCTTACCCGGAACCCCTCCCCTATAATGCACGTTAAGAAGAGCATCATATGACATGGTAACTGCCGCTTCAACCGTAACCCTCGCATTCGGTGTTTGTAGAAAAAATGCCAATGGAGATATGTCAATTGAGAAGAAAAATAATAAGTCCGAAGATCTGGCAATTTCAAAGTGGCTAGAGATAATTTAGGAGTACGAGCCCAAAAGATCTTTTTTGGCACATACATAGGGGGCTTAGACAGTATGTATAAGAATTTTGGGAGAAATATAATTTTAAATAGGTTCACTTTTACATAAGAGTGAGTGGAAGGGCCTGCCATGTCCTCACTTTCTCCCAGACTGCCGCCACCACTGGTGTTAAATTGTTATCCAGAAATTTTGATACGGGTAACTGTACCTAGACCCTCAGATACTTAAAGGACGTGGCCCAGGGACAACCGAAACATCATCAATGGGGAAAAGCATCGATTTGGACCAGTTAATACAAAACAACAGTTCCCAAACTCCTGGATTATGGAGAAAGCAGCCGACAGAGAGGGCCCCGAATCCTGTAAGTACAAGAGCATATCATCAGTATACAACGACACACGTTCCTCCATCTGGCCATACCGCAGGCCAGAGAAGGAACCGGCCTCCCTTAACTTGGCAGCCAATGGCTTAATAGGAAACAGGAGTGGGGATAGGGGGCACCCCTGTCTCATTTCCCGAAATATAGAGTAGGGATCTGAGATAACACCATTAACATGTATGCGTATGGATCTGTGTATAACAACCGTACCCAGGACACAAATTTTGGCCTAAAACCATACTGCTCAAGCAAAAGGAATAGATAAGGCCACTCTACAGATTCAAAGGCCTTCTTAGTGTCTAATGAAGCCACCACCCTTGCACGTGTTGTCATGCAGAGATTGTAAATTCACAAAAATCCTAATATTCATTTAAGCACATCTGCCTGGCATAAAGCTGGTTTGATCAGCATTAATGAGTTTCAAAAAAATGCTGCAGTCTACAGGCAAAGATCTTGGCAAGAATTTCAGTGTCACCATTAATCAGCGAGATTGGGCAGTATGAGTAACACTCTTTAGGGTCTTTGCCACCCTTAGGGATCAGGACTACTAGAGCCTCCCTCATAGATGGCGGCAAGCTACCCTCCTCTCTCACTGAGTTAAACACCTGAAGTAACCTAGGGGACAACAAGTCTTCAAATGCCCCGCACCACTCCGAGGGCAAGCCGTCTAGCCCTCGAGATTTGCAGAGAGGAAAGGAGGCAGTAACCCGCCTCAACATCCTCCAGCATAAGATCTCTATCAACCATTCCCTGATCATCATCAGATAACCAAAGGTGGTTAGAGTTGTTATACCCTAAAATGTTTGACGTGGTTAGTGCTCACCTTATTTTTGTCCCTGCTGTACACTATGACATTTAAGGTGTGACCAATTGAAGCGTTTCTCTTTTAGATTGTAAGCTCTTTAAAGCAGGACTATCCTAACCATATTGTAAAGGGCTGTGAAAAATGTTGCAACATAAAATGTCAGTCAATTTTTTGGGCAAAGTAACACCTTCCAATCTCCCAATAAATCTACTTTGCTACAAAATTATTTTATTCTGCACACATGCAAGTCAATAAATAGAGGAAAAAGTGTAAATCAAAAACTAAAAGAGCAAGCTTTTAACAGCTCCAATGCTGATTTTCCTCCCCATTCCTTGCAATGCTGACTTTTGCTATATTTCCTTAGAGCACTTTATCTCTTGCTGGTATGTAGATATTAGACATAGGGGCCAGTAAGACACAGGAAGGCATTCATCAGCTGACCTCATTAGCACACACCTGTGGCTGCGTTCCCTCATTCCAGAAGATTTCAACCACCCCCAGCTAGGTGCACGGTTTTCTAATACAATTAATCAGTGATCACTGGTCTCACTCAGGGTTGCCACCTCATCCCTTTAAACCCGAACACATAATGATTACACAGGTTCTGTGGCTGATTAAGGTGGTAATTAAACTCACTTGGTGCCTTCTCTGCATTAAATTAGCCTCAGAACCTGTGTAATTCATATGTGTTCGGGTTAAAAGGGATGAGGTGGCAACCCTAGTCTCACTAAATACAGACATTGTTTTGTCTTAAATTCATCTTGCATAGATCTGTTCATGTGGACAGTGCAGGAAATGAGAGATCAGATAACAGCCTATATGAATAGAGCTGTAGTATTAAAAACAGGAGAAGCGTGTCCTGAGTTCTGTAAAGCTCAGCATACACTGTACAATCTCCTTTAGATCTGCCATCAATTTTGTAATGTAAGGGTCTGCCTGATTGGATACAGAGTGGTTGGATAGCTGGTGTATCCTCCCATAATATAGTTTTGGTAAATCGAAAGGAGATTGTACAGAGCTTGTACAATCAGATTGTATAGTGTATGGCCACCTTTAGACACCTAAAATGAATTCATTGTTAACTACTTCTAATCCTTGTTTGCTTTGCAACATCATTTTCAAAATACAAATCCACTTCAGTAACATTTAGAAAGTTAGGGGTAGCTCTTAATTGTGTCCAGGAAACTCTACATAGCTTTGTGGAGTGGAGTTGTGCTGCCTGCCACAAGTGGATGTAACAATATGAATTTGATTGGAAAAAAAATCAGCATAGGGGTCCCCCCAATCCAAACCAGGCTCTTAGGTCTCTATTATATGATAAATAAATGTCTAAATAGAATTTTATTAGAATATTGACTTCTAGTTATATATGTTTATGCTTTCATCATTCTACTACTATATATTCTAGGTAGAATTCTGATCAACACAGTGGCTTAGTGGTTAGCACTAGGGATGAGCTTTCTGTTCGGGTCTAACATGAGTTTGACTCGAACATTGGCTGTTCATCCGTTCATCGAAAAACTGAACATTATGATCCGTTCACGTCAAATTCGAGAGGCGCTTAACGGCCCATAATGCACTGTGGGAGCGCAGTGCATTGCTGTATGATGATTGGCCAAAGCATGTACCATGACCTGCATGCTTTGGCCAATCCCAGTGCCCTCAGCTAAGAGAGCCATAATTGGCCAAAGGTAGGGTGCCTTTGGTCAATCATGGCTCAGGGGGACTAACTCCACGCCCCACATTATATAAGGCTTCCTGCACGTCGGCCCTTTGTAATGTGTTGTTGGCGTGAACGGAGAGAGAGTGTCATTTAGATTGAGCAGGCAGGCAGGTTATTCAGTTAGCTGCAGTGTATTTAATATATACATATATATATATATATATATATATATATATATATATATATATATATATATACCGTATTTATCGGCGTATAACACACACTTTTTTCCCCTTAAAATCAGGGGAAAATTGCGTGTTATACGCCGATCCCCGCCGATCCCCCGCTGACTGAGAGTGGAGGAGCGAGCGCCGCCGACATTCATACATAGTCGAGTGTACTCGGCTAGGTTCAGCTAGCTCCGCTCACAGTCACGCCCAGTCCTGCCCTAAGATGGACATAACACAGGGACTGGGCGTGACTGTGAGCAGAGCTTGCTTAACCTAGCCGAGTATACTCGGCTATGTATGAATGTCGGCGGCGTTCGGCTCCACCCACAGCCGCCGAGAGACACGGGACCGGCTCTGTGTCTCTCGGCGACGCCATTTTTAAAAACTGCAGTGACACTACAAGATTGCAGAGTCACTGGGTAAGGCTGCAGATGTCACAACAAGGCTGCAGATGACACAAGGCTGCAGATGACACAAGGCTGCAAATGACACAACAAGGCTGCAGATGACACAAGGCTGCAGATGACACAACAAGGCTGCAGATGACACAACAAGGCTGCAAATGACACAACAAGGCTGCAAATGACACTACAAGGCTGCAGATGGACACTGATAAGGCTGCATTGATGGGCATTTAAATGTAAGTTTTTTCCTTAAAACGTTTTTTTCCTTAAAATTCCCTCCTAAACTTGGGGTGCGTGTTATACGCCGATAAATACGGTATATATCTACTGTATCCAGTTTAGCTATATCTGACTGCAGGCAGTTCCTGGTGTACTTTTTCTAATATACTTCAGGCAGGCAAGTTATTCAGTTAGCTGAAGTGTATTTAATATATATATGTATATATATATATATATATACATATATATATATATATATATATATATATATATATATATATATATATATATATATATATATATATATATATATATATATATATATATATATATATATATACATATATATATATGTATCCAGACAGTCTCGTGTCTATATATATATATATATATATATATATATATATATATATATATATATACACTGCATACAGTTTAGCTATATCTAATTGCAAGCCGTTCCTGGTGTACTTTTTCTAATATACTTCTGCCAGGCAGGTTATTCAGTTAGCTGCCGTGTATTATATATATATATATGTACAGACAGTCTTGTGTATATATATATATATATATATATATATATATATATATATATATATATATATATATATATATATCTCCACTGTATCCAGTTTAGCTATATCTGACTGCAGGCCATTCCTGGTGTACTTTTTCTAATATACTTCAGGCAGTGTACACAGTACTGTTAGTGCAGTTGCTACTACTTTTTTGGTGGTGTACACAATACAGTACACCCATGGTAGTTATTACACTTCTGTTGGTGCACGGTACACAGTACCGTGCATCCCTAGTGCAGTTGCTACTACTTTTCTGGTGGTGTACACTGTACACAATGCATACAGTGCACCCATAGTTGTTTTTAGACTTCTGGTGGTGTACACAATACCGTTCACCCCTAGTGCAGTTGTAACTACTTTTCTGGTGGTGTACACAGTACACAATACATACAGTACACCCATAGTTGTTATTACACTTCTGTTGGTGTACACAGTACCGTGAACCCTTAGTGCAGTTGCTGCTACTCTCCTGGTGGTGTACACAATACATACAGTGCACCCATAGTTGTTATTACACTTCTGTTGGTGTACACAGTACCCTGCACCCCTAGTGCACTTGCTACTACTTTTCTGGTGGTGTACACAGTACACAATACAGCGTAGTGTGGTTTTGCTAAACAAAGGCCACCGGAAGGCCACCAAGGAGAGGCAGATGCTCACAGGCCACTAAAAGAGGGCAAGTAGGCTCTGTGTCTACAGTCGACAGTGCTAGTTGTGGACACAGTGCATCCTCAGCACGTGGCCGTGGGGCACGCTTGTCCTTTTTTTCTGCTGCTGGCCATGTTATTGAGCCAGAACATGCAGAAGAGTTGGTGGAGTGGATAACAAAGCCCTACTCATCCTCCTCATCCTCTGTCACCCAGGATCAGAGTAGTTTGCCTGCCAATGCAGCTACCAAAGTGGCCTATTCCATTGGCTCCATGTCAACATTCACTCGTTCCCTAGCCCACCATCATGCACGGAGGAGTCCCCCAAACTATTCGACCACAGTGTCGGGTACATGTTGGAGGAGGATTAGCAGCGATTTTAAGGCTCAGATGATGGTACCCAGGTTGAAGAAGGGAGTAACGTGAGCCTAGAGAGAGGGGGTGCCCAAAAAGGTCAAGAAACTGGCAGTCATGTTCCCCGAGCTGCAGCATACTGCCAAGTTTTCTCTAGTGACGAGGAGGGAGGGGATGATGAGGTCACTGACTCTACTTGGGTGCCTGATAGAAGAGAGGAGGAGGAGGCACATCTCCAATGAGGCAGGATGCCCTTCAATGGGCAGCTTAAGGGCAGCCACCCTATTGCATCACACCGCAGAGCTAAGCAGGTGCAGGGCGCTGCTGACTCCCCAAATATTTTGAAAAGTTCTTTGGTGTGGGCCTTTTTTGACACATGTGCAGCAGATCACACCATTGCTGTTTGCAACATATATCTGAAGCGTATCAAGCGTGGCCAAAACAGCAGCTGCTTGGGCACCACATGCTTGACCAGATATATGACGACCTTCCATGCAGTCTGTTGGCAATAGCACTTAAAAGACCCACATCAAAGAACAAGGCGAACCTCTCGTTGCTCCTCATCAGCTGGGATCTCCAATCCCACTATACCTCCAGTCCTCTCAGAAACCTGCACTGAGAGGAATGAAGGTATAGAAATAGTTGTCCCAAGTACTTGTGGCCAATCTGCTAGCGGTGCACCAACATCGGATTTTAGCAGGCAAATTTCCCTACCCCAGTTGCCAAACCATCAAAAGAAATTCGGTCCCAGCCATTCACATGCTCAGCGTCTGAATGCTAGCTTCGCCAAATTGCTAGCACTGCAACTGTTGCCTTTTCAGCTGGTAGACTCTGCCCCCTTTCGTGAATTTGTGGAATGTGCAGTACCTCAGTGGCAGGTTCCCAAACGCTATTTCTTTTCACGGAAGGCCATTCCGGCTCTCTACCAGCATGTGGAAGGCAATGTCTTGGCCTTGTTGGACAGGGCGGTCAGAAGTGAGGTGCATATTACTGCTGACTCATGGTCCAGCAGGCATGGACAGGGATGTTACCTTTCTTTCACGGCACACTGGGTAACTCTGCTGGCAGCTGGGAAGGATGCAGGACAGGGTTCAGTATTGCTGGAGCTTGTTCCGCCACCATGCCTCCAAAATGCTAGTAGTGATTCTGCCACAGCTCTCTCCTCCACCCCTTCTTCCTCTATGGCCTCTTCCTGTGCAGATTTCTTTTCTGAACCAGCGGTGCTCCGTAGGCGTTCAAGGGGCTACACAAGGGGGCGTGGCCAGCCGGGGAAGTAGATGGATGCTTAATCTTATAGCTCTTCAGCCAGGGGACACAATCCAGCACCATTGGACACCATCGACATTTCATCTGCACCCATCCTTGCTCCGCACGTCTAGGAGACAAAGATGCATACATCCAGGAAGAGATTGACAGACCACAAGCCCCAAAAATTGACAGAATTTGCCTACAAGCTGGTGGTCTGGAAAAACCAAGATGGCGCCGGCCACAACATACACGGACCTCCCAGATGCTCTGACAGACGAACAACTGGATACAGGTACCGTGGATAACCTTTCCCAGGCCCCAGAAGGTGACCCTCTCCCTGGCAGCTCAGCTAACGCTAAGATGCGGCTGGACACGCCGCCGCAGCGGACACAGCGCCTGCAAATTGAGGCCCAGGCTCCTATCCCCTTCTCCCTAGACCAGACCCTGCACTCCTCCATGTCCTCCTTCCTCACCTCAGGCCAGTCAGTCATGGACACCACCCTGAAAGAAATGCTCATCTCCCTGCAGACCTCCCTCATGACTGATCAGCAAAAATCCAATGGAAAATGTGTGATGGAGCCTACACACGGTCAGAATTTCCGACAACAAGGTCCTATCACACATTTTCCGTCGGAAAATCAGACCGTGTGTACGGGGCATAAGTTTTTTCTTTTTTTTTGTTGATACAAATATCAACTACTGTTCCGCAATCTCCACTAATGCCCCGTACACACGGTCGGACTTTGTTCGGACATTCCGACAACAAAATCCTAGGATTTTTTCAGACGGATGTTGGCTCAAACTTGTCTTGCATACACACGGTCACACAAAGTTGTCGGAAAATCCGATCGTTCTGAACGCGGTGACGTAAAACACGTACGTCGGGACTATAAACGGGGCAGTGGCCAATAGCTTTCATCTCTTTATTTATTCTGAGCATGCGTGGCACTTTGTCCGTCGGCTTTGTGTACACACGATCGGAATTTCCGACAACGGATTTTGTTGTCGGAAAATTTTATCTCCTGCTCTTCAACTTTGTGTGTCGGAAAATCCGATGGAAAATGTCCGATGGAGCCCACACACGGTCGGAATTTCCGACAACACGCTCCGATCGGACATTTTCCATCGGAAAATCCGACCGTGTGTACGGGGCATAACGGATCACCATCTAAGCTTCTTTTCACTGTTTTATGTTTTTTTTTTATATCCATGGTCTCTGTTTGACTTTCTCTGTCTTGATACCTAACGTATTGCTCTATTTGCAGTCTCCTAGTCCATCCTCATCTCAGTCCCTTGGACAGCCAAGAACGTACTGCTACTGAACCTTCACTCGGAATTCATCAGAACCAAGCCTCGGATCTCCGTAAACCTACCTCTCATTCTTACCCCCAGGTACCTCCAGCTCCATACTGCAGCAACTTACTGTAAGTGTTGCGCACAACACCCTCCAACCCCACACCCACAAGATGCCGTTCGCCATACTTTCCCTAAACACCAATGGGCTAAACCATCCCGCCAAACGACACTCACTCTGGAAAACCGCTACGGCTCTCCATGGTGAATTCCTATGTGTTCAGGAAACTCACCTACTAGCCTCCAACACATCTCTTTGTAACAACCGCCATTTTCCACATGTCTTCCACACAACACACTCTACTAAGACTAGAGGAGTCATGATTGCGATCAAAGATATCATAGACTTCCAACTACTAGATGTAGTCCCAGACCCTGAAGGTCGCTTTATTATTCTAGTCTGCACCATCAACAGAGCGACATACTCTATAATCAATGTCTATGCCCCGAATTCCTATCAAATGAAGTTCTTACATAGACTTCTACGCACCATCAAACCCATTCAAAAGGGTCACACAATCCTGTGTGGTGACTTCAACCTGGTCCCAGACGTATATATGGACTCCACCTCATCAGCAAAAAGACGAGACTCACCTTTGAAGAAGTTCATAACTTCCCAAGAATTGTATGATGTTTGGCGCTGCCACCATGGCACAGAACGCGATTTCACCTTTTTTTCCTCTAGGCACTGCTCATGCTCAAGAATAGACCTGTTCCTAACTGACAAGCATATTTTACAAAAAATATCTAAGTCTCTGATGCACACCACGACATGGTCGGACCACGCCCCTACCTCAATTACAATACAAGACTCCAACCTACAGCAGAATACATATCTCTGGCGAGTAAACAACTCCATTATTTAACATGACAAATACACACCAGAAATATCAGAGCAAATTACTGATTTTTTCTCATTGAACAAAGGCTCAGTACCCGACCCTGCCGTGGTGTGGAGCGCACATAAGGCGTATATGAGAGGAATGTGAATTAAACTGAGTTCTTATCATAAGCGACAGAGGACGCAGTGTGTAGATGAATTAACAGCTCAGATAGCGGCCCTAGAAATGAGACACAAATCTGACCCTCAAGACCCACAGACAAACCAACTACTATCCCTCAGACAGGAACTTAGAACCCTACTTCTCCACTCCTATGAATTCCTTCAAAGGAAATTCAAAGCGTCTACATATTCCACCTCCAACAAAGCAGGGAAGAAACTCGCACAACGCCTCAAAGGTAGACGCGCTAAAACTAGAATAACTCAACTCATCCACCCCCACACTAACACCCCACTGAGTAACCCCCAAGACATTGCCGATGCCTTCAGTGTCTACTATGAAGACCTTTATAACTTGAAACAAGACCCCCTTACCCCTCAACCCACACAAGATGGCATTGACCAATTTCTCCGCAATATACACCTACCCCAATGACCAACTGACCGCCCTAAACGCCCCATTCACTGACCAGGAGATCGAGACAACTATTGACTTGCTACCTAGTGGTAAAGCACCAGGCCCTGACGGGATGACAGGGGAATACTATAAACAATTTTCATCACAACTAATCCCACATCTCACCGAGCTCTTCAATCACGCTGCCTCCTCTGCTATCTTCTCGAAAGAGTATTTGAAAGCGTTGGTCATTACGATACCGAAACCAGGGAAACAGTCAAATGCCCCCCAAAATTTTCACCCAATCTCTTTGCTCATCCTTGACCTCAAAATATACGCCAAAACCATAGCAACAAGACTACTCGACATCATGCCCACTATTATACACCAAGACCAAACAGGATTCACAAAAGGCAGACAATCCTCCGATGCCACCAGAAGAATGATTAACTTAATACATCATGCTGAACGCCTTCTCTGCTCCTTTCCCTGGACACAGAGAAGGCGTTCGACAGAGTCCACTGGTCCTACCTCAAATCGGTCCTCCAAAAATTTTGGTTCCAAGGCCAAATTTTAAGAGCCATTATGGCATTGTATTCCAATCCCAAGGCCCAGGTTTTCACAGAGGGCATGCTCTCCCCTCCTTTCCCCATTAAAAACGGCACCAGCCAGGGATGGCCCCTCTCCCCTCTAATATTTAATATGCTTATGGAACCCCTAGTGGAACATATCCCACCCGAGCATCTCTAGCCTTCAAATTTGCCCCTCTCACCACAAAATTAATTTTCTTCGTGTCAGGTCACCTTGAGGCTAGGTGACAGATGCACACCGTTGGGATCAGGAGTGCACCGCAAGGCAGTGGACCCTACGGGTCACAGGTAAACAGGGATAGTCGGGGATACGCCAAAAGGTCAGGGTCACGAGCAGACAGGAATAGTATAGAACACGCCGAGGTCGGTAACAGAAATAAATGTAGAGCACACAGCAGGCAGGAACGGGAAGCCAAACACACAAGGGTTGATCAGCAGGGCTGACCTGCAGTGCAGAGGTTAATATAGAGTTCTCTGATAGGAGCTGGGGTGGAGCCATGCTAGAGGAGAGTTAATAAAAGCAGTCAGGTGAGAGACAGCTGGTCTCTCCTAAGATGAACACATGGAAAACAGGTAACATGACAAACAACCTCTATTGCATAACCATGACAGTACCCCCCCTCTTACGAGGTCTCCCCCTTCCCCGCCTGGGACCAGGTTTAGAGGGGAACTTCAAATTAAACTTCCTCAACAGACGAGGTGCAAAGACCTCAGAAGCCTTGATCCACGACCTCTCCTCAGAACCAAACCCCTTCCAATGCACGAGGTACTGGAGAATGCCTCTACAGAGTCGGGAATCCAAAATTTGGCTAACCTCGTACTCCTGATTATCCTCAGAGACCGGCGCTGCGGTAGAGAGAGGACGAGAGAACTTATTGAGGACTAAAGGCTTCAGAAGGGCAACATGGAAGGAGTTAGAGATTTTGAGGCTTTTGGGAATCTGGAGCTTGAAACAAACTGGATTCAGTTTAGAAGTTATGGTGTACAGACCAATGAATCTTGGGGCAAATTTGAGAGAAGGAACCCGGAGTTTGATGTTCCTGGTGGAGAGCCAGACTTTGTCTCCTGGCTGAAGAGAAGGCGGCTTACGCCTGCGACGGTCAGCAAAACTCTCGAATTTGTTGGTAGCTTTCTGGAGGGAATCATGAACGTCAGCCCACATGGAATTGAATGATTCCTGAACAGTAGCCAAGGCTGGAATGAACAGGTCATAGGAAGAGGGAGTTAAGGATGTCTTCCATAAACAGTGATAAAGGGTGTTTTCTGAGAACTGACGTTGACATGATTGTTGTGGGAAAACTCTGCCCACGGAAGTAGTGATGCCCAATCATCGTGATGAGCCGAGACCAAGGTACGGAGAAAGACCTCCAACTCTGGATTAACCCTCTCAGTCTGGCCATTGGATTGGGGATAGTAAGTAGAGGTAAAATCCAAAGTAATGTTGAGGGATTTGCAAAAGGCTCTCCAAAAACGGGACGTAAACTGAACACCCCTGTCCGAAACGACATGGGAAGGAACACCATGAAGGCGGAAAATCTCTCATACGAAAATGGGAACCAAGGCAGAGGCAGATGGGAGACCAGGAAGAGGAACAAAATGAGCCATCTTGGAGAACCGATCAATTACCACCCAAATGGCTGTATTATTCTCCGACAGTGGAAGATCGGTGATAAAATCCATGGCAATGTGAGACCAGGGCTCCTTAGGAATGGGCAAGGGCATGAGAAGACCAGCAGGGGCTAGTGTGGAAGATTTAGACTGAGCACAAACATGACAAGCCTTAACATACTCTTTAAGATCCGAGCGGAGGTTAGGCCACCAGTAGAGACGACTGATGAGCAGGAAGGATCGGAGAAACCCAGCATGACCTGCCACCTTGGAATCATGTCCCCAAGGAAGGATCTTAGCTCTTAGCTCAGTGGGAACAAAGGTCTTGCCAGGAGGAATTTTTGATTCCAGGGTGCTGGAATGGGCAACAATGCATGAGGTCAGAACGATCGGCTCAGGATCAGGGTTGGACTCCTCGTCCAAAGTGTCAAATGACCTAGAGAGCGCATCAGCCTGAACGTTGCAGGAACCAGGTTTGTACGTAATCGTGAATTTAAAACGGGAAAAGAAGAGACTCCACCTGGCCTGTCTGGGGTCCAGACGTTTACCATTCTGTAGGTATTGTAGATTCTTGTGATCAGTAAAGATCTTAATGGAGTGAGGGGAACCCTCCAAGAGATGACGCCACTCTTCCAACGCCAATTTAATTGCGAGAAGTTCCCAATCACCAATGGAATCATTTCTCTCTGCCTGAGAAATTTTTTTGGAGAAGAACGCACATGGTTGACGTCTCTTCTCAAAGAACTGAAGAAGCACAGCTCCCACCCCCATCGAAGAAGCGTCTACTTCAATAAAAAATGGATCCCCAGGATTTGGTCTCCTCGAGAGAGGTCCAGAAACAAAGACCTGTTTCAGATCGTGAAACACAGAGACAGCCTCGGGAGGCCAGTCTTTGGCATTCGCACCCTTCTTGGCTAAAGCGATAATAGGCACGGCTATGGAAGAGTAATTCCTTATGAACTGCCTATAATAATTTGTGAAGCCGAGAAAGTGATGTGTGGCCTTGAGGCTAGCAGGAAGGGGCCAGTTGGTAATGGCTGAGACCTTTCCGGGATCCATGCGAAGACCCAAACTAGAAACAAAACATCCCAGAAACAGGACCTCAGGACATTCAAAGGAACATTTCTCCAGTTTGGCATAGAGATTATTCTCTCTAAGGCGCTGAATAATGGTGCGGACATGGTTTCTGTGAGCAAGCAGATATTCGGAAAAGATGAGAATGTCATCCAGATAGATGACAGGAAAATTGGTACAGTAGATCCCTGAAGATTTCATTGACAAAGTTCTGGAACACAGCTGGAGCATTACACAAACCAAAAGGCATAACCAGGTATTCGTAATGCCCGTCCTTAGTGTTAAACGCAGTCTTCCATTCGTCACCTTCCCGTATTCTAATGAGATTGTATGCACTTCTGAGATCCAACTTGGTGAAAATGGAAGCCCCCTTCAATCTGTCGAATAGCTCAGATATTAGAGGTAAGGGGTATCTGTTTTTGATGGTCACTGCGTTTAACCCTCGATAGTCGATGCAGGGTCTGAGGGTACCATCCTTTTTAGCAATGAAAAAGAACCCTGCTCCTGCAGGCGACGAGGAATTCCAGATGAAACCTCTCTCCAGATTCTCGGCAACATACTCAGACATGGCCTGGGTCTCTGGAATGGACAGAGGGAAGGTACGACCCCTGGGCAGAGTTGCTGCAGGGACAAGGTCAATGGCACAGTCGAAAGATCTGTGGTGAGGAAGCACCTCAGCAGACTTCTTACAGAACACATTCCGGTAATCGCTGTATGCCGTGGGAAGATCAGAAGATATGGATGTGGTAGCAATGGAAAGTCTCTCCTTGGGGACCACCTTGAGAAGATAGGACGAGAAACACGAAGGACCCAAAGCCAGAATCTGCCCAGAGACCCAGTCCACATGTGGAGAGTGGAGCTGTAGCCAAGGAAGGCCCAATACAATGGGGGTAGAGGCCTTGGGTAGAATGAGGAAGGAAATTCACTCCTGGTGGAGTATCCCTACCGACATCCTAATTGGTAGCGTCTGGAAATGTATAGGACCCCTGGGAGCACAGTGCCATCAATTGCCGAAACTACCAGTGGTATAGCGAGGGGAGAAAGGGTAAGCTTTATAGAAGAAGCAGTTCTCCAGTCCATAAAATTGCCGGCAGCCCCGGAGTCCAGATATGCTAGAACCGATTGGGGAGAAGAGCCTACATGGAGGAACACCGGAAGAAAAAGACGAGAACGTGATGTTTCTGGGTCCAATACTCCACCTTCCAAACATATTAGACCCTGAGCATTTCCTGGACGAAGCGAGCAGGAATCACGAAAATGACCCTTGCCCCCACAATAAAGACACAAGCCTAGAGTTCTGCGTCTAGCACGTTCTTCGGGGGTTAGTCTACTCCGGCCCAGCTGCATAGGTTCCTCAGCAGGGAGAGGATGCTCCACAGAGCGACGGGGGAAGAGTTTTGGCTAACTAGGACCTAGAGGGTGCTGGCGTCTTTTTTCTAGGGACCTCTCCTGGAAACGAATGTCAATCTGATTGCACAAGGAGATTACATCGTCCAGACCGGCGGGGATGGCTCTTCCTGCTAATTCGTCCTTCACTCGGTCAGAGAGGCCATGTAAAAAGGTTGCGACCAGGGCCTCATTGTTCCAGCTCAATTCAGCTGTGAAAATACAGAACTGAAGCACATATTGTCCCACTAAACAAGATTCTTGGCGAAGGCGTAAAAGGGCACTAGCCGCTGAAGAAACCCGAGCTGGCTCCTCGAAGATATTACGAAACAGCTTCAAGAAGTCGGGCAGGCTGGAAACCACCGGGTCATTCTTCTCCCACAGGGGGGCAGCCCAAGCTAAAGCTTCACCAGAGAGGAGAGAAATTATATAGGCTACCTTAGCCCGATCAGACAGAAAGTTTTGAGGCTGGAGCTCAAAATGAATGGTGCATTGGCTGAGGAAGCCCCTGCAGGCCTTGGAGTCCCCAGAAAAACGGGACGGAGCTGGCAGTGAATATAAATGTGTGGCTGCGACTGGTGCGATAGGTGCAGCTGCTGATTGTACCTGAGGCTGCAGGTTCGAGTTCCCCAAGGAGGCCTGGAGCTGCTCAAAGCGGGAAGCCAGATCCTTAAGGAATCGCATCACCTGAGTCTGATTAGATTCCTGGGCCTCGAGTATGCGAACTATGCCCTGCACCTTGAGGCTAGGTCACAGATGCACACCGTTGGGATCAGGAGTGCACTGCAAGGCAGTGGACCCTACAGCTGACTGCTGCGGATGGGAGTCTGGGTATAAGGAAGGCAGGGTCGCTGGAACACCAACACGGATACCACCAGGGTTAGAGCGTAGGATTCCCTGGGGCACAGAGTCTAAGAGCCAGCAGGTTTTCACCAGAGCCTCTGATGGTGAGGATGGACTGGGCTGCAACTGGCTCCAGGTCGCGACCCCCGGGGTCCCCCAGCTCACACCCACAGTAGGCAACAGAAGGATAAGGATAGTAAGGAATAGGCCAAGGTCAGGGCCACAAGCAGAAAAAGACAACAGAGTACACACCAAGGTTCAGGGTCACAGGCAAACAGTGATAGTCGGGGACACGCCAAAAGGTCAGGGTCACGAGCAGACAGGAATAGTATAGAAAACGCCAAGGTCGGTAACAGAAATAAATGTAGAGCACACGGCAGGCAGGAACAGGAAGCCAAACACACAAAGGTTGATCAGCAGGGCTGACTTGCAGTGCAGAGGTTAATATAGAGTTCTCTGATAGGAGCTGGGGTGGAGCCATGCTAGAGGAGAGTTAATAAAAGCAGTCAGGTGAGAGACAGCTGGTCTTAGGAGATGAACACATGGAAACAGGTAAGCTGACAAACAACCTCTATTGCATAACCATGACACTTCACTGATGATGTAATTCTCATCCTTACTAATCCGACTGTTTCCCTGGCAGAAGTACAAAAATTGCTTAATTGGCTTAGTTTGGTCTCATACTATAAAGCCAACACGACCAAATCCTTCATATTAGATATAAACATAAACGCCACCATGAAAAACCTCTTACAACTACAATACCCATTCGCGTGGACAGATACTGACATATCCTACTTAGGCATACAGCTCCCAAGGAAAACTAAGAATTTATACTCATGCAATTTTCTACCACTCCTCCACCAAATCCAATCAACTTCACAACAAATAGCAAAACACAAACTCTTGTGGACAGGTAGACTCGCGGCCTTTAAAATGATATGCCTCCCCCCAAATACTCTATTATTTCATGACTCTACCCATCTCTCTGCCAGTCAGTTTTTTTAGATCACTCCGAACGATATTCAACAAATTCCTTTGGAATGGCAAACGGCCGAGATGTGCCCCTCGGAGTCACCATTAAGTATTTGCTGAGTTACTACATATGTGCTAGTATGATACTAGCCCTTTTGCACTGAGATTTTTCTTTTAATAAGTATTTGCTGAGTTACCACATATGTGCTAGTATGGCACTAGCCCTTTTGCACTGAGATTTTTCTTTTCTTCTGTTTCAGTATTTACATGATATTTTTTATGTGCTAGTATGATACTAGCCCTCATGCTCATTATACCTTTATATTTTGTATAATTTTTTTCATTTTTCATTCACCTCTCTATACATTTGAGCTAGACCCTTCCCCTCCCTCCTCCTTCCTTCCCCTCTTATCACAGCGCAATCACCACTTACTTTATTCAGGCCAGGAAAGTCTGTGGTCATTTCCACCGGTCATATAATTCCAGTGCTCGGCTGGCTGACATTCAAAGAGAATGCAACCTGCCAAAGAACCGCCTCATTTGTGACATGTCCACCAGGTGGAACTCAACGTTGGCAATGCTGCAGCGGCTGCACATGCAGCAGAGGGCCATCAATGAGTACCTGTGCAAGTATGGCACCAGGACAGGGTCAGGGGAGCTTGGCTTTTTTTCACCAGGCCAGTGGCTACTGATCAAGGATGCATGCATTGTCCTGTCACCATTTCAGGAGGCCACGAGGATGGTGAGCAGTGACAGTGCATGCAACAGTGATACTGTCCCTCTTGTCTTTCTGTTGGAGCACACGCTTTGTGGAATAATGGACAGGGCACTTGAGCAGAACAGCAGGACGAAGAGGAGGACTCCCTTACCTCTCAAAGCCCCCTTTATCCAGATACTAGTATTCCTGCAGGCCCGTCAATCACACAGGAAGAAGAAGAGGAGGAGGAGAATTGTGTCAGCATGAAGGTGGAGGATAACACTCAGCATCAGCAGCAGTCTTCAAGAGATCGTTTGCAGTCCCCAGAAACCCATGGAGTTGTACGTGGCTGGGAGGAGGTGGTTGACCCAGAGGACTCAGGATCGAATGCTTCTGCAAACTTACGCTGCATTGCCTTCCTGATCCTGCAAAGCCTGCGAAAGGACCCTAGGATTTGTGGTATCAAGGAGAGGGATCTTTACTGGCTGGCAAACCTTCTTGATTCACATTACAAGGGTAAGGTTGCAGAACTTATCCAGCCTTCGTAGAGGGAGCAGGGGATGAAACATCTTCGGGAGGCCTTGCAGAAAGGTTTGTGCAATGCATTTTCAGAGCCTGGGAGGTTACAATTTCCTGGTGCTGGACAAGGTGTTGCTGAGGCTTCATTCAGTCACAGAAAGAGCGGTGAAGAAGGTGGCTGGCTGACCAGTGCCTTCAGAAAATTCTTTAGCCCTCAGCGCCCAGGTCTGATCGGTTCCAGCAACCATCGCCAGTGTCTGAATTACATGGTGCAGGAATATCTAGGGGCAAGATCAGACTTGGAGACCTTTCCACCAGAACATCCACTGGGTTACTGGGTCTTGAGGATGGACCACTGACCAGAGCTTGCTCAATATGCAATTGAGCTACTGGCCTGTCCTGCATCCAACATTCTTTCTGAGTGCACATTCAGTGCTGCTGAAGGATTTGTAACTGGTCACAGAGTGCGCCTGTCCACAGACTTTGTTGATCGGCTCACATTCATAAAAATGAATCAGTCTTGGGTCACCAGCTACCAAACACCTGATGCTGATGTAACTGATTGATTTTTCTATGGATGTGGGATCCCTTGAAGACTGCATATGCTGAGTGACTATCCTATTATGCTGAGTGACTATCCTATTGCTCCTCAATCTTCATGATGATAGCTTCTAGGAATATTTTCGGTTCAGGGCACCACCACCACTGCCTAAGGGCCAATTTTTCTGCCCCTGTTTAACAGGGGCGTGTAATTACAATTTTTGATCTAATATTTCACAGCAGGGCCTGTTCCTGCACTCAATAAAAGTATCTGTGAAGCTTTACAGTGTTGTGCCACCACCACCCCCACCTAAGGCCCAATTTTTTTGCCCCTGTTTAATAGGGGCGCGTAATTACAATTCTTTATATAATATTTCACAGCACCCACCAAGAGTAACTGTGAGGGCTTACAGTGTTCTGGTACCACCAACATCTAAGGCCCAATTTTTCGCAGAGTGTATAGGGCAGGCCGTATAGTATATACAGGCGGTCCCCTATTTTCAAACATCTGACTTACAAACAACTCCTACTTAGAAACGGAGGGAGAAAACAGGAAGTGAGAGGAAATCTACTCCTAGGAAGGGAAATTCTCTCTTGTAAGAGTTAATATGGAAAAAAGGTGTCTCCACTGATGCTTTATCATCAATCCTTGTTTCCCTAATAACCCAAAATTTTCTAAATCAAATTGTCATTGGGACAGAAAGTGAGGTGAAATCTTCAGAACAGGGGCACAGACAGCAAAACAAATGTTACAGGGGTAATGATAACCCTTCCCTATGTTATCCAAAAAGCTTAAAAACAGATTTTTGGGCTGGAGCTACACTTACAAAATGGTAATGAGCTGGGGGGGGCAACATTACATTTCAGCCGCAAGCAGTTTTAAATGACTTTTATTCCTTTAGAGATGTAATTTTGTGCAGGGACTGTTCTAAACACGGGAAAAATGCACCACTTTACAGGCATACTATAGTCACCCCCAGGCACGATATTTAAAGGAATATTTCACTTTTATTGTTTCACTTTAAGCATTCTTAAAATCACTGCTCCCGGAAAAACGGTTGTTTTTAAAACATTTTTTGCATTGATACATGTCCCCTGGGGCAGGACCTGGGTCCCCAAACACTTTTTATGACAATATCTTGCAAATTAGCCTTTAAAATTAGCACTTTAGATTTTTCACGTTTGAGTCCCATAGACTTTAACGGTGTTCGCACAAATGTTTTGCCTGTTCAAATGTTCTGCCGCGAACCGAACTGGGGGGTGTTCAGCTCATCCCTAGTTAGCACTCTGATCTAGTAACAGCCAGGTCATGGGGTCAAACCCACCTATGTAACTACCTATCACCTCCCTAAAATTTCAATGGGGCATGGATATGTGCATAGGCGAAAGCATATTTGCCATCACCATAATACAATATACCTCTCGCTGATGGCACTTATATGTTCGCCAAAGCACATTTGCATTTGCCATTGCAATTCTAGGGAGGTGGTAGCATGGGTGGAATTTTAACTCATGACCCAAGTGCTGCTAGCTAAGAGTGCTAAAGATTAAGCCACTTTGCTGAGTACAACTATACCTAGACTATAAAGAAGTACCATGATTACAGAATGAACATTTATAAATAGAACTCAACATTTTCATAAAATACAAATTAGACATAAGAAAAAGTTTCACATATATAGAATAGAGATATAACTCTTACATCAATGATAATAATATAAATATAAGCAAAAGAAGCAAAACAAGTCACATCTACTAATTTTTGACGATTTAGCAATGATTTTGCATTTGTTTTTTAGGAGAGTACAGATTCTCTTGATCTATGCTCATTCGTTAATCATTGTACTACGGTATATTCTAAGAATGATTGTACTCATCTCAGTGGCTTAGTGCGTAGCACTCCAACCTTAAAAACTAGCAAGCCCATGGTTTCAAAGTCTAAGCAGGGTATCAAGTTAAATTTTAAACAGCAGAGTATGCTGAAAATAGGTGAACGCCTAATTGCCACTGCCACATCAGCATGGTTGTTTCCATAATTTTCATGCAATGATGTGTTATTTAGCAAAAATATTATTGTGTGGCAATAAAATAATCAAACACTAGTGAACATGCAGGGTGTTAGCATGGTTTGGATTTGGACTCATGACCTAAGTGCTTTTTGTTCATCTGTGCAGACCACTAGCCAATGTGCATAATAGTTTAGCGTGATTAAAGAATGAGCATAGATAATTAGAACTCTATAGTCTCCTAAAAAAAAAAATGTAACATGAAAAACAAAATTAACATATAACGGATACGTAACTGTAAATGATAAATACATGTAATCTTACAGAATAGCAGAGATTACTCTGTAGTAATCATTCAGAACAGCATTCGTTAGCAAAAGAAGAAAACAAACTATGCACAACAATAGTAATATAAATAAATAGCAGCTTTGCCAAATTGGAATATACTCACATACTCACTTTTCCATTCGCATGTTCACCTAGTTGAGGTCTTAATTGGCTTAATTGGGAGTGACTAAATGTAGGGCGACTACTTTTTCTCTTTATTCTTAATGAATTAGACCCATACTGTATGTTCTATGCTCTTTATGTTCATTTTCATCTCTCTTTTATACTGCTATTGTGCTGTTTTGAGCAACATTACTTCCTACAACAGTTTATAGAACCTTTATGTTTGACTATTAGATGCTGTTTCCAGTCTGAGGAAGCGGATTTTGGTCTTCTCAGATAGTAGTCCGAGTTTGTTTAACCCTGTCATTGTCTGACTATGAATGGATTACTTTGTTATACCCGCAAGGTTGAGTATCGTTTACAATCAGTTGCCATGTATATTGAATGTTGTACGACTAGTCACATGTTGGAATGTCTATATACATTTTTATGTCTTTATATTGTAGTCTTGAAAATCCTTAATAAAAATGAACCTTGGAAAAAAAATTTAAAAAAAGGAGTTGAGACATCATTTAAAAGGTTAGGATAATGCCGCGTACACACGAGCAGACTTTACGGCAGACTTTCCCAGACTTTGCCCGGCAGACGGGATTTCGTCGGACAATTCGTTCATGTGTGGACACCAGCGGACTTTGTTTGCTCAAAAGTTGGACGGACTTAGATTTGAAACATGTTTTAAATCTATCCTTCGAACTCGAGTCCGGTCGAAAAGTCAGCTCGTCTGTATGCTAGTTCGACGGACAAAAAGCCACGCTAGGGCAGCTATTGGTAACTGGCTATGAACTACCTTATTTTACTCCAGTCGTACGTCATCACGTACGAATTCGACAGACTTTGGTGGATTGTGTGTAGGCAAGTCCATTCATTCAGAAAGTCCGTTGTAAAGTACGTCGAAAAGTCCACCTGGCAAAGTCTGCCGTAGAGTCCGACCGTGTGTACGCGGCATTAGTGTTATGACCTGTACACACAACTTTGCAACAACAAAACCATGGAATTTTGTTCGAAGGTTGTTGGCTCCAACTTGTCTTGCATATACACGGTTACACAAATGTTGGCCAACAATTACGAACGTAGTGACGTACAAGACGTACGGCGAGCCGATAAAAAGGAATTTCAATAGTCATGTGATATCTCCATTACGAACGCTAGTTTTACAAGACCGAGCGCTTCCGGCTCATACTTGATTCCAAGCATGCATGAACTTTTGTGTGACGGACTTGTGTACACACGATCGGTAAGTCCGACAACAAAGTTTTGCTGGCGGAAAATTTGAGAACCTGCAAGCCAACATTTGTTAGTGGAAAGCCTGACAACAAATGTTCGATGGAGCATACACACGGTCGGACTTTCAGCCAACAAGCTCACATCCAACATTTCCCATCGGAAAGTCCGATCGTGTGTACGCGTCATTAGAGTTAGGTAATATAACATGTCAGGGATATTCTGATATACAAAATAATTTTCACTTGCTTTCAGTATCAGAAGCTTTCTACTGAGAACAAACATTATGGGGAAATCAAAGTATTGTATTTTCCATATTAACAAATGAGGACAGAAGTGCTTTAGCTGTTTATCTAACCTTTGCAGGTTCATTTTGTTTTGGTATTAGCAACTGTACCTTTCCCTTGAGCCAACTGACAAAGTACTGATTCACTTTAATTAATGTATTTTCCAAGATTTGTGCCAGCTGGAAAAACGTAGAGCTTTGAGCTTACCTTTGGTTGGCTGTAGTGCTCCAAGGACATTGTGACAACATTAAGGCAAATGATGATTGTAATGAAAATATCCAAGTAATGACTTGTGCAAACAGAGTGAATTAAAAGGCGTGCAGGGCAGTAGGTGGCATAATATGGCAGACGCTGGGCTTCTGCATAAAGACATAAGAGAAAAAAATATTACAGAGTAGCAATTTTGTGGGGACAGAAAAGCTGAAGATGAAGCTTGGAGACAAAATATGTCAAGTTGTTGAATTCTTACAACAGATCGATCAAGACACACATAAAGAAGAAAAAGGAAAGGAGTTGATAAGGAATCACACTGTGAAAATGTGTAACCAGACCATTGGATTGCAGCTAATCATTATCACCTTTTTAACCTGCTTTTAAGCTTGGTGACCACCCGATCCATGTTCTAGTGTATAATAATTAACCCACCTGCTATGGTTACACTTCACATTTATTGGACTTTGTTTTATACAGACAATGCAGCAGAATCTTTTTTACACTAGGCACAGGATGCAGCCAGGGCTTTTTTGGTGTAAACGCTGACTGGTGCCAAGCAGGGCCACACAGTAAAGCAGGGATGAAGGTAAGTATTATTCTACATAGGTTGCAATAGGAATGGGGGGTGGGATGTAATAAAGGACAAGTGAAGTTGTCCTTCAACTTAATACCTAAATCTTTCCTTTGAACCTTAACCTCAACCCAACCCTTGAACTTAACCCTTAATCTCAACCTAACTCCCAAAGCTAATCCTAAAATTCAGGCCACGGTTATATTATCATTTGATAAACACAGCATTCTGATACTACTATCAAGGAAAATATTATATTAAAATATCATGCCAAAGTGTTAGCACTTTGGCATGTTATTTTCCTTATAACTGTACTGTTCTGTATTATACTCTACACACTCCTCTTTTTCACATATTGTCCCCTATAACACCTTTTGCACTCTGTTCCTGCAAATACTGCCCTCAATACTCCCCTCCTGAACATACTGCCTGTCACACCCTTCATTCTCCTGCATGTATTGCCCACTGTCAAACTATTCACACTTCTCTCCTGCACGTACTGTCCCCTTCTAGTGCCTTCCATACTTTTCTCATTTGCATGTTACCGGCTAAGATACTTATTAGCATTGTTTGTAATATCCTCAATCTTGGCTGATATGGAACATGCAACTTTTCTAGTCTTTATTAAAAAAAATGTATTAACTTTACCTAATCCAACATATTTGTAATGGGCAAAATCATTTTTTTTAGGACTTTTCATTTTACGGTTTGCCTTTCAACCTTTTTGTAAAAGTTTTTTGACATTCAGCTTCAAAGTTTTTTTTTTTTTTCAAGCTTGCTGCTGTTTGACCTCATGGTTTTTCCAGGGGAAATCTATTTCCAAGTGGATTTTTCAATATTTATACTGTAGAGCAATGAAATTAATGTAACGCTTGGGTCATGGCTGAATGAAGACGTGCTAGATCAGAGCTCCCAACCCTCCCCACCCAGGTACCTGGCTACACCAGCTGTTAATCACTATCTTCGCTAGCCACTCACTAGCCACTGCGGTATGCCCGTTACCAGAAGGAAGAAGGCGCAAGGGAGCATTCAGAAAGTAAAGACAGCAACGAAAAGAACGAAAGTAGCAGCAAACTGCCAGAAGATAGACCACTATCTTATGGACTCCCAAGCAGCGTCCACCGCCTCTCCCGCCTCTCCTGCTCTCGCTCCGAGGATGGCTGAGCTACGAGACTCACCGCTGACTTCCCCGGATCTTAGAGTCTCACCGACGGTTACTACCGACCATGCCGCTACCGTTGCCACTGCCGTCCATGCCATCTTTGACTCATGCTCCGGCTCCGTGACGGCTTCTGGGACACTCTCTGGGGCACTATCGGGACCTCCCTCCCAACCCTCCCAACCTCCCCCCCAACCTCTCACGCTCCTGGTTGACTCGGACCTGCCTGCACTGCTGCAAGCACTGCCGACTAAGGCTGATATTGAAGCTCTCATTGGTCGTCTAGAGAAGCAGCACCGAAGAGACTTTACTGAAGTGAAGCGGGACGTGCAAGCCCTGTCGTCCTGCCTGACTACCGGTGAGGCATCACTTGAAGGTCTGCAGCAATGACTCACCAATTTAAAGATGCAGCAGGTCACTCACATACAGACATCGGTGTCCATGCAGCTCTATTTGGAAGAAATGGAGGACAGGAGCCGACGTAATAACTTACGGCTCCGAGAACTACCAGAGGTCACGGGCTCGGAGGACTTGGCAGTGAAGGCGATTGCGATCTTCCGGCAGCTGACAGGTGAGGTTATCCCTGTAGACCTAGAGATAGATCGGATACATAGAGCCCCGGGACCAAGGCAGTTAGACACTAACCGGCCACGAGACATCATATGTAGAGTCATCGTTTTACTCAAAAACATATTATTGCCCGCAAGGCCTGGGAAGTGGGTGCTGTGGAGTATGAAGGGGTGTCTATTAAAATCATGCCTGATCTATCAAGAGCCACGCTTTACAGAAGAGGACTGTTACGACCAGTCCTGGATATAGCCCGCCGTCAGGGAGCTACATATAGATGGGGCTTTCCCCTCTCAGTTACATTTAGGAGGGAAAAAAAATCTTTCATTCTCCATACACCAGGCGACCTGCCGGCTTTTTTTGTCTTTATGGACGCTGAGCCGATCCAAATGCCAGACTGGTTGCAGCCCATTCCACAGCCAATGAACCGCTCGGGCCGTTCGGACTCAGCGGCATCGTGAGGGAGTCCCTAGTCGCGGTAAAGGAAAACCGAGTAGCAATTCAGCAACGGTACAACACCGGATAAGACCGGATAAGACGACAATATTTATTGGACTCATGTGAATTCTACAGTATTAGCTGTTGAACACTATTAGTACCATCGCTCTGCTGTTTTGTTTTTTTTTCTCTCCCCGGTGGGGAACCCCCCTAAATGCCCCTAGTAAATGCCTCTAGTAATGCACCCTGGAAGCACCTTGGGCAAACGGACACATGGATATATGTTTGATATATGTTTTGAGATGTGTTAGATATATATAATATATATGATATGTGTTTGTTAGTTATTGGTTATCTTGTCTGGTGCTTCCTAGTTAGTAACCTCTCTCTGAGAATCGAATTACCGAGAACCTATTGCAAATGACCCGGAGTAGTACATTTTTTTCCTTTTTTTTCTCTCCTTCCCCCGGGGTTTTTTTTTTTTTTCTGAATTTTTCTCCAGGAATGAAACTTGGGGTCGATTAAGGGATCGGTTCATATGACTCAGTGTTCCAATGCCGAAATAATTATTGTTTATTATACGATTACTTATTATCTATTAAAAGTGCTATATTTATTTAAAGGTATCTATACTAAATGGAACCATCATATATCGAGAATATGTTTATGTTTTTAACCTCTGCCAGGGAGTGTAGGGGTTGTATGATGGCCATTGTATGATGGATATACTAGTTGCCTCAGTATTCCCCGCCTCGCTGCGCCCAGGCCTACCATGACTATGACTGATGGATTTATGGGATGCATAGAGGTTAATGGCTCTGTGTTCCCCTCTATTAAACAAGCTCTTCAGTGTAACAGGGGGTATCAGCTCCAGTCGAGCAGAATTACCCTCTCTTACTATGGAGGTTGAGATGCTTGGAGACCTGGAACTGAAGACCTTAGAGAAGAGTTCCGAGACGGGGGGGGGGGGTGGCTGAGGCGGGGAATACTGAGGTAGCGGCATTGGAATGATAAAAGGTTCTTCATGAACAGATGCCCCGGGATGAGTAGATCCCTGGTGGTCAGCTATGGATTAAAAAACTGGCCCATGTCATGGCCTATGTTTAACTTACCTCAATTCACTGGGAGACGTACTTATCAGGGATACGGGGGCCCCCTGTCGGGGCGGGGGCATTTCATGCATATGAAGATGGGGAGAACAGGGGGAGTCCGGGGGAGCCGGACAGGCCCCCCTTTATTTTTGGGGGGTGTCGGGCAGGGGGGGGCTGCGGACCCCTCCGGTTTATATTATTTTTGAGATTATTATTATTAAATATCATTGTCTGAAACACTGGTGGTAAAATAATGATGTCCTTAAGCTCCTTTAAGCTTAGTATACGGTTTGAATCTATATTCTTATGAGGACTGGGGTGGGGTGGGAAGGATAGGGGTGGGGGGATATGGGACGCTCTTATGGGGTTTGTTCTACCCACTTCCCCAAATAGGTTGTCACATAAGCCCCCCAATCTATTTTGGGGAGTAGATGTGACTTATTATTTGGTGTTTACCAATTTAGTTGTTTAAGGTTAAGTGGTGTGTGGAACGGATTGTTTCCGTCCCCCGCTCCACTTCTCTTTGACTTTTCTTTTTTTTTTTTTTTTCCTTTTTTTTTTTTCTGTTGTTTTTCTGAGATGGATAGCCTTAAGGTGTTTTCACTCAATGCCAAGGAACTGAATACCCCTGAGAAACGGAAAATGTTGTTACACGACTTGAAAGCCTCTAAAACTGATATAGCATTCATACAAGAGACTCATTTTAGAGAGAATAAGGTGCCTGTATTAAAGAACAGATTTTTTCCTGAAATATACCATGCCACTAATAAATTTGCTAAATCCAGAGTGATATCTATTCTCCTATCTAGCAAATTTTAATGGGTTTGCAGTGAGTCTCTGTTAGATGAAGGGGGACGCTTTGTGTTTATAAAAGGGCTTCTTGGTGGAGTACGTGCGACTTTAGCAACAATCTACGCGCCTAATGATCACCAGGACATCTTTATCCGTCGAACTTTGGCCAAACTTATGGACTTTATGGAAGGCCCACTGAACCTGGGAGGGGATTTTAATGTCCCCCTGACCCCCCAAGTAGACACATCATCAGGGAAATCATCAGTTCCTATAGGCTCCCATAAACGGATTAATCAAGCTATACATAATGCCCAACTTATCGACGTGTGGCGCCTTCAGCACTCGGGTGAAAGGGACTATTCATTTTATTCTCCACCCCACAAGGTGTATTCGAGAATTGACTTTTTTTCAATCTGCGAAACCTCTATTGGTTTGATCACGTGGTCCGACCATGCCCCTATATCAATGACATATGCCCTATCACAGGTTGCTTCACATGCGACACGCATGTGGAAATTGAATGAAAGCCTCTTACAGACCCCAGAAGTAATATCAGAAATTATCAAAGAACTGCCTCTATACTTCCAGACAAATCGAACTCCTGAAAGTAATCCAGGCATAGTATGGGAGGCTCACAAGACAGTCATACAAGGCATTTTTATCAAACAGGGCTCCAGAATTAAAAGAGGCAAAGAACGACAATTAAATCTGCTTCTGACTAAACTTCAAGCCATAGAATCTAAACACAAAAAGGCACCCTCCCACCCTCCCAACGAGAATTAGCCGAAATTCGGACACAAATCAACGACCTTCTACAATACAGAGCTAAGGCGGCACTGCAGAAATGCAGGAAAACCAGTTACGCATACGGGGATAAATGTGGGAAAATATTAGCCAGGTCAACTAAGGAACAAAGACTCCAATCATATATACCACATATTATGTCCTCAAAAGCCCAGAAAATAGTTTTGCCACTGGAGATTTCGGAGGTTTTTCGAGATTTTTATGCATCTCTTTATAAAATACCATCTGCTACGCCCCTCCCAATCACTGATGGATGAATATGTGCAAGCAGCTCAGATACCCACGGTCACTTCTGAAATCAAAGCGGAACTAGAGGAACCAATAAGTTTAGAGGAATTGACAATAGCAGTAAACTCTACAAAATCAGGAAAGGTCCAGACGGTCTTACCCTGCAATACTATAGAACCCTGCTTCCTACACTAGGACCCTTTGTGGTAGATCTGTTTAACGGCCTGGGCAATGGCGAGACCCTTCCTAGAGATACGTTAAAAGCATATATATCCGTTATTCCGAAGGAAGGCAAGGATCCGACCCTATGTGGCAGTTATAGGCCAATCTCCCTTCTAAACGCTGATATTAAATTGTTTACCAAAATTTTGGCGACTAGTCTAGCAATTTACCTACCAGATTTGGTGCATTTAGATCAGGTAGGCTTTGTTCCTACTAGGGAAGCTTGGGACAATACGACTAAAGTCTTAAATTTGCTACATGTGGCTAAAACCTCCCACACACGATGCGTATTTCTCAGCACAATCGCGGAAAAAGCGTTCGATCGGGTGAACTGGCAATATATGTTTACGGTTCTTCGACATCTGGGCTTAGGAGATACCATTATTCAATGGATTACTACAATTTACTCACAACCTATGGCTCAGGTTAAAGTAAATGGGGTCCTTTCGGATCCCTTTCCTATACTAAATGGCACTAGACAGGGATGTCCGCTTTCCCCCCTGCTATTTGTTCTGTCCTTAGAACCATTTCTAAATAGAATTCGTCGGAACCCGGACATCCAGGGCATAAGTGTCGGAGGTGATCAGTACAAAATCTCGGCCTATGCGGATGATATGCTCTTTTCATTGACAAATCCTGCTATTTCGCTCCCTAATCTACTACGTGAGTTTGGGATTTACGGATGTCTCTCCAACCTGGAAAGTAATTTCCATAAATCAGAAGCTATGGGGATAGGGATACCACTTTCTATGCTGTCTACATTTAAGTCCAGTTTTAAATTTAAATGGGCAGCGACAGCTTTGCAATATCTAGGCACTTATATCCCGACGGAGATGTCACGCATATTTGAACTGAATTTTCCATCACTGTTGTCAAAAACCCGCACGCTCTTAGAGACTTGGAATAGGGGCCTGCACTCGTGGTTTGGCAGAATTAGCTTATTAAAAATGAGTATTCTACCTACATTTTTGTATTTACTCCAAGCCTTACCAATTAGAATCCCCATATCCTACTTTAAACAAGTTAACGCACTTTTTATCAAGTTTGTGTGGGCGTATAAGAAGCCACGACTTTCTTTTCATTTAATGACTCTACCTAAGCAACATGGGGAGCTAGCTTTCCCAGATATTCGAGCATACTATCAGGCAATCCACATAGGCAGAATCGTAGATTGGTGCCGCCACGGCCGATCTAAACTATGGGCTTTGATAGAACAGGCCCAAACATGTATCCCACTCTCAACGGCCTTGTGGTGTCATGACCATCTCCAACCACTATTGAAAAGCCATCCACTAATAGGGACGACGCTTCGTATAGGATCGGTAGCTATTAAACAACACTCTCTCTCATCTTCAGACTCTCCGCTATTTCCTATTTTCGGGAACCCACAATTCTCTCCTGGCCTCTGCCCTCATACGTTCGGCAAATTACGGCAAATGACTGGCATAACTCAAGCATTCCACTTTTTATTATATGGCAGATGGCCTTCCATTAAGGAACTAATGTCGGAGGAGGGTCCGTTTAAATTGACCCTTTGGTCAGCACTTTAGCTACGCCATTTTTTGTATACTATACCTAATCTTGCTGGCAGCTGAGCGAAACCAACAGGATAAGTACTTCATGACTTGGAGTGTTTGGAAACAGTTTATCCAATCTACGGAGGGAGTAGCCCTCCCTAGACAGGAGATTCTTGTATGAATATTATTTTTTATACACCTTGGCTGTCCCTCTCGGCTCTTTTTTTTTCTCCTTTTTTGTTTGTTTATTTGGTTTTGTTTTTTGTTAATTGAATAGAAATAGGAAAAAAGAAACGAGCGTAGTTTGGTTTGTTAGTTGAACCACCTCTATTCACTTTTCCCAGCAGATAACAAGGGGCGGTGCTGGTTGGGGACTGGCCCTAAAATAACTATACTGATCTGCACCGCAGATATAGACAAATAGGGATATATTGCAGTTGTAATCCGTATGTTATATTGTTTACTTTTTCTGTTGGATTGACCTGACTTTGCCCGTTGTGGGTGTTAATAAAAGCGGATCTTCACCCTCTGGAAAAAAAAAAGAAAAAAAAATGTATTAACTTTACCTAATCCAACATATTTGTAATGGGCAAAATCATTTTTTTTAGGACTTTTCATTTTACGGTTTGCCTTTCAACCTTTTTGTAAAAGCTTTTTAACATTCAGCTTCAAAGTTTTTTTTTTCAAGCTTGCTGCTGTTTGACCTCACGGTTTTTCCAGGGGAAATCTATTTCCAAGTGGATTTTTCAATATTTATACTGTAGAGCAATGAAATTAATGTTGTACATTTCTTATTTCCCAATTTCAGCAACCTAGGCCTAGCTTTTTCCAGTTATTGTCCCAGGTTCTTTTTGGCAAAATGTAAAAAATGTGTTTCCTTATACTGTAAGTCTGCCAGTCATGTAATCCAGGACTACAAGTCAGGTTCCTCATATCCTCATATCCCATATCTTATTTCCAGCCATTTTTTTCATCGGTTTTATAAATAGCTACAAAATAGCCAAATGGCATCTGGAAAGATGTTGAAGCCATGTGAATAGAAGTTTACCAACTTAATTGGCAAATTATGTTAATAAAGTATGGTCATACAACTCAATATGGGCACCCAGTCCAGATCACATTTATATATGTACATTATTAACAGGGTTGAAAAAAAATGTATATTATAGTTACCTTATCATGAATCCACTGGTTTAGCCCCTTGGCAACTATTGGCAATTTTGCAATTTTAGAAATAAAATCCTCTGGATCATTTATCATGCTTCAGCATAGGACTCCAGAATCCAGGAAGCCTCAGCACAAAGCCATAGTGGCAAGAGCTTGTAGCCATTCCAACCAAGCTTTAAATGAACATCTAGATCCAGTGCAGTGTCCTTCTAAGGCACATTTTCAGCCATCTGTTTTTTTTAACTTTCAGCCCTAATAAAATGGGTGCATTTATTCAAAATGTGGTGGTGATTTTTTTGCATATACGGATGAATAAAATATGAATTACATTTCACTACCTTTCCTATGTCCTTATCCCTTTGCATTAGATCACTAATGCTTGTCAGATGTATTTCTCTTCACAGCAGGATGCCATTTGTTCCCCTCATTTTAGATCCCTTAAATTGACTATGTTTTTTGGAAGTGTCTATTTATTTTTCCTATAACCTAAGTTGTGATTTAGTGCCTCCCACACATGTTGCCAATATTTTATAAACAGGCTAGCATTGTAGAGGTGATATGCAGATTAATTTGCAGTCTTTTTGTAAGACATGCTTTATACATACAGGAAACTCTGTGACATCACAAAATAACATAAAAGTTCTGCACATTGTCTGGTTACAAAGGACAAAATAAAAGGTTTAAGAAAGAAAAAAGAAAGAAAAAAAAAGCAAACATTTTGTTCAGCTCTGATTTCATCAGTGAAGAAAGTCAACTTGAGACCCAGAGGGGCCAGAAAATGTCTTTCAACTTCGAGTTGACCTAAAAGTAAAGAACTTGCAAATACATTACTGTATGTGTGATCTAGGTCAGAGTGATTTGTGAATGAATACAAAAAGCACATAAAAAAATAATGTTGATGTGAATGCATTAACCCCATTCCTTGCTAGAGAAGGTTTGCGACACATTGTATAGAAATGTCTTGCAATATCTTGGCTCTGAAAAGAAAGTGGGTAATCATAGGTAAGGGCTAGCAGAATATAACAGAGCTGAATTGCTCTTGCAAATGATTACAAGTTACATCCTTCTTCCCTTTTCTATCTTTGTTCACTCCCCCTTTTCAACCATGAATGTATTTAAATTGTTGGGGGCTACATTACATTTTACCAATTCCAAAATAAAATGTGCAAAGTGAAATGTAGGCCTACATTGTGGTTGTGCAGTTATGGTGAAGCTAGAGTTTTCAACATGAAGTAGCAAGTATAATTTTTTGGAGCTAAGAGTTGAGGCTCAAAACTGGTTTATTACAGGAAACTAAAACCTGATATTTGGGTGCCAAAATTATGAAAAATATGGGCATTTTAGAGGGTCTATGTATAAAAAAAATGTTTTTGATCCTAGACCCTTAGCTATTGTGTTTTTGTTCCTAATACAAGCCATATCCTGTATTTAAATAATGGTCCAGGTCATAAAAAAATCAGGTGCCTCTAAATGCTTCTTTAACAAAGTGTCTTTTTTTTATCAAAGTCCATCCGTCTGACATATCTAAATCAGCAGTTTACAGCTTGGCAAGCACTGAACCCACTGCATGCAGCTCCAGATTTTTATAAAATCTGGAGATTAATATCTTAATTTTTTTTAGACAAAGGGGAAACAAAAATAGACAAAGTTGCTAAGAATGCCAGCTGTGATACCACTAGTTTAATATTAATGAATGAGAAATTTCATGAATGTCAAGCAATGAAATTTCAGCAAGAGTGTTACTCAGCAGTGGAAATATGTCAAATGTTTTCCACACCATTCTCAAAAGATAATCACTAATACACTGTACATCACATTTATTCATGCCTTGAAACAGAGACAAAGTGCATGCTAGCAAGATCACAAATGTAGGCCGGGATTGTTGAATAAACACCACTGTCATTTACAGTGGGGCAAAAAAGTATTTAGTCAGCCACCAACTGTGCAAGTTCTCCCACTTAAAAAGATGAGAGAGGCCTGTAATTGTCATCATAGGTATACCTCAACATTGAGAGCCAAAATGTGGAAACAAATCCAGACAATTAGATTGTCTGATTTTTGAAATAATTTATTTTCAAATTATGGTGGAAAATAAGTATTTGGTCACCTACAAAACAAGCAAGATTTCTGGCTCTCACAGACCTGTATCTTCTTCTTTAAGAGGCTCCTCTGTCCTCCACTCATTACCTGTATTAATGGCACCTGTTTGAACTTGTTATCAGTATAAAAGACACCTGTCCACAACATCAAACAGTCACACTCCAAACTCCACTATGGTGAAGACCCAAGAGCTGTCGAAGGACACCAGAAACAAAATTGTAGACCTGCACCAGGCTGGGAAGACTGAATCTACAATAGGCAAGCAGCTTGGTGTAAAGAAATCAACTGTGGGAGCAATAATTAGAAAATGGAAGACATACAAGACCACTGATAATCTCCCTTGATCTGGGGCTCCACGCAAGATCTCACCCCGTGGGGTCAAAATGATCACAAGAACGGTGAGCAAAAATTCCAGAACCACACAGGGGGGGACCTAGTGAATGACCTGCAGAGAGCTGGGATCAACGTAAAAAAGGCTACCATCAGTAACACACTACGCTGCCAGGGACTCAGATCCTGCAGTGCCAGACGTGTCCCCCTGCTTAAGCGAGTACATGTCCGGGTCCATCTGAGGTTTGCTAAAGAGCATTTGGATGATCCAGAAGAGGATTGGGAGAATGTCATATGGTCAGATGAAACCAAAGTAGAACTGTTTGGTAGAAACACAACTCGTCATGTTTGGAGGAGAGAGAATGCTGAGTTGCAACCAAAGAACACCATACCTACTGTGAAGCATGGGGGTGGCAACATCATGCTTTCAGTCTGTTTCTGTGCAAAGGGAACAGGACAACTGATCCGTGTACATGAAAGAATGAATAGGGCCATGTATTGTGAGATTTTGAATGCAAACCTCCTCCCATCAGCAAGGGCATTGAAGATGAAATGTGGCTGGGTCTTTCAGCATGACAATGATCCCAAACACACCACCCGGGCAACAAAGGAGTGGCTTAGTAAGAAGCATTCCAAGGTCCTGGAGTGGCCTAGCCAGTCTCCAGATCTCAACCCCATAGAAAACCTTTGGAGGGAGTTGAAAGTCCGTGTTGTCCAGCGACAGCCCCAAAACATCACTGCTCTAGAGGAGATCTGCATGGAGGAATGGGCCAACATACCAGCAACAGTGTGTGACAACCTTGTGAAGACTTACAGAAAACGTTTGACCTCTGTCATTACCAACTAGGGATGAGCTTCGTTGGCCAATCACAGCGCCGTCTGAACAGAGAGCCGTAATTGGCCAAAGCCAAGGAGGCTTTGGCCAATTATGGCTCAGGGGATTTAGTACACGCCCCACACTATATAAGGCCGCCTGCACGGCGGCCCTGTGTAGTGTGTGTTCCGGCGTTCATAGATAGAAAGAGAGAGAGACAGACAGTGTCATTTGATTTGAGTTAGATAGACTAGGCAGAACAGTCAGTCAGTTAGCTGCACTTACAGTGTATTGTGTATATATATGCATCCCAGGTGTTGCATATATATATATATATATATATATATATATATATATATATATATATATATACACTGTATTCAGTTTAGCTAGATCCGTTCCTGTTATCTTCTTTAGTGTTAGTGCTGTGCGTCCTGCTCACAGTGTTCAGCTAAAACTACAAGTTAGTGTGGTGCGTCCTGCTCACAGTGTTCAGCTAAACCTACAAGTTAGTGGGGTGCGTCCTGCTCACAGTATTCAGCTAAACCTACAAGTTAGTGCGGTGCGTCCTGCTCACAGTGTTCAGCTAAAACTACAAGTTAGTGCTGTGCGTCCTGCTCACAGTGTTCAGCTAAAACTACAAGTTAGTGTGGTGCGTCCACCTCACAGTGTTCAGCTAAACCTAGAAGTTAGTGCGGTGTGTCCTGCTCACAGTGTTCAGCTAAACCTACAAGTTAGTGTGGTGCGTCCTGCTCACAGTGTTCAGCTAAAACTACAAGTTAGTGCGGTGCGTCCACCTCACAGTGTTCAGCTAAACGTAGAAGTTAGTGCGGTGCGTCCTGCTCACAGTGTTCAGCTAAAACTACAAGTTAGTGCTGTGCGTCCTGCTCACAGTGTTCAGCTAAAACTACAAGTTAGTGTGGTGCGTCCACCTCACAGTGTTCAGCTAAAACTATAAGTTAGTGCGGTGCATCCACCTCACAGTGTTCAGCTAAACCTACAAGTTAGTGTGGTGCGTCCTCCTCACAGTGTCCAGCTAAACCTACAAGTAATTTTTTTTGCAAGCTCTGCACAGTGTTCAGCTAAAGCTACCTGTAGAAGGTTGGTGGTGTTCTCATACTACAGGCAGGCAGTTGATTTTGCTAGCTGCAGTATCAGTACATATATATATATATACATATATATATATATATATATATATATATATATATATATATATATATATATATGTATCCCAGCTTAGTGCAGCTACAGGCCATTAGTATGTCTGGAAGGCCAAGAAGGAGAGGCAGACAGTCACAAGTCAATAAGAGAGGGCAAGCAGGCTCTGTGTCTAGTGCTGGTCGTGGAGACGGTGCATCCTCATCAGCACGTGGCCGTGGGACACGCTTGGCCTTTTTTTCGGCAACACGCGGAAGACTTGGTCGAGTGGATGACCAAGCCGTCCTCATCCTCTCTCACCCATGCCCAGGGTACTTTGTCTGGCAAAGCAGCGGCCTCTTCCCTTGGCTCAATGTCATCAGTGACTCCTTCCCTAGCCCCACCATGTCCTCCTGAGGAGTCCCTCGAACTGTTTGACCACAGTGTTGGGTACATGCTCCAGGAGGATGCCCAGCATTTGGAAGGCTCTGATGATGATACTGAGCTCGATGAAGGCAGTAACGGGAGCACAGACAGAGGGGGTGCCCAAGAAGGACAGCAATCTGGCAGCCATGCTCCCCCTCCTGCAGCATACTGCCAGGTTTGCTCCAATGATGAGGAGGGAGGGGATGATGAGGTCACTGACTCAACGTGGGTGCCTGATAGGAGAGAGGAGGAGGAGGAGGAGGCGGCACATCACCAACGAGGCAGAATGCCCTCCAGGGGCCAGCCTAAGGGCAGCACCTTGACTGCATCACACCCCAAAGCTCCACATGTGCAGGGCGCTGCAGTCTCTGCGCGTTTGTCAAAAAGTTCTTTCGTGTGGGCCTTTTTTGAGACGAGTGCGTCAGATCGCACTGCTGCTATTTGCAACATATGTCTCAAGCGTATCTCGCTTGGCCAAAACATCTCCCGCTTGGGTACCACATGCTTGACCAGACATATGTTGACCTGCCATGCAGTTCGTTGACAAGCGTATCTAAAAGACCCACACCAAAGAACAAAGAGGACCTCTCCTTGCTCCTCATCAGCTGAGATCTCCAACCCCACTATACCTTCAGTCCTCTCTGACACCTGCACTGAGAGGAATGAAGGTGTAGAATTAGGTGTGTCACAGCCAAGTACTTGTGGGCAATCTGCTTTTGGTACACCGACGTCAGATTGTACCAGGCAAATTTCCCTGCCCCAGCTGCTGCACCGCCGAAAGAAGTTTGCTCCCAGCCATCCATATGCCCAGCGGTTGAATGCTAGCTTGGCAAAATTGCTAGCACTTCAACTGCTGCCTTTTCAGTTGGTAGACTCTGCCCCCTTCCGTGAGTTTGTGGAATGTGCGGTTCCTCGGTGGCAGGTACCCAAACGCCACTTTTTCTCATGGAAGGTGATTCCGGCTCTTTACCGGCATGTGGAAGGCAATGTCCATGCCTCGCTGGACAGAGCGGTCAGCAGTAAGGTGCATATTACCGCTGACTCATGGTCCAGCAGGCATGGACAGGGACGTTACCTAAGTTTCACGGCGCATTGGGTGATTCTGCTGGCAGCTGGGAAGGATGCAGGACAAGGTGCAGTAGTGTTGGAGGTTGTTCCACCACCACGCCTCCAAAATGCTAATTATTGCGACACACCGCTCTCCTCCACGCCCTCCTCTTCTTCTTCCTCCATGGCCTCTTCCTGTGCTTTGTCCTCGGAACCAGCGGTGCTCCATAGCCGTTCAAGGGGCTACGCAAATACGCAGGCCAAAAGATGCCATGCGGTGCTTAAGCTGGTGTGCTTGGGGGACAGGAGCCACACTGGGGCAGAGGTTCTGTCAGCTCTGCAGGGGCAGGTTCAGAGGTGGTTGACGCCACGCCAACTTAAGGCAGGAATGGTGGTTTGCGACAATGGCACCAACCTCCTCTCTGCCCTCTGACAGGGACAAATGACCCATGTGCCCTGTTTGGCTCACGTCCTTAACTTGGTGGTGCAACGGTTCTTGGGCAGGTACCCGGGCTTACAGGATGTCCTGAGGCAGGCCAGGAAAGTCTGTGTGCATTTCCGCTGTTCATATAATGCCAGTGCTCGGC
Organism: Lithobates clamitans; assembly: GCA_037952925.1. Lineage (NCBI taxonomy): Eukaryota > Metazoa > Chordata > Amphibia > Anura > Ranidae > Lithobates > Lithobates clamitans. The sequence continues at coordinate 5,050,902 of JBBGZY010000434.1, read as the reverse complement.
TGACGGACCTCCAAAAGGAGTTTAACCTGCCCAAGAACCGCCTAATCTGTGACATGCCTACCAGGTGGAACTCAACGTTGGCCATGCTGCAGCGGCTGCACATGCAGCAGAGGGCCATCAATGAGTACCTTTGCGACTATGGCACCAGGACAGCGTCAGGGGAGCTTGTTTTTTTTTCCCCACGCCAGTGGGCCATGATCAGGGATGCATGCACTGTCCTGTCACCATTTGAGGAGGCCACGAGGATGGTGAGCAGTGACAGTGCATGCATCAGTGACACTGTTCCCCTTGTCCACCTGTTGGAGCACATGCTGCGTGGAATAATGGACAGGGCACTTGAGGCAGAACAGAGGCAGGAAGAGGAGGACTTCCTTAGCTCTCAAGGCCCCCTTTATCCAGACAGTGTTCCTGCGTGCCCGCCGATCACACAGGAAGAGGACGAGGAGGAGGAGGAGGAGGAGGAAGATTGTGTCAGTATGGAGGTGGAGCCTGGCACTCAGCATCAGCAGCAGTCTTTAAGGGATCAGTCCCAAGAAACACATGGACTTGTACGTGACTGGGAGGAGGTGGCTGCGAACCATGTCATCCTTAGTGACCCAGAGGACTCCGGACCGAATGCCTCAGCAAACCTACGCTGCATGGCCTCCCTGATCCTGCAAAGCCTGCGTAAGGATTCTCGTATTCGTGGTATCAAGGGGAAGGACCAATACTGGCTGGCAACCCTCCTTGATCCACGTTACAAGGGTAAGGTTGCGGACCTTATCTTGCCATCGCAGAGGGAGCAGAGGATGAAACATCTTCGGGAGGCCTTGCAGAAAGGTCTGTGCAATGCGTTCCCAGAGACTGGGAGGTTACAAGCTCCTGTTTCTGGACAACGTGTTGCTGAGGCTTCGTTCAGTCAAAGAAGGAGCGGTGGAGAAGGTGGCCGTCTGACCGATGCGTTCAGACAATTTTTTGGTCTGCAGCCCCAAGGTATGATCGGTTCCAGCAACCATCTCCAGCGTCTGTTTTACATGGTGCAGGAATACCTAGGGGGAAGATCTGACTTGGACACCTTTCCCACCAAAAATCCTCTGGGTTACTGGGTCTTGAGGATGGATCACTGGCCAGAGCTTGCACAGTATGCAATTGAGCTACTGGCCTGTCCTGCATCCAGCGTTCTTTCGGAACGCACATTCAGTGCTGCTGGAGGCTTTGTAACCGATCACAGGGTGCGTCTGTCCACCGACTCGGTCGATCGACTGACCTTCATAAAAATGAATCAGTCTTGGATCACCACCAGCTACCAAGCACCTGATGCTGATGTAACCGAATAATTTTTTTGAAATCTCAGATCCCTTCAAAGACTGCCTATGCTGATGCTGATTGACTATCCCTGAGTAATTATCCTCTTCCTCCTCAATCATCACGCTGATAGCTTGTATGAACATTTTTGGTTCTGGGCGCCACCACCAGTGTCTAAGGCCCAATTTTTCAGCCCCTGTTTAACAGGGGCGTGTAATTACAATTTTTGATGCAATACTTTGCAGCAGGGCTTGTTTCTGCGTTACAACTAGAGTATCTGTGAGGGGTTGCAGTGTTGTGGCACCAGCACCAAGGCCCAATTTTTCAGCCCCTGTTTAACAGGAGCGTGTAATTACAATTTTTGATGCAATACTTTGCAGCAGGGCTCATTTCTGCATTCCAACTAGAGTATCTGTGAGGGGTTGCAGTGTTGTGGCACCAGCACCAGTGCCTAAGGCCCAATTTTTCAGGCCCCGTTTAACAGGGGCCTGTAATTACAATTTTTGATGCAAAACTTTGCAGCAGGGCTCATTTCTGCGTTCCAACTAGAGTATCTGTGAGGGGTTGCAGTGTTGTGGCACCAGCACCAGTGCCTAAGGCCCAATTTTTCAGCCCCTGTTTAACAGGGGCGTGTTGTTACACATTTTGATGCAATACTTTGCAGCAGGGCTCATTTCTGCATTCCAACTAGAAAATCTGTGAGGGGTTGCAGTGTTGTGGCACCAGCACCAGTGCCCAAGGCCTAATTTTTCAGCCCCTGTTCAATAGGGGCATGTAATTACAATTCTTGATCTAATATTTCACAGAAGGGCCCATTTCTGCACCCACCAAGAGCGAGTGAGGACTTACAGTGTTGTGGCACCAGCACCACCACCACCACCACCAAAGGCCCAATTTTTCTGCCCTTGTTCAACAGGGGCATGTAATTACAATTCTTGATCTAATATTTCACAGCAGGGCCCATTTCTGCACCCACCAAGAGCGAGTGAGGACTTACAGTGTTGTGGCACCAGCACCACCACCACCACCAAAGGCCCAATTTTTCTGCCCTTGTTCAACAGGGGCATATAATTACAATTCTTGATCTAATATTTCACAGCAGGGCCCTGTGAGGGCTTACAGTGTTGTGGCCACAACAACACCTAAGGCCCAAATTTCTGCTGAGTATATAGGGCAGGCCCCTACTTTCAAACATCTAACTTACAAACGACTCCTACTTGCAAACGGAAGGAGACAACAGGAAGTGAGATGAAATCTACCCCTAGGAAGGGAAATTCTCTCCTGTAAGAGTTAATATGGGAAAAACATTTCTCCTTTCCACTGATGCTTTCCAATCCTTGTTCCACAAAAAAACCCACATTTTCAAAAAACATTTGTCATTGGGACAAAAAGTGAGGTGAAATCTTCTGAAGAGGAGGAAAGACAGCAAAACAAATGTCACAGGGGTGTTAACCCTTCCCTATGTTTTCCAAAAAGCTTAAAAAAATTTTTTTGGCTGGAGCTAAACACGGTAAAAATGTACCCGTTCAAAATTACAAACAGATTCTACTTAACAACAAACCTACAGTCCCTGTCTTGTTTGCACCGCCTGTATACTGCTGTTCAGAGTATATAGGGCCTGGTGGCCCCACACCTTCCCTTATTTTAATTTGGGTGCGGGGTTCCCCTTAATATCCATACAAGACCCAAAGGGCCTGGTAATGAACTGGGGGGTACCCATGCCATTTGTCTCACTGATTTTCATCCATATTGCCAGGACCCGACATTACATTAAACCTGCAAGCAGTTTTAAATGAGATTTTTTCCTTTAAAAATGACATTTTGTGCAGGGACTGTTCTAAACACGGGAAACACGCGCCACTTTACAGGCATACTATAGACACACCCCAGGTACGATATTTAAAGGAATATTTCACTTTTTTTTTTACTTTAAGCATCATTAAAATCACTGCTCCCGAAAAAACGGCCGTTTTTAAAAGTTTTTTTTGCATTGATACATGTCCCCTGGGGTAGGACCCGGGTCCCCAAACCCTTTTTAGGACAATACCATGCAAATTAGTCTTTAAAATGAGCACTTTTGATTTTGAACGTTCGAGTCCCATAGACGTCAATGGGGTTCTAATGTTCGTGCAAATCAGACAAAGTGATTGTCTGGATTTGTTTCCACATTTCGACTATCATAGTTGAGGTATACCTATGATGACAATTACAGGTCTCTCTCATCTTTTTAAGTGGGAGAACTTGAACAATTGGTGGCTGACTAAATACCCGTATTTATCGGCGTATAACACGCACTTTTTTCCCCTTAAAACCAGGGGAAAATCGTAGGTGCGTGTTATACACCGATCCCCTGCGATCCCGACCTGTCACATTTTCAAAATCGCCGACCGCGATTTGAAAATGGCGCCGCCGGCACCGAAATACACAGAGCCGGTCTTTGGCTCTTCTAGGTTCGGATAGCTCTGCTCGGGACTACGAGTGGAGCCGAAAGTGAACGAGAGCCGCCGGAAAGAGCCGGCTCTGTGTATTTCGGCGCCAGCGGCGCCATTTCCAAATCGCGATCGGCGATTTTGAAGCCCAGAATGGCTGGGATCACTGGGGCAAGGCTGCACCGGGGAAGGCTGCACTGGGGAAGGCTGCACTGGGGAAGGCTGCACTGGGGAAGGCTGCACTGGTGAAGTCTGCAACATAAGAACACAAGGCGCCACTCTAAGTGCAGAATGCCATAAAATTTATTTAGACAAATGTAAAAGGTGGTACTCACAATGGTACATGTAAAAGAAAGCAAATAGGCAGTGTTGCTGCTGTGTCCTTGGCGGTGTGGTCCGGTTTAGATTGTGCTGGTGTCCGGTGGACAGGCTCGGCGGTGGATGTCGTCGTTTCCGGCCGCTGGAACTCACGCTGTAATCCAGGAACCACAACCGTGAGATCACTTCCGGATGCAGGGGACGTAAGGCGACGCGTTTGCGGAGCTACGCTCCTTCCTCAGGCCTAACGGATGATCTGATTGGGCTGTGGTTAAAAGGCTGGTGAATAGCGCTGATTGGTGGAAACAGGGCGCTGCATTTTAACTCTATCTGCGATCACTCAGGCTAACTAGTATTTGGCCAATGTATCAGGGACTTTGGGAAAACTTTATTAAAAAACTCTGATAATAAAAAATAAAAATAAAAAATAAAAAATAATAAAAATGGAAATAAACATAGAAAATAATTGTTTAAAAGGATCTATAGATGTTATGTTGTTTAAAATATGTGTAACCATATTATGGATTTAAATTGCTAGACCAACATTAACAATAGAGGATGGCACACAAGAAGCTCTAAAAAACTCTGAAAAACTACAACAAAAAATAATACAACAAAAACACAACAAAAAATTGGAGCTTATTCATCTTCTATGTGTATAATACCAAATGAATTGAAAATGTGAATAAAAACATTCAGAAGCGGGGAAAAAAAAGAATATGAAAAATTAGAGAAAAAATAAAAGAAAAAATTAAAAAATTAAATTAAAAATTAGAAATAATAATGGATGGGTGAAAGGAAGTTGTGAAAAATTAAAAAAGATGATAATAATAATGGATGGGTAAAAAGGAGTTGTGAGAAATTATATAAATACATGATGGATAATGAAGAGATGAATGAATAAAACAATAATAATAAAAAATATATCTTTTGGTGTAAAGGGATAATGTGTGATATGCTAATGGAATAAGAATCTGAACTTACTGTATGAACAATAAATAGTAAAACGATTTTACTTGGAAAAAGAAGGAGGAATAATGACTAAATAAGCGGAGGAAACAGGAAAAAAGGGGGGAACCCATTAGATGAGGCTGCTCACCTCTATTTCCTCGTTTACTCCACCCGGGGCAAGAGAGTCCAAGGTGTATATCCAGTACGTTTCCCTCTGGCAGAGACGCTTAAAACGCTCTGCCAGTGGCAACGCACTGGATATGGACTCAATAATCCAGACCCTGAGGCCTGAAGACGAATGTTGATGGTTTTTTAAAAAATGTAAGGGAACACTGTGGGTGTCGTCTCCCGCCTCTACGAGACGACGGTGCTCCCCAAATCTTTTCCTCAATGTGCGTATAGTTCTGCCTACATAATAGAGCCCACAAGGACAAGTTAAGCAGTAAATGACAAATTCAGTGGAACAGTTGAAAAAACTGCTGATCTGATATGTTTTGTCCTTGTGGGTGAACTCCTTTTGACCATGTGTAACATGTTTACATGTTAAACACAATTTTTTACGACATTGATACATCCCTATGAGAGGGATAAGACATGGGAATGCTATCTTGGGGCCTGACTTAGATTGGAGCTTACTAGGTGCTATCAAATTTTTAATGTTCCTGGTTTTCCGATATGTGAATTTTGGTCTTGGTGTGATGGTTGATTTTAGTTGTGGATCTTGAAGTAGAATAGGCCAATGCCTGTTAAAGATACGTTCCATGGTTTTATATCGAGTGTGGAACTGAGTCACAAATCTGACAGGTTGTGTCGTAGGTTGGTCTAGATCTGTGGTACATATAGGACGCTCTGACATGTAAAAATCAAAAGCCTCATCAATCACATTTGGTGGAAAGGCCTTATCAATGAATTTTTGTTTTAAGAGGGACCCCTCTGTGATGTAGTCTGATTGCCTAGTACAGTTCCTGCGTAAGCGACAAAATTGGCTCTTAGGGATGTTTGAAATCCACCTGGGATGGTGGCAGCTTTGGTGGTGTAGGAATGAGTTGCCTGCCGTTGGTTTAGTATAATTTTTAGCCAGAATTTTGCCATCTTCATGGAATAATGATAAATCTAAAAATGCTAATTGGAGGGGATGGTGCTCTGAGGTGAATGTGAGACCATATTGGTTATTGTTGCAGTGTGATAAGAATTCTAGAAATAAGAGCTCTGGGCCATCCCAGATAACAATAATGTCGTCTATATACCTCCCGTAAAACACTATGTTGGAGGCATAGGGGTTGTTGAGCTCGATGTGTCTGGCCTCCCAGAACCCCATGGTTAAGTTAGCATAGCTGGGGGCAAAATTCGCCCCCATTGCTGTGCCTTTTTGTTGGAGATAAAATTCTCCATTAAACTCAAAATAATTATGGGTCAGGCAGAATTCTGTGGCCTCCAAGATGAATTCTGCCTGACCCGGGTTGAGCAAAGGATCAGACGAGAGGAAGTGGGCAATAGCTCTTAGACCTGTTTCATGTGGGATCGAAGTGTAAAGTGTAAAGCGAGTTCACGTCCAGGGAGGCCCACATGTAAGTGGGCTCCCATTTTGTAATGTTCCAAAAGTTCTAAGAGATGGGTGCCATCGCGGATGTATGAGGGAAGGCCAGTTTGAGTTTGATGGAGAATTTTATCTCCAACAAAAAGGCACAGCAATGGGGGCGAATTTTGCCCCCAGCTATGCTAACTTAACCATGGGGTTCTGGGAGGCCAGACACATCGAGCTCAACAACCCCTATGCCTCCAACATAGTGTTTTACGGGAGGTATATAGACGACATTATTGTTATCTGGGATGGCCCAGAGCTCTTATTTCTAGAATTCTTATCACACTGCAACAATAACCAATATGGTCTCACATTCACCTCAGAGCACCATCCCCTCCAAATAGCATTTTTAGATTTATCATTATTCCATGAAGATGGCAAAATTCTGGCTAAAAATTATACTAAACCAACGGCAGGCAACTCATTCCTACACCACCAAAGCTGCCACCATCCCAGGTGGATTTCAAACATCCCTAAGAGCCAATTTTGTCGCTTACGCAGGAACTGTACTAGGCAATCAGACTACATCACAGAGGGGTCCCTCTTAAAACAAAAATTCATTGATAAGGCCTTTCCACCAAATGTGATTGATGAGGCTTTTGATTTTTACATGTCAGAGCGTCCTATATGTACCACAGATCTAGACCAACCTACGACACAACCTGTCAGATTTGTGACTCAGTTCCACACTCGATATAAAACCATGGAACGTATCTTTAACAGGCATTGGCCTATTCTACTTCAAGATCCACAACTAAAATCAACCATCACACCAAGACCAAAATTCACATATCGGAAAACCAGGAACATTAAAAATTTGATAGCACCTAGTAAGCTCCAATCTAAGTCAGGCCCCAAGATAGCATTCCCATGTCTTATCCCTCTCATAGGGATGTATCAATGTCGTAAAAAATTGTGTTTAACATGTAAACATGTTACACATGGTCAAAAGGAGTTCACCCACAAGGACAAAACATATCAGATCAGCAGTTTTTTCAACTGTTCCACTGAATTTGTCATTTACTGCTTAACTTGTCCTTGTGGGCTCTATTATGTAGGCAGAACTATATGCACATTGAGGAAAAGATTTGGGGAGCACCGTCGTCTCGTAGAGGCGGGAGACGACACCCACAGTGTTCCCTTACATTTTTTAAAAAACCATCAACATTCGTCTTCAGGCCTCAGGGTCTGGATTATTGAGTCCATATCTAGTGCGTTGCCACTGGCAGAGCATTTTAAGCGTCTCTGCCAGAGGGAAACGTACTGGATATACACCTTGGACTCTCTTGCCCCGGGTGGATTAAACGAGGAAATAGAGGTGAGCAGCCTCATCTAATGGGTTCCCCCCTTTTTTCCTGTTTCCTCCGCTTATTTAGTCATTATTCCTCCTTCTTTTTCCAAGTAAAATCGTTTTACTATTTATTGTTCATACAGTAAGTTCAGATTCTTATTCCATTAGCATATCACACATTATCCCTTTACACCAAAAGATATATTTTTTATTATTATTGTTTTATTCATTCATCTCTTCATTATCCATCATGTATTTATATAATTTCTCACAACTCCTTTTTACCCATCCATTATTATTATCATCTTTTTTAATTTTTCACAACTTCCTTTCACCCATCCATTATTATTTCTAATTTTTAATTTAATTTTTTAATTTTTTCTTTTATTTTTTCTCTAATTTTTCATATTCTTTTTTTTCCCCGCTTCTGAATGTTTTTATTCACATTTTCAATTCATTTGGTATTATACACATAGAAGATGAATAAGCTCCAATTTTTTGTTGTGTTTTTGTTGTATTATTTTTTGTTGTAGTTTTTCAGAGTTTTTTAGAGCTTCTTGTGTGCCATCCTCTATTGTTAATGTTGGTCTAGCAATTTAAATCCATAATATGGTTACACATATTTTAAACAACATAACATCTATAGATCCTTTTAAACAATTATTTTCTATGTTTATTTCCATTTTTATTATTTTTTATTTTTTATTTTTATTTTTTATTATCAGAGTTTTTTAATAAAGTTTTCCCAAAGTCCCTGATACATTGGCCAAATACTAGTTAGCCTGAGTGATCGCAGATAGAGTTAAAATGCAGCGCCCTGTTTCTACCAATCAGCGCTATTCACCAGCCTTTTAACCACAGCCCAATCAGATCATCCGTTAGGCCTGAGGAAGGAGCGTAGCTCCGCAAACGCGTCGCCTTACGTCCCCTGCATCCGGAAGTGATCTCACGGTTGTGGTTCCTGGATTACAGCGTGCGTTCCAGCGGCCGGAAACGACGGCATCCACCGCCGAGCCTGTCCACCGGACACCAGCACAATCTAAACCGGACCACACCGCCAAGGACACAGCAGCAACACTGCCTATTTGCTTTCTTTTACATGTACCATTGTGAGTACCACCTTTTACATTTGTCTAAATAAATTTTATGGCATTCTGCACTTAGAGTGGCGCCTTGTGTTCTTATGTTGCAGCACCAGAGGATTACTTCTTTTCTCCAAGCAGGGCAGCCTTCTAAAGTGATCAGTGAATCATTATGGACATTTCTCTAGTCTATATGGACACTTAACTTTTTTCCTGAGAGATTCATGTCCATTCATCCACATAAACTATTGATATTGTTTTATAATCTATTTATGATTTATTTTTATTACCTGTATCAATTAATTACTGTGTTGGGCTTAGCGCTCACTCCATTTGTTACTGGTGAAGTCTGCACTGACAAGGCTGCACTGGGGAAGTCTGCACTGACAAGGCTGCACTGGGGAAGTCTGCACTGACAAGGCTGCACTGGGGAAGTCTGCACTGACAAAGCTGCACTGGGGAAGTCTGCACTGACAAGGCTGCACTGACAAGGCTGCACTGGGGAAGGCTGCACTGACATGGCTGCACTGAGAAGGCTGCAATGATGGGCGTTAAAATGTAAGTTTTTTTTCCCTTCAACTTCCCTCCTAAAAGTTTTTTTTTCCTTAAAATTCCCTCCTAAATTGGGGTGCGTGTTATACGCCGATGCGTTTTATACGCCGATAAATACGGTACTTTTTTGCCCCACTGTATAACAGTGATAACGTGATATAAAAATAGGTATTCACACTTATATTGTTGTTTTTGTATGATTACTGTTTGTTCAACAATATTGTTGATCTGAAAGTTTGTAACACTATCTGCCAAACTGAATATAGCAGACATTCTACAACAAAAATGGGAAATCCCTGATACATATATGCCAGGGCATTTAAAAAAAAAATTGGTCTAGGTTTAGAAATTAAGTATTAAATGTGCATGGTAGATCATGAACACTAATAGTGGCACTTGAGGTGGGAGGAAGAAGATAGGAAGAAGTCTTACTCCTTCTTTTTTTTTCCAAGCGTCTCAGGCGTTTCTCCTCTCGTCTTCGGGCTTCCTCTGCTTCTTGATGTTGACGGCACTTATGGAAATTTTCTACTACTACCCCCACAAACATGTTGAGTACAAAGAAACTAACAATAAGTAGGAAGGAGATAAAATACAGCAACATCCAGGGGTTGTGATTGGTAATTGGCTAGAAAAAGAAACAAAAGTCACAAACATTAAAAAACTTTTTTAAACGGTTCAGCTATTCATGTCTAAAGTGTTACATATTACAACACATAATTATTACTGTTGTCATTGTTGTTGTAATTGTAAATTGTTATTATATTAGTAGTTACCTACAGTTAGTAGGGTTATGCTGAGCATACACACTGCAAATGTCTAGCATTTTCAAGTCTTTAGATAAATAAAAAAATCTATAACAAAAATTAGGTAACTGCAACCCCCCCCCCCCCATTGTTTATATACAGTCTCAATAAAAAGTATGTGAACCCTTTTGGAATGATATGGATTTCTGCACAAATTGGTCATAAAATGTGATCTGATCTTCATCTAAGTCACAACAATAGACAATCACAGTCTGCTTAAACTAATAACACACAAAGAATTAAATGTTACCATGTTTTTATTGAACACACCATGTAAACATTCACAGTGCAGGTGGAAAAAGTATGTGAACCCTTGGATTTAATAACTTGTTGAACCTCCTTTGGCAGCAATAACTTCAACCAAACGTTTCCTGTAGTTGCAGATCAGACGTGCACAACAGTCAGGAGTAATTCTTGACCATTCCTCTTTACAGAACTGTTTCAGTTCAGCAATATTCTTGGGATGTCTGGTGTGAATCACTTTCTTGAGGTCATGCCACAGCATCTCAATCAGGTTGAGGTCAGGACTCTGACTGGGCCACTCCAGAAGGTATTTTCTTCTGTTTAAGCCATTCTGTTGTTTATTTACTTCTATGCTTTGGGTCGTTGTCCTGTTGCAGCACCCATTTTCTGTTGAGCTTCAACTGGTGGATAGATGGCCTTAAGTTCTCCTGCAAAATGTCTTGATAAACTTGGGAATTCATTTTTCCTTCGATAATAGCAATCCATCCAGGCCCTGATGCAGCAAGGCAGCCCCAAACCATGATGCCCCCACCACCATACTTCACAGTTAGGGTGAGGTTTTGATGTTGGTGTGCTGTGCCTCTTTTTCTCCACACATAGTGTTGTGTGTTTCTTCCAAACAACTCAACTTTGGTTTCATCTGTCCACAGAATATTTTGCCAGTACTGCTGTGGAACATCCAGGTGCTCTTGTGCAAACTGTAAACATGCAGCAATGGTTTTTTTGGACAGCAGTGGCTTCCTCTGTGGTATCCTCCCATGAAATCCGATCTTGTTTAGTGTTTTACGTGTGGTAGATTCGCTAACAGGGATGTTAGCATATGCCAGAGACTTTTGTAAGTCTTTAGCTGACACTCTAGGATTCTTCCTCACCTCACTGAGCAGTCTGCGCTTGCTCTTGCAGTCATTTTTACAGGACACTCACTCCTAGGGAGAGTAGCAGCAGTGCTGAACTTTCTCCATTAATAGACAATTTGTCTTACCGTGGACTGATGAACAGCAAGGCTTTTGGAGATACTTTTATAACCCTTTCCAGCTTTATGCAATTCAACAATTCTTAATCGTAGGTCTTCTGAGAGCTCTTTTGTGCAAGGCATCATTCACATCAGGCAATGCTTCTTGTGAAAAGTAAACCCAGAACTGGTGTGTGTTTTTTATAGGGCAGGGCAGTTGTAACCAACACCTCCAATCTCATCTCATTGATTGGACTCCAGTTGGCTGACACTTTACTCCAATTAGCTCTTGGAGATTTCACTAGTCTAGGGGTTCACATACTTTTTACTCCTGCACTGTGAATGTTTACATGGTGTGTTCAGTAAAAACATGGTAACATTTAATTCTTTGTATGTTATTAGTTTAAGCAGACTGTGATTGTCTATTGTTGTGACTTAGATTTTTATGATCAATTTGTGCATAAATCCATAGCATTCCAAAAGGGTTCACATAATTTTTATTGCAACTGTATATATATATATATATATACATATATATATATATATATATATATATATATATATATATATATATATATATATATATATATATATATATATATATATATTACAAAAAATGTACAATTTTTTTTTCAATACATTTTTATTGAGTATCAAGAAAATACAGGATACAAAACAAAATAAGAAAATATAGGTGGTTTTATTCTAATGAAAGCAAGAAATAACATGTCATCGGAAAATCCATAAATAGTTCACTCTAAATTCAAACGAGAATAGAGGTCTTAAGATTTTACAGAGAGGAATAAAGGGTAATATATAGGATTATGAGGATCATTTGTGACACCAGTCTGTCCATGGTTTCCATGAACTGTCAAATAATTGCCTCTTGCCTGTAATGGTAGATAGGGATTTTTCATAGGAGTAATTAATTTGGACTAGAGATAAGACTTTCCGATTTGTTAGGGACTTGAGACGCTTTCCGTTGTCTGGCTATTGCCGTTCTTGCAGTAACAAGAATGTGGGTCGTCACAGTGCAAAAAGCTGGTGGAAAGTTATCAATTTGTAAGTTCAGGATTGCTAGGGCAGGGTTGGATTTAAGGAAGATCCCTGTGATGTTAGAAATCAATTTAAATATTTCTCTCCAGAGAAAGCACAAGGAGAGAGGCGCCTCTGGGTGTAGAAGTAAAAAGCAATTTATTAAATCACATGTACAGGCAACTCACATGTATGAAGTCATCAATAGGCATGTAAAAAATGCAATATCGTGCCTAAATATATATAAAGCATAGAAATACCTGAATAGTATAAAGAGAGGAAGACAGGCTCCCCAATGTAAATATAAATCATGAGTTTTCTATAAATGCATTTACATCTGTATCCACATTTAGACCATGAGGGGTGTAACAGCAACATTTTATGGATCCAAGGCATTTCAAGCCTAGAAATACTCCTGACGAGAGAACTCCCTCTCCAGTGTGGGCTGTACTTGTAAATCCCCAGAAAGAGAGTTTTAGATGGATCTTTATTGTGCATTAAAAGATAATGTTTGGAGACCGAATGCTTGGGAAAAGCATTCTTAATGTTTGTAATGTGCTCGTTAAGCCTGACGGAAAGGGGTTGTTTGGTCCTACCCACATATTGAAGCCCACAAGGGCACTGGAGAAGGTACATGACCCCTTACATTGAGCATGTGATAAAGGGTTCAATCCCAAACTCATTTTGGGTACTAAATGAGGTGAACCTTTGGATGCGCCTAGATGTGCACCCATTTATGGAGCACACACGACATCGTCCACATTTATAAAGAATGGTGAGGTTTTCAAAAAAACCCTTCCCCCTGGTCGGGGGATCCAAGATATTCGGAGCTAGCTAGCACCCCTATAGATAACTCGTGGTCTCTCTGGTAGAACAGGGGCCAACAATATATCATTTTCCAACAAGTGCCTGTGTTTTTGAATCAAGTTCTTTACATTTATATGCTGTACTGAATAAGTAGTAATAAACTGAACCACAGAAAGATTGTTCTCACAAGGTGGCTTCGCCATCAACAATTCTTTTCTATCTACAGTTTTAATTTCCTCCAAAGTTTCTTTTAGAGAACTGATAGGATATCCCTTATCCAGAAACCTTTTAGTTAGGACCTCTGCTTGTTCCATGAATTGATCCGCATTAGTACAGTTATGCTTGATGCTCAAAAATTGGCTCTTGGGAACGGATCGGAGCCACGGCTCATGGTGGCAACTATCAGCGGGTATATATGAGTTACGATCTGTACTTTTGAAAAAAATGGACATAATAAATTGATTTTGACAGATACTTATGTGAAGGTCTAAAAAATTTATATCAGACTGACTTGCCTCAAAACTCAATTTAATGCCCCTAGTGTTATCATTTAAGAATTTCATAAACTCCTCAAGTTCGTCTCGAGTTCCATCTCATAGCATTATTGGGTATCAAAAATAAAAATGTTTATTTTGATGTAGTGGCTGCTTGTTTTTTTTATATTGGATTAGTGTTCACTTGGTACAGCGCGGTATTTTCTGTTGACATATTGTTTATTTTTGATACCCCAATAATGCTGCTTTTTCACTTTTTTTGGGTTATCAATCACCTTTTTCTTTAACCGGTTCAATACCGGGCATTTTCACCCCCTTCCTTCCCAGACCAATTTTTAGTTTTCAGCGCTGTCGCACTTTAAACGACAATTGCGCGGTCGTGCGACGTTGTACCCAAACAAAATTGATGTCCTTTTTTTCCCACAAATATAGCTTTCTTTTGGTGGCATTTGATCACCTCTGTGGTTTTTATTTTTTGCGCTATAAACAAAAGAAGAGCGACAATTTTGAAAAAAACACAATATTTTTTACTTTTTGCTATAATAAATATCCCAATTTTTTTTTAAAAAAACAAATTTTTTCCTCAGTTTCGGCCAATACGTATTCTTCTACATATTTTTGGTAAAAAAAATCACAATACGCGTATATTGATTGGTTTGCGCAAAAGTTATAGCGTCTATAAAATACGGGATAGATTTATGGCATTTAAAAAAAAAATTATTTATTTTTTTTTTTTTACTAGTAAAAGCGGCGATCAGCGATTTTTTTTTCGTGACTGTGACATTATGGCGGACACATCGGACACTTTTGACACATTTTTGGGACCATTCACATTTATACAGCGATCAATGCTATAAAATTGCATTGATTACTGTGTAAATGTGACAGGCAGTGAAGGGGTTAACCACCAGGGGGCGGGGAGGGGTTAAATGTGTTTCCTAGGGAATGCTTCTAACTGTAGGGAGAGGGGACGCACAAGGGGAGGAGACCGATCAGTGTTCCGCTGTTCTGGGAACACAGATCGCTCTCCTCTGAACTGACAGGACGTGGATCTGTGTGTACACACACAGATCCACGGTCCGGCCCGGTTAACGGGCAATCGCGGGTGCCCGGCGGACATCGCGGCCACCGGACACACGCACCGGGTCCCAAGCAACGCGGCCCCTGGCGGCGCGCGCGCACCCCCTAGGTGACCGGGAACCCGAGGTCATCATATGACGTCCACCCAGGATGGGAGATCCCATCTGTGGACGTCATTTTACTATAGGCGGGTAGGGAAGTGGTTAATATTATGGATATATTTGAATACAGGGCGTCTAGAGTGGTCAACACGGAAGGGGTCTTTAAAGTATATAAGGAGGATGAAGGTGATCTTAGTGGTCTCTTCACCAGACTAAAGAATTTGACAGTTTCTGAAACCCATACCCAATGGGATATCGCCTACCTGGAAACATATGTGAAAAATAATATGGTTCCCAGGAGTTTGAGATGGGAGGTCAGTCCCCAAAAAGGTGATGTCCAATTGGAGGATTGGTTTAAATATTTTAATGAAGCTAGGGTTGGTTTCCTCCGTTTTTTAATTGAATGTAAGGAAACCAAACTTTCCTGGCTTGATGAGGAAATCAAATCTATTAAAGAAAAACTGATTCCACTGCGAGATACTAATGAATATAAAGAAAAATCTCAGGTTTTACTTAAGGTTTTAGAAAAAGAGGAAAGAGAGCAAAAGGTTAAAAAAAGAAAAAATATAACAGGGATCTGGCGGACTATCAGGGTGGAGTTGTTTTTGAATGGCAAAAGAAACTTATATCTGATCAAGCCAATGTGGGTAATGTTGAGATGGGGGCTGTACCCCTTACTAGTTCAGCTAAAGATTCACAACCAGTTGATATACAGCCCAGTATTAGATATCCACCGCCCCATCAGCAAGGGTTACCTACTAGAATTAGAAGAGGTTCCTATCAATCTCCGTATAGGACCCATGCGAAAGGAAGAGGGGGGCCACCATCCACTTATTATCCGCCCCCTCCCCAACATTCTAAGAGGCCCAATCAGGGAAGCAGAGGTGGTCGGGGACGAGGCACCCCTTTTTTCAATCCCAACCCCAATCAGGGATGTGCTGTTTATACCCAGTCACAGGGATTTAATAAAAACACAAATATGGGGGGTTCACAACCACCCTGGGATTTTGGACCAGGTAATTTTTATGGTAGTGGATACAATCATACGTATATGCCTGACCCTACCCATTTTGATCCTTCTGACACACCAAATGCCATGAACAGCTATGGTTTTGGCGGTATTACACAAAATAGGTTTTTTCCATTGCGAGACATAGGGGGTCCGCCTTCGGACTATGAAGGAAGGGATACTAATACCTACCCCCTGACGGGTAATGGAGTCACTGCATTACCTTACCACCCTGAGAATGGTTATAATGCCACACAGGGTGGTCCAGGTTCTTTTGGCCAGGACCCACAACAGTGGGGCTTTCACAGGCCCGGTCAGGGTAAAAAGTGAGCAGTCGATCAAGCAGGGGAATCAGAGGAGGGAGATGGGTAAGAACTAAAGAGAAAAAAGCTATAAGAGGGTCGGGCATTTTTAATTTGAGTACAGTGACTCTGAACCCATCTGAGAAACCAGTGCTTGACAAAGGTTTAAAGTTTGCATCCCCACATGGGCTCAATAAATTTGAGACCTACATAGATATACATAAATGTATTCATAAGCTAAACATTAAGAGATATATGCTGTCCAACCCTATCATCGGGTGGAATCGGGTGTCTACCGAATATCAACATTTGGGACTTGCTAATGCTTCCCTGTTCAATCCCCCTGGGACATTAACTCCCTCCTCAAAGGTGTTTAGGGGTGTCCTTTTGAAGGACCTCGACAAAATTCCTATCAAAAAGATAAGAACTAACCAACAAATTAAGGCTGGAATAGACTCATTATGTGAGAATAAAGAGTTGGTCGTGGGACCTGAAGACAAGGGGAGTATCGTGATTTTAAATAGGTGTGATTATATAGCAGAAATGCATAGGATTTTGGGAGATCGTGATACCTATACCCCACTTGCCTCTGATCCTATGACCACCTACTTGAAAGAACTTGATGGTATCATAACAAAAGGTTATATGATGGGGATTATCAACCAAAAGGAGAAATGTTATCTCATTCCCAAAGCGCCCCATACGTCCATCATTTATTATTTGCCCAAAATTCACAAACACCTCACCTGCCCCCCGGGATGTCCCATTGTGAGTGGGATAGTGTCATGAGAGGGTTTACCCATTGGTGGCGCTATCGGTCTCTTGGATCGCAGTACCAGTGTCCACCAGCAGGTGTCTTCCAACACCTAGGACCTGTAGTAAGAGGACTCTCCTGCTGATGGCACTGTTGCAACCATGGGCCGTAGTACCGGTGTCCACCAGCGGGTGCACTCCGGCAATGTGGAGCAAACAGCACCCTCTGCGCTCAGCTGTAACATGAGGCCAATTATTACAGCCTTATAAATACCCGGCAAGCCCTCACAGGCTTGCCTTGATATCTTTCTTCCTTGCGCCCTGACCTGTACCTGTATCTGAACCTGAGCCTGTATCCGATCCCATCCTGATCCTGTCCCTCCTGTGTTCCTATTCCCTTGTATCCATATCCCATCCATTATCTCCCTCTCCTATCCTGCCCTTGTTCATTTGCTGATCCCCTGTGTATGACCCTGGCC
The DNA here is from genome assembly GCA_037952925.1 of Lithobates clamitans. Lineage (NCBI taxonomy): Eukaryota > Metazoa > Chordata > Amphibia > Anura > Ranidae > Lithobates > Lithobates clamitans. Next base: position 5,033,355 of record JBBGZY010000434.1, on the reverse strand, counting down.
TGGCTTACGTGTTTGATTTTGGTACTTTCCTTTGGCTGTATATATTACCTGTTGTCTGTGGGTTTCTGTTGGTTGGTTGAGCACTATTTGAATTTGGGGTGTTTGTTTATTTATATCACTTATCTTAAATAAACATTATTCTTATTTCACTTTACATGCGTTTTGGTTTCCTCTTTGCAGTCCACACAATCTGGTCACATCTGTTCATGACAGTATACCAAGGCCATCTCTGACCAGAAGTGGCTGCACAGGGGAACCATCTCGGTTCTGTTTCACATTGCTGGGATGAATTCAGATATAATTGTTTATTATGCTCTGCTGGAAACAGAGAGTTCTGAATATCTCCGCCAGGCATTGAAAGGGTGGTCCAGTGATCGGCTGCTGGAAATTATCCGTTTGGCTCACTCTGTGGTCGATCAGGGCAGTATACTGTTTGAGGATGTTCAGCCTTTGATTGAAATGTGTACAGAGCTGGCTCTGCCTTGTATTCCAAAGGGCCATGATGACTTTTCTCCCCCCTTCAGCATTAACCAGGTTGCGTCCTTAGTATGGCTGTTGGAGGATGACTCTGCATCCTTTTTTGAGCATTATTTGGTTTGTCCCAAATAGTTGTTGAAAGATTGTATAGATGAAGTGCAGTCGCTGGTCAGACAGAGGGAATGTGAGCCCACTTTTGTGCTACCTGTACTTCAGGCATGGTCAGACCTGTTATGCCCAGCTTCTGTCAGCTCTCCACAAACCAGACCTGCTACTAAACACCTGCCTGCTCAGATGTCCTTTCTCCCATTACCCCTGGCAACCTCAGCTGCAGTCCAATATACCCTGCTCCCCACCAGGTATCAATGCCCTGTTTCTACTTCCTGCACCTATCCTGCCTTTAACCCACCTGCCTCTTCTCTAATACCTGCAACTTCCCCACAAGAACTTCCTCTGACCGCTATTCCCCCTTCCTTGCCATATCCCAGCCCATCTTTTCAGTATGCCTCACCTCCTGTCTACAGTCCTGCAGCCACCTACAGATCTCCAGCAGTTAAGCCAAAGAAGAAACGGAAGTTCTTCCCCACTCACATGATCCTGCCAGTAACCCAACTTGCTTCCACACCAACCAACCTGTTCCAGCCTGCGTTCATGCCAGTTGAACTTGATGACCCACCTAAACCTGCCAACCCAGTGCCTGCTATCCAGCCCGAGGTACCTACCTTCCAGTCTGATGTGCCCGCTTTCCAATCTGATGTCTTGATGCCTGCCTTCCAGTCCAAAGTCTCGGTGCCTGCCTTCCAGCCTGATCTGCCTGCCTTCCAGCCTGATGTGCCAACCTTCCTGCCTGATGTGCCTACCTTCCAGTCTGATGTGCCTGCTTCCCAGTCTGATGTCTTGATGGCTGCCTTCCAGCCCAAAGTCTCGGTGCCTGCCTTCCAGTCTGATGTGCCTACCTTCCAGTCTGATGTGCCTGCCTTCCAGTCTGATGTGACCACTTTCCAGACTGATGTGCCCGCTTTCCAGCCTGATGTCTCGATGCCTGCCTTTCAATCTGATGTGCCCACTTGCCAGTCGGTGCCCGTTTTCCAGTCTGATGTGCCTGCCTTCCAGCCTGGTGTCTCGGTGCCTGCCTTCCAGCCTGATGTCTCGGTGCCTGCCCTCCAGCCGGATGTCTCAGTGCCTGGCTTCCAGCTTGATGTGCCCGCTTCCCAGTCTGATGTGCCTGCTTCCCAGTCTGATGTGCCAGCTTCCCAGTCTGATGTCTCAGTGCCTGCCTTCCAGTCTGATGTCTCAGTGCCTGCCTTCCAGCCTGATGTCTCGAAGCTTGCCTTCCAGCCTGATGTCTCGAAGCTTGCCTTCCAGCCTGATGTCTCGAAGCTTGCCTTCCAGCCTGATGTCTCAAAGCTTGCCTTCCAGCCTGATGTCTCGATGCCTACCTTCCAGCCTGATGTGCCTGCCTTACAGCCTGATGTACCAGCTTCCCAGTCTGATGTGCCAGCTTCCCAGTCTGATGTCTCAGTGCCTGCCTTCCAGCCTGATGTCTCAAAGCTTGCCTTCCAGCCTGATGTCTCGAAGCTTGCCTTCCAGCCTGATGTCTCGAAGCTTGCCTGCCAGCCTGATATCTCGAAGCTTGCCTTCCAGCCTGATGTGCCTGCCTTCCAGCCTGATGTGCCAGCTTCCCAGTTTGATGTGCCAGCTTCCCAGTTTGATGTGCCAGCTTCCCAGTCTCTCTCGGTGCCTGCCTTCCAGCCTGATGTCTCGAAGCTTGCCTTCCAGCCTGATGTCTCAAAGCCTGCCTTCCAGTCTGATGTGCCAGCTTCCCAGACTGATGTGCCAGCTTCTCAGTCTGATGTGCCAGCTTCTCAGTCTGATGTGCCCGATTTCCAGCCTATTGTCCCAATGCCTGCCTTCCAGCCTGATGTCTCAGTGCCAGCTTCCCAGGCTGATGTGCCAGCTTCCCAGACTGATGTGCCAGCTGCCCAGACTGATGTGCCAGCTTCCCAGACTGATGTGCCTGCTGCCCAGCCTGAAGTGCCCATGCCTGCTGCCCAGCCTGATGTGCCTGCTGCCAAGCTCGAAGTGCCTGTGCCTGCTGCCCAGCTCAAAGTGCCTGCTGCCCAGCTCAAAGTGCCTGCTGCCCAGCCTGAAGTGCCCATGCCCGCTGCCCAGGCTGATGTGCCTGATGCCCAGCTCGAAGTGCCTGTGCCTGCTGCCCAGCCTGATGTGCCTGCTGCCCAGCTCGAAGTGCCCGTGCCTGCTGCCCAGCCTGAAGTGCCCATGCCAGCTGCCCAGCCTGATGTGCCTGCTGCCCAGCTCAAAGTGCCTGTGCCTGCTGCCCAGCCTGATGTGCCTGCTGCCCAGCTCGAAGTGCCCATGCCTGCTGCCCAGCTCGAAGTGCCCGTGTCTGCTGCCCAGCTCGAAGTGCCCGTGCCTGCTGCCCAGCTCGAAGTGCTTGTGCCTTCTGCCCAGCTCGAAGTGCCCGTGCCTGCTGCCCAGCTCGAAGTGCCCGTGCCCGCTGCCCAGCTTGGTGTGTTCCTGCCCGCTGTCTTCTCGGATGTGCCCGCTGTCATCTCTGATGTGCTCGCTGTCTTCTCGGATGTGCCCGCTGTCTTCTCGGATGTACCCACTGTCCAGTTTGATGTACCCGATGCCCAGCCTGATGTGCCCTCATCTGTTGTTCTGTTTGAGGCCATGAACTTTGGACAATTTCATCTTGTTGGAGCGTCCGGAGGCCGCTCCTTTGAGGGGGGGTACTGTCATGAGAGGGTTTACCCGTTGGTGGCGCTATCGGTCTCTTGGATCGCAGTACCAGTGTCCACCAGCGGGTGTCTTCCAACACCTAGGACCTGTAGTAAGAGGACTCTCCTGCTGGTGGCACTGTTGCATCCATGGGCCGTAGTACCGGTGTCCACCAGCGGGTGCACTCCGGCAGTGTGGAGCAAACAGCACCCTCTGCGCTCAGCTGTAACATGAGGCCAATTACTGCAGCCTTATAAATAACCGGCAAGCCCTCATAGGCTTGTCTTGGTATCTTTCTTCCTTTCTTCCTGATCCTGTCCCTCCTGTGTTCCTATTCCCTTGTATCCATATCCCATCCATTATCTCCCTCTCCTATCCTGCCCTTGTTCATTTGCTGATCCCCTGTGTATGACCCTGGCCTGGCTTACGTGTTTGATTTTGGTACTTCCCTTTGGCTGTATATATTATCTGTTGTCTGTGGGTTTCTGTTGGTTGGTTGAGCACTATTTGTATTTGGGGTGTTTGTTTATTTATATCATTTATCTTAAATAAACATTATTCTTATTTCACTTTACATGCGTTTTGGTTTCCTCTTTGCAGTCGACACAATCTGGTCACACCTGTTCATGACAGATAGACTCTATTATTTCCTGGGTGGGCAGGTATATTGACATTTTCCTTCAACCATTGGTGGTTAAGATGCCTTCATATGTCAAGGATTCTAGACATATTATCAACCCTTTTGTCTAGTCTTGCCTCCACCAATAATTTATGGATGGTTACGGCAGACGTAACTTCACTGTATACGATAATATCCCAAGACCTAGGTCTCTTTGCCGTGGAGTATTATCTGAGATACGATTCTGGGTTGTTCAACAAGCAGATCTGTTTCATTATGGAACTTCTGCAGTATGCAGCATCCCACAACTATTTTTGGTTCGACAAGCAATGGTATCGTCAAGATCGTGGGGTAGCGATAGGGACAGAATACGCCCCTAGTTTGGCTAACCTTTATATGGCTTTATGGGAGGAGGATGTCGTCCATGTTTGACGGAGACCCCAGCTGAAGCTGTGGGCTAGATACATTGATGACATCCTCCTCCTATGGGATGGAACGCGAGACAAACTTGAGGAGTTTATGAAATTCTTAAATTCTTAAATGATAACAGTCTGATATCAATTTTTTAGACCTTCACATAAGTATCTGTCAAGATCAATTTATTATGCCCACTTTTTTCAAAAGTACAGATCGTAGCTCATATATACCCGTTGATAGTTGCCACCATGAGCCGTGGCTCCGATCCGTTCCCAAGAGCCAATTTTTGCGCATCAAGCGTAACTGTACTAATGCGGATCAATTCATGGAACAAGCAGAGGTCCCAAATAAAAGGTTTCTGGATAAGGGATATCCTATCAGTTCTCTAAAAGAAATTTTGGAGGTCATTAAAACTGTAGATAGGAAAGAATTGTTGATGGCGAAACCACCTCATGAAAACAATCTTTCTGTGGTTCCGTTCATTACTACTTATTCAGTACAGAATAGAAATGTAAAGAACTTGATTAAAAAACACTGGCACTTGGTGGAAAATTATGTATTGTTGGCCCCTGTTCTACCAGAGAGACCACGACTTATCTCATTGAGGGACAAGCTAGCTCCGAATATCTTGGATCCCCCGACAAGGGGGAAGGTTTTTTTTGAAAACCTCACTGGTTTTTATAAATGTGGACAATGTCATGTGTGCTCCATAAATGGGTGCACATCTAGACGCACCCAAAGGTTCACCTCATTTAGTACCCAAAATTAGTTTGAACCCTTTATCACATGCTCGACGGAAGGGGTTGTGTACCTACTCCAGTGCCATTACGGGCTTCAATATGTGGGTAGGACCAAACGACCCCTTTCCGTCAGGCTTAACGAGAACATTACAAACATTAAGAATGGTTTTCCCAAGCATTTGGTCTCCAAACATTATCTTTTAATGCACAATAAAGATCCGTCTAAAACTCTGTTTCTGAGGATTAACAAGTACAGCCCACACTGGAGAGAGAGAGTTCTCTCGTCAGGAGTATTTCTAGGCTTGAAATGGCTTGGATCCATAAAATTAGATGTTACACCCCCCATGGTCTAGATGTGGATACAGATGTAAACGCATTTATAGATAACTCATGATTTATATTTACATCGGGGAGCCTGTCTTCCTCTCTTTATACTATTCAGGTATTTCTATGCTTTATATATTATAGGCATGATATTTTGGTCCATTGTGAACTCAATGTGATCCAAAAGGAATTCATTTTTAGGTTCTCTTTATGTCCATACCCCAAATTACTCCTTTTTGGTTGGTATTTGGGTGTTTATTAATATACTAGCCTCATATGGACATAATGACTTAACATTTATGTTTTTATATTTTTTTTGCTTTTGTCTATTTCCATTTTATTTTTTATTTTTCACTATTACCCAGTTTAGTTGCTCTCTTATTCCTTTTTGTTTTTCTTTTTATGTATACTAATTATTAATTTTTGTTATATAAAAATTGTATCCCAATTTTTGAGTTGTGTTTGACCTGTGAAGGAATTTACAATTTTTGCCAGTTCTGTGCATGGTGGACTTAGCTTCAATGGGCTTCCTCTACTCATTTATCCTGTTGTTCCAGTCTGATTCACTTTGAGGCTTGGTTACTTAGTAGTTTATATAATACGCGATGCGTCAGTGCAACGTCCGTGCCCCAGACGTCATTATTTGACTAAATGTATGTCGGGAGGAGCTGACATGCTGACATCGTCACGTACGAACGTCTAAGTGGACAGGCGTTCTTGCACAGCCGGCCGGTTATTTCGCTATTTTTGAACTGATACATTGTAAGTTTTACTCTTTATACAATTAAACCTAGTCTCAACGATATTATGCTATGGTGAGTCTTTTCTTCTGGGTACATTCAACCATCTCTTTGGAACTGCTCTGATCGGGAGACCCACCGTGTCTGATTCGATTCAGCCCTGAAACTATTTGAGGCTCTGGATTGCCACAGGATAAGGAGCCGGACGATTCTGGTCATCTGAAGTTTTCCGTTTGTCCTGGGCCGAGTTTCTGACTGGTGGTACCATCCTTCCTATCTTGGTAAAGGCCCTGACCGGGTAATTGGTCACAAGCCTATATGGCTTGTCACATGGTAAGCGCACAATCTATGTGGTGTTCCTGTGTATTTTTTATAATACTTCATATGAATGCTGGTTCACATTTATCCTTTGGATTCACAATAGAAGAATTTATGTTTCATTACAGACTTTGATCATTTGCACTCTTTTGGACTTTCTAATCCGACTTCTCAGTTGGTAACCGGTACTATAAAAGGGACGGACTGCACCTAAATGAGGAGGGTGCAAATCTGCTGGGAATGAAGATGGGCAAAAAGTTAGAGGGGTTTTTAACTAGACGATGGGGGGGGGTCCAGAAGCAGAGATAGCCAGCGCGGAAGATATTCCAGAGGGTAGTATTGGGGGCATTAGTGGTAGGTTAACCAAAGCACAAAAACACAAGGTGAGTATAGTAGCAAGTCCTAGTTGCAATCTCGAAGCACCCAATACTAGGACAATATGCGACCGGTCTAAACTTTGTGGCATGTTCACCAATACCAGGAGCATGGCGGACAAGATGGGTGAACTAGAGATACTGTTGTACGAGGAGGATTTGGATTTTGTGGGAATTTCAGAGACCTGGTTCAACAGCTCTCATGATTGGCTGGCAAACATTCAAGGGTATACCCTATACCGCAAGGATAGAGAGGGTAAAAAAGGGGGAGGGGTATGCCTATATATCAAGAATAATGTACAAGTGAATGTGAGAGATGACATCACTGAGGGAGCTAGAGAGGAGGTGGAATCCTTATGGGTAGAGCTCCAAAAGGATGAAGCTAAGGGGAAAATAATACTGGGAGTATGCTATAGGCCCCCTAACCTGAGGGAGGAGGTGGAGACGGATCTCCTATCACAAATTGGATTAGCAACAAGGATGGGAAGTGTTATCATAATGGGGGATTTTAATTATCCAGACATAGACTGGGCGGAGGGAACCACGCATTTATTTAAGGCTCGCCAGTTCCTTAATGTCTTGCAGGACAATTTTATGGGTCAGATGGTAGATGCACCAACTAGAAATAAAACATTACTGGATCTACTGATTACCAACAATACAGACCTGATCACGGATGTGGAAATACGGGGCAGTTTAAGTAACAGCGATCACAGGTCAATTAGTTTCAGTATAAATCACACAAATAGGAAACATAAAGGGAATACAAAGACACTGAATTTCAAAAGAGCCAACTTCCCTGAACTACAAACCTTGCTAAAAGGCATAAATTGGGATAAGATATTAGGAACAAAGAATACAGAGGAGAAATGGGTTTGCTTTAAGAGAATATTAAATAAGGGCATTAGCCAATGTATCCCATTGGGTATTAAATTTAAAAGAATGAACAAAAGTCCTGGATGGCTTAACTCCAATGTAAAAATGCATATAAAAGTAAAGGAGAAGGCCTTCAAAAAATACAAGGTTGAGGGATCATCCTAAGCATTCAGACTTTATAAAGAATGCAACAAGAAATGCAAGGGTGCAATTAGGACAGCTAAGATAGAACATGAAAGACACATAGCGGAGGAGAGCAAAAAAAATTGCAAGAAATTCTTTAAGTATGTAAACTGTAAAAAAGGGAGGACAGACCATATTGGCCCCATAAAGAATGAGGAAGGACATCTGGTTACAAAAGATGGGGAGATGGTGAAGGTATTGAATTTATTCTTCTCCTCAGTCTTCACGAGTGAATCGGGGGGCTTCAGTAACCAAAACTGCAGTGTTTATCCTCATGACACAACACAGGAAGCACCTCCATGGTTAACAGAGGACGGAATTAAAATTAGACTTGAGAAACTTAACATTAATAAATCACCGGGACCAGATGGCTTGTATCCGAGGGCACTTAGGGAACTCAGTCAAGTGATTGCCAGACCGTTTTTCCTAATTTTTACAGATAGTCTACTGACTGGAATGGCACCAGCTGATTGGAGAAAAGCCAATGTAACACCAATATTTAAAAAGGGCCCAAAATACATCCCTGGGAATTACAGACCAGTTAGCCTAACATCAATAGTATGTAAACTCTTGGAGGGGATGATAAGGGACTATATACAAGATTTTAGTAATAAGAACGGTATCATTAGCAGTAATCAGCATGGATTCATGAAGAATCGTTCTTGCCAAACCAATCTATTAACCTTCTATGAGGAGGTGAGTTGCCATCTAGATAAAGGAAGGCCCGTAGATGTGGTGTATCTGCATTTTGCAAAAGCATTTGACACAGTTCCCCATAAACGTTTACTGTACAAAATAAGGTCCATTGGCATGGACCATAGGGTGAGTACATGGATTGAAAACTGGCTACAAAGGCGAGTTCAGAGGGTGGTGATAAATGGGGAGTACTCAGAATGGTCAGGGGTGGGTAGTGGGGTTCCCCAGGGTTCTGTGCTGGGACCAATCCTATTTAATTTGTTCATAAACGATCTGAAAGATGGGATAAACAGTTCAATCTTTGTATTTGCAGACGATACTAAGCTAAGCAGGGCAATACCTTCTCTGCAGGATGTGGAAACCTTGCAAAAAGACCTGAACAAATTAATGGGGTGGGCGACTACATGGCAAATGAGGTTCAATGTAGAAAAATGTAAAATAATGCATTTGGGTGGCAAAAATATGAATGCAATCTATACACTGGGGGGAGAACCTCTGGGGGAATCTAGGATGGAAAAGGACCTGGGGGTCCTAGTAGATGATAGGCTCAGCAATGGCATGCAATGCCAAGGTGCTGCTAACAAAGCAAACAGAATATTGGCATGCATTAAAAGGGGGATCAACTCCAGAGATAAAATGATAATTCTCCCACTCTACAAGGCTCTGGTCCGGCTGCACCTGGAGTATGCTGTCCAGTTCTGGGCACCAGTCCTCAGGAAGGATGTACTGGAAATAGAACGAGTACAAAGAAGGGCAACTAAGCTAATAAAGGGTCTGGAGGATCTTAGTTATGAGGAAAGGTTGCGAGCACTGAACTTATTCTCTCTGGAGAAGAGACGCTTGAGAGGGGATATGATTTCAATTTACAAATACCGTACTGGTGACCCCACAATAGGGATAAAACTTTTTCGCAGAAGAGAGTTTAACAAGACTCATGGCCACTCATTAAAATTAGAAGAAAAGAGGTTTAACCTTAAACTACGTGGAGGGTTATTTACTGTAAGAGCGGCAAGGATGTGGAATTCCCTTCCACAGGCGGTGGTCTCAGCGGGGAGCATTGATAGCTTCAAGAAACTATTAGATAAGCACCTGAATGACCGCAACATACAGGGATATATAATGCAATACTGACACATAATCACACACATAGGTTGGACTTGATGGACTTGTGTCTTTTTTCAACCTCACCCACTATGTAACTATATGTAATCACTTCAATTAATTTATCAGTTTTACTCATTTATTTTTAGCGCTGCTACAATTTTTTATTGGACGTAGTGTAAGTAATTTGGCGTATATTTTTACATCCAAATTAAGTAGGGATATTGGCCGAAAGTTTGCAGGGGATGTGGGTTCTTTGCCAGGTTTTGGCAAGGTAACCACACATGCTTTCAGCATTTCTTGTGGAAACAAATGACCGGAAGCTGCTTCTTGAAACACAGCCATGCGATGTGGAGAAAGGATATCTTTAAAATTTTTATAGCAATTATTTGTAAACCCGTCTGGTCCTGGCGACTTAACAGAGGGAAGTGAGTTTATGACTTTGGTGGTTTCAGAAATAGCGAAAGGAGAGTTTAACATCTCTTATGCCCCATACACACGATCAGAATTTCCGTCAGAAAAACCTTGGATGGTTTTTCTGATGGGAATTCCGCTCAAGCTTACCTTGCATACACACAGTCACACAAAAGTTCCCTGAACTTTCGACCATCAAGAATGCGGTGACGTACAACACTACGACGAGCCGAGAAAATGAAGTTCAATGCTTCCGAGCATGCGTCTAATTGTTTCCGAGCATAGGAATTTTGCGCTTCGGAATTGCTACAGACGAACAGAATTTCCGATAGGAACTTTTTCTGCCGGAAAAATAGAGAACCTGCTCTCAATCTTTTGCTGGTGGAAATTCCGCTAGCAAAAGTCCAATAGAGCATGCACACGGTCGGAATTTCCGACCAAAAGCTCACATCGGACTTTTGCTGGTGGAATTTCCGATCGTGTGTATGGGGCATAACTGTGTAGTGCTTAGGGTAGGGAGTTGTAATTTGGCTAAAAAAACCTTGTATATCTGCATCTGAGGGTTGGGGGGTAGAAGAGTCATATTTTTATATTGTACAGGGAGCTGTAATAATCCCCAAAAGCATCAGCAATGGCCTGCGGATTCAACAGTTTAGTTTTAATGGAGTTAATTAGTGAATTTGAGCTTTTGCTCTCTTAACTTTAACCCTGTTGGCCAAGAAATTGCTTGCTTTGTTGTGATGGGCCTAGAATTTCAGTTTAAGTGATTTAATTAGTTTATTGTGGAGTTTGCATAGTAACACTCTAAGTTCGATATGAAATTTAAACAAGGAGGAGGCAAGGAAAGCCATAGGGGTGGTTTTATGCTATGTTTCAAGGGTCTGTATATCCAAGATTCATTCATTAAGATGGGCAACACGTTGGTTCTTAATTCTGGAGCCAATTTGTATCAATATGCCTCTTATGAATGCCTTATGGGCATTCCACAATGTGAAGGGATTTGTGTCTGGTAAGTTTTCCCATATAAAAATAAGTAAATGTTTACTAATGGTAGATTGATGGAGGGAGGATTGTAAAATAGAGTCACTACTGCGCCAAATCGGAGTAGAGCAGGTGTCCCCTTCATCCAAGGTGATGGAGATGGCAGCATGGTCCGACCATGTAATATTGTTAATGGATGAAGAAGACACCCGCTGCAATACCAATTTATCTACCAAAAAGAGATCTATATGGGAGTAGGTATTGTGTCTAGCAGAGTAAAAGGTGAAGTCCTTCTCATTGGCATGCTGACACCGTCAAACATCATATATATCCTCCTTGTCTTTCAAGGAGGGGCCTCGACAACATGCCAATGAGGAGGAGTCCAGCTCTGGGTAGGGAACTACATTAAAGTCTCCACACATAATAAGACTTCTATATAACACCTTAGAACTTTTCCGTATAATTTTGCAAATAAAACCTAGTTGGTGTGTATTTGATGCATAGATGGAAGCCAGGGTGTAAGGTTTAGAGTTTAGTTCACGTTACAAAAATAAACCTACCATTAGGGTCAGAGAACACATTCTTAAGTACAAATGGCACTGAGTTTTTGATGGCCAATAGTACACCTATTTTCTTTGCCCTAGTAGAAGAGATAAACACATGTGGTTAAATTTTATGTGGGAATATCGGGGTAAAGTCTTTATGGAAATGAGTCTCCTGAACTGCAAGGATATCCGCCTTCTGGTGTGCAGCTTCTTCCCAAAGAGAGGCCGGATGGTTAAGGCCATTAGCATTTATTGATAAACACTGAAGACCCATGTTAAGAAGTGACTATATGTTATGGAATCGCCGTTGGGAACAAGAAAGAGCAGTCCATGTAGAGCTGTGATGGTTGTTGAAAATCCCTGGAACACGAAGGCTAGAAAGTTCCGATCTGGACTAGGTCCACTGTTATTGGTTAAGCAAGTGGGATTTTGCGCCATTCTGGTTCCAAAAAGGCTTTCTTTGGAAATGAGCTGGACATTGCTTGTAGAGGAGGAAGCTCAGGTAGGATTTGCCATTGACGTAAAAAGTTGAGACCATCTTCCAAGGAGGATATCCTAGTCATGGTGCCTTGGTGGTTGATCAGAAGTGTGGCCATTACCATTGATAAGCCACTTTGTGGTTCCTGAGTGCTTTGATTACTGTTTGGAGGTTCCACCTCAGTTATAATGTGTGCTTAGAAAAATCCAGTAGTAACTGGATATGTGCTATTTTTTCAGGTAATTGGTCAGCCCTGCGGAATGTATTGAGTAATTGTTCTTTTACTTGGAAAAAATGTATTCTGAGCAATACATCTCTAGGCACCCTTTGGATACCGTCGATGGTAAGATCAGCGGAGGATAATGTGGGGATCGCTGTTAAAAATACATCACCGGCGTAATGTGATAGTTGGGAGGTAATGATTCTGCACTGCCATGTGCCTTTAAATTGTTCCTCTTTGATCTGTCCTCCAAATCCGCCACCTTGGCTTTCAGCCAAGCGATGTCGTCTGCTTGATCAGTATTGCTGTCAACCAATGTTTTAAATGAAGTTGCGAATTCGCTCATTTTGTCCTCTACATGACTGACTCTGTTCCCTAGCTCATGAACTTCAGTTTTATGTTGTTGCAAGCGAGATAGAAAATCAGATTGAATGGAAACACACAAGGAAAGCAGCATTTCTTTTAGTGTTGTGTCAGAGATAGGCTGTCCAGTAGTGGGGAAGATTGCAATGGGATCTGGGTCTGCTGTAGTATAGTGTGCTGAATCATGGGTTGCACTCACCCCCTCCATGGTGTCTTACTCTCCTGCTGTGAGAGAATCTGTTCTTGGCCATGATTTTAATGGGCTGCGGATGTCTGGTGTAGATATACCAGAGCTGGATGGTGAAGCAGCTGTATTAGTGGATGGGGCAATAACCTCCAAAATGGCCACCGCTGCAGACACTAGAGCTTCACCAGCAGCCATCGACTCTGTGGACCCGCTGCCATTTTGTTGTGGTCTCCGTTCCGTGGCTGGAATGAATTCAGTCATTTTAAGGTGCTGTAATGGGTTTTTACGGTGCCTGGACATACCACTGAGTGGTAAAGGGCACTGGGGATGTCAACCAGTGATCAGTAGATGCGCCGTGGGGTGAGTTATCCTGGAGAGCTGAGCGGAGCTTCTTCACTCAGCAGCCATACTAGACGGCGGTCGCCACGCCCCCTAAATGTACAAATTTTAACAGGCAGACAGCACTTACCATTTCATGTATATATGTTGTTCCAGCAAAGTTTGTAAACGTTATTCAACATACAGTACAACAGTACAACTTATTTTACAGGTAAGACCATCAGTGACGCACCTTACACTAGAAAATAATGAATGAACTGGAGGTCCATGTCATCTGTCCAATAATATATATAGTATCGATATGATTGTACTGAACACACACATTTGAAAACAAAAAAAGCATTGCTCCAGGCATGATCAAAATAGAACAACCTGTAAAAAAAAAAAAGAACATGTATATGTTGAAAATATGTCCTTTTTATATACAGTAGATGGTTCTATTTTGATCACGCCAGGATGGCTATGTGATTCAACACAGTTCCATAACTTTGTACAAGCTCTGCTGAAATAAAATATTGCCTGGTGGTGCAGACTATCATGTGGAATTACTGTATATATAGATTTAGATCTGGCACAAGCTAGTCAAAGATGAGACAACAAATTGTAACTCAACATACTCTATTAAACATTTACAATATCACTATATAATATTGCATCAATGAATGCTGTTTTGAGTTTGCATAACAAAGGCATGAGGGAGGTTCAAAACCTTATGTCATAAAAATTCACTGTTTTAATTGTACTTCATTGAGAAAATTCAACAAATCCAGAAAGAATAGATACCTGCTGGTCCACAGCAACTGCATCAAGACCATTATACATAATATTAACCCATCCGTCTTTTGATGCCAAAACAAAAAGTGACATTAACGCCTGGAATGAAAAGAAACAATTGACGTGAAGCGAAGAATGAGAAAAAAAATAATTACTAGATTTTTGAGTCTTGATATAACAATACAGGGCTGTTGCTGGAAATAGATATTAAGCCTTACCTGTCCTAGATTATCAAAGTTGTACTTGTGGTGAACCCATTTATAATTGGCAGCCTCGCAGTCTGACTTGTTGGTGACATTTCGAACATCTACACCAAGGCAGTAGAAAAATTTACCTTTAAAAAGCTAAAGGGCATACAAAGAGTGAGATGAAGAAATATGTAAGTACAATGATAAACTATTTAATGCACATATGTAACAAGCAGACATTAGACGTATGATACTTCATTTAATTCCTTTCAAAGCTGTAGTGTTAATTACATTTATACAAAATGTTTTCAAAGAAGGTGTAAGCAGGTGTATTTTTAGTAGAATCAATCATCACTAAATTAATGTAGTTTTGATTAAAAGATAATTAGGATATCTGGTGCATAAAATAAATATACATATGGTGCTAGGAAGATCTGTGGTAGAGAAAGCCCCTATGTTGGTTTATTCCATTCTTGCTTTATACCACTCTTCCAGTGTTAGAGAAGGGGTAGGCATCCTTTAAAAGGTGAAGATTTACCTGAGCAACATAGAAGAGATCAAAGATCACTGAGGTTCAGCACCCACCCCCCTTTTTTTATTAAGAAATTAACTAGGAAGGCACCAATAAAAAGTAAGGTTGACATGAATAAAATGTATAAAATTATAACAAAACAAACATTACTATAAAAATATAAACTAACCCCACCCTAATTGCTCTGGCCAGTGTAATGCCCCGTACACATGGTCGGATTTTCCGATGGAAAATGTGTGATAGGACCTTGTTGTCGGATAATCCGACCGTGTGTGGGCTCCATCACACATTTTCCATCGGATTTTCCGACACACAAAGTTTGAGAGCTTGCTATAAAATTTTCCGACAACAAAATCCGTTGTCGGAAATCCCGATCGTTTGTACACAAATCCGACGCACAAAGTGGCACGCATGCTCAGAATAAATTAAGAGATGAAAGCTATTTGCTACTGCCACGTTTATAGTCCCGACGTACGTGTTTTACGTCACCGCCTTCAGAATGATTGGATTTTCCGACAACTTTGTGTGACCGTGTGTATGCAAGACAAGTTTGAGCCAACATCCGTTGGAAAAAATCCTAGGATTTTGTTTTTGAAATGTCCGATCAATGCTCGACTGTGTGTATGGGGCATAAGTAGTATGTATGGCAGTGTCCAGGGTTCGGTAGTAGTTTGGGCAGTGTACAGAGGTCAGTAGTAGGAAAGGCAGTGTACAGAGGTCAGTAGGATGATCATGTAGGCCAGTGTAAAGGGGTCAGTAGTATTTATGGTAGTGTACAGAGGTCAGTAGTATGTAGAGCAGTGTACCGGGGTCAGTAGTATGTAGGGAAGTGTACAGAGGTCATTAGAATAAAGGGCAGTGTACAGGGGTCAGTAATATGTAGGACAGTGTACAGGGGTCAGTAGTATGTAGGGCAGTGTACAGGGGTCAGTAGAATGTAGGGCAGTGAACAGAGGTCATTGGTATATGGGGCAGTGTATGGGGGTCAATAGTAGGCAGGGCATTGTACAGGGGTCAGTGGTAGGTGGGGAAGTGTACAGGGGTCAGTAGGGCAGTGTATAGGGGTCTGTAGTATGTAGGACAGTGTACAGGGGTCAGTAGTAGTTAGAGCAGTGTACAGGGGTCAGTAGTATGTAGGGCAGTGTACAGAGGTTAGTAGGATGTAGGGTAGTGTACAGGGGTCAGTGGTATGTAGAGCAGTGTACAGAGGTCAGTAGTAAGTAGGGCGAAGTACAGGAGTCAGTAGTAGGTAGGCAAGTGTACAGGGGTCAGTAGTATGTAGGGCCATGTACAGAGGTCAGTAGTGGGTAGGGCAGTTTACAGCAGTCAGCAGGGCAGAGCTCAGGGGTCAGTATGGCAGAGGATGGAGGTCAGCAGGGCAGAGGATGGTGGCTAGCCCGGCAGTGGGTGGGGTCAGTAGGTAAGGAGTAAGTAATGGAGAGCATGGGGTCAGGAGTAAGTCATGCAGAGTCATTAGCCATTAACATTAACCATTTCTCCCTCTCAGTATAATGTGAAATAAATGTTGATATCTGGCAGATTCACACATCTGCATTGCAGGAAGCAGCATAATATAACAGTGTAGGGACATGTACAGGGGTCAGTAGGATGATCATGTAGGGCAGTGTAAAGAAGCCAGTAGTATTTAGGGTAGTATTATCAGTAGATCAGTAGTATTTAGAGCAGTGTCCATTTAGGGTAGTATTATCAGTAGGTCAGTAGTATGTACAGCAGTGTCCAGGGGTCAGTAGGATGAAGTGCAGTGTACAAAGGTCATTAGTACTGTATATAGGTCAGTGTACAGGGGTCAGTAGTATGTAGGGCGGTGTACAGGGGTCAGTAGTAGGTAGGGCAGTGTACAGTGATCAGTAGTATGTAGGGCAGTGTAAAGGGGTCAGTATTATTTAGGGCAGTGTACAGGGGTCATTAGTATGTAGGGCAGTGTACAGAGGCCAAGCAGGGTGAGGGGAAGTGTACAGGGGTTAGTAGTAGGTAAGTTGGGGGGAAGAGGTCAGTAGTAGGAAAGGCAGCATACAAAGGTCAGTAGAATGATCATGTAGGGATATAGGAGTCAGTAGTATTTAGGGTAGTGTACAGTGGTCAGTAGTATGTAGAGCAGTGTCCAGGGGTCAATAGGATGTAGGGCAGTGTACAGAGGTCATTAGTATATAGTGTAGTTTACAGGGGTCAGTAGTATGCAGAGCAGTGTCCAGAGGTCAGTAGGACATAGGGCAGTGTCAAAGGGTCAATAGTATGCAGGGCATTGTACAGGGGTCAGTAGTATGTAGGGCAGTGTCCAGAGGTCAGTAGGAAGTAGGGCAGTGTCAAAGGGTCAATAGTATGTAGGGCAGTGTACAGGGATAAGTAGTATGTAGAGCAGTGTACAGAGGTCTGTTGGGTGTAGGGCAGTGTACAGAGGTCAGTAGAGTGTAGGACACTGTACAGGGGTCAGTAGTGCATAGAGCAGTTTACAGAGGTCAGTAGTATGTAGGGAAGTGCACAGAGGTCAGTAGTAGGTAGGGCAGTGTACAGGGGTCAGTAGTATGTAGGGCAGTGTGCAGAGGTCAGTAGTACGTAGGGCAGTGTACAGAGGTCAGTAGTAGGTAGGGAAGTTTACAGCGTTCAGCGCGGCAGAGGACAGGGGTCAGTATGGCAGTGGGTGTGGATCAGCAGGGCAGAGGATGGTGGTTAGCATGGCAGTGGGTGGGGTCAGTAAGTAAAGAGTAAGTAATGCAGATCACAGGGGTCAGGAGTAAGTCATGCAAAGTTCAGTAGTAAGCAATGCAGAGTTCAGAGGTCAGAAGAATATAACACAGAGTTCAGAGGTAAGTCATAACACAGAGCGCATGGTCAGTTGAATGTAAGCAGAAGTCAGTGGTCATTGCCATGCAGCTGCCTGTTTGTAGCTATAGCCTCGGCCATTAACCATTTCTTCCTCTCAGGCAGCTGCCACTATAATGGGAAATAAATGTTGATATCTGGCAAATTCACACATCTGCATTGTAGGAAGCAGCATAATATAACAGTGTAGGGACGTGCACAGGGGTCAGTAGGATGTTCATGTAGGGCAGTGTAAAGAAGTCAGTAGTATTTAGGGTAGTATTATCAATAGGTCAGTAGTATGAGATATATATATATATATATATATATATATATATAACACTGCCAACTCATCACTGAGGGTAGGGCCATTACAGCCTAATGTTTCTTAGCAAAGACCCCCTGCTGCTGTTTCACAAATATCCAGCATTCAAGTTAATGTTTTGTTTTCCAGCATGCGTCTCATCAGACTCTGTTGTGGCAGTGATAACACAGATACAGCTTTGTGCTTGCGGGGGCAGGGACTCTCATGACTCACCAATTGGAGCAAGCTTTCTCATTCCTGTCCAGCCCTGCCCCATACTAATACTTCCTGCAGCTCCGCTTCACATATTCCAAATAGTTGCCCTCTCCTGAAAGATGGCAGGCGTGGTCGGGAAGTGGCGGCATGTCAGCACTGCGGTCTACAGAAGCTGTAGGGGGGTGGCGGCATATCAGCATTGCTATCTACCTGTCAGATGGCTTCAATCGACCCCGTTTTACAGGATTACCTGTTAATCTCTGTGAGAGTGACATTAAACTCTAAGCAGCACAGGATAGAAGAGCATTGAAGGTGAAGTTTCCTATAACATCTGTGCACAAATGAATACAACTATACCCTTTAACTAATAGTAATTTAAAGGAGTTGTAAAGGCAGAAGTTTATTTTTATCTTAATGCATTTTATGCATTAAGATAAAAAACCTTCTGTGTGCAGCAGTTTCCCCAGCACCCCCTAATACTAAACCTGAGCCCCATCTCTGTCCAGCGATGTCCACGAGTCCCTCGGCTGTCCAGGACTCTCCTCCTGATTGGCTGAGACACAGCAGCGGTGCCATTGGCTCCCACGGCTGTCAATCAAAGTCAGTTAGCCAATCAGGAGAGAGGGTGGCGGGGCCAAAAGGGAGCTCCATGTCTGAATAGACACACGGAGCTGCAGCTCGGCTCGCGTGCCCCTATAGCAAGCTGTTTGCTGTGGGGGCACCCAACAGGGAGGAAAGGGCCAGGGGAGCCGAAGAGGAACTAAAGAAGAGGAGGATTCAGGCTGCCCTATGCAAAACTACTGCAAAGAGGAGGTAAGTAAAACATGTTTGTTATTTTAAAAAAAATGAGACTTTACAATAACTTTAACAGTCCTGGGTAAGGTCTCTTAAGGTATACCCACTGTAGTCCCACAAAAGATTCTAATAGAGTAGGGCTGAAATTCCAAGCTTTGGTCTTTTGAAAGCAAAAATTTTTCTATGCAGATATTCTATAACTTGGAATTTATTGTAGTTAAAGCTTAATTAGTTCCCTGCTACTTTATTTTCATCTATAAGCTCACACATACAAAGACAGATCAATGTGTGATGTTCTCACAGACAAAGTTAAGAAATCTTTACCTTTTTACAGAAGAAAGAAAGAAAATAAAGGGTTTTAAAAAAATCTACAAAATCTCTCTTTTTTAATACACACCCTAATGAATATACAGTGCCTTGAAAAAGTATATGTACCCCTTGAAATTTTCCACATTTTGTCATGTTACAATCAAAAACATAAATATATTTTATTGGGATTTTATGTGATAGACCAACACAAAGTGGCACATAATTGTGAAGTGGTAGGAAAATGATAAATGGTTTTCAAATTTTTCTACAAATAAATATGTGAAAAGTAAGGCCTGCATTTGTATTCAGCTCCCCTGAGTCAATACTTTGTAGAACCACCTTTTTCTGAAATTATAGCTGCAAGTTTTTTTGGGTTTGTCTCTACCAGCTTTGCACATCTAGAGAGTGAACTTTTTGCCCATTCTTCCTTGTAAAATGGCTCAAGCTCTGTCAGATTGGATGGACAGCATCTGTGAACAGTAATTTTCAAGTCTTGCCACAGATTCTCAATTGGATTTAGGTCTGGACTTTGACTGGGACATTCTAACACATGAATATGCTTATATCTAAACCATTCCATTGTAGCTCTGGCTGTATGTTTAGGATCGTTGTCGTGCTGGAAGGTGAACCTCCGCCCCAGTCTCAAGTCTTTTGCAGACTCTAACAGGTTTTCCTCTAAGATTGCCCTGTATTTGTATCCATCTTCCTATCAACTCTGATCAGCTTCCTTGTCCCTGCTGAAGAAAAGAATCCCTACAACATGATTCTGCCACCACCATGTTTCACAGTGGGAATGGTGTGTTCAAGGTGATGTGTAGTGTTAGTTTTCCACCACATATAGCGTTTTGCTGTTAGGCCAAAAAGTTAAATTTTGACCTCATCTGACCAGAGCACCTTCTTCCACATGTTTGCTCTGTCCCCCACATGGCTTCTCGCAAACTGCAAACAGGACTTCTTGCGGCTTTCTTTTAACAATGGCTTCCTTCTTGCCGCTCTTCCATAAAGGCCAGATTTGTGGAGTTGTCCTGTGGACAGATTCTCCCACCTGAGCTGTGGATCTCTGCAGATCCTCCAGAGTTACCATGGGCCTCTTGACTGCTTTTCTGATTAATGCTCTCCTTGCCCAGCCTGTCAGTTTGGGTGGCTGGCCATGTCTTGGTGTGTTTGCAGTTGTGCCATACTCTTTCCATTTATGCATGATGGATTGAACAGTGCTCTGGGGGATGTTCAAGGCTTGGGATATTTTTTATAACTTAACCCTGCTTTAAACTTCTCCATTACTTTATCCCTGACCTGTCTAGTGTGTTCCTTGGCCTTCATGATGCTGTTTGTTCACAGAGGTTCTCTAACAAACCTCTGAGGACTTCACAGGACAGCTGTATTTATACTGAGATTAAATTACACAGAGGTGGACTATATTTACTAATTAGGTGACTTCTGAAGGCAATTGGTTCACTAGATTTTAGTTAGGGCTATTAAAGTAAGACCACTTTCACACTGGGGCACTTTTGCAGGTGTCTTAGTGCTAAAAATAGCGCCTGAAAAGCACCTCTCAAGCCACCCCAGTGTGAAAGCCCGAGTGCTTTCACACTGGGGTGGTGCGCTTGCAGGGCAGGAAAAAAAGTCCTGCAAGCAGCATCTTTGGGGCAGTGCGGGAGTGGTATATACACTGCTCCCAAAAGGCCCTGCCCATTGAAATGAATAGGCAGGGCTGCCGAAGTGCCTGAAAAGCCCTTTGGCTGCAACACGGTGGTTAAAACCATTTAACATTTTCCTTCCACTTTCCAATTAACTGACACTTTTTGTTGGTCTATCACATAAAATCCCAATAAAGTACATTTACGTTTTGTTGGTTGTAAAATGACAAAATGTGATAAATTTCAAGGGGTATGAATAATTTTTCAAGGCTATACACTCTCCAGGTTAGAGATAACAGTCTGTGTGGTTGGCCTAATGTACACGGGTATTATAAAGAAAAAAAAACGAAGCCCTGTAATATTACTTTGAATTGCAAATCATCTGATGTTCATCATCAGATAAACTAGATGATTAATGATGGACACAAGCTTGTTTTGTTTGTATATGTATTCTGCCCCTTATAAATTATGATGGGTAAGATACAAAATAATGCTGGGCTACAAGTAAATCATGTACACTGTATACCAACATTTAAAATAATTAAACTCTGTTGTGAAAAAAAAGTCCATTAAAGTTTTTCAAATTACAGTAAAATTGCTAAATTTCAAGTAAAAATTAAAATCATTACCTATAACATGTATTAGTGATATCTAAAAACCCAGTAATAGGCCTATATCTATATATATCTATATATATATTTATATATATATATATATATATATATATATAGATATATATAGATATATATATATATATATATATATATATGGAATAATACATGTGTCAGTACCTGCACTCCAAGGATCCCAAAAATGATGAAGAAGGCACAACAAATCAGTACAATATTTCCGATAGGTTTTAAAGAAGATATTAAGGTTTCCACCACCAGCTTCAGGCCTGGAGCTCTGCTAATTACTCTGAAGGGAAAAGAAGAAATAGTAATGAATTCCTCTGTTGTTAATAGTAATCTATTGTAAAGAAAAAAGTATTATTTATAATGTGACATACTGTATTGAACCATTGAAATACTGCATATCCAAACACCATTGTAAACCTGATTTTCCCATTCCCATTTTCCCAAGTGCTAGATCACATACTCTAGGCTTTATTTCAGACACAGTATTAAGGCATAATTATTTATACCTAAGGCCTCATGCACACTTGTTTATTGTAAATGCCATTTATCCTGACAAGATAACATCATTAAAAACACACCTAATGCCGTGTACACACAAGCGGAATGTCTGTCAGAAAAAGTCTGATGGGAGCTTTTCATCGTATATTCCGACAATGTGTATGCCCCATCGGACTTTTTCCGTTGAAAATTCAGACGGACTTAGATAGAGAACATGTTCTTATTTCTTCCGACGGAACTAATTACTGTTGGGAAACCCGCTCGTTTACATGCTGTTCCGACGAGATTAGTAGAAGGAGCCCAAAGGGTGGCGCACTGGCTATTGCAATTCCTCTTTCTAGTCCCGTCGTATGTATTGTACGTCACTGCGTTCTTGATGGTCGGACTTTGGTGTGACCGTGTGTATGCAAGACAGCTTCAGTGGAATTCTGTCGGAACTCCGTCGGAGAAACCTTCAGAGCTTATTCCGACGGCAAAATCGCTCGTGTGTACGGGGCATAAGCCGCATATTTTCAAATGCATTTAGGCACGTTTAGTGGCATTTGGCCATTTATTTAATTGGCTAGAATTTTAATTTATTCTGACCATTGAATCAAGTAATCGCTCAAGAGCTAAACATACCTAGTGCTTAGTCGCATTTAGATGCGTTTAGCCATTTTTGGCATGTTTGTATGCCCAAAAGCTCCTCTCCCGAACATGATTCTTCTGTGTTGGAGCACTTTTTTTTTTTTTTTTAAAGTATCTTTCTTCACAGGGCTATGTGTTTAGCTTTGTGTTTAGTTCACTTTGCACTGTATAGTGCACTGGCTAGGGGGCCCCTAAAACCAGTTTACTAAGTGCCACCTTTGCCACCTGGGTGACAAAGAGTTCAGTGCTCATCAGCATCAGGCACTGGTGCTATAGAGGGAGATCCCCATATTATGGGGGGTACCCCTCTCAAAGCACTCTTCAAATATATTTTGCATGCATTTTTTTAAGGGAGGAATCTGCAGCATGATGAACTTGTTTTATTTATCAAACTGTAGTGTTGTATACCACTTTATGTTTTTATCGGTAGTTAAGGGTTTCTTGGAGGTTCATCTGGATGCATTTATGAACTATCTTTTAATACCTTAGGTGCTATATATATATATATATATACAGTATATATATTGTGTTTTGAAAAGAAGCGGTAAAGAAGGCACCCCCTCCTGGGTGCCAGAGGTAAACGAAAAATCTGATTGTTATAGGCAACGGATTGCACTTTGCTTTTAGATACCTTTAAAAAATCAGACCCATTATTTCTAAAAGGACTGTATTCTGGTAACTGTACGGTTTTTAATAAGCGTGTATTTAAGAATACAAATAGAAAAAAATACAGTGCAGTGAACATGTATTATTGTACACAATCATTTATTAGTTTAAGAGTCAAGAAATCGAGTTTCAATACTGTGTTGGCAAAGGACAGTAAAAAGTTTAAATCATGTTTGCCATAGGAGTGCTGGCTCCATAGTTGGTAGGTGGGAGATCCCTAGATAGGCTTATATAAGGAAAATAACTCAGTATGGCCATCTGTAGAATTGCAGGGTCTGAAGAGATGCTGTCATCTACTTTATACTCTAAAGCCATACAGCACAACCGTGGTACTATGCATATTACTTTTGACAGGTACGAAGTTATTGTGTCTGTGTTTTAAGGAATATTAATTTGTTTGCTTGCAGCTACCTTTAATTGTGTGATCTTATTAAGCTTGCTACATATAAACTCTGACTTATTCATTAATAGTTATTGGAAAATGTATAACAACTAATTAAAATGGCATATAGTATCTGTTTTTTTTTTTCACCTTAGAGGCCGTAAAGTTCGTAGAAGTCGCAGCACCCTCAGAACTCCAAGAATTTTGGCTCCTCCAGCAGATGCCACAGAAACCACAATATCAATCAGTGATACAAAGACAAGGAAACCATCTAGAATGTTCCAGCTGCTGCGGAGGTATGCCCGGTCCCCAAAATAAAGTCCTAAAGAAACCACCTAGTGGAACAAAATAAACCAGATGTATTCTACTGGAAAGAGAGCAAAATAACTAGTTTTTCACTTGAATGAATGAAGAACAAGTATGAATAATAAATAGGGAGCTGTACTTTCATACAGCAACATACCTTTAATGTCATCTCAGCTACAAATATAGCAGTAAAAATATAGTTTGATATACTGAGAAACAACCTCTCCTGGAAAAAAAGGAAAGTATCATTACTGATAACAGAAAAATAAGAGAATATTCTGTAGTGAAATAATATTTAATATGAGATTAAATAAATCTAACACTTTGAAAAGTAAAAAAAATAAAATAAAAAAAGCTCCAAGGAATTTGTATTTATTTCTGTGATACACATTGTAAATTACACAATGAAAACATTAGGTTTGGTGTAAATAGTCTGTAGGAAAGAGTATTCCATTACAGTGTTCAATCATTATGTGAACATGGCAACCGAGGTCTGGGAAGGATCTGGAACCAATATGGAACTGACATAACTCTGTTTACTAATCTTCAAACATGGAAATTATGGACTGAGATTAGCAAATCCTTATAAAACAGTGAATGTGCAGCTCTTGACATCTTATTCTGTCGTATACAGTATTGTCAGAACTACTGAGGTGAAAAGAAATAAAAAAGAAGTACTCTACATATCATATTATTTTTCCCATGTTTTTATGAACAACTCAGAAGCCATCTTGTTCAAAAAATGTTTTTATAGGTTAACTTAAAGTGGATGTAAACCCACTACTCATGATAGTCAACTATTGCCATCTTTCAAAAGTATATTTGTATACATTCCTCCTGCATGTATCCCTACCTTTTAAAAACCACCCCCTTCTGCACACCGAGCCCCGCAAATCTCCGAAATCCATGGGCGGGGCTATGATCCGGAGCTCGGTGAGTGGAGTTGTGACATCACTAGACTCCCCGCCCACCTCTATGCTCCCCTTTGGTCAGGCAGCTTTGCGAGGACGAACCTCACGCTTGGTATGTGTGAAGTGCACGCACAGGGGACACAGAGCGTGTTCTGGGCATAAGCAGAGCGCCCTGTGACTCCTGCGCATGTGTTAAACACAGGCTGTAGTGGAGAGCTGGTAATAGCTGTGAGATGCTGTGTGAGGCTGAGAGAGGGGGATGATAATGCTGGGAAATAGGGCTGAAACAACTAATCGATTAATCGAAATGAATCGATTATGAAATTAATCGATTACTATTTTTTTATAATTGATTAATCGGCCAGTAACATAATGGGGTTAAAAAAAACTAAAATGAGCCCTTTATAGTACAAAAAGAGCAAATAATCGTTACTGTAAATATTACTTTCACAGTTCTACAGTAAAAAAATTAACTCCTTACAGTAGTGATTATCTAAAGGGCTAATTTTATTGTTTTAACCCCATTATGTTACTAAACGCCCCTTTCACACGATCAGACCGTTCAGGTCCGCCTGTCAGTTTTGACAGCGGACCTGAACGGGCGCTCCATGTTAGCCTATGGAGCAACGGATGTCAGCGGAGACATGCCTGCTGACATCCTACCCCGTCCAATCCGCAAAAAGCAGAGGGATGGCCCTACGTCCGGATCCGTCGCTGGCGGATCGGATCAGGTGAGATCTGATGAAAATGGACATGCTGTTCGTTTTCATCTGATCCCTCCATAGGCAGCAGTGGCGCCTGACAAGCCCCTCCCAGCTCAGTGAGCAGAGAGGGACCTGTCATCCGCCGGCTCAGCAGAGATCAACGGAGAGATCTCCCGCTGAGCCGGTGGACCAAGGCGGGCTCCGTGGAAGCGGAGTCCGCCTCGTGTGAATGAGGCCTTAGACCTGGTTCACATCTATGTGTTTTTTGGTGCTTTTTGCAGAAATGCACTACAGTTCATTTACATGGTTTCCTATGAGACACATTCACATCTATGTTTTTTTCAGCCATTGCGTGTTTGGAAAGGGTCAGGGACTTTTTTTTTCTTTTTTAACGCAAAACGGTGCTTTTTTGGTTCAATATACTTCAACAGAGAAGCTGCTAAAAAGCATGTAATGCGTTTTTGCAGCAATTTGTGTTTTTTAATTCGTACAACAAATTGTCCAAAAAAAATGCAAATCGCAGCAAAATCATGTGCGCAAAAATCAAAATGCACAGCAAAAAGCACTGCAGAAACGGATCAAAAGCAAACTGCATAGGTGTATACCGAGCCTTATGCTGGCCACACGGTCAATTTTCACACGAGAATATTCAGACAAAAAATCTTTGTACATTCGCTGAATGAAAGAATGTTTGAAATTTTAACTTGTTTTTAACATTCTGTTTTTAACCAGTTGCCAACCGGCCCATAGCCAAATGACAGCTGCAGGGCAGTTGGATAACTCTGGGATCACGTCATATGACGTGATCCCAGAAAACTGCTCCCTCACGTCCCCCGGGGCGCGCACACGGGAACATCCATGATCACGGTAGACTTCAAATGACGGAGCGATCATATGTAAACAAACATGACATGACGCCGGTTCCTCCCTCCCCTCTCTGTACCAATCGGTACAGAGGGGGAGAGACCAGATGGGAGCCGCGCTGTGGGCTGGATGTATAGTGCCCACAGCGCTGCTCAGTGACATGTGCAGTCACATCCATCCATCCATGCTCCGCCATCCCCCCCATGCTCTGCAATTCCCTGTGCAATACTCTGCAATACCCTGTGCAATACTCTGCAATACCCCGCAATACTCTGCAATACCCTGTGCAATATTCTGCAATATCCCGCAATACTCTGCAATGACCCACAATACTCTGCAATGCCCCGCAATACTCTGCAATGCCCCGCAATACTCTGCAATGCTCCGCAATAGTCTGCAATACTCTGCAATGCCCCGCAATACTCTGCAATGCTCCGCAATAGTCTGCAATACTCTGCAATGCCCCACAATACTCTGCAATACCCTGCAATACTCTGCAAATCCCCGCAATACTCTGCAATACCCCATAATACCCCGCAATACTCTGCAATACCCCACAATACCCCGCAATACTCTGCGAAACCCTGCAGTACCCCGCAATACTCTGCAATACTCTGCAATGCCCTGCAATACTCTACAATGCCCCACAATAGTCTGCAATACCCTGCAATACTCTGCAAATCCCTGCAATACTCTGCAATACCCCACAATACCCCGCAATACTCTGCAATACCCTGCAATACCCCGCAATACTCTGCATTACCCTGCAATACCCTGCAATACCCTGCAATACTCTGCAATTCCCCGCAATACTCTGCAATACCCCACAATACCCCGCAATGCTCTGCAATACCCCACAGTACCCCGCAATACTCTGCGAAACTCCGTAATACCCCACAATACTCTGCAATACTCTGCAATGCCCCGCAATACTCTGCAATGACCCGCAATACTCTGCAATGCCCCGCAATACTCTGCAATGCCCCGCAATAGTCTTCAATACTCTGCAATGCCCTGCAATATTCTGCAATACCCTGAAATACTCTGCAATTCCCCGCAATACTCTGCAATACCCCACAATACCCTGCAATACTCTGCAATACCCCACAATACCCGCAATACTCTGCAATACCCCACAATATCCGCAATACTCTGCAATACCCCGCAATACCCCGCAATACTCTGCAAAACTCTGCAATGACCCGCAATACTCTGCAATGCTCCGCAATACTCTGCAATGCTCCGCAATAGTCTGCAATACTCTGCAATGCCCCGCAATACTCTGCAATACCCTGCAATACTCTGAAATTCCCCGCAATACCCCACAATACCCCACAATACTCTGCAATACCCCACAATACCCCGCAATACTCTGCAATACCCCGCAATACTCTGCAATACCCCGTAATACACCGCAATACTCTGCAATGCCCTGCAATACTCTGCAATACCCTGCAATACTCTGCAATACCCCGCCATACCCAGCCATACTCTGCCATACCCAGCCATACTCTAAAATACTCGGTGATACCCAGCCATATTTTGCCATGCTCAGCCATACCCAGCCATACTCGGCTGTACTCGGCCTCTGTATGTGGCCAGGCTGTGGAAGTCTCACACATGTGGTATCGCCATACTCAGGAGGAGTAGGAGAATCTATTTTGGGGTGTCATTTTTGGTATGTACATGCAATGTGTTAGAAACATTGTATAAATGGACAACTTTGTGTTAAAAAAAATGTGTTTCAACCACTTCCCACCCGCCGGCCGTCATACGACGTCCTTGACTTTGTGCGGGGAAATCTGAATGATGGGTGCAGCTACAGGCATCATTCAGATATCAGCTTTTTCAGCTTGCAATTCCCTACACCATGAGAATGATCATAGTGGCTGTTCTGCTGCTTGGTCGTTCTTACGGGAGGCGAGAGGGGATGTCCCCCACTCTCGTCGCCCTCAGGTTCTTCTACCGACTCACCGCTACAATCGAAGCCAGGATCATTTTTTAAAAAAAAAAATTTCAGGCTTCCCAGCCTAGAGGTGAGATTTGAGATGTAAAATGAACAATAAAAAAAAAAAATTTCCCCGTGTGCTCGCATGCAGAAGCGAGCGCATACGTAAGTTGCGCCCACATATGAAAATGGTGTTTAAACCACACATGTGAGGTATCGCTGCGATCGGTAGTACAAGAGCAATAATCTTGGCCCTAGACCTCCTCTGTAACTCACAACATGTAACCAGTAAAAAATTTTAAAGCGTCTCCTATGGGGATTTTTAAGTAGCAAAATTTGGCGCCATTCCACGAGCGTGTGCAATTTTGAAGGGTGATATGTTAGGTATCTATTTACTCGGCATAACTTCATCTTTCACATTATGCAAAAACATTGGGCTAACTTTATTGTTTTGTTTTTTTTTAAAGCACAAAACTGTTTTTTTTTTTTTTTAAAACGCATTCGAAAAATTGCTGCGCAAATACCTTGCGAGATAAAAAGTTGCAACAACTGCCATTGTATTCTCTAGGGTCTTTGCTAAAAAAAAATATATAATGTTTTGGGGTTCTATGTAATTTTCTAGCAAATGAATTATGATTTTTACATGTAGGAGAGAAATGTCAGAATTGGCCTGAGTGCTCCTAGAATGCCTGATGGTGCTCCGTGCATGTTGAGCCTCTGTATGTGGCCACGCTGTGTAAAAGTCTCACACATGTGGTATCACCGTACTCGGGAGTAATAGCAGAATGTGTTTTGGGGTGTAATTTGTGGTATGCATATGTGGTGTGTGAGAAATAACCTGCTAATATGACAATTTTGTGAAAAAAAAAAAAGAAAAAAAAATCTTGATTTTGCAAAGAATTGTGGGAAAAAATGACAACTTCAAAAAACTCCTCATGCTTCTTTCCAAATACCTTGGAATGTCTTCTTTCCAAAAAGGGGTCATTTGGGGGGTATTTGTACTTTTCTGGCATGTTAGGGTCTCAAGAAATGAGATAGGCTGTCAGTACTTCAGGTGTGATCAATTTTCAGAGATTGGCACCATAGCTTGTGAACTCTATAACTTTCACAAAGACCAAATAATATACACCGATTTGGGTTATTTTTACCAAAGATATGTAGCGGTATAAATTTTGGCAAAATATATGAAGAAAAATTACTAATTTGCAAAATTTTATAACAGAAACGAAGAAAAATGCATTTTTTTACAGAATTTTTGGTCTTTTTTCTTTTATAGCGCAAAATATAAAGAACCTAGCGGTGATTAAACACCACCAAAAGAAAGTTCTATTTGTGTGAAAAAAAGGACAAAAATTTCATTTGGGTACAGTGTTGCATGACTGAGTAATTGTCATTCAAAGTGTGAGAGCACCGAAAGCTGAAAATTGGTCTGGTTATTAAGGGGGTTTAAGTGCCCAGTGGTCAAGTGGTTAAAATGAATGTAATTTCTGAACGAAAACCACATACTCTCTGAAAATTCCTTTCACCGAGAAGTTTTCTATTATTTCTAAATTTTCCCATCACCGTGGTTGAAAATGAACGTCGATTTGACCCCACTAACGATTAGAAAATTGAACCAACCTTCTTAAAATTACATTTTTTTTTTTGAAGGAAGACATTGTTTGTTTTTTAAATAAAAAAAAATGATCTCTGAGTCTGATGATATTTACCAGATTCACCCTTTAATAGTATATATCCTCTAATAGTATATACAGTATATCACTTCTCATAGTATATACAGTATATCTCCTCTAATGCCGCATACACACGGTCGGACTTTTCATCTACAAAAGTCCAACAGCCTGTCCGACAGACTTTCGACGGACTTTTGTCAGACTTTTGGTGGACTTTTG
The DNA here is from genome assembly GCA_037952925.1 of Lithobates clamitans. Taxonomy (NCBI): domain Eukaryota; kingdom Metazoa; phylum Chordata; class Amphibia; order Anura; family Ranidae; genus Lithobates; species Lithobates clamitans. The sequence goes on along the minus strand of JBBGZY010000434.1, from coordinate 5,003,210 downwards.
GCGGACTTGCGGCAGACTTTCTTACAAACGGACTTGCCTACATACGATCACACAAAAGTCCGATGGATTCGTACGTGATGACGTACACCGGACTAAAATAAGGAAGTTGATAGCCAGTAGCCATTAGCTGCCCTAGCGTGGGTTTTTGCCAATCAGACTAGCACACAGACGAGTGGATTTCTGGGTCCGGTGTAGTTACGACGTAAAGATTTGAAGCATGTTTGAAATCTAAAGTCTGTCAGATTTGCGGCTGGAAAAGTCCGCTGAAAGTCCGCTAAAAGTCCGGGGAAGCCCACACACGATCGGATTGTCAGCCAGCTTTAGTCCGTCGGCTTCCGTCGGACTTTTGTAGATGAAAAGTCTGACCGTGTTTACGCAGCATTATATTATATACAGCATATCCCCTCTAATAGTATATACAGTATATCTCCTGTGTCTTATTCTCAGAGTGGATTAGAGAGTTTGCTCCCTAACCCAAAAGTTGGTAATTTATATTTACCACTTATCCTTTTTTTTTCAACTTTACATATTAAACTAAACTATACACCACACTGTTTTTCAAGGTTATTAACCGAATAATCGATTACTCGAAACAATAATCGGCCAACTAATCGATTATTAAAATAATCGCTAGTTGCAGCCCTACTGGGAAAGTACAGAGAATGCCTCTCTCATACTTGCTCGTGCATGAGATAAGGAAATTACCTGTCACTCACAGCAAGGGGGAGACACTGGACATCTGTTTTTCTGTCTGACCATTTTTATCTCACTGATAAAAGATAAGAGGACTGCTCAGAGCTGGATTAACTCTTTGTGGTAAGACTGGGCACAGATGACATGAAATCCTATACTGTACAAGGAGCAAGCCTTAATTAATTTTTTTTTTTTGGGTTTACATCCACTTTAAGTTCGTTGTCTTTAAAACTAAGAAAACCTCACATAAAGGTTTTAGGTGTCTTATTTTAAGTTCTCTCAGATCGTAAATTCTATTTCTGTCAGCCAGAAAGAGATAAGAAGAAGGCCTATGGCCAGTGTTTAGACAAGATGCTCATATTTCAAATGAGCTGCCGCTTTTCCTTTCCCAAGATGGTGGCAGCAGCACCTGATTGAAAAATCACCGCTGGAGTCGTGGGCAGGTATATAGTTACATAGTTACATAGTAGGTGAGGTTGAAAAAAGACACAAGTCCATCAAGTCCAAACTATGTGTGATTTATGTGTCAGTATTACATTGTATATCCCTGTATGTTGCGGTCATTCAGGTGCTTATCTAATAGTTTCTTGAAGCTATCGATGCTCCCCGCTGAGACCACCGCCTGTGGAAGGGAATTCCACATCCTTGCCGCTTTTACAGTAAAGAACCCTCTACGTAGTTTAAGGTTAAACCTCTTTTCTTCTAATTTTAATGAGTGGCCACAAGACTTGTTAAACTCTCTTCTGCGAAAAAGTTTTATTTCTATTGTAGGGTCACCGGTACGGTATTTGTATATTGAAATCATACCCCCTCTCAAGCGTCTCTTCTCCAGAGAGAATAAGTTCAGTGCTCGCAAACTTTCCTCATAACTAAGATCCTCCAGACCCTTTATTAGCTTTGTTGCCCTTCTTTGTACTCGCTCCATTTCCAGTACATCCTTCCTGAGGACTGGTGCCCAGAACTGGACAGCATACTCTAGGTGCGGCCGGACCAGAGTCTTGTAGAGTGGGAGAATTATCGTTTTATCTCTGGAATTGATCCCTTTTTAATGCATGCCAATATTCTGTTTGCTTTGTTAGCAGCAGCTTGGCATTGCATGCCATTGCTGAGCCTATCATCTACTAGGACCCCCAGGTCTTTTTCCATCATGGATTCCCCCAGAGGTTCTCCCCCAATGTATAGATTGCATTCATATTTTTGCCACCCAAATGCATTATTTTACATTTTTCTACATTGAACCTCATTTGCCATGTAGTTGCCCACCCCATTAATTTGTTCAGATCTTTTTTCAAGGTTTCCACATCCTGCGGAGAAGTTATTGACCTGCTTAGCTTAGTATCGTCTGCAAATACAGAGATTGCACTGTTTATCCCATCCGCCAGGTCGTTTATGAACAAATTAAATAGGATTGGTCCCAGCACAGAACCCTGGGGAACCTCTCTACCCACCCCTGACCATTCTGAGTACTCCCCATTTATCACCACCCTCTGAACTCGCCCTTGTAGCCAGTTTTCAACCCATGTACTCACCCTATGGTCCATGCCAATGGACCTTATTTTGTACAGTAAACATTTATGGGGAACTGTGTCAAATGCTTTTGCAAAATCCAGATACACCACGTCTACGGGCCTTCCTTTATCTAGATGGCAACTCACCTCCTCATAGAAGGTTAGTAGATTGGTTTGGCAAGAAAGATTCTGCATGAATCCATGCTGATTACTGCTAATGATACCGTTCTCATTACTAAAATCTTGTATATAGTCCCTTATCATCCCCTCCAAGAGTTTACATACTATTGATGTTAGGCTAACTGGTCTGTAATTCCCAGTGATGTATTTTAGGCCCTTTTTAAATATTGGTGCTACATTGGCTTTTCTCCAATCAGCTGGTACCATTCCAGTCAGTAGACTGTAAAAATTAGGAATGACGGTCTGGCAATCACTTGACTAAGTTCCCTAAGTACCCTCGGATGCAAGCCACCTGGTCCCGGTGATTTATTAATGTTAAGTTTCTCAAGTCTTATTTTTATTCTGTCCTCTGTTAACCATGGAGGTGCTTCCTGTGTTGTGTCATGAGGATAAACACTGCAGTTTTGGTTACTGAAGCCCCCCGATTCATTCGTGAAGACTGAGGAGAAGAATAAATTCAATACCTTCGCCATCTCCCCATCCTTTGTAACCAGATGTCCTTCCTCATTCTTTATGGGGCCAATATGGTCTGTCCTCCCTTTTTTACTGTCTACATACTTAAATAATTTCTTGGGATTTTTTTTGCTCTCCTCCGCTATGTGTCTTTCATGTTCTATCTTAGCCGTCCTAATTGCACCCTTACATTTCTTGTTGCATTCTTTATAAAGTCTGAATGCTGATTATGATCCCTCAACCTTGTATTTTTTGAGGGCCTTCTCCTTTGCTTTTATATGCATTTTTCCATTGGAGTTAAGCCATCCAGGACTTTTGTTCGCTCTTTTAAATTTATTACCCAATGGGATACATTGGCTAGTGCCCTTATTTAATATACTCTTAAAGCAAACCCATCTCTCCTCCGTATTCTTTGTTCCTAATATTTTATCCCAATTTATGCCTTTTAGCAAAGTTTGTAGTTTAGGGAAGCTGGCTCTTTTGAAATTCAGTGTCTTTGTATTCCCTTTATGTTTCCTATTTGTGTGATTTATACTGAAACGAATTGACCTGTGATCGCTGTTACCTAAATTGCCCCGTATTTCCACATCCGTGATCAGGTCTGTATTGTTGGTAATCAGTAGATCCAGCCATCTGACCCATAAAATTGTCCTGCAAGACATTAAGGAACTGGCGAGCCTTAAATGAATGCACGGTTCCCTCCACCCAGTCTATGTCTAAATAATATAATAATAATAATAATAATAATAATAATAATAATAATAATAAATAATAATTAAAATCCCCCATTATGATAACACTTCCCATCCTTGCTGCTAATCCAAATTGTGATAGGAGATCTGTCTCCACTTCCTCCCTCAGGTTAGGGGGCCTATAGCATACTCCCAGTATTATTTTCCCCTTAGCTTCATCCCTAGCTCCCTCAGTGATGTAATCTCTCACATTCACTTGTATATTATTCTTGATATATAGGCATACCCCTCCCCCTTTTTTACCCTCTCTATCCTTGCGGTAAAGGGTATACCCTTGAATGTTTGCCAGCCAATCATAGAGCTGTTGAACCAGGTCTCTGAAATTCCCACAAAATCCAAATCCTCCTCGTACAACAGTATCTCTAGTTCACCCATCTTGTCCGCCATGCTCCTGCTTAGGTAAGTGTCCTAATATTAAAAGTCAGCAGCTACAGTATTTGTAGCTGCTCACTTTTCATTTTTTCTGAAGGAGCCTGGAGCTCCACTTTAAGTACATCAGCTACATAGACAAGATTGTAATCTTATGAGCCTTTCACTCAGCAACAAAACTACCATGGATAGCTATAACTTACTGGTATTTGCTGAGTATACCTTGGAAGTCACTAGAAGAAGAATTTTTTTTAACAAAATCTGTTCAAGGATATACCAAAAAAAGAGAGTATTCACACTGAACTACTCAGTAGTGATTATTTCTAGACACAAGAAGTGCAAAAGTATAACTTTCAAACCTCAGAACAAGCTGTAGAGTTCTTAAAAACAGTGGACATCAAAAAAGGTGCACCACTAGCTGCTAAAACTTCATCATCAGCATCAGGGATGGGCCCGATGATCAAGTCGAACCTAAGTTCAACTCGAACATCGCCCGCCGACAAGCACCCCATAATGCACTGTGATGCATTGAAGGCTGGTGATTGGCCAAAGCATACGCCTGGAAGATGGGTATAAACAGTGCTAGTAGGATTAAGTGCAAAATAACACACTGAAAACAAATAAAGTGAAATCAATACAGTGTGGAAAACTGCAGTGGCTATTGCAAAGGTACTAAATCTTATGGTATATAAAAAATCAATCAAAACCGCGCTTGCAGACTAGAGTGAATAAGTGCCCATATTATATATTATACAAACATTAATTTATACAAAACTCTTAAATAAAGTGCTAGGTGCTCAAAAAGTGCATAAGTGCTCCAATTTTGTTGCTGGTGCTCCACAAATATGAACGGTGCCATGTGACACACTCACTGAATAGCATGGATCCACAGCGTTGCAGTCTGGGGTCAGAAAAGCTAAGATCAATGGGATCAATTATGGGAGACAAGAATTTCTCTGGAGCCTCTCACAGTGATTGTTTCCATAAATGTTCAAAGACGCTCAATCATACTCATATGTGGAAGACAAAGAAGGACTAATAGTGAGTGGGGTCACAACAAGGGAGTGTGGCAAACGGCGTTGTTCATATTTGTGGAGCACCAGCAACAGTATTGGAGCACCTATGCACTTTTTGAGCACCTAGCGCTTTATTTAAGAGTTTTGTATAAATTCATTTTTGTATAATGTATAATATGGCCATCCATTTGCACTTATTCACTATAGTCTGCAAGCGTGGTTTTGATTTTTTATAAAGCATGCACCTGATATGTATGCTTTGGCCAATCACAGCGCGATGTGCTGTGAGATACATGATTGGCCAACGGCAGGGTGTTTTTGGCCAATCATGATTTAGGACCTAAGTCCACATCCCACACTATATAAGGCTGCTTATACGGCGGCCATATGTAGTGTGTAGGGATGAGCTTCGAGTTCGAGTCAAACTCATGTACGAACAGCGAACAATTTGGGGTGTTTGCGGCAAATTCGAATGCCGCGGAACACCCTTTAAAAGTCTATGGGAGAAATCAAAAGTGCTAATTTTAAAGGCTTATATGCAAGTTATTGTCATAAAAAGTGTTTGGGGACCTGGGTCCTGCCGCAGGGGACATGGATCAATGCAAAAAAAAGTTTTAAAAATGGTCGTTTTTTCAGGAGCAGTGATTTTAAAAATGCTTAAAGTCAAACAATAAAAGTGTAATATCCCTTTAAATTTCATAGCTGGGGGTGTCTATAGTATGCCTGTAAAGGGGCGCATGTTTCCTGTGTTTAGAACAGTCTGACAGCAAAATGACATTTCGAAGGAAAAAACCCATTTAAAACTACTCGCGGCTATTGCATTGCCGGTCCGACAATACACATAGAAGTTCATTGATAAAAACGGCATTGGAATTCCCCACAGGGGAACCCCGAACCAAAAAAAAAAATGACGTGGGGGTCCCCCTAAATTCCATACCAGGCCCTTCAGGTCTGGTATGGATATTAAGGGGAACCCCGGCCAAAATAAAAAAAAAATGACGTGGGGGTCCCCCTAAATGAAGGGTCTGGTATGGATTTTAAGGGGAACCCCGCGCCAAAAAAAAAAAACGGCGTGGGGTCCCCCCAACAATCCATACCAGATCCTTGTCCGAGCACGCAACCTGGCAGGCAGCAGGAAAAGAGGGGGGGGCGAGAATGCTGAACCGTACCAGGCCACCTGCCCTCAACATTGGGAGGGTGCTTTGGGGTAGCCCCCCAAAACACCTTGTCCCCATGTTGATGAGGACAAGGGCCTCATCCCCACAACCCTGGCCGGTGGTTGTGGGGGTCTGTGGGGGGGCTTATCGGAATCTGGAAGCCCCCTTTAACAAGGGGACCCCCAGATCCCGGCCCCCCCTGTGTGAAATGGTAAGGGGGTACTTACCCCTACCATTTCACTAAAAAACTGTCAAAATGTTAAAAATAACAAGAGACAGTTTTTGACAATTCCTTTATTTAAATGCTTCTTCTTTCTTCTTTCTTCTATCTTCCTTCATCTTCTTCTTCTTCTGGTTCTTCTGGTTCTTCCTCCGGCGTTCTCGTCCAGCATCTCCTCTGCGGCATCTTCTATCTTCTCCTTGGGCCGCTCCGCACCCGCTCTTCTCTTCATCTTCTTCATCTTCTTCTTCATCTTCTTCTTTTCTTCTCTTCTTCATTTTCTTCTCCGGGCCGCTCCGCATCCATGCTTGCATGGAGGGAGGCTCCCGCTGTGTGATGGCGTCTACTCGTCTGACGGTTCTTAAATAACGGGGGGCGGGGCCACCCGGTGACCCCGCCCCCTCTGATGCACAGGACATGACGGGACTTCCCTGTGGCATTCCCCGTGACGTCACAGGGAAGTCCCGTCAATTCACCGTGCATCAGAGGGGGGCGGGGTCACCGGGTGGCCCCGCCCCCTGTATTTAAGAACCGTCAGACGAGGAGACGCCGTCACACAGCGGGATCCTCCCTCCATGCCAGCATGGATGCGGAGCGGCCCGGAGAAGAAAATGAAGAAGAGAAGAAGAGAAGAAGAGAAGAAGAGAAGAAAAGAGGAAGAGAAGAAGATGAAGAAGATGAAGAGAAGAGCGGGAGCCTCCCCCCATGCCATGGATGCGGAGCGGCCCGAGGAGAAGAAGATAGAAGATGCCGCGGAGGAGATGCTGGACGAGAATGCCGGAGGAAGAACCAGAAGAGCCAGAAGAACCAGAAGAAGAAGATGAAGGAAGATAGAAGAAAGAAGAAGCATTTAAATAAAGGAATTGTCAAAAACTGTCTCTTGTCATTTTAACATTTTTGACAGTTTTTTACCCCCTTACCATTTCACACAGGGGGGAGGGCCGGGATCTGGGGGTCCCCTTGTTAAAGGGGGCTTCCAGATTCCGATAAGCCCCCCACCCGCAGACCCCCTGAAGGGTCTGGTATGGAATTTAGGGGGACCCCCACGTCATTTTTAAAAAAAATTTGGCCAGGGTTCCCCTTAATATCCATACCAGACCTGAAGGGCCTGGTATGGAATTTAGGGGGACCCCCACGTAATTTTTTTAAAATTTTGGTTCGGGGTTCCCCTGTGGGGAATTCCCATGCCGTTTTTATCAATGAACGTGTATTGTCGGACCGGCAATGCAATAGCCGCAAGTAGTTTTAAATGTTTTTTTTCCTTCGAAATGTCATTTTGCTGTCAGACTGTTCTAAACACAGGAAACATGCACCCCTTTACAGGCATACTATAGACACCCCCCAGCTACGAAATTTAAAGGGATATTACACTTTTATTGTTTGACTTTAAGCATTATTAAAATCACTGCTCCTGAAAAAACGGCCGTTTTTAAAACTTTTTTTGCATTGATCCATGTCCCCTGGGGCAGGACCCAGGTCCCCAAACACTTTTTATGACAATAACTTGCATATAAGCCTTTAAAATTAGCACTTTTGATTATTCATGTTCGTGTCCCATAGACTTTAACGGTGTTCGCGTGTTCGAACGAACTTTTTTCCTGTTCGCATGTTCTGGTGCGAACCGAACAGGGGGGTGTTTGGCTCATCCCTAGTAGTGTGTATTAGTGGAGATAGATTAGGCAGGCAGGTTAGCTAGTGTATTGTGTGTTCAGTCAATGTACTGCAGTATATAATACAGTGTACTCCAGTCAGTGTGAATTACACAGTGTAGTGCAGTGTGTAATACAGTGTAGTGCAGTCAGTATACAGTATATAACACAGAGTAGTGCAGTGTATAATACAGTGTAGTGCAGTCAGTATATATAACACAGTGTAGTGCAGTGTATGATACAGTGTGGGGCAGTCAGTGTGGATAATACAGTGTAGTGCAGTGTGAATAATACAGTGTAGTGTGGTGTGAATAACACAGTGTAGTGTGGTGTGTATAACACAGTGTAGTGTGGTGTAAATAACACAGTGTAGTGTGGTGTGAATAACACAGTGTAGTGCAGCGTGAATAACACAGTGTAGTGCGGTATGTATAATACAGTGTAGTGCAGTTTGAATAACACAGTGTAGTGCAGTGTGAATAACACAGTGTAGTGCAGGGGTGGATCCAGGGGGGGCAACGGGTCAATTGCCCCCCCCCCAGAAAATAGTGAGCAGGCTGTGCTGATGCCGACACCCCCTCAGCTGTTGCTGATAGGCTCTGTGAAGGGACACAGGCAGAGCCACAGCTGCGGGGGATTTTCACCCCTCCTTCTCCTCCTTGAGCTGAGCAGCTGGGAAACTAACAATAGAGGATTATGGGACATGTAGTCCTGGACACCAGCAAGCCCAGGACGATTCCCTGAGAATACCTACAGCCCCCAACATGCAGGATGAGGGAAGAGGAGAAGAGGAACCATGAGCCTCTTGGGTGGAGGGAGCCAGAGAGAAAGTTCCAGTGATTTTACTATATATCCCCCAAGGTAAGAACTTAACTCCAGGTGGGGGGGGGGGGTGAGGGGGATGCAGGCTTCCATAGAGGTACAGGACTTTATCACTGGCTGCTCCCACTCTGTTCTCCCCTCCACCTGGCTGCTCCTACCCTGTCCTCCCCTCCACTTGGCTGCTCCCACCCTGTCCTCCCCTCCACCTGGCTGCTCCTACCCTGTCCTCCCCTCCACCTGGCTGCTCCTACCCTGTCCTCCCCGCCACCTGGCTGCTCCTACCCTGTCCTCCCCTCCACCTGGCTGCATCCACCCTGTCCTCCCCTCCATCTGGCTGCTCCCACCCTATCCCCCCCTCCACCTGGCTGCATCCACCCTGTCTTGCCTTCCACCTGGCTGCTCCCACCCTGTCCTCTCCTGCACTTGGCTGCATCCACCCTGTCCTTCCCTCCACCTGGCTGCTCCCACCCTGCCCTTCTCTCCACCTGGCTCCATCCACCCTGTCCTCCCCTCCACCTGGCTGTTCCTACCATGCCCTCCCCTCCACCTGGCTGCTCCTACCCTGTCCTCCCCTCTACCTGGCTGCTCCTACCCTGTCCTCCCCTCCACCTGGATGCTCCATCCCCTGTCCTCCCCTCCACCTGGCTGCTCCTACCGTGTCCTCTCCTCCCCTTCCTTCACCTGGCTGTTCCCATCCTGTCCTCCCTTCCACCCGGCTGCTCTCACTCTGTCCTCCCCTCCACCTGGCTGCTCCCACTCTGTCCTCCCCTCCACCTGGCTGCATCCACCCTGTCCTTCCCCCCACCGGGCTGCGTCCACCCTGTCCTCCCCTTCCTTCACCTGGCTGCTCTCACTCTGTCCTCCCCTCCACCTGGCTACTCCCACTCTGTCATCCCACCCACCTGGCTGCTCCTACCCTGTCCTCCCCACCACCTGGCTGCTCCTACCCTGTCCTCCCCTCCACCCGGCTGCATCCACCCTGTCCTCCTCTCCACCTGGCTGCTCCCACCCTGTCCTCCCCTCCACCTGGCTGCTCCCACTCTGTCCTCCCCTCCACCTGGCTGCAACCACCAATACTTTTTCAAGACACTGTGTATTTATATGTGTGTGTGTGTATATAATTGCATTTTATAGTTGGCCCCCCTACTTTTGTCCCTGTCCCCCTATGTGCCCCCCTTAAAAATGAAAGCTGGAGATGTCACTGTCTCTCACTGTCCCCCTGCATCACCGCATTTCTGCATCTAAAAGAAGACTGCCATTACTGTGCAGGCACGTGCACCAGAGAGATGACATCATCTCTCACTGCCCGCTCTCACTCTGGGACAACAGGGACACTGTCACTGGACTATGGCAAGTGACAATCCGCATCTGGTGGCAGGTGACAGTGGCAAGTGACACGCTCAGGGCTCCCACTGATTCTGCATTATGGTGAGTTGAACTATTTCATTTTATATTACAATGTAATAATAGAAATAATGCTCTTCAATCATCCTGACACTATATTAACCATGGTGTCATGATGATTGAAGTGCCAACACCAGCCATTGCCCCGACAAATTGCCCGTAAAAATTTTGGCAGTGCCCCTCCCCAGATTAGACTCTGGATCCGCCCCTGGTGTAGTGCAGTGTATAATACAGTGTAGTGCAGTCAGTATATATACAGCACAGTGTGAATAGCACAGTGTAGTGTGGTGTGAATAACACAGTGTAGTGTGGTGTGGATAACACAGTGTAGTGTGGTGTGAAAAACACAGTGCAGTGCAGTGCAGTGTATATTACACAGTATAGTGTGCAGTGGTGGCTGGTGCTCAAAATTTTTTGGGGGGTGGCGCAAACTGAAAAAAAACCCATTAATTGCAGCCTCACTGTGCCCATCAATTGCCACCACTGTGCCCATCAAACGCAACCACTGTGCCCATCAAACTCAGCCACTGTGCCATCAAACGCAGCCACTGTACCATCAAACGCAGCCACTGTACCCATAAATTGCCACCACTGTTCCCATTAAACGCTGTAACTGTGCCCATCAAACACAACCCCTGTGCCATCAAACACAGCCACTGTACCATCAAACACAGCCACTGTACCCATAAATTGCCACCACTGTGCCCATTAAACACAGCCACTGTGCCATCAAACGCAACCACTGTACCCATAAATTGCCACCACTGTGCCCATTAAACACAGCCACTGTGCCATCAAACGCAACTACTGTACCCATAAATTGCCACCACTGTGCCCATTAAACGCGGCCACTGTGCCCATCAAACGCAGCCACTGTGCCATCAAACGCAGCCACTGTGCCATCAAACGCAGCCACTGTGCCATCAAACGCAGCCACTGTACCATCAAATGCAGCCACTGTACCCATAAATTGCCACCACTGTGCCCATTAAATGCAGCCACTGTGCCATTAAACGCAGCCACTGTAACCATCAATTGCCACAAGTGTGCTCCATCAATTGCTGCCAGTTTGCCCTATCAATTGCCGCTAGTTTGCCCCATCAATTGCCACCAGTTTGCCCCAATAAATTCTGCCAGTGTCCCCCCTGCCCTGCACTTACCTGTCTCGGGTCAGCGCATTCCTCCACGCTCCCTCTGAGTCCTCGATGTCTTCTCCCGTCCTCTTCTGCTATGATTGGATGCCCGATAGGCATCCAATCACAGCGCCTGTCGCTTCAGCCAATCAGGTGACAGGTAACCAGACCCGGTGCACCTGATTGGCTGAGAGGCGAGTTATTGTTAGGGAAGCAATTTATTTGATTCCCTAACACAGCACCGTGTAAGCAGCAGTAGAAAAAAAGGTGTAGCGCTTAAATGAAAATAACAACACTAGAAATCATCAAAAATAGACATTCGATCAATCAGCACAAAAGTCCATTTAAGGTGTCTTCATATATGGAGGGAAAGTAAGGCCATCACCATCACCCAATAGTACTGACCCTTACCATCAGTGTATAGGGTATACACTTTTAAATGCACTAGATAACGGCACCACCAATCCTTCCTGCATAAACCGATCCACTCCGCCTATGGTTTGAGCTGATCCTTCTCATATAAGACTATTAAGGGTAAGGAAATCATTCCACTCTCACAGAGACCTAATGCGGGCAAGCGCCGGCATCCACATAGATGTAAAAATAAAAAGGAACGCTCATTGCGCAATGATCGATATAAAATGATTTATTGAAGATAAAAAGAAAAAGAATCCACTCACATTAAACACAGTTTACACAAGCATGTAAAAACGTCCAGCGTTTCAAACCAGTAAGATGGCCGCCACATCACCGCCTGCATCCTGCGACACACATCCCTAGCTCCACACAACTTTTCGTCATAAAAAATGCATCATCACGCACTTCCAAAAACGCCGCCGCTGTAATTCAGATGCCCGGCACCCGACAAGGGGCCGGACACCTGAATAGGGGGCGGTAGCGGTGACAATAGATAGATTCATGGAATGCATGAATCTATCTATTGAATATTGGCGGGTGCAGAAGAGAGGGGGCGGCGCTCCTGCACCCTCTATGGATGCACAACCACTGGTAGTGCGGTGTATATAATACAGTGTAGTGCGGTGTGTATAATACAGTGTAGTGTGGTGTGTATAACACAGTGTAATGCAGGTGTATATAACACAGTGTAGTGCAGTGTGAATAACACATTGTAGTGCGGTGTACATAACACAGTGTGGTGCAGTGTGAATAATAAAGTGTAGTGCAGTGTGAATAACACAGTGTAGTGTAGTGTATATAACACAGTGTAGTGCAGGGTAAATAAAACAGTGTAGTGCAGTGTATATAACACAGTGTAGTGTGTGTGTATAACTGTGTAGTGCAGTGTATATAACACAGCGTAGTGCATGTGTATAACACATTGTAGTGCGGTGTGCATAACACAGTGTAGTGCAGTGTGAATAACACAGTGTAGTGCAGTGTGTATAATACAGTGTAGAGCAGTGTGAATAACACAGTGTAGTGCAGTGTATTTAACACAGTGAAGTGCAGTCAGTATACAGTATATAACACAGCGTAGTGCAGTGTATGATACAGTGTAGTGCAGTCAGTATATATAACACAGTGTAGTGCAGTGTATGATACAGTGTGGGGCAGTCAGTGTGTATAATACAGTGTAGTGCAGTGTGAATAACACAGTGTAGTGCAGTCTGACTAACACAGTGTAATGCGGTGTGAATAACACAGTGTAGTGTGGTGTGTATAACGCAGCATAGCTCCCAACTGTCCCTGATTTTGAGCAATGTCCCTCTGTCCCTCTTTCCTCCTCATTTGTCCCTCATTTTGGTCTGATCTATATAGTTGTATATAAAATTCACTTTTTATCTTTCAAAAAGTGTTTCCCAGTGCTAAACCTTTCATTCAAATTCTAAATTGTTGCATTTGTAATTTTTAAAAGTCAATATAAAGGAATAATAGTAGTAAAAGAAATGCCCTTGTGGATTTAATTAACCTATTTTTTTGTTAATTCTCCTTTAAGGGGGTGAGGCAGGGGGCGTGTCCTATGCCTACACACGTTTGCTAGTAGGTGTCCCTCATTCCCATCACAAAATGTTGGGAGGAAGCTAGTGTATTGTGTGTTCAGTTAATCTACTGCAGTATACAATACAGTGTAGTGCAGTCAGTGTGAATAACACAGTGTAGTGCAGTGTATAATACAGTGTAGTGCAGTCAGTATACAGTATATAACACAGCGTAGTGCAGTGTATAATACAGTGTAGGGCAGTCAGTATATATAACACAGTGTAGTGCAGTGTATGATACAGTGTTGGGCAGTCAGTGTGTATAATACAGTGTAGTGCAGTCTGACTAACACAGTGTGTTGCAGTGTGAATAACACAGTGTAGAGAAAGTCCCGGAGCAGAGAGGAGCAGGGGATCAGCGCAGGGACAGCATGACTTGTGTGGACTGCACAGTCAGGCTGTTTACGCTGGTCGCTTTCCCCTTTAAGGATAAGGGAGGGGCTGGAGCAGAGGAGGAGGCAGAAGGAAATGTAGAGAGGAGAAGGGGGGATGTGACGTCAGTGGAGAGCGTCGGGGAAGAAGATTCGACACGCTCTCACACTGCTCCATAAAAAAAAAAAAAAATAAAAAAAATAAAAAATCCACTGTCATGTCTGAAGTAACGGCGGGGGCTTTGCTCGAACAGCTCAGAGCGGTGGCCGCAACTCAGGGGGCAGACTGGCTGCAGGCTCAGGTCGCAGCCATAATACAGGAGGACAGAGCGGCACCGAGCGGGGGGGGCCAGGAGACTCCACGTGGGCGCCGTTCCAGGCCGCCACAGCGCTTCAGCCCTGACTCTTCTCCTGTGAGTCAGAGGCCCAGGGACCAGCACAGAGGCAGACCGAATCAGCCACCCCCCCCCAGTGCTCAGCAAGCTCGGGGAGCCAGCATGGGAGAGGTGCAGCGTTCACAGCGCAGAGGAAGAAGTGCAGGGATGGGGGAGACCAGCGCAACCCTCGGTTCCCCCCCTCAGCGCGTCGCAGGCGACAGGAACAACCGGATGGAGAGTCGCTGGGGTCAGCAAGCGGTCAGTCGGACCGTCGATCATCGGCAGTCGATCGGGGGGCTGGTCAGGGGGTCCATGCGGCCAGCAGCCCTACGCCAGCCAGAGGTGGAACCTTGAGAAGCACAGTGTCGGTGGTGAACAGAGGTGAAAGGAGAACAGCGGAGGCCCAGCATAGTCAGTGGAACAGAAGTCCGTCTACAAGGCCAGGACGCGGGTCCGGTGTTGCGGCGCAGCGTGCAGGGAGAGAGCAACAGCGGAGACCCCCGGCAGCCAGAGCGGGAACCTCTGGCGTGCAGGCACCGGTCGTTCGCCAGGAGGAAGTCAGCGACAGGTCGGAAGGTGAACTGTCCGGGTCAGAGAGAGACGAGGACCAGGGACAAGCGTCGGCGGTGGATTCCGGAAGGGCGGCTGTTCGGCCCAGTCCTGGGCAGCCTGGTGAGTGCAGATCTAATGTTTCCATTTCTTCTTTATTAGAACAATGGTTAGAACAGGGTAGAAAAGGGGCTCCCTCTGGGGGGGCTGGTTCCGGGGGGGTGAGTGGGGTTAGGTCACCGGCTACACATCCTAGGGAGGCAAGTGAGAGGGCGAGTAGTAAGGGCTTGCAGGATTTGTTGGCTGGTTTGCGGGATTTAGTGCAGCGTTTTGATCCACCCACGGGGGACGGAGCGTCACCGGCGCGGGCGTGGGTCACAACCCCAGAAAAGGAGACGGCTGGGGTAAGTACGCCAGTACCGGCGGTCATGGTGGGTGGAAGTGCGGAGTCAGCGGCCGCAGGGTCGGCGACCGTTGAGTCGCCTGGGACGTCAAGTGGCGATTCCGCCACGAACAGCCAGGGTAAACCTGGAGATAAGAAAGCCGAGTCCGTCAGATTGGCGGATGCGGCGAAAAGTGAAGTGTACGTTTGCTTTGAAGGCCCATTGGGTGCACATCTTAAAGCAGAGGTAAAAGAAAAAATTTGGAAAGGGGAATATGTGGAGATATTCACGTTGTTGCTCTTAGAAAAATTCAATCTGGATAGATTGAAGCCAGAAGAACGCAAAAAAGAGGATGAGGAAAAACGCAGGTATCGGCTGATTCCGCGTACCTTTTCCAATTGGTTGCAAGCGTTCGCTATCCTGGCGAGTGTGGTGGGGGAGAAGGCTCCCGAGCACTGCTCGGCCTTGTTTGTGTACTTGGACGCTATTAGCGAGGCTCATCGGACGTACGGCGGAGTGGCGTGGCTGCGGTACGATGAACAGTTTAGACAACGGATGGCCGTCCGACCGTCACTACGCTGGGATCATAAGGACATCAGCCTGTGGATGAAGCTTATGACGGCGGCGAGGGCTCCGAACCAGTTTTTTCATGCAGGGGTCGGAGGTAGCGCAGCTCCAGGACAGCCGACCGACAAAAAATGGGGCTTCTGCTGGCAGTTCAATGAGGGCACCTGTAAGTTTGGTGCAACCTGCCGGTTCAAGCACACGTGCTCGGGTTGCGGGGGATCCCATGCCCTGTCCAAATGCTTTAGAAGGGGAAAAGGTCGTGGAGGAGAGCCTTCGAACAAAAGGGAAGACCCCAGTACGGGTGGAAAGGATGCGTCCTTTTCTCAGTAGATATCCCGACCGGGAGGCAGCACGGTTATTAGACTCGGGTTTTGAGAGCGGTTTTAAAATACCAGCTTCCTTGGAGGCGGCGCCCCCCTTAGCAAAGAATTTACGGTCGGCTCTCCTGCACCCATCGGTGGTTGCCGAAAAATTGGGAAAAGAGGTACATTTGGGGCGCATGGCGGGCCCTTTTACCTCCGCACCCCTGCCGGGATTGGTGGTTTCTCCGTTGGGGGTAGTTCCTAAGAAGGAGCCCAACAAATTCCGGTTGATCCACCACCTTTCCTTTCCGAAGGGTGCGTCGGTCAACGATGCAATTGCGCCGGAAATGTGTGCGGTGACGTACACTTCCTTTGATGCTGCAGTATCATGGGTGCGGCGCTACGGGCGGGGGGCGCTGCTGGCAAAGGCAGATATTGAGTCTGCTTTCAGGCTTTTGCCGGTTCATCCGGATAGTTTTCACTTGCTTGGGTGCACATGGAATGGCGCGTTCTACGTGGATCGCTGCCTTCCAATGGGATGTTCTATCTCATGCGCCTTTTTCGAGAAATTCAGTTCATTTCTCGAATGGGTGGTCAGGGACGTGTCGGGGATCCAATCGGTAATCCATTACCTGGACGATTTCCTTTGTGTTGGCCCAGCGGGTTCCAACGTTTGTGCGGTCCTATTAGGGACTTTGCAGCACATAGCAGACCGTTTCGGCGTCCCGTTAGCACCAGAAAAGACGGAGGGCCCTACGTCCACCATTGTTTTTCTGGGTATTGAGATAGACTCCATGGGGATGGAGTGTCGGCTACCGGTGGACAAGCTGGAAAATCTTAAGGCGGAAGTACGTGGGACCATTGGCAAGCGTAAGGTGCAATTGCGACAGCTGCAATCATTATTGGGCAAGCTGAATTTTGCTTGCCGAATAATGCCAATGGGCAGGGTGTTCTGCCGACGGTTGTCGGCAGCGACTGCAGGGGTCTCCGCCCCCACTCACTTTGTGACGCTCAACAGGGAGCACAGAGAGGACTTAGGGGTATGGCACGAGTTCTTAGACTCCTTTAACGGGCGGGCCTTGTGGATGTCAGGTCCCATCAGTAATTGGGATCTCGAACTATTTACTGATGCGGCAGGTTCTACGGGCTATGGGGCAATTTTCCAAAGAACTTGGAGCGCCGCCCGTTGGCCAACAACTTGGGTGGAGGCAGGGTTCTTGAAGAACCTGGTCCTGCTGGAATTGTTTCCAATTGTGGTGGCAATGGAAATATGGGGAGAGTCTTTTAGGAATTTGAAGGTGCGGCTGAACTGTGACAACCTAGGCGTGGTTCAGGTGATTAATCGTTTGTCTGCCAAGTCCTTGCCAGTGGTCAGGTTGCTGAGGCATTTAGTGTTGCGCTGTTTGAAAATGAATGTTTTCATCTACGCTGTACACTTACCTGGAGTGGACAACACCGTAGCTGATGCACTGTCTCGTTTTCAGTGGGACAAGTTTCGGGAACTGGCACCAGATGCGGAGCAGCAGGGGGTTACCTGCCCGGACTGGATATGGACCGTTGCCTTGGGAGCGCGGCCAGGTGGATCCAAAACTCCGTGAGTAAGGTCACTTGGGACGCTTACTCTAAGGTATGGCAAGAATGGTTGGCATGCTTAAAAAGTTTAAACATCGACCCTGTGAGCCGGGAGATACCTCAGGCGATGCTATACTTTCTCAATTTAGGTTTCGAGCGGGGCATCTCGGCAGCCGCCATCGATAAAAAAATGGCGGGTTTGGCCTTTCTCTTTAAGTTGCAGGGGCTGCGAGACCATACAAAGGATTTTTGGGTTAGGCAGGCTTTGAAGGGTTACAGAAAAGGTCATAAGAGCAGGGATGGGCGACGACCTGTGTCGTTTGAAATGTTACACGGGCTATTTAGCCAGATTGAAGGCATTTGTAATTCTAGTTTTGAAAGCGCACTTTTTTGCGCGGCTTTTGCTTTAGCGTTCTTTGGGGCGCTACGGGTGGGCGAACTGGTCAGCCCGTCCAAACGTGAAAATGGGGGACTGCAATGGGATGATTTGGTGTGTACACAGGAATCAGTTAGGATTTACATAAAACGGTCAAAAACAGATCAGGCAGGGAAGGGAGTACAACTGGAGGTGTTCCGGATCGCGGGATCACAGATTTGTCCGGTAGCAGCGGTGAAGAAATTTATTGATTTGCGCCCGCGTTGCCCGGGCTCATTTCTGATACATGCGGACAGATCCTCTTTGTCAAAATTCCAGTTTGTTGCCGTGTTCAAAAGGTGTTTATCGGCAGCCGGGTATGACCCCATTAGATACTCGTCCCATTCCTTTCGTATTGGGGCTGCTACTGAAGCGGCCAGGGCGGGCCTGGGTTCTGAGGCAGTTAAGCGTATTGGCAGGTGGGACTCAGATAGGTTTAAGCTTTACATCCGCCCACAATTATTATAGGCTTGTTGAATAAAGGGGGGTGTTTTTTCTTGAATTTTGGGGGGTCCGGGTAAAGTTTTGGTGATTTATTGTTGTGTTCTGTTAACCTTACTTTACAGGTGACTCGGTGGCCCTGGTTTGGATATTGGGCCACTCATTCGTGTTCTGGGGTGCCAAGCGGGCCGACGTTCGGCCGAATGGTAGGCAGCTGGGTATCCCAAGGCAGGAAGCACGGGTAAGGTGGATGGGGTTGTCAGGGATGATGTGGAACAGGGTAAGGTCAGAGGTCCACAAGTTTGCTCGGTGGGACAGGGCCCCGGATGTCCTAGTTTTACATGTGGGGGGCAATGACATGGGGGTCAGGTCTATGAGAGACCTCATACGTGACATAAAATGTGATGTCTTACGTTTACAGGCGGCTTTCCCTGGGATGGTGATAGTATGGTCGGACATGGTGGGTAGAAGGTCATGGCGCTGGGCTTTGTCCGATAAAAAGGTTGATAGGGCCCGTGTGAAGGTAAATAAGGAGGTCAGCAAGTTTGTTATGAGGAATGGGGGAGTGACCATACGGCATAGGGAGTTGGAGGTGGATACCTGGAGGTACCTTAGAAGTGATGGGGTGCATCTTAATGAGGTGGGCACTGATCTTTGGGCGCTTGGTTTGCAGGAGGGGGTACAGCGAGCTTTGAGGGTGTGGAGGTGCTCGCAAGGGTAAGGTTTTACCCCTTGTGAGCGGTGGCAGTGGTTTGGGTCTGTGAGGAGGAGGAGATTGATGGTATGGAGAGTTTACACGGTTGGTACCCATATATAATATGGGCTGTTTAGAGTTTACACGGTTGGTACCCATATATAATATGGGCTGTTTTATGTACCTTCCGGTTACGAGGGGTTAACCAGGAAGGGGAAAAGTTTGGTCACTGAGAAGGTTGGGTACTGTCTCACAGTCTGGGGTTAGCGACTGGAGGCCTTAAAAAGTTTAAGAGTTCCTATGCAGTGACCTGTGGGTGGATTCCCCTCCTAGACTCCAATAATTCCGTGAAGTTATTATTAAAAGTTATTTAAAAGTTATTTATAAAAATGTTATTTATTGGTTTTATATTTTATTAATAAAAGGCCGACAAGGCCATTTACTCCACCACCTTGTCGCGTCATTTGTGGGAGGTATTAGAGGTTAATGGTTAAGGGGTAGCTTCTAGGACTGAAGTTTAGTCCTTCACAGGTCAAGAAAGTCCCGGAGCAGAGAGGAGCAGGGGATCAGCGCAGGGACAGCATGACTTGTGTGGACTGCACAGTCAGGCTGTTTACGCTGGTCGCTTTCCCCTTTAAGGATAAGGGAGGGGCTGGAGCAGAGGAGGAGGCAGAAGGAAATGTAGAGAGGAGAAGGGGGGATGTGACGTCAGTGGAGAGCGTCGGGGAAGAAGATTCCCACCCACCCTCCCTGAGGTTATGGCAATAGGGGACGTTGGTTTTAGGTGGCAGTGGTTTGGGTCTGTGAGGAGGAGGAGATTGATGGTATGGAGAGTTTACACGGTTGGTACCCATATATAATATGGGCTGTTTAGAGTTTACACGGTTGGTACCCATATATAATATGGGCTGTTTTATGTACCTTCCGGTTACGAGGGGTTAACCAGGAAGGGGAAAAGTTTGGTCACTGAGAAGGTTGGGTACTGTCTCACAGTCTGGGGTTAGCGACTGGAGGCCTTAAAAAGTTTAAGAGTTCCTATGCAGTGACCTGTGGGTGGATTCCCCTCCTAGACTCCAATAATTCCGTGAAGTTATTATTAAAAGTTATTTAAAAGTTATTTATAAAAATGTTATTTATTGGTTTTATATTTTATTAATAAAAGGCCGACAAGGCCATTTACTCCACCACCTTGTCGCGTCATTTGTGGGAGGTATTAGAGGTTAATGGTTAAGGGGTAGCTTCTAGGACTGAAGTTTAGTCCTTCACAGGTCATGCAGTGTATAAAATAAAGTGTAGTGTAGAGTGAATAACACAATATTGTGGTGCTACTAAAGTGTTGGTGTTTACAACACTTCTGTGTCACCACTGATCCCATTTTTTTTCATTATCTTTTATTTATTTATTTATTTATTTATTTATTTTTATCTGATAAGGTTCTGTTGCTGCATTATTAGTACTCCCCCTTCTGTGTCGCAGGTGTTATTCCTTCTGCATCAGCACAGCAGTGGTATACTTTTTTTTTTTGGTGGCGTAGTAGCACTAAGAATATTTAGGGCATAATTGCTGTCCCCCTTCTGTGTCGCAGGTGTTCCTCTTTCCGCATTAGCAGTGGTTTCCTTTTTTTTTGCATTGGTGCAGCAGCACTATGAATATTTAGGCCATAATTGCTGTCCCCCCTTCTGCGTCAGTGGTGGTTCCCTTTTTCTTTTCTTTTTTTTTTGGATTTTTGCATTTTTTTTTTGTCCAGCAGCAGCAAAAAAAAAATTCTCCATAATTGCTGTTCCTTCTTCTGAGTCGCAGGGGGTCTTCCTTCTGCATCACCACTCTTTGTTTTATTTTGGCCTTTTTACATTTTTTTTAATATTTTTTTTTTTTTTTTTTTTTTTTGTAGCAGCAGTAAAAAAAAATTCTCCACAATTGCTGCAGCCTTATTTTCTTTATTAAAAAAAAAAAAAAAAACCTAGAATAAAATGGTTTATAGTGCACCATGCACAAAAGTATTGCACCCAAGCACCATATTCTCATCCCACACTCTATAATAAAAAGTTATAAAAATCCCCCCCAAAAAATAAAAAACAATAAAAAAACGGTCTATAGTGCACAAAGCACAAAAGTATCGCACCCAATCACTATATTTCCACCCCACACTCTATAATAAAAAATTAAAAAATCACCCCCAAAAATCCCCATCGTGTCCCAAAGGCCAACAATCCAAATAGCAAGGATAACTTGCCACACATTTGTGGTAGTATTGAATTGTAAGTCTTGTTAACTTGCTGCACATCTTCCCTGGCAAGTTGTACACTTGCAGAGCATTTGAAGCACAAGTTATAGTTGACCCTTTTCCAAATTGTAGAAATATTGCATGGCAAGTCTCTAGCAAGAGCGAAGTTGCAGTCGTGAGTCTACAGCAAGAGCTCTGCAAGTCTGTAGCAAGAGCCCTGCAAGGCTACAGCATGAGCCCCGCAAGTCCCAGCAAGAGCTCTGCAAGTCTACAGCAAGAGCCCTGCAAGTCTACAGCAAGAGTTATGCAAGTCTATAAAATGGTGAATCGCTCCAGGTGGTCTACTGAAGAAAACACCCTCCTTAAAGTGGAAGCCAGGTGCAGGCTTGGCACGAGCAATATTGAAGAAGTTAATTCTGGACAGCCGCACTCTGATAAAAGCCTTTATTGTAATGAATAGTCAACGTTCATGTGACAACAAAAGCAGGACAAACAGTTCACGTGTTTCACAACATCATTGTTGCTTAGTCATAGCCTGTTTGTCCTGCTTCTGTTGTCACATGAACGTTGACTATTCATTACAATAAAGGCTTTTATCAGAGTCCGGCTGTCCAGAATCCATTTCTTCAATTATGCAAGTCTATAGCCAGAGTTATGCAAGTCTCCGTTTTTGGCAAGAAAAAAGAAGCAAGCAGCGCAAATCTATAATCCCACAATCTGGTGATAGTGAACCCACTGCTATTAACCTAATCCCTTACTGTACATGTGTGAAATACATTTAATCCAACAATCATATGTAATGATAAACCCTGTGTCATTGCATAAAATAAATAATCTAGCATACAAAATTATTTGTTTCTGTGAAACAACCCAGATAGCAAGTAATAGTGCTGCAAGTTTGAAAATGACTTGCTAAGCTATTGCTAAACTTGCCAGGTTTCACAAGTTTGTTGCATAATTGCAGCAAGTCCGCATTGCATGACTCCAGATAAACATTCTTTGCAAACATTCTGCAAGTCTGCTGCAAGTTCTGGTTCAGTTATGTTGAGCAATAGTCATCCCACCACGGAGGTCACTGTGGCTGTACTTTCATGATTGATCCCTGCTGTGTGTAAGGTGTTTCTTTAATTGGTGCTGGGGCAGCCATAGAATGACTTTGGGAGTGGTGTGCAGAGAGGTGAGTGGTAACCATGAGATCTGATATGGAGTTCAGGGAGGTAGAACTCAAGAAGTGACTAACCCTAATATCCCAATGGTGTAGCACAATTTGCAATGTTTTATTTTCCAAAGTTTAAATGCTGAGACTTAGCAGAAAATGTGTCTATTTAACAAGAGGTGGAAATAGAAACCTCAAAGACCCGGTGCAAGAAACCTGGTAGTTCCACCACTGTATAGAGGACTATAAATCCCATCAATACAGTAACAATGCAACACCAGCTATAGGGGGTGTATATAGAGAGCCATGCATTGTATATACAGAGATGACTGAACTGTACTGTGTTGTAAAGAGATCCATGTACTGTATACAGGGAGACCCATTCATTTTTCTGTATACAGAGAGAACCATGCATTGTGCTGTATACAGAGAGATCCTTTTCATTGGAAATAGGAAAAGGTTGATACTTTTGTCACCATCTATACCAGGCTCACCTCACTCTACAGAGGTCTCAGGTCACATGACCTTTCTGGTCTAGACATGCCTTATATCCCTGACAGTAAAGCAGAGATGAGTGGAGGGTTCCCCAACTACTGGTTTTTCGACTGTGCTGTATTGGGCTTGGTCTATAAATGGCTAGATTTGCCTCCTACATTGTGTGCAATGTCTACCATTTCCCTCTTACATTCTGTTGACGTCTTCTGTAGCTTTATTCCTGGCTGGCTATTTTCTGCAATCTCTGTATTTATGCATCTGTTGCCCCTCGATCTGAAAGCACAACGATTTCCATCATGGAATGCCCGGTGTATTTGTGTATATGTAATAATAAGAATAAAAAATGTTGCGCTAATTTAAGAAGCTATGCGGCAAAAATAGGCAAATATGCAGAAATGACTTCCCCTAATTAAAAAATAAATAAATAAAATGCAGTAATATGTGATAATATGCGATAATGTTGTGAAACGGTGATAAAGTGCACTAATTCAAGAAGTTATGCAGCAAAAATAAACATATGCATGAATGACTATCCCTCATTTAAAAAAATATGCAATAATATGCGATAATAAGGGAAACAGTGATGGCTAATTCAAGAATCTAAGCAGCAAAAATAGACAAATATGCATGAATGCCTATCCCTAATTAAAAAAAAAACACACAAAACAAGAATTTCAGTAATATGTGAAACAGTGATAAAGTGCACTAATTCAAGAGTCTAAACAGCAAAAATAGACAAATTTGCATAAATGACTATCCCTAATTAAAAAAAAAAAAAATATATATATATATATATAAATATGTAAAACACTTTTCCAATTTGTAGCAAATTTGCATGGCAAGCCTCTAGCAAGATCAAAGTTGCAGTTGGGAGTGTACAACAAGAGCTATCTAAGTCACAGTGACCCCTGTGGTGGGAGGATTATTGCATAACATAACTGAACCAGATCTTGCAGCAGACTTGCAGAATGTTTGCAAAGAAAGTTGATCTGGAGTAATGCAATGTGGACTTGCTACAATTGTGCAACAAACTTGTAAAGCCTGGCAAGTCTAGCAATAGCTTAGCAAGTCATTTTCAAAATTGCATCACAATTGCTTGCTATCTGGGTTGAATTAGTGCATTTTATCACTGTTTCACATATTGTCGCATATTATTGCAATTTTTGTTTTGTGTTTATTTTATTTTATTTTTTCAAATAACAGTTTTTTATTTATTATACGTAGTAGCGATACAAGATGAAGGAACATAGAAAAGCACAAATATTATCCAGTCTATCCACCTGTGATGTCAAACTTGTATTCAAGACAATAAGGATATTAAAGTTATGCTAAGTTTCAATATTATATTAACATTTAACTTTTAGCAGTTCCTTTGGGATATAAAAAAACATTAATTCAGTTACTGAGTTATATCACGGTATCTTTGACTGAAAAAAGGGGGGGTAAGAAGAAGGAAGAGAAAGGGGATAAAAGAGGAAATGAGCCATCTGGGTAGATTTATTACCTGGTCATGGTGGGTCCTCCCAGAGATGCCACAGCTCCCAGACCCTATTATGTGCTTCCAATCTGTCCTGTATTCTAGCCGTCATTTTCTCCATCAGTTCAACATCTTTAATTCTAGAGTAAAGATCTTCAGCAGAGGGTGGAGTACGTGCACAGTTTCACCTACAGTATAGCTACCTGAATACAAGTGCTTGTGTTCTTCTTCTGATCCTATTAATAGCACAGGCAGGCTCTTGAAGTATTTACAGTTGGTGTACTATGTACCCTGCACAGTTGCACCTACAGTATAGCTACCTGGAGACAAGTGCTTGTGTTGTTCTTCTGATCCTATTAATAGCAGAGGCAGGCTCTTGAAGTATTTACAGTTGGTGTACTGTGTACCCTGCACAGTTGCACCTATAGCTACCTGAAGACAAGTGCTTGTGTGATTCTTCTGATCCAGGCAGGCTCTTGAAGTATTTACAGTTAATGTACTGTGTATCCTGCACAGTTGCACCTATAGCTACCTGAAGACAAGTGCTTGTGTGCTTCTTCTGATCCTATTAATAGCACAGGCAGGCTCTTGAAGTATTTACAGTTAGTGTAAATGTGTACCCCGCACAGTTGCACATATAGCTACCTGAAGACAAGTGCTTGTGTTCTTCTTCTGATCCTATTAATAGCACAGGCAGGCTCTTGAAGTGTTTACAGTTAGTGTACTGTGTACCCTGTACAGTTGCACCTACAGTAAAGCTACCTGAAGACAAGTGCTGGTGTTCTTCTTCTGATCCTATTAATACTACAGGCAGGCAGCTTGAAGTATTTATAGTTATGCCGCGTACACACGGTCGGACTTTTAGGCATACTTGGTCCGCCGGACCAGAGTCTGCCACACAATCCGACTGTGTGTAGGCTCTGGCGGACTTTTTTTTCCCAAAAGTCCGCCGTACCTAGATTTAAAGCATGCTTCCTGATGGAAAGCCCATTCGTCTGCATGCGTCTGTATGCTGGTCTGACGGACCAGATACGACGCAAGGGCAGAGTACTGCATCTCGTGCTCGCTGCAAATTTTCCTATTGCGGTGAGTGCGGGGCATCCCAGGCCCTTACGTCTGGTATGGATCTTAAGGGGAACCCCTACGCCAAAAAATCGGCGTGGGGTCCCCCCAAAATGCATACCAGACCCCGATCCGAGCACGCAGCCCGGCCGGTCAGGAAAGGGGGTGGGGACGAGCGAGCCCCCCCCCCCTCCTGAACCATACCAGGCCGCATGCCCTTAACATGGGGGGTTGGGTGCTTTGGGGGAGGGGGGGCACCCTGCTGGGCCCCCCCACCCCAAAGCACCTTGTCCCCATGTTGATGAGGACAAGGGCCTCTTCCCGACAACCCTGGCTGTTGGTTGTCAGGGTCTGCGGGCGGGGGGCTTATCAGAATCCGGGAACCCCCTATAATAAGAGGGCCCCCAGATCCCGGCCCCCCACCCTATGTGAATGAGTATGGGGTACATGGTACCCCTACCTATTCACCTAGGGAAAAAGTGTCAATAATAAAACACTCTACACAGGTTTTTGAAGTAATTTTATTAGACAGCTCTGGGGGGGTCTTCTTCCGGCTTCGGGGGTCCCTCCGCTTCCTCTTCTCCTGGTGTTGCAGTTCTTCGGCCAGCTCCTCCGCTATCTTAATGCCGCTCTCTTGCCAGCGGAGGTCCGGACTTTTGGCTTCTTGTCTTCTTCCCTCTTCTCTTCTCCAGATATTGACACAACGGTCTCTCCAGCTGGACTGATCTCTGAGCGCTCCGATGTGACTTATATAGGCGGAGACCCCACCCCCTTATGCCATCACAGTCCCTGGGCATGCTGGGACTGTGACGTTTTAGGGGGCATGGTCACCGGGTGATGTTGACCACGCCCCCTAAAACGTCACAGTCCCAGCATGCCCAGGGACTGTGACGGCATAAGGGGACGGGGTCTCCGCCTATATAAGTCACATCGGAGCGCTCAGAGACCAGTCCAGCCAGGGAGACACTTGTGTCAACATCTGGAGAAGAGGGAAGAAGCCAAGAAGACAAGAAGCCAGAAGTCCGGACCTCCGCTGGCAAGAGAGTGGCATGAAGATAGCGGAGGAGCCGGCCGAAGAACTGGAACACCGGGAGAAGAGGAACCAATGGGACCCCCGAAGCCAGAAGAACCCCCCCGGAGCTGTCTAATAAATTACTTCAAAAACCTGTGTAGTGTGTTTTATTATTGACATTTTTTCCCTAGGTGAATGGGTAGGGGTACCATGTACCCCATACTCATTCACATAGGGTGGGGGGCCGGGATCTGGGGGCCCTCTTATTATAGGGGGCTCCCGGATTCCGATAAGCCCCCCGCCCGCAGCCCCCGACAACCAACGGCCAGGGTTGTCGGGAAGAGGCCCTTGTCCTCATCAACATGGGGACAAGGTGCTTTGGGGTGGGGGGCCCCACAGGGCGCCCCCCCTCCCCCAAAGCACCCACCCCCCATGTTGAGGACATGCGGCCTGGTACGGTTCAGGAGGGGGGGCGCTCGCTCGTCTCCACCCCCTTTCCTGACCAGCCAGGCTGCGTACTTGGATCGGGGTCTGATATGGATTTTGGGGGGGACCCCACACCGATTTTTCGGCGTAGGGGGTTCCCCTTAAAATCCATGCTAGGCCTAAGGGCCTGGTATGCACCACGACGGGGCTTGCAAGGTGTCAATCTCGACGATAAAAGCTGCGAGATTGACTTCCTTTTCTAGTCCCGTCGTACCCGAGTCACGTTCAAAATGAACGGACTTGTCCGTGTGTGGGCAAGTCCGTTCATTCTGAAAGTCCGCCGTAACTCCGGCGAAAGTCGGGTGGACCTAGCCTGCCGGAAAGTCCGGTCGTGTGTAGGCAAGTCCGTCCGTTGGGAAAGTCTGGCGGGAAGAACGTCGGACCAAGTATGCCAGAAAGTCTGCTCATGTGTACGCGGTATTTGTGTACTGTGTACCCTGCACAGTTGCACCTGTAGCTACCTGAAAACAAGTGCTGGTGTGCTTCTTCTGATCCTATTAATACCACAGGCAGGCATTCTGCTAGCTGCTGTATAATCAGTATATATATACATCCCAGTTTTGTGCAGCTATATCTCACTGTAGTGCAGGCCATTAGTATGTCTGGAAGGCCAACAAGGAAAGGCAGACAGTCACAAGCCAATAAAAGAGGGCAAGCAGGCTCTGTGTCTAGAGGCAACATTGCTGGTCATGGACACAGTGCATCCTCATCAGCACGTGGCCGTGGGACATGCTTGTTCTTTTTTTCAGCAGCTGGCCGTGTTGAGCCGCAATATGCGGAAGACTTGGTAGAGTGGATGACCAAGCCGTCCTCATCCTCCTTATCCTCTCTCACCCAGGCTCAGGGTACGTTGTCTGGCAAAGCAGCTGCCAATGCAGCCTCTTCCCTCGGCTCAATGGGATCAGTCACTCCTTCCCTAGCCCCACCATGTCCTCCTGAGGAGTCCCCCGAACTGTTTGACCACAGTGTTGGGTACATGCTCCATGAGGATGCCCAGCGTTTTGAAGGCTCTGATTAAAGTACTCAGCTAGAGGAAGGCAGTAACGTGAACCCAGACAGAAGGGGTGCCCACGAAGGACAGCAATCTGCCAGTCATGTTCCCCCAGCTGAAGCATACTGCCAGCTTTGCTCCAGTGATGAGGAGGGAGGGGATGATGAGGTCACTGACTCCATGTGGTGCCTGATAGGAGAGAGGAGGTGGAGGAGCAGGAGGCACATAACCAATGAGGCAGGATGCCCTCCAGGGGCCAGCTTAAGGGCATCACACCGACTGCATCACACCGCAGAGCTCCGCATGTGCAGGGCGCTGCTGTCTCTGCGCTTTATTCCAAAAGTTCTTTGGTGTGGGCCTTTTTTGAGATGAGTGCATCAGATCCCACTGCTGCTATTTGCAACATATGTCTCAAGCATATCTCGCTTGGCAAAAACATCACCCGCTTGGGCACCACATGCTTGACCAGACATATGTTGACCTGCCATGCAGTTCGTTGACAAGCGTACCTAAAAGACCCACACCAAAGAACAAGGAGGACCTCTCCTTGCTCCTCATCAGCTGGGATCTCCAACCTCACTATACCTTCAGTCCTCTCTGAGACCTGCACTGAGAGGAATGAAGGAGTAGAATTAGGTGTGTCACAGCCAAGTACAGTAGGTGACCGCGAGATTGTGTCAATCTCGCCGCATTTCTCGGCGAGATTTGACACCTGTGAGCCCCGTCGCAGGGGCCAGCGCCGAGATGCTTCATTCATCGCGAAAGGAAAACGTTGTTTTCCTTCCGCGATGAGTGACAGGCAGTGCTGACAGCTGTCTAGTATGAATCCTGAGGCGGGAACATCGCGCCAAATTTTAAATGAAAAAAACGGCATGGGTTCCCCCCCAGGGGCATACCAGGCCCTTAGGTCTGGCATGGATTGTAAGGGGAACCCCCTACGCCGAAAACTTGGCTTGGGGGTCCCCCCAAAATCCATACCAGACCCTTATCCGAGCACGCAGCCCGGCCGGCCAGGAAAGGGGATGGGGGCGAGCGAGCGCCCCCCCCCCTCCTGAGCCGTACCAGGCCGCATGCCCTCAACATGGGGGGGTGGGTGCCTTGGGGGAGGGGGGCGCCCTGCGGGGCCCCCCACCCCAAAGCACCTTGTCCCCATGTTGATGAGGACAAGGGCCTCTTCCCGACAACCCTGGCCGTTGGTTGTCGGGGTCTGCGGGCGGGGGGCTTATCGGAATCCGGGAGCCCCCTTTAATAAGGGGGCCCCCAGATCCCGGCCCCCCACCCTGTGTGAATGAGTTTGGGGTACATGGTACCCCTACCCATTCACCTAGGGAAAAGTGTCAATATAAAAAAAAACACAGTACACAGGTTTTAGGAGTTATTTATTAGTCAGCTCCGGGGTCTTCTTCCAACTTCGGGTGTCTCCTTCCGACTTCTCCCGGTGTTCGGCCTCTTCTCCCAGTGTTCGGCCTCTTCTCCCGGGCCCCGCCGCTATCTTCTTCCAGCTCTATTGCCAGCGAGGGGCCCGGTCTGCTGCCGCTGTCTCGCCGCCGCTGTCTTGTAGCCGCTGTCTCTTCTTCTCTTCTTCCCCGATGTTGACATGACGCTCTCTCCGGCTCGAATGCTGTGTGTGAGCTGCGGAGCCATTTATATAGGCCGTGACCCCGCCCCTTTACGACGTCATGGTCCCAGCATGCGCAGGGACTCTGGGGTCACGCCCCCTTATGACGCTAGAGTCCCTGCGCATGCTGGGACCATGACGTCGTAAGGGGGCGGGGTCACCGCCTATATAAATGGCTCCGCAGCTCGCACACAGCATTCGAGCCGGAGAGAGCGTCGTGTCAACATCGGGGAAGAAGAGAAGAAGAGACAGCGGCTACAAGACAGCGGCGGCGAGACAGCGGCGACAAGACAGCGGCAGCAGACCGGGCCCCTCGCTGGCAATAGAGCTGGAAGAAGATAGCGGCGGGGCCCGGGAGAAGAGGCCGAACACCGGGAGAAGAGGCCGAACACCGGGAGAAGTCGGAAGGAGACCCCCCGAAGTTGGAAGAAGACCCCGGAGCTGACTAATAAATAAATCCTAAAACCTGTGTACTGTGTTTTTTTTATATTGACACTTTTCCCTAGGTGAATGGGTAGGGGTACCATGTACCCCAAACTCATTCACACAGGGCGGGGGGGCCGGGATCTGGGGGCCCCCTTATTAAAGGGGGCTCCCGGATTCCGATAAGCCGCCCGCAGACCCCGACAACCAACGGCCAGGGTTGTCGGGAAGAGGCCCTTGTCCTCATCAACATGGGGACAAGGTGCTTTGGGGTGGGGGGGCCCCGCAGGGCGCCCCCCCTCCCCCAAGGCACCCACCCCCCCATGTTGAGGGCATGCGGCCTGGTACGGCTCAGGAGGGGGGCGCTCGCTCGCCCCCACCCCCTTTCCTGGCCGGCCGGGCTGCGTGCTCGGATAAGGGTCTGGTATGGATTTTGGGGGGACCCCACGCCAATTTTTCGGTGTAGGGGGTTCCCCTTACAATCCATGCCAGACCTAAGGGCCTGGTATGCTCCTGGGGGGGACCCACGCCGGTTTTTTCATTTAAAATTTGGCGCGGTGTGCCCGCCTCAGGATTCATACCAGACAGCTGTCAGCACTGCCTGTCACTCATCGCGGAAGGAAAACAAAGTTTTCCTTTCCCGATGAGTGAGCCAGCGCGACATGCACAGTACCCTGTCGCCGAGAACCAGCGCGATGCTATCGCGCTGGAAACACAATCTCGCGGTCAGGTACTGTACTTGCGGGCAATCTGCTATCGGTACACCGATGTCACATTGTACCAGGCAAATTTCTCTGCCCCAGCTGCTGCACCGCTGAAAGAAGTTCACTCCCAGCAATCCACATGCCCAGCGGTTGAATGCTAGCTTGGCTAAATTGCTAGCACTTCAACTGCTGCCTTTTCAGTTGGTAGACTCTGCCCCTTTCATGAGTTTGCGGAATGTGCGGTTCCTCAGTGGCAGGTTCCCAAACGCCACTTTTTCTCATGGAAGGTGATTCCAGCTCTCTACTGGCATGTGGAAGGCAATGTCTTGGACTCGCTGGACAGGGCGGT
This sequence comes from Lithobates clamitans, assembly GCA_037952925.1. Classification (NCBI taxonomy): domain Eukaryota; kingdom Metazoa; phylum Chordata; class Amphibia; order Anura; family Ranidae; genus Lithobates; species Lithobates clamitans. Next base: position 4,972,186 of record JBBGZY010000434.1, on the reverse strand, counting down.
CAGTGGTAAGGTGCATATTACAGCTGACTCATGGTCCAGCAGGCATGGACAGGGACGTTATCTTTCACGGCGCATTGGGTGACTCTTCTGGCAGCTGGGAAGGATGCAGGACAAGGTGCAGTAGTGTTGGAGGTTGGTCCACTACCACGCCTCCAAAATGATACTACTGGTGATTCAGACACACCTCTCTCCTCCACCCCCTCCTCTTCTTTTTCCTCCATAGCCTCTTCCTGTGCTTTGTCTTCGGAACCAGCGGTGCTCCGTAGTCGTTCAAGGGGCTATGCAAGTACGCAGGCCAAAAGATGCCATGCGGTGCTTGAACTGGTGTGCTTGGGGGACAGGAGCCGCACTGGGGCAGAGATTCTGTCAGTTCTGTAGGGGCAGGCTCAGAGGTGGTTGACGCCACGCCAACTTCAGCCAGGAATGGTGGTTTGCGACAATGGCACCAACCTCCTTTCTGCCCTCCGGCAGGGACAACTGACCCATGTGCCCTGTTTGGCTCATGTCCTTAACTTGGTTGTGCAGTGGTTCTTGGCCAGGTATCCAGGTTTACAGGATGTCCTGAGGCAGGCCAGGAAAGTCTGTGTGCATTTCTGCAGGTCATTTAATGCCAGTGCTCGGCTGGCTGACCTCCAAAAGGAATTTAACCTGCCCAAGAACCGCCTAATCTGTGACATGCCCACCAGGTGGAACTCAACGTTGGCCATGCTGCAGTGGCTGCACACGCAGCAGAGGGCCATTAATGAGTACCTATGCGACTATGGCACCAGGACAGGGTCAGGGAGCTTGTTTTTTTTTTCCCACGCCAGTGGGCCATGATCAGGGATGCATGCGCTGTCCTGTGACCATTTGAGGAGGCCACGAGGATGGTGAGCAGTGACAGTGCATGCATCGGTGACACTGTCCCCCTTGTCCATCTGTTGGAGCACACGCTGCGTGGAATAATGGACAGGGCACTTGAGGCAGAACTTATGTGCAGTTAATCTCCCCCCCCCTTCCTTCTTTCATCATGCCCTTCCCCCTTCTCTGTTTTTGCTCTTATCACTGCTTTTAACTGCTTTCCTGATCCCTTTAACATTCTTGGGATCAACATAATCCTTCTTGAGTATATGCCGTTGAATAAATGCCCTTTATAATTGTCATCACTGTTATAATTATATTTACTTTATTTTACATTGTTTGTTAATTTGTAACTCATTTCGTACTTTGTATATTATGATTAGGGTAACTTAGGTCTGTGGCATTAGCTATGTATCAAAATAATGATAGATCTTATGTATTGCTTTGAAATTTTGATGGTTCCTTTTTATCTCTGAGCGATTGATTGTATGGATTCATTGTCATGTATATGGAGCACTACATGACTACCACTGTGCCTGTCCCTCTACCCCTCTTCCGCTGCATGGACACACAAGGGCTGATTGTCGTTGACAGATGGCCCGCCCCTTCGGCCCGTGTTCACGCCCCCTGTCCGTTCAGTTCTACATGGGCCTCTTTTACCTCCCTCCTTTGGTGGGTGGAGTTCATTCCCTTCCTCTCCTCCCCCATTGGTAGGCCTGTGCCCTGATCACGCCCTGGCTTGTCATCATCACTTGGTTGTCCTCACATCATGTGATTCAGGTCGCGCTTGGCATCTTGGGCATTATAAGCTATTGTCCCTGGACACTGCGCAGGTGCACGGGTCTTCCTTCGTTCGCTCCCGATTGGCTAATTAGCAATGCCGAATAGGTGGGGGGTTTAAAAGGACATGTCTTCACTTGCTGACTTCCTTGAGCGCTGTTGCTTTGCTAGCTATGTATAAGGTAAATTCTGGTTCTGAACAAATCCCTCATTTCTCTTGCTGCCCCCCTTTCTTTCATCATTAGATCTTCATTGTATTACTGTGCTGATTTTGGGCTTTTTATTGAATTAGACTTAGGTGATTGAACTACCTGGATATTTTTGGCATCCAAGTGTGGCTCTTGCCTCCAGCTTTCCACATTGCCTTATCTCACTTCATTGGGCTTTCTTTTTTTTTTTTTTTTTTTTTTAAAGTTTTTATTTGCCAAAAAAAATTATACATCTTATTTGCAAAATATAATAGACAAAAGTATACATGTTACAGTCCAGAATGCATTCAGAAGCAGAACCTGCATACAAATAAAGAAATATTATATGTATTATGCTGCGTTTGTCATTATTCGTTAAATCATTGGCTGTTTTCTTGAAACTCAGGACTAATTGATCTTAGGCTAAACAGTTGTATAGAACAAAAGCTATACAGTATTCAAATAAAAGCAACTAGAGGGAATTATCCCTCATAAAGTAAAAAACGAAAAAAACTTTTTTGTGCTGCGTGCTGCTGTGATTCAACTCCCAACTAGATCTTTTAATTACTATCCATTGATTCTCTAGTATCCTACGGAATTACTGGGTGGATTGTAGTATGTTTTCAGAGTTAATCCATCTTCCCCATACTTTATTAAATTTTTTTATTTGATCCTCTAGACTCATATGTCATTTTATACTGGTGGTGATATTGGCATTAACCAAACCTTTCCAGGCATTCAATGTATGATAGTCTCTCCTGACCCAATGAAGTACAACTAGTTTCCTTACATAGTAAAACAGTAGTCTTAGTAGTGTTCTCATGTTATTACTCATAACTTCATCTTCTATGATCCCCAAAAGGCCCAGAAAAGGGCTGCATATGTTCGGTATATCTAAAGTATCAGCAATAAATTGAGTCACCTGAGACCATAATGGCCTAACCCTGTCACATTCCCATACCATATGTATAAAAGAGCCTTCTTCCCTCAAGCATTTATGACAAATAGGGTCCACCTTCTTTCCCATTTTCTAGAGTCTCAAAGGGGTATAGTACATCTGATGTAAGTACCTTAGCTGTATTAATTTGTCTCTAGCAGATATAACTGTGGGCAAGTATGATGCCAGAACATTTTCCCATTGACCATCTGTAATTTCTGGTATGATCTCCACCCATTTTCCTTTAAGTTTACTTTCTCTAGGATACTCCTCTGCCAAAAGTGTATTGTAGTATGTAGAAATTCGTTTAGTATGATCTGGAGTAGCCAGTAGTCTTTCTATCGTAGAGTTTTCCAGTGTCACCGGTCCAACCCCAAATTGAACATAAGCAGCGTGTCTCAATCTGGTAAATTGGTATTCCCAGGTCTTTGGAACATTCAGTTCTCTTCGCAACTGCGAAAAGGTTTTTAGTTCCCCATTGATATACAATTGGTGCAGGTATGTGAGCCCATATTTAGACCATCTAAATCCGTCTTCTAAATTAAAGAATTCTTTCAGGTTGGGGTTGAACCACAACGGCGCATTAGGGGATAAATGAAGGGGGTTATCTTTTATATGTTTCATACAAATCCCCAATACCTTTTTAGCAGATTTTAGTATCTCCTTGCCCCCTACGGTGGGGACTTCTCCCCTGAAAAAAAAATTCAGTAAGGTTTCATAAGATGTCACCATTGCTGCTTCAACTGCAACTGCAGCATTATTTAATTGTGGGAACATTCTCCAATGAATAAATACTAATTGGGATGCTAAATAGTATAGTCTCAGGTCAGGTATCGCCGGACCACCTCTGTGAACAGGTAACTGCAACACCTCAAGAGAGACTCTTACCGCTTTATTGCCCCATAAAAAAGATGTTAATAGGGAGTTTATGTGTTTGAAAATTCTTTTTGTGATATAAATTGGGGCGTTAGAGTGGATGTACAAAAATTTCGGAAGGAAGATCATTTTAAATATGCTAGCCCTGCCATAGAGTGTAAGTGGAAGGTCCTTCCATTTCTGTATTCTGTCACTGAATGCTCTGATGATAGGCCATAAATTGTCCTCGATGAATGAATCTACAGGTGGTTGGACCATTACACCCAGGTATTTAAATTTCTCTACAATAGCCAGGGGGCACTGGGCTGGGAGTATTAAGTCCGGCTGTGAGTCTAGCGGAAAGAGGACTGATTTGGTCCAGTTGATCCTGAAGCCAGAGAAATTCCCGAACTCCCGGATCAACGAGACTGCCGTGGCCAACGACTGCTCTGGATCTCAAGTATGGGAGCATGTCGTCAGCGTATAACGACACACGCTCTTCCAGATCTCCTATCATAAACCCCTGTAGCGTGACATTAGTTCTAAGTGTAGCCGCCAATGGCTCTATGGCCAAAGCAAACTGAAGAGGAGACAGGGGGCAACCCTGCCTCATTCCCCTATAGACCTTGAAAGGTGCAGAAATAGAGCCGTTCACTCTAATACTTGCTCTGGGGTCATTATACAAAAGTCTAATCCATGAAATAAATTTTGATCCGAAACCCAGCTTACCTAAAAGCAAAAATAAATAGTTCCACTCTACAGAGTCGAACGCCTTTTTGGTGTCTAAAGATGCCATAACTCTTTTTCCTTTTATTATCATGAGGCGTCTGGAGGTTAACATATAGTCTACATAGGTTCATTTGAGTGGAACGTCCGGGTATAAATCCAGTTTGATCTGAATTAATTAGTTTAAGCATCACCGACTTCAACCTACCGGCTAAAATCTTGGCCAGTATCTTGACATCGGTATTTATCCAAGAAATTGGCCTGTATGACTCACATTCCTGCGGATCCTTTCCTGGCTTGGGTAACACTATTATTAATGCTTCCCTCATGGACTCTGGTAATATGCCTTCTTTCTCTGCAGCTATAAAGACTTTTTGTAGTATTGGCACTATCTGTTCTTTATGCAACTTGTACCACTCAGCTGGAAATCCATCCAAGCCAGGTGATTTTACCCGGCCTGAAGGATGAGATTGCACCACCAATCTCCTCCAGGGATATCAGCTGTTCTAAAAGTTCTCTATCTTCCTGGGGTAGAGATGGGAGTGTTAAATTGTCAATATACCTTTCCAGTTCCTGGTCAGTATGCTGGGTTTGTGTCTGGTAAAGATTCTCGTAAAAGTTTAGAAAAGCGTTTAGAATCTCTTGAACCTCCTCAACTACCTCACCATTTAGTTTCTTTATCTTGCCTATTGAGACCGGTGCATAAAGTGGGCTTGCCAAAAAAGACAATAGGCGTCCACTCTTATTGCCAAACTCAAAAAATGATCTAGCCTGCCGTAGTTGTGTTTTTTCAGTGTGTTCAGTTAATAGCAAGGTATATTGTCGTGTTTTTTCCTGCCAAAGTCGATATCTACCTGGAGATGAGTCAAGAATATATTCTTTTTCAGCTTCCGAGGCATTAATTTCTGCATCTTTCATATTTGAGTTAAGTGCTTTGGTGAAACTTCTTGTTTCCGATGCAAATACCCCTCTCATAGTTGCCTTAAAGGCATCCCATTGAATAGCTAATGTTGTTTCCTTCCCATTCTCCTTCCAATAGTGCCCAATACTCTCCTTGCATTTTATGGTAACATAATCCTCCTGAAGCCATTTTGTATTCATCCGCCGTTGTCTCCTTCCCCGTGGAGCCCTCAGATCTAGAGTGACCTCCAAAGGGGAATGGTCTGATATAGCTCTAGGGAGATATCTGACAGCGGTTATGTAAGGAAGGCCATCTATAGATGACAGCGCCAAATCTATTCTAGAGAGTGTCTTATGGGTCTCAGAGTGGCATGAGAACTCCCTAACCCCAGGGTTCCTCTCTCTCCAAACGTCAGTGAGTGCATAACTCTCCAACCAGGAAGATAAATTATGTCTGGACCCGGAAACATTCCCATGCCTGTCCAGAGCTCCATCCGACACTGCATTAAAATCTCCTAAGAATAATAATGGGCCTTGAGCAATCAATATAGCTTCTTTAATAATTTTGTCTAGTATTGGTAAGGAGAATGGGGGTGGAATGTAAACACATACCAATGTCAGAAATACATTATACATTCGACATACCAGGATAGCATATCTGCCATTCCGATCTAGTTTGACTTGCAAGATTTGCGCAGCCGCATTTTTGGTAACTAGAATAGCTACACCCCTAGAATATGTTGAGTATTCAGCATGCAAAACTCTCATCACGTTTGTTTTTTTTAGAGCCATAACCTTAGATCCCTGCAAGTGCGTCTCCTGCAACATTATGATATGAGGTTTGTATCGTTTTATGAAATCAAAGATGTGAGATCTCTTAATCTTGGAGTTCATACCACGCACATTCCATGACAGCAACTTTTATCTTACCCTCCATTTACATGTATAAAGGAAGAGTTGCAGGGTAACAAGGAATAACTGTTAGCCAGTCTCATTCCTATTGGACAGATCCCCTGTGAGGAGAGAACAAAACACATCAGCAGCACACAGCACAAACCAAGGTTAAACAGTAACATGAGCCCCTTCCCCCCTCCCTGCACACACACCCAACTTGTTGTGTGCCTGTCTCCCATAACAAAAAGGCAGAAGAATTAAAGTGACCTCAGGGGGTCACAGTTCTCTGAAAAGAACAAAGTCACCTTATATTCAACCAACAGAAAAATTTTTTCCTCTCTTTTTCCTCCTCTTCTCCCCTCTTCCCGAAAAAAAAGGGGGGAAGGAAAGGAGACAAAAACAACATCAAAAAACAAAAAAAGGAAAAAAGAAAAACCTGATACAGTATGACCAGGGGGTATCTCCGTAGTTGATAGCAATGGAAGGTGATATGATTGAATAGAGGAAAGGAAAAAAGTTATATCGATAAAAAATATAACTGCTCAAGATATGAGCCAAAACCTCTGTGCTCTCCTCTTTCCTCTTCTTCTCCCTCCAATAGTTCTTGTTTCTTCTCACTCTGATATCAAGAACAGTTCACTTAAGTGATGTTATAAATTGTATGCTACATCTGGCGGGACACTATGCCATGGTATTGTAGTGCCAAAGATTATCCTAAACATGGATACCTCTTCACCCTAGTATAGGAAGTCTTGCAATAGTCATCATGTGTATTCCGAATCATCTCCTTACACAGTTACCGGTGTTCAATTGGGCTGCGACATCCTCTGGAATCCAGCCATCTTGAGGCCTCCGTGGGGTTATTAAAGAAGGAGACTTTCCCCCCATCAACTACTCTTAGCTTTGCCGGGTACAACACGCTGTAGGGAAGTTGTAAGTCTCGGAGTCTTTTTTACATGAATGAAGCTGGCTCTCTGCTTCTGCGTGGCCGCAGAAAAGTCGGGATAAATGGATATATGGTTCCCATTGTATTGCAATTCACCTCCAGTGCGTGCTGCTCTGAGTATGCTTTCCCGGTCTCTGAAGTGTAATATGCGTGCAATCATAGGGCGCAGGTGTGCTCCAGGCGGAGGGGGTTTGGAAGGAATCCTGTGTGCCCTTTCTATAGCAAACAATCTGGAAAATGTAGTGTCAGCCATATTATCTTTAAGCCAAAGTTCCAGAAAATCTTCCGGCTGTGTTCCCTCAGCTTTTTCGGGGAAACCTACAAAACGGACATTATTCCTCCTTTGTCTGTCTTCCATGCCTCCCAGCTTATCTGTGTGCGCGTTTATTTCTTTATGTAGATATTGTACTTTACCCTCCATAGGCCGCACCACATCCTCCATTTCACTGATTCTTTGCTCAGCTTCAGAGGCCCTCTCTCTAATGGTCTGCACATCCTGCTTCAGAAAGGACATTTCTGCTTTCATCCCATTAATATGTTCAGTCAAAGTAGTTTGGCATGTGTAAATGGCCTCCATAATTTGTTTTAAAGAGGGTTCCTCCACATTAACTGCTGATTCTGTGGCTATATCATCACAGGGGAGTCTATCCAGGGATAAACCTCTTTTTTTTGCCCGGAGATCTGCATGGCAGCGGGCTTACCTTCCCAGGCTGCGAGGATGTCCTGTCAAGTTCCGCTCCGCTGTGTGCTGCTGGGGCCTTGTTTCACCGCCTCGTGTGCGCCGCCATCTTGGCTTCCCCAGGCATAACGGGACAGATGCTTCGCAGCCGGTTCCATGGAAGCCGTCCCGTATTTAACCATACCCAGTCGATCTATAGGGTCCGGTGAGTAAGGGGTTGCCGGTATCGTTCAGGATCCGTGTCTCTGACACTCAGGATTAAGGCGGAATGTTGCGTCCCGGCCGGAGCTCCTGTGAAGAGCTGCTCACATGTCCGCTGCTAGCTCCGCCCCCTACTTCATTGGGCTTTCTAATGCCCTTGCTTGCTTCCAGTGTGTAAGGGTAAGCGTTTGCTCCTTTATAAACTGAAGTTTTTTACATGCATTGTTACTTTTAAAATCTTGGAAACGTCATTATTTATTGCCACTAATATTATGAACTCTATTGTTTTTCTATTCCTTCCTTCTACCAATCAATCACTTCTTTTGTCTTGAGACATTTAAGCACAACATACTTATTTGCCCAGCACTCTTCTTTGTTCTTTTTACCAATCATGACTTTGGTATGTATTGAGGCTCTTTAGCCCGCTTTAATATTATTAAAATTACAATGTTCTTACTTTACTTATTCTGTAATTTTTTAGCTTTATAGGCATCCCTTTTAGGCCCTCTGCAGCCAATTACAGGGCTCAGTGTGATTGTCATCCCCAGCTGCTTGATTGCACCTGCCTGGCCCCCAGAGTCTTGACGGGGTATGTCTGGGGTGTGGGTACTATGGGGATGTTTATTCCATCTTGTGGGAGGGCCTCTCCTGTGGGATGTATGAGGTTATAGTTGGACTGGACCATGAAAACTATGCTGATCAATCGTACATTGATTTGTATTTTTTATATTTACCTGTTTCCAATTTTGTTTTGTGATTGTGTTTCTTCTTTTTTAGAGTCATTAATTATTTTCTGCTATATTCTATTCCCCTGATGAAGCCAATGGCTTGGCGAAACTAGTAGGGATGGATTGACCTGCTACTACCATTCAACATCAGTGGTGTCGGTCAACAGAAAAATTGTATAGTGCTCCACTTGTATACCGTTTACAAAATTATGTGTTGCATGATTTTAAATTTAACATTATTAAAGATTTCATACTTTTATAATACCATGTGTGTTTAGTTGTTACTGGCACCACTATAACCCCCCCCCCCTCCATGTCCTGTTATTCATCATGAGATCTGAGGTCTTTTTGACCCCATATTTTAAGAGGTCCTGTCATGCTTTTTTTAAAGAACAGTGTAAAAATATATATTTTTTTTACACGCCCCATCCCGCCGAGCTCTCGTGCAGAAGCGAACGCATACGTGAGCAGCGCCTGCATATGAAAACGGTGTTCAAACCACACATGTGAGGTATCGCTGTGATCGGTAGAGGGAGAGCAATAATTCTAGCCATAGACCTCCTCTGTAATTCAGAACAAGCAACCTGTAGAATTTTTTAAACTTTGCCTATGGAGATTTTTAAGGGTAAAAGTTTGTCGCCATTTCACAAGCGGGCGCAATTTTGAAGCATGACATGGTGGGTATCAATTTACTCGGCGTAACATTATCTTTCACAATATAAAAAAAATTGGGCTAACCTTACTGTTGTCTTATTTTTTAATTTAAAAAAAAATTTATTTTATCCCAAAAAGTGCGCTTGTAAGACCTCTGCGCAAATACGGTGTGACAGAAAGTATTGCAACAGCCGCCGTTTTATTCTCTAGGGTGTTAGAAAAAAAATGTTTTTAACTTGTAAACAACAAATCTCAGAAAGAGGCTCGGTCCTTAAGTGGTTAATTCAGCTCTGCAATGATCCATAAATGTCTATAGCAAGACTCCCTTCCTGAACTTAATTTCCCACATTTCATTGTGGCCAACATAGAGGTCTCTTGAATTCTTTAGGCTTGTCTGCTCCCCCTACCGGCTAGTTGCAGGCAATATTACTAGGTCCAGCATGAACAATTTAGTGAGAGCATAGAGAGCAGCTGCAGCACAGTGTCCTAGCTGTTGGCTATGTGTGCAAGATGAGGCACTGAGATCTTGAGGGATGTTGAGGTATGTAAGCTTTGCTTACATAGGAGAATAGCATACATGTGTGAGAACAGCATTATAGGAGAGAGCAGAGAGAGAAAAACTTACTTCCTGTGCAGAATATACAAGCACACACACAAATTCAAGTATAACCCGATAGTGCCAACTTTATATACACAGTATCTCACAAAAGTGAGTACACCCCTCACATTTTAAATATTTTATTATATCTTTTCACATGACAACACTAAAGAAATTACACCTTGCTACAATGTAAAGTAGTGAGTGTACAGCTTGTATAACAGTGTAAAATTGCTGTCCCCTCAAAATAACTCAACACGCAGCCATTAATATCTAAACCACTGGCAACAAAAGTGAGTACACTCCTAAGTGAAAATGTCCAAATTGGGCCCAATTAGCAATTTTCCCTGCCCAGTGTCACGTGACTCGTTAGTGTTACAAGGTCCCAGGTGTGAATGGGGAGTAGGTGTGTTAAATTTGGTGTTATCGCTCTCTCATACTGGTCACCGGAAGTTCAACGTGGCACCTCATGGCAAAGAACTCTCTTAGGTTCTGAAAAAAAAGAATTGTTGCTCTACATAAAGATAGCCTAGGCTATAAGAAGATTGTCAAGACCCTGAAACTAAGCTCCAGCACTGTGGCAAAGACCATACAGCAGTTTAAGAGGACAGGATCCACTCAGAACAGGCCTCGCCATGGTCAACCAAAGAAGTTGAGTGCATGTGCTCAGTGTCATATCCAGAGGTTGTCTTTGGGAAATAGAGGTATGAGTGCTGCCAGCATTGCTGCAGAGGTTGAAGGGGTGAGGGGTCAGCCTGTCAGTGCTCAGATCATACACCGCAAAATTCATCAAATTGGTCTGCATGGCTGTCGTCCCAGAAGGAAGCCTCTTCTAAAGATGATGCACAAGAAAGCCAACAAACAGTTTGCTGGAGACAAGCAGACTAAGGACATGGATTACTGGAACCATGTCCTGTGGTCTGATGAGACCAAGATAAACTTATTCGGTACAGATGGTTTCAAGCGTGTGTGGCGGCAACCAGGTGAGGAGTACAAAACAAGTGTGTCTTGCCGACAGTCAAGCATGGTGGTAGGAGTGTCATGGTCTGGGGCTGCATGAGTGCTGCCAGCACTGGGAAGGTGCAGTTTATTGAGGGAACCATGAATGCCAACATGTACTGTGACATACTGAAGCAGAGCATGATCCCCTCCCTTCGGCGACTGGGCCGCAGGGCAGTATTCCAACATAATAACAACCCCAAACACACCTCCAAGACAACCACTGCCTTGCTAATGAAGCTGAGAAAAAGGTGATGGACTGGCCAAGCATGTTTTCAGGCCTAACCCCATTGAGCATCTGTGGAGCATCCTCAAATGGAAGGTGGAGGAGCACAAGATCTCTAACATCCACCAGCTCAGCAATATCATCATGGAGGAGTGGAAGAGGACTCCAGTGGCAACCTGTGAAGCTTTGGTGAACTCCATGCCCAAGAGGGTTAAGGCAGTGCTGGAAAAAAATGGTGGCCACAAAAAATGTTGACACTTTAGGCCCAATTTGGACATTTTCACTAGTCCTACGGCCGACTGCTGCGGATTGAACCCTGGGAGGTTCAGGAAGCAGGTCTACTGGATCACTGACACAGATCCCACTGGGAGCTAGAGCATAGATTCCCCAGGGCGCGGAGTCTAAGAGCCAGCAGGTGTTCACCAGAGCCTTTAATGGTAAGGATGGACTGAGCTGCAGTCTGGCTCCAGGTTGTGGCCCCCAGGGTTTCACAGCTCACGCTCACGGTAGACTACAGGAAAAGAGGAAGGAGGCAGCAGGCTGGAACAACAAGGAAAGTAAGGGACAAGCCAAGGTCGGGGCCACAAGCAGACAAGGACAACAGAGTACACGCCAAGGTTCAGGGTCACAGGCAAACAGGGATGGTCAGAAACACGCCAAAGGTCAGGGTCACGAGCAGACAGGAATAGTTAAGAACAGGCCAAAGTCGGTAACAGTAATCAGACGTAGGAAACACAGCAAGTACACACAGAGGCTAACACACAATGGTTGATCAGCACTGCTGGCTTGCAGTGCACAGGTTAATATAGGGTTCCCTGATAGGGCCTGGGGTGGGGCCATGTTAGAGGAGAGGTTACAAAAGCAGTCAGGTGAGGGTCAGCTGGTCTCTAGAGATGAACACATGGAGACAGGTATGCTGATCGACAAACTCTATTGCATAACCATGACAATTGTAGTGTGGCCATCCAGCCTTTTTTCCTCTAACAATGCTCAGGTAGGCCATGATATTTAAACAATGCTCAATTGGTACTAAGGGGCTCAAAGTACATAGGTTGGACTTGATGGACGTGTCTTTTTTCAACTTCACCTACTATGTAAAGTGTGTCACGAAAATATCCCCAACACCATTATATCACCACCACTGTACGTTGATACAAGGAAGGATGGATCCATACTTTCATGTTGTTAACACCAAATTCTGACTCTACAATTTGAATGGCACAGATGAAATTGAGAATCATCAGACCAGGCAACATTTTTCCAATCTTCTATTGTCCAAGTGGCACCCGGTGTGGTCTTCTGCTGCTGTAGCCCATCTGATTCAAGGTTTGATGTGTTGTGCATTCAGAGATGGTATTCTGCATACCTTGGTTGTAACAAGTGATTATTTGAGTTACTGTTGCCTTTCTATCATCTCAAACCAGTCTGCTTATTCTCCTCTGACCTCTGACAACAACAAGGCATTTTCGTCCACACAACTGCCACTCACTGGATATTTTCTCTTTTTTCGGACCATTCTCTATAAACCCTACAGATGGTTGTGGGTGAAAATCCCAGTAGATCAGCAGTTTTTGAAATACTCAGACCAACCCTTCTTACACCAACAACCATGCCACGTTCAAAGTCACTTAAATCCCATTTTTTCCCCATTCTGATGCTCAGTTTGAACTTCAGTTTGAACTTGCATTACCAAGCTATTGAATAGGTATATCTAATAAAGTGGCTGGTGAGTGTATATAGTGCATAGTACATGCTCCTGCTCTTCCAACACTCATGCCCCGTACACACGAGCAGAAATTCCATAAAAAAAGTCTTGGATGGTTTTTCAGACAAAATTCCACTCAAGCTTGGCTTGCATACACACGGTCACACAAAAGTTCTCTGAACTTTCGACCGTCAAGAACGCGGTGACGTACAACACTATGACGAGCCGAGAAAATGAAGTTGAATACTTCCAAGCATGCGTCAAATTGTTTCCGAGCATGCGTGTTTTTTTGTGCGTAGGAATTGCATACAGACGAACGGAATTTCCGTCAAGAACTTTTTCCATCGGAAAAATAGAAAACCAACTCTCAATCTTTTGCTGGCGGAAATTCAGACAGAAAAAGTTGGATTTAGCATACACACGGTCGGAATATCCGACCAAAAGCTCCCATCACACTTTTTTTGACGGAAATTCCGACCGTGTGTATGCAGCATCAGAACACACAGTTCTTTCAAAGAAGACTATGACATTTCTTTAACAATGGCTTGGTGAGTGCATCCTCAGTCAAGGTTCTGTCAGGCAAGGTTATGTCAATAACACCTTGCCCTTGAGTGTCCCTAAGCAGATTATGCTTCACGTTGTGTTTGTTCCTAGGATTGACCCTTTCTGATTTTGTCAGCTTTATACATCCCTGGGAATGGGAATGGGTTTTTGCTCTCATCTACTCTCATGTCTATTAAAAGTTGGTGAATCCATATTTCTTCTTGACATGCATGTGCTGCTGCAATGTACTCATCTTCAGTTGAAGATTACTTTCGGCTAGACCAACGTATAGTTCCTTTCCCATATTGGAAGATGTGACTTATTGTAGATTTGTGGTCTTTGCAGTCTCTGACCCAGTTAGCATCAACATACCAAGTTCGTTTTGGATTTGATGCTGCTGGCAGTCGTACCGTCATCCAAAATGTTCCCTTTAAGTACTGTATCACCCTTTTTGCTGTGTAACAGTCATACTGACAGGGTGCTGAAATTTTTCTAGAGAGTAAACCTACTGCTGCAGCTGTGTCTGGTCTTGTTACAGTAGCAATGTATAAAAGCTTTCTGATACCTCTGTAGTACATGATATTGTTGGGTAGCAAGTTACTTGCTTTATTTGTCTTATGGTAACCTGGTTCCATGGGTGTTTTTACTACTTTTGCGTCTTGCATGTGGAACTGTTTCAAGATTTCGTCAATTTTCTGATTTTGGTTGAGACGGTAACTTACATCTTCTTCCCTCTTTATTTGGACCCCAACATAATGCCTGATCTTCCCAAGATCTTTAAAACCAAAGTTCTGTTTCAGCTTGCGAGCTATCTAATTGAAAGCCATACTTCATATTCCCATCGCACACATTCCTGAATGAGCTCTCAAATTTGGGTGCTGCAGCAACAACCAGCTGGATACTGGTTCAAGTCACAATGAAGATATTTGCCAGCACACCATGGAACGACATAAATAGCGTCCAAATGGATAATTTATTGCATGAATACAACACAAGGAGAGTGCAACATTTTGGAGTCACGCAGGACCCCTTCGTCAGGCATGTGATGTTACATGCCTGATGAAGGGGTTCTGCATGACTCCGAAACACTGCACTCTCCTTGTGTTAAAGTAAAAAGTGTACTAAAGTGCTGATATGAACTAGTAAATAAATAAATAAGTGACAAATACTAGAAGATGACCAAATAATATAGCTGCAATTATTGTGTATGTGAACTGATATCACACAAAAAATGTTGTATATATTCAGAATGTATAATGCGCTAATATTAACCCCCCAATATAACATGGTGTGATATCTTAATGGTTAATCAGTGAATCATGTGCAAAATAATCAAATGGAGCCTATTATAAATAACATAACATCCTTCACCATAACAAAATCCTATAACTAAATATCAATGTGATAATAAATTATTGAACACAATAAAAAAGAGAAAAAGAAAGATGAGATATATTAATGTGATGAACCACAGTGCACAGATATCTCAATAAGACAGCATACTGCTGTGAAGAAATATAACGTCTTTGGTGATTTGATGAATATAGACAGGTTTCAATGAGTAATCCCCAGTGATAGATGGCTTGCTCATATATTCAGCTGCTCATTAGCATGGGCTGGCTTCTGGCTTTCAAAGAACTTCCACAGTATGAAACAACAAAAAAAGAGAGACCATTGTGCAGGCATTTTAATATGTAATCCCTATAAACTAAGGGTAAAAATACAGCTAACAGCTGGGATCTCCTCACACGCCAACAGTGTACACACAGCACTGCCCAACATAATGCTTGATCTTCCCTAGATCTTTAAAACCAAAGTTCTGTTTCAGCTTGCGAACTATCTAATTGCAAGCCATACTTCATATTCCCATCGCACACATTCCTGCATGAGCTCTCAAATTTGGGTGCTGCAGCAACAACCAGCTGGATACTGGTTCAAGTCACAATGAAGATATTTGCCAGCACACCATGGAACGACATAAATAGCGTCCAAATGGATAATTTATTGCATGATCACAAAACAAGGAGAGTGCAACGTTTCAGAGTCATGCAGGACCCCTTCGTCAGGCATGTGATGTCACATACCTGATGAAGGGATCCTGCATGACTCCGAAACGCTGCGCTCTCCTTGTGTTGTGATCATGCAATAAATTATCTGTTTGGACGCTATTTATGTCATTCCATGGTGTGCTGGCAAATAGCTTCATCATACTATCTAATTGCAATTCCCTTCTTGTTCAAAATAGGTTATAATGTCATCAACATAAATTAGGATGTACAGTGCCTTGAAAAAGTATTCATACTCCTTGAAATTTTCCACACTTTGTCATGTTACAGCAAACGTAAATATATTTTATTGGGATTTTATGTGATAGACCAACACAAAGTGGCACATATTTGTGAAGTGGAAGGAAAATTAAAAAAGGTTTTCAACATTTTTTACAAATAAATATGTGAAAAGTGTGGCGTACATTTCTATTCAGCCCCCCTGGGTCAATACTTTATAGAATCCCCTATTGCTGCAATTACAGCTCCAAGTCTTTTTGGGGATGTCTCTATCAGCTATGCACATCTATTGAGTGACATTTTTGCCCATTCTTCTTTGCAAAATAGCTCAAGCTCTGTCAGATTGGATGGAGAGCGTCTGTGAACAGCAATTTTCAAGTCTTGCTACAGATTCTCAATTGGATTTAGGTCTGGACTCTGACTGGGCCATTCTATCACATGAATATGCTTTTATCTAAACCATTCCATTGTAGCTCTGGCTGTATGTTTAGGGTCATTGTCCTGCTGGAAGGTGAACCTCCTCCCCAGTCTCAAATCTTTTGCAGACTCGAACAGGTTTTCTTCTAAGATTGCCCTGTATTTGGCTCCATCCATCTTCCAATCAACTCTGACCAGCTTCCCTGTCCCTGCTGAAGAAAAGCATCCCCACAACATGATGCTGCCACCACCATTTCATGATGGGGATGGTGTGTTCAGGTTGATGTGCAGTGTTAGTTTTGCGTCACACATAGCATTTTGCTTTTAGGCCAAAAAGTTAAATTTTGGTCTCATCTGACCAGAGCACCTTCTTCCACATGTTTGCTGTGTCCCTCACATGGCTTCTCACAAACTGCAAACGGGACTTCTTATGGCTTTTTTCAACAATGGCTTTCTTCTTGCCACTCTTCCATAAAGGCCAGATTTGTAGAGTGCATGACTAATAGTGGACTGTGGACAGATTCTCCCACCTGAGCTGTGGATCTCTGCAGGTCCTCCAGAGTTACCATGGGCCGCTTATCTAATTAATGCTCTCCTTGTTTGGCCTGTCAGTTTAGGTGGACGGCCATGTATTGGTAGGTTTGCAGTTGTGCCATACTCTTTCCATTTTCTGATGATGGATTGAACAGTGCTCCGTGAGATGTTCAAAGCTTGGGATATTTTTTTAGAACCTAACCCTGCTTTAAACTTCTCCACAACTTTATCCCTGACCTGTCTGGTGTGTTCCTTGGCCTTCATAATGCTGTTTGTTCACTAAGGTTCTCTAACAAACCTCAGAGGGCTTCACAGAACAGCTGTATTTATACTGAGAATAAATTACATACAGGTGGACTCTATTTACTAATTAGGTGACTTCTGAAGGCAATTGGTTCCACTAGATTTTAGTTAGAAGTATCAGAGTAAAGGGGGGGCTGAATACAAATGCACACCACACTTTTCACATATTTATTTGTAAAAAATGTTAAACATTTATCATTTTCCTTCTACTTCACAATTATGTGCCACTTTGTGTTGGTCTATCACATAAAACGCCAATAAAATACATTTACGTTTTTGGTTGTAACATGACAAAATGTGGAAAATTTGAAGGAGTATGAATACTTTTTCAAGGCACTGTATATTATTCACCTGTCTTCTTGAATTCTGGAATAGAGACAGGAATCTGCTTTGCTTCTTGAGAACCCCCCTCTCTTGTAAGTACTCCATTTACTTTTTCATTCCACGTCCCTGCAGATTGCTTAAGGGTGTAGATGCTCTTTTAAAGTTTACAGACAATGTTGCGTCCTTGTTAAAACCCTGGTGGTTTCTCCATGTAGAGATCTTCCTTAATGTCTATGCATAGGAAAGCTGTTTTGATATCTAGGTGCTTCACTTGCATGCCCTTTCCAAGCGCAATGCTAAGAAGTGTTTTGATGGTGGAATGTTTTACAATGGGAGAAATTGTTTCATCATAATCTTCTCCACATTTCTGGGAATGGACAACTAATCTGGCCTTGTATTTGTGGATATTTTCTTTCTGCATTGAGCTTCACTTTAAAACTCCACTTACTTTCTATAGTTTTGCGGTTAGGAGGAGTTCTGTGAGTGTTCAGGTTTTGTTTTTTTGAAGTGTTTTTATCTCTTCTTACGCTGCCTTTTTCCATTTATTAGCTTCACTTTTTGGTAATTTTTCCATGTCTTCCCAGGTTGTTGGTTCAGTATATTATGATATGACAGTTTGCAGGGTGGTATCCCCTTTGTCACCTGAGTGGATCTCAGTGGCGGCCGTAGTCATTTTTTCTGGGGGGGGCAGCAAACAGTACCAACCCACCCCCGCTCGGCGGACGAGTGATTGGTGCACCTACTCCATCTATGCAGCACTTCACAGTGGCTTCCCTTGTTCAGCGGCGACAGCTTTCCCTTCCTCTGCTCTGGGCGGGCATCGGCGGCTTCCGTTTCCTCCCTCCTCGGCGGCCAATTGGGAGTCTTCTCTTTTTGGCAAATCAGAAAACGGGTCTCAGACCTGCTTCGGATTGGCCAGATTGGCCAGATTGAGGAATAATAATTCGCTGTTGTAACACCCCCTGGTGGGCTCAATGCTCTGCGCTCCGAGCCCACCCTATTTTGAAGCTTATTAGAGCCTATGGCTCTAATCGGGCGCTTCAAAAAAAAAACACCCAACCACTAGGGATGAGCTTCGCGTTCGAGTCAAACCGATGTTCAACTCGAACATCGGCTGTTCGATCGTTCGCCGAATTGCGAACGTTATGGGCCGTTCACGCCAAATTCGTGTGGCGCTTAACGGCCCATAATTCACTGCGGCATCGCAGTGCATTGCTGGCTGATGAATGGTCATGCATGCACTATGACCTCCATGCTTGGCCAATCATAGCGCTGTCGGTAGAGAGCTGTAATTGGCTAAAGCCAGGGCTTTGGCCAAGTATGGCTCAGGGGGTTTAGAACACGCCCCACACTATATAAAGCCGCCTGCACAGGGGCCCTGTGTAGTGTGTTCCAGCATGCTGAGAGATAGAGAGAGACAGTGTCATTTCATTTGAGTTAGCTAGATTAGGAAGGACAGTCAGTGAGTTAGAGTTAGCTGCACTTACAGTGTATTGTGTATATGCATCCCAGGTGTTGCATATATATATATATATATATATATATATATATATATATATATATATATATATACACTGTATTCAGTTTAGCTAGATCCGTTCCTGTTATCTTCCTACTGACAGGCAGGCTTGTCTTGTTACAGTATTTACAGATACCTGAAGAAAATTGCTGGTGTTCTTTTGATCCTATTAGTACCACAGTCAGGCAGCTAGACTATTTACAGTTAGTGTAGTGCGTCCTCCTAACAGTGTTCAGCTAAAACTACAAGTTAGTGTAGTGAGACCTCTGCCCAGTGTTCAGCTAAAGCTACAAGTTAGTGTAGTGCGACCTCTGCACAGTGTTTAGCTAAAGCTACAAGTTAGTGTAGTGCGTCCTCCTCACAGTATTCAGTTAAAACTACAAGTTAGTGTAGTGAGACCTCTGCACAGTGTTCAGCTAAAGCTACAAGTTAGTGTAGTGCGTCCTTCTCACAGTGTTCAGCTAAAGCTACAAGTTAGTTTAGTGTGACCTCTGCACAGTGTTCAGCTAAAGCTACAAGTTAGGGTAGTGCATCCTCACAGTGTTCAGCTAAAACTACAAGTTAGTGTAGTGCGACCTCTGCATAGTGTTCAGCTAAAGCTACAAGTTAGTGTAGTGAGACCTCTGCACAGTGTTCAGCTAAAGCTACAAGTTAGTGTAGTGCGACCTCTGCACAGTGTTCAGCTAAAGCTACAAGTTAGTGTAGTGCGTCCTGCTCACAGTGTTCAGCTAAAGCTACAAGTTAGTGTAGTGCGACCTCTGCACAGTGTTCAGCTAAAGCTACAAGTTAGTGTAGTGCGTCCTGCTCACAGTGTTCAGCTAAAGCTACAAGTTAGTGTAGTGCGACCTCTGCACAGTGTTCAGCTAAAGCTACAAGTTAGTGTAGTGAGACCTCTGCACAGTGTTCAGCTAAAGCTACAACTTAGTGTAGTGCGTCCTCCTCACAGTGTTCAGCTAAACCTACAAGTTATTTTTTTGCGGGCTCTGCACAGTGTTCAGCCAAAGCTACCTGTAGAAGGTTGGTGGTGTTTTCTTGATCCTATCACTACCGCAGGAAAGCTAAATAAGCTACAAGTTAGTTTTTTGCGAGCTCTGCACAGTGTTTAGCTAAAGCTACCTGTAGAAGGTTGGCTACAGGCAGGCAGTTGATTTTGCTAGCTGCAGTATCAGTACGTATATATATATATATATATATATATATACAGGGCACTTGAGGCAGAACAGAGGCAGGAACACAAGGACTTCCTTAGCTCTCAAGGCCCCCTTTATCCAGACAGTGTTCCTGCGTGCCTGCCGATCACAAAGGAAGAGGACGAGGATGAGGAGGAGGAGGATTGTGTCAGTATGGAGGTGGAGCCTGGCACTCAGCATCAGCAGCAGTCTTTAAGTGATCAGTCCCAAAAAACACATGGACTTGTACGTGGCTGGGAGGAGGTGGCTGCGGATCATGTCGTCCTTAGTGACCCAGAGGACTTCGGACCGAATGCCTCAGCAAACCTACGCTGCATGGCCTCCCTGATCCTGCAAAGCCTGCGGAAGGATCCTCGTATTCGTGGTATCAAGGAGAAGGACCAATACTGGCTGGCAACCCTCCTTGATCCACGTTACAAGGGTAAGGTTTCGGACCTTATCTTGCCATCGCAGAGGGAGCAGAGGATGAAACATCTTCGGGAGGCCTTGCAGAAAGGTCTGTGCAACGCGTTCCCAGAGACTGGGAAGTTACAAACTCCTGTTTCTGGACAACGTGTTGCTGAGGCTTCAAGCAGTCAAAGAAGGAGCGGTGGAGAAGGTGGCCGTCTGACCGATGCGTTCAGACAATTTTTTGGTCCACAGTCCCAAGGTATGATCGATTCCAGCAACCATCGCCGGCGTCTGTTTTACATGGTGCAGGAATACCAAGAGCAAGATCTGACTTGGACACCTTTCCCACCGAAAATCCTCTGGGTTACTGGGTCTTGAGGATGGATCACTGGCCAGAGCTTGCACAGTATGCAATTGAGCTACTGGCCTCTCCTGCATCCAGCGTTCTTTCGGAACGCACATTCAGTGCTGCTGGAGGCTTTGTAACCGATCACAGGGTGCGCCTGTCCACCAACTCGGTCGATCGTCTGACCTTCATAAAAGTGAATCAGTCTTGGATCACCACCAGCTACCAAGCACCTGATGCTGATGTAACCGAATCATTTTTTTTTTAAATGTCAGATCCCTTCAAAGACTGCCTATGCTGATGCTGAGTGACTATCCTGAGTAATTATCCTCTTCCTCCTCAATGACCACGCTGATAGCTTGTAAGAACATTTTTGGTTCAGGGCGCCACCACCAGTGCCTAAGGCCCAGTTTTTCAGCCCTTGTTTAACAGGGGTGTGTAATTACAATTTTTGATGCAATACTTTGCAGCAGGGCTCGTTTCTGCGTTTCAACTAGAGTATCTGTGAGGGGTTGCAGTGTTGTGGCACCAGCACCAGTGCCTAAGGCCCAATTTTTCAGCCCCTGTTCAACAGGGGCATGTAATTACAATTCTTGATCTAATATTTTACAGCAGAGCCCATTTCTGCGCCCACCAAGAGGGAGTGAGGGCTTACAGTGTTGTGGCCACAACAACACCTAAGGCCTAAATTTCTGCTGAGTATATAGGGCAGGCCCCTACTTTCAAACATCCAACTTGCAAACGACTCCTACTTGCAAACGGAAGGAGACAACAGGAAGTGAGATGAAATCTACCCCTAGGAAGGGAAATTCTCTCCTGTAAGAGTTAATATGGGAAAACGTTTCTCCTTTCCACTGATGCTTTATCACTAATCCTTGTTTCACAAAAAAACCCACATTTTCAAAAAACATTTGTCATTGGGACAAAAAATGAGGTGAAAACTTCTGAAGAGGAGCACTGACAGCAAAACAAATGTCACAGGGGTGATAACCCTTCCCTATGTTTTCAAAAAAGCTTAAAATAGATTTTTTTGGCTGGAGCTAAACACGTTAAAAATGTACCAGTTCAAAATTACAAACAGATTCTACTTAACAACAAACCTACAGTCCCTGTCTTGTTTGCACCGCCTGTATACTGCTGTTCAGAGTATATAGGGCCTGGTGGCCCCACGCCTTTCCTTTTTTTAATTTAGGTGTGGGGTTCCCCTTAATATCCATACAAGACCCAAAGGGCCTGGTAATGGACTTGGTGGTACCCATGCTGTTTGTCTCACTGATTTTCATCCATATTGCCAGGACCCGACATTACATTAAAGCCGCAAGCAGTTTTAAATGACTTTTTTTTCCTTTATAAATGACATTTTGTGCAGGGACTGTTCTAAGCATGGGAAACACGTGCCACTTTACAGGCATACTATAGACACCCCCAGGTATGATATTTAAAGGAATATTTCACTTTTTTTTTTTATTTTAAGCATCATTAAAATCACTGCTCCCGAAAAAACTAATTAATAGGGGGCCATAGATAGATTCATGCTATACATGAATCTATCCATTATTCATATGGGGGTGACATGGATAAAGGGGGCAGCACCTGGGCGCCCCTAATGGACGGGCTGCCACTGGTGGATCTTCTAATTTCAGGCTGTTCAACGGGATCTAGTGGGGAACTAAAGGTATCTTTTGAGAGTTCCACCTCTTGCCCTGACTCCTGTGCAGCCTCATTTTGGTCAGCTTCTCTTACTGGTTCACTAGGCAGATTCAATTCACAGCTTTCAGGGATTTTTTAATTTATTTATTTACTGCAGGTACTTATATAGCACCGTCAATTTATGCAGGACTTTACATGTGTATTACACATTCACATCATAGTATTTATAGTATTAAAACAAACCCCTACAAGGGGTGACACAATAATATGGGCAATCCCATCCCTCATGAAATCATTTCCATAATATGATTAAATGTCCATGAAGAGAGTACTTTGGCACAGACTATTTGCGCATAGATTTCCCAGTTAGTACTGGGAAATAGGGAAGATCTATAGAAGCAAAATTATGACAGTAAGAAAAAAAAAAAAAAACAAGACCTAAATTAATCTAAGGCCAGGCTATGAAAATATGACACAATTCCATCAAAATAAATACATAACACTGGAAACCAGGGAAGCATGGTGCTCAGTAAAGAGAAAGTTTGACTGCTGGGTAAAAAGTCTCAAACTAATTGAAAGGTCACATAAAAACCTATTTATTACCATACATTCGACAATAAAGTAGACGGCATGCTTGCAAACCAAACAAAAGGAAATATAAACCTACATTCATTTCATCACCCTTTCATAAATAAGAGATAGCTACATCACCCAACCAAACATTAAAAATGTTGGCAGACTATTGCAAAAAAAGAATTGTACACAGGGGACAGTAAGGAACAACTGGTAGGACCAGATTTTCGAAACATAATAAAAATAACCAAACTGATGGTGGAACAACTAGACTTTCCTGGCGCACCATGACAGCATACACTGGGTTGTGGTTCCATCCCCACAACCTGATAGGATGGGTTAACTATACCTTTTCAGCGAGGCTCCAGCACAGCATTCTCCTTTTTGTCCTCACCTGATTGGGACTGGATGGATCGCATACTACCACTTACCACATTTGTGCCAGCCAGGTTCATCCTCTCCTGGGTGGAAGTCCCTGTCCTGTACAGCCTCTAAACGAGCTCTATGGAGGGAACCCTAGTCTGGTGGTCCTGGGGGTGTACTGGCCAGCATTGCAAATCACTTTAAACAAGTCTGGTTCTCTGCAGCGGTTCTCCTTTACTTCCTGCTGTTGTTCTCAAGAGCCCTTTAGTCCTCCTGTGTTCCGCTGCCCTTTTCCAAGATGGCTGCCATGTTTCGGGGCTTCTGAGCATGCTGGCAGGAAGTGACAAAAGCAGGGACCTCCTTTGCCAGTTTCCAAGATGGCGCGGGAGTCTGCAGGTCGCACTGAGCATGCTCGTCAATTACATTACTTCCTCCCTGTTGGCTCCACTTTTAAAAGTAATTTCTGTCTTTTATGACTTTGTTGCACTGGTGGTTTTGCTTCAAAGTGCCAGGGACCCTGCTTCTCTTCATGGACTATATCCTTAGGTGTTTCTATCCCCTGTCCAAGAAGACCATTCTCAGGTTACAAAGGTAAGGGGTTGGTTGGAATGGTAGAACCATTCGCCGGGTCAGTCAAGGAAGAAATTGGCTGGCAGGGGGTGGAGGAAGCACCACGCAAAATCAAAAGGGTACCAGAGACCTTCCCCTTTATCGATCCAAGACGAATGGCCAAACCTGACAAAAAGACAGGTATCTGTGGGAGGCTTGCAAGATTATGCCCACTGAAAGACTCCAGGGTAAACCCTCTGATCACAGCTCCAGAGAAAGATGCATCTTTGATGCATTTAGCCAGGCACCTCACCCTTCCCATGGAACATGCGGTAACATTCCAGAATGTGTTAGACCGCAAAATGGATTTTCAAATGAAGCAATCATATACTTCAGCAGAAGGCGCCTGCAGACCATTGTCATTGCATTGGCAGCAGTTGGGAATGCTGTGTCTGGTTGGACATTCAACGTTGAGAAACTTCTAGTCAATGGAGCAGACCAGAAGATAATATCAGCCTTGCAAGTACTCAAGCTGGCAGGAGACTTTGTTGCGGAAGCATCTGCATACATAATTACCTTGGCAATGCTGTCTTCCATCATAGCCAGAGCTCTTTGGCTAAAACTTCAGGCAGCAGACACCGCATCAAAGTTTAATTGGTGTAAAATCCCCTATGATTGCGTCAACTTATTTGGCCCTAAGTCCGGTCTAATTCCATCAGAAAGGAAATCCAAACCCCAGAGGGGTCCCTCCTACCGACGCAATCTTCTGAATAACTACAGAGAGGCCAGATCCTACTGGCCAGGTATGGAATTCAAGAGGAACTGGAAGAAGAGGCAATCATCAATTCAAATTTTTTTGAATTTCAAAGAAGTTTATTCCAAAAACAAGAGAATAACAATTGTACAAAAATGGAAAACGACCATGTGCCAAGTTGGTACACAATATATAACAGTTGTACAAAAATGGAACAAGGCCATGTGAGTAGTTGGTAGAAAGAAAAACAATTTACAGGTAATCTCCTACATGAACCAATCAGACTCCATGCAAAGAAATAAGCAGGGGGTGAAAGTACAAACAGTATTAAGGGGCTCTTTTCCCGGGCCCCCCCTAATTCACACCACGCACCCCAAATGGGAGCCTGCTGTACACGGGTGAACTGGGGTGACGACCAAGAGACATATAGAGAGTGCTAGGCTGCTCTCCCTACCGAGACCTGAAACCTCCTTGGGAGTCATATCAAAAAGCAAAGCCTGTTGGTAACAATAGCAATATAAGATAGGCAAACGGAGATTATCAAAGGGGGGCCTGGGAGAGTCCCCCCTGTTCTCAAATGGGTCAGAATATTCAACAAGAAAACCGTTCTAGGGTAAATTCTTACTCCAGAACATGTAGTAGGTCAATTCAGCCTGAGGCTGAGCAGAAAGAAGAAGAAGAAAATTACAGGAAGAGGGAGAGAGGGGGGAGAGAGTGAGTCTGAAGGAGGGGGAGTGGAAAAGGAAGAAAGAGGAGGTGGGGAACCTTTGTGGAAAGGAGAGAAACCGGGCAGTTGAGAGACTCGTATGGACTGATAGGGGCCTCTGTGCCCTAGGGGAGTAGAGAGATTCCTATGTATTTAGCCCAGGGTTCCCATGTGAGTTTAAATCTCTCCGAAATATCCAAAATGGCAGTAGAAATTTTTTCGCTTCCACAAGGGAGATATTAAGTATTCCCCTGTAAAAGCGGGCGAAATTTGTGTGCCAAGTCTCCAGGTCCCACTCAATCTGAAGGTCTCGCTCCCAATTCAACATGTACTTTTACTCAGAATGGTCAGGGGTGGGTAGTGGGGTCCCCCAGGGTTCTGTGCTGGGACCAATCCTATTTAATTTGTTCATAAACGACCTGGAGGATGGGATAAACAGTTCCATCTCTGTATTTGCAGACGATACTAAGCTAAGCAGGGCAATAACTTCTCCGCAGGATGTGGAAATCTTGCAAAAAGACCTGAATAAATTAATGGGGTGGGCGACTACATGGCAAATGAGGTTCAATGTAGAAAAATGTAAAATAATGCATTTGGGTGTCAAAAATATGAATGCAATCTATACACTGGGGGGAGAACCTCTGGGGGAATCTAGGATGGAAAAGGACTTGGGGGTCCCAGTGGATGATAGGCTCAACAATGGCATGCAATGCCAAGCTGCTGCTAATAAAGCAAACAGAATATTGGCATGCATTAAAAGGGGGATCAACTGCAGAGATAACACAATAATTCTCCCGCTCTACAAGACTCTGGTCCGCCTGCACCTGGAGTATGCTGTCCAGTTCTGGGCACCAGTCCTCAGGAGGGACGTACTGGAAATGGAGCAAGTACAAAGAAGGGCAACAAAGCTAATAAAGGGTCTGGAGGATCTTAGTTATGAGGAAAGGTTGCGAGCACTGAACTTATTCTCTCTGGAGAAGAGACGCTTGAGAGGGGATATGATTTAAATTTACAAATACTGTACTGGTGACCCCACAATAGGGATAAAACTTTTTCGCAGAAGAGAGTTTAATAAGACTCGTGGCCACTCATTACAATTAGAAGAAAAGAGGTTTAACCTTAAACTACGTAGAGGGTTCTTTACTGTAAGAGCGGCAAGGATGTGGAATTCCCTTCCACAGGCGGTGGTCTCAGCGGGGAGCATTGATAGCTTCAAGAAACTATTAGATAATCACCTGAATGACCGCAATATACAGGGATATGTAATGTAATACTGACACATAATCACACACATAGGTTGGACTTGATGGACTTGTGTCTTTTTTCAACCTCACCTACTATGTAACTATGTAACTATGTAACTATGTAGGTCGCTTTCTCCAAGGGAACAGCTAGCGCTGAATAGATTAGGGAGATTCCCCCTCTCACGCTCGTGGCTGAGGAACACCAAAGCTCATACTGAGTTACCGAAAACGGGGAGTCAGAGCTTTTCCAAACCCGGCGGAGGAAATGTAACAGCTGGTTATAGCGGAATGTTTCCGAAGGTGGCATGTCCAATTTGGATATGCAAATAGCTAAGTGTGATGGGGGCCATTGCCATTGAAATATTGCCCTATTCTATAAAGGCCTTTGTCAAGCCACCACCTGAAAGCCCTGATATTTAGTCCAGGGGGGGAACTGGGGGTTATAAAAGATGTGTTCCAAAGGGTGCCAAGCCGAGGTCAGGGAGTGTCGTTTGTGTAAGGAGTCACATAGGGTCATTGAGTGTGATAATGTGGGGGATAAGATTGGGGGCTGATCTTTCTGTGGGGTCCAGATTAGAAAATCTAGAGTGTGGTTGGGGGTTGCTTGTCTTTCTTTGTCTACCCAGTCTGGTTTCGGGCCTTTGGAGTAAGTGACTGAAAATTGGCAAAGCTGGGCGGTCTGATAATACCACCATAAGTTGGGTAGTCCTAAACCCCCTTTTTTCCTGGATCTATACAGAACATTCTTAGAGAGACAATGTCCCTTACCACCCCAGATGAAACGTATAATTACCAACTGTAGTTTGTCTAGTAGACGCTTTGTTATGGGTATAGGGAGGAAGTGGAAAAGATACAAAATCCTGGGAAGCAGGGTCATCTTGACCGCATTCACTCTCCCCAGCCAGGACATTTTATAGAGGGACCATTGCAAGAGGTCTTCCGACAATCTCTTGAGCATTGGGGGGTAATTGTGGTGGTGTAGTAGTTCAATCTTAGAAGTGAGATGTACACCCAGGTAGGGAAGAGAAGATGAGCTCCAGGAAAAGGGGAAGTTGTTTTTTTTAATCTATCTACTAGGTCTTGGGGAGAGGAGATGTTGAGGGCTGTCGATTTGGACATGTTGACTTGCAGACCGGAGACAAATCTGAATGTTTTCAAGAGTTGGAGAATGTTGGGAGGGGAAGTGATAAACAGGAGTACATCACCAGTGAATAGGGCACATTTGTGGGTCCGTTGGCCACATTTTACTCCATGTACAGTAGGTGACCGCGATACTGTGTCAATCTCGGCGCTGTTATCGGCGAGATTTGACACCTGCGAGCCCAGTCGTGGGAGCCAGGCTGGCTGGCTTATCGGGAAAGTCGGTAGAGGACCCCCAGGAGCTGCCTAATAAATTACTTTTAAAACCCGTGTAGTGTGTTTTTTTTTTTTTTATTGACACTTTTTCCCCCAGGTGAATGGGTAGGGGTACGATGTACCCCATACTCATTCACATAGGGTGGGGGGCCGGGATCTGGGGGCCCCCTTATTAAAGGGGGCTCCCAGTTTCCAATAAGCCCTCCACCCGCAGACCCCGACAACCAACGGCCAGGGTTGTCGGGAAGAGGCCCCTGTCCTCATCAACATGGGGACATGGTGCTTTGGGGTGGGGGGCCCCCTGCACCAAAGCTCCCACCCCCCCATGTTGAGGGCATGCAACCTGGTAAGGTTCAGGAGGGGGGCGCTCGCTCGTCCCCACCCCCTTTCCTGACCGGCCGGGCTGCGTGCTCAGATAAGGGTCTGCCATGGCATAGGGGGTTCCCCCTAAAATCCATACCAGACCTAAGGGTTAGGTATGCCCCTGGGGGGAACCCACGCCGTTTTTTTATTTAAAATTTGGCGTGGCGTTACCCCTCATGATTCATACCAGACAGCTGTCAGCACTGCCTGTCGCTCATCGCGAAAGGAAAAAACAGTTTTCCTTTCCCGATGAGCAAGCCAGCACGAGATGCACAGTACCCTGTCGCCGAGAACCAGCATGATGGGATCTCGCTGGAAACACAATCTCGCGGTCAGGTACTGTATGTCCGGGAGTTGTCTGATAGCCAATGCCAACGTTTCTATAGCAATGGCGAAAAGGATGGGGGGGAGAGGGCATCCCTGTCTGGTGCATTTTAGGATGGGGAATTGGTGCGAGAGGTGACCTTGTAGTTTAATTTGGGCTTTAGGTGAAGAGTAAAGGGTTTCCAGAGTTCTAATGAATTCCGGGTCGAAGCCCCATTTTTGAAGGATGTCAAAGGCCTTTTGGAGGTCTATGGAAAGGATGTATCCTGCTTGGGGAGGACCCCCCATCCCAAGAGGATTGCATAAGGAAATTAAATCTACTGCTCTCCTAATCTGGTCTGGCCCCTGTCTCCCGGGGATAAATCCCACCTGATCCTTATGGATATAAAAGTCTATGAAGGAAGCCAGTCTGTTTGCTAAAATTTTTGTCATAGTCATTATTGATTAACGAGATTGGCCTATAGTTTCCCACTTCACTGGGATCTTTACCTTATTTGGGAATAACAGTTATATAAGCTAGGTCAGCTGCCGACTCCAGGGGAGAGCCCTCGCACAGGGGGACCAGAGGCGGACCAGACGAGGAGAGAGGACCTCAGAAAATGCTTTGTAATAATGAGCAGAAAAGCCGTCGGGGCCTAGGGCTGAGCCTTTCTTAAGATTCTTAATAACCACTCGGACCTCCTCTTCCCGGAAGGGTGAATCCAAAATAGAGCAGTGAGAGTCCGAGAGTTTGGGGATGGTAATATCCTCCAGGAATGAGTTAATGCATTTGGAGTTATTCTGATCAGGTATGGAGTAAAGTTTGGAATAGAAGGAGTTAAAGGTTTCTAGAATTTTTTAAGGATTCTGAGTTAAGGTGCCTGACAGGGATTTGATTTTGGGGAGGGAGAAAGTTTTTATTTTGGGGGATAGTTTAGCTGCTAAGTGTGGGCCAATTTTGTCGGCCCTCAGATAGAACCTGCCACTTAACCAGCTGAGGTGTTTGTCAGCGTTGGAGGTCAGGGCTAAATTCAGGACTACTCTAGTGGATTCTAATTTGGCTAAAGTGTCGGACGTAGAGTTACGCTTATGGTATTTGCTGAGGGATTTGAAGTCTTTTTCAAGTTTCTCCACATCCGCTTTCCTTTCCCTTTTTAATTTGGACGTAAGCTGGATCAGTTTTCCCCTTTATACAGCTTTGTGTGCCCCCCAAAGGGAGCTTGGGGTCATGTCCCCAGTATCATTAATGAGGAAAAATTCCTTAATATCTTTTTCTAGCATGGTACAGTGAATTGGGTTGGACAAGAGGGATTCACTTAGGCACCGCTGGGGGGGGGGCCCGGAGGGGAAAGGGAACTAGTGATTCTAAGGGACACCAGAGAGTGATCCGACCAGGGTACTTCATGGATAGATGCGTGTGATGCAGTGTGAATTTCAGAGTCGGGGATAAAAATGTGGTCAATTCTGGCGTACGTCTTATGCGGTGCAGAGTAGTGTGTATAGTCCTTAGCTGAGGGGTTCAATTCCCTCCAGGAGTTAATTAGGCCTAGGTCATGAAGTAGACGGGCTATACGGAGACTCTGT
Organism: Lithobates clamitans; assembly: GCA_037952925.1. Taxonomy (NCBI): domain Eukaryota; kingdom Metazoa; phylum Chordata; class Amphibia; order Anura; family Ranidae; genus Lithobates; species Lithobates clamitans. The sequence goes on along the minus strand of JBBGZY010000434.1, from coordinate 4,942,034 downwards.
TTAGGTGTCTTTTTGAGATGTGTCCTGTCCTGGGCTGACCTGTCCAGCATATGATCGAACGTGATGTTGGAATCGCCACCTATAATTACTCTGCCTTCCAGCAGATCGTTGACAGCATGGAGGTGAAGAAGTGCGCTTGGCCTTGGTTAGGGTCATAGTAGGAAATGATAGAGTACAGCACTCCCTCAATGTGCCCTTTGATCAGTATATATCTGCCTTCCGTGTCCTGGACTGTGTGTGTACAAACGGAATTCGTTTAGCTAATAGGATGGCGACCCCCCTTCTCTTAGAGTCCATTTTTGCCAAATAGAAGGTGGGTAAATTACGGTGGAGAAAGGAAGGGGTGTAGCTGGCGGGAGAATGGGTCTCCTGTAACAGTACAATATCAAGGCTTCTGGCGTGGTAGCTTTATAAGGCCTTCCGGCGTTTGGAAGGCGAGTTTAGTCCCTGCGCGTTATGTGAAGCTATCTTTAAAGATAAGTGGTGAGGGTTCAAATCAGCCATGAGCACGTGGGGGGGTTAGCGAATATGTATAAGGGGAGCTTACCTCTGCTTCTGTAAAGCAGGGATCATCCCTTGAGGACCTGGGAACTTGTGGGTGCCTTGAGGAAAAGTTGGAGGGTGTTCTCCGCGAAGGTTCCTGTAATATGTAGCTGCGAACGGTAGGGGAGTGGAGATAAGACATAGGAAGAGTAGAGAAGTGGAAGGAGGAGATGAGAAGGGAGAGTGTGGCAAAAGAAATAATTAGTACCAAAAAATATACAGAGTGTAGTAATGTAGCTACAGGACTGGCAAGCCTAGTCCAAGTCCGAGCCCCCCGATAGGGAGGAATTGGAGAGGATATAACCACGTAAGGGGTTGTGCACCTGGTGTCACCAGAGGGATTTGAGTCCCTCTACATCACAACAGAAGGGGTGGCATGTTGGGCCGCTCCGGCCGTCAGGTCCCCCTTTGGGAAAAAATATCATTGTGGGACCTGAGAAGGCAGGTGTAGTGAAAAGTACTCAAGTTCGAACCAACAAAAAGCAACATAACAGAAAAAACGCACAATAACTGCAAAAAAAAACAAACAAATGTGGTTCCCTGCAGGGGAAGGAGGGAGGGTAAGGAAAGGAGGGAAGAGGCGGGTGATAGGAAAATCATTTAGGGAAGGGTAACTAAAGGGGTCAAAACTTTGTGCTCACAAACACTATTAATCAGAGACCAGTCCTGCCAGGGGATGAGGCAGAAAGAAAGACAGGTGTGGCAATTAGCCAATGAAGGAGCTAATGGGGCCTATCATAGTGAGACCAGAGGCCTAATGAGTTCATCAGCGACCAAATGTGTGTGGGGCAAACCACTACAAAGAGGGTGGGGCAGACTTCCAGCCTAAAGAATAGGGGTAAAACATCTCGTCAGGGAATCAAGGAAGGGCAGTTCATCTCGGGGGGGAGAGTCTCAGTGTCTCTTTGGTAGTTGCTTGTTCCACAGCGGGGTCAGCGGGCTACCCGGGGGGGGTCGCTTGGAGGAGCTTGTCTTGGCTGCTGGTTGCTTAGGTGTTAATTCTTGGGAAATAAATCCTGTAGTTGTAACCGCAAGCGTTCGCCGTCTTGAAAGTTGGTGAATCCGTATGATTTGTCTCTAAATTGAAACTGAAGACGGAAAGGAAATGACCAACGATATTTGATGGATTTTTGAGCAAGAATCTCGAGGAGAGGCTTGAGAGATCTCCACTTTTGGATAGTGGTAGGGGAGAGATCTGCAAAAATTTGGATCTCCTTTCACTGGAAGGTGAGGTTGTCCAGATTGTGGGTTCTTCTCATAACATCTTCTTTAATGCCATAATAATGGGGTTTGACCACAATGTCCCTCGGGAGCCTGTTCTGGCAGGGGAGCTGTAGGGCTCTATTTGCTCTGCCAAGTTCGAGTCTGTGGCCCTGGATGTCCGGTATAATGTCTTTGATAAAAAGTTTGACCGTGCTTGGTATATCTGTGACCGATTCAGGGATCCCCCTTTTACGGAAATTGTACCTCCTGCTCCTGTTTTCCAAATCCTCTAATTTGGCCAATGCAGCTTCAAGTTGATCTTGTAGCGCTTGGATGCAGATGGTGTTTTGGTTGGTGCAGGCGGATGCGTTATCTACTGCCTGCTCAATGGCATCCATGCGGGCTCCCAGGCTCTGCAAATCAGCCCCTAATGGTAGCTGTAATTTACGTAGCATTTTGGGCAAGGCCTGCAGCCAGCATTTCAGAGAAGCTGTGCAACAACTGGTTCATGTCAGGGTGATAGGCAGACGGCATCGGGGAGGTCTGCTGGGTGCCTGCAAGGCCTAGTGGGGAGGTCATCATGGAAGTGTGGAGGAGATCCCCCATTGTCTTGCTCAGCAGGGATTCGGTAGAGGCAGGGGAAATCCCCTGGGGGATACTGGTACTCACGGGGGTTGCCAGCAAGGGAAAGGGCTGCTGGTGTGGTGATGGTGGGTCAACAATGGTGTCTTGCTCCTCTGTGCCTCTTCGTGTGAGCACCGCGGCCGCCATCTTGGACGGTGCAGGGGCCGCCAGAATAAAGTCCAGCTGGCGGCTAACTTCTTTTTTTTGGAGGCTGCCTGTCATGCGGGTCGGTTCCCTGGATCTTCCGGGAGATGTAGGGGTCAGTTTGCGATGGGTCCCACTTGATCTGCTAGCTTGTGGGGCTGAGAAAGGCCGGAGAGGAGCTCTCGGCTACGGCGTCTTCCCGGGAGTCCTGCGCATGTGCACCTCCTAACTAAGATCTTTTTGAGGGCACATCTGCCCAGCCTGTGGTGGTAGGGGGCAGACTCAGACACTACGCAGAGGTGTAGGTAGAGAATGTGTCAGATCCTTGGGTGGTGTCCACTTTTTCATTCAGCCATCCGTGGTGGTTCAAGGGGAAACTCCCAAGCGATCACTTCTTATCAACCAGGCTTCTCTCAGATAAGGGGAGAAAGAAGACAATTGTCAAATACATCATGGACCTTCTTCAAAAATATGCCATCTTAGAAGTTCCCTCTAATTGCAAGGTTTTTGGCGAGGCTCAGGATGTCCTTGAACATAATCATGGTGGTAATACCATTTTGGACGCAGAGGCTAGGGTTCATGACGCTGCTGCAACCCAGCGTGGAATATCTGGTACCTCTTGTAGTAACCCCAGACCTTCCGCCCCAGGGGCAGTTTCTGCACTCAACTCCGCTGGGGCTGCAACTAATGGCCTGGAAACTGAGAGGCAAAGGTTCATAGAGTTCAGTTGCTATAACCAGGTGGTAGCAACCCTTCTTCAGACCTGGAAATGCTCCACAAACAGCATGCATCAAAAAATATGGCAGAGCTTCCTTTCAGTCGCCCAGTGGCAGTCCCGAAATCCGGCATCCCCAGAAGTTGCCCAAGTTCTGGAATTCTTGCAAATGGGGCTCAACAAGGGCCTGAATTTAAGTACCTTAAAAGTCCAGGTGTCAGCCTTATCAGCCATTACAGGAATTAAATGGGCCGTGAATCCCCTAGTCATCCAATTCATGAGAACATGTCTAAGAATCAGGCCACCCAGATTCCCTCCGCGTCTGCATGCTCTGCATGCTGCAGAATGTAACTAACTCAGTCTCAGGCAGCTGCTCCGTTTGACCGGTAGTGTAATTAGAGGTGCAGTGCAGCACTGGAGCCAGTGCTAGAGGAAGCAGAGCCGATGATTCCTGTATAGTGCCACCTCCTTTCACATGGGCAGGACAAAGGGGGTGCAGTCAGTGGTGGAGCCAATGGGGGCGGCAAAATTAGATTTTGCCTAGGGTGTCAAAAGTTCTTGCACCAGCCCTGAGTGTGTCTTCCAGAAATGTAAGTCTTCAGACAGTGCAAGGTTACTGATAAGCCTCTCCCTCCCTCTGTACGCTTCTTTTTTTTTTCTTTATAGCTGCACACTGCACTGATAAGATCTCTGGAAGATGCTGCAGCCCCTCTGGCATTCTGTGTCCAGTGACAGGGTCACACATGGTTGGTTGTTAACCATTTCAGCTGAGATATTTAGCCAGAGCTCTGTGTGTGCTGCATAGTTTGATGTTTTTGTGAAGGATTTACTGCTGATTCAGGCTAGAAGTTTCACAGACCCATTAACTGTTTACTGTCCTCCACTAATCCTGACCAGTTCACTATTTGTAAGAAAATTTTTATTTTGGAAGTTAAATGTGCTGCTGCCTTGTCACTTGGTTGTACTTTTCAAAAGAGGATTACTGACTTGATCTTGCGGAGCTGGTTTAAATAGAGTGGCACAGCCCTGCGATACTATATACTTGTACATTGAGTTCAACCATAAACACAGTCTCTGACCATCTCCTGTACCATGTCTGCAGTCTCCGACCATCTCCTGTAGTATGTCTGCAGTCTCTGACCATCTCCTCTAGTATGTCTGCAGTCTCTGACCATCTCCTCTAGTATGTCTGCAGTCTCTGACCATCTCCTCTAGAATGTCTGCAGTCTCTGACCATCTCCTCTGGTATGTCTGCAGTCTCTGACTATCTCCTGTAGTATGTCAGCAGTCTCTGACCACCTCCTGTGGTATGTCTGCAGTCTCTGATCATCTCTTGTACCATGTCTGCAGTCTCTGATCATCTCTTGCATCATGTCTACAGTCTCTGGCCATCTCCTCTAGTATGTCTGCAGTCTCTGACCATCTCCTGTAGTATGTCTGCAGTCTCTGATCATCTCTTGTACCATGTCTGCACTATTTGTAAGAAAATTTTTATTTTGGAAGTTAAATGTGCTGCTGCCTTGTCACTTGGTTGTACTTTTCAAAAGAGGATTACTGACTTGATCTTGCAGAGCTGGTTTAAATAGAGTGGCACAGCCCTGCGATACTATATACTTGTACATTGAGTTCAACCATAAACACAGTCTCTGACCATCTCCTGTACCATGTCTGCATTCTCTGACCATCTCCTGTACCATGTCTGCAGTCTCCGACCATCTCCTGTAGTATGTCTGCAGTCTCTGACCATCCCCTCTAGTATGTCTGCAGTCTCTGACCATCCCCTCTAGTATGTCTGCAGTCTTTGACCATCTCCTCTAGTATGTCTGCAGTCTCTGACCATCTCCTCTAGTATGTCTGCAGTCTCTGACCATCTCCTCTAGTATGTCTGCAGTCTCTGACCATCTCCTCTAGTATGTCTGCAGTCTCTGACCATCTCCTCTAGTATGTCTGCAGTCTCTGACCATCTCCTCTAGTATGTCTGCAGTCTCTGACCATCTCCTCTAGTATGTCTGCAGTCTCTGACCATCTCCTCTGGTATGTCTGCAGTCTCTGACTATCTCCTGTAGTATGTCAGCAGTCTCTGATCATCTCTTGTACCATGTCTGCAGTCTCTGATCATCTCTTGCATCATGTCTGCAGTCTCTGGCCATCTCCTCTAGTATGTCTGCAGTCTCTGACCATCTCCTGTAGTATGTCTGCAGTCTCTGATCATCTCTTGTACCATGTCTGCAGTCTCTGACCATCTCCTCTAGTATGTCTGCAGTCTCTGACCATCTCCTCTAGTATGTCTGCAGTCTCTGATCATCTCTTGTACCATGTCTGCAGTCTCTGATCATCTCCTCTAGTATGTCTGCAGTCTCTGACCATCTCCTCTAGTATGTCTGCAGTCTCTGACCATCTCCTCTAGTATGTCTGCAGTCTCTGACCATCTCCTCTGGTATGTCTGCAGTCTCTGACTATCTCCTGTGGTATGTCTGCAGTCTCTGATCATCTCTTGTACCATGTCTGCAGTCTCTGATCATCTCTTGCATCATGTCTGCAGTCTCTGGCCATCTCCTCTAGTATGTCTGCAGTCTCTGACCATCTCCTGTAGTATGTCTGCAGTCTCTGATCATCTCTTGTACCATGTCTGCAGTCTCTGATCATCTCTTGTACCATGTCTGCAGTCTCTGAACATCTCCTGTAGTGTGTCTTACACATATACAACTCACATCACTCACACACACACACACACACTACATAGGCTGTGTGTGAGCGATATGAGGTGTACTGTATATGTGTGACATAGGCTGCATGTGAGTGACATTATACACACACAGAAAATGTTCACACATATACTAATGTGTCAGGTGGGGGGGGGGGGAGCAACCCTACTGCCAGCTAAAAACTCTTCCTTGGGCATCAAGCAGTTTTTAGCAACAGAACCAGAGGATTCCCTCCCTGATTCAGGACTATCTTGTGCAAGCGTATCTACCTAGAAGCCAAGATTTCCACCTCCAAATTGCAGTCCACCGTAAAATCCATGGCCAAAGTTAAGGCCTCTGGACCTGATGGTCTGTCAGTTACGTACTACCGCACGTACCAAGATACACTGTTACCATTTATGATGGCTTATACCAGTACAATTTTTAAAGGAGGTGCCCTGAGACAAGAAAATCTATACGCACACATCACAGTCCTCCTCAAACCTTGGAAAGATTTTAGCCTTTGTGGGAGCTACAGACCGATCTCTCTCTTGAACATCGACGCAAAATGATATGCTAAGGTCTCAGCGACTAGACATTTGCCCCTTATTCCTAATGAGGTTTCCTGTGATCAAACAGGCTTCATACCCAGAAAAGAAGCATGAGACCATGCCCTACACACTCTCTCTCTTATTTCACATGTCCGTAGAACTTCGCAGCCCACCCTTGTTTTATCAACCAATGCTGAACAAGCATTTGATAGGGTGGACTGGGAGTATCTGATGGCAATATTATCTTTTTTGGGAATTGGCCCTAAAATGCTGAGCATGATCTCGGCCCTGTATAACTCCCCCACTGCAAAGGTTCTTAATAATGGAACCCTTAGCGACGCCTTCACTTTATATAACAGTACCAGACGAGGTTGCTCCCTCTTGCCAATTTGCCCTCTTATTGTCAGTACGTCATCATCCTGATATTCGGGGTATATGGGTGGGAGACCATGAACATAAATATATGCAGATGACATATTGTTTTATATACAACAACCCACTACCACTTCACCCAATCTTATATCCGCTTTCAAACATTTTGTGAAAATTTCAAATTTTAAGATTAATTTCACTAAATCCAAAATCCTCAATATTTCCTTATCCTTGGCAGATGTAGCCCATTTGAAAACCTCTCTTCCCTTTTTTCAGCAACCTCGCACCCTGAAATACCTCAGGATCCTACTTACCCACAACCTCACCAACTTGTTTTGTGTAAATTATATACCACTCCTAGATTCCATTAGACAAGATCTACATAAATGAACTTCTGGTTGGGTAGAGTTAGGCTGGCCATACACTATACAATTTTCTTGTTCAACTTTCCTTTAGATTTACCAAAACCATATAATTTGAGGTCAAACCTAAACCCTTTCAATTTGTATGCTATCAGGCAGGCCCTTGCACTACATGGTTGAAGGTAATTCTAAAGGAAATTGAATAAGAAAATTGTATAGTGTATGGTCAGCCTTAGCGTTGTCAAAATAAACATATTGACCAGTGCTTTTTTTCTTTCAGGTTTTTTTCCTTTTACTGCACTCACTGGTCCCTCAGGTATGTTTGTCACCATAAACACCCTTGTATCTTTCGTGCTGTTCTCACCAGACTAAAATCTGATGGAGTCTTGGCCCTTCCCGACTTTAAAAAATATAATTTAGCTATAATTTTAAATAGACTGTCTGATTGGAAACACCATTATGTGTCTAAGCTTTGCATAAAATAAGAACATGACCTAAGTACTATAGAAGAGATGGACTGCACCTAAATGAGGAGGGTGCAGATCTGCTGGGAAGGAAGATGGCCAAAAAGTTAGAGGGGTTTTTAAACTAGGCGATGGGGGGGAGGGTCCAGAGGCAGAGATATTCCAGAGGGCAGTATTGGGGGCATTAGTGGTAGGTTAACCAAAGCACAAAAACACAAGGGGAGTATAGTAGCAAGTCCTAGTTGCAATCTCAAAACACCCAATACGAAGACAATATGTGACCGGTCTAAACTATGTGGCATGTTCACCAATGCCAGGAGCATGGCGAACAAGATGGGTGAACTAGAGATACAGTTGTACGAGGAGGATTTGGATTTTGTGGGAATTTCAGAGACCTGGTTCAACAGCTCTCATGATTGGCTGGCAAACATTCAAGGGTATACCCTATACCGCAAGGATAGAGAGGGTAAAAAAGGGGGAGGGGTATGCCTATATATCAAGAATAATGTACAAGTGAATGTGAGAGATGACATCACTGAGGGAGCTAGAGAGGAGGTGAAATCCTTATGGGTAGAGCTCCAAAGGGATGAAGCTAAGGGGAAAATAATACTGGGAGTATGCTATAGGCCCCCTAACCTGAGGGAGGAAGTGGAGACGGATCTCCTATCACAAATTGGAGTAGCAGCAGGGATAGGAAGTGTTATCATAATGGGGGATTTTAATTATCCAGACATAGACTGGGCGGATGGAACCGCGCATTCATTTAAGGCTCGCCAGTTCCTTAATGTCTTGCAGGACAATTTTATGGGTCAGATGGTAGACGCACCAACTAGAAATAAAACATTACTGGATCTACTGATTACCAACAATACAGACCTGATCACGGATGTGGAAATGCGGGGCAATTTAGGTAACAGCGATCACAGGTCAATTAGTTTCAGTATAAATCACACAAATAGGAAACATAAAGGGAATACAAAGACACTGAATTTCAAAAGAGCCAACTTCCCTAAACTACAAACCTTGCTAAAAGGCATAAACTGGGATAAAATATTAGGAACAAAGAATACGGAGGAGAGATGGGTTTGCTTTAAGAGCATATTAAATAAGGGCATTAGCCAATGTATCCCATTGGGTAATAAATTTAAAAGAGCGAACAAAAGTCCTGGATGGCTTAACTCCAATGTAAAATGCATATAAAAGCAAAGGAGAAGGCCTTCAAAAAATACAAGGTTGAGGGATCATCCTCGGCATTCAGACTTTATAAAGAATGCAACAGGAAATGTAAGGGTGCAATTAGGACAGCTAAGATAGAACATGAATGACACAGCGGAGGAGAGCAAAAAAAATCCCAAGAAATTCTTTAAGTATGTAAACAGTAAAAAAGGGAGGACAGGGGGGCGTGGCCTGACCTGACATGGAGATGGATGCCTAATCCCTGAGCTCCTGCCGCCACAGGATTGCCCTGACTAAATTTGGAGGATTCTCGACCCCATTCTACTCACAAATTATGGGCACTGCCTCCCGGAACTCTTCGGCTTCCAGGTCCCGCTCCCCCCGGGAACTAAACGGGGGGGTAAATCACAATATTCCGGAGATGTTCCGTTCCCATAGAGGGAACATAGCTTCTTCCCGCCATGGATCGACCCACACACAGGCTCGGTCCTCACCGCCATTGGAACCAATACGGTCCCGGCAGCCGCAATCCCAATCACACGGAGCCGATATTGAGCTGTCTCCACAACCTCCTCTCAATATGCAAGACCTACGGACAATTGCGAATGACATAAAAGACACTCTCTCCACTGCAATCTCGGAGCTAAGACTAGACATACGCTCCTTGAATGACCGAGTCCACACTGTTGAAAAAACTGCGGACCGCCACGAATCCAGACTGTGCAAAGCCGCCACCCAGATTGACTTCCACACAATGCAGATGAGGGACATGCAGCGCTATTTAGAAGACCTCGATAACAGAGGCCGGAGACACAATCTGCGGATCCAGGGCCTGCCAGAAACGTTTGAGGGAGACAATATGCCAGCTGCAGTGATTAGCCTCTTCAACAATCTCCTTGGCAGACCGCCGCTAACACCGATCGCTATGGAGAGAATCCATCGGGCCCTGAGACCTAAAGGTAGAGACACAGAACCGCCACGGGACATCGTATGCTGCATCGTTGATTACGCAACCAAAGAACAGGTACTCAGACTAGCGAGAGGCAGAACACAGATTCTACATGAAGGTCATTCCATTCAGATATACCAAGATCTGTCCGGAGTAACCCTGCAGCACCGCCGGGACTTGAAACCCCTCTTGAACACCCTCCGCTCAAAAGGCATCCCATATAAATGGAAATACCCCTTCTGCCTGTCAGCCTCAACGATGGCTCGCACGGCCCTTTTGAAAGTGCCAGAAGATCTACCGCACTTCTGCGGAGCAATGGGAATACCGCTTATCGATGTACCAAACTGGTACGCTGAATTCCGCCGCACAATAACCAGGAAGGCTGCCCCTCTTGAAGAACCGATGGACGCACAAGGAACAAGGTATCGCAGGAGAAGATCCCCGTCGGCCCTTAGACAGCCTATCAGTCTTCTCCCTGGATACCCTGCTGTCAGTCCTACTAAATCACCTCGTTCTAGGAGGGCCCGTAGAGACCGTTAATTAGCTCCGGTCTCTCTCTGAACTTGTCCCATCCGTTCTAGTTCACCATTTGTTAGCATTACTTTATTTTATTTTTTGTTTTCTCCTTCACCTGACGGTCACCGGTTTTTGTTTTTACTTTGATCCTATTACAATGGCCATTCAGCCAATTCAGCCCATATTTACGGCTCATGCTACAGGATCACATTCCCCCTCACAAGCATCCCGAGTAATGCCTCTGGCGCGGATCACATACATTGGTGGCGATAGTGTACCAACCCGCCCATTCTCCAACCTGCCCGGCAACATCCCTCCACGATGGTTACTACAAGACCCACAATACACCACGACACGGAGACCACCCCTTCTCGAGACTCACAGCAAACTCCACCCTGTCACTCCCCACGCAACGCACACTACCCTGCGCGACTCGCAGACCACGGACTTCCGGATCTCCTCCCATTCGTGACATAGACTTCTGCTCACGGACTGCTCACGCCACCCTCTGCTACGGATCACTGGAATGAGACTGCCCAGAGCTCAGAACTTGGATCTAATACCCACAGGCCTTTTGACCGCAGCTCATTTATGCCGATCAGACCCGGACCCGAACTCTTATTCCTTGCAAGTTACTTACCCGTCTGACACAGATCCTTGGGCCAACTCAACCACCTCTCTTCGCTCTGAACAGCAAGCTGCCATTCACCATATCCCTCTTCTCTAGACAAGCTGTGAAAAGTCCTGAGCCCCAAGTCCTCAAGTTTACCTCCTCATCGGACCGCAAGTATATCAATACTGCAATCCTACCTTAGAGGACTGAATCCAATCACACAACCATATCTTTACATGTGGGGTGCTTGTGGGGGGTGGAGTAGTTATTGTTTTTGTTTTTGTTTTCTGTTTTTGTTTTCTTACCTTTTTGACCTGGATCCTCCACTCCACTCAGCCGCCGATGACCATCCGAGGCTCTCCCTACCATGGAGGGTTCTGTCATGTTGCCTGCTACCATACCGGCTCGGCTACGAGTGTGCCCTCATGAGGGCATTTTTGCACCTATGACTTGCCTGCTTATAGTACCTAGTTTAAGTTCCGTTACTACATTTAAGGTTTTATTACTCTTGCAAAGTTACTAGCTGTAGTAGATGTTGGTTTACTCCTCCCTCACGATACTTCATCACCCTGTGGCGGCGGAACGTTCTCTTTATACAGTCCTCCTCCACTGCTCTGGTTACAAGCCAACCCCCACACGGTTGCTTTACTTGGTGTGGCTATCGCCTGACAGGTGCCCTCCTCGTATACGCACCGTACCCTACCGATCTAGTGTAAATACAGAGGTAGGTGGACATTCTCCCCCGTACCTCATCGGTAGTTCCTGGTGTCCCTGTTGCCCCTAACTAGCAAACCTCACAAGTAACAGACTAGCTCACCCTTCCCTGTGCGCCCTCTTCCCCATCCCTTCCCACCACATGACTAGATCCATGGACTCCCGTCTGAATCTGAACGACACAAGCCCATCCATGCAGACACTTACACTTCACTCGATCAACAATCAAGGCCTCAACACCCCTGAGAAAAGATCAAAACTCCTATCCTCCTTGCAACGATCGAAAACACACATAGCCCTTATACAGGAAACGCATTTTCGATCAGACACCATCCCTAAATTACAGAATGCCTATTTCCCCACGGTGTATCATGCCACCAATGCAGAGGCAAAATCCAAAGGCGTCTCCATCCTGATCTCCAAACACTGCCCCCTTCAGGTTACCGAGGTTAAAAAAGACCCACAGGGCAGATTCCTGTTCCTCAAAGTCAATATTCACCAAAGACCCATCACCATAGCTAATATCTATGCCCCCAACTCCCACCAAGTAGCGTTTTTCCGACCTACCCTTCAACAACTCACAAGCTTCCAATCGGGGACTTTGATCGTTGGAGGCGACTTCAATGTTGCGTTGAATCCCTCCATAGACACATCTACTGGTGCCTCCTCTCTCACATACAGGGCTCTCCGCGCGATCAAATTGCAACTTACCACGTTATTGCTCCATGATGCCTGGCGTACGCTCCATCCCACAGTGAAGGATTTCACCTTCTTCTCTGCCCCACACAGCAAATATTCCAGGATCGACCACTTCTTCCTTTCACAAAATGACTTATCCTACCTTACAAAAGCCTCAATCGACCCCATGATACTGTCAGACCATAATCCTATCTCCATGACTATAACCTTACCAACGACCCAATCCAGATCTCATATCTGGAGGCTTGACAACTCCCTCTTGACTGAGCCCATGAACATGCAACAGATTGCCACAAGCCTCTCACACTTCTTTGCAGATAACACGTCCGAGGACGTTTCCTCTACCACCACATGGGCTGCACACAAATGTGTCATCAGGGGTAAACTAATATCCCTAGCCGCTCACCGCTCTAAGGCGGCACAAGCCGGTATCAACGCACTTATCACGCGCATTAGCGCACTGGAACGTACCCATAAAGCTTCGTTAGCAACTTCCACGTTAGCCGACCTCATACAGGCTAGGCAGGAACTTCTTCTGGAAATTAGTAATAAACTACAACACAAATTTACTCTCTCTCAAAAAATGTTTTATGAATTTAGCAACAAAGCTGGTAAATTCCTAGCAAGGGCACTACAAGCCAAGAAAGCCTCCCACACTATTCATAAACTCAAAAACACCTCCGGTGAAACTTTAGCTACTACTGAGGACATCTCTAATCAATTCCTCTGTTACTTCTCCACTTTGTATAATCTCCCACCAACGCACCCCCTCAAATCTACCCCCCAGCGCGCGTCCTTCCTCTCAGATTTCCTAGCTAAACACGGCCCACCCCCACTTTCCCCGACAGAATCGGCGGACCTGGACCGCCCACTCACGACGGACGAGATTATATCAGGCCTAAAACAGATGAAACCAGGCAAAAGTCCGGGCCCAGATGCTCTGACAGTTAGTTACTACAAATCTTTTCCGGACATCCTCCTTCCTAGCCTCACCCGAACATTCAATGATCTCTCGGCCTCTTCCACAGCAGGTAGAGACATCCTCGAAGCTCATATTACACTCATCCCCAAACAGGACAAGGACCCGACAATAGTCTCCAACTACCGTCCGATATCTCTCCTTAACGTAGACGTAAAGCTATACGCAAAAGCACTGACTAACCGTATCCTACCCCATACTACATATTAATATCTCTGGACCAGGTTGGTTTCGTCCCTGGCAGGGAAGCTAGGGATAACACAGTTAATGCGCTAAATATTCACCACTGGCTTACTAAAACGTCTACTCAAGGCTTCTTTCTCTCTTTGGATGCTGAGAAGGCGTTCGACAGGGTGGCTTGGGACTATATGGAAGCTACACTACGCACCATCGGCTTCCCACCCAACATGCTACGGATGATCCTGGCCCTGTACACCTCCCCGACGGCTAGGATCAGGGTCAACGGCCGCCTGTCGAACGCCTTCTCGATATCCAATGGCACCCGCCAAGGATGCCCCCTCTCACTTCTAATCTTCATACTGACCCTGGAACCCATGCTCCGCAGATTATGTGACAACCCAGATATCAAGGGCATTAAAATCCGCGATAAACACCTTAAAATAGCCGCGTACGCAGACGACATCCTACTTTTTCTCACAGATCCGATCATCTCTATCCCTAGCCTCCTAGCTGACTTCTCACTGTTCAAAAACTTATCTAACCTTCAGATCAACTTCACAAAATCAAAGGCACTCAATATAACACTACCAAAAACACTCATCGAGCAATGCAAACTCAACTTCCCCTTCGGTTGGGAAACCCATGCGATAACATACCTAGGAATCAAAATTCCAACCAACTTAAAGGACCTATATGCTAGGAACTTTCAACCTGCCTTACAGAATATTCAGAAGGACCTCCAAAAATGGCATCTGGGTTCCTTCTCGTGGATAGGAAGAACCACCATATTGAAAATGAACGCACTGCCTAGACTCCTCTACCTATTCCAAGCGATACCAATTAGATTACCTAAGTCCTTTTTCATTGCCTACAAACGAATGTGCAGAGTCTTCATTTGGGCAACAAAAACCCCCAGGTTAAGCTGGGACAGGTTAGTCCTCCCCAAGCTGTCAGGGGGCTTAGGCCTTCCGGACCTCCAAAAATACCACTGGGCGTGCCACCTAACCAGAATTGTAGACTGGCACTTACACCGCTCCGATAAGGACTGGATCACCTTGGAGGACTCTTTTGCGAGTATACCTCTGTCCCACCTACCGTGCATTAATCCTAAATCCATCCCCAAAACCCACGTAGACCATCCACTTATCGGAGCAACCCTACATCTTTTTAGGGTAGCAAGCAAATCCCTAGCATTCACACCATCCCCGGGACCCATGACCCCGCTTGGTCATAACCCTGACTTCCCTCCAGGCCTAAGGTTGACAGCCCAGTCCAACCATTCACTCAACACACATGCTCGGGCCCAACTCTTTTTCCACCAAGGCGAACTGTTGTCCTACAAGGCCATAACCACTAAACTACCGGAGTATAATATTCCCTTCTACAAATATCTACAAATCCGACATTTTCTCACGACACATAATCCCATCTCATGTTGGCATAGAGACCTTACGCCTTTTGAATTGATTTGTTGCGGCGATGAACCCCAGCGTCACCTGATTTCTATTGTATACGCTCTGTTGTTCTCCAACCATATTCTTAAAGATGATGTTCTCATTCGGCTCTGGGAGTCTGAGCTGTCCATAGACCTCACCACGGCAGGATGGGAACACATACTAGGCCATGCTCATAAAGGCTCCATTAACGTATCTATCCAGGAGAATAGATATAAAATATTTTCCAGATGGTACAGAACACCTGACAAGGTTCACAAATTCCACCCATCCGTCCCCCCCACCTGCTGGAGATGCCACTCATCAGAAGGCACTCTCATTCACATATGGTGGGAATGCCCCCTCATCAAATCGTTCTGGTCAGAAATACATAGCAAGATCTCCCAAATAACCACTTACACTCCATCGTTCACCCCTGCGCAATACATGCTCCATCATACCTCTGTGCCCCCCCTCGGCATATAAAAAATCCCTTACTATACACCTTATTAATGCCGCAAACCTCTGCGTCCCTGCACAATGGAGAAACTCGATCCCCCCTACGATAGAAGACTGGTTCCGCAGAGTGGACAAGATAGCAGAAATGGAAAAACTCATTTGCCAAGCAAAAGAGACTCCACTCAAATTTACTAACACATGGGCTTGTTGGATCCACTTTAGGGAGTCGTCCAAGCAGCCCAAGCAACCTAATGGCTCAACCCCACTCCCAGATGCGCTATAAACAGAACCCAATACTCCTACAAACCCCCCCACTGACTCTCTCCTCTACCCCCCCCCCCTGCACACGCATGGCGAGTCGGCAATTCCCAACATGTCTGTACCTTTCCCCCCGTGCCCCCCCTAATCCCTCCTTCCCCCTTTTCATAACAAATAGAGGTGCACTCTAATATGATGTTGGACACCCTCCTCCCCTCTCCCTCATAATAAAGACCATAACTCTAATGAGGCGTACCCTCTGCCCCTGATATACCGAACTTGCCTAACTTTTTCTTAAATACCCTTGTCCCCCACCCGTTCACAGCACGGTCCCGATAGGGGTGAATGGGTCCGGGGGAAGATCACACTGGTATATGCCGTATTTCCTTTTCAATACGTACGCCCACACAAGTTGCCTTCTCCTTACACACAGCAGACCTGTTGATTCCTCATAACCAGCCCCCATAACGTTCTGTTGTTTTCAAAACCCAGCACTCGGAAACTCCTTTATGTCCAAAATTAATTAATTGTTCACACCAATCCCAAACTGAAGCTGCAGGAGCTTGGGTAAAATATTTTTCGGTTGGCTGTACTTATTGTTTCCTTGCTGGCTAATTTGCATGTTAGAAGTTGTAATATTACTGCTTATTATCTATTGTATTGTTATTGTTATTCTGACAAAATTTAATAAAAACTATTTGAAAAAAAAAAAAAAAAAAGGGAGGACAGACCATATTGGTATAAAGGAATAAATCCGCGCTTAGGACAGAGTAAGAGCTGCTGCCTATCTCTAATTAGTACCCCTAAGGGTCTAATTTTTCAATAGATAAGTAAAATGAGAACATAAATGGCGCTGCCCTCTATGCCAATTAATGGGTGCCAGATGAAATAGTATATCACAAGGTTCACACTGAGTCAAAATGACTGCGATACATAAAAAATCCACCGATGTCAAACCATACTGTAATTTAGGCCAGAAAATGAAACTTATAATTGGGGATAAGCAAAATTAGCAGACTCACCAATACTAACAGTTGCTAAAATAAGATGTGTTCCCCCTGTGGGGTCTAAGTGTCATCCAGAGTGAAATTATACCCGAGTGATAAGATAAAAAATCCCACACGTGCGGAGAATGCTGGACTTTCTTCATTAGTTCTCCCAACTTTGTGCCTTCCTCATCGGATCTCTCCACACACTGGTTACTCCCTGGGGACGATTGTCCTGGATCCAGTCCCTGATCTGGGATGATTGGAGGTTGCTTGTAAAATTGGACTTAATGAGCAGCATCTTTACGACTTGTCATCCTGACCACAAGTTTTGCTATGGATAATACAGAAAATATCAATGGAAATGTTTATGCTTTAGGTGGTTTACTGCTGGAGTAGAACGGTCATGTCAGAGCACACAGTTATCCCGGAACAGCTATAAGGATCGCATAAAACACAGGAAAAGGAAGCACTCTGGAAGTGAACATCTCTCGCCCTGAGGCACCCACTTTGTTGCTCGGTACCCCTGCAGGGGTGATTACTTCTGGTGAGTGGGGCAGCAGAGGGGGGCGAGCACTTCAAGTCACCTTATGAAAATACCGCACAGAAGTCACCATGGTGTAATCTTTTTGTCTGAAAAAACAGCATTCTCAGCTGAACTCTGTTTTCCCTACTTGGTTAACAACATTTGTCCTGGTTGGATTATACATATGAACTTCTTATAAACTATCCATACTATCTGATATATACAAAAGATTTAATTACCTGTATAATTTTTTTTTTGTGAACTGTAATTTAACATTGGGTGAGGTCTTAATATTATTTGTTTATCACATTGAAGGACAATTCACGTCCCGCACAAAAGGACATATTACATCTCACGTTTTTAAACGTCTCTCTGTCCCAATACTTTTGAATATTGGGGTCAAACACAATTATTTGTAAGTTTTCCTGCATACAAACACGGAAGGGGACATGTAGATACTGCACTGACCACATTTGCACAATACTTATATCTTTTCTTATTATTGTCCCAATACTTTTGAATATTCTTTGGCGCCATTTTGTCCCAATACTTTTGAATTTTTGGGGTAATAAGTTATTTCCTCCTTTTTTACACTGATTTTTGGTTTGCACTGTCTTACTTTAATTTTCTAAACTTAGGGATTTTTTATCTTATCACTCGGGTAAAATTTCGCTCTGGATGACACTTATACCCCACAGGGGGAACACATCTTATTTTAGCAACTGTTAGTATTGGTGAGTCTGCTAATTTTGCTTATCCCCAATTATAAGTTTCATTTTCTGGCCTAAATTACAGTATGGTTTGACATCGGTGGATTTTTTATGTATTGCAGTCATTTTGACTCAGTGTGAACCTTGTGATATACTATTTCATCTGGCACCCATTAATTGGCATAGAGGGCAGCGCCGTTTATGTTCTCATTTTACTTATCTACAGACCATATTGGCCCCATAAAGAATGAGGAAGGACATCTGGTTACAAAGGATGGGGAGATGGCGAAGGTATTGAATTTATTATTCTCCTCAGTCTTCATGTGTGAATCGGGGGGCTTCAGTAACCAAAACTGCAGTGTTTATCCTCATGACACAACACAGGAAGCACCTCCATGGTTAACAGAGGACGGAATTAAAATTAGACTTGAGAAATTTAACATTAATAAATCACCGGGACCAGATGGCTTGCATCCGAGGGTACTTGGGGAACTCGTTGTTCCTAATTTTTACAGACAGTCTACTGACTGGAATGGTACCAGCTGATTGAAGAAAAGCCAATGTAGCACCTATATTTAAAAAGGGCCCAAAATACATCCCTGGGAATTACAGACCAGTTAGCCTAACAACAATAGTATGTAAACTCTTGGAGGGGATGATAAGGGACTATATACAGGATTTTAGTAATATGAACGGTATCATTAGCAGTAATCAGCATGGATTCACGAAGAATCGTTCTTGCCAAACCAATTTATTAACCTTCTATGAGGAGGTGAGTTGCCATCTAAATAAAGGAAGGCCCGTAGACGTGGTGTATCTGGATTTTGCAAAAGCATTTGACACAGTTCCCCATAAACGTTTACTGTACAAGATAAGGTCCGTTGGCATGAACCATAGGGTGAGTACATGTATTGAAAACTGGCTACAAGGGCGTGTTCAAATGGTGATAAAGGGGGGGTTCTCGGAATGGTCAGGGGTGGGTAGTGGGGTTCCCCAGGGTTCTGTGCTGGCACCAATCCTATTTAATTTGTTTATAAACGACCTGGAGGGTGGGATAAACAGTTCAATCTCTGTATTTGCAGACAATACTAAGCTAAGCAGGGCAATAACTTCTCCGCAGGATGTGGAAACCTTGCAAAAAGACCTGAACAAATTAATGGGGTGGGCGACTACATGGCAAATGAGGTTCAATGTAGAAAAATGTAAAATAATGCATTTGAGTGGCAAAAATATGAATGCAATCTATACACTGGGGGGGAGAACCTCTGGGGGAATCTAGGATGGAAAAGGACCTGGGGGTCCTAGTAGATGATAGGCTCAGCAATGGAAGGCAATGCCAAGCTGCTGCTAACAAAACAAACAGAATATTGGCATGCATTAAAAGGGGATCAACTCCAGAGATAAAACGATAATTCTCCTGCTCTACAAGACTCTGGTCCGGCCGCACCTAGAGTATGTGGTCCAGTTCTGGGCACCAGTCCTCAGGAAGGATGTACTGGGAATGGAGCGAGTACAAAGAAGGGCAACAAAGCTAATAAAGGGTCTGGAGGATCTTAGTTATGAGGAAAGGTTGCGAGCACTGAACTTATTCTCTCTGGAGAAGAGACGCTTGAGAGGGGATATGATTTCAATTTACAAATACCGGACTGGTGACCCCACAATAGGGATAAAACTTTTTCGCAGAAGAGAGTTTAACAAGACTCGTGGCCACTCATTAAAATTAGAAGAAAAGAGGTTTAACCTTAAACTACGTGGAGGGTTCTTTACTGTAAGAGCGGCAAGGATGTGGAATCCCCTTCCACAGGCGGTGGTCTCAGCGGGGAGCATTGATAGCTTCAAGAAACTATTAGATAAGCACCTGAATGACCACAACATACAGGGATATACAATGTAATACTGACATATAATCACACACATAGGTTGGACTTGATGGACTTGTGTCTTTTTTCAACCTCACCTACTATGTAACTATGTAACTACTATGTAAGTGGCTGAGATCTATTTACGCAACTATGGTTATACAAGGGTTTCCTGTTCTCAATGATTTCATTGTACGAGTGAACCAGCTGGCAGATATTGGCACTCTATTACCACCACCTTTTAAAGGCTGTAAAATCTCCTATCCCTTGTTAGTGGAAACAACCCGCAGTACAGCAATGGTTACATGTGGTGGATCATATACAGGTGATACTCGAAAAATTAGAATATCGTGCAAAAGTTCATTTATTTCACTAATGCAACTTAAAAGATGAAACTAATATATGAGATAGACTCATTACATGCAAAGCAAGATAGTTCAAGCCGTGATTTGTCATAATTGTGATGATTATGGCTTATAGCTCATGACAATCCCAAATCCACAAACTCAGAAAATTTGAATATTACATGCAATCAATAAAACAAGGATTGTACATAGAACAATATCGGACCTCTGAAAAGTATAAGCATGCATATGTACTCAGTACTTGGTTTGGGCCCTTTTTTAAGCAATTCCTGCCTCAATGTGGCATGGCATGGAAGCTATCAGCCTGTGGCACTGCTGAGGTGTCATGGGAGACCAGGATGCTTCAATAGTGGCCTTCAGCTCTTCTCATTTTTCTCTTGGCAGTGCCCTATAGATTCTCTATGGGGTTCAGGTCAGGCGAGTTTGCTGGCCAATCAAGCACGGTAATCCCACGGTCATTGAACCAGGTTCTGGTGCTTTTGGCAGTGTGGGCAGGTGCCAAGTCCTGCTGGAAAAGGAAGTCAGCATCCCCATAGAGCTTGTCTGTGGAAGGAGGCATGAAGTGCTCCAAAATCTCCTGGTAGACAGCTGCGTTGACCCTGGACTTAATGAAGCACAGTGGACCAACACCAGCAGATGACATGGCTCTCCAAATAAACACAGACTGTGGAAACTTCACACTGGACTTCAAGCATCTTGCAGTGTGTGCCTCTCCATTCTTCCTCCATACTCTGGGTCCTTGGTTTCCAAATGAGATGCAAAATTTGCTCTCATAAGAAAAGAGGACTTTGGACCCCTGAGCAACAGACCAGGTCTGTTTTTCTTTAGCCCAGGTAAGACGCTTCTGATGTTGTTTGTTGTTCAGGAGTGGCTTGATAAGAGGAATACGAGATTTGAAGCCCATGCCCAGGGTCTGTGTGTGTTGGCTCTTAATGCACTGACTCCAGCCTCAGTCCACTCCTTGTAAAAGTCCCCAACACTTTTGAATGGCCTTTTCTTCCACACTTTTCCCTTGCACATAACTTTCTATTAATGTACTTTGATACAGCACTTTGGGAACATCCAACTTCTTTTGCAATTCCCTTTTGAGGCTTTCCCTCCTTATGGAGGGTGTCAGTGATGGTGTTCTGCACAACTGTCAGGTCAGCAGTCTTTCCCATGATTGCGATTCCTACTAAACCCGACTGAGAGACCATTTAAAGGTTCAGGAACCCTTTGCAGGTGTTATGGCTTAATTAGCTGATTAGGTGGGACACTTTCAGCCTAGAATATTGCACCTTTTCACAATATTCTAATTTTCTGAGATTGTGGATTTGGGGTTTTCATGAGCTGTAAGCCATAATCATCACAATTATGACAAATCACGGCTTGAACTATCCTGCTTTGCATGTAATGAGTCTATCTCATATATTAGTTTCACCTTTTAAGTTGCATTAGTGAAATAAATGAACTTTTGCACGATATTCTAATTTTTTGAGTATCACCTGTATACCACATGAAAGATCTTACATTTGAACACCATGATTTAGCGTCTGCAACGCATAAAATTTGGGCCTGTTGGTTCTCCTTTACCTTTTCTTCTGCTTATACAGACCTTATAATTAAAACTACTTGAAAATGCTTTTTCAGTATTGTGATGTTGACATCGCTAAAGCTGAGAGCAGGAGCTTTTTATACCTTACTACATATTGTAATACCCCATGTCTTCTGATTGGACGTTGGTTTGCACTACTGATTGCCCTTTTTACATGATGTTTACTTTGGAAATATTTATGGTGTTTTACACCTTATTATGTCATGATATTCCATTTTCTTTTCAATAAAAACTTATTAAACCAAGAAAAAGAAAAATCTGTCAATACTGTAAACGTTAAATGTTTTAAATTCAAAGTGATGGAAGCTATGTTCTTCAAGAGGCAGTTCCAATAATTCCTACATAACATGCATGAATCCCCTGTTGTGTGAATAAAAACTCCTGGAATGACCTAATACCATTTTCCCCACAGAAAGGGATGCTAAAGAGTGCCCTCATCCAGTGGCGTACCAACTTGGGGGCCAGGGGGGTGCCACACACTGTGGAATCCTGTGTGCCACACACTGTGGGGGTGTCAGGCTGGTGCCCCCATTCTCTGGTGTAATTGAAGCAGTGACAGTGGGGCAGGCTAAAGCAGTGCAGTGGCGATGTAACAGCGCAGAGAGAGGCCAGAGAGATGAGCTGTGACAGGGTGCGGGGGTGCCCGGGCCGTGTGCGGACTGTACCACTACCCAGGTGACACGCATGACCGGCCGCCAGATTGTTACAGGAGCAGGAGAAAGAAAGCACTCTCTCTCTCTCTCGTATAGCAGGGGAGGGAGAGCGAGAGACAGTGGGGCAGCTCTGAATAGAGGACGGGAAATGCTGGAGTTAACTTTCTAAGTTAACTAGCAGGTGATTGGTTGCTAGGTGGTCATAGCAACCAATCATTAGCTTGTTAATATAAAAAATTAACTCCAGCAGTTCCCGCACTCTGTTCAGCACTGCTGTGTCTCCCCCTGTGCATGAGTAAGGTAGGAAGGGGCAGAGCTGTGCAACATGTAGGGGTCCAAAGCTGTGAGGGGGGATGTGTAACATGCAGGGGGTCCAGAACTGTGGGATGGGGGTTTGTGTAACATGCAGGGGGTCCAGAACTGTGTGTGTGGGGGTTGTGTAACAAGCAAGGGGTAAAGAGCTGTGGGGGGTAACATGCAGGGGGTAAAGAGCTGTGGGAGGTGTGTAACATGCAGGGGGTCCAGAGCTGTGGGAGGGAGGGGGTTGCGTAACATGCAGGGGGTCCAGAGCTGTGGGGGGGTTGTGTAACATGCAGGGGGTCCAGAGCTGTGGGGGGGTTGTGTAACATGCAGGGGGTCCAGAGCTGTGGGGGGGTTGTGTAACATGCAGGGGGTCCAGAGCTGTGGGGGGCTGTGTAATGTGCAGGGGTCCAGAGCTGCAGAGGGGGGCAGTGTAATGTGCAGGGGGCCAGAGCTGCGGGGTGGGGGCGGGCTGTGTAATGTAAAGGGGTCCAGAGGTGCAGGGTGCTGTGTAATGTAAAGGGGTCCAGAAGTGCAGGGTGCTGTGTAATGTAAAGAAGTCCAGAGGCGGAGGGTGCTGTGTAATGTGCAGGGGTCCAGAGCTGCAGGGGGGCTGTGTAATGTGCAGGGGTCCAGAGCTGCAGGGGGGCTGTGTAATGTAAAGGGGTCCAGTTGTGGAGAGGGGGTACAAAATAGTGACAAAGAGATATTGGGGATGCAGGGGGCACAGTGAGGTGTTTTTACATTTTAAAATTGGGGAGTGCCAGATATAGGATCTGCCCCGGGTGCTAAATGCTCTAGGTACGCCCCTGCCCTCATCCCCTCTTGTATGTAACTTAGTGGTGGAGACACTATTCAAATACATACTGGCACATAAAGACATGTGATGCTAAATACTTCTCAGACAACATTCTGTTTACCGGACATCTGCATAAAAATATTGCTAAATAGGACAGCAACATATTTTCCTCATATGGGATTTCACATAAACATACAACACACCAAAAGTAAGCTCCACCCTGGTACTTCTTTTATCTATTATGGGTATTTATGCAGCACTTTACATGTTGCACATTTACATCAGTCCTTGCCCTCAAAGAGCTTACAAACTAAGGTCTTTATCCTACATGCATACCTACACTTATTAGTCAATGTAGACAGGAACCAAGTAACCTACCAGTTTGCATTTGGAGTGTGGGAGGAAAATCCACACAAGCACAGGGAGAACATGCAAACTCCATTGGGGCAGTGTCCTAGATGACACTTGAACCAAGGACCCTAATGTTGCAAAACTGTAGTGCTAACCATTATGCCATAGACCGTGGGTGTTTAACCTGTGGCCCTTCAGCTGTTGCGGAACTACAAGTCCCATGAGGCATTGCAAGGCTGACTGTTACAAGCATGATTCCCAAAGGCAGAGGCATGATAGGACTCACAACAGCCAGAGGGCCACAGGTTGAGCACCCATGCCATAGACTATGGACACAGGAAGCCAATTACAATACAATAGCCAATGAGCACATAACCCTATTAGACTCCAACATATCCCTCTTTGGGCATTTGAGCAAAATGGTAAAATTTCACCAGACTTTTATACATTAGCCCTTAGATATAATCCACCTAAAGACAGCTTCAATAAAATTCCTATGGCAAAATAAACTTACATGTATGTTGTAAAAAAAATGAATCTGCCAAAAGGTTCAATGGACATGAAGCCTAGCATAAGAGCATATAACCTTACATATCTTCTCCATCAAGACTAAAGTGCATCTACGTACAGATTTCAACTTCTTCTTTACATTTGCTTATAAGCACCGCCCCCTCCATCCCAATGATGTCTGGGAGGACAACAAGGAGAGGCAGACATTCCCTTGGTACTGTAAGGGAGCCAGCAACAAATGTGTCCACAGGCAAAGGTGGACATGGTGGTAAGTCCTCAGATAGGGCATAATTTCCCCTGTTTAGTGAGTTTGCCCGTGCTATCCAGCCACAGCATGCAGAGGAGGTGGTGGACTGGCTTACTAAACCTTCCTCATCCTCTGTCATGCAAGCAGAGACAAGTGTGCAGTCCCCTAAAAGCTCCTCCTTACCCACTTTAGTTTGCCCATGCTATACCGAGTCATTACCTCTCAGCAGCCTCCACTGACAGGAATGATGGTATAGCAGAGGGTGTGCCAGGTCCTAGCAGCACATCTGCCAGCAGCAGTTGTGGAAAACGTTGTTTTGAGTCTTCTGTTGGTCAAGAAAGGAGTGTTGGAGAAGGCGTCTGCCTAAGTGAGGCATTTTGGAATTTTATTAGTCCTCGCTGCCCAGGGCTGTCGGCTTCCACATCCCATCAGCAGTGTCTGCATCACATGGTGAACGGTTACCTCAGGGCCAAAACAGAGATGGAGAGCTTTCCAGCTGACTATCCACTGACTTACTGGGTCATGAGAATAGACCACTGGCCAGAACTTGCCCAGTATGCTATTGAGTTGTTGGGCTGCCCTGCATCCAGCGTGCTTTCAGAACGGGCATTTAGTGCTGCAGGAGGTTTTGTTACTGATCATAGAACGCGTCTGTCCACAGACTCCGTGGACCGTTTGACTTTTATAAAAATGAATCGGTCCTGGATTACCAGCTTTGAAGCCCCAGTGCCGATGTCACTGATTAAGTCTTTTTGGGATGTGGAATCTCTGCAGGACTTCGAGGCTGCCTAGTTTTCAGGGTGTTCAATCATTTCATCTGGAAGAATGTTTTTTGGTATATATATTGGTTTCATGGGCACAATTAACACCCAAAGACCAAATGTCTGCACTTGTTTGACAGGTGCATATCATTGCAATTTTTTACAGCAAGGCCAGTTCTTGCTTTCATCAAGAGTACCTCTATAGGGTTACGGTGAGAAGGCACCACCGACACCCAAAGACCAATTTTTCTGCACCTGTTTGACAGGTGCATATCATTGTATTTTTTTACAGCAAGGCCAATTCTTGCTTTCATCAAGATTACCTCTATAGGGTTACAGTGGGAAGGCGCCACCGACACCCAATGACCAATTTTTACACACCCGTTCCTTCTATCTGAAGTCAAAGTGACACCAGAATGTATCCAAAAAAGCTCTAACCTTGTTCCCAGTGCGCTACATTGTGGCCTCATCATTCACACTGGCTCCCCAGCTGTTGCTGAGTAAAATAAAGGCAGCTTGCAGGGAAAATTTAATTTTTTTTTTGGCTTTATAAATGCAATTATTGCTGCAACAGATTCTAGACATGGTACAGATCTGCCACTTTACAGGTAGACTAAGGAGACCCCCCAGGCACTATATTGGAAGGAATTTTTTATTTTTATGCTTTCACTTTAAAAATAAAAAAATCACTGCTCATTTAACCGCTTCCCGACCACCTCACGCAGACATACTGCGGCAGAAGGGCACGTACAGGCAGATTAACGTACCTGTACGTTGACCTTTAGGAGGTGGCTTGCGGGCACGTGCACGCCCGCCGGGAGCTCCGTGACCATGATCGTGGGTCCTGTGTACCCGATGTCAGCGGGGATACCCGCGATCGCCTCACTGTGAGGAAGAACGGGGAGATGCTAATGTAAACATGCATCTCCCCATTCTGCCTAATGACACTGTCACTGATCACAGCTCCCTGTAATCGGGAGCGGTGATCAGTGATGTGTCACGCACAGCCCCTCCCCCCCACAGTTAGAATCACTCCCTAGTACACACTTAACCCCTACAGCGCCACCTAGAGGTTAACCCCTTTTCTGCCAGTCACATTTACACAGTAATCAATGCATTTTTAATTGCACCGATAGCTGTATAAATGTGAATGGTCCCAAAATCGCGCCAAAAGTGTTTGATGTGTCCGCCATAATGTCGCAGTCACGGTAAAAATTGCTGATTGCCACCATTACTAGTAAAGAAAAAATTATCAATAAAAATGCCATAAAACATATTGGGGGCGTGTCCTGGACGGAAAACTGGGAAGACGTTTTGAGCCTGAGCTCCTCGCTCTCTTTGCGGAATCGACTCCCATCAACTATCTTCCTCTGCCCAAATTTAGCTCCAGACCGCCTGTCCTGATTCCTGAGCCTTCCCTGCCCTTGTCTAGGGGACTAGCGGGAGTTTTGGCCGGCCGGGCCTAGGCCTGCAGCTGATAATACAACGCGGTGGCCCCCGCCATCTTGGGGCCTACTAAGCAGACGACGCCTCCTGCATCCCACGGCCGTGCTCTGCGGGAAGAACGTTTACTCTGTTTACTTCGAACTGAACTTCCCCCTGGGGTTGCAGGGGCTGACTCCCAGCCTAAGACGGATACGGTCTGTCATAGCCCACGGCATACCATCGCATAGAGGCCTATGATCCTGGACATGGATTGCGATTCGGAACGCATGCTCCACACGCAATCTCATATGATCGATACCCTCTGATGTGAGTAATCCCTCAGGAGACATCGCCTACCCCCAACAGGGGGTCTCTCTGGCCTTCCTGACAGTTTTCTATTGCCCGGCGACCGCACCTTAGGAAAGGCCTTGGCTTCGGTCTACATATGGAAGTCGACGGCCATCTTGCTGCTCCAAAGTACACCCTGATGGTACTTCCTCTGCTCCTTCAGGTAACCGGACTCCCATATGGTACTGGGGCTCATAGAGACTTCTCCCACCTCCCTTACTTGCAGTGGGGGTCGGTGGGGCTGCAGATTTATAGTTCTGCTGAATCAACAGAGCATACTACTACCTAATATGGAGGATGCTGCTTGAGTAAACCCAGGGCCCCTGCCTGCTCACCGAGACCTCAGTGAAGCTGTTTTAGCTATATACAGATACGGAAGTAAGCCTGCACACCTGCAAATTCTCTGCACACCTCATGGGCAAAGTTGGCCAACAGCAACGATACTATAAACCACAGTTTGGGTCGCGTGAGGAATTAAACATGGAACGTTATGTTACTAGGCCACAACCTGCTTCCTCGAATCCTTCCGCAAACCCTTTTGCCTTGCTGGACCCATCCCTGGATTCGGAAGATGCTGCAAATCCCCCACTACCTAGCTCTCAGAGTCAAGCTCTCAATTCATCACCTTCACATGACACTCTTACCCCTGACATTCTGGACACTAAACTACAGCTTTTACTTCAACAAATCACGTCCAATGTCTCGGCAGAGATGAGCAAACTAGCTGCCGAATTGAGAAGGGAAATAACCTAAATTGGGGATCGCACAGACACCCTGGAGAATAAATTTGATGAGATGATAGACTATGTACAGGCCATTGAGAAATAAAATCATACCTTATGCCTCTCAGTCTCTCAACTTCAACTACAACAAGAGGACTTGGAGAACAAGGAGAGAAGACAAAACCTACGCTTTAGAGGAATCCCTGAGACGGTGGGTGACTCTGATCTCCGGGCCTATCTTCTGGGTCTCTTTAACAACTTGGCTCCCTCAGTTGTGGACATAGACTGGCACCTGGATAGGGTCATTGGTCTCTGGGCCCAAAGCCTCCGGCTAGACCCAGAGATGTTGTGGTGAGGTTTCATTACTTCGAAAGTAAAGAGGCACTAACCCTGGCAACACGTAACAAATCCCAAATTATGTATAAGGGTGCTAAATTGCAGATCTTTAGCAACCTTTCTCCCACCACCCTTGCTAAATGGAGGGATCTATGCCCAATTACTTCACATCTGCAACAACATAAGATCCCATACTATTGGGGATTTCCTTTCCGCCTAGCTGTATCCAAAGACAGAGCCCAATATACTTTGCATGTACTGCAAGAGGCTGAGGCCCTCCTAAAAAATCTTGGTCTCCCTACTCTCCCGGAGGATGACATGATCCCTCCTGCCACCCAGGTCCGTATACCTCCAAACACACCTAATCGCATCTGGACCCCTGTTAGGGGCAAGTCCATGAAACACCTCTCCACTCAATGCCTGCGATCCTCTAAGCAACCTCCTTGAACTCCACTCTGAACATTCCTTTTTGGATCTATACCTCATTACCCTTTGCATTCCCGTTTCCTCAAATTTTTGGTTAAAAGGATGTTGCTGTTTTGGTTACTAAAGTTTTGAGTCTACCCTGTCCCCTCTTCGGGGTAGAATTTTTTCCCATCCCATGGGGTGTTTCCACTAGAGGTTTTACTACTTTAAGTGACAAATTTACCTGTTTATTTGCTAACTTTGCTTTTCCTAAGGTGCACAGGTTTTTCCAATGTCTTTTTGTTTTTATTTTTGCTATCAAGCTCATAAGGTGAGCAGCGGGCCCTTCCCATCTCTTCATCCAGAGTCTCCAGATGGAAGTCCGTACACCCCCCTATCAGGCCCTGGTCTATGCCCAGGGCTTCCTGAGATACAGTTTTTTCTCAGGCCTACAGAGATTTGAATCTTTTTTTTTCTTTTTTTTCTTTTGATCTTTTTTTTTTGGTTTTCTTTTTTACCTGTTTTGCTCATGTCTATAGCTTTGTTTCACAGATTGAGATTTCATTGCCATTGTTACCTCATCTCAAAACAGTATCAACATAGGGTTTGTCATTTAGCAGTCAGAAGTGGAGAAGTGATTATTATCAACAATACCCATAAACTGCATTAAATATATATTTCTATGTTACTAATGTTTCAATGCTTTTATTGTCTACTATTTCTACACTAGCCTATATAAATAGATCACAACCATGGCTCTGAAAATTATGTCATATAATGTGAAAGGCTTGGGTTCCATTAGTAAATGCTGGATGGCCCTGAAGGACTTTAGAGCCGCAGGCACAGATGTGGTAATGATTCAGGAGACCTACTTCCAGGCAGGCGGATCATTAAAATTTGCTTCAAAATTTTTCCCCACCTCCTTCCTTGCCTCTGATTCCACGGGCAGGGCGGGAGTGGCAGTCTTGATCAGAAAATCGTGCCCTGTTAAGGTCAGGAAATCTCACACAGATCCTCATGGGAGATTTCTCATCTTAGAATGCGAATACATGTCTGCCTCTTTTACACTGGTTAATTTATAAGCTCTAAATACGGGCCAGATTGACTTCCTCAACAAACTTTTTGATACCCCTTAATATCGCTCACAACCTTTTATGATCGTTGGTAGGGATTTCAATCTGGTCATGTCACCCACTAGAGATAGACAAACCCTCTTTAGCACTGTACCATCCAAAAAGATCATGTCCCAAGCCAATGCCTTCCGTAAATGTGTCAGGTCACATCGGCTTTTCGACTCATGGAGGATAAAACACCCCTCTGCTAAACAATTTACGTTCTATTCACCAGCTCATAAAATGTACTCCCGTCTTGACCACTTTTTTATTTCGGCTCCACTCATCCCCTATGTGGTCGAGTCGGATATTTCCCCCATTACATGGTCAGACCATGCACCCATTATGTTAGATCTTATGCTCTCTCAGACTTATACCAAATCCTGTCACTGGCGTCTTAATGACCACCTTCTGCAGTCTGACGTATCCCACTCCATTCTAGCAAATAGTTTGAAAGAGTACTTTCTGCTCAACACAGGATCAGTATCTCAGATTTCTACGCTGTGGGAGGCACACAAGGCTGTATTTTGTGGTGCATGTATAGCTAAAAGCTCTCGGTTGAAGAGAGATAGAAATAGTCTTATACAGTCTTTAATGTCCGACAGTAGTAATCACAGAACGGAGGCTTTTGTGTGGTCCCACAGTGATGAAATTACGCAAAGTCATCTATCTCAGAGAACAAATTAAATCAACAAAACTTGACAAAACAGCCAGGTCCATACTATGAACGAAACAAACATTTTACGAATACTCTAATAAGCCTCATAGAATGTTTGTTTTTTTTTTTTTATCAAAAGTTTTTATTGCGCACAAAGGCAAAATTTATACATTGCATCTGATAATGACGTGACATACAAATCAGAATAGAGGCGTACATTGAACAATTTAACCTTCATTAGTAAAAAAATTATATTTCAGTGTTCATACATGTAGATTCCTGAGTTCGCCGTCCTTATCACTCATTCAGCATATGTGCTTTTTTTTTTTTTTTTTTAAACCAGAACAAAAAAAATAAAAAACAACCAGCGTATTACAACCAGCAACTTCTCCCATCCCTCCCTCACCCACCCATAAGTCTGTCTTTGGTAGAATGGCCCACAGAGTAAAGCGAACCAAAAAAAAAGGGAACAACCACCCCCTCATCAGCTCAAACAGAAAAATTGAGCTCACTATCATCCGCCATTTGCCTATTCATTCTCCTGAAATAGGAAAAAAAACAAAAAAACAGCCTCCCCGCAAAGTATTTATCCCTCGCCTTCCAGGGTATCAGCAGAGTCAACCCATCTAAACCATACTTTTTGAAATTTTTTTGAGGCCCCCCTAGCTTCATAGGTCATTTTATACATCAAGACATCAGAGTTGATTACTTTTTTCCACATCCCCAGTGTCAGCGGTTCATCATGTATCCATCTTCTGGCAATAAGCTTTCGTACTCCAAAAAATAAAATTCTCAGAAATAATTTTGTGTGTGTACTCATTTGTTCTTGTTCAAACACCCCTAGGAGACACCTTAAGGGAGAGCAAATATTTGGCAAATCAAACTGTTCCGAGATGAATTCTGTCACCTGCGACCATAATGGTCTTACCTTTACACATTCCCAAGTCATGTGTAAGAAAGTACCCTCCGCCCTCCCACACTTATGACAAATAGCCGATTCCCGTCTATGCATTCGATACAATCTAGTAGGTGTATAGTACTGTTGATGTAGGTACCGGAATTGAATCATTTTATCCGTGGAAGAGACTACGGATCTTAGATATGTATCCAACACCTCCTGCCACATTTCTTCCGACAGCTCAGGGACAATCGTGACCCAACGTTCCATAGATCTAGAGGTTGTAGTCCCCACCCCTGGGCCCACTGCCCCATAATATCTAGAAATTCTTTTTTTCGGGTCCGGATCCATCAGAATCCTCTCTAAGTCAGTATTCTGGACTATAATTTCATCAGCGCCAAACTGCGCAAGCGCAGCATGGTGTAGTTGGACATACCTAAAGTACCAGTTCCTCGGTATTTCAAATTTCTCTCTCAGCTGTGCAAATGTACAGAAGCAATTGTCCTGATATATATGATGTAAGTATTTTATGCCATGTCTAGCCCAAGAGTTATGTCCGTCAGTTAGTTTCAAAAACTCTGCAAGTGTCTTATTATACCATAGAGGATTGTTCGGTGACAACCACAATGGATCATCCTTCCTACGTCTGGAGCATATATAGAACACTTTCCCCGGTAGTGTCATTACGGATCCCACCTCTCTCCCTGGTATCCCCTTCCTATACAGCATATTGTGAAGTGTTTCCTGCGAGGAGGCAACAGCAGCCTCCAACAGGGCAGTAGCATTGGGTGTTAAAGGGAAGAATCGCCAGTGCAGAAAGGATAATTGTGACGCCAGAAAGTAAGACCTCAAATCTGGTAACGCCATTCCACCCATTGTAACTGGCAGTTTCAAAATCGCCAAGGAGACTCTGGGTGCTTTAGAGCCCCAAAGGAAACCCACAATAATGGAGTCTATATTTTTAAAAACCTTCAGAGTCACAAAAACTGGAGAGTTCGAGAGAATGTAGAGAAATTTCGGCAAGAAGATCATTTTAAATAAATTTATCCGTCCCAATAGGGTAATCGGTAAATTCTGCCATTTCCGCACCTTCTCCCGAAAATTTTGTATGACCGGCGTCAAGTTTTTCTCCAAGAACGTAGAGATAGGAAGCTGGATCTCGACCCCTAAATACTTAAAAGATGTGGAGAGTGGAATGGGACATTCCCTCGGGATCACCACCCCCTCATCAATAGGGAAAATGGAAGATTTTTTCCAATTAATCCGGAATCCAGAATAATCTCCAAATTCCTGAATCAATGTGAAAGCCTCTAATAATGAGGGCCCTGGATCCTGCAAGTATAGCAACATGTCGTCGGCATAAAGCGAAACTCGCTCCTCAAAATCGCCCAGTTTCAGTCCCACCAATTGCGATGTGGTTCTTAGTTTGACCGCTAAAGGCTCAATTGCCAAGGCAAACAGGAGGGGCGAAAGCGGACACCCCTGCCTGGTACCTCTAAAAATAGGGAAGGAATCCGAAACTATACCATTTACCCTTAATCTTACCAGCGGGTCCGTATAGAGTAACCTCACCCAAGCAATAAAACAAGGTCCAAAACCATATGACTCAAGGAGGTGGAACAGATATGTCCACTCTACGGAGTCAAAGGCTTTTTTTGTATCCAAAGAAGCCACTACTCTAGTCCCTAAATTGTCATGGGCTATCTGAAGGTTTATAAATAGTCACCTAATATTCATCTGTGCACACCGACCTTGTATAAAACCAGTTTGGTCAGCGTCCACTAAATTTAGTATAACTGATTGCAGTCTACAAGCTAATATTTTTGCAAGGATTTTTGTGTCCATATTCATCAGCGAGATTGGACGGTACGAATCACATTCTCGAGGGTCTTTACCTCCCTTAGGTATTAATACAATCAGAGCTTCCCTCATAGAGGAAGGGAGTCTACCATCCAATCTAGCTGTATTAAAAACTTTCAATAGGCGTGGGGCCATACCGTAACGAAAAGTATTGTACCATTCCGAGGGAAGGCCATCCAGTCCAGGTGCCTTCCTAGGCGGAAAGGAGGCAATCGCCTTCTCTACCTCCTCCACCGTAATACCCGCTTCTAGAGCAGTACTATCTTCTTCTGTCAATCTAGGTAGTTCAACGTCAGCAATGTATTTCCCCAGTTTCTCCAGTTCCAAGGGGGCACAAGAGCTATATAGTTTTTTATAGAAACGAGCGAAAATATCCAGGATAGCGGCCGAGTCACATATTTCAATCCTAGAATCATCATACACCGCCTTAATATATACCGGAATATAGTCAGGTCTCGCCAGGTATGCCAGAAGCCTGCCATTCTTGTCTCCAAATTCGAATATACGTCTGCGTTGTGCCAAATTTAATTTTGTAGTGCGATCTGTGAGGATCGTCTTGTACTCCCTTGTACTGGTTTGTAAAGTCAGTAGTCGTTCTGTAGTAGGGTCTCTAACATATTCAGCTTCCGCCAGTGTCACCTCAGTCTCTTTAAATTGTACCTCTGAGGCCAGTTGTTTTTTAAAACCTCGGACCTCCGTCATGAACACCCCTCGCAGCGTGGCCTTAAAAGCCTCCCGTTGGAGAAGTGTGGATGCGGGGTCAGTATTTTCTGCCCAAAAATGTTTGATCGCCTCTGTACATTTGATTTTAATATACTCCTCCTGAAGCCAACTCGCCTCCATTCGCCATAGCCTTAACCCCGGCTTTGGTCCTAGATTAAGTTCCAGTAGCATGGGGGAATGA
This sequence comes from Lithobates clamitans, assembly GCA_037952925.1. Taxonomy (NCBI): domain Eukaryota; kingdom Metazoa; phylum Chordata; class Amphibia; order Anura; family Ranidae; genus Lithobates; species Lithobates clamitans. Next base: position 4,908,067 of record JBBGZY010000434.1, on the reverse strand, counting down.
TCTGATATGGCTCTGGGCAGATATGAAACCCCCTGAACCAATTGCATCCCGTCTCCCTCAGTCAGGACGGTGTCTATCCTGGACAGCGTCTTGTGCGTTTCAGAGTAGCAGGAGTATTCCCGCACTCCAGGATGATGGAAACGCCAGACATCTCTGAAACCATGTGCAGACAACCATCCCGCTAAAGGAGCCGACGTGCCAGATACCGCCCCAAGTCTCTCCAGAGCTGGGTCTGCCACAGTATTGAAATCTCCTAGTATATATATCCTCCCCTCCGCTACCTCATAAACTATCCGTAGCATATCATCTAAATGAGTTAGCGAGAAAGGAGGAGGTACATATAAATTCACTATCGTTAGAAATTTATTCATCACCTGGATTACTAATACCACAAACCTCCCTTTAATATCAGTCCGAACCGCATGTATCGAAATAGGCATAGCCTTGGTAACCAAAGTGGAAACTCCCCGTGCGTACGAAGAGTAAGTAGCATGATAAGCCCCAGCAATATGTGCTCGTTTTAAGGAGAGAACCCTGGAGCCCTGTAGATGCGTTTCTTGGAATAAAATTATATGGGGCTTGTGTTTCTTAATATAATCAAAAATCAAGGAGCGCTTGAATTTAGAATTGAGGCCTCGTACGTTCCAGGCCAAAATTTTGAGACTAACCGCCATATCTATGATTGTAGTAGTAGGCGGCCCTCCCCAGTACACCTGTCCAATCCAGCCACTCCAATGGGCTCCAGGCCTCTCCCAGTATTCGCAGTGGGCAATGCATGTAGAGCATTTGAGAGAATTTCCTGTAATAACAGCAAATGTGAACCACCCCCACCAAAGACAGACTTAAACAAACCCAAAAATTACATTTTCCAACCCTTTCCCTCCCCCCTCCCTGCACCCAGTCCCAACATACCAGGCACTTTTTTCCCATAACCACAATGAATTAGTAGCAGAGATGCAACTCAAAACTAGTCACATAAGGCAGGTTACTTGGGAGTAACAGTGCTACTTAGCATTAGAAAAACAATAAAAATAATAAGTCAATAAAAACTCTGTTTTCCCTAGAAAAATAGGAAAAAGAACTTTACTCCCAGCTAAAAAACTGTTCCAGTAAATTGCAGTTTCCAGTTCCATCTGCAGACACTGTATATCTTTTTTAACATAGGACAGCGGCAATATAAAACAAAAAAAGATTTTCCTCCTTCCTTTTTTTTTCCTTCTCACCCTCCTTTTTTTTTTTTTTTTATATTTGGGCCGCTAGTATCTATAGAAAAGTCCTCCAGAAAAAGAAAAAACATTTTTTCAAATGGGAAAAAAAAACTGTCCCAGAGACAGACCCAAAGGATCAACTTTCCCCCTCCCCCCCCAAGGATAACCATCAGGAAGAGATTGCATCCACAATACACAGATCTCCTGTTCCAGCAATATTTTCAGCATAAAGAAAAAAATTAATGTTATAGCAAGGAGAAAAAAAAAGGGGAAGGGGGCGACTATTAAGGCAGGGAGAGATATATCACAAGATACAGTCAGATAGGCAGTCAGTATCCTTTCCAATTAGTATTCTCTCACCCAAAAAGACAGTTGCCTCACACGTTTTCATCTTCCTCAAGGCGATCTAGGTGAGGCTCTATTTCTCCGATGACCACGAGAGTCTAGCCATTCAGACGCTTCAGTAGGATTTGTGAAAAAAAGCGTTTTTCCATTCTCCACAATGCGCAACTTAGCAGGATATAGCATGCTGTAGATCAAGTTGAGATCCCTTAATCTTTTCTTTATGGGTTGAAATGAAGCTCTCTGTTTCTGAGTAACGGCAGAGAAATCAGGATATATTGATATGCGATTTCCATCAGAAGTCATCTCAGGGCCCACTCTGGCTCCCCTTAGAATATTCTCCCGGTCCCGGAAGTGAAGCACTTTTGCTATCATAGACCTGGGGGGGGCTCCCTTTTGGAGGGGCCCGGCCTGGAACTCGATGAGCCCTTTCAATAGCAAACATCTTTGTAAAGGTGTCAGGGGCCATATTAGCAATCAGCCATTTCTCTAGATATTCCTCTGGGTGCTTTCCCTCCACTCCTTCTGGGAACCCCACCAGCCTTATATTGTTTCTGCGCATACGGTCTTCCATGTCGGCCATCTTTAAAGTATGTTCAGATAGGGTCTTTCTGGTCACCTGTGCTGCAGTATCTAAGGGTCTTATATTATCCTCCAAGGCAGTAACACGGCGGTCTGTAATCTGTGCCTTCTCCCTCAGTTTTTGCATATCATGCTTGATGAATGAAAACTCCACTCTTAGCTCTTCAAAATGATCTAGTAACTTTGCTTGGCCTCCCTGAATGGCGGCCATTATCTGTGACAGGGACGGTTCCTCTTCTCCCACCACCTCCCTGTCAGCTCTCGCCCAGCGATCTTTCAACCTGTCCAGCGATCTTCCCCTGTGTATCACTACCTCTCTTTGGGGCTTAGGACTCACCCTGTCCACTGCTGAAGATGAGGATGCCTGAGGCGGTGTCCCTGTGGATCTCTGCAGCGGCGGCCATTCCTCCTCCTCCTCCTGTGTTCCAGCGCCATTTTGAGAGCCCCAGGCGAATTGTGCCAGCCGCTCACCGGCGGATTTGGGGCACGGAGGGCCGTATTTTACCATCCCTGAGGGTGCCTGATGTATCCCAGCACACATCCCCAGCCGCTGGCCGAAAAAACAAGCGCCGCTGTCCCAGGATTTTATCAGGATAGTTCGTCTGCAGACGGAGCTCCGGTCAGACGCTCCTTACATGCTGCGCGCTAGCTCCGCCCTCAGCCTCATAGAATGTTAGTTAACAAACTATGCCCACGACCGTTTAACTCATTCCCTGACTTTCTTCAGCAGTCGGATGGATCTAGAGCACATTGCCCCCGTGAGATGTCCAAAATTTTTGGCAAATTTTACAGCAATCTGTATAACTGTCTGACTCTGGAGAATCATTTTAACTTTATCCAAGAAAAATATGAGTTATTTTTCTCTAATATAAAGCTACCGAAATTATCCACAGCAGATTTAGAGAGTTTGAATGTGGCAGTATCGGCTGAAGAACTCCTAGCTATAATTAAAAGCCTCCTATTGCATAAGTCACCCGGCCCTGATGGCTTGCCTTATTCTTACTATAGATCTTTTTTTGACATTTTATCTCCACACATGCTAGCCTTATATGATTCCCTCCTTAAAGGCACTCCTCCACATTCACACTTCTCCCACTCATTCATTTTGGTTATCCCAAAGCCTGGAAAGGATCCCTCTATCCCAGATAACTACAGACCCATAGCTCTTCTAAATTCGGACTATAAAATATTCACTAAAATTCTTGCTTCCCGACCATCCAAGCTTATCCCCAAACTGATCCATAGGGACCAAGTGGGCTTTGTGCCTGGTAGGCATGCTGGGGATAACACGTGGCGTACAATAGATCTAATAGACGTTCTAGATAGAACCTCTCGTTCGGCATTAATTCTGAGTTTAGACGCACAGAAGGCTTTTGACAGGCTGAGTTGGCCTTACATGTTTGCCACTTTAAAAATATATGGCTTTAACGGTTATTTTCTAAAAGCCTTAGAGGCCCTATATTCAACTGTCACAGCGCAGGTGCAGATGTCGTCCTTCTTCTTGTCTCCTGGCTTCCCCATGACAAATGGAACTCGGCAGGGATGTCCTCTATCGCCACTGCTTTTTATCTTGTGCTTGGAGCCCCTAGCCGAGTCCATCCGTACTCATCCAGATATACGTGGGGTGGTGAGACAAGGGGAATACAAATTTGTCATTATTTGCAGATGACATTCTGCTTACTATTACTAACCTGTTGATATCTCTCCCCTCGTTACATAAACTACTGACTTCCTTTAGTGCCATCTCCGGTTATAAAGTCAACGCTTCCAAAACTGAAGCCCTTCCTATACACATTTCGTCGCCCTTATTATATCAACTTAAAGAATCATACTCTTATAAATGGTGTAACACCTCTCTCAAATACTTGGGTGTCCTACTTACTCCTTCCTTCGCCTCCCTTTATAATACTAATTTTCCTCCTTTGATACTGGACATTAATAAATCTTTGTTGATCTGTACCAAATACCCCCTGTCTCTCAAAAGTGTACAGAGAACCCCCTAGCGGGGCTTTAAAGCAGCCAGTAAAAGCAAAAGGAATAATCAAAACATAATTTTATTAGTATAAAAGATAGTATGTAACAAATAAATTCTGACCTATAGAGTCAGGACATGAACTGAGATACAGTATACAATAAAAATATAAAAAACACAACGGACAGCGTCCGTCATCGGGAACAATGTGCAATACAATGTATAGGACAACAAGGGAATGTTAAATATTAAAATCCTGATGCGTTTTGACCCTGAATGGGTCTTCTTCAGAGGACAATTGTCAACTGTGGAAATATAATCATGTATCAAACAGAATGTAAGACTCAACAGTAGCAAACTCACATATGTAACATGGTACATCTACAAAGCTTGTATAATTACCAATCACAAAATTCCCGATAATATTAGGTGTTCATGATGAAGAGGATATGGTCCCTCCTGAGTTTATGCCTCCCCAGTACTGGATCAGCTCCTCAGAGAGCGGGCAGTGGGCCAGACATGCCTTACGAGGAATCATGCATTTGTTACCCCCCACACAGGGGAAGGAAGCAGGGAGAAGTGGGCAGCAGGCACTCACTGCACCCGAGGTGAAGTGACGATAATACTGCAATCAATGCAAGAAGAGATTAATTAATTCTCTTAGAGGAATATAAATTCCCCTGATTCAGAGCAGTTTTCTGGTGTTAAGTGTGGGTATGGGGGCATGCAGGGGACAAAAATACAGGGGAAAAGAGTAGAAAAAAATAGAAAAAACATGAGGGATGAAAGTGAGGGGAGGAAAGAAAAGGAAAAGTGGGGGAGGGGGGGAAAGGGGGGGGGAGGGGGGGAGGGAAGTAGAAGAAATGTGAGGGGCGTGAAAACAGGAAAGAAGTGAGGGGAACAGACAAAAAATCAGTGAAAGACAAGGGGTGCAAGAATGTGTGACCTGAGTGAGAAGTGACGTGATGAGACAAACAATTATATAGAGACCCCTGTTGCCCCTGCAAGACCATACAGCGGTGACAGTATAGGAAAAAGTACAAACCATACACCAAATGAGCAAAAAAAAGAGCAAAAAGTGTGTGGGGTGAAAAGGACCAGCCACAAGGCTGGAAGGGAGAAAGGAATCATGAAGGCAGTGCAGCAGTGAGGGTGTAAGAGGTGAAAGATATGAAGAGGTGTAAGATGAAGGTGATAGTAAAGCCCTAAAACCATATACAGTCCACACAAGAATATTAAATCCAAAAAAGGTGCATGCAGTGTGAACACCATAAATAAAGGGGTGATGGAGGTAATTATTACCTAATACTGAAGACCAGGGGAGCTTAGATTAAATTAGCCCAGGTTCTGGAAGGTATAATATCAGCATCAAACATTTTTAAATAAAGACAAGAGGTATTACAAGTAAGTGCTCAAAGGCAGTGGTGTAGACCACAAATGAAGGAAAGCATTTCCAAACAGTATAAGGGCACTTATCGTTACATGAGACCAATGGCTGCATGTAGGCATTTCACAGAGTAAAGAGAGGATCGCTGAGCCTCCCATGTGGCTATGTCCTTCTTATAGGGAGGTGCTGATTAACTGAAAAGTTCTACAGGTGCGGGTGCATGTCCAGTCTCCTCCTCCCTCCCCCCTCCACCACGGGGGGAAGTGACACACGGGTGCGCTTTCCGCATGGTCCCCCCGGCGTTCTGGAGGAGAACAAGCCCTCGGGGACACCTGTCGCTTCCGCCGCAAATGCGCCGTCGCCGTGACGTCACGCGCGCGCGCATGCGCACAGGGTCCAGAAGGGATCCAGGACGCCGCTGGCAGGAAAAAAGCATCCAATACCAGGTGCTGACACCTAGTGGGCGCATTTGAGGAGACGCAGGGCCCAAGCGTCTCCCCTCTTTTCCTGCCAGGAAGGCATGTGTGGCACAACACCACCCCCCACCGGAAGAGCAACCAGTCAGAGGGGGACAAACCCACAAAACAAAACACAGGGGAAAAAGGCAGAATAGCAACAGATAAATCATGTTAAAAACCACACCTAACGTTATTGAACACCAACTGGGAATATTATGAGAGGTATAGATAATGCTATTGTTGACCATGATAAATATACACTATACTGTGCAATGTCACTGTCACGTACAAGACGTTTATATAAATACAATAACATGATACATGGTATACAAAATGAAAAATACGAAATAAACAATACTTGAGTAAACAATATACATAATAAAAGGAGATAAACAAAATCAGAAAAAAATCAAGAAAATCAAAAAGATCTGTGCGCTATTTTTCAAGGCTGAATTTTACTGAGAATGGAGAAATTAGAAAAAGACATTTGACCACTTCTTCTATATTGTACTTTCAACGCAGTCGGTCTCCCAGTCATGGAGCAGCCTAAAATGGGGCTAGATCATGAAATGGGAAACACGATTGCCCCTATTGGGGGAGTTGTTACCAGGACTAGAGGGAAAAAAGGGGGGGGAAAGAAGGGGAGAGGGGGGGAAAGGGGGGGGGAAGGGGAGGGGGAGGGGGAGAGGGAGGTGGGGAAAAAAGGGGGGGGAAGGGGAAAAGATGCTGTGGTCCTGGACAGACAGGAAATTTAAGGTGGGGAATTCTTCTAATTTGTTCATTGTGTCTTACCAGAGGAAAACCCCTGGAGAAAAGGTACGAACGAGATGGATTCGTTCAAGCCTGGTGGAGAGGTGGCGTGTAGTTGGAATATCCATCTCTGCTCTTTTTGTAGCAGAGCCTTATTCCAATCGCCACCTCTAGTGGGGATATGCATCCTACAAAGGGCCACAAAGGTGACTCTTGGAGCCCTATAGTTGTGTATGGAGATTACATGCCTCCCAATAGGGAGGTATGGATTCCCCACCTGCATACAATATACATGTTGGGAGATGCACTTCCCAAATTCCTGCCTGGTTTTCCCCACATAATAGGCGCCACATTCACATTCCATAAGATATACTACTCCACGTGTGTGGCAATTAACAAATTGTGTGGGTGTAAATATCTTCCCATTAGGAAGAACAAAGGTTTTGTCTTTTTTAATAAAGGAACAATAGGAGCAATTTCCACAAGGGAAAGAGCCCGCTACCGAGCAACGTTTCAATCTCCCATTCTTGTTGGTATATTCACTCTGGACAAGCTTGTCTCGTAGTGATGTGGCTCTTCTATAGGTTATAGTGGGTTGTTTATGGACAAACTCATGCAATTTGGGATCATCTGTGACGATGCTCCAATGGCGCTTTATGATTTTATTGATGGCTCTGTGTTGTCGCGAGTAACGCATGATAATGCGGGTGAGATTGCATTCAGAACTCTTGGGGGACTTGGATCTAAACAGCAGCTGGGATCTAGATTGACCTATAGCTTGATTGTACGCCTTTTTAAGGCAAGATCGACTGTATCCCCTTGCTAACAGTCTATTTTGAAGCCCTTCAGCTTCTTTTTTAAACAGACTGTCATTCGAACAATTGCGACGAAGGCGCAGATATTGTCCGTAGGGGATTGAAGTCTTCAGTGGTGTCGGATGGAAACTGTCTGAATGGAGGACCGTATTCCCGGCAGTTGTCTTACGGAACTAGGTACTAGATAACTTTCTTTCAGTGTTCACAGAAACGGAGACATCTAGGAAGGTGACACTGTGGAGATCGTGGGTCATCATGAATTTCAAATTGCGATCATTAGCATTGATCCAATTCAGAAATTCAATCAATTTGGCCTCAGGTCCCTCCCAGATAACGAAGACGTGGTCAATATACCTCAGCCATTTGATTATATGGCTGGTGTATATGACAAGGCCCTCGTCCTCTAGGAGGGACTTCTCCCACTCCCCCAGGTACAGGTTGGCGTAAGAGGGGGCACAACAGGTCCCCATAGCCACACCCTGTACCTGGAGGTAGTGGGAGTTGTCAAAACAGAAATGGTTGTGATGTAGTATGTAATGCAAACAAGATAAACTTGATCAGTGCCGGATCGTACTGGGATTGTTGTTGCAAAGCCCTCTGCACAGCAGCCAAACCCAAAGAGTGGGGAATGCTGCTGTACAGTGCCTCAACATCTATGGTCACCAGGATAGCATTCTCTGGTATCTTAAGATCGTTGATGAGCTGTAGAAATTGTATTGTGTCCCTAACAAAGGAGGGTAGAGATAGAACAAGGGGTTGCAGATGAGCGTCAATGACCCGACCTAAATTTTCTGATATGGCCCCATTGCCAGAGACAATGGGACGTCCCGTAAGTTTAGCAGAGTTTTTATGAATCTTGGGTAGACTATAGAAGGTGGCTACTTTGGGGTGTGGAGTCCTAATAAATTCATATGTGTTTATAGTGATCGCTCCTGCGTGGAATGCACGATCAACCAAGTTGTAGAAACTATTGTTCCTTTATTAAAAAAGACAAAACCTTTGTTCTTCCTAATGGGAAGATATTTACACCCACACAATTTGTTAATTGCCACACACGTGGAGTAGTATATCTTATGGAATGTGAATGTTGCGCCTATTATGTGGGGAAAACCAGGCAGGAATTTGGGAAGCGCATCTCCCAACATGTATATTGTATGCAGGTGGGGAATCCATACCTCCCTATTGGGAGGCATGTAATCTCCATTCACAACTATAGGGCTCCAAGAGTCACCTTTGTGGCCCTTTGTAGGATGCATATCCCCACTAGAGGAATAAGGCTCTGCTACAAAAAGAGCAGAGATGGATATTCCAACTACACGCCACCTCTCCACCAGGCTTGAACGAATCCATCTCGTTCGCCCCTTTTCTCCAGGGGTTTTCCTCTGGTAAGACACAATGAACAAATTAGAAGAATTCCCCACCTTAAATTTCCTGTCTGTCCAGGACCACAGCATCTTTTCCCCTCCCCCCCCCCCCCCCTTTTTTCCCCACCTCCCTCTCCCCCTCCCTTCCCCCCCTCTCCCTCCCCTTCCCTCTTCCCCCTTCCCCTCCCCTCTTCCCCCTTCCCCTCCCCTCTTCCCCCTTCCCCTTTCCCCTCCCCTCCTCCCCCTTCCCCCACCCCTCCTTTCCCCCCCTTTTTTCCCTCCTAGTCCTGGTAACAATTCCCCCAATAGAGGCAATCATGTTTCCCATTTCATGATCTAGCCCCATTTTAGGCTGCTCCATGACTGGGAGACTGACTGCGTTGAAAGTACAATATAGAAGAAGTGGTCAAATGTCTTTTTCTAATTTCTCCATTCTCAGTAAAATTCAGCCTTTAAAAATAGCTCACAGTTCTTTTTGATTTTCTTCTGATTTTGTTTATCTCCTTTTATTACGTATATTGTTTATTCAAGTATTGTTTATTTCGTATTTTTCATTTTGTATAACATGTATCATGTTATTGTATTTATATAAACGTCTTGTACGTGACAGTGACATTGCACAGTATAGTGTATACTTATCATGGTCAACAATAGGATTATCTATACCTCTCATAATATTCCCAGTTGGTGTTCAATAACGTTAGGTGTGGTTTTTAACATGATTTATCTGTTGCTATTCTGCCTTTTTCCCCTGTGTTTTGTTTTGTGGGTTTGTCCCCCTCTGACTGGTTGCTCTTCCGGTGGGGGGTGGTGTTGTGCCACACATGTCTTCCTGGCAGGAAAAGAGGGGAGACGCTTGGGCCCTGCGTCTCCTCAAATGCGCCCACTAGGTGTCAGCACCTGGTATTGGACGCTTTTTTCCTGCCAGCGGCATCCCGGATCTCTTCCGGACCCCGTGCGCATGCGCGTGTGACGTCACGGCGTCGGCGCGTTTGCGGCGGAAGAGACGGTGCCCCTGAGGGCTTGTTCTCCTCTGGAACGCCGGGGGGACCATGCGGAAAGTGCACCCGTGTGTCGCTTCGCCCCCCCCCCCCTTGGTGGAGGGGGGAGGGAGGAGGGGACTGGACATGCACCCGCACCTGTAGAACTTTTCAGTTAATCGGCACCTCCCTATAAGAAGAACATAGCCACATGGGAGGCTCAGCGATCCTCTCTTTACTCTGTGAAATGCCTACATGCAGCCATTGGTCTCATGTAACGGTAAGTGCCCTTATACTGTTTGGAAATGCTTTCCTTCATATGTGGTTTACACCACTGCCTTTGAGCACTTACTTGCAATACCTCTTGTCTTTATTTAAACATGTTTGATGCTGATATTATACCTTCCAGAACCTGGGCTAATTTAATCTAAGCTCCCCTGGTCTTCAGTATTAGGTAATAATTACCTCCATCACCCCTTTATCTATGGTGTTCACACTGCATGCACCTTTTTTGGATTTAATATTCTTGTGTGGACTGTATATGGTTTTAGGGCTTTACTATCACCTTCATCTTGTGCTTCTTCATATCTTTCACCTCTTACACCCTCACTGCTGCACTGCCTTCATGATTCCTTTCTCCCTTCCAGCCTTGTGGCTGGTCCTTTTCACCCCACACACTTTTTGCTCTTTTTTTGCTCATTTGGTGTATGGTTTGTACTTTTTCCTATATTGTCACCGCTGTATGGTCTTGCAGGGGCAGCAGGGGTCTCTATATAATTGTTTGTCTCATCACGTCACTTCTCACTCAGGTCACACATTCTTGCACCCCTTGTCTTTCACTGATTTTTTGTCTGTTCCCCTCACTTCTTTCCTGTTTTCACTCCCCTCACATTTCTTCTACTTCCCTCCCCCCCTTTTCCTTTTTCTTTCCTCCCCTCACTTTCATCCCTTATGTTTTTTCTATTTTTATTTTTTTTCTACTCTTTTCCCCTGTATTTTTGTGCCCTGCATGCCCCCATACCCACACTTAACACCAGGAAACTGCTCTGAATCAGGGAAATTTATATTCCTCTAAGAGAATTAATTAATCTCTTTTTGCATTGATTGCAGTATTATCGTCACTTCACCTCGGGTGCAGTGAGTGCCTGCTGCCCACTTCTCCCTGCTTCCTTCCACTGTGTGGGGGGTAACAAATGCATGATTCCTCGTAAGGCATGTCTGGCCCACCGCCCGCTCTCTGAGGAGCTGATCCAGTACTGGGGAGGCATAAACTCAGGAGGGACCATATGCTCTTCATCAAGAACACCTAATATTATCGGGAATTTTGTGATTGGTAATTATACAAGCTTTGTAGATGTACCATGTTACATATGTGAGTTAGCTACTGTTGAGTCTTACATTCTGTTTGATACATGATTATATTTCCACAGTTGACAATTATCCTCTGAAGAAGACCCATTCAGGGTCGAAACGCGTCAGTATTTTTAATATTTAACATTCCCTTACGGGCGCTGTCCATTGTGTTTTTTTTATATTTTTATTGTATACTGTATCTCAGTTCATGTCCTGACTCTATAGGTCAGAATTTATTTGTTACATACTATCTTTTGTACTAATAAAATTATGTTTTGATTATTCCTTTTGTTTTTACTGGCTGCTTTAAAGCCCCGCTAGGGGGTTCTTTGTACACTTTTTATGCATCTTATGGGGTGCGCAGCCTTTTTGTCTGCACTCATGTGAGTGTCTCCTGTTAATTACCCCCTGTCTCTCTTAGGCAGGCTCAATGTTTTAAAAATGTCTATTTTACCCAGACTGCTTTACCACTTTGAAACACTGCCAGTAGCTTTGCCTGCTTCACAGCTAAAAGCACTCCACAGGAATTTTCTAAAATGTATTTGGAATGGTAGCGCCCACCGCATAGTGAGCTCAGTGATGTTTTCTCTTAGATCCAGGGAGGTTTGGGAGCCCCGGACATTACTAAATACTACTACGCCACACACTTAAGAGCTATTACTTCTTGGACTTGAACTTGGACTTTACACGCACTGAATTAATGGACCGCCATTGAAAAGGGGGTACTTTATCCGGTTCACCCGTGCTCCTTGATTTGGGGTACCCCCCCTCCCTGGATCCCATCTATAAACATCAGTGCACTGGTCCAATGACATTTACTTTAACTATTTGGCGCCAGTGTCTCAAACGCTATTCCCTCACATCCCCCTGCTCTCCTCCCGTGAATGTACTATTCAACCCACTCATACCAGACAGTATGTCCCTGGGCAGGATCTTTCCATGGCTTAATGTACCTCTTTTTTAGCTCCGGAACCTGGTTCATCCCATAACGAGGAGACTACATGCTTTCAATACTTTAGGTGAGAAATTTGATATACCATCACACCTTTTCCATTTCTAAATACAGGTTAGACACTTCTTCCACTTTAAATCTCCAACCCTGACCCTAGATAAGCCAACTACCTTTGAATACTTATGTGCTCAAGGCCCTCACCAACTGCATTCAATTTCATGTATTTACCGTATCCTCCATGAGTCGACTCCTATCACAAAAAACATGCATCATTATATGAGCAGGTGGTCCCATTTGGTGGGCAGACCTATCACAATACAGATGTGGGATAGGATTTGGTCCTCTAGTTTTGAATCTTCCAAATGTGTGACTCAGAGGGAGACTTCCATTAAGATTCTCATGTTTTGGTATAGAACCCCTGATGTAATTCATAAGTATGAGCCCTCAGTCTTGCCGCACTGCTGGCGGTGCGGGACTGACATAGGTTCTCTATTTCATATTTTGGCAATGCTCCCTGATTCAACCCTTTTGGCGTGATGTGTATCTACTTATACAAAAGGTGGTTGGGGTGTCCCCTCCACTGGATCCTTTAAATTATCTGTTGGGTCTCCCTTCTCCAGGTGTTTCTAAAAAGGCAAATCGAATAATATCCTATATTTTGCTAGCCGCCAAGAGGCATATCCCATTGTCCTAGCTATCCAATACGCCTTCTTCATGTTCCAGATTTCTGCACCTGGTGGCTGAGATTTGGACGATGGAGTTTCTGATGGCCTCAGTGCATGACTGCATCTCCCAATTTAATAAAGTATGGGAGCCATGGGATCTTTCGAATTATGGGACTTCCATACCACACACCACGCCTTAATATTATATTAACTCTACATTGATGGTGTCCATTTGACTTCCCCCCTCCCCCATTCCTGTGCACATCATTTGATGCCTTACTAGATTTTCTGTTACATAAGCTACACCCTCCATGGAATTCCATGCCCACTATATTGTTATGATTAATCTTGAGGTTCTCAATTTCTACCTATAACGCGCCTATTTTGTATATCAAGGGGAAGCGATGCAATTCACACTTGTGCCTAGTATCTGTGAACATTATTTACTTATATCTGTTATTTTCTACTCCATTTTATAATGTCTGTTTATATTACACTTTCATTAATAGTGTATTGTACATTATGTTACAATTTTACATTTGTTATCTGATAACCCAATAAAAATAAAATTTTGAAAAAAAATGCCATAAAACTATCCCCTATTTTGTAGACGTTATAACTTTTGCGCAAACCAATCAATAAACGCTTATTGTGATTTTTTTACCAAGAATATGTAGAAGAATACTTATTGGCCTAAACTGAGGGAAAAAATGTTTTTTTATATAATTTTTGGGGATATTTTTTATAGCAAAAAGTAAAAAATAATGCGTTTTTTCAAAATTGTCGCTATTTTTTTGTTTATAGCGCAACAAATAAAAACTGCAGAGGTGATCAAATACCACCAAAAGAAAGCTCTAGCTCTATTTGTGGGAAAAAAAGGACATCAATTTTGTTTGGGAGCCACGTTGCACGACCGCGCAATTGTCAGTTAAAGCGACGCAGTGCCGAATCGCAAAAAGTGCTCTGGTCTTTGGCCAGCCAAAGGTCCGGGGCTTAAGTGGTTAAAAATTATGTTTTTTACAAACTTTTTATATTGATACATGTCCCCCATTGACTTTAATGGGGTTTCTTATTGGGATCCGAACTTTCGCGGTGTTCGTAAGTTCTGGTGCGAACCAAACAGGGGTCTGTTCGGCCCATCCCTAACTACAACCAGTAATCGGCAGCCATTTTAGGAGAGTCTGCCAAATAGCCATTTAAAGTGGATGTAAACCCAACACTCACCCAGTATAAACTAATGGCACAGTATTAATGTATATATTCATGCAAGCCCCCTGCTTGTATCCCTTGCAAATGTCACCCCCTTCAGCAGTAGGAGCCCCACAAAACTCCGGAATCAGTGGATAGGTCTCTTTTCCGGAGCTCATGGGCAGAGCTGTGATGTCACAAGATTCCCTGCCCACCTCTACACTCTCCTACTCTTCAGTCACACTGATCATACCCCATGATGAGTAACATCCAGTCAAAACTCAGGAAAGTCACCACATGATTTCAGCATGCCCAATCATGCTGAGGTGTGGAGCAGCCAATTCTGGGAGAGCTGGAGAAGAAAGGAGGAGGGATGTGAAGCTGGAATCATAACACACACACACACCCTGCTCTCTGCTTGTTCATGAGATAAAGAAATCAGATGTCAGTCACAGCAGTGGGGGATGTGGTGACACAAACTTATCTGTGTGTCTTTTTTTTCTTACTAAAAAAAGACAAGATGATTGCTCAGAGCTGAATTAACTCTTCGTGGCAAGATGACTTGACATCCTCTACTGTATGACAGATGACTTGACATCCTCTACTGTACTAGGTAGAAGTCTTCATTAAAAAATATTTTTTTAAGGTTTACAGCCACTTTAAGGTCAACTATATTTTCCAAATTTCTTATTGATTTTTTTTTTTAACAATGTTTTCATTGTGGTTTTCACAAAGCGTCAGTACAGAAGGTTGAAAGCGATATTATATCAACATTTCTTACTGAGTATTATAGCATACGTTAACAACTTATATCAAAGGTAACATCTATGTAAATAAGATGCGTTGTGTTGAGATTTAAAGAATTAGGTATGACTTTTGTGTTTTTCTGATGGTGTCAGTGCTGTCTCCTCACCCCGGCACCCCAATTTGGGCACTCCCTGTGGATGGGGGGCAGCCCTGCCAACCACCAGTTGTCAAGCTTATATACCACAAACAACCAGTGAGAGCATATGAATGCATAACTTGGAACTATTGATCAAAGAAAACTTGGAGTCCTGCTTTTTAAGTATACACTCTGATATGACGATCCCTCAATTGAAGAACGCCAGGCAGAAGGGTGCCTGTGCGAGGTATGTGTGTATTTGCATAAGCATACAGTATGTGCGCACTAGGCTTAGGGGGATGTTACAGCAGCCCCAGTTGAGACTATGTAGTTCAGTTGATTCAGCTCTAATGGAGTAATGTTCACTGTAGTGCTGTGCTTCTCAGATCGGTGATCCAGGGTTCCCAGTTTTGGAGAAACAATGCGGTAGTTAGGTTGGCTTTGGCGAAGGAGAACTCCATTTGGAAATGATTGTTCAACAGAATAATAAGATCTGACCTAGTGGGAGGAAGTGGTGATTTCCATTTTTTCACTAGTGCTAAGCAAGCTGCAATTAGTATGTGAGTTGCCACTATTCTGATACGATTCGGCCAATTGGGGACATTGAGACCCAGAAGAAGATCCAGTGGGGTTAATGGTGAGGGGACCTTGCAGACCGTAGAGATGAGGGTAGAGACTTCCTGCCAGTATCCGTGAACGAAAGGGCATTCCCACCATATGTGCTGAAGAGTGCCTCTTTCGGCGCAATTCCTCCAACACTGAGGCAAGGTAGATGGGTAGATCTTAGCCAATCTGGCTGGGGTGAAGTATCACTTATGGAGCGGTTTTTGATTGATTCCCAGTGGGAAATACAGCGTGATGCTCGAAGCGGAAGAGTCAAGGCTTTGTGCCACATTGGAGGTTTTGGTGGGGAGACTGTAAAGGATGACCAGAAGTCAATAGAAGAACATGTTTGGTCTGGGGGAAGTGTTGTCATTATTCTGTATATCAGTGAGATTCCTTTAACTGCTGGAGCGGGGATATCGTAGAATTTCAAGATATTAGCCATTGGAGCATTGTCTTCTATGAGATTTATTGAGGAGAAGATAGATCGAAGTCGTAGGTATAAGAAAAAAGTTGTGGTAGGGATGTTGAATAGATGTTGCAGCTGTGAGAATGGGTGGGGCCCTGATGTGGACATTAACTGGCCTAGGTTGGTGAGTCCATTCTGTATCCAAGGTTTGAGGGGCAGGTCCGGTGATATCAGTTCCACTGCTTGGATGGGGAGTTTGGAAAGGATCGAGTTAGGTATTCCCGTAGTTCGTTGTGTGGAGGCTGTCCACACCCATAGAGCCACCGTTCTAGAGTGCAGAAAGTGGTGTTGTGGTTTAAAATTGAGAAGGGCAGCCATCAGGGTGTGTTTCAGGTTTGATTTAAGAGCCTCAGATTCAATTTGGAGCCATGTCTTCTTAGAGGTGGGTGACCACCGTTCTCTTAATTGGTCCTACCACTGCTTTGTAGTATGCCTGGATGTTGGAGGCTCCAGTTCCTCCACTTTGTACTGGGGATAAAAAAATGTTATGCTTGAGTCTGGGTTTTTTCTGTTGCCAGATAAATGCATTGAGTAACCCTTGTAATTGGTGTTAAATGGTTAGGTAGCAAGGGTAGAGGGATTGTACGAAACATATATAAAATATGAGGAAGCAGATACATTTTGACTTGAGCTATTCTACCAGCCCATGAGACAGTGAAATTACTCACGTCTTTGGAGATGCGCAAAGGCTTTTCTTGGAGCACCTCATAGTTCACTTTTATCAATTACTTACTCGGGGAGGTTAGGTGAATCCCTAAATATGGGAGTGATGAGCTCTTGGACCATGTGAAGGGTGTTTCTTTCACTATGACATGTGTGGTCTGATGATCTGTCCCTAAGTTTAGCATTGTGGATTTATCGTGGTTTATTTTGTAAAGAGATATTGAGCTGAATTGTTCTAGGGTTTTTTGAACACTTGGAAGGGAGGATTTAGGGTTTGTTAGAGTGATGATAACATCATCCGTGTACAGGCCTAGTTTGTGTTCAACATCTCTTATTTTGATACCCGATATTGCTGATGTGGACCTGATGGCTTGTGCAAGAGGTTCCATTACCATGGCAAAAATCAAGGGTGAAAGTGGGCACCCTTGCCTTGTGCCATTAGTGATTTCGCACGGGTTTGATGTTATCCCTGATGTCCAGACTCGGGCGCTTGGGGAGGAATACAGATTTAGTATAGCTGTTAGAATGTTCCCCGACAGTCCAAACTTGCACATGACTTTTTCCATGTATTTCCAATGAACCCCATCAAATGCCTTCTCTGCATCTAAAGATAGGAAGAGAGAAGGCGTATGGCTGTGCTCCACCCATTGGATTAAATCAATGAGGCGTCTAGTTCCATCTGAAGCTTGTCTGCCGGGTACAAATACGACTTGGTCAGGATGTATTATTTGTGGAATGATCGTAGACAGGCACTGAGCTTGTAATTTCGCATATAGTTTGGTGTCCGTATTTAAAAGTGAGATTGGGCGATAATTGGCTGGACTGTCTGGGGATTTGCCTGGTTTGAGTAAGATGACTATCAGGGCTTCTAGAGATTCCTTAGGGATTTTGCCTGTAGTGGTATAGTGATTAAAGGTGTTGCAGAGATGTGGGGTGATCAAGTCAGAGAAACATTTATAGTACTCGTTTGGGAATCTGTCAGGGCCCGGGGCTTTGTGGAGGAGCAATTTTTTTATGGCTTTAAGGATTTCCTTGGAAGAGAAGGGTGTAGAAATGGTTTCCAGTTGTGTGGTGGAAATAGAGGGGAGGTGAATAGACGAGAGGAAAGCTTCAATGTCCTAATTTTTAGGATGGGCTTCTTGTTCTAAGTCTCTAAGATTTTAAAGATTGGCGTAAAATGCACTAAACTCGTTCGCTATATCTAAAGGGTTATTTAATAGTTTACCTTGGGAGTCAATCAGGAACTGTATTTTTGTATTGGCATGATGTTTTTTTCATTTGTTTGGCCAGGGACGCACCTGATTTGTTGGCTGAGGAGTAGTATTGGAGCCTAAGGCGTTTTATGTAATAGTCAAATTTTTTATGTAGGTGCTCACTGAGTTGGTACCTTAGGTTTTTTTAGATCAATGTATACGTGGCTGGATGGTGTTTGTTTATTGACATGCTCTAACGCTCAAATTTGTTGTAATAGTTTTTCAGTAGTGGCTGCATGTTGCTTTTTTGCCTGTGCTCCGAATTTTATAAAAAGGCCACGTAAGAAAGCTTTGTGCGCATACCAAATGATAGATTGGTCAGCAACAGAATACTGGTTATTTTCAAAGTAGTTCTTAATCTCAGATCGAATTTCACCTTCTAACGCTGAGTCGGTGAGTAGGGATGTGTTCAGTCTCCAAATAGTATGTTGTGTAGATTTGTTGCTGTTGAATAATGTGATTGATATCGGCACGTGTTCAGACCAGGTGATTGTACCTATACGCACCTCAGTGATTGTTTGTAGGAGGAATTTATCTGTGAGGAACATATCAATCAGAGAGTAAGATTGCTGAGAGTTGGAGTAAAAAGTGTAATCTTGCTCTGTATCCTGCGTGTATCTCCAGGGGTCATAGAGGTCTTCATTGTGCAAGAGAGAGGAAAATGCAGATGGCCTTCGTTTGAGTGGGTTAGATGTGTCTAGGGAGTTGTCAATGATTTTGTTGAAATTCCCACATAGCACCACTTGATTGGATCTATATGGGGCCATTTTAGAGATTAGGTTATTGTAAAATTTCTTCTGGCCAGTGTTAGGTGCGTAAAGGTTCACTAAAGTGAGGCTTTGGTTCTCTATCGTTGAGAGAATCAAGTATCTACCGTCCTCGTCAGCATCACAATGGTGTGACTGAAAAGAGACAGACAAACGAATTGCTATCATAACCCCTTTTTTTTGGCGGGGGCACTGGCAAAGAAGCAGTGTGGGTACCGTTTGTGCGTGCATCGTGAGGTCTTGTCTTTGGTGAAATGCGATTCTTGTACGCAGGATATGTCTGCTAAGTGGGATAACGCTTCTTTCCAAAGGAGATTGCGCTTGAAGGGGGAATTCAGGCCTTTGACATTGAGTGAGGTGATTTTTATGGCCATTTTAGCAGGGAGTACCCTGGGATGGGGACGAGGGAGCGAGATCACACTTACAATGTACACAACTTAAGTTTTTGCAAGGGAAATAAAAGGAGTATATAGGTATACTAAGTATGTCTGCTTAATATGTTATGTCACTGGGTACACTTACTGGAACTGCACTAAATTATCAAAGGTAACACAATTCGGAAGCAGGCAGATCCATCAGGAAGAGAAACAAACAAAAAGAGAAAAAAAAAGCCAAAAAAGAATAACGTATAACAACAATATCAGTGTGTGTGGCACACTATAACCTGAGGGAGTGGAGTCGACAGTACATCAGTGTCCACATAGGATCCTATGAACGCGCGGGACCCAAGGCCTTCGGGTTGTGGTAGGTCTCGTCTTGATCATGTGCCCAGTTCCGGAATGGTGTGGAGTACGAATGGGAGCTCGTGCGATTGGCCATGGCAGGAGGAAGGGGAAGAAAACCCCAATTGGTCAATATTTTTTACCCTTCTTTGGGAGTAAGGATGGGAATCATTTGTTATTGGTATGTTAGCAGGAGCTTGGTTGGGAAGCCCCACTTGTACGTGATTTTTTTTTCCTGTAGAATGGGGGTGAATGCTCTTCTCATCTCCATGGTGGCTTTGGAGAGGTCACTGAACAGGAGGACATTCGTCTACGGTGCTGGTAGTGGCTTAGTGGACTTGGCCACCTGTAATATTTGCTCCTTAATATGGAAGTAATGCACTCTCGCTAGAATATCCCTTGGGATGTCAGGGGAGAGGTGTGCAGGTTTGGCGATTCTGTGTGTCCGGTAAATTGTAATGTCTCGTGCATTTAATCGAGGAAGTAAGCGTGAGAACAGCTGTTGCAGGTAAGGATTGATTTCATTTGGTTTGACAGACTCAGATACCTCTGAATTTTATATTGTTCCTCCTGGAACGGTCTTCTAAATCTGCCAATTTCAATTTTATGGGGTGTATTTCAGAAGCATGGTGCTCATGTGCATCTAGCAATTTATTATGGGCTCTGACATGGTCATGCATGCTTTCCTCAAGCATACTTGCTCTTCCTTCTAGGCAGTCTACCCTGTCATGCATCTGGGAGACAGAGAGTTGTAATTCCCTGTGCAGATCTTTTTGCAATGTGAGGAGCATGGATTTGAGCATGGACTCTGCCACAGGGTTATCTGATGCAGGGATGGCTGCAAGAGCTGGGGTGTGGGGTATCAGTGTCTCTGTCGGCCCACTGGTGCTTCTTGGGTTGGGGCTCTTTGCTGGGGGAAAGGGCTGGGGAAGAAGTCAGCCTCTTACTTCTATCTGCGCTGTTTTGGGAGGATGAGGCGTTCGGTGAGGGCAAGTTTTTGTCCCCGGGTGACATGGCTGGGTATTCCCCCTGTGGGGGAGCCAATCGGTACTCCTCAGCTGCCTTGGAGCGGGATGTCACTGAGGCGTTGTTCCCGGAGCCGGCGCCATTAATCTGTGAGACGGCATGGTGCGGGCGGCTTATACCGCCTTATAGACATGCCCAGGACGGTCTTGTGTCCTTTCCCCCTCCATGTAGCTGGATCTGGGTCGGATTATCGCCTTCGGTTGCTTCGGATCCTTGTCAGTGGAACGGAGCTCTGGCTTCAGGCGTCCATTCCTCTCCTCGGCAGGCGATGCCCTCCAAATTTCTTATTGATTTTTATATGTGCAAGTATTTCATTATAGTTGATTTGCTACCCCATTAGGTCTCCTAACACCCCACAATCTGGTCAATTTAAGTTGCTTGATTGGCATAACTTTAGACAAACTTCACCCAGTAATTTGACTGCAGCTGGTCAAGTTAGTCCAACGCAGAATATTTTCTGACAAATTTTATCCTATTGGTTAAGAGATCTAAAGAAGGGGAAATCATTATTGTCTCACGGTATATACGTTATGGTAAACAGTCAGTGTTGATGGTGTGTATGTGACTTATTGTAATAAATATTCATTTATGTCGCTAGCTCAGTCTGTGCTTACATTAATTGTGCTTGTGTTCTTAAAGAATTCTGTTTGGCTAAAAATTAACTTAAAATAATTAAGTCAGTCAAATTATACCTATATTGGAAGCACTGTGATTCAATTAGTTTGGCTGACTAAATTGATCGTTCAGACATACCCTAATACGACATAACACATGATTTGATACAGCCTATTAGCAGGTCACGGCCATGATACATGATGCATGCGCACGTCCTAAACCCAGAAGCTGGCTGTGACATACCAGTACGTCGATTTGCCTGCACGGGCCGCCCGTCCGCAGTACATACCGTGCAGTCCTTAGGTGGTTAAAGTAAAAATTTTTTTAAAAAAGCTCAAAAGGTGTAAAAGTCCTAAAAGTTTTATTAATATTAAAAACAATATATATTAAATCAAGTTCCAGCAATCCTCCTACATTGCATTGCTCCTGGACAATGCGTGTAGCAGCTTTGCTGGAATCGGGAACAGGAACACTCTCATATATCTTTCTGGCTGTCTGTGTCTTTCCTCCCATACAGACTGTCTGTATAAGTCTCCTCTCTCCTCCCCCCGGAAGATACAGCTGCAGTAGCTCTGTGCAGTGGCTGTAGACCACATGTTTGAGGTCTCCACTCACCCAACAAATAAAATTCAATGTACTAACAATTATTTACAAAGCCATCCATAACTCTGCCCCCAACTACATCACTAACCTAGTCCCAAAATAACAACCAAGCCGGTCTCTTTGGTCATCCCAAGACCTCCTGCTCTCTAGCTTCCTTGTCACCTCCTCCCATGCTTGCCTCCAGGATTTCTCCAGAGCTTCTGCCATCCTTTGGAACTCCCTACCCCAATCTGTCCGACTGTCCCCTAATCTATCCATCTTTAGGCGATCACTGAAAACCCTTCTCTTCAAAGAAGATTATCCTGCTTCTAACTAACACTGTTTTACTTCCTCATCATCTCATCCCCTCATAGCTATTACCTTTTGTATCAATTAACCCTTCCTTTTTAGATTGTAAGGGCCCTCTGATTCCTCTTGTACCTCTTGTACCAAATTGTAATGTAACTATAATGTCTGCCCTCATGTTGTAAATCGCTGCACAAACTGTTAGCACTATATAAAACCTGTATAATAATAATAATAATAATGTTTGATCTTGTCTGTGTCTTTTCTTCCAATCCAAACTGTGCGTTTAAGTCTCCCCTCTCCCACTCAGGATTTGGGCACTTGTCCATTTTTATAGTACACAGGACCAGAGAGTCAGACCCAAGAGAAACCTGGGAGTGCAGTTAACCCCTAACTTCACACTGGGGCAGCAGAGATCACTACCTGCCTACAAGTTGTGTATCCACCTCCTTGTAGTTCTGTGAAAGGAGCGCTGACATCTTTATGATATGTTGCCTTTGTAGGTCCAAATGTGAGAGCAACCAGTCCTGACTCCTCCACAGGGAAATGATGAAGGTGCGTGGCTTTGTGGATCCTGATAGATAAGCACAGGATTCCGTCTCACTGCCAACCAATCCATCCACAAGTATTATTAAATTCCTATATAATTGAATAAAATGTAGTTCTGTGAGGCCTCTTTTTAAATGTTGCATGTGATGTGCAATGCCTACCTAGATCCTGCTCTAGGCATCTGGCAATGCTAACAATCTCAGCTACCTGGCAGGCATGTCACAAGTTATAAAAAGTAATATATAGAATTGAAATTTTTTATGATGTTTAGACTAAAAATGGGGAGAGAGATAAACAACAGCAAAGAAAGCTTCATCTTGGAGTTCAGCTTAAATCATAAATCATTCCACTAAGGTATCAGGGGGAAAAGTTGTTTGTTGCTGGCCTGTGATACAGCAATAAAGGAGCTAGCATGTCTTCATAATGGATTAGGACCGGCCGCCACTGCCTGAAAGGGTCACTGAAATGGGTACTCTCAATTACTATGTGCCTCCAGAGCTCTCCTCACACACAATTCAATTAAGCCCCTCCTTTTACAAGGAAACCAGAACACACCTTTTAGGGTTATCTGGTGCAGCTGTAATACATCCAATGTACAATACCACCAATGTGTTAAATATACAGTATACATATGTATACACATACTTTACATATACAATATACCAAATGCATTTAACAAATAGCATAACAGTGTTAAAGGGACTGGTTTCTTACATAAAAAATACCTGACTAAAACTGCAATATTAAAAAGAAAATTTAATGGGGGGGTGGCCAGCAGCCCGTGAAAATGGCTGCGTTAGAGGACAGCTCCAGCAACCTCCGGCATCTCCAGCTCATCTTAAGTGATGTGATGCAGTTTTCACCATCCCCTCTGGGTCCCCGAGACACCCACAAACCATAGCAGCCGACATCGGCAATCGCAAAACCAGCGGAGGGCTCCACAAGCTGACAGACTTTTTCTTGTCAGCAAGTACGTCATGTCCTCAAGATGACGTTGCGGTCTCCACACAGCAGCATGGCTATCTGGGAAGCTCCCGTGGTGGGAACCATGGAGCACACAAGCACAGCTCCCTATCTCCAAGCAGAAGCTGTCGCTTATCTCCGGGCAATACACCACTACACAGCCTGCAGAAAGCAGCACAGAAGTGCTCCTCTTCCCACACATGAAGGAGGGGAGCCATGTCTCAGAACAGTACCGCAGAAGTTATTGAACAAATGATGTTTTCTCCAATACTGGGCAGCTAATTAGTGACACCACTATGAAAGATATGCTGGTGTCACTGTGAGGATCCTGACATAGGGACATTATAGAGTATATCTCTCAAGTCAGAAATATCAGAAGTAGGAGAACGGTTAACCATATAGAAAACAAGATGAGCAAGTTCGCAACGGGGTATAACAAGCTAGTGGATGCACACAAGAAGGATGAAGAAATACAGTTACTTAAAAATAAATTGGCGGACCTGGAAGACAGGTCTAGCAGAAAGCGTGGAGTCCATGCTCTCCTCTGAGCTTAGGCACTATGTGCAACAACTAATTGACGCTTTGCTTCCTGACATCGTGGATTTGGCGCACCATCTGATTAAACCTCAAAGTCCTCCTAACAATGTTTCATTGGACGTCATAGCCCAAATACACTTTTTTCAAATCAAAGACGACTTAATGCGTTTTGCACGGCAACACTCTTAACTCCCAGACCCCTACGTGGGAATCTCATTTTATGCCAACCTATCCCAATGCACCATGATGATGCAAAAGAAATTGATTCCCCTTACCAAAATACTTTCAAACAACAAGCTTTCTTACTCATTAGGGTTTCTTACTAAACTGCTTGTCTTGAAAGACAACCGCACCTACACTATCATGTCTTTGGAAGTGGTGCTAAAACTGGCTAAAAGATGGGGTTTGCTACCTAACGAAGAAGACACAGCAATGACTAAACCATGCCCAGGGCGCATCTCTCCTGAGTGGAGACAAGTTAATGCCACTTGAGACTGTCCTTTGGTACTTGCACACTTTGACCCAGTAGGTTTTGGGTTGATTATTACCTGAAATGGGTGATGCTGGTTGTTTGGAGCTATAACCCTGAATTACACTAATTCAAAATTGCTCGCACGTTGAGGTTATCCTCTTTTTTATGTTTCTCATGTTATTTTATTTTTGACTTATTTTCCTTTTTCTATACCACCTGCAAACTATGCTGGGATACTCAACAAAGTATATCTGGAATCTGATTTCAATTCAGAGGCAGCTCTAGGCTTAGACATGATGCACCAGTGACAAGTGGCAGAGCATTACCCCCTTATTGCCGCACTTTACTGACTAACATCATTGTTAATGAATTAACCCCTCTACCCCTTTTAGGGGTTAACTAATCTAGTTCACAGGAAATAGAGACAGGGGGCATAAAAGAGAAGGGGGGATGAGAGAGAGGGGTAGAGAGAGAGAGAGAAGGGGTGATGGGGGAGTGAGAGAGAGAGGGGGGAGTGAGAGAGAGGGGGTGTAAGAGAGAAAGAGGGGGTGAGAGGGAGATGGGGGGCTGAGAGGGGGTGAGAGAGAGAGGGAAAGGGGATGAGAGAGAGAGTGGGGGTGAGAGAAAGGGGGGCTGAGAGACAGGTGGGGTGAGAGAGAGAGAAGGAAAGGGGTAAAAGAGAGGGGGGTGTAAGAGAGAGAGAGGGGGTGAGAGAGGGGGTGAGAGATGGGGCTGAGAGAGAGACGAGAGAGGGGGGAGTGAGAGAAAGAGAGGGGGTGAGAAAAAGAGGGGGATAGTGAGTGAGAGAGAGAGGGGAGAGAGAGGGGAGAGTGAGAGGGATGAGATAGAG
Organism: Lithobates clamitans; assembly: GCA_037952925.1. Classification (NCBI taxonomy): domain Eukaryota; kingdom Metazoa; phylum Chordata; class Amphibia; order Anura; family Ranidae; genus Lithobates; species Lithobates clamitans. Next base: position 4,882,791 of record JBBGZY010000434.1, on the reverse strand, counting down.
GAGGGCTGAGAAAGAGAGGGAAGGGGTAAGAGAGCGGGGATTGAGAGAGAGGGAGGCTTAGAATGAGAGGGAAGCTAAGAGATAGAGAGAGGGAGGCTGAGAGGGGGTGAGGGAGGGGAGGTGAGATAGAGAGAGAGGGGGTGAGAGAGGGATGAGATAGAGAGAGGAGGGCTGAGAGAGGGGAATGAAAGAGGGTGAAAGAGGAGAGGTGAGATAGAGAGAGGGGAGCTGAGAGAGAGAGGGGATGATAGAGAGATGGGGCTGAGAGATGGTGAGAGAGAGGGAAAGGGGGTGAGAGACAGGTGGGGTGAGAGAGGGAAAGGGGGTAAGAGAGAGGGGGAGTGAGAGAGAGAGGGGGCTGAGAGTGAGAGGGAAGCTTAGAGAGAGGGAGGCTGAGAGAGGGGATGAGAGAGGGGAGGTGAGATAGAGAGGGGCTGAGAGAGGGGGCTGAGAGAGGGGGCTGAGAGAGGGGTGAGATAGAGAGAGGGGGACTGGGAGAGGGGAATGAGAGAGGGTGAAAGAGGGGAGGTGAGATAGAGAGAGGGGGATGATAGAGAGGAAGGCTGAGAGAAAGAGGATGAGAGAGAGGGGGGCTGAGAGAGAGAGAGAGGGGGTGAGAGAGGGGAGGTGTGATAGAGAGAGGGGGCTGAGAGAGAGAGAGAGAGAGAGAGAGAGGGGGCATGAGAGAGAGGGGGGAGAGTGAGAGGGTGAGAGAGAGGGGGGCTGAGCAAGAGAGGGAAGGGAGAGAGAGAAAGGGACTGAGAGAGAGGGGTGAGAGATGGGAGGTGAGAGAGAGGGGGGCTGAGAGAGGGAAAAGGGATAAGTGAGAGACGGAGAAGGGGTGATAGAGAGATAGAGGCTGATGGAGAGGAGGAGTGAGAGGGGGAATGAGAGAGAGGGGGGCTGAGAGAGGGGGTGAGAAAGAGAGGGGGAGTGAGAGAGGTGAGATAAAGAGAGGGGGCTGAGAGAGAGAGAGAAAGAGGGGGGGCTGAGAGAGAGGGGAGCTGAGAGTGAGAGGGAAGCTGGGAGGGAGAAGTAGGCTGAGAGAGGGGATGAGAGAGGGGAGGTGAGATAGAGAGGGGCTGAGAGAGGGGGCTGAGAGAGGGGGCTGAGAGAGGGGTGAGATAGAGAGAGGGTGAAAGAGGGGAGGTGAGATAGAGAGAGGGGGATGATAGAGAGGAAGGCTGAGAGAAAGAGGATGAGAGAGAGGGGGGCTGAGAGAGAGAGAGAGGGGGTGAGAGAGGGGAGGTGTGATAGAGAGAGGGGGCTGAGAGAGAGAGGGGGTGAGAAAGAGAGATTGGGAGTGAGAGAGAGAGAGAGGGGGCATGAGAGAGAGGGGGGAGAGTGAGAGAAAGGGTGAGAGAGAGGGGGGCTGAGCAAGAGAGGGAAGGGAGAGAGAGAAAGGGACTGAGAGAGAGGGGTGAGAGATGGGAGGTGAGATAGAGGGGGGCTGAGAGAGGGAAAAGGGGTAAGTGAGAGACGGAGAAGGGGTGATAGAGAGATAGAGGCTGATGGAGAGGGGGAGTGAGAGGGGGAATGAGAGAGAGGGGGGCTGAGAGAGGGGGTGAGAAAGAGAGGGGGAGTGAGAGAGAGAGGGCATGAGAGAGAGGGGGAGAGTGAGAGAGAGGGGAGAGAGAGAGGGGGGCTGAGCAAGAGAGGGAAGTGAGAGAGAAAGAGAGAGGGGCTGAGAGAGAGGGGTGAGAGATGGGAGGTGAGATAGAGGGGGCTGAGAGAGGGAAAAGGGGTAAGTGAGAGAGGGAGAGGGGGTGAGAGAGAGATAGAGGCTGATGGAGAGGGGTAGTGAGAGAGAGGGGGGACTGAGAGTGAGAGGGAAGGAGAGAGAGAGAGAGGGGTAAGAGAGGGGAGGTGAGATAGAGAGAGAGAAGGTGTGAGATAGAGATAGGGGGCTGAGAGAGGGAGAGAGAAAGGGGGGCTGGGAGAGGGGAATAAGATAAGGGTGAGAGGGGTGAGATAAAGAGAGGGGGCTGAGAGAGAGAGAGAAAGAGGGGGGGCTGAGAGAGAGGGGAGCTGAGAGTGAGAGGGAAGCTGGGAGGGAGAAGTAGGCTGAGAGAGGGGGTAAGAGAGGGGAGGTGAGATAGAGAGAGAGGAGGGCTGAGAGAGGGGGTGAGATAGAGAGAGGGGAGCTGAGAGAGAGACAGAAAGGGGGGGGCGGAGAGAGACTGGAATGAAAGAGCCTTGGCCGGGGCAAACCCTCTATGGGAGCAGAAAAACCCTGTCGTCCTGAGTTACCCTGAGTTTGTGGCTTACTTTAAAAGGGTATTTGATGTTTCCGCACGCCCAACTTCTGCTGCCAAGAGCCTCATGTCCATCAGAGTACGAGAACTGTTGCCGTTTACACCACTGAATTCCGTACTCTGGCAGCAGAGGTTGCTTGGAACAATGAGGCCCTCATGGCTGCTTTTTTTCATGGTTTCTCAGATACCATCAAAGATGAGATAGCAGCCCGAGACATGCCCACTGAGCTGGAGAGGTTGATCACGTTTGCCATTCTCATTGACTCCAGACTCAGAGAGACCTTCCTTTAAGGCAGTGGTTCTCAACTCCAGTCCTCAGGACCCACCAACAGGCCAGGTTTGCAAGATAGCTGAAATACATCACAGGTGATAGCACTTGCTGCTCAGTGATTGCAGTATTCTAGTCTGAAACTCCCCAAGGTAATACTTAAAATCTGGCCTGTCGGTGGGTCCCGAGGACTGGAGTTGAGAACCACTGCTTTAAGGAGTGCTTGCGGAAGCCTCCTGTACATTTTGCTCCGAGCTTTGCAGTCCCACCTGTGCCTCCCTCACCTCCCATACCTCCTGGTACTGAGTCTGCCAGTGAGGTAGAACCCATGCAATTGGGCTTCACATGTCTCTGCAGATAAAAGAGCCTTTAGGAGAAGGGAGAGATTGTGCCTTTATTGTGGCCAGGCAGGTCACTTCCTGAAATCTCGTCCTACCCGTCCGGGAGAAAGCTTGCACCTGAGGTCCTGTAGGGGACAGACCTTAGGTGGCATTGTTTTGTCCCCAGTTATCCAGATGGATAAGCCCCTGGTTCCGGTGACCCTTTCTTCGCCTGAGTCGTCCATCAAGATACAGGCCCTTATCTACTCTGGGGCTGCAGGCCTGTTCATTGATGGTGCCTTTGTGTCTAAGCATTCCGCTACAGCTTCGTCCCACTTCACTTGCCATTGAGGCTATTGATGGGAAACCTCTACAGCCTGCCCATGTGACTCGTGAGACTGGTCCATTGACCATATCTGCAGGGGCACCTCACCATGGGATAATCCAATTCCAAGTAATTTCCTGACCTCATTTCCCAGTGGTTATTGGTTATCCTTGGTTACAGAGGCACAACCCCTCTTTTGATTGGCTTCGAGCTGAGGTTCTTTCCTGGTCGCCACAATGCAGGAAGATATGTTTTCAGAAAGTGGCTAAGGTCTTGTGCACCTCTTCTCCTTGCCGGAGGAGTACCGAAAATTTTGCAATGTCTGCACAATTGACCTTCAACCTGGTGCCATACCCCCTCGTGGCTGGGTTTACCCTTTATCTGTCACGGAGTATAAAGCCATGAAGGAGTATGTTGCTGAAGCACATTCTCGAGGATTCATCCATAAATCCTTGTCTCCTGCTGGTGCTGGTTTTTTCTTTGTGAAAAAGAAAAGTGGTGAACTGGGACATTGTATTGAGTATAGGGGTCTCAATCGCTTCACGATTAGGAATGCTTATCCGATTCCATTAATTACAGAGTTATGTGACCGCCTCAAGGGGGCAACGGTTTTCACGAAGCTTTATTTGAGAGGGGCATACCATCTTGTGAGGATCAAGGAGGGCGATGAATAGAAAACTGTTTAATACCAGAACATGGCCATTATGAATACCTTGTAATGCCGTTTGGTCTTTGCAACGCTCCGGCAGTTTTCCAGGAATTTATCAACAGTGTCCTCCGAAATTTGTTGCAGCTATGCGTGGTGGTTTATCGCGATGATATCCTCATATTTTTCTATTCCCTAGAGAGCCACCACACAGATGTCTGTCATGTGCTTCAGAGGCTGAGAGATAATAACATGTATTGTAAATTGGAGAAGTGCGAGTTTCATCGTGAACAGGTTAAATTCTTGGGTTATGACATTTCCACTGCTGGTGTTTCGATGGACCCAGAGAAACTTTCGGCGGCTCTACAGTGGCCCTGACCTGTGGGTTTACGTCCATTGCAAGGTTTTCTTGGCTTTGCCAATTATTATCGGAAGGTTAATCCTAACTTCTCCTCTCTGGTCAAACCCCTGACTGATATGACAGAAAAGACAGTAACCCACAGAATTGGTCTCCGGATTCCATTAATGCCTTTCTCAAAGCTTCCTTTGTTTCTGCTCCTGTGTTGGTACATCCTAATTTTACGGTACCTTCCATCCTTGAGGTTGATGCATCTGAGACTGGAGTTGGTGCCCTGCTGCCTCAACATCCTACCTCTGAGAGCGATATGCAACCTTGTGGCTACTTTTCAAAGAAATTGTCTCCTGTGGAATGCAATTATGAGATTGGGGACAGAGAATTGTTAGCAATCATTTTAGCCCTTAAAGAATGGAGGCATCTCCTCGAAGGTACCACTATGCCGGTTCTTATTCTGACTGACCATAAGAATCTCACATTCTTGTCTGAGGCTAAACGCCTCTCTCCCAGAAGGGCACGATGGGCTCTTTTCTGGTAAAGCTTTAATTAAGTAGTTTCAAAAGAAACTAAGTAGTTTCATTCTTACCCAGTACTAAGAATGTAAGGGCTGATGCATTGTCGCGACAGTTTTCATCCGCTTCCAAGATGGAGTCGGTTCCTGTTTTGTGATTCCTTCCGATCGTATTCTGGCTACGGTTTGTACCAGTCTCACTTCACCTTTGGTTGACAGAATTCTTGCCGCTCAGATCCATTCTCCTCCTGAGAAACCTTGTGACTGCTGCTTTGTCCCTGAGAGTCTCCGCAGTGCTGTGCTCCAGACTTACCATTGTCCCAAGGCTGCTGGCCACCCAAGAAAGTATCAACTCATTTGGGCTATTTGCCAACAATTCTGGTGGCCTAGTCTAAGCGCTGATGTAGCCGCCTTCATAGCTACTTGTTCCGTGTGTGCTCACATTAAGACACAACGACACCTTCCAGTGGGCCTCCTACAACCCACACCCAATGGGGAGAGGCCTTGGACCCACCTGTCTATGGATTTCATTGTGGAGTTACCCAATTCTCAGGGAAACACAATTATCCTTATGGTGGTTGACCGGTTCTTGAAAATGTTTCATTGTATTCCTCTTAAGAAGTTGCCCACATCCAAAGAACTGGCTTCCATTTTTGCTCGGGAGATCTTTCGCTTACATGGGCTACCCAAGGTTATCATCTCGGACAGGGGTACCCAGTTTGTGTCCAGGTTTTGTTCACAGTTGGGAATTCAGCTTTCCTTCTCCTCTGTGTATCACGTGCAGTCAAATGGGGCCACAGAATGAGGTAACCAGTCCTTGGAGCAGTTTTTGCGTTGCTATATTTCTGACCAACATAACAACTACTCAGACCTCTTACCTTGGGCAGAGTTTTGTCACAATAGTGCCGTCAATACCACTTCCAGATTGTCTCCATTCATGGCAAATTATGGTTTCCAACCATCCATGTTGCCTGACATTTGTTCCTCAGAGCATTCCACATTGGAGGAGCATCGTCGTGGTCTTTGTTCCACTTGGGTACAGGTCCAAGAGTCATTGCAACATGCCAATGATAGGTACAGACTCCATTCTGACTGCAGACACCTACCTATGCCTCCCTACCAAGTTGGGGACAGGGTCTGGCTGTCTTCTCGCAACCTCCGATTCCATGTTCCCTCTCTAAAATTGGCACCACGGTTCATTGGGCCTTTCCATATTCTCGGCAGGATCAACTCAGTGGCTTAGGCTTGAGACCTTCCTTCTAATATGCGTATTTAAAATGTATTTCCTGTCTCCTTATTAAAACCTTTGGTATGCAACCATTTCACCACTTCGGTACCACGTCCTCACCCAGTTCAGGTTGAGAACCATGAGGAATATGAGATACAATCTAGCATACAGTACCTGGTTCACACGAAGAGGTACAGTCCGGAGGAATGCTCTTGGGTCTCAATCTTGGATGTACATGCTCCTGTCCTCCTCCGTGCTTTCCATAGAAGTTTTTCCCTCAAACCTAGTGGTCCTCCGAGGGGGAGGGGTTGTTGAGGAGGTGGTACTGTCAGGGATGGGCTCAGCCCTTCCTTCTCAGAGCTCTGTGCTCAGCTGTCAGTTAATTCTCAAAGTCTCTTTGTCAGAGAAATATTGCTTCCAGACATCAAAGCCGCGTTCCTGCGCGCATGCGTGGCGGAATGGCGCTCCGGCGCATGCGCATTCGCGGTCCAGCAATCCGGAGCAAGCACATGCGCACTAGCACACATCCCACGTGACCCTTGGGCTGGCCTATAAAAAGGACTCTGGCACACAGAATAATTGCTGGTTTGTGTTCAGCTTCCTGTGTAATTTTGCTTCTTGATTGTTACCTGATTACCTGCTTTTGACCCGGATTGACCTTGACTACTCTGCTTGTCTCCTGAACCTGACCCTTGGCTTGTTATACGGATTCCGCTCTTCTCCAGTGTTTGACCCTCTGCCTGTGACCCGGACCTGTATACTATCTCCTTGCCCTTGAACCATTGCCTGCATCCTGGACTTGTCTTGTGTCTTTCTGCCACAATACCTCAGCCTGTGTTTGGATATACTAACCTGTGTGTTTGCCCCTTAGCCTGGTTCTGGACTTTCTATTGTACCCGCTTTGGCTATCCTCCACTTGCCAGTCGCTGCACAGCTACTCCTCTCAGACAAGGACTTCACGCCAGCTACCGCCTGTTCCCTGGGTAGCCTGTGTCTCTTTGTGCATTCACTCCCTGCAGGGGGTGGACTGTGCTTAGTCGCAAGGGTGAACCGCTCTCGGAATTTCGGCCTCGGTGAGTACCTCCCTGACAGTACAAACCAGCCATGTCTGAGGCCGACAGAGCACGTTCACCCCTTGAGATCCTCTGCCAGCAAGTATCAGCACTTACGGATGCAGTGCAAAAGTTGCAAGATGGCTACACCCAGATAGATGGTCGCCTCCAACAACTTGCTGGTCCTTCTTCAGCTCCTATTTAGGCTCCTGCACCCACCAGCGGGTCCTCCTCTCGAATGGTTTCTAATCCTACAATGGTCATGGCTACTCCAGAACCCAGGGTCCCCATACCCGAGCGATTTTCTGGCGATCGCAAAAAATTCAGAGCTTTCAAAAATGCCTGCTCTTTGTACTTGGCTTTACAGCCTAGGACTTTCTCTTCTGAGGTAGTAAAAGTAGACTTTGTCATCTCCATTTTAACTGATGAACCACAAGCCTGGGCCCACAGCCTGATGGAACAAAGGAATCCAATATTAAACTCCATAGACTCTTTCTTTGAAGGTAAGGGGCAACTCTACGATGACCCCCAACGCATGGCTACAGCTGAAGCCACTTTACATAATTTGTTCCAAGGATGCAGACCTGTTGAAGATTACACAGTCGAATTTCGGAAATGGTCAGCTGACACCGGTTGGAATGAGCCGGCCCTTAAGTATCAATTCCGCCAAGGGTTGTCTGAAGTCCTTAAAGATGAGCTGGCCAGAATGGAGACTCCTGCAACTTTAGAGGACTTAATCCAAACTGCCACCAAGCTGGACAGGCGCATGCAAAAGCGGCGCTCAGAACGCTTCCAGGTTCCTCGTCCCAGCTGGATGCTCCCTGGATGCTCCCATCCACCCACCTTGTACTGCCTTCCCAGCTTCAAACACCTCTGACGTTGAGCCCATACAATTGGTCCGGGCGCCACTCTCCTCTGAAGAAAGACTGCGCAGGCATCAGGCCAACCTGTGCCTCTACTGTGGAGGGTCGGGCCATTTTCTCCACACCTGCCCTGTGAGACCCAGTAAGTCCTATTCACCTGCTATTATGAACTATCAACCCTCTGGTTTTTCACAGACTTATGTAAACCTCTCTTTCTCCCTACAGCTAACGGAAGAGGTAACCCGCCTGCCAGCCATAATTGACTCTGGAGCATGCAGCTGCTTCTTGGATGCCGCATTGGCTGCTAATCTACATATCCCTCTGCTAACCAAGAAACAAAGTTTCCGGGTACACCTAGCTGATGGGTCTCTTCCCCGTTCCGGACTTATCACCAAGGAAACAGGTCCCATTCTTGTCACCATGGACTCCGGTCACCAAGAGTTCCTGCGTTTTGACATCATCCTATCACCTATGTTCCCTATCATCTTGGGCCTTCCCTGGCTACAAGCACAAGAACCCCAAATCAGTTGGAAAAAGAAGGAAGTCTCCTTTTCCTCCAAATATTGTTCCCAGCATTGTTTTCTCTCAGTTCCAGCCTCTTGTTCCACTGTTGTACCAGTACCTGACAGTCTTCAGCATGTACCTTCGGTCTACCTAGAGTATAGGGATGTCTTCGATAAACAACAGGCTGACCATCTACCACTCCACCGGTCCTATGACTGCCCTATTGATCTTCTACCAGGCTCTGAAATTCCGTTTGGGCGCATCTTGCCACTATTCGAAACCGAACTAAAGGCTATCAAGGCATACATCAACGAAAACCTAAAAAAAGGGTTTATTCGTCATTCCTCATCACCGGCCGGAGCCGGCATCTATTTTGTAGAAAAAAAAGATGGCTCCCTCAGACCTTGCATTGACTACAGAGAGTTAAATAAAGGTACCATTAAAAACCGGTACCCGCTCCCTCTTATCCCAGAATAGTTTCAGCGCTTCCGGTCTTCTCCAAGTTGGATCTTCGCGGGGCCTATAATCTCATCTGGATCCGGGCGGGCGACGAGTGGAAGACCGCCTTCAGGTCCAGGTTTGGGCATTATGAGTATTTGGTGATGCCGTTTGGGCTCTGCAACGCCCCGGCTACCTTCCAGCACCTGGTAAATGACATCTTCCGGGAATACCTTGATGACTTTCTAGTCGTTTATTTAGATGATATTCTCATCTTTTCTGCCACTAATGAACTGCACCAAGTCCATGTTAAGCTGGTCCTCGCAATCCTTAGGAAACACAAGCTGTATCTCAAAGCAGAAAAGTGTGAGTTTGAGAAAACAACGGTTCAGTTCTTGGGATTCATCATCTCCACCAATGGGGTTGCTATGGACCCCCAAAAAGTCAAGGTGATTCAGGAATGGCCGGCTCCCACGGATAAAAAAGGAGTACAGCGTTTCATTGGATTTTCAAACTTCTATCGAAGATTTATCGCTGGCTTTTCAACAATTGTAGCACCCATTACCCAGCTCACACACCAACATAGCCGGTTTCTGTGGTCCTCGGAAGCACAGGAAGCTTTTACCAAACTGAAGACCTTATTCTCTTCCGCGCCAATCTTACAGCATCCTGATCCTCTCCTGCCCTTCGTACTTGAAGTTGAAGCCTCTGAAACTGCCACTGGAGCTATCCTCTCCCAAAGGCAAGGTCCCAAGGCCCTCCTGCACCCTGTAGCTTTTGCTTCCCGGAAGTTAAGTGCACCAGAGAGAAACTACGATGTTGGGGATAGAGAACTGTTAGCCATTACATTTGCTCTGGAAGAGTGGAGGTATCTACTAGAGGGAGCATCCCATCCTGTCATGATTTTTACAGACCATAAAAACTTGGAGTACCTCAGAACTGCTAAGCATTTAAAACCCAGACAGGCTCGGTAGGCTCTCTTTTTCTCGAGATTTAATTTCCTATGTGGCTTCCTGTATTCCATGTCAGCGTAGTAAGGGGTCAAATATGAATTCATGGGGTTTGCTAAAACCTCTGCCCATTCCTGAACGTCCATGGGCAGACATTTCCATGGACTTCATTGTGGATCTAACACCCTCAGAAGGGTTCACCTCTATCCTGGTTATCATTGACCGTCTCTCCAAAATGGCACACTTCATGCCCATGGTGGGCACTCCCTCTGCTTCAGCTGATATTTTTTTCAAAGAAGTTGTTAGGCTCCATGGTGTTCCTGTCAGTGTCACCTCTGACAGAGGGGTCCAGTTTACATCTAAGTTTTGGAAGGAGCTCTATAAATCTTTAAAAATTTGAAATGTGAAATTCCTTCCACAGTGACTCATCTGGTCTTCATTTCCTGCTCATCAGCTAGAGCTGCTGGTTATATAAACTCCTTGGATCAGATCTTCAGTGCCTTTGCCTTGGTTAACATATCCAGACTCTCTCTGCTGTGTTTTCCAGTGAAAGACTTTTGCTTGGCTGACTTTCATTCTGGTTCCTTGCTGCACCCAACTTTGCTGATCTCTGGACTCCCTGTTTCTCTGGCTTTTTCTGACTACCCTTCCTCGTTATTGAACTCTGGCTATATTTTGACTACGTTTGCTCTGTTTATACCTTTTTACCCTTCTATTAAATAGTGTGATTTTTACTGCACTTCTGTGTCAGTCTGATTTATGGTTCCTGACAGTAGGTCTGTGTATGATGCCCGGTACCTGATGGCCAGCAGAGGCAGCGCCCAGTCTCCTACTTGATCGGAGGTGCTCTGCTCCTTCCAGCGGCTCCCTGGCAGCCTCCGCCTCCTGCCCATCCTTGTCCTCCAGACCCCCAGGTAGCCTCTTCTCCGAGCCCCATTGCTGATGTTGGGGCAGAGAGGAGGTTGGAGGAGGGTGCCATGGATGTTCCGCCAACTGCTGCTTGAATCTTCAGAGGTCAGGGAGGTGGTGGAGCTATTTTCCCTCCCGGGCTCTCACAGGCCTAGCTGCTCTCACTGTCCACCTTCACCGTGACCTCCATCTGCCGGGCCACCTGGCACCCGCATCCTGAGGACGTCACTGTTTGCTCCCACCGAACTCTCCATGACAACAAAGGGGAGTGAGTTAGGCAAATTAGGTGGCTGTGAGGCCACTGTGAGTGTGAGGCCTTAGGCGACCGCCTAATTTGCCGAATTCAAGACCTGCCTCTGCCCATTATCACCTGCCAGAAATTCCTTACTATTTCTTTAGGGTGTGTCCTCTGCTGCCACCTACAGGTACTGTTTTCCACCTAAAATTAGTGTCAATGATTGTCCATGGACTCAATAGTCTCTACAAGAGGAGAGCTATGTGGCAAGAGATAAAAAAAATTTAAGGGAGATGTATTATGCATTTAAGAAATGCACTTTGCGAAACAGAAACATCCTAAGTGTACGGATAAACTCTCCCCCCATGTTTTCACTGCCTCTGCGGCTATCAAAAAATGTGGAGTGTTGATAACCATTAAACTTTCTGTGCCTTTCCATCTGCATGATGTCATAAGAGACACAGTGGGGAGATATATAATTCTTATCTGTGATTTAAACAATGTCACCTATACTCTTGGTAATCTATACGCCCCTAACTCTGGTCAACTAACTTTTATTCACTCCCTCATAAAGCGAGTGGATAAACCCATGCCGTTCCTTCAGATACGTGTGCCGTAAATCCACGGGAGTGACGTCATCGCAGCTCTGGCCTGTCACAGACCTGCGGACCCGGAAGGAAGACTGGGAGAAGATGGACGCTGCCTCCAGTGAATCGCTGGAGGGCTTCGTTTTCAGGTAAGTTTCACATAATGTGCTAGTATGCGATGTATGAGATGTCTTTACCTTGCAGGTCCTAGAAAAAAAAAAAAAAAAACCAACCAGCGGTTTACAACCGCTTTAACTGTGTGGCAGACAAAAATATAGACTGCTCCTCACCTCAAAAGTCTGCACAAAGCGACCTGTAAACCTTTTTACACTCTGCTGAGCTGCATGACATGCTGCGCTATGTTAACTCCACTGAGAAGGTCCTCACAAATCCTATTTAAGAATAGATTTATTTGTATCTGAATTGTCACTTTTCCAAAAATTTGCATCTGTCACTATTCATTCTATCTCATGGTCAGACCATGCAGCTGTTTCGATAGTTGTTAAAGAGCAACAAAATGTGATGCCGGTACATCTATGGCGTAACAATTCTGCTCTGTTGAACAACCCCACATATGGAGACTGAAGATTGATGAGCTTTTTATCTGCAATTATTCACCAGAGGTTAATATTTTTTCTTTGTAGTGCGCCCCATAAGGCATATACAGTATCTCACAAAAGTGAGTACACCCCTCACATTTTTGTAAAGATTTTATTATATTTTTTCATATGACAACACTGAAGAAATGACACTTTGCTACAATGTAAAGCAGTGTACAGCTTGTATAACAGTGTAAATTTGTTGTCCCCTCAAAATAACTCAACACACAGCCATTAATGTCTAAACAACAAAAAACAACAAAAACAACAAAAGTGAGTAAGTGAACATGTCCAAATTAAGCCCAATTACCCATTTTCAGTCCCCAGCGTCATGTGACTCGTTAGTGTTATAAGGTCTCAGGTGTAAATGGGGACCAGGTATGTTAAATTTTGTGTTATTGCTTTCACTCTCTCATACTGGTCACTGGAAGTTTAACATGGCACCTCATGGCAAAGAACTCTGAGGATCTGAAAAAAAGAATTGTTGCTCTACATAAAGATGGCCTAGGCTATAAGAAGATTGCCAAGACCCTGGCACTGAGCTGCAGCACGGTGGCTAAGACCATACATCGGTTTAACAGGACAGGTTCCACTCAGAACAGGCCTCGCCATGGTCGACCAAGAAGTTGAGTGCATGTGCTCAGCGTCATATCCAGAGATTGTTCTTGGGAAATAGACGTATGAGTGCTGCCAGCATTGCTCTAGAGGTTGAAGGGGTGGGGGGTCAGCCTGTCAGTGCTCAGACCATATGCCACACACTGCATCAAATTGGTCTGCATGGCTGTCATCCCAGAAGGAAGCCTCTTTTAAAGATGATGCACAATAAAGCCCACAAACAGTTTGCTGAAGACAAGCAGACTAAGGACATGAATTACTGGAACCATGTCCTGTGGTCTGACGAGACCAAGATAAACGTATTTGGTTCAGATGGTGTCAAGCGTGTGTGGCGGCAACCAGGTGAGGAGTACAAAAACAATTGTGTCCTGCCTATGGTCAAGCCTGGTGGTGGGAGTGTCATGGTCTGGGGCTGCCGCAGCGCTGCCAGGCACTGGGGGGCTACAGTTCATTGAGGGAACCATGAATGCCAACATGTACTGTGAAATATTGAAGCAGAGCATGATCCCCTCCCTTTGGAGACTGGGCGCAGGGCAGTATTCCAACATGATAATGACCCCAAACACACCTCCAAGATGACCATTGCCTTGCTAAAGAAGCTGAGTGTAAAGATGATGGACTGGCCAAGCATGTCTCCAGACCTAAACACTATTGAGCATCTGTGGGGCATCCTCAAACGGAAGGAGGAGGAGCGCAAGGTCTCTAACATCCACCAGCTCCGTGATGTTGTCATGGAGGAGTGGAAGAGGACTCCAGTGGCAACCTGTGAAGCTCTGGTGAACTCCATGCCCAAGAGGGTTAAGGCAGTGCTGTAAAATAATGGTGGCCACACAAAATATTGACACTTTACTACAGAAAATCAGCACTGCATTACACCCAAAGAAAAAAGTTGGCAAACTTTTAGCTTCTTATATACCCAAAAAGTATCAAAGCACAAAATTGTCCTACATAGTTGACCCAAGCTTTGCAAACCTGTATACCACCCTACTGATATAACCAATGCATTCCATAAATATTACAACAATTTATATAATTTGAAATCTGACCCTACAACCCCACAGCCTACTGACTGGAAATCAATGGTGCTTATAATCTACCCTCCCTAGACGACTCCATGTTTGAGTCTTTATTACCCCAGTTGAAGTCTTTGTGGATGAAACGCGTCGGTTTCGGATGAGTCCATGTCATTGCGTCCCTTTCCAACATCTATGTGATCACATTAAGGAGCTGTCTTATTGAGGCCTGTTATTCTGGAATTTGTATAAGTTTTCTACCTTCTAATAAAATTTGTTGCTAAACGGTTTTATGGTGAGGTCTCTTGTTTTCTATAAACACTGGAGTCTATGATTTAACAAGAGGGTCTGTCGTTGTGAAGAATTCTGATGTCTCACTCTTGGATACTGTCTCTATGACCACCATCCTGATCATTATTTCTACATGCTCAGTTGATGTTGTATTCTGGTAAGCATGTTTACTCTTCCCCCCTGGTTGGTGGATGCACAAGCTGTGGTGACTCCTTAAGCCATTTTTAGATTGTCCCGTATAACCTTTATCGGAATTAACTTTAGTTTTTCACTCATTATTTGGACTGTTTGGTTACATGGTAGTTATACCATCATTTAGGTCCTCTTATATTTTCTTATATAGAAGGTCTCACTTCTGGATACATTATATATATATATATATATATATATATATATATATATATATATATATATATATATATATATATATATATATATATATATATATATATATATATATATATATATATATATATATATAATTGTTTGCACAATGCACTTTATTATGATTATATGCTAATGTCACCATTTATTTGTGTTGATAATTTGTTACACATAGCGCTGCACTTTTTATTTCCACTCATAAGTGTGTGCACCCTGCATCATCTACCCTACTACCTAACACCCATTTCCAGGTGCACTATTTTAAATGAATCAGTGATCATCGTTCTCTACTAAATACACATGCATCAACTTTTTTTTAATAATCTTGCATAGATCGTTCATTTGGCATTTGAAGTGTGCAGAAGATGGCTGAGCAGATAACAGCCTATGTGGATAGAGCTGTAGTATTGAAAACAGGAGAAGTATGTCCTGGTTCTGTAAAGCTCAACATACACTATACAATCTGATTGTACAATCTCCTTTAGATCTATCATCAACTATGTAGTGCAAGGGCCTGTCTGATTGGACACGGAGTGAATGGATAGATAGGTGGGTACTGCTATTCCATAGTTCTGGAAAGCCTTAAGGAAATTGTACAGAGATTGTACAATAAGATTGCATATGTGTGTGGCCATCTTTATACATCTTTATAAGTACCTGTGAGGGAGTGGATGGAAACAAATCAGCTGTCATGCCCCATTTACATCACTGCATAGCAGGAAATCACATTCCCACGTGCTTTGTTTTTGTTTTTTTTGGGGGGGCATTTTGGAGCATTTTCACTCATCACGCATAGGGCAGCCCATCCACTTGAATGGGCTCCCCTACGTGCAAAAATCGCCCCAAAGAAGCTCCAGAACTTTTTTTAGAGCCGAGCTTGGTGCCTTTTTAGTGTGATTTTTGGTGCAGCCCATTTCTGAAATGCAAGGCAAAGCGCACATTTTCTGTGCAGTTTGCCATGCGTTCAGAAACACAATGTTCTTGTGCAAATGCACCAATTTCACTTTCAGGCCCCATTAACATCTATCATAGTGGGAGTAAATTGGGCAGCCTGTGGAATTCAATGGGCTGCACTACATGTGGCTCATGGGACATTTTGGCGTGTTGTGGGATGCGTGTTTTTTACTGTGCGTTTTGCAGTGTTTGCCACTCATTTTTTTCACGTGGCAAAATGTGTGTTTGCTTCTGTGTTTGGTGTGCCATTAACAATTAATGGCACTGAAAGCACAACTAGTCATTTTAGGTGTATAAAGGTGGCCATACACTATACAATCTGATTGTATAATCTTGTTTAGATTTACTAAATTTATATAATAGGAGGGAACACCCATCTAGCCAATCACTCTGTATCCAATCAGACAGGCCTTTGCACTACATAGTTGATGGTAGATCGAAAAAAGATTGTACAATCAGTATGTTTAGTGTATGGTGAACTTTTCCCGAACCCAGGACTATGGATGAGCCAAACGCCCTGGTTCGGTTTGCACCAGAACTTGCAAACGGACAAAAAATTTGTGAGAACACGCGAACACTGTTAACGTCTATGGGACATGAACATGAAAAAAAAAAGTGCTCATTTTAAAGGTTTATATGCATGTTATTGCCATAAAAAGTGTTTGGGGACCTGGGTCTTGCCCCAGGGGACATGTATCAATGCAAAAAAAAGTTTTAAAAAAGGACGTTTATTCAGGAGTAGGGATGAGCGGAACAAAAATCCATACCAGACCCTTATCCGAGCTCGCAACCTGGCAGGCTGCAGGAAAAGAGGGGGGACAAGAGAGCGCCCCCCTCCTGAACTGTACCAGGCCACATGCCCTCAACATTGGGAGGGTGCTTTGGGGTAGGCCCCAAAGCACCTTGTCCCCATGTTGATGGGGACAAGGGCCTCATCCCCACAACCCTTGCCCGGTGGTTGTGGGGGTCTGCGGGCGTGGGGCTTATCTGAATCTGGAAGCCCCCTTTAACAAGAGGACCCCCAGATCCCACCCCCCCTGTGTGAAATGGTAAGGGTACCCCTACCATTTCACAAAAAAAGTGTTAAAAATGACAAGACACAGTTTTTGACAATTCCTTTATTTAGTTTTCTTTTTTGCATCTTATTTCTTCTATCTTCCTTCGGTTTCTTCCTCCATCTTCTTCTTCTTCTGGTTCTTCCTCCGGTGTTCTCGTCCGGCATCTTCCTCCAAGGCGTCTTTTCCCCTTCTTCCCAAATTAGCACTTTTGATTTCTCCCATAGACTTTTAAAGGGTGTTCCACCGCTTTCGAATTTGCTGCGAACACCCCAAAATTGTTCGCTGTTTGGCAAACCGGCGAACGGCCGATGTTCAAGTCGAACATGAGTTCGACTCGAACTCAAAGCTCATCCTTATTCAGGAGCAGTGATTTTAATAATGCTTAAAGTGAAACAATAAGAATGAAATATTCCTTTAAATATCGTGCCTGGGGAGTCTCCTTAGTCCACCTGTAAAGTAGAGCATCTTTCCTGTGTTTATAACAGCACCGCAGGAAAATTAAATTTCTAAAGGAAAAAAATCATTTAAAACTGCTCGCGGCTGTAATGTTTTGTCGGATCCCGGCAATATAGATAAAAATAATTTTTAAAAAAGGGCATGAGTCCTCCCCAGTCCATTACCAGGCCCTTTGGGTCTGGTATACATATTAAGGGGAACCCCGCACCAAAAAAAGGAAATTGGGTCGGGGTCCCCCCAAAATCCATACCAGGCCCTTCAGGTCTGGTATGGATATTAAGGGGAACCCTGCACCAAAATGTAAAAACCCCAAAGCACCTTCCCCATGTTGAGGGCATGTGACCTGGTACGGTTCAGGAGGAGGGGAGGCGCTCTCTCCACCCCCCCTTTTCCAGCGGCCTGCCAGGTTGCATGCTTGGATAAGGGTCTGGTATGGATTTTGGAGGGGACCCCCACGCCATTTTTTTAAAATTTGGCGTGGGGTTCCCCTAATATCCATACCAGACCCAAAGGGCCTGGTAATAGACTGGGGGGGAACTCACACCATTTTTTTCAATGATTTTTATCTATATTGCCAGGATCCGCCATTACATCACAGCCCTGAGCAGTTTTAAATGACATTTTTTCCTTTACAAATGTCATTTTGCTGCTTTCATTAATAACAATATGTACGGCCGCTATGTAAGCAGCCTTACATAGTGTGGAGTGTGAAATCAGCCCCCTGAGCCATGATTGGCCAAAGGCACCCTGCCTTTGGCCAATCATGGCTCTCACAGCAGAGTGCGCTGTGATTGGCCAAGGCATGCAGGTCAGGTGCACCTTTAGCCAATCAGCAGCTGTCAATGCACTGCGATCTCACAGTGCATTGACGGTCTCGCATTTCATTATGGGGTGTTCCGCGGGCTTACGTTCGGCTCGAACATCGGGCTCATCCCTACCCAGGACATACATCTCCTGTTTTCAACACTACAGCTCATGCCAAATGAACGATCTATGCAAAATTAAAGTTAAGGTAGGGAAAAAAATGCCTGTGCATTTAGTAGAGAACGGTAATCACTGATTGATTGCATTTCATTTAAAAAAAATTGCACCTGGAGGATGGGTGGAAGGTAGGAGGGTAGATGATGGAGGGTGTGTGCTAATGAGGTCAGCTGGTCAACTCCTTCCTGTGTCATAGTGTGTCCAGGAAGTAAGGCAGAAGTAATGGAGAAATGTTTTTAAACAGCCATGAAGAGAGTGAGTTAAGCATGTGTAGAATAAATAGAAAGCGGAATATTGCAAAACCTTTAAAACAATTTTATTGTGGCATCTACGTAATCTCTTTAACACAGCTATTAACTCAGCCTCTTTTCCTGAAGAGATGCTTCAGGATGTTATTGTTGTTTTGCCTAAGCCAGGGAAGAAGCCAAACAGTCCCCAAAATGTCAGACCTATATCGATTCTTAACACAGATTTGAAAATATATGCTAAGATATTGGCAACTAGATTGGCGGATAAAACTCACCACCTAGTGAAAGCGGATAAAGTAGGCTTTGTTAAAGGCCAGCAGGCCCCAGATGGTACCCGCAGAATGTGCAACCTTCTTAAAATAGTGGAAACTCGCAAGCTACTGATAAAGTTCCTAACATTAGATGCTGAAAAAGCATTTGATAGGGTTCAATGGGGGTACTTGAGAGCAACACTTCACAAGTTCGGATTTTCAAGCCCTATCTTTTCAGCAATCTGTGTTATATACGGTGCTGGCAGCATAGGGTTTTGAATATTAAACTTGTTCTGCTCAGTCTCATATTACAAACTCAACGTTGCCAAATCTTCTATTTTGCCTATATTCCCTTTTAAATTATGTGCATTGAAACTGCAGTTCCTGTTCCAATGGGTAAAAAAAAACAAACTCCAATATTTAGGCGTTTTGTATGCTTTTAAGTGCAAAGGCAGGATTTGGGGTCTTATAGACCCCAGATCTCTCCATAAAGAGTACCTATCATTGCCTATTACTGTCACAAGGAAAGTTTACAATAAAAGTGATCAGAACATTTTTTTTTTAAAGGAACAGTGTAAAAATAAAGTGGCCCATCCCTCCGTGCTCACGCGCAGAAGCGAATGCAAATGTAAACAGTGTTCAAACCACACATGTGAGGTATTGACGCAATTGTTAGCGTGAGAGCAATAACTCTAGCACAAGACCTCCTCTGTAACTCTAAACTGGTACCCTGAAGACATTCTTAAAGCATCGCCTATGGCGATTTTCAAGTACCATAGTTTGTCGCCATTCCATGAGTGTGCTCAATTTTAAAGCATGACATGTTAAGTATCTATTTACTCGGCGTAACATCATCTTTCAGATTATGCAAAAAACTCGGGCTAACTTTTTGCGTGAAAATTCAAAGTGTATTTTTTTCCAAACTAATTGCATTTGAAAGACCACTGCACAAAAACAGTGTGACATAAAATATTGCAATAATCACCATTTCATTCTCTAGGGTCTCTGCTAATATATATATATATATATATATATATATATATATATATATATATATATATATAATGTTTGGGGGTTCTAAGTAATTTTCTAGAAAAAATTACAGATTTTACCTTGTAAGGAACAAGTGTCATAAAAAGGCTTAGGCATAAGGGGGTTAAATAGCCAGATACCCAATATACCTTGTGAACCGATATCTGGGAATATTTAACCACTTTGTTTAAGAAACCCAAAGGTCTCTCCTTGTTTTACCTAACTCTACAACACAACAATAATCCCAAACCTCTAAAATGTTAAAGTGGGAAAGGGATTTCGATATCACCTTTACCATGACTGCATAGTCAAGGCAATAAAATCTAGCTACAGACACTCCCATTGTGTTAATCACTGGGATCTTACTTTGAAACTACTTCATAGAAGCTATTTGACCCCTGTGAGGTCATCACGGATATTTAAAGGGTCCTCCAACCTTTGCTGGAGGGACTGTGGTTCCAGGGGGGCATTACTACATCTTATGGAGATTTTGGAAATCCTATTTTCTTTACAGGCATCTGTTACTGGAATTTTACTCCTACCTTCACCCCCATTAGCACTATTAAATCTTACTATTGATACAATACCCACAAACGTTATAGCAGCCCACTTCACAATTACTTTGAAATGGAAGACCTCAAATGCACCTAATCTATCTAACGTGATACTAATGCCCTGTACACACGAGCAGACTTTTCGGCAACAAAGGTCCGACAGTCTTTCGAAGGACTTTTGACGGACTTTCTAACGAACGGACTTGCCTACACACGATCACACCAAAGTCCGACGGATTCGTACGTGATGACGTACGACCAGACTAAAATAAGGAAGTTGATAGCCAGTAGCCAATAGCTGCCCTAGGGTCGGTTTTCGTCCATCGGACTAGCATACAAACGAGCGGATTTTTCAACCGGACTCGAGTCCATCAGACAAATTTGAAACATGTTCCAAATCCAAAGTCCGTCAGATTTTCGACCAAAAAAGTCAGCTGCAGGTCCGATGGAGCCCACACACGGTCGAATTGCCCGCCAGATTCGGTATGTTGGATCAGTCTGGTCGAAAAGTCCGCTCGTGTGTATGCGGCATTAGAATTAAAGCTCAATATCTTTATGAAAAATATTTAGCATACTCCACTCACTCTATTACCCAATTTATAGACAGATGGCAGACATGGGTCGCAGAATTTCCACACACTCCATCTTGAGATAATATTATCTTATTTGAGACATGGAATGGTAACTTATAGTAATCTTGTCGGTGGTATGTGTTTAGATTTTCTTTACCTAGTTAGTAATGGTTTATTTTTCTGTTACTTCTAATTTTGTAAGTACTGATAATTGATTGGTCTCGACCGAAAAAGACATGTATCTTATATTCATACTTGCTAACATGGGTTTTGTATTCTAGCCACTTAAGGACCGCCTCATGCCGATGTACGTCGGCAAGGCGGCACGGGCAGGCAAAATCACGTACATACACGTGATTTGCCTTCCGCAGGTGGGGGGTCCGATCGGACCCCCCCCGGTGCCCGAGGCAGTCCTGTTTTGTTCCCCGGCGATCGGAGGTGAGGGGGAGGCCATCCGTTTGTGCCCCCCCCCTCGCGATCGCCGCCGGCTAATGGGAACATTCCTTTGCTGCTGTATGCTAAACAGCAGCAAAGGAAATTATGTCATCTCTCCTCGGCTCAGTATTTTCCGTTCCGGCGCCGAGGAGAGAAGACTGTAACGTGAGTGCACAACACACACACACACAATAGAACATGCCAGGCACACAAAACACCCCGATCCCCCCCCGATCGCCCCCCGATCACCCCCCAATCACCCCCCCCCCCTGTCACAAACTGACACCAAGCAGTTTTTTTTTTCTGATTACTGCATGGTGTCAGTTTGTGACAGTTACAGTGTTAGGACAGTTAGGGTTAGCCCCTTTAGGTCTAGGATACCCCCCTAACCCCCCCTAATAAAGTTTTAACCCCTTGATCACCCCCCGTCACCAGTGTCGCTAAGCGATCATTTTTCTGATCGCTGTATTAGTGTCGCTGGTGACGCTAGCTAGGGAAGTAAATATTTAGGTTCACCGCCAGCGTTTTATAGCGTCAGGGACCCCCATATACTACCTAATAAAGGTTTTAACCCCTTGATTGCCCCCTAGTTAACCCTTTCACCACTGATCACCGTATAAGTGTTACGGGTGACCCTGGTTAGTTGGTTTATTTTTTATAGTGTCAGGGCACCCGCCGTTTATTACCAAATAAAGGTTTAGCCCCCTGATCGCCCGGCGGTAATATGTGTCGCCCCAGGCAGCGTCAGATTAGCGCCAGTACCGCTAACACCCACGCACGCAGCATACGCCTCCCTTAGTGGTATAGTATCTAAACGGATCGATATCTGATCCGATCAGATCTATACTAGCGTCCCCAGCAGTTTAGGGTTCCCAATAATGCAGTTAGCGGGATCAGCCCAGATACCTGCTAGTACCTGCGTTTTGCCCCTCCGCCCAGCCCACCCAAGTGCAGTATCGATCGATCACTGTCACTTACAAAACACTAAACGCATAACTGCAGCGTTCGCACAGTCAGGCCTGATCCCTGCGATTGCTAACAGTTTTTTTGGTAGCATTTTGGTGAACTGGCAAGCACCAGCCCCAGGCAGCGTCAGGTTAGTGCCAGTACCGCTAACACCCACGCACGCACCGTACACCTCCCTTAGTGGTATAGTATCTGAACGGATCAATATCTGATCCGATCAGATCTACACTAGCATCCCCAGCAGTTTAGGGTTCCCAAAAACGCAATGTTAGCGGGATCAGCCCAGATACCTGCTAGCACCTGCGTTTTTCCCCTCTGCCCGGCCCAGCCCACCCCACCCAAGTGCAGTATCGATCGATCACTGTCACTTACAATACAATGAATGCATAACTGCAGCGTTCGCAGAGTCAGGCCTGATCCCTGCGATCGCTAACAGTTTTTTTGGTAGCTTTTTATTGAACTGGCAAGCACCAGTGGCCTAGTACACCCCGGTCGTAGTCAAACCAGCACTGCAGTAACACTTGGTGACGTGGCAAAACCCATAAGTGCAGTTCAAGCTGGTGAGGTGGCAAGCACAAGTAGTGTCCCGCTGCCACAAAAAAGACAAACACCGGCCCGTCGTACCCATAGCGCCCTTTCTGCTGCATTCGCCAATCCTAATTGGGAACCCACCACTTCTGCAGCGCCCGTACTTCCCCCATTCACATCCCCAACCAAATGCAGTCGGCTGCATGAGAGGCATTTTCTTTATGTCCTCCCGAGTACCCCTACCCAACGAACCCCCCCAAAAAAGATGTTGTGTCTGCAGCAAGCGCGGATATAGGCGTGACACCTGCTATTATTGTCCCTCCTGTCCTGACAATCCTGGTCTTTGCATTGGTGAATGTTTTGAACGCTACCATGCACTAGTTGAGTATTAGCGTAGGGTACAGCATTACACAGACTAGGCACACTTTCACAGGGTCTCCCAAGATGCCATCGCATTTTGAGAGACCCGAACCTGGAACCGGTTACAGTTATAAAAGTTAGTTACAAAAAAAAGTGTAAAAGAAAAAAAAAAAATATGTAAAATAAAAAAAAATAGTTGTCGTTTTATTCTCTCTCTCTCTATTCTCTCTCTCTATTGTTCTGCTCTTTTTTTACAGTATTCTATTCTGCAATGTTTTATTTTTATTATGTTTTATCATGTTTGTTTTTCAGGTATGCAATTTTTTATACTTTACCGTTTACTGTGCTTTATTGTTAACCATTTTTTTGTCTTCAGGTACGCCATTCATGACTTTGAGTGGTTATACCAGAATGATGCCTGCAGGTTTAGGTATCATCTTGGTATCATTGTTTTCAGCCAGCGGTCAGCTTTCATTTAAAAGCAATCTTAGGGGCTAATTAGCCTCTAGACTGCTTTTACAAGCCGTGGGAGGGAATGCCCCCTCCACCGTCTTCCGTGTTTTTCTCTGGCTCTCCTGTCTCAACAGGGAACCTGAGAATGCAGCCGGTGATTCAGCCAGCTGACCATAGAGCTGATCAGAGACCAGAGTGGCTCCAAACATCTCTATGGCCTAAGAAACCGGAAGCTACGAGCATTTCATGACTTAGATTTCGCCGGATGTAAATAGCGCCATTGGGAAATTGGGGAAGCATTTTATCACACCGATCTTGGTGTGGTCAGATGCTTTGAAGGTAGAGGAGAGATCTAGGGTCTAATAGACCCCAATTTTTTCAAAAAAGAGTACCTGTCACTACCTATTGCTATCATAGGGGATATTTACATTCCCCGAGATAACAATAAAAATGATAAAAGGAACAGTTTAAAAATAAGATAAAAAAGCAAAAAAATAATAAAGAAAAAAATAAAAATTAAAAAAAAAGCACCCCTGTCCCCCCTGCTCTCGCGCTAAGGCGAACGCAAGCGGTGGTCTGTCGTCAAATGTAAACAGCAATTGCACCATGCATGTGAGGTATCACCGCGAAGGTCAGATCGAGGGCAGTAATTTTTGCAGTAGACCTCCTCTGTAAATCTAAAGTGGTAACCTGTAAAGGCTTTTAAAGGCTTTTAAAAATTTATTTATTTTGTTGCCACTGCACGTTTGTGCGCAACTGTAAAGCATGTCATGTTTGGTATCCATGTACTCGGCCTAAGCTCATATTTTTTATTCCATCAAACATTTGGGCAATATAGTGTGTTTTAGTGCATTAAAATTTAAAAAAGTGTGTTTTTCCCCAAAAAATGCGTTTGAAAAATCGCTGCGCAAATACTGTGTGAAAAAAAAAAAATTAAACACCCACCATTTTATTCTGTAGGGCATTTGCTTTAAAAAATATATATAATGTTTGGGAGTTCAAAGTAATTTTCTTGCAAAAAAAAAAAAAAATTTTTCATGTAAACAAAAAGTGTCAGAAAGGGCTTTGTCTTCAAGTGGTTAGAAGAGTGGGTGATGTGTGACATAAGCTTCTAAATGTTGTGCATAAAATGCCAGGACAGTTCAAACCCCCCCAAATGACCCCATTTTGGAAAGTAGACACCCCAAGCTATTTGCTGAGAGGCATGTCGAGTCCATGGAATATTTTATATTGCGACACAAGTTGCGGGAAAGAGACAATTTTTTTTTTTTTTGCACAAAGTTGTCACTAATTGATATATTGCTCAAACATGCCATGGGAATATGTGAAATTACACCCCAAAATACATTCTGCTGCTTCTCCTGAGTACGGGGATACCACATGTATGAGACTTTTTGGCAGCCTAGCTGCGTAAGGGACCCCGAAAACCAAGCACCGCCTTCAGGCTTTCTAACGGCGTGAATTTTTGATTTCACTCTTCACTGCCTATCACAGTTTCGGAGGCCATGGAATGCCCAGGTGGCACAAAACCCCCCCAAATTACCCCATTTTGGAAAGTAGACACCCAAAGCTATTTGCTGAGTGGTATAGTGAGTATTTTGCAGACCTCACTTTTTGTCACAAAGTTTTGAAAATTAAAAAAAGAAAAAAAAAAGTTTTTTCTTGTCTTTCTTCATTTTCAAAAACAAATGAGAGCTGCAAATTACTCACCATGCCTCTAAGAAAATAGCTTGGGGTGTCTACTTTCCAAAATGGGGTTTATTTGGGGGAGTTTTGTGCCACCTGGGCATTCCATGGCCTCCGAAACTGTGATAGGTAGTGAAGAGTGAAATCAAAAATGTACACCCTTAAAAATCCTGAAGGTGGTGATTGGTTTTCGGGGCCCCGTACGCGGCTAGGCTCCCAAAAATTCCCACACATGTAGTATCCCCATACTCAGGAGAAGCAGCTAAATGTATTTTGGGGTGCAATTCCACAAATGCCCATGGCCTGTGCGAGCAATATATCATTTAGTGACAACTTTGTGCAAAAAAAAAAATGTGTCACATTCCCGCAACTTGTGTCAAAATATAAAATATTCCATGGACTCAATATGCCTCTCAGCAAATAGCTTGGGGTGTCTACTTTCCAAAATGGGGTCATTTGGGGGGTTTGTTCCACCTGGGCATTCCATGGCCTCCGAAACTGTGATAGGCAGTGAAGAGTGAAATCAAAAATTTACACCCTTAGAAATCCTGAAGGCGGGGATTGGTTTTCGGGGCCCCGTACGCGGCTAAGCTCCCAAAAAGTCCCACACATGTGTTATCCCCATACTCAGGAGAAGCAGCTGAATGTATTTTGGGGTGCAATTCCACATAGGCCCATGGCCTGTGTGAGCAATATATCATTTAGTGACAACTTTTTGTAAATATTTTTTTTTTTGTCATTATTCAATCACTTGGGACAAAAAATATAAATATTCAATGGGTTCAACATGCCTCTCAGCAATTTTCTTGGGGTGTCTACTTTCCAAAATGGGGTCATTTGGGGGGGTTTTGTACTGCCCTGCCATTTTAGCACCTCAAGAAATGACATAGGCAGTCATAAACTAAAAGCTGTGTAAATTCCAGAAAATGTACCCTAGTTTGTAGACGCTATAACTTTTGCGCAAACCAATAAATATACGCTTATTGACATTTTTTTTTTACCAAAGTCATGTGGCCGAATACATTTTGGCCTAAATGTATGACTAAAATTAAGTTTATTGGATTTTTTTTATAACAAAAATTAGAAAATATCATTTTTTTTCAAAATTTTCAGTCTTTTTCCGTTTATAGCGCAAAAAATAAAAACCGCAGAGGTGATCAAATACCATCAAAAGAAAGCTCTATTTGTGGGAAGAAAAGGACGCAAATTTCATCTGGGTACAGCATTGCATGACCGCGCAATTAGCAGGTAAAGCGACGTAGTGCCAAATTGGAAAAAGATCTCTGGTCCTTAGGCAGCATAATGGTCCGGGGCTCAAGTGGCTAGAGATATGTTTAACAATTATAACTTCACTATTGGTGAACTCGTGTTGGAAAATGTATTTTTCTATCTCTGTCAGTGCAATAATAATAATAAAAATTAATTAAAGCAAAAAGAACATTTAACATTATTTTTTCTGCAAACTGGCCTATTTCACATATGCTACCACAGTTATCACACATAGATGTATACCACACAAATTGCAAGATATTAACCAAAATTCTCACCGTGCTCTTGTGCTCAATTTGAGGCCTCTCCAAAGCAATGGTAATACAGTTGAGAAATATAAATGCAAGTACAATGTAGTCAAAGAGCTTGTGTGCAATAATTGTCTGACACGTAATGCGAAACCTATAAGAGGTAAAATAGACATACTAAATAACACAGACAAGGGAAGCATGTTATTTGTGTAATCAATTTATATAGTACTAACACAATATGAAGCCCCCCATACAGAGAACGCAGTCATTAACATTTGTTTCCTACATTATGAAGTTCTTAGCAAAAATATAAAGCACTCCAAATTAATTTGCTCCCAAAAAGTGCATGCCACTGATAAGAGCAAGCCTAAGCTCCAGTTGCTTACTGTATACTGTATATACAAAATAAATGACATGACAAAGTTTTGTGTACATGTATAGCCATTTAGGTAAAACTGATTATTATATATTACATACTTGTTCAACTTGCTTGTCAAATATCCTAATGAACCTAGAGATCCTCTACAGATAAGAAAGACTGATTGTTGCATTATATTTTTCAGAGAACTTGCCTAGGATCAAGAAAATCTAATGCCATGTACACACAACCGGACTTTGACCGAACTGGTCCGACGGACCGAATCCGGAGGACATTCCGATCGTGTGTGGGCTTCATCGGACCTTCATCGGACCTTTTGTGTTGAAAATTCTGACAGACCTATAAATAGAACAACATGTTTCAAACCTTTCCGACGGACTCGAGTCCGATTGAAAAATCAGTTCGTCTGTATGCTAGTACGACAGACAAAGAAGGACACAAGGGCAGCTATTGGCTACTGGCTATGAACTTCCATACTCTAGTCTGGTCATACGTCATCATGTTTGAAACGCTCAGACTTTGGTGTGATCGTGTGTAGGCAAGTCCGTTTCGTTGGAACTCTGTCGCAACTCCGTCCGAACTCCGTTGAAAAGTCCTTCGGAGTTTAGGTGGACGAGAAGTCCACTCGTGTGTACGCGGCATAAGAGCTAAGGAACTTTTGGGGCTTCTTCACCATACATGTTCTCGATTGCTTTACTTCAGAGAAGTAATTTCACTACCTTTGGTGTGTGCTGAACAAAAATAGGTAATGCTGCATTAAATTGTGCTTCAAAATGATGTAACACCTTAAAAACACAGAAGCAATTTGTTGATCTCCTTCTGTGATCTGTGTGCAAAGTTATATTACTAAATCTCCATTGAAGTCAATGGCAGCATAATGTTAAAAAAACAGTATTGTCAGTTTTCTAGGCTAGTAGGTGAAAGATTTCCCAACAAATGGCATTAGGGGGGCTAAATACTGCTGTGGTGAACATGTACCAAAGCAAAAAAAAGTTTGCAAGGGAGAAGCAACACTTAAGGGAAAACATTAAAACTGCAACTTTCCAAATTGCCTGGGGGATGCCATTACTCACCCTATAAAATAGTGTATCTGTATAAAGTATTACATAATGTATACTACAGCAATACTGACATTAACAAAAAAAAAAGTGCTGTTTAACCACTTGACCTCTGGAAGGTTTTACCCCCTTCATGGCCAGGGCCATTCAGCACTGTGCAATGCTGTACGCAAATGTAATTTATATATATATATTTTTTTTACACAAATAGAGCTTTCTTTTGGTGGTATTCAATCACCACTGTTTTATTTTTTGCTATATAAACAAAAAAAATACTGAAAATTTGAAAAAAAAAATTCTTATTTGCAAACAAATAGTCTTTTCTCATAAATGTAGGCCAAAATATAGTCTGCTACATTTATTTGGTAAAAAATAACCCAAATCAGTGTATATTAGACATGTGCAGAAAATTTGTATAGTTTTGGATAGATTCGTTATGTTACTAATTTTGTTTCGTTGTGGAATTTGTTTAATTTGGTTTCGGAATTAATTTAGTTTTGTTTTGTTTTCGTTAAATTTCATTTTGTTTTCATTAAAATTTGTTTCATTTATTAATTTTCTAATGAATTCAAACTTTTCAGAATGATTAGAATTTGGATTGGTCATAAAACAAATGACCAATTCGAAT
Organism: Lithobates clamitans; assembly: GCA_037952925.1. Classification (NCBI taxonomy): domain Eukaryota; kingdom Metazoa; phylum Chordata; class Amphibia; order Anura; family Ranidae; genus Lithobates; species Lithobates clamitans. Next base: position 4,854,324 of record JBBGZY010000434.1, on the reverse strand, counting down.
TCTGTGTGAAGAAATAGCTAGTTGTTAAGCAGCGGGACAGGAAGCCGGCCGCCTGTGTCCTTAACAGCCATGAGTAATCATCTGTCAGTGGGCTTCCCCACTGACAGATGAATGTAAAGAAAACCATGCCGGCAATGGCCTGGCAATAGAAAGATGTTAAAAAAACAGCATAGGGTCCCACCCCCGTCCAAACCAGGCCCTTCGGGTCTGGTATGGAATTTAAGGGGAATCCCATGGCATTTTTTTTTTAAAAGGTTGTGGGGTCCCCCCAAAATCCATACCAGACCCTTTCCAAGCATGCAGCCCAGCAGGTTGGGAAAGGGGGGGTGAGCGAGCCCCCCTCCTGAACCATAACAGGCCACATGCCCTTAACATGGGGAGGTGGGTGCTTTGGAGCGGGGGGGCTCTGCCCCCCCAAAGCACCTTGTCCCTATGTTGATGGGGACAAGGGCCTCTTCCCGACAAACCTAGGGTCTCTGGGTGGGGGGTTTATCAGAATCTGAAAGCCCCCAGATCCCATCCCGCCCTATGTGAATGGGTATCAGGGAAATAGTACCCATTCACCAAAAAAGGGTAAAAAAAAATGATAAAAACACAGAGACAGTTTTTGACAAATAAAAAACAGTGTCCCCCAATTGATCCGTCGTTGATCACGCTGCCCGCCAACCCGAAAAAAAAGGAAAAGAAAATCGTTCTCACTGACACGGAGGCGCAATGCTTACTGCATGCTCCTCCGTTTGACAGTTCTTTTATAGGGAAGGGGCAGGGCCACCTGTCTACGTCACCTGGTGGCATCGCCCCCCCCTTCTGACATCACGGACTTCCCCCCCGCCCCAAAGCACCCACCCCCCCGTGTTGAGGGCATGTGGCCTGGTATGGTTCAGGAGGAGGGGGGGCGCAGATAAGATAAGGCTCAGATAAGGGTCTGGTATAGATTTTGAGGGGGAACCCACTCCATTTTTTTTTTTACATTTTTCTAATACCGGCATTCTTTTCTTTACATTGGGGAAGCCCTGCTGACAGATGATGACTCATGGTTGTCAAGGACGTGGGCGGCTTCCCGCTTTCCGGCCCGCTGCTTAACAACCAGCTATTTCTTCACACAGAACTCGAATCGGTCGATCGTTTTTCGACCGATCATAAATCTAATCTTTCTGAAAAGTTGGAATTCGTTAGAAAATGAATAAATATAACACATTTTTACAGATTTCAACAAAATTTGTTACTATTCATTATTATTGCATTTGGATACATCCGATCTCCGAATAATCAAAACAAATTGCACATGTTTAGTGTATATTATTTAGTCTGTGTGAAAGTTGTAGAGTCTGCAAACTATTGCATATATATTTGAAAATCGATCAATCATGACATACTCGCATCTCATTGCTTGAGCCCCTAAAATGTCAGAACAGTACAAATATCCCCCAAATTACACCTTTTTTGGAAATCAGTCAGTCCAAGATATTTTGTGAGAGGCATGGTGAGTTTTTTAAAGTTGTAATTTTTTTGTCACAATTTTTTGGATAATGAATAAATTAAATAAAATGTGTTTGTTTTTTTCCACAATTTTTTTTACATACTGTCACCAGTATAGTGTAGTATCATCATATGACTGGTGTGGTGGTGGTCAGGGACACTGAATAATTTATTTTTCAAAATTTTTATATATATTCTTTTTTAATTACATTTTTTCACAATTTTTTTCTATTTCTACATACAGTGACTAGAGCAATGCAGTGTTACCATAGTGACAGTATTACAAAAATACATTCTTTTTTATTCAATTTTTGAACATTTTTTTTTTAAGATTTGTTTTATTTTAAAAAAAATGTTTTTTACATACTGTCATCTGAGTAGTTCAGTGTCACCATAGTGACAGAGTACTACTCTGGGGGTAACTTTTTTACACTGTTTTTTTACACTGTTATTGCTTATGATGATTATGATGATCTCTCCTATAACCAATAGTTTTAGCTGTTATGAATGGTTTATATTCATGACAGCTTTCTTACTATTGTGATGGTGTGATTGGCTACAACTAATCACATGGTACAAGTTGTTGTGATTGGCCCAGGTACCATGTGATAGCTGTGGGCAAATTACAGCATCACAATAGTTAGAAAGTTGTCATGAATGGAAGCCATTCATGACAGTTTTGCTTACATTTAATCATGTGATCGCTATGATCGGTCATAGAGATCACATGATACCTCGGCTGCTCACAGAGACCGGGTAACGAGCACTGTTATCTGCTGTTCCCACCAGGGCATGCACATAATTACATGGTACAAGTTGCTGTGATTGGCCCAGGTGCCATGTGATAGCTGTGGACAAATCACAGCATTACAATCGTTACATAGTCACATACTAGGTGAGGTTGAAAAAAGACACAAGTCCATCAAGTCCAACCTATGTTTGTGATTATATGTCAGTATTACATTGTATATCCCTGTATGTTGTGGTCGTTCAGGTGCTTATCTAATTGGGTTTTTGAAACTATCGATGCTCCCCGCTGAAACCACCGCCTGTTAAAGTGAATTCCACATCCTTTCCGCTCTTACAGTAAAGAACCCTCTACACAGTCTAAGGTTAAACCTATTTTCTTCTAATCTTAATAAGTGGCCACGTGTCTTATTAAACTCCCTTCCACTGAAAAGTTGTATCCCTATTGTGGGGTCACCAGTATGGTATTTGTAAATTAAAATCATATCCCCTCTTAAGCGTCTCTTCTCTAGAGTGAATAAGTTCAGTGCTAGTAAACCTTTCTTTATAACTAATATCCTCCTGTCCCTTTATTAGCTTTGTTGCCCTTCTCTGTACTCGCTCCATTTCCAGTACATCTCTCCTGAGGCCTGGTGCCCAGAACTGGACAGCAAACTCCAGGTGAGGCTGGACCAGAGTCTTGTGGAGTGGGAGAATTACCTCTTTATCTCTTGCTGTTTTTATTGCATGCCAATATTCTGTTTGCTTTGTTAGCAGCAGCTTGGCAATGCATGCCATTGCTGAGCCTATCATCTATTAGGACCTCCAGGTCCTTTTCCATCCTTGATTCCCCCAGAGGTTCTCCCCACACAGTATACAATACAGTGCAGCTGTTGTACAGTTTCTAATACAGTGCAGGTGTGGTACACAGTATCTAAAACAATGTGTGCAGTTTCTGCTACACTTCTGGTGGTGTACACAGTATACAATACAGTGCAGCCATTGTACAGTTTCTAATACAGTGCAGGTGGTGTAAACAGTATCTAATACAGTGTGTACAGTTTCTAATACACTTCTGGCGGTGTACAGAGTATACAATACAGTGCAGCCATTGTACAGTTTCTAATACAGTGCAGGCTGTGTACACAGTATCTAATACAGTATGTACAGTTTCTAATACACTTCTCGTGGTGTATTAATATATATACACACACACACACATAGTATCTCACAAAAGTGAGTACACCCCTCACATTTTTGTAAATATTTTATTGTATCTTTTCATGTGACAACACTGAAGAAATGACACTTTGCTACAATGTAAAATAGTGAGTGTACAGCTTGTATAACAGTGTAAATTTGCTGTCCCCTCAAAATAACTCAACACACAGCCATTAATGTCTAAACCGCTGGCAAAAAAAGTGAGTACACCCCTCAAAAAGTCAAAATGTCCAAATTGGGCCCAAAATGTCAATATTTTGTGTGGCCACCATTATTTTCCAGCACTGCCTTAACCCTCTTGGGCATGGTTTCACCAGAGCTGCATAGGTTGCCACTGAAGTCCTCTTTCACTCCTCCAAGACGACTTCATGGAACTGGTGGAGGTTAGAGACCTTGCGCTCCTCCACCTTCCGTTTGAGGATGCCCTACAGATGCTCAATAGGGTTTAGGTCTGGAGCGACCTATTCCACAAGCTCCTTGTCCACAGTCACTCCTTCCATAGCCCCACCATCATGCACGGAAGAGTCCCCAGAATTATTCAACCACAGTGTCGATTATATGCTAATGGAGGATGCGCAGCAATTTGAAGGCTCCGATGTTGGTTCACAGGTTGAGGAAGGGAGTAACATGAGCCTAGAGAGAGGGGGTGCCACAGAAGGACAAGAAACTGGCAGTCATATTCCCCCAGCAGGTCACTGATGGTACTTGGGTGTCTGAGAGAAGAGAGGAGAAAGAGGAGGCACAACTCCAATGAGGCAGGATGTCCTCTAGGGGGCAGCTTAAGGGCAGCCACCCTATTGCATCACACCGTAGAGCTCCACAGGTGCAGAGCGCTGCTGACTTCCCTCTGACTTTTAAAAGTTCCTTGGCTGTTTGCAACCTATGTCTGAAGCGGATCAAGCGTGGCCGGAACAGCAGCCGCTTGGGCACCACACGCTTGACCAGACATATGACGACCTGCCATGCAGTTTGTTGGCAACAGCACTTGAAAGACCCACATCATAGAAAAAGACAGACTTCTCCTTGCTCTTCATCTGGGATCGCCAACCCTACTATACCTCCAGTCCTCTCAAAAACCTGCACTGAGAGGAATGAGTATAGTATAGAGTATAGCAATAGGTGTCCCAAGTACTTGCAGCCAATCTGCTAGCAGTACACCACCAGTTTATATCAGCAGGCAAATCTTGCTGAACCGTAAAAAAAAAATACGGTCCCAGCCATCCACATGCTCAGCATCTAAATGCTAGGTTGGCCAAATTGCTAGCACTGCAACTGCTGCCTTTTCTGCTGGTAGACTCTGCCCCCCTTTATTTTCACATAAGGCATTCCAGCTCTCTACCGTCATGTGGAAGGCAATGTTTTGGCGTTGTTGGACAGGGCAGCCAGCAGCAAGGTTCATATTACTTCTGACTCATGGTCCAGCAGGCATTGTCAGGGACATTATCTTTATTTCACAGTGCACTGGGTAACTCTGCTGGCATTTGGGAAGGATGCAGGACACGGTTCAGTGTTGGATCTTGTTCTGCCACCATGCCTCCAAAAAATCTGGTGATGATTCTGCCACATATCTCTGCTCCACATCCTCCTTTTCTTATTCCTCCATGGTCTCTTCTGCAGAATTGTCCTCTGAACCAGCAGTGCTCCCTAAGCATTCAAGGGCCTACGCAAGCAGTCAGACTAATAGATGCCATGCGGTGCTTCAGTTAGTCTGCCTAGGGGACATGAGCCACACTGGGGCAGAAATTCTGTCAGCTCTACAGTGGCAGGCTCAGAGTTGGTGACGGCAGCTTGAGCCAGGAATGGCTGTATGCGACAATGGCACCAATCTTCTCTCTGCCCTCCAACAGGGACACTTCACCCACGTTCCTTGCTTGGCACACGTCCTGAATTTTGTGGCGCAGCATTTGACCAGGTACCCAGGCTTACAGGAAATTCTGAGGCAGGCCAGAAAAGTCAGTGGCCATCTCCGGCGGTCTCACAATGCCAGTGCTCGGCTGGCTAACATTCATTGGGAATTCAACCTGCACACCAACCGCTTCATTTGTGACATGCCCACCAGGTGGAACTCAACATTGGCTGCAGCGGCTGCACACACAGCAGAGGGCCATAAATAAGTACCTGAGTGAGTTTATTACCAGGAAAGGCTCAGGGGAGCTTGGCTTCTTTTTTCCAAGCCAGTGGCTACTATTAAGGATGCACGGACTGTCCTGTCACCATTTGAGGAGGCCACAAGGATGGTGAGCAGCGACAATGCATGCATCAGTGACACTGTTCCTCTAGTCTTCCTGCTGGAGCACACGCTTCATGGAATCATGGACAGGGCACTTGAGGCAGAACAGCAGGTGGAAGAGGAGGACTTCCTTTCCTCTCAATGCCCCCTTTATGCAGATAGCATTCCTGCAGGGCCACCAAACACACAGGAAGAAGAGGAGGAGGATTGTGTCAGCATAGATGTGGAGGATAACATGCAGCAGTCTTCAAGGGATGGTTTTCAGTCCCCAGAAACCCAAGGAGTTGTACGTGGCTGGGAGGAGGTAGTGCCTGACAATGTCATATTCAGTGACTCAGAATCGAATGCCTCTGCAAACTTACGCTGCATGGGCTCCCTGATTTTGTAAAGCCTGCAAAAGGACCCTAGGATTTGTGGTATCAAGGAGAGGGATCATTACTGGCTGGCAACCATTCTTGATGCACGTTACAGGGGTAAAGTTGCAAAACTCATCCTGCCTTCACAGAGGATGAAACATCTTCAGGAGGTCTTGAAGAAAAGGTTATGTAACGCCTTTCCAGACCCTGGGAGGTTATAATTTTCTGGTACTGGACAACATGTTTCTGAGGCTTCATTCGGTCAGAGGAAGAACGGTGGAGAAGGTGGTTGGCTGACCGATGCCTTTAAACAATTTTTGAGTCCTCAGCGCCAAGGGCTGATAGGTTCACGCAACCATCGCCAGCGTCTGCATTATATGGTGCAGGAATGTAAGAGAACTGTCATTGCACTCCAGGCGCACTCGCGCACATAAAGAACTCAGATCGCAGATGGGCCAATGCGCATGTGTAAAAGAGTGTGCACGTCCGTAGGAGCGCGTCCACGCTTTCCTTTGGCACCAGATGGCCTATTTAAGGGACGCACTGACTTCAAACAGATGCTGACTGATCTTCAGCTGTTCCTGTACCTGTATCATGTTATTACCTGCCTGTTACCTGTTGCTGAACCTTGGCTTTCCCTGACCTTACTGCTGGACTCACCTATACTTCTGATTATCGGTTCCTGATCCCGGCTTCCTATTTGACACTGCTCCTGCCTGATGTCTTTGTACCTTGCTGCCCGCCTGCTACTGAACCTATCCTTGTGACTATGCTCCTGTCTCCTGTTTGGCTCTACTCTGCAACCCGGGTATCTGCAACTACGTTTCTGTGACCTGCTGCGACTTTCTGCCTTCCAAGAGTCGCATCCTCTGCTTCAGGCTTCCAGGGCTGCATTTGCAGGCACTCGTGTTCCTCCTGTCTCTTGGTTCCTTCTGTCTCCACTCTCAGCTGGACCCGGGCAGAGATACAAGAGAGGCTGACCTCATCATTTCAGACTCCGAGCGAGTACGTGGCAGTATCAGTCAGCCATCAATGGAGTCTGAAAGGACATTTGCCAATAAATCTCTGCACTATCCCATACAGTACAGAGTCTCAAAATCAATCTGAACCGGGTGGAAGGTCAATTACTGAACCAGCTTGATGTCTCACCTGCCTCCACCTCTCTTGCTGTTGTGAGTTTTTCTGTGCAAACGGACTTTAGTCTGCTCTGTGAGACCACTACTCCTCTTGAACCCAGAGTGGCGTTGCCTGAACATTTTTCCAGGAATCGCAAACAGTTTTGTAACTTCCGAAATGCCTGTGAACTATATTTTCCTTGTTACCCTGAACTTTCTCTTCAGAAGGCATTAAAGTGGGGTTCATCATTACTTTGTTACTAAATGAATCTCTTTCCTGGGCTTATCATCTTCGAGAACAACATAATCCAGCTTTGACAACTACCAACTCCTTCTTCTATGCCTTGTCCCAGCCTTATGCTGATCCCTTCCTCCAGCAGACTGCAGAATCCACACTCGGCAGACTCCAGCAAGGCCTAAGGTCTGTCGAGGACTATGTGTCAGACTTTTTATGTTTTGAGTATGGATACTCAGTGGAATAGGGCTGCTCTCCATCATCAATTTTGTCTCGGACTTTCTGATACATTAAAGGCCGAACTTGCCCGTGTGGAGGTACCCACATCTCTGGAAGATCTGATCAATTTTGTCATTCATTTCAACCAACGGCTACGTGAAAGGCGATCTAAAAGGACTAATACCAAGCTACCTGTATTTCCAAGTACTATTTCTTCCATTCCTGCAGCTTCTGCCAGAACCCCGAAGGTGCCCATTAAGAATAAGGAGTAACATGAATCCCCCCGTGGAAGCTTCTCAAGACCACCTCTGTCTTCTTCTGAACACACCTGGCGAAAAACATAACAGACTTTGCCTTTACTGTGGAAAGGCTGGCCATTTCATACAGACTTGCCCTGGGAAACCTTTCAAATCCGCTTCTCTGCTGCCCCACATGATGCATCTCCCTGGGATGGACCAGTTATATCTCCCTCTTCCGCTCCAGCTCCAGTTACCAGGAAAGACTATTCTTGTACCTGCAATTAGAGACACCGGAGCCTGCGGTTGTTTTCTGGATTCAGCATTTGTTACTTTACATCAACTATCCTTATGCACCAAGAGGCAGGGATTTGCTACTCATCTGGCGGATGGCTCTGGCCTCAAGTCAGGGCCAGTAACTCAAGAGACTGTACCCATTCTCTGCCGAACTTCCTCAGGGCACCAGGAACTTCTCTGCCTGGATGTGATAGCCTTGCCCATGTTTCCCATTATCCTAGGGCTACCTTGGCTCAAGGCCCATAACCCCCATATTGACTGGCTTACTGGAAATATCTCCTTTTCATCCAAATAATTTCAGGTTCATTGTTTTCCGGAAAGGACTGTTTAACCCTGCTTGTCTCCTCAGTATCCACCCTGAAGCTGAAACTATGAAATTAGTGCCCGTTGCCTACCATGGATTCTTGGATGTTTTCAACAAGAAGAGCGCAGATACCCTGCCTCCCCATAGGACTTACGACTGTCCCATTGAACTTTTACGAGGCCGAGATCCCTTTCGGTCGAATTTACCCACTCTCGGAACCCAAACTAGAGGCCCTGCGCAAGTATATAGGTGAAAGCCTGGAGAAAGGGTTTATTCGGCCCTCTTCCTCACCAGCAGAGAAAAAGATCACTCTCTAAGACCTTGTATTGACTACTGGGATCTTAACAAGATAACTATCAAAAACCGGAACCAACTTCCGCTGATCCCTGAATTGTTCCAGAGGTTGCGGGGAGCACAAATATTTTCCAAACTTGATATGAGGGGTGCTTACAATTTAGTCTGTATCAAAGAGGGAGACGAATGGAAGACAGCTTTTAGGACACGCTTCAGGCATTTTGAATATTTAGTTATGCCCTTATGTTTTTCGGGACTTCCTTGATCTATTTATCCTAGTCTACCTTGATGATATCCTTATATTCTCTGATACGGTAGAGTTACATCGCACCCACGTGAAGAAGGTCTTGAGTAGACTTCGTGAACACCACCTCTATGCCAAGGCTGAGAAGTGTGACTTCGAAAAGCAGACTATACAGTTTCTTGGACTTGTCATTTCCACTGACGGTATTTCCATGGATCCCCAGAAGGTCGCTGCAGTCCTGGAATGGCCAGCCCCTATGGACAGAAAAGCTGTACAAAGGTTTGTGGGATTTGCTAACTTTTATAGGAAGTTAATTAAAAACTTTTCTGGAATTATTTCCCCTATTACACAACTAACCAAACAGCATGTACCCTTCCGATGGGTCCCTGAAGCACAAGCATCTTTTGAACAGTTAAAGACCTTGTTCACCTCGGCTCCCATTCTGAAGCATCCCGACCCGTCCTTGGCCTATGTTTTGGAGGTAGACGCCTCTGAGAACGCCGTAGGGGCTATTTTATCTCAGCGACAGGGGCCTAAATCTTTACTACATCCCGTAGCCTTCTTTTCTAAGAAACTGAATCCTTCTGAGAGGAACTATGATGTTGGAGATCGGGAATTGTTGGCCATTAAAGCTGCACTTGAGGAATGGCGTTACATGTTGGAGGGAGCCTCTCACCCTATCCTCATCTTCACCAACCCCTTCTTGCCCTCTTGCTGTATGGACTCAATGAGACTTTAGAATCTTGTTAAACATATTTTGCCTTCAGAAGAGAACAGTACCTCTACCTCGTACTACACAATTTTTTTCCTAGTCTATACTATTATTTTATTTTTTCTATTCTCATATTCTATTCTGATTTTATGTTTTGTTTTTATTTTCATTTTTCTATTTTCTATTTCTATCTTTACATTTTACATTTTATGTTTACTCTTAGTAGCCTTCATTTTAATTTTCATTTTTCATTTACTTTTCTATTCATTGAATTTTTCACTATTTTTTAAGATATCCATTATTTTTGTTTTGTTGTATTTATATATTATTTTTTTTTCCTTTTAAATTTTTTTTCTATTTTCTTTTTTCTTTGCATTTCCATCTTTATTTTTATTTTCATTTTTCATTCCATATACACATTTTTTTTTCAATAAACCATTTCCCATTACCATTTATCCATCTATACCCATATCCCTAGTACGATGTTCAGTACAAAAAATTTAACATACCCATACATCTCCCACATATGAGGTACCGCCCCCCACACAGTCCTGTGAGGGATCATCCCCCTCCAGCACAGCATTCACCCACACCCATTTCAAGCATTGGGCCAGCTTACACATCTGTCAATCTCTAGCCACACTCATCTGTCAAACTCAAAAACCCCTTTCCCGTCCTTCCCCCATAAGCCCTTTCACCAACAGCCCTTCTCCCCATCCCAGCCATGCTAGTAACCCACTAATGGTCCGTAGGGGCTATTTTAGCTCAGGGACAGGGCCCTAAATCTTTACTACTACATCTACCTTCTCAAGATTAACCTCTCCAGTTAAAGGATGGGCTCTATTGTCACAATGAACAAATCTTTGTCCAGGAACAGTTCAGAGCCTCTGTCCTCAAACGGTGTCATGATCATCCCTTGGCGGGCCATTTCGGTATCCATAAGAGTATGGACTTAATTTCCCATTCTTTCTGGTGGCCTGACCTGAAACAGGACTCTAACAAATATATAAAATCCTGTGTGACATGCCGACACAGCAAAACCGATCGAGCCAAGATTTGGGTCTACTTTAATGTCTTCCTGTGCCAAATAAACCTTGGAGCATGATATCGATGGATTCTATTGTGGAGCTTCCCCCATCTGAAAACTTTACCTCTATATTTGTTGTTGTTGTTGATCGTCTGACCAAAATGGCACATTTTGTACCCCTGCAAGGCACCCCTTCTGCTGCTGAGACTGCCTCCACATTTATCAAAGAAATTGTAAGACTGCATGGTATCCCCGACAACATCGTCTCTGACCGAGGGGTGCAATTCACCTCCAGATTTTGGAGGGCTCTGTGTGAAGCTTTAAACATTGAACTCTGTCTGTCCACTGCTTACCACCCTCAGACAAATGGACAGACAGGGAGGACTAACCAGACCTTGGAGCAATACTTGCATTGCTTCTCCTCTTTCTCACAGGATGACTGGTCATCTCTTCTCCCACTGGCAGAGTTAGCTTATAATAACTCCATTCACTCTGCTACCAAGCAATCACCTTTTTTTTTTTTTTTTTGCCAATTATGGATATCACCCTTCCTTTTTTGCCTGAGTTGCCTATAGAGACTTCTGTACCCGCTGTACAAGACAGACTAAGATTTTTCAACTCTAACAACAAATTACTCCAGGATACCATCTCTAAAGCCCAGGCGAGCAACAAAAAAATTTTTGACAAGAAGAGGGGTAACTTAAATCTGGGACCGGGAGACAAGGTCTGGTTATCTACTGCAAATTTAAAACTTAGATGTCCCTCCAAGAAACTTGGTCCAAAATACTTGGGGCCTTTTCCAGTTAAAAGGAAAATCAACCCTGCGGCCTTTGAATTAATACTACCTAAGAATCTGAAAATTCATCAGGTATTCCACAGCTCCCTACTAAAATCAACGGTGCCTAACCCTTTTCCCAACCGGGATCCAGAAAACCCTTCTCCACTGCTTGTTGAAGGCAAGGAGAAATATGAGGTTGAAGCTGTGCTGGATTGTAAAACCAAGAGGTAAAGGCAAAGACAATTCTTGATCAAATGGAAAGGTTATGGCCCAGAGGAGAATTCTTGGGAACCAGCTTCTAATGTGGATGCCCCACAAAAAGTATGAGCCTTTTTCCAGTGCAATCCAGAAAAGAAGCCCCTGAGTGGGATCCGGAGGCTGCCCATAAGGGGGGCAATGTAAGAGAACTGTCATGTTTCTGAGGCTTCATTCGGTCAGGGGAAGAGCGGTGGAGAAGGTGGCTGGCTGACCGATGCCTTTAAACAATTTTTGAATCCTCAGCGCCAAGGGCTGATAGGTTCAAGCAACCATCACCAGCGTCTGCATTATATGGTGCAGGAATGTAAGAGAACTGTCATTGCGCTCCGGGCGCACTCGCACACATAAAGAACTCAGCAGATCACTGATGCGCCAATGTGCGTGTGTAAAGGAGTGTGCATGTCCGTAGGAGCGCATCCACGCTTTCCTTTGGTGCCAGATGACCTATTTAAGGGGCGCACTGTCAGAAACCATGAACCAGACCGAGACAGAAGTACAGTAAAATCACACTTGTTTATTAATAAAAATAAAAAGGTAAATAGAGTAAGCGTAGTCAAAGCATAGCCAGAGTCCAGTAACCAGATCGGGTAGTCAGCCAAGCCAGAGTTCAGTAACCAGATCGGGTAATCAGCCAAGCCAGAGTTCAGTAACCAGATCAGGTAATCAGCCAGGCCAGAAGTCAGGGATCCAAGTAGAGGAACATCAAGCAGGATAAGGAGCCAGAAGGGATGTCAGCAAAGCCAGTCTTTAAACAGGAACGCAGGAGATGGTTTCCTGTGATGTGACCAAGGCAAAGGCAGAGATCAAGTGAGCTGGACAGCTTTAATTAGGCAGGACTGACAAGCAGAATCCACAACAGCTGGTTAACTGTGGAGAGAGATGGGAGCTGGCAATTAGCCGACAGCTGAGCGGCCAGCTCGAGAAGGAAGGGCTAAACCCAGCCCTGACAGTACCCCCTCCTCAATGACCCCTCCCCCACGGAGGACCATCGGGCTTGAGGGGAAAATGTCTATGGAAATCACGGAGGAGGACAGGGGCATGTACGTCCGAGGATGAGACCCAAGAGCATTCCTCCAAACCGTACCCCTTCCAATGCACCAGGTACTGTATGAGCCCACGGAACCTACAGGAGTCAACAATGGATTGTACTTCATACTCCTCATGGTTCTCAACCTGTATAGGGTGAGGACATGGCACCGAGGTGGTAAAGGGGTTGCAGACGAAAGGTTTCAATAAGGAGACATGAAACACATTTGAGATGCACATACTAGGAGTAGGGATGAGCTTCGTGTTCGAGTCGAACCCATGTTCGACTCGAACATCGTGTGTGTGGTCATTCGCTGAATTATGAACGATATGGTCCGTTCGCACCAAATTCGAGTGGCGCGTCACCGCCCATAATTCACAGCGGCATCGCAGTGCATTGCTGGCTCATAATTGGCCAAGCATGCACTGTGACCCTGTGTGTGTACACTGTGTGTGTACAGAGAGTCGTAATTGGCCAAAGCCAATTAAGGAGGCTTTGGCCAATTATGGCTCAGGGGGTTTAGTACACGCCCCACACTATATAAGGCCGCCTGCACGTCGGCCCTGTGTAGTGTGTTCCGGTGTTGAGACAGAGATAGAGAGAGAGAGACAGTGTCATTTGATTTACGTTAGAGTAGGCAGGTTCAGTCAGTTAGCTGCAGTTACAGTGTATTGTGTATATATGTATGCATCCCAGGTGTTTATATATATATATACATACTGTATTCAGTTTAGCTGGATCCTGTTCTTCTCTTCCTAAAATACTGACAGGCAGGCAGGTGTTTTTACAGTATTTCCAGTTACTGTATTGTGTACCCTGCACAGTCTCACCTACAGTATAGCTACCTGCAGCCAGGTGCTTGTGTAGGCTCTTTGAAGTATTTCCAGTTACTGTACTGTGTACCACGCACAGTCTCACCTACAGTATAGCTACCTGCAGCCAGGTGCTTGTGTAGGCTCTTGACGTATTTCCAATTACTGTACTATGTACCCTGCACAGTTGCACCTACAGTATAGCTACCTGAAGACAAGTGCAGGTGTTATCATACTAATACTACAGGCAGGCAGTTAATTCTGCTAGCTGCAGTATAATCGATATATATATATATATATATATATATATATATATATATATATATATATATATATATATATATATATATATATATATATATACACACACACATATACATCCCAGTTTTGTGCAGCTCACTGCAGGCCAATAGTATGTCTGGAAGACCAACAAGGAGAGGCAGACAGTCACAAGCCAATAAAAGAGGGCAAGCAGGCTCTGTGTCTAGAGGCAACAGTGCTGGTCGTGGACACGGTGCATCCTCATCAGCACGTGGCCGTGGGACACGCTTGGCCTTTTTTTCTGCAGCTGGCCACATTGAGCCACAACATGCTGAAGACTTAGTCGAGTGGATGACCAAGCCGTCCTCATTCTCCTCATCCTCTCTCACCCAGGCTCAGGGTACTTTGTCTGGCAAAGCAGCTGCCAATGTGGCCTCTTCCCTTGGCTCAATGGCATCAGTGACTCCTTCCCTAGCCCCACCATGTCCTCCTAAAGAGTCCCTCAAACTGTTTGACCACAGTGTTGGGTACATGCTCCAGGAGGATGCCCAGCGTTTTGAAGGCTCTGATGATGGTACTGAGCTAGATGAAGGCAGTAACATGCGCCCGGACATAGGGGGTGCCCAAGAAGGACAGCAGTCTGGCTGTCATGTTCCCCCTGCTGTAGCATACTGCCAGGTTTGCTCCAGTGATGAGGAGGGAGGGGATGATGAGGTCATTGACTCAACATGGGTGCCTGATAGGAGAGAGGAGGAGGAGGAGGCACATCACCAATGAGGCAGGATGCCCTCCAGGGGCCAGCCTAGGCGAAGCACACTGACTGCATCACACCGCAGAGCTCTGCATGTGCAGGGCGCTGCAGTCTCTGCAGATTATTCCAAAAGTTCTTTGATGTGGGCCTTTCTTGAGACGAGTGCATCAGATCGCACCGCTGCTATTTGCAACATATGTCTCAAGCATATCTGGCGTGGCCAAAACATCTCCCGCTTGGGAACCACATGCTTGACCAGACATATGTTGACCTGCCACGCAGTTCGTTGGCAAGCGAACCTAAAAGACCCACACCAAAGAACAAAGAGGACCTCTCCTTGCTCCTCATCAGCTGAGATCTCCAACCCCACTATACCTTCAGTCCTCTGAGACCTGCACTGAGAGGAATGAAGGTGTAGAATTAGGTGTGTCACAACCAAGTACTTGCGGGCAATCTGCTATCGGTACACCGACGTCAGATTGTACCAGGCAAATTTCCATGCCCCAGCTGCTGCACCGCAGAAAGAAGTTCGCTCCCAGCCATCCACATGCCCAGCAGTTGAATGCTAGCTTGCCAAAATTGCTAGCACTTCAACTGCTACCTTTTCAGTTGGTAGAATCTGCCCCCTTCCGTGAGTTTGTGGAATGTGCGGTTCCTCAGTGGCAGGTTCCCAAACGCCACTTTTTCTCATGGAAGGCGATTCCGGCTCTCTACCGGCAAGTGGAAGGCAATGTCTTGGAGTCGCTGGACAGGGTGGTCAGGTGCATATTACCACTGACTCATGGTCCAGCAGGCATGAGCAGGGATGTTACCTAAGTTTCACAGCGCATTGGGTGACTCTGTTGGCAGCTGGGAAGGATGCAGGACAAGGTGCAGTAGTGTTGGAGGTTGTTCCGCCACCACGCCTCCAAAATGCCACTACCTTTCTTGGCCTCTTCCTGTGCTTTGTCCTCGGAACCAGCGTTGCTCCGTAGGCGTTCAAGGGACTACGCAAATACGCAGGCCAAAAGATGCCATGCAGTGCTTGAGCTGGTGTGCTTGGGGGACAGGAGCCACACTGGGGCAGAGGTTATGTCAGCTCTGCAGGGGCAGGTTCAGAGGTGGTTGACACCACGCCAACTTAAGGCAGGAATGGTGGTTTGCAACAATAGCACCAACCTCCTCTCTGCCCTCCGACAGGGACAACTGACCCATGTGCCCTGTTTGGCTCATATCCTTAACTTGAAGGTGCAGCGGTTCTTGGGCAGGTACCCGGGCTTACAGGATGTCCTGAGGCAGGCCAGGAAAGTCTGTGTGCATTTCCACCGGCCATATAATGCCAGTGCTCAGCTGGCAGACCTCCAAAAGGAATTTAACCTGCCCAAGAACCGCCTAATCTGTGACATGCCCACCAGGTGGAACTCAACATTGGCCATGCTGCAGTGGCTGCACACGCAGCAGAGGGCCATCAATGAGTACCTATGCGACTATGGCACCAGGACAGAGTCAGGGGAGCTTGTTTTTTTTTCCCCATGCCAGTGGGCCATGATCAGGGATGCATGCACTGTCCTGTCAACATTTGAGGAGGCCACGAGGATGGTGAGACGTGACAGTGCATGCATCAGTCAAACTGTCCCCCTTGTCCACCTGTTGGAGCACACACTGCGTGGAATATTGGACAGGGCACATGAGGCAGAACAGAGGCAGGAAGAGGAGGACTTCCTTAGCTCTCAAGGCCACCTTTATCCAGACAGTGTTCCTGTGTGCCCGCCGATCACACACGAAGAGGAGGAGGAGGAGGATTGTGTCAGCATGGAGGTGGAGCCTGGCACTCAGCATCAGCAGCAGTCTTTAAGGGATCATTTACAGTCTCAAGAAACCCATGGACTTGTACGTGGCTGGGAGGAGGTGGCTGCGGATCATGTCGTCCTTAGTGACCCAGAGGACTCCGGACCGAATGCCTCAGCAAACCAACGCTGCATGGCCTCCCTGATCCTGCAAAGCCTGCGGAAGGATCCTCGTATTAGTGGTATCAAGGAGAGGGATCAATACTGGCTGGCAACCCTCCTTGATCCATGTTACAAGGGTAAGGTTGCGGACCTTATCTTGCCATCGCAGAGGGAGCAGAGGATGAAACATCTTCGGGAGGCCTTGCAGAAAGGTCTGTGCAACGCGTTCCCAGAGACTGGAAGGTTACAAACTCCTGTTCCTGGACAACGTGTTGCTGAGGCTTCGGTCAGTCAAAAAAGGAGTGGTGGAGAAGGTGGCCGTCTGACCGATGCGTTCAGACAATTTTTTAGTCCGCAGCCCCAAGGTATGATCGGTTCTAGACATGTGCACACTGAAATATTTTGTTTCGGAATTTCGTTTTCGTCCGAAAAATAAATTTATTTAGTTACTCCTGAAATTCGTTTTTATTTATTTTGTTTTTCGTTAAAAATTGCATTAGTCCGAAAATCCAAATTAAGGTCAAATCTGTCATTGAAGGCTTATGGTGTCTGTCGAATGTTCAAAGAAGATTCAACGGAGCAGCTAAACTGTCAGACGCCGTATAGTTTACCTGCTCCGTCGAATCTTCTTAGAACTTTCAACAAACACCATAAGCCAAAGTACGTGTGTACTTAGTTCTAGCTATTTTACTGCTCCTCCTCTTTGGTTATAATCAGCCAATAACATTCATCATCATCATTATTTTTATTTATCTTTTCTCCCCTACGTCGAATCTTTTCTCTCTATGTCGAATCTTTTCTCTCTATGTAGAATAATCTTGGACTAATAGAGTTAAGGTTAGGCACATTCGACCACAGGTTTGAAGGACACAGATTGTTATTGTCATCATCATGTCGAATCTCCTATCTATATCGAACTGTTGTAGCAACGAAAACGAAAAGTAAAGCATTTGTTTATGTCAGATCTTTCGGATTCTGCACTTTTGTTATCGTTTGTTAAAACGATAACGAAAATACCTGAAATTCGGACGAAAATGCATTCGGACGAAAACGAATGTACATGTCTAATAGGTTCCAGCAACCATCGCCAGCGTCTGTTTTACATGGTGCAGGAATACCTAGGGGAAAGATCTGACTTGGACACCTTTCCCACCGAAAATCCTCTGGGTTACTGGGTCTTGAGGATGGATCACTGGCCAGAGCTTGCACAGTCTACAATTGAGCTACTGGCCTGTCCTGCATCCAGCATTCTTTCAGAACGCACATTCAGTGCTGCTGGAGGCTTTGTAACCGATCACAGGGTGCGTCTGTCCACCGACTCGGTCGATCGACTGACCTTCATAAAAATGAATCAGTCTTGGATCACCACCAACTACCAAGCACCTGATGCTGATGTAACCGAATAATTTTTTTAAAAATGTCAGATCCCTTCAAGACTGCCTATGCTGATGCTGATGCTGAGTGACTATTCTGTTATGCTGAGTGATTATCCTCTTCCCACTCAATGATCATGCTGATAGCTTGTAAGAACATTTTTGGTTCTGGGCGCCGCCACCAGTGGCTAAGGCCCAATTTTTCAGCCCCTGTTTAACAGGGGCGTGTAATTACAATTTTTGATGCAATATTTTGCAGGAGGGTTCATTGCTGCGCTCAACTAGAGTATCTGTGAGGGGTTGCAGTGTTGTGGCACCAGCACCATGCCTAAGACCCAATTTTTCTGCCCCTGTTCAACAGGGACATATTAGATCAAGAATTGTAATTACATTTCACAGCAGGGCCCATTCCAGCGCCCACCAAGAGTAACTGTGAGGACTTACAGTGTTGTGGCACCAGCGCCACCACCACCAAAGGCCCAATTTTTCTGCCCCTATTCAACAGGTGCATGTAATTACGATTCTTGATCTAATATTTCACAGCAGGGCCCGTTCCAGCGCCCACCAAGAGTAACTGTGAGCACTTACAGTGTTGTGGCACCAGCACCACCACCAAAGGCCCAATTTTTCTGCCCCTGTTTGACAAGTGCATGTGTTTACAATTCTTGATCTAATATTTCACAGCAGGGCCCGTTTCTGCGCCCACCAAGAGCAACTGTGAGGACTTACAGTGTTGTGGCACCAGCACCACCACCACCACCAAAGGCCCAATTTTTCTGCCCCTGTTCAACTGGTGCATGTAACTACTATTCTTGATCTAATATTTCACAGCAGGGCCCATTCCAGTGCCACCAAGAGTAACTGTGAGGACTTACAGTGTAGTGGCACCAGCACCAACACCATCACCAAAGGCCCAATTTTTCTGCCCCTGTTCAATAGGGGCATGTAATTACAATTCTTGATCTAATAATTCACAGCAGGGCCCTGTGAGGGCTTACAGTGTTGTGGCAAAACCAACACCTAAGGCCACAATTTCTGCAGAGTTTGGATGAGCCGAACACCCCCCTGTTCGGTTTGCACCAGAACATGCGAACAGGCAAAAAATTCATTTGAACACGCAAACACCATTAAAGTCTATGGGACACGAACATGAATAATCAAAAGTGCTACGTGGATGGGGGGGTCCCCCTGAATTCCATACCAGGCCCTTCAGGTCTGGTATGGATATTAAGGGGAAACCCAGCCAAAAATTTTTTTTAAAAATGGCGTGGGGTCCCCCTCAAAATCTATACCAGACCCTTCAGGTCTGGTATGGATTTTAAGGGGAACCCCGCTCCAAAATTTAAAAAAAATGGCGTGGGGTCTCCCCAAAAATCCATACCAGACCCCTATCCAAGCACGCAACCTGGAAGGCCGCAGGAAAAGAGGGGGGACGAGAGAGCGCCCCCCCCTCCTGAACCGTACCAGGCCGCATGCCCTCAACATCGGTCACCGCTGTGTGACGCTTCTCCTCTTCTGACAGTTCTTAAATACTTGTTACTCAGTGGCTAACTGTGACCACCTCATTTAAAGTCCCAGGGCGACTCTCTTTTTTTGTATATGTATATAGGGATGGAGGTGTATCACTGGTGACTGCACACCTTTATTTTATTTTGTTTCTATTGAACCCGGTTGGAAGACACCCATTTAGCCCAAAAACTGGCCTGCTGTCACCACCAGCCACTGTGTGTCACAAATATATTTCATATACATGTTTTAGCCTTTGACCTTGCCTCCAACAGTGGTGGTGTTCTGTGGCCTTTGTGTCCTTTGCTGTCTCCTCTGGCGGTTGGCGGTTTTTTGTCTGGCATGGGAGCTGCGATATGCTAAGGGAGATTTTCGTCTCCTGCTCTCCCCCCCTCCTCGCCCTATGGATTTTGTGGAGGGGCACCGGCATATGGGCGTCATGCTCCTACTCCTGTATATACTGTATTGTATAACGTTTGTATCAGCTTTATTTTTTCTCTTCATTATGTGCAAATCTATTGGCTGAGTAAATATGCTATATTATCCATGTATGTACATAATCACTTGGAATTGGATTATCTCATGGTGAAGAGCCCCTACGGCCATGGACAACGGAACCGCCTCATGAGTCACATGGGCAGGCTGTAGAGGTCTCCCGTCAAGAGCCTCAATGGCAAGTGGAGTGTCATGCAGCTGCAGTGGAATCGAGTGCTTTGATACAAAGGCAGCATCAATGAACAGGCCTGCAGCCCCAGAGTCGATTAGAGCCTGTATCTCTATAGACAACTTAGCCCAAGAAAGGGTAACCGAAACCAAGGGCTTATCCTTCTGGATAACTGGGGATGACACACCGCCACCTAAGGTCTGTCCATGACAGGACCTCAAGGTTTGGGTGTTCCCAGGACGGGTAGGACAAGACTTCAAAAAGTGACCTGCCTGGCCACAATAAAGGCACAATCTCTCCCTCCTCCTAAAGGCTCTCTCATCTGCAGAGAGATGCGTGAAGCCCAAGTGCATGGGTTCATCTTCACTGACCGACTTGGTACCAGGAGGCATGGGAGGTGAGGGAGGCACGGGTGGGACTGCAAAACTCAGAGGCAAATGTACAGGAGGCTTCCGCAAGCGCTCCTTAAAAGAAAGTCTTTCTCTGAGTCTGGAGTCAATGAGGATGGCAAACGAGATCAAGCTCTCCAGCTCAGTGAGTATATCTCGGGCTGCTATCTCATCCTTGATGAAATCCGAGAGACCATGAGAAAAGGCAGCCACGAGGGCCTCATTGTTCCAAGCAACCTCTGCTGCCAGAGTACGGAATTCAATGGCATAGTCTGCAACAGATGTTGTACTCTGTTTGATGGACATGAGGCACTTGGCAGCAGAAGCAGTGCACACGGGAACATCAAATACCCTTTTAAAGGAGGCCACAAACTCAGGGTAACTCAAGACAACAGCTTTTTGCATATCTCATAGAGGGTTTGCCCAGGCCAAGGCTCTCTCAGAAAGCAAAGATATCATGACCCCTACTTTGCTTCTGTCCGTAGGAAACGCCTGGCGCAGCATCTCAAAGTATACCTCAACTTGGTTGAGAAACCCTCTGCATTGAACTGGATCACCCAAAATCGCTGGGGAAGCGGGGCAGAACCAGACATACCTCTTATAGAGGTAATACTCAAGGCGGGTGCCTGCACAGAGACTGGCGCAGCAGCAGGAACGGCCTGCAACTCGGGTTGTACCGGAGCAGCCACAGTGAAGGATTCCAGGTGAGCCGTGTGACTCAGGAGCGTTTGTAACGCCAAGGCAAACTGATCTATGCGGTGATCTTGCTCATCCAATCTGAAAAAAATATTACCAACAAGTGGATTGACTGTATCTTCTGAATTCATGGCCTTGGACTACTGTCAGAAACCATGAACCAGACCGAGACAGAAGTGCAGTAAAATCACACTTGTTTATTTATAAAAATAAAAAGGTAAATAGAGTAAGGGTAGTCAAAGCATAGCCAGAGTCCAGTTACCAGATCGGGTAGTCAGCCAAGCCAGAGTTCAGTAACCAGATCGAGTAATCAGCCAGGCCAGAAGTCAGGGATCCAAGTAGAGGAGCAGCAAGCAGGATAAGGAGCCAGAAGGGATGTCAGTAAAGCCAGTCTTTAAACAGGAATGCAGGAGATGGTTTCTTGTGATGTGACCAAGGCGAAGGCAGAGATCAAGTGAGCTGGATGGCTTTAAGTAGGCAGGACTGACGAGCAGAATCAACAACAACTGGGTAACTGTGGAGAGAGATGGGAGCTGGCAATTAGCCGACAGCTGAGCGGCCAGCTCAGAGAAGGAAGGGCTAAGCCCAGCCCTGACACGCACTGACTTCAGACAGATGCTGATTGATCTTCAGCTGTTCCTGTACCTGTATACTGTTGTTACCTGCCTGTTAACTGTTGCTGAACCTTGGCTTTCCCTGACCTTGCTGCTGGACTCTCCTATACTTCTGATTATCGGTTCCTGATCCCGACTTCCTATTTGACCCTGCTCCTGCCTGATGTCTTTGTATCTTGCTGCCCGCCTGCTACCGAACCTGGCTATCCTTGTGACTACGTTCCTGTCTCCTGTTTGGCTCTACTCTGCAACTCGGGTATCTGCAACTACATTCCTGCGACCTGCTTCGACTTTCTGCCTTCCAAGAGTCGCATCCTCTGCTTCAGGCTTCCAGGGCTACATCTGCAGGCACTTGTGTTCCTCCTGTGCCTTGGTTCCTTCTGTCTCCACCCTCAGCGGGACCCGGGCCGGAGATACAAGGGAGGCTGACCTCGTCATTATAGACTCTGACCAGGAGACTTGGAGACCTTTCCAACAGAGCATCCACTGGGTTACTGGGTCTTGAGGATAGACCACTAACCATAACTTGCTCAATATGCAATCGAGTTACTGGCCTGTCCTGCATCCAGCGTGCTTTCTGAACGGACATTCAGTGCTGCTGGAGGATTTGTAATGGATCAAAGAGTGTGCCTGTCCACAGACTCCGTTGATAGGCTCACATTTATAAAAATGAATCAATCCTGGATAAGCAGCTATCAGGCCCCTGATGCTGATTTAACTAATTGAATTTGCTAGGGATCTGGGATCCCTTGAAGACTGCTTATGCTGCCTATCCTATTTATCCTGAATCTTGATGATGCTAGCTTCCAACAATATTTTTGGTTTAGGGCACCACCAACACCCAAGCCCAGTTTTTCTGCCCCTGTTTAACAGGAGCATGTAATTTCCTTTTTTTAAATAATTGTTTACAGCAGGGCCCGTTCCTGTTACAGTGTTAAGAGGTTACAGTGTTCTGGCGCCACCAACACCCAATGCCCAATGTTTCTGCACCTGTTTAACTGGGGCATGTAATTACAATTTTTGAAATAATATTTAACAGCAGGGCCCATTCCTGCGCCCAACAAGAGTAACTTTGAGGAGGAGTTACAATGTTCAGGCACCACCAACACCCAAGGCCCAATTTTTCTGCACCTGTTTGACTCCTCATGTAATTTCAATTTTTTAAATAAATTGTTTACAGCAGGGCCTGTTCCTGTGCCCAACAAGAGTAACTGTGAGGAGGAGTTACAGTGTTCAGGCACCACTAACACCAAAGGCCCAATTTTTCTGCACCTGTTTGACTAGGGCATGTAATTTAAATTTTTAAAATAAGGCCCAATTTTTCTGCAGCGTACATAGTGCAGTCCGTATAGTATATATAGTGCAGTTCAGAGTATATAGTGCAGTCCGTATAGTATATATACTGCAGTTCATTGCAGTATATATAATACAGTACAGTGTACAGTATAGAATACAGTGTATAGTGTATTGAAGTAGTTAAGGAGAACCCTGTGACAGAATTAAGAAAAAAACAGCATGGGTCCCCCCCCCCCCCAGTCCATACCAGGCCCTTCAGGTCTGGCATGGATTTTAAGGGGAACTCCACACCGATTTTTAAAAAAAAATTGGCATGCGGTCCCCCCAAAATCCATACCAAACTTATCCGAGCAAGCAGCCTGGCAGGCCAGGATAGGGGGGGGGGGGCGAGGGCCTCATCTCCACAACCCTGGCCCGGTGGTTGTGGGGGTCTGCGGGCGGGGGATTTATGGGAATCTGGAAGCCCCCTTTAACAAGGGGGCCCCCAGATCCTGCCCCCCCATGTGAATGGGTAGGGGTACATTGTATAAAAATAAGTGATGCAGCGCTAATCCATACTAAACAACCATGTGTAAAAAGGTAAATATAAAATCCCAGAGTCGAATAATAATATCATAGGAATAAATCACAAAATAAGTAAAACCAAAATAGGTGCCAGCAAATGACACAATAGCAAACCTAATACAATTAGTGATAATAATAGCAATCAAAATAATAAGTGAATGTAGATCAAGGAGACTCTACATAATAAGATACACCTAACAGTACAGTGATAAAAACCTTAGGTAAGCATATATAAATGGAGAGGAATGGTATACAATATGTGCAAATGACGCTCAAGAAAGTGACAATGTGAGGTGCATGTGCAATGAAAATAACAGTCATAAGGGTCTAAACCCCTAACCAATAAGTGACAAGTGTGCAAAAAACACACATCCAAGTGGGTGGGGAATAATACAAAATAAATGTCCCAAACAGTAAAGTGCAAACGGTGCTAAACACAAGAAGTCCTTCATAAACTGAAATATGTGACAGCAACGGTTTAACATGCGGCCGTTGTAGTAAACGTGCTTAGCGTGGGTAACATCACAAGTGCCTTCATGTGCAAACACACAGGTGAGTAATGGCCCCTTACCTTAAGGTAATAGGGCATGCACATATGGTCAGTAAGCCTTTGGGGTGTCCACCTAGGGGCTCCAGCGCATCCCTCACGGTCCTGGGTCCGGGATATAATCCCTCAGATGTGATGCAGGGGGGGGGAGTATATGAAAAGCAGGAACAGTCCCAATAGTGTGATACCATTTAATCAAATCGCTTTTATTTATTAAAAAAATAGGGTACTCACATCACAAGTTTAAAACAGCGCTTTGTATCAGAAGAGCGGCGAGCTCGTAAGCCTCTGGCAGTCTCTGTAGCCTGTCTCGTCCCTACGCGTGACGTCACACCTCACGTGACTTCATCATATACTTTTCATATACTCCCCCCCTGCATCACATCTGAGGGATTATATCCCGGACCCAGGACCGTGAGGGACGCGCTGGAGCCCCTAGGTGGACACCCCAAAGGCTTACTAACCATATGTGCATGCCCTATTACCTTAAGGTAAGGGGCCATTACTCACCTGTGTGTTTGCACACAAAGACACCTGTGATGTTACCTACGCTGAGCACGTTTACTACAACGGCCGCATGTTAAACCGTTGCTGTCACATATTTCAGTTTATGAAGGACTTCTTGTGTTTAGCACCGTTTGCACTTTACTGTTTGGGACATTTATTTTGTATTATACCCCACCCACTTGGATGGGTGTTTTTTGCACACTTGTCACTTATTGGTAAGGGGTTATTATTTTCATTGCACATGCACCTCACATTGTCACTTTCTTGAGCGTCATTTGCACATATTGTATACCATTCCTCTCCATTTATATATGCTTACCTAAGGTTTTTATCACTGTACTGTTAGGTGTATCTTATTATGTAGAGTCTCCTTGATCTACATTCACTTATTATTTTGATTGCTATTATTATCACTAATTGTATTAGGTTTGCTATTGTGTCATTTGCTGGCACCTATTTTGGTTTTACTTATTTTGTGATTTATTCCTATGATATTATTATTCGACACTGGGATTTTATATTTACCTTTTTACACATGGT
Source organism: Lithobates clamitans (assembly GCA_037952925.1). Lineage (NCBI taxonomy): Eukaryota > Metazoa > Chordata > Amphibia > Anura > Ranidae > Lithobates > Lithobates clamitans. Next base: position 4,829,118 of record JBBGZY010000434.1, on the reverse strand, counting down.
TGTTTAGTATGGATTAGCGCTGCATCACTTATTTTTATGCATTTTACTCTGAAGGTTAGGTGTGTACCCTTATCGATGCTAGCAGCTTTTCCCGTTTCAGCCGCCCTCCATATTTGATAGCGCGGGAATAATTTTATTCTTTTTAGGTGTACATTGTACCCCTACCTATTCACCAAAAAAAATGTCAAAAAGTAAAAACCACAATACACAGTTTTTGACAAGTTTTTGACAAGAACACAGTGTCTCTCATCATTTTGCCACATACCATGATAAGAACCCAGGGCTAATAACCGCTACAATCATGGAGCAGATACCGAAATCCATCAACTACAACAGATACACCAGACTGTGCCAGAGGGAAACCTACTGAATATACCGACTCAACCCCCTCATGCCATATGGACTCAATGAGACTATAGAATCTTTTACTACCAGAAGAGACCAGTACCTCTACCTCGTCCTACACAATTTTTTCCTAGTCTATACTATTATTTTATTTTTTCTATTCTCATATTCTATTTTTATTTTATGTTTCATTTTTATTTTCATTCTTCTATGTCTATTTTCTATTTCTATCTTTACATTTTATATTTTATGTTTACTCAATGTTTAATCAACCATTTCCTATTACCATTTATCCATCTATACCCATATCCTTAGTACGATGTTCAGTACACAAATCTAACATACCCATACATCTCCCAAATATGAGGAACCGGCCCCCACATAGTCCTGTGAGGGATCATCCCCCTCCAGCACAGCATTCACCCACACCCATTTCAAGCATTGGGCCAGCTTACACATCTGTCAATCTCTAGCCACTCCCATCTGTCAAACTCAAAAACCCAGGCGCCAACCTGCCTGCCTCAATGCTGTCTCTCAAGCCTCGGCTGACGGTCGGACATTCCTAGATCCAGTCAGTATTCCCCACTCTCTCTACTCTCTTGATCTCCATCAGTTCATTTTCACCACTGACATTTTTCCATATCCCCATCCAGTTCCCATCCTTCCCCCATAAGCCCTTTCACCCACAGCCTTCTCCCCATCCCAGTCATGCTAGTGACCCACTAACGGTCTGCATCCCTCCACTCACCAGCATAAGTCCCTGGACACACTGGCGGCAGACCCTGACAGCCAGACACCGCTCCACTGACAGCTGTCATCACTGCCTGAGGAGTCTGCACACATTTCCCCCAGCCAAATCTTCGCATCCCCCACTTTCTTGCATGCATCTCATGACCTATGCCCACGCACCGGCACTATGCCAGACACTTCAGCAGCTCCCATGTCCCGGCTTCTTTGGTGACTATTCTAACTGCCGGGACCACAAGCCACCCCCCATTCCTTCACTCCTTCTTTCCATCCTCCCCTGGGCCAACTGTCAGAGCCACCTATTGCCCCCCCCACACACTTATTCATATCCATCCACGTTTATAACCCATATCTATATAACATATCTAACCCATGTGCCTCTCTCCCCGCAGATGATCAGGTCCCAGGCAGACCCTATCGGGATCCTTAATCAAACAGCAGGTCAGTGTGCAACACCTCCATTTGCTTTCAGAACACCTGGGTTTCCCTACAAAAGTGGAATCTGATACTTCATTTTTATTTTTTAAGCTTTGGCTTTCTTATTTTTTAAAGTGTAAGAAATTAGAAAGTAAAAACTAGGGTAGGCGATCAATAACATTTATTTTATTTCACAGAAGCTTTTATCTGAAGTTCTAGGACCCTAGGACACTTTGGTCATTTTTATTTTTTGGGTTTTATTTTATCATATGCAAAAGCTTTAAGACTCTTCATTGTGAGCCATTTTTACATCTTTATATATTTTTTTTCCATATATATGTGTTTATTTTAATCATTTTTACTATTGTGTATATATATATATATATATATATATATATATATATATATATATATATATATATATATATATATATAAAACATATATTGCATACATAACAGAAATAATTTAAGCTACCTAAAGGTCTGAAAACTGGAAACCCAAGCCATATCCCAAATTATAGGAGAAAAATTGGAAAGAGTGCCCCAGGGATTGTATGGGCAATGGATGGTACCAAGTACTGTACGAAAGTATAGAACAAGTATAAGAAAATAATACAAAATTGTATTATACAAACATGTGTTTACATAAAATAGTTGTTAGAAAAGCAAGAGCAATGGTCAAGCTACAAGGATATACAACTAAATTCTGAATCACAAGATGGGTCTCATGGTAGGAGGCCAAACAAATCATATTAAATTCAGAAATCCCAACATGTTTCGGATTAAATTGTTAGATTCCCTCTTCAGGGGTGATTAAAGATAAGCTGTATTATCTACTAATGCAACAACAAAAAAGAAAAACATATCAAAACAATATAGGGACAAGAGAGAACAAGGTAACAGGGACATTAACGGTGCCAACAAAACTTAGAAAATGCTTTCATATTAAAAAATATAGATTCTATTGGTACAATAATTGTTTAAATAAAACAAATTAATTACACATAATACATCTCTTGGTACAAAAATTATAAAAGGAAGGTGGTTACGAGATACGTAGGTTCAAACCATATTTGAAAAAAATTGCACATTAGCCCAATATGTTTCGCTATTTGCTTCTTCAGGGGACGTGCAATTCAAAGACACATTGGTAGGACAAACTAAACAACATAGAAAGAGAAAAAAAAGGCAATTTAGATCAAATGCTCATTAAGTATTGATTTATAGCATAGGAATATATTCATTAGTGTAGTGTGGTGGCCAGGATTACACTCCAGATCAAATGAACACAACCACTCACCCCACAGATAACACCACCATGTTCATGTTCCATGTTCACCACCACAGCCACTAATGTCTAACATTAATGTCTAACAAAAGTGAGTACACCCCTAAGTGAAAATGTCCACATTGGGCCCAATTAGCCATTTTCCATCCCCGGATCCATGTGACTCGTTAGTGTTACAAGGTCTCACTGTATTTAAGAATTTGTAAAATAAGTATTTGCTGAGTTACCACATATGTGCTAGTATGATACTAGTCCTTTTGCACGGAGATTTTTTCTTTTCTTTTGTTTCAGTATTTACAATTTTTTATGTGCTAGTATGATACTAGCCCTCATGCACATGGACTTTGTTTGATTTATATATTTTTATTTGGTTCAATTATTTTTTTGTACCCGCACTGTATTTGTCACTCATTTCATAGCCTTTTACACGTTTTGGGCAATTTTGTCTCTTCAGTTTATTCGGATTTAGTGCTAATGAGACTGCACTTTATTACATTTCATTATACTTTTATATTTTGTATAATTTTTTTTTATTTTGCCTTTAGGAACTGATGATTCATTGTTTGAGCACTTTGTACTACAAGGCGGTGGGACTGTTCACCATTTATTTATTTACTTGGAGTCACCATTAAGTATTTGCTGAGTTACCACATATGTGCTAGTATGATACTAGCCCATTGCACTGAGACTTTTCTTTTGATAAGTATTTGCTGAGTTACCACATATGTGCTAGTATGATACTAGCCCTTTTGCACTGAGATTTTTCTTTTCTTCTGTTTCAGTATTTACAATATTTTTATGTGCTAGTATGATACTAGCCCTTATGTTCATTATACCTTTATATTTTGTATAATTTTTTCATTTTTCATTCACCTCTCTATACATTTGAGCTAGCCCCTTCCCCTTCTTCTTTCTTCCTTCCCCTTTTATCACAGCGCAATCACCGCAATCACCACCACCACCACTTTATTCACACCACTTTTGTCTGTTTGGATCAGCCATTTAGATGTTGCAGCAGTGCCCCTTAGCAAAGGTATTTCTGACAGCGCAGGAGTTTCTTCATTATTTATCTAATTGGACAGATAAGTTCAAAAATCAATTAGAAAATCCAAGCCTTCTATGCCAAAACAGCGAGTAATAAATTACTATAGCTTGCCATTAGAGATATGTTCCCCCTGCAGTGATGTGGAGTCTGGCTGTGCAGCAACAAACTGAAAGGATACCTTGGTATTTATAGGCAAGTGGACTTTGTGGTCCACGCCTACAAACGGGGACATTGTCCAATGGCAAGGATTAGGGCACGTCAGATGACCGGAGGGCTCACCCTGGTGTTGACGAGCCTCTCCAGATCAGCTGTCAAGGCAGAATGTTCAGGGCATATGGACTGGCCGATCCCCAGCCCAAGCGGAGTCCGGCGTCATCGCGTCGGGCAGCGTAAGATGTCGTGAGGCCGCCAACACGGGGGGAGGGCAGTGTGTCTTCGACAGAGTGGAATGACGCGCCACACATGCGAGTACCGGCGTGATGACGCCGGTCCGTGGTGCGGATCAAAGACATTGCCCAAATGTGTGCCCCGAGACGGCAGAACATCAGGGGGCCTACCCGTGCCGGGGGATCCCAGAGCCGAGAGCAAAATGGCAAAGTTCTATGGTATCGAGTAAAACTAAATTCCTGCAACAAAGAGAGCCATAACCTTGTACATGGGTTTAGGGAACGGAGAAGACGCAGAGCCTGAAAAATAAAGAATAGAAACTATATAAACATCTGGTTTACATTTAAATACAATGATGGTAGATATGTGGCTTTTGAGCAGCACTAACATTAACAGAATGTAAATACAAGTTGTAGATACACATTGCCACTTACATGTTGTGACAATGTGCAGCCACATAATAGCAACTTCATAGGAAAAAAATGAGGAAAAAATGTCTCGATGAGATAAACAACAGCAACAGAGTAATGAGAGAAATGGGATGGATAGAGAACAGATGGTACAGGCCATGAATGTGCAAAGAGAAAGAGGGTGCCCATACAGAATCTTAATGTGGAAACAGACATTGATGAGCACAAGGTAAATGAGAAGATTGTATATATGTAAAACAAATGGAGGTATACAGTGGAGGGAATGGACAAACAAAATAATTACATATCTCTCTCAAAGCCTCTAGAAGAACAACCTTGTAAAAAGGGCTTGGAATTGAAAACTTTATTTAGGCCTGGGGGTAGGGTGGCATTCAAGTCCGAGATCCATCTGAGCTCATGCTTCAGGAGGATCTTATTAAGATCACCTCCTCTGGAATTCTGATGTATTCGGTCCAGCACCAGGACTGTAACTCTGGGGAATGACCATTGTGAACTTGGGCCCCGTGTCTCCCCAGAGGGAGGTCTGGATTACTGGTTTTCATGGCTGATATATGGCAGTAGATTTTTTTCCATAATTTTTGTATAGTTTTACTTATATAATAACAGCCACAGTCTGTGGTCTGACAATTGGCAAAATGTTTGGAGATAAAAGTCCATCCATTAGGCAACTGTACATTTTTTCTACTATCCATGTAACGGCAGTAAGCACATGAGCCACAAGGGAAGGTGCTCATTGCCTTGCATGGATCACCACGGGTGGAGCCCTTGAATTCACTTTTAACTAACATGTCACCAACCGAGGTAGCTCGTCTGAATGTGACAAGGGGAGTTGGGGGGACAAATGGTCCTATTGTTGGATCTGAGATTAAAATATGCCAGTATTTGTTTGACTTTTGAATGTTCATTGGAAAAAGTAGTAATGATTCTAGTGTAGTCATTGGGGGTGGATGTATCCTTTTTGTGAGAGAATAGCAGGTCATGTTGGTTTTTATTGGTTACCTGATTGAATGATAATAATAATTTTTTCACTTCACAGAAGCTTTTATCGGAAGGTCTAGGACCCTGGGACACTTTGGTCATTTTAATTTTTCGGGTTTTATTTTATCACATGCAAAAGCTTTAAGAATCTTCGCTGTGAGCCATTTTTACTTATATGTTTATAAATTTTTCCATATATGTGTTTATTTTAATCATTTTTACTATTGTATATATATATATATATATATAAAACATATATTGCATACATACACGTTTTTATTTTATCTTCTGTACAACCCTGAAGAAGGGGGAGTCCTTTGTCCTCCGAAATGCGGTGGCTCATTTCACCATCTGTACTCCCAATAAAGCGGTTTATTTAATAATTACTGCATTTTGGGTGCTCCTTTACATTTAATTCCTTTGATCACTATGTGAGTGACAACCTGGCCACACCCTGAGGTAGAAGCCCAGACCCACAACAGGGTTCACCATCTTCACTAAACAGTTAGGCATCAAACTCTCGAAAGAAACATTTCCCACCCTGCACCTTTGACCTCCTATCTACAACCAGTGACCAATCAACAGGTGACTCGTTGTGCATCTTGCAGCATGTATGCGCTCCTTTATCATCCGATCGAGGGTGAATACTGCTGTGCAAAATGTAAGCCCAATGTTTCCCCGGAAGCCCAGGTTCTGAATCTGGGGAAGCAACTGTCAGCACTGAGAAGTCCCTCCATACTAAAGGAGAGCCAGGAATGTACACGGCAGGTGCCAGCACAGAGGCGGGTGGAGACAAAGAGGTGCAGGCACTAGGAAAGAGTAGATGCTTGACAGTCAGGAAGGGTAGAGGGGGAAGTGCCATGGAGGCTGATCCAGGGCTGGAGCATCCCAATAAGTCTGCTCCATTGAGTGACATTGGTGAAACCAGTCAGGGACCAGCACTGCCGGAGCTGAGGGACTCTCCTAGCTGCCAGGGGAAGAACTCTTCCAGTGAGAGTGAGGGGAAGCAAAGGGAAAGGAAAGACAGATTCTGGTGGTAGGGAACTCAATTCTTAGAAGGACAGAGAGACCAATCTGTAACAAAGACCTGAGGCGCCGAACAGTGTGTTGCCTACCGGGCGCTCGGGTTCGGCACATCACGGATCTGGTGGACAGATTACTGGGTGGGGCTTGGAAGACCAAGCTGTCATGATGCATGTTGGCAACAATGACAAAGTCAGAGGCAGATGGAGTATCCTAAAGAACGATTTTAGGGACTTGGGAGCTAAACTGAGGAAAAGGACCTCCAAGGTAGTATTCTCAGGAATACTACCGATACATCGAGCCACACCAGAAAGGCAGAGGAAGATTAGGGAAGTAAACAAGTGGCTGAAGAGCTGGTGTAGTAAGGAGGGGTTTGGGTTCCTGCAGGACTGGGCGGACTTCTCAGTCGATAACCAGTACTATAGAAGGGATGGACTGCACCTAAATAAGGAGGGTGCACATCAGCTGGGAATGAAGATGGCCAAAACGTTAGAGGGGTTTTTAAACTAGGCGATGGGGGGGAGGGTCCAGAGGTAGAGATAGACAGTGCAGAACATATTCCAGAGGGTAGTATTGGGGGCATTAGTGGTAGGTTGACCAAAGCACATAAACCCAAGATAAGTATAGTAGCAAGTCCTAGTTGCAATCTCGGAACACCCAATAAGAGGATAATATGCGACCGGTCTAAACTATGTGGCATGTTCACCAATGCCAGGAGCCTGGCAGACAAGATAGGTGAACTAGAGATACTGTTGTACGAGGAGGATTTGGATTTTGTGGGAATTTCAGAGACCTGGTTCAACAGCTCTCATGATTACCTGGCAAACATTTAAGGGTATACCCTTTATAGCAAGGATAGAGAGGGTAAAAAAGGGGGAGAGGAATGCCTATTTATCAAGAATAATGTACAAGTGAATGTGAGAGATGACATCACTAAGGGAGCTAGGGAGGAGGTGGAATCCTAATGGGTAGAACTCCAAAGGGATGAAGCTGAGGGGAAAATAATACTGGGAGTATGCTATAGGCCCCCTAACCCGAGGGAGGAAGGGGAGACAGATCTCCTATCACATTTTGGATTAGCAGCAAGGGTGGGAAGTGTTATCATAATGGGGGATTTTAATTATCCAAACATAGACTGGGTGGAGGGAACTGCGCATTCATCTAGGGCTCGCCAGTTCCTAAATGTCTTGCAGGACAATTTTATGGGTCAGATGGTAAATGCACCAACTAGAAATAAAGCCTAACTGGATCTACTGATTACCAACAATACAGAGCTGATCACGGATGTGGAAATATGGGGCAATTTAGATAACAGCGATCACAGGTCAATTGGCTTCAGAATAAATCACACAAATAGGAAACATAAGGGGAATACAAAGACACTAAATTTCAAAAGAGCCAACTTCCCTAAACTACAAACCTTTGCCAAAAGGCATAAATTGGGATAAAATCTTAGGAACAAAGAACACGGAGGAGAGATGGGTTTGCTTTAAGAGCATATTAAATAAGGGTATTAGCCAATGCATCCCATTGGGTAATAAATTTAAAAGAGCGAACAAAAGTCCTGAATGGCTTAACTCCAATGTAAAAATGCATATAAAAGCAAAGGAGAAGGCCTTCAAAAAATACAAAGTTGAGGGATCATCATCAGCATTTAGACTTTATAAAGAATGCAAAAAGAAATGTAAGGGTGCAATAAGGACGGCTAAGATAGAACATGAAAGACACATAGCGGAGGAGAGCAAAAAAATCCCAAGAAATTCTTTAGGTATGTAAACAGTAAAAAAGGGAGGACAGACCATAAAGAATGAGGAAGGACATCTGGTTACAAAGGATGGGGAGATGGCGAAGGTATTGCATTTATTCTTCTCCTCAGTCTTCATGAGGGAATCGGGGGACTTCAGTAACCAAAACTGTAGTGTTTATCCTCTCGACACATCACAGGAAGCACCTCCATGGTTAACAGAGGACAGAATTAAAATTAGACTTGGGAAACTCAACATTAATAAATCACCGGGACCAGATGGCTTGCACCCGAGGATACTTAAGGAACTCAGTCAAGTATTTGCCAGACCATTGTTCCTAATTTTTACTGACAGTCTACTGACTGGAATGGTACCAGCTGATTGGTGAAAAGCCAATGTAGCGCCAATATTTAAAAAGGGCCCAAAATACATCCCTGGGAATTACAGACCAGTTAGCCTAACATCAATAGTATGTAAACTCTTGGAGGGGATGATAAGGGACTATATACAAGATTTTAGTAATGAGAACGGTATCATTAGCAGTAATCAGCATGGATTCATGAAGAATCAATCTTGCCAAACCAATCTATTAACTTCTATGAGGAGGTGACTTGCCATTTAGATAAAGGAAGGCCTGTAGCCATGGTGTATCTGAATTTTGCAAAAGCATTTGATACAGTTTTGGCATGGACCATAGGGTGAGTACATGGACTGAAAACTGGCTACAAGGGCAAGTTCAGAGGGTTGTGATAAATAGGGAGTACTCGGAATGGTCAGGGGTGGGTAGGGGTCCCCCAGGGTACTGTGCTGAGACCAATCCTGTTTAATTTGTTCATAAATGACCTGGAGGATGGGGTAAACAGTTCAATCTCTGTATTTGTGGACGATAATAAGCTAAGCAGGGCAATAACTTCTCCACAGGATGTGGAAACCTTGCAAAAAGATCTGAACAAATTCATGGGGTGGGCAACTACATGGCAAATGAGGTTCAATGTAGAAAAATGTAAAATAATGTATTTGGGTGGCAAAAATATGAATGCAATCTATACACTGGGGGAGAACCTCTGGGGGAATCTAGGATGGAAAAGGACCTGGGTGTCCTAGTAAATGATAGGCTTAGCAATGGCATGCAATGCCAAGCTGCTGTTAACAAATGCAAACAGAATATTGGCATGCATTAAAAAGGGGATTATTTCCAGAGATAAAACAATAATTCTCCCACTCTACAAGACACTGGTCCAGCCGCACCTAGAGTATGCTGTCAAGTTCTGGGCACCAGCCCTCAGGAAGGATGTACTGGAAATGGAGCGAGTACAAAGAAGGGCAACAAAGCTAATAAAGGGTCTGGAGGATATTAGTTATGAGGAAAGGTTGCGAGCACTGAACCTATTCTCTCTGGAGAAGAGACGGTTGAGAGGGGATATGATTTCAATATACAAATACCATACTGGCGACCCCACAATAGGGATAAAACTTTTTCACAGAAGGGAGTTTAACAAGACTCGTGGCCACTCATTAAAATTAGAAGAAAAGAGGTTTAACCTAAAACTACGTAGAGGGTTCTTTACTGTAATGCCCTGTACACACGATCGGACATTCCGACAACAAAATCCATGGATTTTTTCTGACGGATGTTGGCTCAAACTTGTCTTGTAGACACAAGGTCGCACAAAGTTGTTGGAATTTCCGATCGCCAAGAACGCAATGGCGTACACCACGTACAACGAGACTAGAAAAGGGCAGTTCTGAACCAAGCGCGGCAACCTTTGGGCTCCTTTTGCTAATCTCGTGTTAGTAAAAGTTTGGTGAGAGACGATTCGCGCTTTTTCAGACTCGTGGTTTACAGATCGTTTTCTGCTGTTCAGTTTGTGCTTGTGGGTTTGTATCTGGTCTTCAGTGCGTGCAATCAGTTCGTATTGGATTATTCAGTGCGTTCTTGTCCGCTCGTTGCTGTTTTTCAGGCCGCTCTTCACAGGCCTTGCTGTTCTTCAGTGCGTTCTGTTACTTCATTCTGAGCAGCTGACCGTTTTTCTAGCCATGTTGCGTATACGTACTCCTCGTAGAGTTCGTGCTGTGTTGGGGCTTGGTGTAGGGGGCCTTACCTTGACACAAGTCCAGTCCATGAACAGGGCGAGGAGGAGTTCATGGACCAAGAATTGGTTGCTTCAGTGTGACCAGTTCTGTCACATGCCTTTGCTCCGTGAGATCCGTGAGAATAATCCTGATGATTTCAGGAACTTTCTCCGGATGACGGACCCCGTATTTCACTGTTTGTTTGCTTTGCTGACCCCCTATATCAGCAGGCAGGATACCTGCATGAGGCAAGCCATCACTCCGGAGCAGAGGCTAGTCGCCACCCTGCGGTACTTGGCGATGGGGAGAAGCCTGCATGACATCAAGTTCTCGACAGGCATCTCCCCCCAAGCTCTGGGGATCATTATCCCAGAGACCTGTTCTGCCATAATCCAGGTCCTGCAGAAGGATTATATTAAGGTAAGATTTATCCTTTAATATCACATGTTATTGTATTTAATGTTTGATAATATATTGTATTTTTCCTCATTCCCTAATTACCATGATTGTAATATGCTGTGAATGTCCCCTTTGTTCTCATGCATGCTGGATTTTTATGTAAGAATTTTTTTTGTCCTTCATGCATATTTGCCTTCACTTACCTCCCCAGCATGGTCTCCTGGCCCTATATTCACCTCATGTAGTCACTTAACAGTGTATTTTGTCAGCTCCATAGTAGTGCTTTACCCTAAAAAACCCCTAAAATGGGGGTAAATCACATTTAAAAATGTGATTTGTGCTTTAAATTCAGGCAGAGTGCCAGAGGCTTTTTTTTTTTGGGTCTCCAAATCATTTGGAACCCTCCCTCCCCCAACTGCTAAGTCAGCTGATACCAATTCTCTATCTATCCTCAATCATCTATCTGCTGACTTTGCCAAACCCATACACACTATATCCATCTCTTTTGTGGTCAGATGTATGGATGAATTCCCCAAAGCATGTAGTGCAAGGGCCTGCCTGTATACTTTCAAATGGTACTGTTTAAAGTTTTTGTATACAATTATTATCTTGATAGGTAATAGCAGAATGTCCAAATGTGTTAAAATGTATACAATGTGTATTTATATCTTTGTATTATGACACTTCTTACCTGTCCAGTGGGCTGTCAATAGTGTAAGTAAGGAGGGGCTGGCCAAAGTAATACACATTATTTAGGCATTCATCTCTCAATGAAGTGGAGATGGTTACCTGTCCAAAAGACCCCCCCCCCCCTAAAATGTTAGAAATGGCCCATAGGAGAGGGGGGGAGGGGGGATCTGATGGACCTTATACCTTGGTCTTTCAAAACTCCCTAATATAAATGTTATACTGATGTTGGCCAAGAATGTTTGTGTCTAATCTGCTTTCCCTGTTTAGGTGCAAAATGATTTTTTTTTTTTCTGGTTTGACTCCACAGTTTCCTTCCAACCCACAGGAATGGCAGACTGTGGCCTCCCACTTTGCCCAGCGGTGGGACTTTCCTAACTGCGGAGGGGCAATTGATAGGAAACACGTCCACATTGTCCCACCACCCAACTCGGGGTCATACTATTACAACTATAAGTGGTTCAATAGTATTGTGATGTTGGCTGTGGTGTCGGCTACTTATGAGTTTCTGTATGTGGACGTGGGGAAGAATCGATGGAGAATAAGTACAGCGCTGCACCAATGATGTTGTAGAGATGGTTACACGGTAAGAAGCTAACACGCCTCTTAGACACAGGTTGGAATAAGTAAATAGAAAATATATAGTGTAGCGCTGTGTGTGTAAATATTATGAAGTAAAAAAAACAGTGAACTAGGCTCGAGTCATCTCTGAATGGCCAGCAAATGGGCTAAAATAATTCAAAATTGCATATGAGTAACTGAATACAATCAAAAGTGCACTGAGTGCTACACAATAACATGTAAAATATAGTGATTGTAATAAACCAGTGAAAAAACAATGTGGTAAACAGAAACAAATTATAAATAGGTAAAAAATCAACCAAAAAAGTCCATAGATGTTGAGAATTGTGTTCCTAGTAAAAATCAAAAACCACCACCAAAAGTCTCTGAGGGTTAACTGATGAAAACAACAATGGAAAGCTTCTGGTAGATGAAAAAATAGAACACCAAATGAATTAAACGTCTAAATATGTGACAGGACCATCACCGGAGCATCAGAGGAGGCTTACCGGAAATGGGTGACTTGAGAAGACATACGTCTTACAAGTCTCAGAAAGCTTATTTAGCCGCCAGGGCTGGCGAGATGGATCATCAGGTATCCTCAGCTTCAGATGGGGGGGGGGAGGATCTCGTCACAGCTTCGACCGTCCAGACTTTTCAACAGGCCAACTGGATGTTTTTAGATACCATGAGAGAAATAAAGCTCACATGGCATGATATCGTTTAAAAAAACATTCATTTATTAAGATAATAAAAAGGGACACTCACATGATAGGAGATCGTAAAACAGCTCAAAATGTATCAGTCGTGGTGATCGTAAGGGGTCCACCCAACATGTTTCGGCTAACGAGCCTTCATCTGGGGTGTGGAGCCCCCCCATCTCACCGCTATTTAAACCAGAAATGACCCCCACTGGGAGTGTCACAACACAGGAAGTGCCCGACTGATGTCACTTCCGGTTATCAAATTGATGTTAATTTGTGTAAAATACATATAAATTATAAAGAATACAATGGGCGGTATTATGCCGCTAACACCAAGAAATGAAAATCTAAGATCAAAATAGGGTGTCACAAATAATGATATTATTATGGTCGGCCGATCCGGAAGTACTCAGGAATCAAGCCAAGCCTCTTTGTCAGCATGGCCAGATCACAAAGGTCAGAGCGCCCTCGCTCTCTGCTCACCGGACCCAGCCAGATACCAAGGCTGTGCGCAATAGCGGCATCCACAGAGGGAAGTCCGCCAGTGCACCAAGCCTCGCCATCAATCCATAGATCCCATAGGCCGGAGTGCCGTCACACTCCGCCCCCCGGATCTTACATCATTTTTTTAGTATGTAGACGTGGCCCGCCTCCGTCAGATGCGGCGCGCGCACGTTCGACTCTCGGGACCAAGCCTCTCCTCCACGTCGGCGGCATTCATACTTCCTGTATAGAGGAAGGAAGGCCCCGATAGGCTGGAGAGGACCGGAACCGGGTCCTGGCAACCTCGCAACACAGAACAAAGTGTCAGCAAAGGTGGTACCAATAGAAATTGGTCAATCATGTAATGATAACCAGATGCCATAGATCTTACAATAAGGCAAAAATAGAGGATGATAAGAATATTAGGTGGGGGCAATGGCCATAACAATATATTAATTAAAATTGTTATATGGATAAAAAGTGACACTGCCAATGAGGGACATCCCTTCCATCCTGTATAATGCAACACATATAGGGGGACTAACAGTGACAGTCATTCCAATAAAGGGACATCCACCAGAGTTTACAAATACAAAAAATATTTAAAAAATAACACAAGGGGGGCGTGGCCGGCAGGCGCAGGAGATGGCTGCTTGAAAGCACTGCTCTGCATACAGCCAGCTCGCCGGAGCTTCTAACGGACATCCAGCGCCATAAAAAGAGACACAAATATCACCCAGCAGGTCGGGCATCCCTCCGCTACATGCCCCGTAAGCGGAAAGACCGGAATCCCTCTAGAAGAATGACGGACTTCTACTCACAGCCCCGTCGCTCCTCCAGCCAAGATGGCGCAGGCGGCTCCCAGCCGCACAAATGTGGCTTCACTAAGGACACAGAGAGACGGTTGCAGCACTTCTCCCCGGACTTTTCTAACTCACACCAGGGGACCGGCAGAGCCTCCCAGTCCTCCTCCTGCTCCTCCAGCCCAGTGAAGGCTAAGCTCAAATACCAAGACACACCGATCTCAACTTTGGAGGTGAGTGACATGGCAGGCTCCCTAGACGACACCAGGGAGCTGCAGGACTCCATTACTGAATTCCCCACAGTGAATCAACCAGTGCTAGATACTACGTTAAAAGATATGCTGGTATCCTTACGTAGCACACTCCATGCAGATATTCTGTCACTTGCTCAGCAGTTTAAAGCAGAAGTGAGAGAGATAGGGGAAAGAGTCACACATGTGGAACATAAAATGGGAGACTTTGCCTCTACTTTTAATGAGCTGATAGATGCCCATAATACCCATGACGATGAAATCACATGGATGAAAACTAAAATCGCAGATCTGGAGAATCGCTCCAGACGCAACAATATTAAAATTAGAGGAATCCCCGAAGAAATCAAAAATCCTGATTTAATGTCTTTCCTTACCGATGTGATGAAAGATGCCCTACCAGACCTCCCGCTGGAAGATTTATTAATCGACCGCATACATAGGTTGCCAAAACCTAAGCACATCCCTGCGCATCTACCCAGAGATACGATAGCTCGCATCCACTTCTTTACGACGAAGGAGAAATTAATGGCGGCCTTCAGACATGCAGATCAACTCCCGGATCAATTGCAGTCACTATCGCTGTTCGTAGATCTGTCTGCCCACACCACGCAGCAAAGAAGACAACTTGCCACCATAACGAAGCCTTTGCGAAACCACCACATCTCTTACCAGTGGAGGTATCCGGCAAAACTCCTTGTCACGAAAGACGATCGTTTCTACACAATCAATTCCTTAAAAGAGGGCATTCCCATTCTCCGTGATTGGCAAATCCTAGAACCAGACACTGAGACTACAGACAAGGTGATCGCACCGCACGCCTCTCCTCATCACAAGTTCCCTTCCACTAATCAAGGGCCTGGATAAACGTCTTCACAAACAAGCTGATTTGGCTCCGGCGAGCTAGTATAATGCACAAGCTGTTAAATTTTAGCTTAGTAGCAGTTGTTCCCCTGAATGTTGCCGTCAACTACCCGCTCAGGTTCTACATAGAACCATACCTTTTTTCTTGTTTCCATTTTTGGATACCTGTTCCCGTAGGAACAGCTGGTTCTTCCCCCTTTTTCCCTACCTATCCTCCCTTCACTAACTGACTGTGGCATACCCAATTGCCGACTTCTAGCACTAGTTGCACCATATTGACTAATTTGGAATTACTTTGCAATCTAGCTCCCTGTGGTACCCTTAAAACACAGATTGCCAACTAAACATCCCACTTTTTCAAGCCTCTGCCTGTTGAAACAATAAGTTTAAAGATGGAATTTAAAATCTCCTCACTGAATGTTAAAGGCCTGAACAGTCCATTTAAACGACAAACAGCATGGAAAGAAGCATCCCGACTTAACTGTGACCTTTTTTGTTTACAAGAGAAACACACTTTGCCTCGAACAACCCTCCGACATTCAATCATAAAAAATTTCCCCATATATTTCAAGCCAATGCTCCAACAAAAAAAAGAGGAGTTCTCATTGCTATAAAAGACTCAGTAGCATTCACACTGACTTCCTTAACAGCAGATCCTTTGGGAAGATACCTGGTTCTAGTGGGACAGATAAACAATACTACACTATCATCAACGTATACTTGCCCAATATCAAACCGATCTCAGCTTTAAACAAAATTTGGAAAAAGGTCCACCCTCTTTGCCAGGGTCACATCATTATGTGTGGAGACTTTAACGCCATAACAGACCGCAAAATGGACTTGTCCAACTCCTCACTAAGTCGATCCCACAGAACAATCCTAGCGAACTTTCTTGACTCATCTTCCCTATTCGATGTATGGAGATGTCAACACGCCACGGAAAAGGACTTTTTTTTCACATGCCCATAAATCCTACACCCGCATTGACTTTTTTTTTACAGATAAATTCCTTTTACAGGAGATCCAACAATCAGAGATTGGAAACATTATGTGGTCAGACCACGCGCCTGTGTCCATTTCACTGGGGAGGGGAAAGCTAGGGACGAGAGCGAACAGATGGAGAAATGATGCAGTGCTCATGGCTCGGCCTGAGAACAAGCTACAAATACAAAAAGCACTACAGGAATTTTTTGAAATTAACACTCCGTCCATGGCGGACCCCTTCACACTGTGGAATTCACACAAGGCATTTATCCGAGGAATATTAATGAAGCAGAGTGCCACTGCTAGGAAGCCTAGGTCACAGCGGCTTAATACCATACTTGCCTCTATAAAATTATTAGAACAAACCCATAAGTTAAATCCTCTTCCACACATACTGACGAAACTCAATCAGGCGAGACATGATCTGAGAGAAATCCTAACAATCCAACACCTTAAGCAACTAAGCGCTTCAAAAGCAAATTTCTATCTTCATGGCAACAAAGCAGGTAAATTGCTTGCAAGCCAACTTAAAGATACAACAAAAATTAACCCACACATTCCACCCCAAATCAGGACAAAAATTACTGAACCCTCAAGACATTGCAGATGACTTTAGGATATATTACAGCTCACTATATAATCTTCAACAACAGGAAGGCATCCCTCAACCCACACCAGATACCATAGACAAATTCCTGAACTCAATAAATTTACCCCTTCTCTCTCCAGAAGACAGACTGATCCTAAATCAACCCTTTACACAAGCAGAAATTCTAAAAGTAATTCAGACACTCCCACATGATAAAGCACCTGGTCCTGATGGATTTTCCTCAGAATATTATCAATTTTTTCAAAATACCCTTTCCAAATATATGGAGGGGGTGTACAATGCCGCTGTGACCAGAGCTTCCTTCCCGGAAGAAATGTTAACTGCAAACATTATTACTATACCAAAACCGGGGAAGGACTCTGCATATGTACAAAATTTTAGGCCTATTTCGCTTTTAAATGTTGACCTGAAGATATACGCAAAACTTATCTCCAATAGGCTTCAACCTTTTCTACCTGCTCTAGTGAAACCAGATCAAATGGGCTTTGTCCCAGGCCGCCAGGCCCCTGATGCCACCAGACGCATCATAAATCTCATCCACCAGGCGGAGTCCTCTCGGAGGCCTTCTCTGCTGTTGACTCTGGACGCGGAGAAGGCCTTCGACAGGGTCCACTGGGGATACCTAGCTAGAGTACTGGAAACATTTGGCATAAAAGGTGAACTATTCTCTGCCATTATGGCCCGTCTGCTTATGTATTCTCAGAAGGTTTATTCTCTAAAAATTTTATGATTTCAAATGGTACAAGACAGGGGTGTCCCTTATCCCCGCTCATTTTCGCATTAGTGATGGAGCCCCTTGCGGAGAAAATCAGGTCCCATAATGTCATCAAAGGGATAAAAGTAGGAGAGATTCATTACCCTATAACACTTTTTGCAGATGACATTATTTTAACACTGGAAGACCCGGCCAAATCCTTGCCAGAAGTACATCAGATCCTACCTGAATTCAACCAAGTTTCTTTGTATAAAGTCAATGAAACCAAATCTAACATATTGGGCATTAACATCAGCAAATCTTTACAAACCTCCCTACAATCCAAATTCACATATCCATGGTCTTCCAATACTCTACCCTATCTAGGTATTACCTTAACATCACCTCTATCCAATCTATATAAAGAGAACTTTGCCCCACTTTTATTAGCGATCCAAAAAGACACGACTAAAACAAGTAAGTTTTTTCTATCCTGGGCAGGTAGATTGGCAGCATTTAAAATGGCCGTCCTACCAAAAATTTTATACTTTTTCAGAACACTGCCAATCCAGATCCCAGTAGCCTTCTTCAAAAACTCTCAGAAAATTCTCTCTACATTCTTATGGAACAAAGGCAAATCTAGATGCAATCACCATACTCTTCGAAAACATAGGAAAGCAGGAGGCATGGGGGTACCCGACTTACAGGACTATCACACAGCCACACTATTAGACCAATTAAGGTTCTGGT
This sequence comes from Lithobates clamitans, assembly GCA_037952925.1. Lineage (NCBI taxonomy): Eukaryota > Metazoa > Chordata > Amphibia > Anura > Ranidae > Lithobates > Lithobates clamitans. The sequence goes on along the minus strand of JBBGZY010000434.1, from coordinate 4,810,849 downwards.
TTACCTATCCAAATTGTAAATCATGGAGTAATATAGAACAATCAGCAATCTCACCGAACACCCTGCAATCACTTTTACTAGCTAACGCTATTTCCCCCTCCCATGATACAGGCTTAAATCATCCTACCATATCAGCTTCCATTCTGGCTTGGAGACGCTTCCTACAACATGGCAATAATTCAAACAAACAAATAGAAACCCCACTCAGCATAGGAGTACTTAGACTCATTAACCCCAATATAACAACTCCCAAATGGGAAACAAAAGGAATTAAAGAAATCTTGTCATTATTTAGGGATGGCAAAATCATCTCTTATGAGGAGTTAGCAACTAAATATGGGTTGACAAAAGGTGAGTTTCTCACATATGCGCAAATAAAATCCACACTAACCCCCAATTTAAATTTAAATGTAAAGATCTCACAAGATGCCTGGAGCTTCTGGACAGCCCCAAAACCCAAAAAGAAAGGTATATCACTCTTTTATAACGGTCTTCATGACAAGCTCACCTTTTGTGTAACCAAACCCCTAAACAAATGGGCCACAGAATTGAACGTAGATATCTCAGCCCACCAGTGGCAAAAAGCAATATCACACAATATGTCCATTTCAAAATGTGCTACATATTGGGAAATGGCACAAAAACTCCATCTTAGGTGGTATTACACACCATACACAATAGCTAAATTCGCTCCTGAACACAATAATCAATGTTGGCGAGGATGTGGCCTGATAGGAACTCTATCACACATGTTATGGTTTTGTCCCAACATACGTAGTTTCTGGAACTCAGTGTTCAAACTCATCACCAAGCTAACTGGGTTCATATCTAAACTCAACTTTAAATTTGCAATTTTGAGCATTGATATAGGAAACTTTCCGAAGAATCTCAGACATGTGGCTTTGCATACTCTGTTTGCCGCAAGACTAATTATCATGAGGCATTGGAAGTCAACCAAGGCCCCGAATGTTAAAGAGGTGACAGGCCTACTGTCGGAGACGTATTCTTTGGAACAATTAATGGCATACAAATCAGGTGGTTTAATTAAATTCTACGAACAATGGGCCCCTTGGAGAGAATTCTACAATCATACTTAGTCCAATCTCCTCGTATATAATAAACCTCCCTTAAAATAATCTCCCCCCTATTATGAAAAATTTCAGTCCGGAAACCTGACAGGTCATGACAGGACAGGACATTACAAAGCAATTGGGTATCTCATCTCACCTACCATGCGTTCCCCCTCCCCCCATCCCCCTTTTCTTCCCAACTACTCTTCCTGGTTATGGTTCACCTATATTCTCCTAGCCTAACAGAGTTTGAAACAGAATGGTTGTTCTATAATACGACAACCCCAGATTGATATTACCTCTAGCATGTAATATGTCTTACATAACGAAACTGCTAGAATATATGGTTCTTATGTTTCAACTCACCCATGTATATGTAAAACTCTTCAATTTAACATTACTACTACTAGTTATGTTGTAATTCTTTCTTAATCCTAATAATAAAAAAATATTTGAAATAAAAAATAACACAATATACAAAGTGTTAATAACCAGAAATCTCACTGGCAATGATACAAAGTTGTAAAACGTATGTAGAAAAGAAGTATAGAAAGTGTATAAAATTAAAATTAAAAATAAGAGTAAGGGAGATCGTAAATAAAATAACTATGCCTGGTTGATAAACGAATTGATGTCCCACACTACGTTGATAACTTGCGGGAAGTGGGAACCCAATTCATAAATCCAGTAAGTCTCCAGAGGGGAGACCCCCCTAAGGGTTGACCCTACCCCGCCAAGGAGCCACATATTTGTCGATGATGAGGAACTGGGTGCCTTCAGGGTTTCGATCATGGAATTCCCTGTAATGATGAGGCACAATGTGCTTAGTGCTACCTGCCTTAATAAGGTTGATATGAGACTCTTGTAGTGAACGACCTAATAGTTCGTCCCACATACTGTTTGCTAGGGATGAGCCGAACACCCCCCTGTTCGGTTCGCACCAGAACATGCGAACAGGAAAAAAGTTCGTTCGAACACGCGAACACCGTTAAAGTCTATGGGACACGAACATGAATAATCAAAAGTGCTAATTTTAAAGGCTAATATGCAAGTTATTGTCATAAAAAGTGTTTGGGGACCTGGGTCCTGCCCCAGGGGACATGGATCAATGCAAAAAAATTTTTTAAAAACGGCCATTTTTTCAGGAGCAGTGATTTTAATAATGCTTAAAGTCAAACAATAAAAGTGTAATATCCCTTTAAATTTCGTACCCGGGGGGTGTCTATAGTATGCCTGTAAAGGGGCGCATGTTTCCTGTGTTTAGAACAGTCTGACAGCAAAATGACATTTTGAAGGAAAAAAGCCATTTAAAACTACCCACGGCTATTGCATTGCCGACAATACACATAGAAGTTCATTGATAAAAACGGCATGGGAATTCCCCAAAGGGGAACCCCGAAGCAAAATTTTTTAAAAAAAATGACGTGGGAGTCCCCCTAAATTCCATACCAGGCCCTTCAGGTCTAGTATGGATATTAAGGGGAACCCCGGCCAAAATTTTTTTTAAAAAATGACGTGGGGTTCCCCCTAAATTCCATACCAGACCCTTCAGGTCTGGTATGGATTTTAAGGGGAACCCCGCGCCAAAAAAAAAAAAAAACGGCGTGGGGTCCCCCCAAAAATCCATACCAGACCCTTATCCGAGCACGCAACCTGGCAGGCCGCAGGAAAAGAGGGAGGGACGAGAGTGCTCCCCCCCTCCTGAACCGTACCAGGCCACATGCCCTCAACATTGGGAGGGTGCTTTGGGGTAGCCCCCCAAAACACCTTGTCCCCATGTTGATGAGGACAAGGGCCTCATCCCCACAACCCTGGCCGGTGGTTGTGGGGGTCTGCGGGCGGGGGGCTTATCGGAATCTGGAAGCCCCCTTTAACAAGGGGACCCCCAGATCCCGGCCCCCCCCTGTGTGAAATGGTAAGGGGGTACTTTACCTACCATTTCACTAAAAAACTGTCAAAAATGTTAAAAATGACAAGAGACAGTTTTTGACAATTCCTTTATTTAAATACTTCTTCTATCTTCTGGTTCTTCTGGTTCTTCTGGCTCTTCTGGTTCTTCCTCCGGCGTTCTCGTCCAGCATCTCCTCCGCAGCGTCTTCTATCTTCTTCTCCTCGGGCCGCTCCGCACCCATGGCATGGGGGGAGGCTCCCGCTCTTCTCTTTATCTTCTTCATCTTCTTCTCTTCTTCTCTTCTTCATTTTCTTCTCCGGGCCGCTCCGCACCCATGCTGGCATGGAGGGAGGCTCCCGCTGTGTGACGGCGCTCCTCGTCTGACAGTTCTTAAATAACGGGGGCGGGGCCACCCGGTGACCCCGCCCCCTCTGACGCACGGGACATGACGGGACTTCCCTGTGGCATTCCCCGTGACGTCACAGGGAAGTCCCGTCAAGTCACCGTGCGTCAGAGGGGGGCGGGGTCACAGGGTGTCCCCGCCCCCCGTTATTTAAGAACTGTCAGACGAGGAGCGCCATCACACAGCGGGAGCCTCCCTCCATGCCAGCATGGGTGCTGAGTGGCCCGGAGAAGAAATGAAGAAGAGAAGAAGAGAAGAAAAGAAGAAGAGAAGAAGAGAAGAAGATGAAGAAGATGAAGAGCGGGAGCCTCCCCCCATGCCATGGGTGCAGAGCGGCCCGAGGAGAAGAAGATAGAAGATGCCGTGGAGGAGATGCTGGACGAGAACGCCGGAGGAAGAACCAGAAGAACCAGAAGAACCAGAAGATGAAGGAAGATAGAAGAAAGAAGAAGTATTTAAATAAAGGAATTGTCAAAAACTCTCTTGTCATTTTTAACATTTTTGACAGTCTTTTAGTGAAATGGTAGGGGTACTTTTGTACCCCCTTACCATTTCACACAGGGGGGGCGGGATCTGGGGGTCCCCTTGTTAAAGGGGGCTTCCAGATTCCGATAAGCCCCCCGCCCGCAGACCCCCACAACCACCGGCCAGGTTTGTGGGGATGAGGCCCTTGTCCTCATCAATATGGGGACAAGGTGTTTTGGGGGGCTACCCCAAAGCACCCTCCCAATGTTGAGGGCATGTGGCCTGGTACGGTTCAGGAGGGGGGGGCGCACTCTCATCCCCCCCTCTTTTCCTGCGGCCTGCCAGGTTGCGTGCTCGGATAAGGGTCTGGTATGGATTTTTGGGGGGACCCCACGCCGTTTTTTTTTTTGGCGCGGGGTTCCCCTTAAAATCCATACCAGACCTGAAGGGTCTGGTATGGAATTTAGGGGGAACCCCACGTCATTTTTTTTTAAATTTTGGCCGGGGTTCCCCTTAATATCCATATCAGACCTGAAGGGCCTGGTATGGAATTTAGGGGGACTCCTACGTCATTTTTTTTTTTTAATTTTGGTTCGGAGTTCCCCTTTGGGGAATTCCCATGCCGTTTTTATCAATGAACTTCTATGTGTATTGTCGGCAATGCAATAGCCGCGGTAGTTTTAAATGAGTTTTTTCCTTCAAAATGTCATTTTGCTGTCAGACTTTTCTAAACACAGGAAACATGCGTCCCTTTACAGGCATACTATAGACACCCCCCAGGTACGAAATTTAAAGGGATATTACACTTTTATTGTTTGACTTTAAGCATTATTAAAATCACTGCTCCTGAAAAAACGGCCGTTTTTAAAAAAATTTTTTGCATTGATCCATGTCCCCTGGGGCAGGACCCAGGTCCCCAAACACTTTTTATGACAATAACTTGCATATTAGCCTTTAAAATTAGCACTTTTGATTTCTCCCATAGACTTTTAAAGGGTGTTCCGCGGCATTCGAATTTGCCGCGAACACCCCAAATTGTTCGCTGTTCGGCGAACTTGCGAACAGCCAATGTTCGAGTTGAACATGAGTTCGACTCGAACTCGAAGCTCATCCCTACTGTTTGCCACATGGGCAGGTCAGAAGGTAGACTACCCCTGTAGTAGCACAAGTGCAAAACTGCTTAATCTTGTAGGAACGGCCAGTCACCGTGGAGGAAAAAGTGTGACTAGCTCTCCTACCGCTGATATTATGCTGACAGACCAGGCATTTTTTACAGGGGTAGAACCCAATCCAGTTATGAAAAAAGGAAGGTTTATTTGGAGGATTAACCACATTAGGTGCCAGCTTGTTACGGAGGGACGGGGCTCCCTTAAAAACCACCTTATGGGTTCCGGGCAGCATAGGGCCCAAGATCTTATCTGTTTTTAGAACATCCCAGTGATGTTCAAAAATTCTTCTAATGTATTTATGTTGAATGGAGAAGGATGTCATAAAGGACCATTTAAAGTCCTCATTTACTTGTCTAGGTTTGTCCTCTAAGAGTAATTGACGATCAACTAAACAGGCATTATCTATCATCTTATCCAAATCTGAGGGTTTATAACCCTTTTCCAAAAACCTATTTTTAAGAGACGCTGCTTGGGTCTTAAAGGTGTTAAGATCACTGCATTTCCTGCGTAATCGCAGGAACTGGCTCTTGGGAACTGATCTGATCCAAGGGGCATGGTGGCAGCTATCGGTAGGAATATATCCATTCCGATCGGTGGATTTAAAGTAGGTACTAAATACAAATTGACCTTCCCTTCTTTCAATAACCAGGTCCAAAAAATGGACGGAGGTTACACTTGCTTCAAAAGACAAAACAATATTCCTATTGTTATCATTAAGAGTCGCAAAAAAATCCACCAAATCATCCAGGCTCCCAGTCCATAGGAGGAGGATGTCATCTATGTACCGAGCCCACAACAAAAGGTGTGGGTTTTGCATGGCATAGACGACATGCTCCTCCCATTTGGCCATAAATAAATTGGCCAGACTGGGAGCAAACTTCGCTCCCATTGCAAGACGGTTTGACTCCACAGTTTCCTTCCAACCCACAGGAATGGCAGACTGTGGCCTCCCACTTTGCCCAGCGGTGGGTCTTTCCTAACTGCGGAGGGGCAATTGATAGGAAACACGTCCACATTGTCCCACCACCCAACTTGGGGTCATACTATTACAACTATAAGGGGTTCAATAGTATTGTGATGTTGGCTGTGGTGTCGGCTACTTATGAATTTCTGTATGTGGACTTGGGGAAGAATGGCCGGATGTCCGATGGTGGAGTCATCGCCCAGACGGAGTTCTACAGGCGTCTCCAGAATGGCAGCTTGGACTTGCCACCTCCAGAAGACAATCTGGAAGGACTCCCATTCGTCTTCGTTGCTGATGAAGCATTTGTGCTGGGGGACCATCTGATGCGGCCATTCCCTATGAGGACCCTCACCCCGGACCAGAGGGTTTTTAATTACCGGCTGGCCAGAGCCAGAAGAGTGGTGGAGAACACATTTGGAATCATGGCCAGCTGGTTTTGCCTATTTCTTACACCCATACACATGGTGGAGTACAAACTGAATCATATCATCCTGGTGTGCTGTGTTCTACACAACTTTGTAAAGCAAAATTCTGCCAAATATGCTGCCTCAGTTGGGCCTGAGGCCGGGAAATTAATAATGAACCAACCCTGATGGCGCTTGAAAGTGGCCGTCCTGGCTTTCCCCCCCTGAGTGCCTGTGAGGTCCGTCTTAGATACCTTGATTACTTTGCGGGTAGGGGGGCCATCAATATGCCAGACAATGTCTGAAACATTTAAAAAAAAAACATTTAAACTACTAAAATCTTTGGTGACATTTACTGCTTGTTTTTCTTTTAACTGACCCTGACAGAAATGTGGTGAGCCCTGAAAATGGCGTGATTGTGTAACATTACAAAGCACTGTTGGGTGTTATTTACTAAAGGCAAAGACACTTTGCACTACAAGTGCACTTGAAACTGCACTGAAACTGCATTTGTAGTGCAAAGTGGATTTTCCCTTAGGAAATAACCCCCATTGTCACAGAAAACACCAATTTGAGCACAACAAAAGTTTTGGAGCGTTGAAACAATAATCCACACATTCTTGATTATCAATCTTTTTAATACCAGCACAATCACATGTGCATTTAGAAAAGGTTTTTTAAAACAAACCAACATGTTTGTTGTATAACAATTTTTTGGGTCACATTACTAAAAGTAGAAATGTCCATTTAAGGTAAAACAGGCATGTTTAAAACCAACAAGAAAGACACAAATCTGGAACTTACAAAGTTCAACTTTTAAAGAAATTGAAGGCAATATCAGACATGAGTATTTATAAACTGTGTTTGATATTGCGTTCAGATGGGGTGAAGTCACCCCTGTAAAAGCCAAATTTTGAAGATGCACACAAATTGCCGAATGTCAAGATGTGCTATCTGCCATCACGGGGGATCAAGGGACGTTTTTGAGGGTGCAACCCCTTCCTCCCAGCTACTTTATTATTGAGGAAGGGGTTGCACCCCCAAAACTCGCCCTAAAACATCAATGATGTTCTTCATTTTTTTTTTGAACATCATTGATGTTTTTCTGGATGTTTTCCAAGTCCCTATTACACCCCATGATCTCCCCGATCAGGATCTGTGCACTTTCACTGGTGAAATTCCCTGGATCCACAACATCACGATCACCTAAAAAGATAGAAACAAAAACACACCATGTATTATAAATATTCCGGCATCCATCTCTTACCTGAGCCTGTGGTCGCAGACACTCACCTGTTGTGGTGACAATTTCTACCACATCTCCTTCCTCCTCCTCCTGTTGTCTTTGGTGGGTCTCCACTTCTTCCTGAGGTGGGGGGTCTGTGGTCTCCAGGGGTGAGTGGTGTCCTCGAGTCTTTTCTCCCCTATGTAAAAAAAAATAGGTATACTTAGCACACAGATATTTGATGACATAAATAGGAATATGAAACATTGGTTGGAAGTGGGGTACAATTGTCTATTTGGGCAGAGTTCCAAGATGAAGAAAAATGTTTGTCCTTTGTCAAGCTTGAATACTTACCTGTTTTGTACAAGCTTCACAGATGGAGTCACCCCTATAGTATACACTGGAGCACCTGTGTGGAACCCCCTAATAAAAAGGGTGTTCTTGTGTCCCACACTAGTGCTCCAGCGTCCAGATGTGAAAACTGCTGCTGAGTGTCCTCTCCTTACACAGAATCTAGTTTGCATTACATTCTAGTTACAAACCCATCTACAAAACAAAATTATTTTATGAGAAGTAGGCCATAAAAAATGTTTTCAAATGCATATGGCCAAAACAATGGTGTTTTCTAGGCCAAACGAACAATGTTTCATACGAATGAACAATGTGCCCATGAACATGAAAGTTGCCATTTTAAACTGTACAACAGTAAACAAAAGCACATGGAGCAGCACGAACGTAATAAAGATAAAGAATAGGAACACAGCACAACTACTTACTTTTTTGCAGCACTCTCCTGATCCTTCTGTACTGCTCGTGCTCCCTTAATTTGAGGTCCGACCACCGCTTCCTGAGCTGATCCTTGGATCGTCATACCCCAAAATTCCGGTGCAGGCTTTTGACCACTTTCGCCATGATCTTGGCCTTTCTGACATTGGGGTTGGGGTAAGGTCCATACTTTCCGTCATAGTCGGCCTTCTTCAGGATGTCAACCATCTCCACCATCTCCACAAAGGACATATTTGATGCCTTTAATCGTCTCCTTCTGGATCGGGGCGTTTTAGGCTCCGGGCTTTCCTCCTCCTCGTTGGTGTAATTATTAGACACCTGCTCTGTCTCCGCCATGTGCTCTTCCCCCACTGCGACGAATGAGAAGGGGCGGGGAATAGACTAGAAAGAACGTCAGGGGTGGGCGGAGTTTCACGCATGTGCAGTGTCTATAAAGCGCAACACACGTGCGTAGTACATACGATCTGTGAGCGGAGGAAGGAGTATCGGAGGCGCCGATCTTGATAACGAAGGTAAGATTTAAAATTGGGCCTATACTGCTTCTAGATTGAGGCCTGTATTTGGACAAGTTTAGAAGACTTTAGGCTGACATTAGGGTTTGTCTTGTGTTGTGTCTTGCAGTTAAAATGAATATCTTTAAGGATCATGACTTTATGCCAATCTTCATAGATATGTTCAGGGAGCTGCCCTGTCTCTGGCAGATAAACCACCCTGATTATAAGAACCAAAGAGGAAGGCAGCGCTGGATAAATTGCTGCAATTTGTGAAGCCGGTGATCCCCACGGCAGACATCACCTATTTGAAGATCCTAATTGGTGGCCTGAGGATCACTTATCTAAGGGAGTGCAAGAAGGTCCAGGATTCCCAGAGATCAGGAGCTGCAGATGACATTTATGTCCCCAGGCTGTGGTACTATGACAGATTGCATTTTCTGTCAGGTCAGACTGAACCCAGGCCAGCACTCTTCACTCTTCCTTCCACGCTTCCTTCCCCCCCAGGCTGAGGCTTCTGACGCCCAACCAGAGCCTTCCAGGCAGCAACATGTGGAGGAGCCCAGCTTGAGCCAGGTATAGCATTCTTCTAAATATTGCTGGTTGTCCAATCAATGATGTTAAATATATGTTAGTTTGGAGTACTAATTTATGATTGTGATTGATGAACCAAAAACTAAAACCATGTCCCTTTTTCATACACAGGGAAGTCTCAGCCAGGAAGTGGCCAAGTAAGCTGCCCGATACCCAGGTCCCTCCCCTCTACTTTCAAAGACAAAGTGGCAGGAAGAGGAGTAACCTAGGAGGAGGCTGCCATAGGCCTATTTTGGAAGGCTACTGAGGCCCTCAGAACACCCCGCAGTGTGGAGGAGGACTTCGCTGCCATAACTGCATGCAAAATAATGCAGATGGAGGAGGGCCAACGACTCCTATGTGAGTTTTTAATATTGAAAGCTGTAAATAAGGGGTTGAGGGGCCAAATCACATGTGCAACCCACATTTGTCAGATCACCCATAGTCCTCCTCCTCCTCCAGGTCCTCCTCCTCCTCCTCCTCCTCCAGGTCCCACTCCTCCTCCTGCCACACCTCCAACACCAGAGCCACAGCATGGAAGGAAGCGTCTAAGGAAGACCAGAGAGTGATGACCTGGGTTCAGCCTGGTCTGGCAAAATATGCAGCCTCTTGTATGACCACAGCCTGGGAAGATACATGTCATCTGCTGCTTTCATGATCTCTGGGACTTCTGGACCAGACTGCACTCCCTTACATATGGACTCCTCAGGCCACCAATTTTGCTGTAAAATAATTGATGTGTGCCATGGGGGTCAAAGGCTTCACCAATTTATGATGTTTCTCCAGCGTTGCCTCCCTCTTTGTTTGGTTCTGAGCCCTTAATAAAGGAATTTTTGTTTCATTTATACTCGCCTATGTGTGTTTTCCTTCAAAAAGGACAGTTTGTTTGTGAGGAGGCAGGTACATTTCAAAAATACAATGTGAAATTAACAAGGGAAACCAACACCAAACAATCTCCCTGAGATTAAATAATACAAGATAATAATGGAGTAAAAAAACAAAAAACAAAAAAAAGATCAGCCTTGAAAAAAATACAAACCAAAAAAATAATAATATATATATTTTTTGTCAGATGTAACAAATCAAAATATATTGAGGGAATTACGAAAAATAATAAAGAAAGAAGTTTGTGAGAAGTCTGTGTGAATATGAGCAGCAAAACTACTTCATTCTTCTAGCATTATAAAGAAGAAGAGAGTGCGCTGTATTAAACTATTTTAAACATTGCAGCCTGACGAAAGTGCTCTATCCATTCCGAACGCTAATTTTACCAGACCGAGACCGAGCTGTTCCATCTCGGAATTTCTTCTGAGCATGCATGGCACTTTGTGCGTCTGAATTGGCCACACATGGTCGGAATTGACTTTGGTCGGATTTTGTTGTCGGAAAATTTTATAGCCTGCTCTCAAACTTTGTGTGTCGGAAAATCCGATGGAAAATGTCCGAAGGAGCCCACACACGGTCGGAATTTCCGACAACAAGCTCCGATCGCACATTTTCCGTCGGAAAGTCCGACCGTGTGTACAGGGCATAAGAGCGGCAAGGATGTGGAATTCCCTTCCGCAGGCGGTGGTCTCAGCGGGGGGCATTGATAGTTTCAAGAAACTATTAGATAAGCACCTGAACGACCGCAACATACAATGTAATACTGACATATAATCACACACATAGGTTGGACTTGATGGATTGTGTCTTTTTTCAACCTCACCTACTATGTAACTATGTAACTATGTAACCAAATTTCACGATTTCTATCCTTCAAGAATCAGCTTGTCCCTGGACTTCTCCCTGCTTGTTTCCCAAACATGATCTCATCTAGTTGATTGACCACACTTCTGTCTGATCTCCTGCATATGACCCTGGTTTGGCTCCAGACCCTGTCTCTCATTGTGGCTTTTTATGACCTCAGCTTTGCTTCTGACTATGTCTGCTCTTCCAGTTGCTTACCAGTTTATGACCATGGCTTGGCTTCTAATTATGTATTTTCTACTTACCTGCATATGGTCCTGGCAAGCCCTGCCTTCCAGATCCACCCTCTGGGTCCTGTAAAACCATACAATGAGTGCACAATCTACCTGCTACAGTTCCCTTAAGGGGCGTTCCTGAAACTCCTGTTTGCTGCCTGGGTCACAGTCCATGTGGACCAACTCCACAGACAACTACCAACTGTCCAGTGCTCCGGAACCCATGCTACTTTGTGCCTTGCACACCTGTAGCCTCAGCTCTATGTTTTTTTCTATAAACCTGTGTATGGGGGGGTGTAACCTTCTCTCCGCTCAACTAACAGATTACTGAGAATTTAAGCTCTTGCTCTACACTATGTGTGACGTCAGATCCCCACCCCCTGCTTTAAAGAGGAACTGCAGTCTGCTCACATAATTTGTAATAAAAACATCTGTACCATTCTGAAGCTTCCCTCCAACCACTTTGCATGTTATTTTATATATACTGTGATTCTGTACTTGCCAAATATGCTGCAGAAATCTCCCACCACTAAGTCTGGCTGCAGCCATTTTAACTGTGGGCAAGCTGAAGCTGCTGCCTGTTCACTTTCTGGCTTTACACAGAGGCACACCTCCAGCTCTGCAGCCCTGCAGCTTTCATTGGTCCTCTTATAACTCATCCCCCTCCCTTTCTGGCAAACTCTCACGGGAGTGAGAGAGAGAGCTGTGCATGATGTCATAAGCCTAGTAAGGTAATTACTGGCAGAAAAAATGTTTTACTATCCAAAGTTAAAGCAACAAGGGCAGAAGATTTAATAGATGAAAAGTTGAAAAAATTACTGAAGGTCCGCTTTAGGCTGCTGAGAAAAAAAACAAAACCTTTGATATCTGTGTTTTAGAAGACTCTACAGGATAAATGGCTGCATTCAGCACACAGCAGGCGACTCATAGTGATTGATTTACTAAAACTGGAGAGTGCAAAATCTGCACAGAAACCAATCAGCTTCCAGGTTTTATTGTCAAAGCTTAATTGAACAAGCTGAAGTTAGAAGCTGATTGGCCACCATGCACAGCTGCACCAGATTCTGAGTGCTCCAGTTTTAGTAAATTTCCCCCATAGCCTCAGCTTTACATGTTTTTCTATTAACCTGGGGGGGGGGGGGGGTAACCTTCCCTCCGCTCAACTAATAGATTACCTTGCTTTAAGCTGCTGAGAAAAAAAAACCTTTCATCACTGTGTTTTAGAAGGTTCTACAGAAGAAATCGCTGCAGATAAACAGGTACCACATTTGTTTAATCTCTGTGTATCACCTGAGGCTAGTCACTTCACTGGGTATATGTAAGGGTTTACAACAGTGGCGGCTGGTGCTCAAAATTTTTGGGGGGGCGCAAACAAATTGAAAAATTCTAAAAAAAAAACCATCAATTGCAGCCTCACTGTGCCATCAAATGCAGCCACTATGCCATCAAATACCGCCACTGTGCCATCAAACGCAGCCACTGTGCTCATCAATTGCAGCCACTGTAACTGTGCCCATCAAACTGTGCCACTGTGCCATCAAATGCAGCCACTGTGCCATCAAATGCAGCCACTGTGCTCATCAATTGCAGCCACTGTGCCCATCAATTGCAGCCACTGTAACTGTGCCCATCAAACGGTGCCACTGTGCCATCAAACGCAGCCACTGTGCTCATCAATTGCAGCCACTGTGCTCATCAATTGCAGCCACTGTGCCCATCAAATGCTGCCACTGCGCCATCAAATGCTGCCACTGTGCCATCAAATGCTCCCAATGCTGCCACTGTGTCATCAAATGCTCCCACTGTGCTATCCAATGCTGCCACTGTGATCCCCTCTGCCCCCGCCCGCTCACCATCCACCCGGCACTTACCCTGTCTTGGTGGTGCAGCGGGTGATGGCAAGTGGTGTCTCCCATGCGTCTTCTCCCCTTCATGTGTCTTCTCCTGTCCTCCTCTCCTCCCGTTGTCTCCTATGATTGGAAGCCTGTTAGGTCGTACAATCACAGTGCCTGATGTTTCAGCCAATCAGGCAACCGGTAACAGACCCGGCAAACTGATTGGCTGAGAGGCGGGTCAATGTTAGCAAAGCGAATTCCTTTGGCTTTGCTAACATTGAGCTGAGTGACAAGGAATGCACAGCGTTGCGCCCACTTCTCACTTTTTTGGAAGCCTATTAGAGCCTAATCAGGTGCTTCCAAAAAATACCCCCACCGCTGTAATTCAGGTGCCCGGTGACCGAAAAGGGGCCGGACACCTGAATAGGGGGTGTCAGCAGCGACCATAAATGCATGAATCTATCTATAGTGATTAGAGAGTGACAGGAGAGGGGGGCGGCGCTCCTGCGCCCTTATGGACGCACCGCCACTGGTTTACAACTACTTTAAATTGGGGGTTTACAAGTATGACTTATGCACCTCCTGAAAGCAGATGATATTTAACTGCTAAAAAAGGAGATGGAGCTTTTTGTCGCTATTTAGCCAAGTTTAGACTGGATCCTTAGTCAGTTTTACCTGTTTTTTTTTTAACAAAAGTTTGCTATTAGAACTATTGTTAGCATTAAAAAGTATCCTAAATATAAGTGTAATAATGCACTTAAAAATGTTTTGTACAACCTGAATAAAATTATCTCTGGAGCAGGACAGGTCAAATGTATTTGTTGTAGGTAAAATTTAAACTTTTTAAAATGAAATAACATTTTTGTTCTTTGGTGTATATGTTGTATAATGTTTAGCTTTTATTGGTAGGTAATAAGGGTAAAACAGAGTATTTAACAGATGCGCAAACTCATACAAAGTGCATCAACATACCTAATATTTCCAAATTCAATACCTTCGCCATCTCCCCATCCTATGTAACCAGATGTCCTTCTTCATTCTTTATGGGGCCAATATGGTCTGTCCTCCCTTTTTTACTGTTTACATACTTAAAGAATTTCTTTTTTTTTGCTCTCCTCCGCTATGTGTCTTTCGTGTTCTATCTTAGCTGCCCTAATTGCACCCCTACATTTCTTGTTGCATTCTTTACAAAGTCTGAAAGCTGATAATGATCCCTCAACCTTGCATTTTTTGAAGGCCTTTTCCTTTGCTTTTATATGCATTTTTACATTGGAGTTAAGCCATCCAGGACTTTTGTTCGCTCTTTTAAACTTATTACCCAATGGGATGCATTGGCTAATGCCCTTATTTAATATGCTCTTAAAGCAAACCCATCTCTCCTCCGTGTTCTTTGTTCCTAAGATTGTATCCCAATTCATGCCTTCTAGCAAGGTTTGTAGTTTAGGGAAGTTGTTTTTTTTTTAAATTCAGTATCTTTGTATTCCCCTTATGTTTCCTATTTGTGTGCTTTATACTGAAGCCAATTGATCTGTGATCGCTGTTTCCTAAATTGCCCTGTATTTCCACATCCGTGATCAGGTCTGTGTTGTTGGTATTCAGTAGATCCAGTAACACTTTATTTCTAGTTGGTGCGTCTATCATCTGAACCATAAAATTGTCCTGCAAGACGTTTAGGAACTGGCAAACCTTAGACGAATGTGTGGTTCTCTCCGCCCAGTCTGTCTGGATAATTAAAATCCCCCATTATGATAAAACTTCCCATCCTTGCTGCTAATCCAACTTATGAGAGGAGATCTGTCTCCCCCACCTCCCTCAGTTTAGGGGGCCTATAGCATACTCCCAGTATTATTTTCCCTTTAGCTTCATCCCTTTGGAGTTCTACCCATAAGGATTCCACCTCCTCCCTAGCTCCCTTAGTGATGTCATCTCTCACATTCACTTGTACATTATTCTTGATATATAGGCATACCTCTCCCCCTTTTTTACCCTCTCTAACCCTGCGATAAAGGGTATACCCTTAAATGTTTGCCAGCTAATCAAGAGAGCTGTTGAACCAGGTCTCTGAAATTCCCACAAAATCCAAATCCTCCTCGTACAACAGTATCTCTAGTTCACCCATCTTGTCCGCCAGGCTCCTGGCATTGGTGAACATGCCACGTAGTTTAGACCGGTCGTATACTATCTTCTTATTGGGTGTTCCGAGATTGCAACTAGGAATTTTTACTATACTTACCTTGGGTTTATGTGCTTTGGTCAACCTACCCCTAATGCTTCCAATACTACCCTCTGGAATATGTTTCAGCACTGACTATCTCTACCTCTGAGCCCTCCCCCCTTCCGTGCTGACTATCTCTACCTCTGGGCCCTTCCCCGTCGCCTATTTTAAAAACCCCTCTAACTTTTTGGCCATCTTTACTCCCAGCTGATCTGCACCCTCCTCATTTAGGTGCAGTCCGTCCCTTCTATAGTACTGGTGATCGACTGAGAAGTCGGCCCAGTCCTCCAGAAAACCAAACCCCTCCTTACTACACCAGCTCCTCAGCCACTTGTTTACTTCCCTAATCTTCCTCTGCCTTTCTGGTGTGGCTAGATTAACCATAGTATTTTTAAATTTTTTTTATATAATATATATCTATAAGTAATACATGGCACCCTGTAACCATGGTCAATCAAAATCCAGCATTCACTCGCCAGGGACACTCTCTTCCCAGTTATCACTTGAATGTGTGTACTTTCTGATACAAATCAGTTGTGTGTAAAAAGATTTGCCTAAAATCTATATTGGCATCTTAGTGCATCAAAAACTTTCCTGAAAAAGGTGCAAATGCTTGTGTAAAGTTGATTTTTTTTCAACATTTTGTAAAGTTCAAGTATGTTCTCATGTAAACTCACTTATTGGCCTTAGGACATCTCATGCCCTGTACACATGACCAGTTTTGCCGTTGTAATAAACTCTGAAGGGTTTTAGAAGGAGTTCCGACGGAATTACGCTCAAGTGTCTTGCATACACACGGTCACACCAAATTCCGACCGTCCAGAACACGGTGACGTATGACAGGACTAGGGAATGGAAGTTCAATAGCCAGTAGCCAATAGCTTCCGTCTCGTACTTGCTTCAGAGCATGCGTCGTTTTTGGTGCGTCGGAACAGCATACAGACGACCGGCTTTTCCGATAGTAATTTGTTCCATCGGAAAAATATAGAACATGTTCTCTATCTAAGTCCTTCTGAATTTTCGACAGAAAAAGTCCGATGGGGCATACACAAGGTCGGAATATAGGATGCAAAGCTCCCATCAGACTCTTTCTGTCGGACATTCCACTCGTGTGTGCGCGGCATTAGAATTCTTTAGTGTTTTTTTGTTGACTTTCTTGCACGCAATTCATCCCACTTTCAACAAGCCTTGCATTGTGAAAAATGAACTAAGTGAAATGAACTTAAGTGTTGATGGTAGGCTAAATACATTTAGCCATTGAGAACTGGTTTAACCACTTGCTCACTTGGCACTTATACCCCCCTTCCTAACCAGGCCAATTTTCAGCTTTCAGTGCTCTCACATTTTGAATGACAATTACTCAGTCATGCAACACTGTACCCATATGAAAATTTTGTCATTTTTTTCACACAAATAGAGCTTTCTTTTGGTAGTGTTTAATCACCACCAGGTTTTTTTTTGATTGATGTAGAAGAAGGGTATGGCGCTGTTCCTTTGACTAAATGATAATCCCTACCTGCGTATTTGAATATCTCTAGTTCAAAACAGGGCATATAAGTATAAACTCCTAGGTATAAGCAAGACGTGCTGGTATCAAATGGTGGTATCCTTAAAAAATATTGCACAATATTAAACGAGCTAAAAATATATATATAAAAATGATAGGCAAGCTATAAATATATAAAATAATAATGTTGGTGTCAAATCCCATATATGGTGTTTCTGGTATATTCCAAATTATATTTATTGTGGAAGGGGGGGGAGAAGGAGGGGGGGGAGGGGAGTGGGAGTGGGGGGGAGGGGAGAGGGGGAAAGGAGGAAAGGAGGGGTGTGGGAGATCAACCCCTGATGAAGAAACTAAAAAGTGTCCTAAAATCACTCCTAATAAAGTGCAAACGTGCTGGCAAAGTTCTAGGAAAGTTTTTTTTTTTTGCACTATAAATTCAAATTTACTGACTTTTTTTAAAAAAAAACTGCATTTTTCTTCATTTCTGTTATAAAATTTTGCAAATTAGTAATTTTTCTTCATGAATTTTGGCCAAAATGTATGCTGCTACATATCTTTGGTAAAAATAACCGAAATCAGTGTATATGAATTGGTCTTTGTGAAAGTTATAGAGTCTTCAAGCTATGGTACCAATCATTGAAAATTGATCACACCTGATGTACTGACGGTCTATCTCATTACTTGAGTCACTAACAAGCCAGAACCGTACAAATACCCCTCCAAATGAACCCTTTTCGGAAAGTAGACATTCAAAGGTATTTAGTAAGAGGCATGGTGAGTTTTTTTTAAGTCGTTATTTTTCCCACAATTCTTTGAATATTAAGATTGTTTTCTTTTTTTTTCACAAATTTCTCATATTAACTGGTTATTTCTCTCACATGGCATAGGCATACTTGCAACTACACCCCAAATGTGGGGTGATACCACATATGTGAGACTTTTTCACAGCCTGGCCACATACAGAGGCCCAACATGCAGGGAGCACCGTCAAGTGTTCTAGGGACATAAATTACAAATTTAATTTCTTGCTTACCCATTACACTTTTAAAGGCCCTGGAGCACCAGGACAATGGTAATGCCTAAAAATGATCCCATTTTGAAAAGAAAACACCCCAACACATAATATAGGATACATAATGAGTGTTTTGAACATGTCATTTTTTAAGTTTTTGGAAAATATGGTTAGAAAGTGAAAACGCATATTTTTTTTACACAAAGTTGTCAATTTATAAAATATTTATAAAATATTTCTAACACATAGCATGTACGTAGCAAAAATTACACCCCAAAATACATTCTGCTACTCTGAGTATGGAGATACCACATGTGTGAGACCTTTACACAGCCTGGCCACATACAGAGGCCCAACATGCAGGGAGCACCATCAAGGGTTCTAGGGACATACATTACACATCTATTTTCCTGGCTACCTATTACACATTTGTGAGGCACTGTAGGGCACTGATGGCACTGATGGGCACTGTAGTGGCACTGATGGGGACTGTAGTGGCACTGATGAGCACTGTGATGGCACAGATGTGACATTTATGAGCACTGCTGTGGCACGGATAAGCACGGATGTGGCACGGATGAGCACTGACGTGGCATGGATGAGGCACGAATATGCACTGATTTGGCGTGGATGAGGCATGGATGAGCACTGATGTGGCATGGATGTGGCACGGATGAGAACTGATGAAGCAGGGATGAGCACTGATGTGGCATGGATGAGCCACGGATGAATACTGATGTAGCATGGATGTGGCATGGATGACCAATGATGTGGCTTGGATGAACACTGATGTGGCACGGATGAGCACTGATTGGCATGGATGAGGCACAGATGGGCACTAATGTGGCATGGATGAGGCCTGGATGAGCACTCATGGGGCATGGATTTGGCATGGATGAGCACTGATGAGGCATGGATTTGGCACAGATGAGCACTGATGTGGCATGGATGTGGCATGGATGAGCACTGATGAGGCATGGATTTGGCACAGATGAGCACTGATGTGGCATGGATGAGGCATGGAAGGGCATGGATGAACACTGATGAGGCATAAATGGGCACAGATGAGGCATGGATGAGCACTGATGTGGCATGGGTGAGCACGGATGAGGTATGTATGAGCACAGATGAGGCATGGATGGGCATGAATGAGGCATGGGTGAGGTATGGATGAACACGGATGAAGCATGGGCGGACACTGATGAGGCATGAATGGGCATGGATGAGGCACTGATCAGCACTGTGGGCAATTTAGATCCAGCCCACTCGCATTGCTGTACTGGCTCCCTCCTTTCCTGTACCAATTGGTGTGAGGAGAGAGCTGAACCGGACATGGGCTGATATGTGGATTAATTGGACGGAGCGTTCACAGTGATAGTTCGGGAGAACATCAATGTACACCCGCCCAGAACTAGCCGACTGTGCTGTAGCCGTCATTCAGCTTCGGCCCGTTCAGCAAGTGGTTAAAGAGGTAGAGGCTGCCTGAAAATTATCATGTGTATGGACAGCAGTATGATGAGCTGGCACTGTTCTCTACACAACTGCTGTAACCATCACAAAGTCAGCTAATAGTATCAATCTTCTCTTATGAATTTTTCAATAAATATAATATACAAATTGTTGGCTGAAGCTTGCAAAGAGTAAAATCCTTGTTATAGCTCTGTAGGAGGTGTTAGAGGCAGAAACTAATTTCTATAGGGAGTCTTAACACAATCAATCAATTGCAGTAAAAGGCAGCTAGTTATTTTATACCTTAATACCTGAAGTGGCCTAGCGAATGTAGTGGGGCTTAGAGTGCTCAATATGTAATTTTGTCCGTAACTAAAATGCATTGTATTCAACTACTTTTCCATTTGCATTACCTGTTCTGAGGAGAGAAAAGGAATATGGACCAGTCCTCACGCAATTCACACCAATCTGGTCGATAAACCTCAATCATTTTTCTGATTCGGAAACATAAACTCTGTGTGGGGAATAAGTATTATATTAAAATCTTATATATCACCACTTCAGCTTTTTTTTCACTTGCAGAATGCATTTACAAGTGACTTCCTTTAATGTAAATGGGACTGTCATCCGCTGTCACAATTCTGCAATGTGTCATTGTATTTTTAGTAAACTCTGTGTGCATGTCAGAGTGTTTACCTTTCTGTAGAAATCACTTCCATATAAAAAAAAAAACAGCATTACTTTTTGCTGTCATCAGTTCCTGTCCTGTAAATACTTGGCAATGTTGCAAAAATTGAACACAAATGACATTCATTTTTTGAACATGAAGTGTCCATAATATTATTTAATACATTTTCCTAGAATACAAATGTTGGTAGTGTACTGATGTTTATTTAATTCAACTAGAGCACATTAGTTAATTAAATATTTTGAGTGTGTTTGTGTTTTTCATCACTTAAGTAGCTCTTAAGTGAAGCTATTACTCACCTATTAATTAACTCTAAAAAGTTAAAGGGCATGATCATTAAACAGATACTTACAAAAGAGTTAACTATGTACACATATAATCTAATATTTTTTAATACCTAAATGTAAACGTCAGACTCACTTTCATGCCCTGACTTTAGTTTTCATTGTTTGACAACCCTAAACACACAGTACACACAGTACACACACAATTAATGAAGAATAGAGGAACAAACAAATTGCAGACTTGCTAGTGAAGCCACAATGTTCACACTTAAAGGAATTTTGTTCTCTTTCAGTACTTAAAGACAGAAGAATTTATGGGGTCTTTATAGGTATAGGACCTATGAGGTTTAGGATCTATTGTCTCTATCAAATCTCCCAGAACAGCTTGTCAAACTTCATGTTTATAGGCACATCCAACTTCCAGGCATCAGGGTTAGTACACTCATGAGCTATGTGGCCAATTAGGGTTGACATGGGACAATCACTGTGTTGTTTTTCTCCAGTTCAGAGATGGTCCTGCTCAGAGAAGCTGCAGACACCATTAGTTACCTATGACTGTAAATTATGGTACTCTGTAGATTTATTTATTTTTTTAAGTAAAAGTTTTATTGAAATATCAAAGCGTTTTAACAATAGTATACAAAAATAGTTTTACGCATAATATGCTGAGCATGATCAATATCTTCAATTGCCCCAGCTTAAAGAGTAACAGCAGTTTAAGCGGATATCTAGTGCATAAGAAAAAACTGTTATAGGTTATAAACAGAAATGATTTTTAAACCATAGTTTTCTTGTTAAGAATATAGTAGAGATCAATAGTAGTACATAAAGGGAGCAGAAAGTAAGAAAAAAGCCATAGCTTCCTCACATACACTGCTAACATTATGCAAACATTAAAAAGAAATATCTGCATAGTATCATGTTAAAGATAACGATTTAAGCTCTATACTCACATAATCAATTTCCTCTTCTTCTTCCTCCCTATCTTTACGGTTGTTCATCTTGGGGAAAACATCTTTCATGATCTGGGAAGGTTTTCCACTGGAATCCTGATATTCTCCAACTGAGTTAGTACCTTTGCTGGGTGCCCTATGGCTTGTACGGACACCAGAATGATGTTGAATATCTGCAGAGCCCTTATTGTCCAGGGACATTGCTCTCCTGTGTTTCAAAATTGATGCTCTCCTGGAATGACTTCTGTCTCTGTGGATTTCTGCTCGAGAGAGTAAAGACTCATGCTCAGCTGTACATGGTCGTGGCTTAATACTTGGATGACGGCCTAAGCTATTCCAGCTTGATCTACGACTGCCCCAGGATCCACCTCTGTTCCAGTGTGGTGGCCGTGACCCTACCTGTAAACCATGAAGTCATAAATACCATAAAAATAAAGACACATTAAATACATCTTGTTAAGTAATAGTATAGTTAGCTAAGAGTTTAGTCAATTTTTGAGTATATAATCATAAAAACCTCTCTTCTCCATTATTGTTATATGGTAAATACATACAGACGACGTCTAGTAATGAAACGCGTAGGACAGGACTTGGTACACGTCAACGTCATGTCCGGTTTCTTCCGGTTTTCTGGTTACGGTCTGTGGAACGCACACTGCCCAGACCCAGGAACTTGTCTGTAAGCCTTTTATGAGATTGGGGCAACTGGAGCCTCTTATACTTATGGAAAGTCCTTTTTATACATCTTTTTATTTGTGTTTATCGCATTTACACTATGGATGTCTGTTTTTGATTTTTATGTGGATACCAGATTGCATACACCTTGCTCCAGAGCAGGAGAGCATATTGGTTCCAGGGATATCAGGATTGGAGACCTAGTCTACAACATGCTCTTTACCCCTGCAGGGGTGGGGGCTTCTGGTGAGTGCATATACCTAAGGGGAGCACGAGAAGTCACTTTATCTGTTGCATGGAATTTGAGATAAAGCTGTATCACTTGAAAACCAGCACAAGTCACTTTTTTGGGAATATGGATATTTAATATTGAGAGACTCTCTCTTTTTTTCATATATTTATTTCACGAATGGACTGAATATTCATTACACTTGTTTATACATATATATGTTTTTTTATTTGATGTGCTTGGCAACAAGCAATTTATTTACTACATAGTTTTCACCTATGGACTGAATACTCACTATTGCTATATATTTATATATATATATATATATATTTCACTTGATTCACTTGCCTATTAGTAGTTCACTTTGTTATATAGTTTTTTCTGACACATCAATAATACTTGGTTATTAGTTATTAGCTATATGGTGGTAATTTATACACTTTTGATGTGGAAAGAGTTTTTTCACTGTCATTTATGTGCATTGGAAACAGGATTTAATTATATTGTCTAGGGACTCACATTTTTACTGTCCCAAATAGACAATATTTTTACACACCAATTTTTAAAACTATCACGGTCGGTTAATATATACATTAACTTAACACTCATTGTAAGCAGCGCCAATGTCCCCTTTTCTTGACTATTTAAATACATACAGCAACTGAACTTATTCCTCCAACACCCTTGCAAAAAAAAGGGATGCATATGTGTCAGGTAATGCAGCTGGCTGCATAGTGCATGAGCCAATCAACTAAAAAGATTTTCTACACACTGGAAAATTTCTTGTGCTCAGTCTTTGTTATCTTTATTAAAAAAAAAAATGTTTTACTGATTACTAGGGATGACATTCAGGGTCTCAGGCGAAGCGAAGCTGTTCATTGTTATGGCAAACGAAGTGTGATTTAATTGCCACAGCAATCAACTACAAATAATACACTTCTTAACCTCTGAATTTAAGTCAGATGGCTTAGAGGGGCCAATAATGAGTGTTCTGTCCACGCTACACCTTTCTCTGTGTGTAGCTCGACATGCAGCTAAACCCTCCTATTTTGCAATAAGCCAGACTGAGTGTCATTTTGAATCAGTATGTGAAACACTTAGAAATACAGTACAGTAAAGCAGTGGATGGCAGTAAGGTTCATACCAGCGTTGCTGCAATTAAGGGCACAAAAGAATACAAGTCTCAGTCAACATGTGCTCTGATAGCAGGTTCCTTCTCTCTCAGTCCCTAATATGGAGTCTGAACTCCCATGAGGCATCCGATTCCTTTTCTTGGACTGAAGAATGATGGGAAGTTTTATTAAAGGTGAACAGTTTTCAAGTTTGTGCAAAACTGTAAATTTACCACCGACTCCATCTTGTGGTCAAGTCCGATATTGCAGGCAAATAACTAATAGATGTCCTGCTGGTGGCAGAACAATGTTATGTATGTTCCAGCCCCCCTCACAATAAAAGGCAGGGTTTCCAGCAGCCATTTGTCATTGTGTGTTGGGGTAGTTTAATGAGAGCTGATACACTGTATTCTGTGTGTAGGAATAGTTTGCTGCTATACAGTAGTATGCTAGGCTACATTACTATGGATTCTTCCTTATCTGCAAGTCCTGCTATAGCCCTGCAAACTAGCATGGAGAGATTGGCTGAATTGTTACATCACATAGTGGGGTTCATTTACTAAAGGCAAATATACTGTGCACTTGCTCCAGAGATTAGTAAATGAGGTAAAGCTTCACTTTGCAAAGAATACCCAATTACATGCAAGAAAAGTTAAAAAAAACTGCATGAGCATGATTGGATAGAAATCTGCAGAGCTTCCCCTCATTTCAGAGCTTCCCCTCAGATCTAGAACAACTGCACTTGCAGTAAACAATATATTTGCCTTTAGTGAATCAACCTACCTGAGTCATTTGCTGCAGAGGGATGGTCATGCATAACAATTCCTAGGCCAATTCATTAGCTCCAAGTTTTTTCAATATGGGTACCAAAACAAGCACACTCTGGTTGCATTTGAAGGGTAATTACAAGTGTGGAGCCAGGGATTGTTCTTGTTGTCCCCATATTGGTTCAGGGGAGACAGTGGTATCAAATGTCAAATGTTAATAAGAGAGTTTTTAATTTGAAACAATTCTTTAATTGTAACACAAGATATGTAATGTATGCTATTACATGAAAATCCTGACTGATACAATATGTGGGGTGTACCACTAGACGCCTGAGAGACAGATTCCGGGAACATTTGAATGACATTAGATTGAATAATTCTACATATGTAGCGAGACATTATAATGGGTGTCACAATGGGGACACAGAGCTTGTGTCGGTTCAGATTATTGAGAGAGTCAAACTCCCTGTTCAGTGGGGGAGTTTTAGGTTATTATGCAGGAGGGAGGTGTTTTGGGTCTTCCATTTACAGACCAGGATACCTGATATTTTGAATTTTGAGTTTGATGTTTCCCACTACCATGAGTAATCCTACACCTCTTTCTGCATCTCCTATTTTTGCTCCTGTGGATATGTCTAACATCATTCCCTAGGCAGATATACAGTATCTCACAAAAGTGAGTACACCCCTCACATTTTTGTAAATATTTTATTATATCTTTTCATGTGACAACACTGAAGAAATTACACTTTGCTACAATGTAAAGTAGTGACTGTACAGCTTGTATAACAGTGTAAATTTGCTGTGCTCTCAAAATAACTAAAAACAGGGGGCATGGCTAACCGCCGAGCAAGATGGATGTCTGAACCCTCAGCTCCTGCACCGACTGGACCGATTATCAGAGACATTGCCGCTCAGACAGCTCCTGTCACATCCTAAATTGACAGAGACACTGCCTCAGGACCCAGCAATGTCTTACCCGAACTGCAAGTGAAAAGAATACAGGCCGCAGAAGAAGCTGACAGATTACTTCACACAGCCGGCAGACACAGAAATCCAAGATTGCGCTCGTGGCCTTGCACATGATTCATCTGCCTACACAGACCTCTCATATGCAGATGAAAATGAAATGGCACTTCAACAACACCCCTCAGAGTCTTCTCTACATTATCCATCCACCTCAGCCAGCAATAGCCCAGCAAAAGCAAGGATGCGACTGGATTCAGCTGGACTTGGCACTGAGGTAAGCCCTGCATCTATCATTACCTCACCTCAGCCATCCACCATAGCAGCTTTCCCCACATCTGATCAACCTGTTCTGGACAGTACCATGAAGGAGATGCTCATCTCCCTACAAAGCTCCCTGCATAATGAGATAGCAACCATGTTTAATAAAGTGTCCTCTCGTGTACACCTTATGGGGAACAAAATTCACCTCATTGAAAACCGCATGTGTGATATGACTGCCACTGCCGCATGATGAACAACAATGGATGAAGGCCAAAATGGAGGACCTCGAGGACAGATCCCGACGTAATAACGTCAAAATCAGAGGCATACCCGAATCCATTCTACCTCATGACCTTAACGCATATGCTACAAAGAATAAGACCCTTGAGTCAGGGAACTTATTTACCCCCCAGTATAATGGGACTTTGTAGGCGAACCATACGATTGATTTAGATAAAAAAAAATTTATTTATTTGGAGAAGCATAAAAACAAGATACATTGGACATGAATGTCAACAAAAGTACTTATACAATAGAATTTGCTTTCATATAATAATTTTTGTATACTTCCATTTGTAATAGGATATTTTCTCTAGAAGCCTGACATGTTTCAGGACGGTGTCCCTTCTTCAGAGGCGTATTGCAGAGAGAAAAATCATATATGTAGAAGATACATTCAGTAAAAGGTTTTCAAGAATGAAAGGTACATGCATAAATATGCACAGGCATCCAATTTTGGATGAGGCAGCAAATTATATATTTTGGATAAAAACGCACTGGCTGTCGGTTGACCAACCAGTGTAAAATAATGGTTATCCCTTGGCTTCAGAAGTGACTTCGCAAAGGCCCCCAAATGGAAGGACAGCCCTGTTAGGTCCCAAATTGACTTATTGAATGCAGAGATGATGCACAGGCAGCTGGAGCAGAGAGCGCCTTAGAGCCTTGATGGTGGAATAACAACATTATTATTATGTTATTCCACCATCAAGGCTCTAAGGCGCTCTCTGCTCCAGCTGCCTGTGCATCATCTCTGCATTCAATAAGTCAATTTGGGACCTAGCAGGGCTGTCCTTCCATTTGGGGGCCTTTGCGAAGTCACTTCTGAAGCCAAGGGATAACCATTATTCTACACTGGTTGGTCAACCGACAGCCAGTGCGTTTTTATCCAAAATATATAATTTGTTGCCTCATCCAAAATTGGATGCCTGTGCATATTTATGCATGTACCTTTCATTCTTGAAAACCTTTTATTGAATGTATCTTCTACATATATGATTTTTCTCCCTGCAATACGCCTCTGAAGAAGGGGCACCGTCCTGAAACATGTCAGGCTTCTAGAGAAAATATCCTATTACAAATGGAAGTATACAAAAATTATTATATGAAAGCAAATTCTATTGTATAAGTACTTTTGTTGAGATTCATGTCCAATGTTTCTTGTTTTTATGCTTCTCCAAATAAATAAAACATTTTTTATCTAAATCAATCGTATGGTTTACCTACAAAGTCCCATTATACTGGGGGGTATATAAGTTCCCTGACTCAAGGGTCTTATTCTTTGTACTGATCCAGGATGTTGGCAACTTTTTGAAGGCAACATATTTGACCTTCAGTGGTTCATTTCATTATATACCTAACGCATATGCTAGAAAGCTGATCTCCACTGTCTTACCAGATCTGTCACCAATGGAGACCATAATAGACCGCATCCACCGCATTCCCAAACCGCCACACCTAGCGGCAGATATACCCAGGGATGTTCTAATGAGGGTCCACTTTTTCCACGCTAAGGATCAACTCCTATTCAAAACCAGACACCTGAGCAAACTCCCTGCGCCATTCAACAACCTACAGCTGTTTATAGACCTGTCGCAGTACACGTGCCAACTGCGAAGGCAATTAAACACCATAACCAAGCCACTAAACAATCACGAAATCCCATAACAATGGGGATTCCCTACCAAAATTATTGTCACCAAAAATGGAGTCAAACATATCATCACCGTGATCCAAGAAGGTATTAAACTTCTTAAACTATGGGACATCATCCCGGAGACATCTGAAGCGACAATCACTAACCACAGGGGGACCACACACTCCTCATATGATAAGCAACCACCTACTGTACACGGACTCAGTTCTGGTAGGCGATGCTAATACAAATATAAATACCATACCATCCAGTAGGATGCCTTGCTCGTTGCAGCTTAGATCACACACTCTCTCCTCATTCAGTTAACACAGCCTAGTGTTAACACTAGGCTGTTTGAAGCAGTAGTTACAACAAGTTTTCATACTGTTTTGTTTGAATCATTACGCATTGTTTTAATCTTTCTTCCTCCTCTCATCCTCACCTTGTCCTGATACCCCTTCCATCGAGAGCTTCTGACTGAAGCAACCCCAGGGATTCACCCCAAGGTACCTTACGAGACAGTGCAGCAAACTTCTCCAGCCGTAAGTACTACCTATTTTGTATAACACTGACACAAAACACACGAGATGCCGAAATTTCTCTCGTTCAACGTTAAAGGGCTTAATCACCCAGCTAAAAGATCCTCCATGTGGAGAACAGCTAAGGAATCTAAATGTGACATCCTTTGTCTCCAGGAAACACACTTTAAAAAATCATCCGAACCCCACTGTACCAACCACCAGTTTACCCATACTTTTAAGGCTTCAGGCCCAAATAAGAAAAATGGAGTCATGATAGCAATCAATAATTCCCTCAACTTCACGCTACACAACAGCATGATTGATGAAGAAGGGAGATATCTGGCATTGGACTGCACCCTGGACAAAACCAGATATACCATCGTCAACATATACACCTCCAACACTGGCCAAATCAGATTTTCAAGGCTGTTTTATTCTATGTGGTGACTTTAATATCGTACTTGATAGAAAGTTGGATACTTTATCCCGTACTTCCAGACTCACATCTCCTATGGGTTCCTTCATAAGCAGCAACAACCTATATGACATCTGGAGATGTCATCATACCACAGAACGAGACTACTCTTTCTTCTCCCACAGACATAATTTGTACACCCGGATTGACTATTTTCTAGTTGATAAATGGACTCTAACCAAAACTACAGTCTCCACAATTGGATCAATCACTTGGTCTGATCATGCCCCAGTATGAATTGAAGTGACTAACCACCCACATCCCACACGACATATGATATGGAGAGCTAACGCTTCAATCATCCAATCTCCCGAACATTCTACCTACATACGCAAACACCTTGAGGAGTTCTTCAAATTCAACGAAGGATCAACTTCCAATAACACTATCCTCTGGAATGCTCATAAGGCGTTTGTTAGAGGAATTATTATACAGCTCGGTGCTAGGGAGAAGAGGAGGAGATCACAGCATCTAGACGCTATCATATCTACTATTAAAACTCTGGACGAACAAAACCAATCCAATCCTGATCCTTTACTTAAAGAAATATCTCAGGCAAGAACTAAGGAGTATACTTCTAAAATCACATACCAACACCCAAACTAGATTTAAAGCAAATCATTACACTACAGGCAACAAAGCAGGGAAAGCACTAGCACTTAGAATCAAAGGTCATCACATGAAATCCAAAATCCCACACCTGTTCCACCCAGCCACAAAAAAGAAACTCATTGACCCTAAAGCCATTGCAGACACATTCAGCCATTACTACCAAACACTCTACAATTTAAAAGATGACACTAACACCTACCAACCTACTACAGCAGACAACAACTCCTTTCTACAAGAAATTAAGCTACCAAAACTATCACAACAACACCTCACTGACCTGAATGCTCCATTCACCCACCTAGAGATTCTAAATATCATCTCCGCCTTGCTGTCTAATAAATCCCAGGGGCCCAGATGGCCTAACAAGCGAATATTACAAACAATTTTGTACCACCTTAGCACCTTGTCTCTCACAAATGTGCAGTGACGCTGCCTCCTCTTTTTCTCTCCCGAATGAGATGCTTAATGCTTTGATAATCACTTTAAAGAAGCCAGCGAAAGAACCCACTCCCCCCAAAATTTCAGACCAATCTCACTTCTTAACATAGACACAAAGATATATGCCAAACTCATAGCTACTAGACTAGTGCAAATTATGCCCACATTAATACACCCAAATCAATCTGGCTTTACAAAAGGCACACAGGCCTACGATGCAACCAGGAGACTCATAAACATAATTCACCATGCTGAGACAAACAGAACGCCTTCTCTGCTCATTTCTCTGGATGCAGAGAAGGCGTTCGATAGAGTCCACTGGGCATACTTAGAGGCAACACTCCATAAATTTGGATTCCAGGACCACTTACTGTCAGCAATAATGGCCTTGTTCTCTTCCCCCTCAGCCCAAGTGTACACAGAAGGGATGATTTCCCGCCCATTCCCAATCACAAATAGAACCCGTCAGGGATGTCCCCTATCGCCACTTATTTTCAACCTAATAATGGAACCCCTGGCGGAACACATCAGAATGACTAAAAATATCACTGGATTCAACATAGGATGAAAAGAACACAAAATAAATTTATTCGCTGATGATGTTATAAAGATGCTTACTGATCCAATCCCTTCCCTGGCTTCGGTTCAAAATGTTCTAATGAAATTCAGCACTATTTCGTATTACAAAGTCAATGAAGCTAAGTCATACATCTTAGACCTTGGTCTTGATGCAATAACCAGCAACATTCTATGCAACCTTTATAAATACCCATGGGCAGAAACTGGTATATCTTACTTGGGCATCACACTCACCAAATCAGTAAAGGTTTGTTCAGCAATAATTACTTAGAAGCCAAACAAATGCCAATCAAGGAAACCACCAAACTAGCCAAATTCAAGCTCTCCTAGTCAGGCAGACTGGCAGCTTTCAAAATGCACATCCTACCTAGAATACTCTACCTATTCCGCACACTTCCCATCCCATTATCCAACTCGTATCTCCAATCTCTTCAAACTATAGTTTGTCAGTATATATGGCAGGGTAAAAAACAAAGAAACAACCACTCTAAACTAAGGATGAGCCGAACACCCCCGGTTCGCACCAGAACCTGCGAACGGACCGAAAATTTACGCAAACTTTAGAACCCCATTAAAGTCTATGGGACTCGAACGTTTGAAATCAAAAGTGCTAAATTTAAAGGCTAATTTGCATGGTATTGTCCTAAAAAGGGTTTGGGGACCCAGGCCCTGCCCCAGGGGACATGTATCAATGCAAAAAAAAGTTTTAAAAACAGCTATTTTTTCGTAAGCAGTGATTTTAATGATGCTTAAAGTGAAAAAAAAGTGAAATATTCCTTTAAATATCGTACCTGGGGGGTGTCTATAGTATGCCTGTAAATTGGTGTGTGTTTCCTGTGCTTAGAACAGTCCCTGCACAAAATGACATTTTTAAAGGAATAAAATTCATTTAAAACTGCTTGCGGCTTTAATGTAATGTCGGGTCCCGGCAATATGGGTGAAAATCAATGAGACAAATGGCATGGGTACCCCCCCAGTCCATTACCAGGCCCTTTGGGTCTTGTATGGATATTAGGGGAACCCCGCAGCCAATTTAAAAAAAGGAAAGGCGTGGGGCCCCCAGGCCCTATATACTCTGAACAGCAGTATACAGACGGTGCAAACAAGACAGGGACTGTAGGTTTGTTGTTAAGTAGACTCTGTTTGTAATTTGGAACTGGTACATTTTTAAAGGGTAGCTCCAGCCAAAAAATCTATTTTTAAGCTTTTTGGAAAACATAGGGAAGGGTTATCACCCCTGTGACATTTGTTTTGCTGTCTGTGCACCTCTTCAGAAGATTTCAAATCACTTTCTGTCTCAATGATAAATGTTTTTTGACAATTTGAGGTTTTTAGTGAAACAAGGATTGGTGATAAAACATCAGTGGAGAGGGGACACGTTTTTCCCATATTAACTCTTACAAGAGAGAATTTCCCTTCCTAGGGGTAGATTTCATCTCACTTCCTGTTGTCTCCTTCCGTTTGCAAGTAGGAATCGTTTGTAAGTTGGATGTTTGAAAGTAGGGGCCTGCTCTATATACTCTGCAGAAATTGGGGCCCTAGGTGTTGGTGTTGCCACAAAACTGTAAGCTCTCACAGTTACTCTTGGTGGGTGCAGGAACGGGCCCTGCTGTGAAATATTAGATCAAGAATTGTAATTACATGCCCCTGTTGAACAGGGTCAGAAAAATTGGGCCTGTGGTTGTGGTGGTGTTGCCACAACACTGTAAGTCCTCACAGTTACTCTTGGTGGGGGCAGAAACGGGCCCTGCTATGAAATATTAGATCAAGAATTGTAATTACATGTCCCTGTTGAACAGGGGCAGAAAAATTGGGCCTTTGGTGGTGGTGGTGTTGCCACAACACTGTAAGCCCTCACAGTTACTCTTAGTGGGAGCTCGAATGGGCCCTGCTGTGTAATATTAGATCAAGAATTGTAATTACATGCACCTGTTGAACAGCGGCAGAAAAAATGGGCCTTTGGTGGTGGTGGTGCTGGTGCCACAACACTGTAAGTCCTCACAGTTACTCTTGGTGGGGGCAGAAACGGGCCCTGCTATGAAATATTAGATCAAGAATTGTAATTACATGTCCCTGTTGAACAGGGGCAGAAAAATTGGGCGTGAGGCACTGGTGCCACAACACTGCAACCCCTCACAGATACTCTAGTTGGAGCACAGGAACAAGCCCTGCTGCAAAGTATTGCATCAAAAATTGTAATTACATGTCCCTGTAAAACAGGGGCTGAAAAATTGGGCCTTAGGCACTGGTGCTGGTGCCACAACACTGCAACCCCTCACAAATACTCTAGTTGAGCGCAGCAACGAACCCTCCTTGCAAAATATTGCATCAAAAATTGTAATTACACGCCCCTGTTAAACAGGGGCTGAAAAATTGGGCCTTAGCCACTGGTGGCGGTGCCCAGAACCAAAAATATTCTTACAAGCTATCAGCATGATCATTGAAGAGGAAGAGGAAAGTCACTCAGCATAACAGGATAGTCACTCAGCATCAGCATAGGCAGTCTTAAAGGGATCTGACATTTCAAAATTATTCGGTTACATCAGCATCAGGTGCTTGGTTGCTGGTGGTGATCCAAGACTGATTCATTTTTATGAAGGTCAGTCGATCGACCGATATCCCTGTGATTGGTTACAAAGCCTCCAGCAGCACTGAATGTGCGTTCCGAAAGAACGCTGGATGCAGGACAGGCCAGTAGCTCAATTGCATACTGTGCAAGCTCTGGCCAGTTATCCATCCTCAAGACCTAGTAACCCAGAGGATTTTTGGTGGGAAAGGTGTCCAAGTCAGATCTTGCCCCTAGGTATTCCTGCACCATGTAAAACAGACGCTGGCGATGGTTGCTGGAACCAATCATACCTTGGGGCTGCAGACTAAAAAATTGTCTGAACGCATCGGTCAGACAGCCACCTTCTCCACCGCTACTTCTTTGACTGACCGAAGCCTCAGTAACACGTTGTCCAGGAACAGGAGTTTGTAACCTCCCAGTCTCTGGGAACGCGTTGCACAGACCTTTCTGCAAGGCCTCCCGAAGATGTTTCATCCTCTGCTCCCTCTACGACGGCAAGATAAGGTCCGCAACCTTACCCTTGTAACGTGGATCAAGGAGGGTTGCCAGCCAGTATTGATCCCTCTCCTTGATACCACGAATACGAGGATCCTTCCGCAGGCTTTGCAGGATCAGGGAGGCCATGCAGCGTAGGTTTGCTGAGGCATTCAGTCCGAAGTCCTCTGGGTCACTAAGGACGACATGATCCGCAGCAACCTCCTCCCAGCCACGTACAAGTCCATGGGTTTCTTGGGACTGTAAATGATCCCCTAAAGACTGCTGCTGATGCTGAGTGCCAGGCTCAACCTCCATGCTGACACAATCCTCCTCCTCCTCGTCCTCTTCCTGTGTGATCGGCGGGCACGCAGGAACACTGTCTGGATAAAGGGGGCCTTGAGAGCTAAGGAAGTCCTCCTCTTCCTGCCTCTGTTCTGCCTCAAGTGCCCTGTCCATTATTCCACACAGCGTGTGCTCCAACAGGTGGACAGTGTCACTGATGCATGCACTGTCACTGCTCACCATCCTCATGGCCTCCTCAAATGGTGACAAGACAGTGCATGCATCTCTGATCATGGCCCACTGGCGTGGGGAAAAAAAACAAGCTCCCCTGACCCTGTCCTGGTGCCATAGCTGCACAGGTACTCATTGATGGACCTCTGCTGTGTGTGCAGCTGCTGCAGCATGGCCAACGTTGAGTTCCACCTGGTGGGCATGTCACAGATTAGGCGGTTCTTGGGCAGGTTAAATTCCTTTTGGAGGTCAGGCAGCCGAGCACTGGCATTATATGACCTGCAGAAATGCACACAGACTTTCCTGGCCTGCCTCAGAACATCCTGTAAGCCCGGGTACCTGCCCAAGAACCGCTGCACCACCAAGTTAAGGACGTGAGCCAAACAGGGCACATGGGTCAGTTGTCCCTGTCGGAGGGTGGAGAGGAGGTTGGTGCCATTGTCGCAAACCACCATACCTGCCTTAAGCTGGAGTGGCGTCAACCACCTCTGAACCTGCCCCTGCAGAGCTAACAGAATCTCTGCCACAGTGTGGCTCCTGTCCCCCAAGCACACCAGCTCAAGCAGCGCATGGCATCTTTTTGCCTGCGTGCTTGCATAGCCCCTTGAACGCCTACGAAGCACCGTTGGTTCCGAAGACAAATCAGCACAGGAAGAGGCCCTGGAGGAAGAAGAAGAGGAGGGGATGGAGGAGAGAGGTGTGGTAGAATCACCACTAGTATTATTTTGGAGGCGTGGTGGTGGAACAACCTCCAACACTACTGCACCCTGTCCTGCATCCTTCCCAGCTGCCAGAAGAGTCACCCAGTGTGTGGTGAAAGATAGGAAACGTCCCTGTCCATGCCTGCTGGACCATGTGTCAGCAGTAATATGCACCTTACCGCTGACCGCCCTGTCCAGCGAGGCCAAGACATTGCCTTCCACATGCCGGTAGAGAGCCGGAATCGCCTTCCATGAGAAAAAGTGGTTTTGGGAACCTGCCACTGAGGAACCGCACATTCCACAAACTCACGAAAGGGGGCAGAGTCTACCAACTGAAAAGGCAGCAGGTGAAGTGCTAGCAATTTAGCCGAGCTAGCATTCAACCGCTGGGCATGTGGATGGCTGGGAGTGAACTTCTTTCGGCGGTGCAGCAGCTGGGGCAGGGAAATTTACCTAGTACATTGGTGTACCGATAGCAGATTGCCTCCAAGTACTTGGCTGTGACACACCTAATTCTACTCCATTCCTCTCAGTGCAGGTCTCAGAGAGGACTGAAGGTATAGTGTGGTTGGAGATCCCAGCTGATGAGGAGCAAGGAGAGGTCCTCTTTGTTCTTTGGTGTGGGTCTTTTAGGTGCGCTTGCCAATGAACTGCATGGCAGGTCGACATATGTCTGGTCAAGCATGTGGTGCCCAAGTGGGTGATGTTTTAGCCACGTGAGATACACTTGAGACATATGTTGCAAATAGCAGCGCTGGGATCTGATGCACTCATCTCAAAAAGGGCCCACACCAAGGAACTTTTGGAATAACGAGCAGAGACAGCAGCGCCCTGCACATGCGGAGCTCTGCGGTGTGATGCAGTCGGTGTGCTGCCCTTAAGCTGGCCCCTGGAGGGCATCCTACCTCGTTGGTGATGTGCCTCCTCCTCTCTCCTATCAGGCACCCATGTGGAGTCAGTGACCTCATCATCCCCTCCCTCCTCATCACTGGAGCAAAGCTGGCAGTATGCTGCAGATGGGGGAACATGACTGCCAGATTGCTGTCCTTCTTGGGCACCCCCTCTCTCTGGGCTCACGTTACTGCCTTCCTGTAGCTGGGTACCAT
Organism: Lithobates clamitans; assembly: GCA_037952925.1. Lineage (NCBI taxonomy): Eukaryota > Metazoa > Chordata > Amphibia > Anura > Ranidae > Lithobates > Lithobates clamitans. The sequence goes on along the minus strand of JBBGZY010000434.1, from coordinate 4,775,585 downwards.
CATCGGAGCCTTCAAAATGCTGGGCATCCTCCTGCAGCATGTACCCAACACTGTGGTTAAACAGTTCAGGGGACTCCTCAGGAGGACATGGTGGGGCTAGGGAAGGAGTGACTGATGCCATTGAGCCAAGGGAAGAGGCTGCGTTGGCAGCTGCTTTGCCAGACAAAGTACCCTGAGCCTGGGTGAGAGAGGATGAGGAGGATGAGGATGGCTTGGTCATCCACTCTACCAAGTCTTCCACATGTTGCGGCTCAACACGGCCAGCTGCCAAAAAAAGGCCAAGCGTGTCCCACGGCCACGTGCTGATGAGGATGCACCGTATCCGCGACCAGCACTGTTGCCTCTACACACAGAGCCTGCTTGCCCTCTTTTATTGGCTTGTGACTGTCTGCCTCACCTTGTTGGCCTTCCAGACATACTAATGGCCAGCAGTGAGATGTAGCGGCACAAAGCTGGGATGTATATATATATATACTGATACTGCAGCTAGCAGAATCAACTGCCTGTCTGTAGTATTATTAGTATGAGAACACCAGCAATTGTCTTCAGGTAGCTTTAGGTGCACACTGTGCAGAGGACAGAGTACACTAACTGTAAATACTGTAGCTGCCTGCCTGTGGTAGTAATAGGAGCAGAACAACAGCAATTGTCTTCAGGTAGCTTTAGGTGCACACTGTGCAGAGGACACAGTACACTAACTGTAAATACTGTAGCTGCCTGTGGTATTAATAGGATCAGAAGAACACCACCAATTTTATTCAGGTAGCTTTAGGTGCACACTGTGCAGAGGACACAGTACACTAACTGTAATACTGTAGCTGCCTGTCTGTGGTATTAATAGGAGCAGAACAACAGCAATTGTCTTCAGGTAGCTTTATGTGCACACTGTGCAGAGGATGCAGTACACTAACTGTAAATACTGTAGCTGCCTGCCAGTGGTAGTAATAGGATCAGAAGAACACCACCAATTTTATTCAGGTAGCTTTTGGTGCACACTGAGCAGAGGACACAGTACACTAACTGTAAATACTGTAGCTACCTGTCTGTGGTATTAATAGGAGCAGAACAACAATAATTGTCTTCAGGTAGCTTTAGATGCACACTTTGCAGAGGACACAGTACACTAACTGTAAATAATGTAGCTTCCTGTCTGTGGTATTAATAGGAGCAGAACAACAGCAATTATCTTCAGGTAGTTTTATGTGCACACTGTGCAGAGGACGCAGTACACTAACTGTAAATACCGTAGCTGCCTGCCTGTGGTATTATTAGAATCAGAAGAACATCACCAATTTTATTCAGGTAAGCTTTAGGTGCACATTGTGCAGAGGACACTGTACACTAACTATAAATACTGTAGCTGCCTTCCTGTGGTATTTATATAGGATCAGAACACCACCAATTTTATTCAGGTAGCATTAGGTGCACACTGTGCAGAGGACACAGTACACTAACTGTAAATACTGTGGTTGCCTGTCTGTGGTATTAATAGGAGCAGAACAACAGCAATTGTCTTCAGGTAGCTTTAGGTGCACACTGTGCAGAGGACGCACTACACTAATTTGTAAATACTGCAGCTGCCTGCGGTACTGTACTAATAGGATCAGAAGAACACCACTAATTTTCTTCAGGTAGCTTTAGGTGCACACTGTGCAGAGGACGCACTACACTAACTTGTAAATACTACAGCTGCCTGCGATACTAATAGGAACAGAAGAACACCAGCAATTTTCTTCAGGTAGCTGTAAATACTGTAAAAACACCTGCCTGCCTGTCAGTAGGAAGAGAATAACAGGAATGGATCTAGCTAAACTGAATACAGTATATATATATATATATATATATATATATAACACCTAGGATGTATATATATACACAATACACTGTAAGTGCAGCTAACTGACTCGCCTGCCTACTCTATCTAACTTAAATCAAATGACACTGTCTCTCTGTCTATCTCTCCGCCGCTGCAGGCAGCCTTATATAGTGTGGGGCGTGTACTAAACCCCCTGAGCTATACTTGGCCAAAGCCACCCTGGCTTTGGCCAATTAAGGCTCTCTGTACAGACGGCGCTGTGATAGGCCAAGCATGCGGGTCATAGTGCATGCTTGGCCAATCATCAGCCAGCAATGCACTGAGATGCCGCAGTGAATTATGGCCTGTGACGCTCCACTCGAATTTGGCACGAACGGTCCATATCGTTCTTAATTCGACGAACGGTAGAACATACGATGTTCGAGTCGAACATGGGTTCAACTTGAACACGAAGCTCATCCCTACTCAAAACTCATTAAACATAGATTGGCGGGAGGAATGGGATATACACATGTTAAAGATTACTACCTAGCCACCATTCTCTCCCAATTGCAAGAATGGACCAAAACCAACCAAACCACACTGTGGGGAAACATTGAGAATAATGCCACACCAGGCCCTAAGCTTAAATATTGTTTATTTAGCACCTCTGCTTTGGTCACAAACATACACCTATACCCACAAACCATACAAGCTTCAATCAAAGCATGGAAATTGCTCCATACCCTTAAGTGGCCCTCACTCACCACAAAACATATACAAGTACCCTTGCAAACCCTCCACCTACTAACACCTGATTCAACTATCCCTGACTGGTTACTAACGCATGCGTCTTGAACTGCGGAACTTCGAAACGTAATCAAACCTAAGTCATTTTCCTCCATCCAAACCATCTACAAAGCACCTACCTTAGATTTTCTCATATACCATCGAATTCAAACATGCTTATACACGCTTATGAAAATAGAAGGGACATTACCTGTTAAGTTATGGAACTTCTATTTCTCACAGGAGTCCAACTCCAAAGGTATTTCTCTTATCTACTCCACCCTACAAGCAAAAAATACCTTCTACAAATCCAAACCATTTAAAGACTGGGAAATAGACACTCAAATGTAATACTCAGACCAACAATGGCAACAAGCACTAAAATCGATCTATAAAGCCACATGCTGCACTTCTTTATGGGAGCTAACAAACAAAATCACACTCAGATGGTACTTGAGGCCGCTTAGACTGGCTAAGTTCCAAACTAATACCACATCTCTCTGCTGGAGAAACTGCAACCACACAGGCACTCTAATGCACATTATATGGCATTGCCCAGCAATAGCAACTCTATGGGACGATGCTACAAGAAGTAGGTCACTTCCACATAACTCTTACACCACAACTAGCTGTCTTTAATATGATCCCTAAAACAATTCCACACACATTTAAAACAATCCTCACCCACATCCTCCTTGCAACCAGATTACTTAGAACTAGAAATTGGAAAACACCAAACATCCCAACTATACTAAACGTGATCACTCTAGTACACTCACACGGCACCCACGAACTCATAGGATCAAGGGGTCTTACCTCACACTCCAACATTCAAAACAGGTGGCTCCAATGGTGAAACTGGTACAAGAGTAGAATTGAATAATTTTCCTTCTGAATTTGTATACATTTGTACTGCTGCTTTCATGCAAATATCATCAGCATGATGCTCTCGAACCCTCCCCTTCCCCTACCTATACCCATACCTCCCTACTCTCCCCCCTTCTTCACATGGTTCATAAAATACACGAGTGTTGTACTCGCTCAGTACCTGTTTTCTATTAAAAATATGTGTACTAATATTATTAGTTGACTAAGTCATGATATAACAATTGCGGACTTACTGCAAATGTAAACTATATTATTGTCAAAATGTGAAATTCAATAAAAATGTATTTACAAACAAAAAATAACTAAAAACACAGCCATTAATTTCCAAACCGCTGACAAAAGTGAGTACACTCCAGAGCTTCACAGGTTGCCACTGGAGTCCTCTTCCACTCCTCCATGACGACATCACAGAGCTGGTGGATGTCAGAGACCTTGCGCTCCTCCACCTTCCTTTTGAAGATGCCCCACAAATGCTCAATAGGGTGTAGGTCTGGAGACATGCTTGACCAGTCCATCACCTTTACCCTCATCTTCTTTCGTAAGGCAGTGGTTGTCTTGGAGGTGTGTTTGGGGTTGTTATCATGTTGGAATACTGCCCTGCGGCGCAGTCTCCGAAGGGAGGGGGTCATGCTCTGCTTCAGTATGTTACAGTACATGTTGGCATTCATGGTTCCCTCAATGACCTGTAGCTCCCCAGTGCCAGCAGCACTTGTGCAGCCCCAGACCACGACACTTCTACCACCATGCTTGACTGTAGGCAGGACACACTTGTCTTCGTACTCCTCACCTGGTTGCCGACACACACGGGTGACACCATCTGAACCAAATAAGTTTATCTTGGTCTCATCAGACCAAAGGACATGGATCCAGTAATCCATGTCCTTAGTCTGCTTGTCTACAGCAAACTGTTTTCGGGCTTTCTTATGCATCATCTTTAGAAGAGACCTCCTTCTAGGACGACAGCCATGCAGACCAATTTGATGCAGTGTGCGGCGTATGGCTTGATCACCGACAGGTTGACCCCCCCACCCCTTCAACCTCTGCAGCAATGCTGGCAGCACTCATACGTCTATTTCCCAAAGACAACCTCTGGAAATGATGCTGAGCACGTGCACTCAAGTTCTTTGGTCAACCATAGCGAGGCCTGTTCTGAGTGGATCCTGTCCTGTTAAACCACTGTATGGTCTTGGCCACCATGCTGCAGATCAGTTTCAGGGTCTTGGCAATCTTCTTATAGCCTAGGCCATCTTTATATAGAGCAACAATTCTTTTACCATGAGGTGCCATGTTGAACTTTAAGTGACCAGTATGAGAGAGTAAGAGCAATAACACCAAATTTAACACACCTGCTCCCCATTCACACCTGAGACCTTGTAACACTAACGAGTCACATGACACCGGGGAGGGAAAATGGCTAATTGGGCTCAATTTGGACATTTTCACTTAGGAGTGTACTCACTTTTGTTTCCAGTGGTTTAGACATTAATGGCTGTGAGTTGATTTATTTTGAGGGGACAGCAAATTTATATGGTTATACAAGCTGTACACTCACTACTTTACATTGTAGCAAAGTGTCATTTCTTCAGTGCTGTCACATGAAAAGATATAATAAAACATTTACAAAAATGTGAGGGTGTACTCATTTTGTGAAATATTGGATATACCGATGGACATTTACTGTCTGTTGCAAGTGGAGATATATACAGTGGGGATGGAAAGTATTCAGACCCCCCTTAAATTTTTCACACTTTGTTATATTGCAGCCATTTGCTAAAATCATTTAAGTTCATTTTTTCCTCATTAATGTACACACAGCACCCCATATTAACAGAAAAACACAGAATTGTTGACATTTTTGCAGGTTTATTAAAAAAGAAAAACTGAAATATCACATGGTCCTAAGTATTCAGACCCTTTGCTCAGTATTTAGTAGAAGCACTCTTTTGATCTAATACAGCCATGAGTCTTTTTGGGAAAGATGCAATAAGTTTTTCACACCTGGATTTGGGGATCCTCTGCCATTCCTCCTTGCAGATCCTCTCCAGTTCTGTCAGGTTGGATAGTAACTGTTGATGGACAGCCATTTTTAGGTCTCACCAGAGATGCTTGATTGGGTTTAAGTCAGGGCTCTGGCTGGGCCATTCAAGAACAGTCACGAAGTTGTTGTGAAGCCACTCCTTTGTTATTTTAGCTGTGTGCTTAGGGTCATTGTCTTGTTGGAAGGTAAACCTTCGGTCCAGTCTGAGGTCCTGAGCACTCTGGGGAAGGTTTTCGTCCAGGATATCCCTGTACTTGGCCACATTCATCTTTCCCTCGATTGCAACCAGTCGTCCTGTCCCTGCAACTGAAAAACACCCCCACAGCATGATGCTGCCAACACCATGCTTCACTGTTGGGACTGTATTGGACAGGTGATGAGCAGTGCCTGGTTTTCTCCACACATACCGCTTAGAATTAAGGCCAAAAAGGTCTATCTTGGTCTCATCAGACCAGAGAATCTTATTTCTCACCATCTTGGCGTCCTTCAGGTGTTTTTTAGCCAACTACATGTGGGCTTTCATGTGTCTTGCACTGAGGAGAGGCTTCTGTCTGGCCACTCTGCCATAAAGCCCCCACTGGTGGAGGGATGCAGTGATGGTTGACTTTCTACAACTTTCTCCCATCTCCCGACTGCATGTGTGGAGCTCAGCCACAGTGATCTTTGGGTCCTTCTTTACCTCTCTCACCAAGGCTCTTCTCCCCCGATAGCTCAGTTTGGCCGGATGGCAAGCTCTAGTAAGGGTTCTGGTCGTCCCAAACGTCTTCCATTTAAGGATTATGGAGGTCACTGTGCTCTTAGGAACCTTAAGTGCAGCAGAAATTTTTTGTAACCTTGGCCAGATCTGTGCCTTGCCACAATTCTGTCTCTGAGCTCTTCAGGCAGTTCCTTTGACCTCATGATTCTCATTTGCTCTGACATGCACTGTGAGCTGTAAGGTCTTATATAGACAGGTGTGTGGCTTTCCTAATCAAGTCCAGTCAGTATAATCAAACACAGCTTGACTGAAATGAAGGTGTAGAACCATCTCAAGGATGATCAGAAGAAATGGACAGCACCTGAGTTAGATATATGAGTGTCACAGCAAAGGGTCTGAATACTTAGAACCATGTGATATTTCAGTTTTTCTTTTTTAATAAATCTGCAAAAATGTCAACAATTCTGTGTTTTTCTGTCAATATGGGGTGCTGTGTGTACATTAATGAGGGGGAAAAAAATTAACCTAAATGATTTTAGCAAATGGTTGCAATATAACAAAGAGTGAAAAATTGAAGGGGGTCTGAATACTTTCCGCCCCCACTGTATATATCCATATGTGATATGATTGAGCTAAATTCATCAATATTTCTCTTGATCACGCGGACTAAGCCCAGGGGTGTCCAATCATGGCGCCCATACCATCTTAAACCTTCCTGGACATCCCCGTGTTGGTAAACATATTTTTAAAAAATAAGGGCATGTCCCATGTGCGTCACCAATAATTGGTGAGAAGGGGTTCAGGTGATTTCCAGAGCAAAAGGAGTACTTTCCGGGCCTGGAAGAGAGCACGATTAAATGCCAAGTTTGTGTGCTCTGCTGGTACTACATCACTGAGAATACCTAATAGACAGTATTTAGGGTCAAGAGGTATTGTAATCTGAACCACCCTGTTAAGGGTATCCAGTATGGCCTCCCAGTATAAGTGTAGCTTGGGACACCTCCGAATGAGGTGAAAAAGGTCGCCCCTGTCTCTCTTACATTTATAGCATAGGGGGTTATCAAGAATGCCCATACCATGGAGCTTAGCTGGAGTATAATGAGATAATGAGATTGCAGAACTACAGTATATATAACTGAGATACTCTATGGGAGGAAATCAGGGAACTAGTTACTTCCGCTGGGACCCCTAATAAATAAATATTAAATGGTCTTTATGGATGAAAGGAGGACTTTTACTCCTTTTAGTGACATTTATATATACATGTTTTCTTCTTTTTCCAGTGATAGCCTTTTTCCATCTCTCCTTATCATCTAATGGAATATGTTCATTGTTAGCCCTTATAGGGAGTCTGAATTACTCGGAGGGTATAATTCTAAGGGATATAGAATCACAGAGGGAAATTAGTCTCTCTACCTTTGTAACACCTTTTGGTTAAGGCAATGATGGGTGTATTTACATGGATAAAACCTGTAGAGTCTCCTGCAAAGTAAGAGGAAGTTCTTTAAGCACCTTGGGCTTTGTTTTCTTCTGGTGCAACTTGGCATGCGACTTTGGACACATAAGGTTGCATGACAAGTCACAGCCCATTGATTTCAATGGCACCCGTTCCAATCTATGCGACTTAAGGTTGCAGCAACTCTGGAAGGATTCCTGCACTACTTTGGTGCGACGTTTGATGCAGCTTTCATCCAGAGCCTGTAAAGTTGGTTTGGGCTGGACTCAGAATCATATCAAGGTCGCACTCTAAAGTCGCACTCTAAATCATGCAACTTTGGTGTCACAATAGTAGAGACATAGCCTTAGAGAGAGTATTCTATTTCCCCACACTAGGGGACATAGTTTTGGATGAGTGGAGCAAGGTCGCGAGATATACCTCCCTTCTGAGCAAACATGTTGCTTTTTCTTGGAAGATGCAGTTAATAGCCCGAAAGTCGGCCTGGGCTCTTGTAGCCCTGTTGAAAAGGATGGAAATGTGGATGAAGAATGTGGCATAATATAGCCTTCCCTTTGAGAGAGCTTCATCTCTGGCAAACTGGATAGCACCGCAACCCGGGCCACAGTTGGCAAGTTGGGGTCCTGCCTCAGGACAGGCACCTGATAGGCTGAAAGACGACAGTCTCGAGAACAAAGTTCGGAGTGTGCGAGGGTCGCGTGTTTTTACAGACCAGGTCAGGATTCTAGGAAGAGCTGGTATCAAAACAAGGAGCATACGCCTGCATAACTACATGGAAGTCCTTCTCCTACTGTCCCAAAACAAAGTGCAGCTGCTGGAGCCCAGAGCTCAGGTCGTTTCATTGTTCCTCAAATTAGTATGGCAGTTGAATCTGGAAAAGAGTCACCTGGAGCCCACTCAGTCTCCTGTGTGCCTTGGGGCTCAGTTCAATATATACCTGTACAACAGGGTCGGGGGCATGGCCTGGCTGCGGAAGATGATGACCGCTTGAATACAGAGCTTTGCTCCTCCACGATCCACCTTAGCTTCACCAGCCACAGCACAGCCTCCATCTGCCCTCTAAATCTGAGGAGGACACACAGGGCACCATCCGGACTATGTCCATAAAGATATTCCAGCCCAAGGTACCCCGCAGACTGCTTGATTTTTACATGCAGCTAGGGATGAGCCGAACACCCCCATCTACCTCCACAAGACTAGGAGGATACAGGGCACACTCCGGGATGTCCGGACCCGCGGTTAGACGGGACCTCGGGCCGAAATTTGAAACAGCGGCGGAGGACGGGTGTACAAAGATGGCAGCCAGCATAGACTCACACACGCCTCAAGCAGCCACACAGGCCAGGAAGCAGAAGGGCAGGCAAGTGATCGCCCCGGCCACACTCACCTATGCCCAAGCGGCCCAGGGCATCTCCCACAAGCCCCAGGCAGCCCCTATCGGCCTCCAGGGGTCCCAGGCCTTCTCCACAGCCTACACGGAGCCCCCACTGGGGATGAAAGTGGAGGATCATGTTCTATCTTCCTCAGGGACCATACAGCCCCTATCCACTACACTTGCAAACCCGCGTTTCTCAATCAGGGACATCACATCACTACAGGAGGACTTGTTTGCCAAATTCTCTACCCTGCTAGATAGAGGCCTAGCCAATACAGCCGCACAAATCACTAACTCTATAAAATCAGATCTTACTAACCTAGGTTCCAGAATAGAGGCTATAGAGGACAAGATGGACTGCAATGTCTCCAAAACTAATCAAAACGCAGCACTCATTCAAACCCTCCAGGATCAACTTGAAATGGCCCTCTACAGGATCGACGACCTCGAAAATAGATCCAGGAGGTACAACTTTTGCATCAGAGGTTTGCCCGAATCCTACACAGACGTCCCCCTCTCAGTCCAGAATATCATCACCGAACTGACCCCAAATATTCCGCCACAACGGCTTGAACTTGATAGAGCTCACAGGGCCCTGGGTCCCCCCAGAAAGGATGGGTCCCCTAGGGACATCATCGTGAAGCCGCATTATTATGCCGTCAAGGAGGAGGTCATGCAACAATCACGTCTGAAGCCAAACCTTCAGCATCAGGAGCATCAGATACAGATATTTGCGGACTTGTCTCCATCCACCATTCAAAGAATAAGAGCCCTAAAACCTCTACTTACAGTCCTGTCACAAAAGGACATTAAGTACAGATGGACATTCCCTTTTGCGGTGAAATTCTCACTTCACGGAAAATCACATTCCTTTTCCAACCTACTGGAAGGCGAGAGGCTACTACTGTCACTGAAATTAATCTCGCAAGAGGCGCCTATGGAATTCTCCACTTCATCCTCGGGGTCTGCCAAACGTCCCCCTCCAGGAAGTCCGATATCCCCGCTATGGAACAAGGGTCCCTCCAAGAAAAGTAAAGATGGAAGACCGCCATAAGAAGACGTCCCGTCCATCTTACTCCACTACCCACTTATGGGTTTTTCCCGTGGGGACAGGAGTCCCCTCTGTTGATGGAGCTCGGCTCCAAATCTAATTTTTGGTTCGTTAAGGCGCACATTTTCCGGTTTGTCATTATTCCCCTTGACTCAGCTGACACTAAGCGCATCTAGCTAAAGAAGAAGCACTAGCATAACTGTTCGTCAGCCTACTACATAACCAGTCAAGGAACGGGGAACGGATTCCCGACTATTTGCAGCCGGGGGTCTTTGTTTTACTGACACTTTCAACTCTGGGAGGAGAGGGCTTCCTCCTCCGGGGCGATTGCAGGGTGTTAGGCCCTGATGGTTAAAAACTTTTTTTCTTTTTTAGGAAAGGTGGCCTGGGTCCCTATAAGTTATTCACTCCCCCCTCACCCCCCCTTTTTTTCCCTTTTTTTTTTTTTTACTTGGGTGGGGGGGCCTTGGGCCCTTTGAGCCCTACACCCCTGGCCTCTCTGGCTTCTCCCTGCCGTCAGGTGGGGGGGAGGCAGACAGGACACGGGTGGACTTCTAGGGGGTGGCCTGGCCTAATGCCAATAACGTTATCTATCCTCTTTGTAAGTTGGTTATGTTAGATTATCTTGTGGGATTGCACCAATGACAATAATTGATTATGTGTGCTTAGTTTTTGTTTAAACATAATTCTGTCGCTCGGGTCCGGGGTGGACCCCTTGTGCCTCCACCCATTCCTTGGAAACTCGTTAGGTGACCGGCGTTTAAGATTTGGGGGTGGTGGATTTTTTCCCCCTCCACTCCCCTCGGGTCCTGTTAAAGGTCCCATGTCTTTGTTTTTGTGGTTGTTTTTTTGTATTTACCCCCCTCTTTTTTCCTCTCTTCTTTCTTGCTCCTCTACCATGCCTATCTTCGGGAGGTGACCCTTCACAGGACCCATTCAAGTCCCGGAATCCTCAACTTCAATCATACATCACTCTTGAGGAGAAGTCGTCGTAGGGTAAGTGACTGCTTGATGGGTGATTCCCCCCCCTCCGTTCCCATGGCTGACAATATGGTAAAGGGAGTTGATCTCAGGGTGGCTTCGCATAATGTACAGGGCCTGAATTCCCCTAGAAAGAGGAGAGTGGCATTTGAACACTACAAATCTCTAAAACTACATGTTGTGCTGTTACAAGAGACGCACTTTTTTTCTGATTCGATACAACCCCAAGTTCTTCCACGCACACTTTCCCTCCTTTTTTTATGGCTAACGCCCCAAATAAGACGAAAGGGGTTGCCATTATGTTTTCCAAAAATTGTAAGTTCTCCCACATTTCTGAGTATCGGGACCCAGAGGGCAGGTTCATTCTTGTAAAGGGCATGCTGGAAGGTATACTGTATTCACTAATCTCTTATTACGCCCCTAACAAGGGTCAATCTACCTTCTTCCAGAGCCTCTTTGCAACCCTGAACCCCCTCCTGGAGGGTAAAGTCATTTGGGGGGGAGATACTAATGTGGCATTTGACCAGGGTCTTGATAAAACGAGGCCCCCTAAAGACCAGCTTACGCACCCAACGAAACAAAGTTGTAGAATAGCCAAATTACTTCACTCCAATGGTCTAGTAGACATCTGGAGGGAATTGAACCCCAAGAGTAGAGACTTTACACATTACTCCGCCCCCCATCGATCTTATGCTAGGATTGATCACTTACTCATACCATCACTCCTTGTCCCTCTGGCCATTAAAGCTTCTATTTTGGATATAGCCTGGTTGGACCATTCGTTAGTCATGCTCTCCCTTAAAAACACACTATCTGGGAAAAAGAGCTCATTCTGGCGACTCAACGAATCCCTTTTGAGCGACCCAATTCACACTAAAGTACTGGCGGATGCCATCAAAGAATTTTTTTAATTGAATAATGTTAACAACATATCCCCAGAGATCCTTTGGGCAGCCCACAAGGCCACCATCAGGGGAGAGATCATCCGCTTAGCTTCCCAAGTTAAAAAAGAACGTATGATTGACATCCACAAGCTAGAAGCATCTTTTGCTGCCGTAAAAGCAGAACACAAGAAACATCCCTCGAAAGTCCTAACAGATAAACTGGATGGGATCAGGCTTGATTTGAACCTAGCATTAACAGCCAAAGCGGAAAAACACATCCGATGGAGCGGGGCAAAATACTATTATCAAAAAGACAAAATAGGCCCAATGTTGGCAGCCAAACTCACCCCCAAGTTCCATTCTCGCACTTTCCCTAAACTGCGTATTGCAGGACAGCCCCCTACTGCCAACCCAAACAAAATTATGTCCGCCTTTCATGATTTTTATTCCAAGCTATACAACTCAAACTATACTAGTTGCAGATCTGTAATCTCCTACTTCCTGCAGAACGTTCATTTACCCTCTATCTCACAAGAGCACAAAGATATTATGGAGGAAGCTTTTATGGTAGAGGAAATAAGAGAGGTCATTAAAGGACTCAAACCCGGTTCAGCACCAGGCCCTGATGGACTATCAGTCCCTTATTACAAGACTTTTGGAGAAATTTTAGCCCCACATATGTCCAAATTTTTTAATTACACAAGCTCAGGTTCCCCGCTCGATCCCCACCTCAACACTGCATTTATTTCGGTAATACCCAAACCTAATAAGAACCACGAAGAAGTGGAAAATTATCGCCCCATTTCCTTAATTAATAATGACCTGAAAATCCTAACGAAAATTCTAGCCAATCGCCTATCGTCTTTTATTAAAGGGTATATTCATAAAGATCAAGTGGGGTTTATCCCGGGGAGGCAAGGACCAGACCAAATCCGAAGAGCGGTTGACATTCTCTCCCTGCTTCAATCTAATTGGACGGGGGGCACCAGGCAAGAGGGAATGCTCCTTTCACTGGACCTTCATAAGGCCTTTGCTTCGATAGAATGGCCCTATCTGTTTTCCCTGGTAGAGAGATGGGGTTTTGGATCCCGTTTTTTAGGAATCCTTAGCTCCCTCTACTCTGCTCCAAAGGCGGTGATCTGCCTGCAAGGCCAGTACTCTAATCACCTAAGCATAGCGAGAGGCACCAGACAGCGGTGCCCATTATCCCCCCTAGTTTTTGCGATGGCCATTGAAACTCTGGCCATAGCAATACGAGATGACCCCAACATCCAAGGAGTTTCCTGCGGAAATCAGGTCCACAAATGCGGGCTATTTGCGGACGACATGTTACTATTTATCACATCCCCGACCACCTCCCTCCCAAATTTCCTCAAACTCCTGAAGAAGTTTTCTGGGATCTCAGGACTACGGGTAAACTACACTAAGTCATACGCCCTTAACATCTCCCTCAAAACAGAAGTAGTTGCCTCTCTCCGAAACTCATTCGACTTTAAGTGGGGTGACTCAGCCACTGACTATCTTGGGATTAAGCTCAACTGTACCCTGCTAACTTCCCACCAACATATCGTAAGCTCAAAACAGATTTAGGGATATGGGCAAAGGGGGAGGTTTCCTGGCTGGGTAGAATCCACGCTGTCAAGATGACGCTACTGCCAAGACTCCTCTACCTCTTCAGGGCTCTCCCAATAAACATCAGAAAGGATCACCTGTCTGCTTTCCAACGGAAAGTCATTAAATTTATATGGGGAGGGAAGGGGCATAGAATCGAGCAAAGAACCCTGTTCAGAACCAGATCTCAAGGAGGCCTAGGACTTCCCCAGTTATTTTGGTACTACCAAGCTGCCAGGCTAGCACAACTCTCCTCAGTATACGCCAGGGCTGAGAAGCCAAACTGGATACAAATAGAAAGACAGGCGGTGCCTGCATACACCCTTGACATCTTACTCTGGACCCCATCTCGACGTCGACCTCCAATTCTATCTCCAACCCTCTCTCAATCATTAAGAATCTGGGACAACATGAGATCTAACCCTTTATTAACCTCGAGCACCCGACCCCTAGCTCATATTTTCAATAACCCTGACTTTACTCCGGGCCTAAATATTAAAGCCTTTAAATGGTGGGTGGACAAGGGGTTGTATCGAATCAGACACTTTTTCTCTGCAAGCGGACCTCTTACCATTGGTTTCTGTGTAAATCAACTGGAGCTTCCAAATTCTGAACGCTTTAGATTCCACCAATTGAGCCACTTCCTGAATCATATCTGGGTGGGGAAACCCTCTCCGCCAAGATTCACACCGTACGAATTATGGTGTGGTCAGCCTATGGAGCAGAGGGGCGGAATCTCCATTATCTATCAGGCACTATCTACCCAATCTGAAAAGACCACATACATGATAGATTGGGAAAAAGATTTATCTCTCAATTGGAATTTAGATAGATGGTGGTCCTCCTTTAATAGGTCATTCAAGGGGATACGTAATATCTCCCTTATCGAATCTAGTCTTAAGGTTATCACCAGGTGGTACCTTACTCCGATGAGACTTTCTAAAATGTTTCCCTCAGCAGACCCTAGGTGCTTCCGGGGTTGTCTTCTCAACGGCACCCTGGTCCATGTTTGGTGGGAATGCCCAAGACTCAGTCCTTTCTGGACCAAGATCTTTGCCCTGATCCGTAAATTAACAGACATCCTGATACCCAAAACCCCGGCCATTGCTTTGCTCAATGATAGTCTAAACAACGTTCCCAAATACATGAGAAAATTAATACACTTTATCTTTTTGGGAGCTAAGTTAACCATTGCCAGAGCGTGGAAACAACCCAAGGTCTCCTTTAAAGCGGCCACACGAAAAATCTCCTGGATTATGTCCCAAGAGAAACTCTCAAGCATCCTACTCGACACCAAAATGAAATTTGAGACCACTTGGGAACCATGGGCCCGTTATGTGGGCATTTCCCTCATTCCAGGGGTCCAGCTTTAGAGCTTCTGGGACTTCCAGAGAACAAAGGGTCATCCCCCGTTTATGGGCTCTTCTCTCTCTCTCCTCTCTCCTTCCCTCTCTTCTTTCTCCCTCTCTCTTGCTTCTATCCCCTCTCCTTTGTACTATTTTTGCACTAAGAGTATCCTTCCAATACTAGATAAATACTTATCACTCTCTGGGGGGCCGCCCCCTGAGGGCTAGCAGTTCAGGCATGAATGAACCTTAAGTGCTGTTCAGGTATCTGTCAGGTTTATTATTGTATTGTGCCTAGGGGCTCTGGGGGAATCGGTCGAGCACAGCTTGTTCCCTTTTGGGGTGCTGACGGATTTTAAAAGTCTATAGGAGAAATCAAAAGTGCTCATTTTAAAGGCATATATGCATGGTATTGTCATAAAAAGTGTTTGGGGACCTGGGTCCTGCCCCAGGGTACATGGATCAATGCAAAAAAAGTTTTAAAAACTGCCGTTTTTTCGGGATCAGTGATATTAATAATGCTTAAAGTGAAACAATAAAAGTGTAATATTCCTTTACATTTCGTACCTGGGGGGTGTCTATAGTATGCCTGTAAAGGGGTGCATGTTTACCGTGTTTAGAGCAGTGTGACAGCAAAATGACATTTCAAATAAAAAAAAGTCATTTAAAACTACTCGTGGCTATTAATGAATTGCCGGTCTGACAATACACATAAAAGTTCATTGATAGAAACGCCATGGGAATTCCCCACAGGGGAACCCTGAACCAAAACTTTAAAAAAAAAGGGCGTGGGGGTCCCCCTCAAAATCTATACCAGACCTGGATCTGGTATGGATTTTAAGTGGAACCCCGCGCCAAAATTAAAAAAAAAATGGTGTGGGGTCCTCCCAAAAATCCATACCAGACCCTTATCCGAGCACGCAACCTGGCAGGCCGCAGGAAAAGAGGGGGGATGAGAGAGCGCCCCCCCTCCTGAACCGTACCAGGCCACATGCCCTCAACATTGGGAGGGTGCTTTGGGGTGCCCCCCTAAAGCACCTTGTCCCCATGTTGATGGGGACAAGGGCCTCATCCCCACAACCCTTGCCCGGTGGTTGTGGGGGTCTGCGGGCGGGGGGGCTTATCAGAATCTGGAAGCCCCCTTTAACAAGGGGACTCCCAGATCCTGCCCCCCCTGTGTGAAATGGTAAGGGGGTACAAAAGTACCCCTACCATTTCACCAAAAAAGTGTCAAAAGTGTTAAAAATGACAAGAGATGATTTTTGACAATTTCTTTATTTAAAATCTTCTTTTTTCCATCTTCTTTCTTCTATCTTCTTTCTTCTATCTTCTTTCTTCTATCTACCTTCGGTTTCTTCCTCTATCTTCTTCTTCTTTTGGTTCTTCCTCCGGTGTTCTCCTCCGGCATCTTCCTCCATGGCGTCTTCTTCCCTTCTTCTTCTCGGGCCGCTCCGCATCCATGATGGGAGGCTCCCGCTGTGTGACGCTTCTCGTCTTCTGACGGTTCTTAAATAACGGAGGGCGACCCCGCCCCCCTCTGACTTCACGGGGAATGCCACAGGGAAGTCTCCGTCAAGTTCCCATGTGTCAGAGGGGGGGCGGGGTCACCAGGTAGCCCCGCCCTCCGTTATTTAAGAACCGTCAGAAGCGGGAGCCTCCCATCATGGATGCGGAGCGGCCCAAGAAGAAGAAGGGAAGAAGACGCCACGGAGGAAGATGCCGGACGATAACACCAGAGGAAGAACCAGAAGAACCAGAAGAAGAAGAAGATGGAGAAAGAAACCGAAGGAAGATAGAAGAAAGAAGATAGAAGATAGAAGAAAGAAGAAGCATTTAAATAAAGGAATTGTCAAAAACTGTCTCTTGTCATTTTTA
This sequence comes from Lithobates clamitans, assembly GCA_037952925.1. NCBI lineage: Eukaryota > Metazoa > Chordata > Amphibia > Anura > Ranidae > Lithobates > Lithobates clamitans. The sequence continues at coordinate 4,758,799 of JBBGZY010000434.1, read as the reverse complement.
ACATTTTTGACACTTTTTTTGTGAATGGTACCCCCTTACCATTTCACACAAAGGGGCGGGATCTGGGGGTCCCCTTGTTAAAGGGGGCTTCCAGATTCCGATAAGCCCCCCACCCGCAGACTCCCACAACCCCGGGCAAGGATTGTGGGGATGAGGCCCTTGTCCCCATCAACATTGGGACAAGGTGCTTTGGGGGGCTACCCCAAAGCACCCTCTCAATGTTGAGAACATGTGGCCTGGTACAGTTCAGGAGGGGGGGCGCTCTCTCATCCCCCCTCTTTTTCTGCGGCCTGCCAGGTTACGTGCTCGGATAAGGGTCTGGTATGGATTTTTGGGGGGACCCCACGTCATTTTTTTAAAAAATTTGGCACGGGGTTCCCCTTAAAATCCATACCAGACCTGGAGGGTCTGGTATAGATTTTGAGGGGGACCCCATGCCATTTTTTTTTTTAAATTTTGGCTGAGGTTCCCCTTAATATCCATACCAGACATGAAGGGCCTGGTATGGAATTTAGAGGGACCCCCCCACGCCATTTTTTTAAAAATTTTGATTCAGGGTTCCCCTGTGGGGAATTTCCATGCTGTTTTTATCAATTAACTTTTATGTGTATTTAAATAGTATAATTTTAAATGACTTTTTTTCCTTTGAAATGTCATTTTGCTGTCAGACTGTTCTAAACACGGAAAAAATGTGTCCCTTTACAGGCATACTATAGACACCCCCCAGGTACGAAATTTAAAGAAATATTACACTTTTATTGTTTCAATTTAAGCATTATTAAAATCACTGATCCCGAAAAAACGGCAGTTTTTAAAACTTTTTTTGCATTGATCCATGTACCCTGGGGCCGGACCCAGGTCCCCAAACACTTTTTATGACAATACCATGCATATATGCCTTTAAAATGAGCACTTTTGATTTCTCCTATAGACTTTTAAAGGGTGTTCCACGGCTTTCGAATTTGCCGCGAACACCCCAAATTGTTCACTATTCGGTGAACTGGCGAACAGCCAATGTTCGAGTCGAACATGAGTTCGACTCAAACTCGAAGCTCATCCCTGCATGCAGCCCCCACAGAAAAATCAACATGGCGCCGTCCGGGAGCGTGGAGATTCAGAGAGGCCGCTGGATCATCCAACCACAGCCGAGAATCCCTCCATCGATATAGAGGACCCAACAGCACCTCTACCTTCTCCAGGGGACAGAGGTAAGTGGTTTGCTGATTCCCCAGCACACTCACCTGACCAGCAGCCCCCTTTGAAAAGGCAATAAGGCACTGGGACCTGTAGTCCCACAGAAGACTGTCTCTCTACTCTCCCCCTAGCTGCCTACCCCACCACTGATAATCTGGCTTCTGAGCACTCCCTTAAGGCTATGCTGCTCTCCCTACAGGTAGATCTACACCATGAATTGAAAGTGTCCATTAACCAGTTACAGGACAAAATCACCTGCCTAGAAGAGTGCACCGCCCATATTGAGCAGCATTTATCTGAGGCCACTAAAGCTCATAACACGGTAGTTGACATACAAGATAACCAAGTTACAACTATTCAGATGCTCCACTTAAAAGTCGCAGACCTAGAGGACAGGTCGCGATGTAATAATATTAAAATTAGAGGGGTCGCTGAGTCACTCACCCCCCTGAAATAGTGCCATACCTGCATCAGCTCTTTCACAAACTCATCCTTTCACTGACAACAAATGACGTGCTGATCGACCGTGCACACAGGATCCACAAGCCACAGCATCCTCTGGCTTCTATCCCCAGAGATATTTTAGCACAAGTGCATTTCTTCCATGTCAAGGAAAATATCACACGAGCAGCGAGATCTGTGCACACCCTCCCAGAACCCTTTGCTAAAATATCGCTATACAATGACATTTCAGCAGCTACCTCCCAGGTACGCATATCTTTTACTCCAGTGACGCCAGTGCTCAATGAGCATAAATTACCTTATAAATAAATCCCACCAAGTTATTGGTTACGTATCACAATCAGCAAGTCTCCATACTCACCCCCAAAGGTGGGGTTAAGCAGCTGAATAACTGGGGCATTATCTCTTGTGAGCCCCCACCTACCCCAAAAAACAGGGCGACCCTCTAGAATCTCTAACCCTTGGGTCTCAAAAGCTACACCATAATGGCAGCATGCCTTGATATCCATTATCCTCCATTAAGGAGGGATCTTTCTCAGAATGGACCTGTCAGGGTTGGCTCAGCCCTTCCTTCTCTAAGCTGGCCGCTCAGCTGTTGGCTAATTGCCAGCTCTCATCTCTCTCCACAATTAACCAGCTGTTGTGGATCTGCTTGTCAGTCCCGCCTGCTTAAAGATCTCCAGCTCACTTCATTCCTGCCTTTGCCTTGATCACATCACAAGAAACCATCTCCTGCGTTACTGTTTAAAGACTGGCTTTGCTGACATCCCTTCTGGCTCCTTATTCTGCTTGCTGTTCCTCTACTTGGATCCCTGACTTCTGGCCTGGCTGATTATCCGATCTGGTTACTGAAATCTGGCTTGGCTGACTACCCGATCCAGTTACTGGACTCTGGCTATGCTTTGACTATACTTACTCTATTTACCTTTTTATTTTTATTAATAAACAAGTGTGATTTTACTGTACTTCTGTCTCGGTCTGGTTCATGGTTTCTGACAGTAGGCGAAGGCCATGAATTCAGAAGATACAGTCAATCCACTTGTTGGTAATATTTTTTCCAGATTGGATGAGCAAGATCACCGCATGGATCAATTTGCTATGGTGTTACAAACGCTCCTGAGTCACACGGCTCACCTGGAATCCCCCACTGTGACTGCTTCGGTACAACCTGAGTTGCAGGCCGTCCCTGCTGCTGCACCATTTTGATGTATTTGACGTTCCCGCATGCTCCGCTTCTGCTGCCAATTGCCTCATGTCCATCAAACAGAGTATGAGAACTGTTGCCGACTACGCCATTGAGTTCTGTACTCTGGAAGCAGAGGTTGCTTGGAACAATGAGACCCTAGTGGCTGCTTTTTCTCATGGTCTCTTGGATTCCATCAAGGATGAGATAGCAGCCTGAGATATACCCACTGAGCTGGAGAGCTTGATCTCGTTTACCATCCTCATTGACTCCAGACTCAGAGAAAGACTTTCTTTTAAGGAGCGCTTGCGGAAGCCTCCTGTACGTTTGCGTCCGAGCTTTGCAGTTTCACCGTGCTTCCTTCACCTCCCATGCCTCCTGGTACTGAGTCGGTCAATGAAGATGAACCCATGCACTTTGGCTTCACGATTCTCTCTGCGGATGAGAGAGCCTTTAAGAGGAGGGACAGATTGTGCCTTTATTGTGGCCAGACAGGTCACTTTTTGAAGTCTTGTCCTACCCGTCCAGGGAACACCCGAACCTTGAGGTCCTGTCATGGACAGACCTTAGGTGGTGTTGTGTCATCCCCAGTTATCCAGAAGGATAATACCCTGGTTTCGGTCACCCTTTCTTGGGCTAAGTCATCTATCGAGATACAGGCTTTAATCGACTCTGGGGCTGCAGGCTTATTCATTGATGCTGCCTTTGTATCAAAGCAATCGACTGCAGCTGCGTGACACTCCACTTGCCATTGAGGCTCTTGACGGGAGACCTCTACAGCCTGCCCATGTGACTCATAAAACGGTTCCGTGTCGATGGCCGTAGGGGCTCTTCAGCATGAGATAATCCAATTCCAAGTGATTTCCTCTCCTAAGTTTCCGCTAGTTATTGGTTATCCTTGGTTACAGAGGCACAACCCCTCTTTTGATTGGCTCCGTGCTGAGGTTCTCTCCTGGTCACCACAATGCAGTGAAACATGCTTTGAAGGTAGCCAAGGTCCTGTGTACCTCTTCACTCTCCTCCCTGCCAGAGGAGTACCATGATTTTAGCGATGTCTTTGACAAAAGTCAAGCCGGTAGTTTGCCTCCACACTGGCCATATGCAGGCCCGGACTGGGACAAGAAATAGGCTCTGGCATTTTGGATTGAGAAGCCCATGACATGTTAACTGGCCCCTTCCTCACTCTCCACCCTGACAGATCCCCTGAGAGAGGGGAGGAGGGAACCCAGCAGAGGTGTGGGGGGTGAGGTGGGACCAAGAAAGAGCATAGGGGGTTGGAGAGCACAGGGAAGAACCTTGAGAACATGGGGTGAGGCGAGAGCACAGGGGAGAGGCAGAGAACACAGGGAGGAAGAGGAGAGCACAGGGGGGCAGCGGAGAGCATGGGGGGAGGTGGAGAGCACAGGGAGGGCGGCGGAGAGCATGGGGGGAGGTGGAGAGCAGAGGGGGTGGAGAGCACAGGGGGAGATGGAGAGCACGGGGGGAGGTAGAGAGCACAGGGGGAAGTGGGGAGCACGGGGGAAGGCAGAGCGTACGGGGGGAGGCAGAGAGCACGGGGGTGGTGCAGAGCACGGGGGGCAGAGAGCACAGGGGGAGGCAGAGAGCATGGGGGAGGTGAAGAGCATGGGGGGGTGGTAGAGAGCATGGGGGAGGTGGAGAGCACAGGGGGTGGCGGAGAGCATGGGGGCGATGTGGAGAGCACAGGGGGTGGCAGAGAGAATGGGGGGAGGTGGAGAGTATGGGGGGTGGTGGCAGAGAGCATGGGGGGAGGTGGAGAGTATGGGGGGTGGCAGAGAGCACGGGGGGCAGCGGAGAGCATGGGGGTGATGTGGAGAGCACAGGGGGTGGCAGAGAGAATGGGGGGAGGTGGAGAGTATGGGGGGTGGCGGAGAGCATGGGGGGACGTGGAGAGTATGGGGGAGTGGCAACAAGCACGGGGGCAGTGGAGAGCATGGGGGTGATGTGGAGAGCACGGGGCTGGCAGGGAGAATGGGGGAAGATGAAGAGAATGATTGTTCTATATGCACCTGTCCCCACTGCTCCTCCTATCCAGGTTACAGGGAAGGCTGAACTCACATTTTCTGTTATCCGGCATTTCTCAACAGAAGACTGGCTCCAAGGTGTCTGCTCTGGCTCCTCCCCCCGGCACCGACGGCTGACCTATACTGCAGCTGTGCGGTCGCGGAGAGGCCCTAAGGCATCTCATCTAGCTCCTCCCTCCGGCACTGATGGCTGAGCTTAACTGGCAGCCGGGTGGCCGCGGAGAGGCTGGATGAGCGGCGCAAGCTCAAGCCTTGGGCCCGGTTTGCCCTATGGCTAATCTGGGCCTGGCCGTATGATTGCGCAATTGACCTTCAACCTGGTGCCACTCCCCCTCATGGCCAGGTATACCCTTTGTCAGTCTTAGAGGATAAAGCCATGGAGGAGAATGCTGCAGTCGCACTTTCTCTGGGTTTCATTCGCAAATCCTCATCACCTGCTGGTGCTGGTTTCTTCTTTGTGAAGAAGAGGAACGGTAAACTGAGACCTTGTATTGATTATAGGGGTCTCAATCATTTCACGATGAAGAATGCCTACCCGATCCTGTTGATTACAGTTATTTGACCGCCTCAAGGGAGCAACGGTTTTCACTAAGCTTAATCTGAGAGGGGCTTACAATCTTGTGAGGATAAAAGAGGGCAACGAGTGGAAAACTGCGTTTAATACCAGAACAGGCCATTATGAGTATCTCGTAATGCCTTTTGGCCTTTGTAATGCCCTGCCAGTTTTCCAGGAATTTATTAACGATGTCCTCCGAGATTTGTTGCAGTTATGTGTGGTGGTTTATCTCGATGATATACTCATATTTTCCAAGTCCCTGGAGAGCCACCACACAGATGTCTGTCATGTGCTTCAGAAATTAAGAAAGAACAATCTCTTTTGTAAACTGGAGAAGTGTGAGTTCCATCGGGAACAGGTTAAATTCCTGGGCATTTCCACTGCTGGTTTTTCGATGGACCCAGAGAAACTTTCGGAAATCCTACAGTGGCCTCGACCCGTGGGGTTACATCCTCTGCAGCGTTTTCTGGGTTTTGCCAACTATTATCGGAAGTTTATTCGTAACTTCTCGTCTCTGGTCAAGCCCCTGACCGATATGACCAGAAAGAACGGTCTTTATAAGGCCCTTGAAAGTATCAAGACTGCCTTTGTTTCTGCTCCTGTGTTGGTACATCCTGATCCTACGTTACCTTTTATCCTTGAGGTTGATGCTTCTGAGACTGGTGTTGGCGCACTTCTGTCTCAACGTCCTATCTCTGAGAGTGCTATGCATCCTTGTGGCTACTTTTCCAAGAAATTGTCACCTGCCGAGTGCAATTACGAGATTGGTGACAAAGAGCTGTTGGCAATCATTTTAGCCCTGAAAGAATGGAGACAATCTCCTCGAAGGTACCACTGTGCCAGTTCTCATTCTTACTGACCATAAGAATCTCACATTCTTGTCTGAGGCTAAACGCCTCTCCTGCAGAAGGGTGTGATGGGCTCTTTTCTTGTCAAGTTTCAATAACATTGTCTCATTCTTACCCGGTACTAAGAATGTAAGGGCTGATGCCTTGTCACAACAATTTTCCTCCACTTCCAAGTTGGAGTCGGTTCCAGTCCTTATGATTCCTCCTGATCGTATTGTGGCTACGGTTCGCACCAGTCTTACTTCTCCTTTGGGTGACAAAATTCTTGCTGTTCTGGTCGATGCTCCTTCTGAGAAACCTTGTGACCGCAGCTTTGTCCCAGAGTGTCTCCATACTGCCGTGCTCCAGACTTACCATTCTCCCAAGGCAGCTAGCGACCCTGGTAAGAATCAACTCATTTGGGCCATTTCCCAACAATTCTGGTGGCCTAGTCTACGTGCTGATGTAACTGCCTTCGTAGTTGCCTGTTCGCGTGTGCTCAGAGTGAGACTCCATGACACCTTCCAGTGGGCCTACTACAACCCATACCCAATGGAGAGAGGCCCTGGACTCACCTGTCTATGGATTTCATTGTGGAGTTGCCCAACTCCCAAGGCAACACAGTTATCCTTATGGTGGGTTGACCGGTTCTCAAAGATGTGTCATTGTATTCCACTTAAGAAGTTGCCCACTTCTAAGGAACTGGCTTCCATTTTTGCTCGGGAGATCTTTTGCTTACATGGGCTACCCAAAGTGATTGTCTCGGACAGGGGTAGTCAGTTTGTGTCCCGGTTCTGGCGAGCCTTTTGTGCACAGCTGGGAATTCAGCTTGCTTTCTCCTCTGCATATCACCCGCAGTCTATTGGGGCCGCAGAACGAGCCAAGCAGTCCTTGGAGCAATTCCTACGTTGCTATATTTCTGACCATCACAACAACTGGTCAGACCTATTACCATGGGCAGAGTTTTCTCAAGAGAGGGGTAGAGAAGGAAGCGCCACCTGAGTGTAGTATTAATAAATGATGTTTAATGACACCAGGTAAAAACACACTTACAGGATAAAAACATATAAAAAGCTCATCTGTATAGGTATGTGGCCCTCGGTGTTCCCTCTGATCCTGTGGTGGTGACGCTGCAGGGATGCTGGGCTGCAGAAGGTGGATTACCAGCCAGGAGATCCTTCTAGGGGCCGGTGTGGAGCGCACGTGGAGCATGCATGACGTCACAGGTCATCCGTCTGCTTCTGGGTTCGGTATCCAGGGGAGGGATCGTCTAGGGAGGAGGGCTAGCAGGGAGGTTTAGAGAAGGCTACGTGCTCTGAGCCACTGCTCCTTCAATAGGCCTATTAGGGAGGTGTCTGCAATGTGCTTTTATATGACAGTGGTGTGGGATAACAGGTCCCAGCGTCTGTCAAAAGAAAGCACAGCGCCAACTGTGGGTGGGAGGGGAACTACAAGGTAACATAATATACACAGAGAAAAAAAAGAGGTTATATAATAGTCAGTGTCATGGAAACATATATATGAATGGGGAACATACCACATACCTATACAGGTGAGCTTTTTATATGTTTTTATCCTGTAAGTGTGTTTTTACCTGGTGTCATTAAACATCATTTGTAAATACTACACTCAGGTGGCGCTTCCTTCTCTACCCCTCTCTCATCCATCACAGAGCCAGCTCTCTGAGGACAGCAGCTGCCTAGCCTACCAGCCTACTTTAACCATTACATTACCGGTGACTACTTAACCCTTGAACTTCCAGCCTGTCCCCTATGGACTAAGTTGCTCAGCCCTTTATATCTCCTGTTATATGTGGACTTGTGTGTTTGCGCTTACAGTTACCAATATAGAGTTTTCTCAAAACAGTGCCTTGAATTCTGGTTCCCGATTGTCTCGCTTTTTGGTGAATTATGTTTCCAATCTTCCATGTTGCCCGACTCGTTTGTTCCGCAGAGTAATAATGCGCTAGAGGTGCATCTCCGTGGTCTTTGTTCCACTTGGGCACAAGTCCAGGAGGCTTTGCGTCATGCTAATGATAGGTACAGACTCCTTGCTGACCGCAGATGCCTGCCTGCACCTTCCTACCAGGTTGGGGACAGGGTCTGGCTGTCATCTCGCAGCCTCCGACTTCGTGTTCCCTTACTGAAGTTCGCACCTCGGTTTATTGGGCCTTTCCGTATCCTTCGCAAGATTTACCCAGTGGATTACGCGTTGGACCTTCCTCCTAGTATGCGCATCTCAAATGTGTTTCATGTCCCCTTATTAAAACCGTTGGTCTGCAATCGCTTTACCACCTCGGTGCCACATCCACACCCTATACAGGTTGAGAACCATGAGGAGTATGAGGTACAATCCATTGTTGACTCCAGTAGGTTCCGTGGGGGCATACAGTACCTGGTGCATTGGAAGGGGTATGGTCCGGAGGAACGCTCCTGGGTCTCATCCTCGGATGTACATGCTCCTGCCCTCCTCCGTGATTTCCATAGACATTTTACCCTCAAGCCCGTTGGTCCTCCAAGGGGGAGGGGTCATTGAGGAGGGGGGTACTCTCAGGGCTGGCTCAGTCCTACCTTCTCTGAGCTGACCGCTCAGCTGTCGGCTAATTGCCAGCTCTCATCTCTCTCCACAGTTAACCAGCTGTTGTGGATCTGCTCGTCAGTCCCGCCTACTTAAAGATTTCCAGCTCACTTCATTTCTGCCTTTGCCTTGGTCACATCACAAGAAACCATCTCCTACGTTCCTGGTTAAAGACTGGCTTTGCTGACATCTCTTCTGGCTCCTTATCCTGCTTGCTGTTCCTCTACTTGGATCCCTGACTTCTGGCCTGTAGTGGTGTCTGGTGCTCAAAATTTTTTGAGGGGCGCAAACAAACTGAAAAATTCTGAAAAAAACCCCATCAGTTGCAGCCTCACTGTACCATCAATCGCAGCCACTGTGCCATCAAACGCACCCACTGTACCATCAAACGCAGCCACTGTGCCATCAAATGCAGCCACTGTGCAATCAAATGCAGCCACTGTGCTATCAAATGCAGCCACTGTGCCCATCAAACACAGCCACTATGCCATCAAACGCAGTTCTCTAAATGGCTGACTTCAAACTGTGCATGCACAGTTCAGAATCACAGACTTTTGTTTTTCCCAAAGAGTTTTACTGACAGCCATTTGTGAGTTGTGGTTGGCCAGGCTGGCAAGGGAGCCAGAAGTACTCACTGCTTGCTTCCCCACAGAAATCCCAGGTGCAGGTAGTGCAGGTAGCAGGGCCAGAATTGGTGATGACAGAATTTGTGATGACAGGCCAAGCTACTGCTGAGCAAGACGGGTACTCCTAGGCTCGGTTCACACTGCAGCGATGCGGGAACCCTGCCAATCCAATATAGGTTCCTGCCACCCATACAACTCGCAGGCAGTTCACACTGCCCTTAGCAAACTGCTGGGGGTGTCAATACAATGTTAATGACACCTCCAGGAAAGTTCGCATATCGCAGTCCGAACTGTGAATTCGGACAGGAATTGGATCACATGAGTGTGAACACCCATGTGATCCAATTCTGGTGTGGATCAAAAAATGGGTCCTGTGTGAGTTTGGTCCAAATGCGATTTCAGCCATACTATCTGTATGACTGAATTTGCATCACATAGACATCAAATGAGATTTGCACAGCAGTGCGGTGCAAATCACATGTGATGTCTGACATCGCAGCAGTGTGAACCGGCCCTAAATGTGCCCCCTCTTCTACTGTGGTGTTTGAGGGAGCTCAGGGATATTCACAGCAACCAGGCATGCAGAGAAAACAGGGACGGGAGGTGTGCAGTCTGTGAGGCTTAAAAGGAGCCATTGCAGTGACCTCTGTTATCAAGCCCAAGTAGAGGAGGGGGAGAGCACAGGGAGGATCAGAGGGGCACCGTGCAGTGGTTGGAAGAACATCAGAGATAGTAGCTGGCTGGAGTGCAACACAGTTTTGCAACACAGGCAGGGGTGGGCTCAAGCACTCAGAGAGAAACCCATGCCAAAATGTATCTCAGAGAAAGAAAACCACAAAAACTCCAGCAGGTTTAAAAAATGATACAGATCCTCCCCCCCCCCAGAGCACAGCAGCGGCACTTACCTTGCTGACTGTGTTGTCCTCTCCTGTCCTACAGTGTCTCCTTCCAGAAGCAATGGAGAGGTCCGCTCTTCATACTTCCTGTTTTCTCTGTTCCAGGCGCAATGGGAGAGAGAAAACAGGAAGTGACATCAAACCTCAGATGTCAATCAATCTGCCCGGCCATAGTAATAGCGCCGGGCGGAAGCTACTCAGCATTTCGGAAAGCGCCCCAAGGTGGGAGAAACGCCCGCAAATGAAGCGCCGCGTCTGCAATCTCATGATTGCATTGACGTGGCGCTTCCCATAGTGCACTATGTTAAAGGACTTTTTTTTTTCTTAAAGGGGCAGTTTAAAACATTTTTTTTTTTGTGACTACACAGGAGGGGGGGCGGCGCCCGGACTGTTACTGAACTCTGGCTTGGCTGATTACCAGATCTGGTTACTGAACTCTAACTTGGCCGACTACCCAATCTGGTTACTGGACTCTGGCTATGCTTTGACCACACTTACTCTATTTACCTTTTTATTTTTTATTAATAAACAAGTGTGATTTTACTGTACTTCTGTCTCGGTCTGGTTCATGGTTTCTGACAGGACCAAATTGTTGCTCAGCAGTTTATACCAGTGGAGGAGTAAAACATGTTTGAAACTTTCTACACGCCTCACGGTTTTAGTGTATAAAACTGTTGCACTCATTTACTATTTGCCCTGAACATTTTTGTATTAACAGTTTTATGTAAGTTGTCTGTTTATAACTACATCTAACCTCTATTGTTATTGAATATATGTGTTGGATCCTCTGTATTTTACAGACTCTCACCCAGACTATACTTGTTATTGCAACTACTTGAATACTCACAGTAATCTAAATTTGGTTTTATCCCCACTCCCCCATCATCCTTGCTTTGTATAGAGACAGTCCACCTCAGTACCAACAGGACACACGTGCCTAGTCCCCCACAATGTCACTGCCAATGACCTCCTTGAATGCTAAAGGCCTCAATAGCCCTTTTAAACGTTCACTATTGTGACGAGAGGCTATATCACAAAAAGCAGATATACTCTGCGTTCAGGAGACACATTTCTTAGAGGATAAGTCTCCCCAATGTTCCCACAAATTGTTCCTTCATTGTTTCCACGCATGTGCTGATAAAAGAAGGGGGGTCATGATAGCAGTTCGATCCTCCATATCTTTTACCCTTACTCATCTCGAACAAGACCCCTCGGGCAGATACCTAATCTTATCTGCCTCCTTCAATAATCAGCCCCTTATTATTGTAAACAAATACACTCCAAATGTCCACCAGAGATCCTTTTACAAATCTGTATTGCAAAAAATCCAACACTACCCTAGAGATCAAATTATAATATGTGGAGAATTCAACAAAGTCATAGACCCCCAGATGGACTCCTCCAACATCAAACGTAGAAAATCTATAGCCTTGTCATCTCTGATTTCCCTCAAAGACCGTTATGACCCTTGGAGGTGTCACCATGGTACTGAGAGGGACTACTCTTTCTATTCTAATACCCAAAAATCATACTCCAGGATAGGGATGAGTCAAACATCCCCAGTTCGGTTCGCAGCAGAACATGTGAACAGGCAAAAGATTTGTGCAAACACAATTAAAGTCTATGGGACACGAAAGTGAAAAATCAAGAGTGTTCATTTTAAAGGTTTATATGCAAGTTATTGTAATTAAAAGTGTTTGGGGAACCGGCTCCTGCCCCAGGGGACATGTATCAATGTAGAAAAGTTTTAAAAAACTGACATTATTTTAATACCCAAAAATCATACTCCAGGATAGGGATGAGTCAAACATCCCCGGTTCGGTTCGCAGCTGAACCTGCGAACAGGCAAAAGATTTGTGCAAACACAATTAAAGGCTATGGGACACGAAAGTGAAAAATCAAGAGTGCTCATTTTAAAGGTTTATACGCAAGTTATTGTAATTAAAAGTTTTGGGGAACCGGGTCTTGCCCCAGGGGACATTTATCAATGCAGAAAAGATTTAAAAATGTCTGACATTTTTCAGGAGCTATGATTTTAACAATGCTTAAAGAGAAACCATAAAAATGAAATATTCCTTTAAATATTGTGCCTGGGGGTCTCCTTAGTCTGCCTGTAGAGTAGCGCATCTTTCCCATGTTTATAACAGTACCACAGCAAAATGACATTTCTAAAGGACAAAATGTCATTTAAAACTGCTTGCGGCTGTAATGTATTGTCAGATCTCGGCAATATAGATACAAACAGGACTGTACTGGCCATCGGGACTACAGGGAGTTTCCCGGTGGGCCGATGGCTCAGTGGGCTGGTTTCAGTGACAGCCTGTCAAAGTAATGGCTTTCTTGGTTCGTCCTCAACTTCACACAGTGATGTGAGAAAGATGAGAAAAATACAGAGGAGAATAAGTGAAATAGTAAAAGAGGTTAGTGAGGGCTCCTTATGTTATGCTACTTATGTTTTTTTGCACAATTGCGTAAAGTTTATATACTGTTTTTGTGCTTGTTTGCACAAATAAAGTGGGCCGGTCTGGATGAAGTCCAGGGCCAAATTTTTATCCCAGTCCAGCCCTGGATACAAATCATTGAAAAAAATGGTGTGGGTTCCCCCACAGTCCATTACCAGGCCCTTTGGGTCTGGTATGAATATTAAGGGGAACCCCTCGCCAAAAATACCAAAAAAAAGGCATAGATGTCCCCCCCAAAATCCAAACCAGGCCCTTCAGGTCTGATATTAATCCACCACTCTTCATCTGACTGAACGAAGCCTCAGCAACACGTTGTCCAGCACCAGGAAATGGTAACCTCCCAGGATCTGGAAATGTGTTACACAAACCTTTCTTCAAGGCCTCCTGAAGATGTTTCATCCTCTGCTCCCTCTGCGAAGGCAGGATGAGTTCTGCAACTTTACCCTTGTAACGTGGATCAAGAAGGGTTGCCAGCCAGTAATGTTCCCTTTCCTTGATACCACAAATCCTAGGGTCCTTTCACAGGCTTTGCAGAAAGGAGGCCATGCAGCATAAGTTTGCAGAGGCATTCGATTCTGAGTCCATTGGGTCACTAATAATCACATCATCTGTAACTACCTCCTCCCAGCCACATAAAACTCCTTGGGTTTCTGGGGACTGAAAACCATCCCTTGAAGACTGCTGCTGAGTGTTATCCTTTACATCCATGCTGACACAATCCTCCTCCTCCTCTTCTTCCTGTGTGTTTGGCAGGCCCGCAGGAATGCTATCTGGATAAAGGGGGCCTTGAGAGGTAAGGAAGTCATCCTCTTCCTCCCGCTGTTCTGTCTGAAGTGCCCTGTCCATGATCCCACAAAGCGTGTGCTCCAGCAGGAAGACTCCTGGCCTCCTGAAATGGTGACAGGAAAGTACATGCATCCTTGATCAGTAGCCGCTGCCCTTAAGCTGCCCCCTAGAGGACATCCTGCCTCATTAGAGTTGTGCCTCTTCCTCCTCCTCACTTTCCTCCTCTCTTCTCCCAGGCACCCAAGTACAGTCAGTGACCTCATCATCCTCTCCCTCCTCATCACTGAAGCAAACTTGGTAGTATGCTGCAGCTGGGGGAACCTGGCTGCCAGTTTCTTGTCCTTCTGTGGCACCCCCTCTCTCTAGGCTCACGTTACTCCCTTCCTCAACCTGGGAACCAACATCGGAGCCTTCAAATCGCTGCACATCCTCCAGCAGCATGTAACCGACACTGTGGTTGAATAATTTTGGGGACTCCTCCATGCATGATTATGGGGCTATGGAAGAAGTGACTGTGGACAAGGAGCCAGTGGAATAGGCCGTTTTGGCAGGTGCGTTGGAAGGCAAACTACTCTGAGCCTGGGTGACAGAGGATGAGGACGGCTTTGTTATCCACTCCACCAACTCTTTTGCATGTTTTGGCTCAATAACATGGCCAGCAGCAGAAAAAATGGACAAGCGTGCCCCATGGCCACCTGCAGAGGATGCACCATGTCCGCGACCACCACTGTTGACTGTAGACACAGAGGCTGCTTGCCCTATTTTAGTGCCTATGAGCATTTGCCTCTCCTTGGTGGCCTTTCGGACATGATGTATTTTTTATTTTGCAACACCACACTACACTATTATATACTTTGTACACTGCCAGAAGTGTATTAGAAACTATACACCACCGAATGCATTGTATATATAGGCTACACTAAATGCAGAGTATATATACAGTGGGGAGAACAAGTATTTGATACACTGCCGATTTTGCAGGTTTTCCTACTTACATGTAGAGATCTGTAATTTTTATCATAGGTACTCTTCAACTGTGAGAGACGGAATCTAAAAAATCCAGAAAATCACATTGTATGATTTTTAAATAATTAATTTGCATTTTATTGCATGACATAAGTATTTGATCACCTACCAACCAGTAAGAATTCCGGCTCTCACAAACCTGTTATTTTTTCTTTAAGAAGCACTTCTGTTCTCCACTCATTACCTGTATTAACTATACCTGTTTGAACTTGTTACCTGTATAAAAGTCATCTGTCCACACACTCAATCAAACAGACTCCAACCTCTCCACAATGGCCAAGACCAGAGAGTAGTGATGAGCCGAACAACCCCCGGTTCGGTTCGCAGCAGAACTTGCGAACAGGCAAAAAATTTGTTTGAACACGCAAACACCGTTAAAGTCTATGGGACACGAACATGAATAATCAAAAGTGCTCATTTTAAAGGCTTATATGCAAGTTATTGTCATAAAAAGTGCTTAAGGACCTGGGTCCTGCCCCAGGGGACATGTATTAATGCAAAAAGAATTTTTAAAAATGGCCTTTTTTTCGGGAGCAGTGATTTTAATAATGCTTAAAGTGAAACAATAAAAGTGTAATATTCCTTTAAATTTCGTACCTGGGGGGTGCCTATAGTATGAATGTAAAGGGGCGCATGTTTACCGTATTTAGAACAGTCTGACAGCAAAATGACATTTCAAAGGAACCCCGCCCCCCTCTGACAACACGGGAAAAGCCACAGGGAAGTCCCGTAAATTCTAGATGCCTCAGAGGAGTGACCCCGCCCTCCATTATATAAGAAATTTCAGAAGAAGCGAAGCGTCACACGACTGAAGACTCCCACTGAGGCGGATTGTGCGGACGGAGAAGAAGCCTGGAGGAAGATGCGGGACGAGAAGTGCAGAGGAAGAAGAAGATGGAGAAGAAGATGAATAAGAAGATGGAGGAAGAAGAAGAACACCGAAAGAACACCAGAAGAAAGAAGATGGAAGAAGAAGCCGAAAGAAGAGGAAATTAATAAAGGACTTGTCAAAATCCGTCTCTTGTGTTTTTTAAACTTTTTGACACTTTTTTTGTGAAATGGTAGGGGTACATTTGTAGACCCCCACAACCATCGGCCAAGGGTTGTGGGGAGGAGGCCGTTCTCCCCATCAACATGGTAGCTGGTAGCATGGTAGCTACCTCAAAGCCTCCCAATGTTGAGGGCATGTGGCCTGGTACGGTTCAGGAGGGGGGGCGCTCTCTCGTCCCCCCCTCTTTTCCTGCGGCCTGCCAGGTTGCATGCTTGGATAAGGGTCTGGTATGGATTTTTGGTGGGACCCCACGCCATTTTTTTTTTATTTTGGCGCGGGGTTCCCTTTAATATCAATACCAGACCTGAAGGGCCTGGTATGGAATTTAGGGGGACCCCCCACGTCATTTTTTTTTTAAATTTTGGCCTGCCTGAAATCTGACTCGGCCTGCCTGACCTCTCCAGTCTACTTGGCTGCTGTTGTTCCTGGTTCCAGTCCAGCACTCCAGTCTACTTGCCTGTTGTTGTTCCTGGTTCCTGTCCAGCACTCTAGTCTCCAGTCTACTTGCCTGCTGTTGTTCCTGGTTTCAGTCCAGCCCTCCAGTCTTCACTCTACTTGCCTGTTGTTGTTCTTGGTTCCAGTCCAGCATTCCAGTCTCCAGCCTACTCTCCAGTTCCAGTCTCCTGGTTCCTAGTTATTCCTGGACTTCTGGACTAACGGTTGATCCTGCCAGGCACTCATACCACTCCTCATTCCCCTGCCCTCTGTCTCCATTCCAGGGGGCCGTGAGTGGAAGCTGTAGGGGGGTCTCTCTCTGCAGTTCGGGCTCAAAACCACCAGGTACATGAAAAATACCATGCATATAAGCCTTTAAAATTAGCACTTTTGATTTCTCCCATAGACTTTTAAAGGGTGTTCCGCGGCTTTCGAATTTGCCGTGAACACCCCAAATTGTTCGCTGTTCGGCGAACTGGCGAACAGCCAATGTTCGAACTTGAAGCTCATCCCTACCAGAGAGCTGTGTAAGAACATTAGGGATAAAATTGTAGACCTGCACAAGGCTGGGATGAACTACAGGACAATAGGCAAGCAGTAGGGATAAGCCGAACACCCCCCCGGTTCGGTTTGCACCAGAACCTGCGAACGGATCGAAAGTTTGCGTGAACTTTAGAACCCCATTAAAATTTATGGGACTCGAACGTTCAAAATCAAAAGTGCTAATTTTAAAGGCTAAAATGCAAGTTATTGTCCTAAAAAGGGTTTAGGGACCCGGGTCCTGCCCCAGGGGACATGTATCAATGCAAAAAAAAGTTTTAAGAACGGCCTTTTTTTCAGGAGCAGTGATTTTAATGATGCTTAAAGTTAAAAAAAGTGAATTATTCCTTTAAATATCGTACCTGGGGGGTGTCTATAGTATGCCTGTGAAGTGGCACATGTTTCCTGTGTTTAGAACTGTCCCTGCACAAAATTACATTTCTAAAAGAAAAAAAGTCATTTAAAACTGCTTGCGGCTTTAATGTAATGTCTGGTCCTGGCAATATGGATGAAAATCATTGAGAAAAATGGCATGGGTACCCCCCCAAGCCCATTACCAGCCCCTTTGGGTCTTGTATGGCTATTAAGGGGAACCCTGCACTTAAATTAAAAAAAAGAAAGGCGTGGGGCCCCCAGGCCCTATATACTCAGAATACAGGAGGTGCAAACAAGACAGGGACTGTAGGTTTGTTGTTAAGTAGAATCTGTTTGTAATTTTGAACTGGTACATTTTTAAAGGGTAGCTCCAGCCAATAAATCCATTTTTAAGCTTTTTGGAAAGAATAGGGAAGGATTATCACCGCTGTAACATTTGTTTTGCTGTCTGTGCACCTCTTCAGAAGATTTCGCCTCGCTTTCTGTCCCAATGACAAATGTTTTTTGAAAATTTGGGGTTTTTAGTGAAACAAGAATTGGTGATAAAGCATCAGTGGAGAGGAAATAGGTTTTTCCCATATTAACTCTTACAGGAGAGAATTTCCCTTCCTAGGGGTAGATTTCATCTCACTTCCTGTTGTCTCCTTCCGTTTGCAAGTAGGAGTTGTTTGTAATTTGGATGTTTGAAAGTAGGGGCCTGCCCTATATACTATGCAGAAATTTGGGCCTTAGGTGTTGGTATTGCCACAACACTGTAAGCCCTCACAGTTACTCTTGGTGGGCGCTGGAATGCCCTGCTGTGAACTATTATATCAAGAATTGAAATTGCATGCCATTGTTAAACAGTGGTAGAAAAATTGAGCCATTGGTGGTGGTGGTGCTGGTGCCACAACACTGTAAGTCCTCACAGTTACTCATGGTGGGCGCAGGAATGGGCCCTGCTGTGAAATATTAGATCAAGAATTGTAATTACTTGTCCCTGTTGAACAGGGGCAGAAAAATTGAGCCTTAGGCACTGGTGCCACAACACTGCAACCCCTCACAGATACTCTAGTTGGAGCGCAGGAATGAGCCCTGCTGTAAATTATTGCATCAAAAATTGTAATTACACTCCCCTATTAAACAGGGGCTGAAAAACACTGGTGCTGGTCCCACAACACTGCAACCCCTCACAGATACAGCACAGTGGTGTAGTGGTTAGCACATTCACCTAGCAACAATAGGGTCACTGGTTCAAATCCCCATCACGACACCATCTGCCTGGAGTTTGCATGTTCTCCCTGTGCCTGCGTGGGTTTCCTCCGGGTACTCCGGTTTCCTCCCACACTCCAAAGACATGCTTGTAGGTTAATTAGATCCTGTCGAAAAATTGGCCAAATATGTGTATGTTGTAAGCGTGTCAGGACCCCATGGGGCAAAAGGACCGTGCTATACTGCAGATGAACAGCAGCAGCAAAAAAGCGCCCTGAGGCGATTCAGTTTGCATAGGTAGCGCTATACAATTCATTCATTCATTCATTCAGATACTCTAGTTGGAGCGCAGGAATGAGCCCTGCTGCAAAGTATTGCATCAAAAATTGTAATTACACGCCCCTGTTAAAAAGGGGCTGAAAAATTGGGACTTATGCACTGGTGCTGGTGCCACAACACTGCAACCCCTCACAGATACTGTAGTTGAGCGCAGCAACGAACCCTCCTGCAAAATATTGCATTAAAAATTGTAATTAGACGCCCCTGTCAAACAGGGGCTGAAAAATTGGGCCTTAGGCACTGGTGCTGGTTCCAAAACACTGCAACCCCTCACAGATACTCTAGTTGGAGCGCAGGAATGAGCCCTGCTGCAAAGTATTGCATCAAAAATTGTAATTACAGGCCCCTGTTAAACAGGGGCTGAAAAATTGGGCCTTAGCCACTGGTGGCGGTGCCCAGAACCAAAAAGGTTCTTACAAGCTATCAGCATGATCATTGAGGAGGAAGAGGATAGTCACTCAGCATAACAGGATAGTCACTCAGCGTCAGCATAGGCAGTCTTGAAGGGATCTGACATTTCAAAAAAACATTTTTTTGGTTACATCAGCAACAGGTGCTTGGTAGCTGGTGGTGATCCAAGACTGATTCATTTTTATGAAGGTCAGTCAATCGACCGAGTCGGTGGGCAGGCACACCCTGTGATCAGTTACAAATCCTCCAGCAGCACTGAATGTGCGTTCTCAAAAAACGCTGGATGCAGGACAGGCCAGTAGCTCAATTGCATACTGTGCAAGCTGTGGCCAGTGATCCATCCTTAAGACCCAGCAACCCAGAGGATTTTCGGTGGGAAAGGTGTCCAAGTCTGATCTTGCCCCTACGTTTTACTGCACCATGTAAAACAGACGCTGGCAATGGTTGCTGGAACCGATCATACCTTGGGGCTGCGGACTAAAAAATTGTCTGAACGCATCGGTCAGACGGCCACCTTCTCCCCTGCACCCAATTTTACTGACCGAAGCCTCAGCAACACGTTGTCCAGGAACAGGAATTTGTAACCTCCCAGTCTCTGGAAACGCGTTGCACAGACCTTTCTGCGAGGCCTCCCGAAGATATTTCATCCTCTGCTCCCTCTGTGACGGCAAGATAAGGTAATGTCTTTCAGAAAGACATGTGGACTGTGCACTGTATGTTTTGTAGTGCTATATACAGACTTTTTTAACAAATAGGTTGAAAATCTCAACTGTGTGTTTACATTAGAGGGTTGGCAGGTTACAAAGATTCAGAACCTCTATTGTGAATTTTGCAGTTGAATTTCCTCAAAAAGGTTATATCTACGGAGGCTTTCTTTAAGTAAGCAGCAGCAGGGAGCCTGAAGTATATGTTCCAGCATCTTAAAGAGGTGTGTTCCAGGATCACAAGATTACTGATAAGGGAGTGCAATAGACTGGAGTACTACAGCTATGCTTGGATGAAAAATCAAATTACTGAGCAGATGTTCTTAGTTTTCCAGACTGAATGACGCCCCGGTGGCAACACCCTGCACTCACATACAAACATTAAGAAAATGGCTCTGATGCCATCACATCAGCCCTGCTCTCTGCATCATTGAGGACCACCCACTACTGGAAAAGAGGCGAAAAGGAAGAGGACCCTGCACATCACGTTACCATCCTGAAGACATCTGAAATAAGTCCGTGGGATACGATCCACGTTTGTTTTGCCTCATATTTTCGGGTTCGTTATCATCCAAGGAACACAGCTTTGTGGAAGCCACTTCATCAACGTTGCCCTCCTGGGCCACCTACAGTCCAGCACCACCCAAGCTTGTCTGACTCCACCTGGCGTACGCCTTGTTGAGTCCATCGAGTCCGGTAAGCCTTTTCACTTTCAGTGGTGGTGTGTGGGCTTTCTCTCCAGATGGTTTACATCCTTGAAGAGATCTGTCCCAGGGGATTTTGAGAAAAGATTCTTTTCCCAAGGATATCTTGCCTTTGGATACATGCATTTTGAACTGTCAGTCCATAGACTTTACATCTGATTTTTCTTTAAAAGCGCTACACTTATTTTGGTTTCTGATATTGATTACACTTGCTGGTTGTGTTAGCTGCTCATTTGTCCTTTCTGGTAGCGCAGAATCATTGTGTATATTTATATGTTGCAAATAGCAGTAGTGCGATCTGATGCACTCGTCTCAAAAAAGACCCAAACCAAAGAACTTTTGGAATAACGCGCAGAGACAGCAGCGCCCTGCACATGCGGAGCTCTGCGATGTGATGCAGTCAGTGTGCTGCCCTTAAGCTGGCTCCTAGAGGGCATCCTGCCTCTTTGGAGATGTGCCTCCTCCTCCGCCTCCTCCTCCTCCTCCTCTCTCCTATCAGGCACCCACGTTGAGTCAGTTACTTCCTCATCATCCCCTCCCTCCTCATCACTGGAGCAAACCTGGCAGTGTGCTGCAGCTGGAGGAACATGACTGCCAGATTGCTGTCCTTCTTGGGCACCCCCTCTCTCTGGGCTCACGTTACTGCCTTCCTCTAGCTGGGTATCATCATCGGAGCCTTCAAAACGCTGGGCATCCTCCTGGAGCATGTACCCAACACTGTGGTCAAACAGTTCTGGGGACTCCTCAGGAGTACATGGTGGGGCTAGGGAAGGAGTGACTGATGCCATTGAGCCAAGGAAAGAGGCCACGTTGGCAGCTGGTTTGCCAGACAAAGTACCCTGAGCCTGGGTGAGAGAGGATGAGGAGGATGAGGACGGCTTGGTCATCCACTCTACCAAGTCTTCGGCATGTTGCTCAACACAGCCAGCTGTCGAAAAAAAGGACAAACGTGTTCCACGGCCACGTGCTAATGAAGATGCACCATGTCCACGACCAGCACTGTTGCCTCCAGACACAAAGCCTGCTTGTTCTCTTTTATTGGCTTGTGACTGTCTGCCTCTCCTTGTTGGCCTTCCAGACATACTAATGGCCTGCAGTGAGATGTAGCTGCACAAATCTGGGATGTATATATATACTGATTATACTGCAGCTAGCAGAATCAACTGCCTCCCTGTAGTATTATTAGTATGAAAACACCACCAATTGTCTTCAGGTAACTTTAGGTGCACACTTTGCAAAGGGCACAGTACACTAACTGTAAATACTGCAGCTGCCTGCCTGTGGTATTAATAGGATCAGAACACCAGCAATTGTCTTCAGGTAGCTTTAGGTGCACACTGTGCAGAGGACACAGTACACTAACTGTAAATACTGCAGCTGCCTGCCTATGGTATTAATAGGATCAGAAGAACACCAGCAATTGTCTTCAGGTAGCTTTAGATGCACACTGTGCAGAGAAAACAGTACACTAACTGTAAATACTGCAGCTGCCTGCCTGTGGTATTAATAGGATCAGAAGAACACCAGCAATTGTCTTCAGGTAGCTTTAGGTGCACACTATGCAGAGGACACAGTACACTAACTGTAAATACTGCATCTGCCTGCCTGTGGTATTAATAGGATCAGAACACCAGCAATTGTCTTCAGGTAGCTTTAGGTGCACACTGTGCAGAGGTACACTAATTGTAAATACTGCAGCTGCCTGCCTGTGGTATTAATATGATCAGAAGAACAGCAGCAATTGTTTTCATCTAGCTTTAGGTGCACACTGTGCAAAGGACACAGTACACTAACTGTAAATACTGTAAATACTGTATAAACACCTGCCTGCCTGTCAGTATATTAGGAAGAGAATAACAGGAACTAGCTAAACTGAATACAGCGTATATATATACTGTATATATATATATATATATATATATATATATATATATATATATATATATATATATATATATATATATATATATATATATATATATATATCACACAGGTTGCATATATATACACAATACACTGTAAGTGCAGCTAACTGACTTGCCTGCCTACTCTATCTAACTTAAATCAAATGACACTGTCTCTCTGTCTATCTCTCTCCGCCGCAACACACTACACAAGGCCGCAACGCAGGCGGCCTTATATAGTGTGGGGAGTGTACTAAACCCCCTGAGCCATAATTGGCCAAAGCCACCCTGACTCTGGCCAATTACGGCTCTCTGTACAGACGGCGCTGTGAATGGCCAAGCATGCAGGTCATAGCGCATGCTTGGCCAATCATCAGCCAGCAATGCACTGCGACGCCACAGTGAATTATGGGCCGTGATGCCCCACTCAAATTTGGCACGAACGGCCCATAACATTCGCAATTCGATGAAAAACCAAACAGGCGATGTTCGAGTCGAACATGGGTTAGACTCAAACTCGAAGCTCATCCTTAGCAAGCAGCTTGGTGAGAAGGCAACAACTGTTGGCGCAATTATTAGAAAATGGAAGAAGTTCAAGATGACAGTTAATCTCTCTCAGTCTTGGGCTCCATGCAAGATCTCACCTTGTGGGGCATTTATGATCATGAGGAAGGTGAGGGATCAGCCCCGAACTACACGGCAGGACCTGGTCAATGACCTGAAGAGAGCTGGAAACACAGTCTCAAAGAAAACCATTAGTTACACACTACGCTATCATGGATTAAAATCCTGCAGCGCACGCAAGGTCTCCCTGCTCAAGCCAGCGCATGTCCAGGCCCGTCTGAAGTGTGCCAATGACCATCTGGATGATCCAGAGGAGGAATTGGAAAAGGTCATGTGGTCTGATGAGACAAAAATAGAGCTTTTTGGTCTAAACTCCACTCGCCATGTTGGGAGGAAGAAGAAGGATTAGTACAACCCCAAGAATACCATCCCAACCGTGAAGCATGGAGGTGGATACATCATTCTTTGGGGCTGCTTTTCTGCAAAGGGGACAGGACGACTGTACTGTATTGAGGGGAGGAGTGATGGAGCTATGTATCGCGAGATCTTGGCCAACAACCTCCTTCCTTCAGTAAGAGCATTGAAGATGGGCCGTGACTGGGTCTTCCAACATGACAACGCCCTGAAACACACACCCAGGGCAACTAAGGAGTGGCTCCGTAAGAAGCATCTCAAGGTCCTGGAGTGGTCTAACCAGTCTCCAGACCTGAACCCAATAGAAAATCTTTGGAGGGAGCTGAAAGTCCATACTCCCCAGCGGCAGACCCGAAACCTGAAGGATTTGGAGAAAGTCTGTATGGAGGAGTGGGCCAAAATCCCTGCTGCAGTGTGTGCAAACTTGGTCAAGAACTACAGGAAACGTATGATCTCTGTAATTGCAAACAAAGGTTTCTGTACCAAATATTAAGTTCTGCTTTTCTGATGTATCAAATACTTATGTCATGCAATCAAATGCAAATTAATTACTTAAAAATCATACAATATGATTTTCTGGATTTTTGTTTTAGATTCAGTCTCTCACAGTTGAAGAGTACCTATGATAAAAATTACAGACCTCTACATGCTTTGTAAGTAGGAAAGCCTGCAAAATCAGCAGTGTAGCAAATACTTGTTACCCCCACTGTATATATACACTAGACTGTATATATATATATATTTTAATACACCACCTGAAGTGTATTAGATACTGTGTACGCTGCCTGAAGTGTATTAAAACTGTACACACTCTATTAGATACTGTGTGCATCGCCTGCACTGTATTAGAAACTGTACAACGGCTGCACTGTATTGTATACTGTGTACACCACCAGAAGTGTAGTAGAAACTGTACAAACTGTATTAGATACTGTGTACACTGCATGATGTGTATTAGAAACTGTACATATTGTATTAGATACTGTGTACACCACTTGCACTGTATTAAAAACTGTACAACAGCTGCACTGTATTGTATACCCGCTTCAGCCCTGTAAGATTTTACCCCCTTCCTGACCAGAGTGTTTTTTGCGATTTGGCATTGCGTCACTTTGACTGACAATTGCGCGGTCATGCAACGTGGCTCCCAAACAAAATTGACGTCCTTTTTTTCCCACAAATAGAGCTTTCCTTTTGGTGGTATTTGATCGCCTCTGTGAATTTTATTTTTTACATTTTGCTATAATAAATATCCCCCAAAATATATAAAAAACATTCTTTTTCCTCAGTTTAGGCCGATCGTATTCTTCTACATATTTTTGGTAAAAAAAATCGCCATAAGCGTTTATTGATTGGTTTGCGCAAAAGTTATAGCGTTTACTAAATAGGGGATAGTTTTATGGCATTTTTATTAATAATTTTTTTTTTTACTAGTAATGGCGGCGATCAGCAATTTTTATTGTGACTGCGACGTTATGGCGGACATGTCGGACATTTTTGACACATTTTTGGGACCATTGTCATTTATACAGCTATCAGTGCGATTAAAAATGCACTGATTACTGTGTAAATGACACTGGCAGTGAGGGGGATAACCACTAGGGGGCGGGGAGGGGTTAAGTGTGTCCTAGGGGAGTGATTACTAACTGTAGGGGGATGGGCTAGCAGTGTCATTACTCTGATCACAGCTCCCGATGACAGGGAGCTGTGATCAGTGACACTTGTCACTAGGCAGAACGGGGAGATGCTGTTTACATCAGCATCTCCTCGTTCGTCCTCTCCGTGAGGCGATCGCGGGTATCCCTGCGGTTATCGAGTCCGCGGGACCCGCGACCCGACTCACGGAGCCCCTGGCCGGCACGCGCACGCACCGCCGGCGGCGCACACGCAATGGCACGGCGGGGAATTCAAATGGACGTACAGGTACGCCCATTTGCCCAGCCGTGCCATTCTGCCGACGTACATCGTCGTGCGCCGGTCAGGAACCGGATACTGTGTACACCACCAGAAGTGTATTTGATACTGCACACACTGTATTAGATACTGTGTACACCACCTGCACTGTATTAGAAACTGTACAATGGCTGCACTGTATTTTATACTGTATACAGCACCAGCAGTGTAGTAGAAACTGTACACACTGTATTAGATACTGTATACACCGCCTGCACTGTATTAGAAACTGTACAACGGCTGCACTGTATTGTACTGTATACTGTGTACACTGCCTGAAGTGTCTTAGAAACTATACACCACAAATGCACTGTATATATAGGCTACACTGAATGCAGAGTATATATATATATATATATATATATATATATATATATATATATATATATACAGATATCTATCTATCTATCTATCTATCTATCTATCTATCTATCTATCTATCTATCTATCTATCTATCTACATATATATATATAAGTGTATTATATACTGTACACCGCTAAATTCACTGCATATATACGCTACACTGAATGCAGAGTATATATATATATATATATATATATATATATATATATATATATATATACACACACATACATACACTAGACTGTATATATACTGTATATATTAATACACTGCCTGAAGTGTATTAGAAATAGTACACCACCGAATGCACTGCATATATAGGCTACACTGAATGCAGAGTAATATATATGTATATATATATATATATACCCGTATATATATTGTGACAGTATGCAAGGTGAGGTCATCGATAATCAATATATTTCACCCTTGCATTTGTTCTATTGTCAGAGACTGAACCGGAATCCGGCCCAGATTTTTCCAGCCTCTGTTGCAGGCTTGGTTCCGGTCCGGGTCTTGTGTTCCACTTGAGTCCATGCTCAGGTGGACTTTAAATGACCAGGAAGAGAGCACAGTAGTGCTCTGGCCTGAGACTCAGAAGGGAATCTGAGGTAGAGGAGCCCTGTTTGTTTGGACTGAAAACGAAGATTTGCTTTTCCTCATGTTTTGTGAATGATGGGGACCAGCCCCACACCGTATAGAGAGCAGGGTACTGTTTAGTTTAGAGTCGGATGGCAAGGATTTTTTTTACTGTTTTGTTTATTTTTTTTACTTTGCAAACCACCTGTAAATAAAGCTGGCAATCCGTCAGATTTTAAAGAAACTGCCTGTATGCTGACCTTCATTTTGAGAAAAGGTGATCCTTGCATTCCACGGAAACTGGAAGTAGCGTCACTGGACAGCAGATGTCCTTGATGACGCCCTGGAGGAGGGGCGAAACGCGTCGGCGTAATTTCCGGTATACTGAACCAGTGACGCTACTTCCGGTTTCCGTGGAACGCACGTTGCTAGCGTAAACCCAGAAACAAGCTGATGCCTGTTTTTATCTACTGTCTCGTGAGTGACACAAGTTAACAGCGCAGTGTATTACATAAACGGCAGTACCTCACAGATGTTTTTTCTCTCTTTTTTCCTCAATATAATTGAAAATCCTGGATCCCCCTGTGAATACCTTTTGGAAATTTGGATCTTTATTCCATGCCTTCCTGCACCTGTAAGCCTGTTTGACCCCTGGACTGCAAAGCTGAGGGTCTACGAACTTTGGTGAGTAGGGGCGCAAGAGGGGAGATCATGTTGTCAGAAGCACCGATCCAGTTAAATTTGGAAATACCCAGCACATTTTTGCAAGATTTTTTCCAATATTGTGTGACTTTTTCAGCGCCTTAATCTTGTTATGTTCATGTATATTTATATGTTTGAAGCACCCAGCACTTTACACAAATTTTTATATTGCCTAGTATGTTACATTGTGTTATACCATTCCGTCAGCGCTGTTATCACCCATATACTTTTATCACTAAGGTTTTAGCACCTTTGCAGCAGCAGCTATGGTCTTATAATTTTCTACATTCTTCTTTTTTCCATTAAGCGCAAGTTTTAGTTTTTTTTTTGTGATTCTGGTAGTGTGGTGACCCTAGTCAGGGATGATTGTGTAAACCCCACAAAACTACACCCAGTACTATTGGGGTAATTTGCATCCATGGGGACACTCAGGACTACCAGACAGTGGTGGTTGAGGTTGATACCCCCTGGGGAAGTGTAACACATTCAGTGGGGGTGATACCTTCGCTACTTCATGAAGCTTTAGCTTTAGTGGGGAGAGATTTTCCCCATTTTTGGAATTAATGGTAGAGCAAAGGGAGGCTGGTAGGTAGAGCTCCCCCTGCTGGAGAAGCACGGGAACTCTCACCAGACACTTTTTGCCAAAAGGAAGGGGATGCTGTTGGTGGGATCAAGGAAGTCATGGACGGGGAGCCGGAGGACCTGGAAGCTAGCTCCCAGCCCAGGGGTAACGAACAGGAGAACACCTCTGACCATGACAATGAGAGTAGCCAGAATGTGGTACCAGACTTATAGGTCAGAAGAGAGGATTTCTGTACCAAGCAACTCCGAGATGCCACACTCATGAGAGCCAGAGAAAACGTTAAGATGGGAAACCGGTGGATCCTAATTGGGGGGTGTCTCTCCCCATGGCCCTTAAAAACAGTTTACTGTATCAGGTGGTAAAACGGGGAGAGAACGTTGTAGAACAGCTACTGGTTCCCAAACCCTTCCGTAGGGTGGTTCTAGACCTGGCCCATGGTCATGTAATGGGGGGACATCTTGGTATCGAAAAGACCAAGGAGAGAATCGCCCAGAGATTTTTCTGGCCCGGGTTGTATGTAGATGTCAGGGAGTACTGTGAATCTTGCCCCGAGTGCCAAATGTCGGCACTGTTGCCACATTTTCGCAGTCCCCTTGTTCCTCTACCAATAATCGAGGTCCAGTTTGAGAGAATTGGCATGGACCTGGTGGGGCCAGTAGTGAAGTCTGCCCGGCGTCATCAGCATATTTTGGTAATCCTGGACTATGCGATGCACTATCCTGAGGCCATTCCCTTGCGTAACACCTCAGGTAAGGCTATCACCAAGGAGCTAGTCCAGGTGTTTAGTCGAGTGGGGATCCCAAAAGGTATCTTAACCGATCAGGGCACCCCAGTTATGTCCAGGGTTACCAAGGAACTGTGTAAGCTATACAAAATCTCCAATCTCTGTACCTCTGTCTACCACCCCCAAACAGCTGGTCTTGTCAAAAGATTTAATAAAACTTTGAAAAGTATGCTGAAAAAGGTGGTCGACAAAGATGGGAGTAACTGGGATTTTTTGCTATCTTATCTCATGTTTGCCATACATGAGATTCCACAGGCATCCACAGGCTATTCCCCCTTTGAGCGCTTGTATGGTAGACATCCCAGGGGGCTACTAGATGTAGCCAAAGAAACATGGGAAGGAGAGGCCACCCCATATAGAAGCATCATAGAGCATGTCTCCTTGATGCAGGATCGAATTGCAGCTGTCCTGTCCCTGATACAAGAACATATGGAGCAAGCCCAGGAGGCTCAGAGGAGGGTCTGTGATCGGGGTGCCAAGGTTCGTACTTTCAGTCCCTGGGACAGAGTGTTGGTACTGGTGCCCACGGTGGAAAGCAAGTTCCTAGCCAAGTGGCAGGGTCCCTTTGAGGTTGTCGAAAGGGTGGGGGAGGTAAGCTATAAAGTCTACCAGCCAGGGAAAAGGAAACCACGCCAAATTTATCATGTGAACCGCTTAAAGCCCTGGAAGGACAGAGAGACTTTACTGGCCGCATCCCCGCCTCCCTCAGACCGGGTACCGGTGACACCTGACGTCCCCATAACGGATTCCCTGTCCATGGCACAACAAAGTGATGTTAGGGCATTTGTGTACAAAAATAGAGACTTTTTCTCCCCCTTACCCAGACTGACCAACGTGATCCAGCATGACATAGTGACAGAACTCGGGGTTCATGTAAATGTAAAGCCATGTAGAATCCCAGAGGCCAGGCGAGAGGCAGTTGCGAAGGAAATCAAAAATATGTTAGAGTTGGACGTGATAGAAGAGTCCCACAGTGAGTGGTTGAGCCCCATAATGCTGGTCCCAAAACCTGATGGCACTATCAGGTTTTGTAACGACTTTAGGAAACTCAACAGTGTGTCTAAGTTCGATGCATACACAATGCCTCAGGTCGACGAACTTGTGGACAGGTTGGGACAGGCTTGCTACATAACAACCCTAGACCTAACGAAAGGCTATTGGCAAATACCGCTAACTGAATTGGCCAAGGAGAAGACCACCTTTTCCACTCCTGAGGGCTCGTTTCAGTACAAGCGGATGCGTTTTGGTCTCATGAAGCCCCTGCATCATTCCAGCGAATGATGGACAAAAATTGAGACCACATCGCCTGTATGCAGCTGCTTATTTGGACAATGTGGTCATCCACAGCCCAGATTGGGAATCACACCTGCCCCGAGTACAAGCAGTGGTAGATTCTCTTAGGAAAGCAGGTCTCACGGCCAAGCCAAAAAAAGTGTGCCATAGGCCTGAAGGAGGCCTAATACCTTGCGTACATTATTGTCAGGGGACTGGTCAAGCCTCAGACCAATAAGGTTGAGGCAATTCAAAAATGGCCCCAACCGGTCATCGATAATCAATATATTTCACCTTGCATTTGCTCTATTGTCAGAGACTGAACCGGAATCCGGCCCGGATTTTTCCAGCCTCGGTGGCAGGCTTGGTTCTGGTTCGGGTCTTGTGGTCCACTTGAGTCCATGTTCAGGTGGACTTTAAATGACCAGGAAGAGAGCACAGTAGTGCTCTGGCCTGAGACTCAGAAGGGAATCTGAGGGAGAGGAGCCCTGTTTGTTTGGACTGAAAATGAAGGTTTGCTTTTCCTCATGTTTTGTGGGTGAAGGGGACCAGCCCCACACCGTATAGAGAGCAGTGTACTGTTTAGTTTAGCGCCGGACGGCAAGGATTTGTCTTACTGTTTTGTTTATTTTTATGACTTTCAAGCCACCTGTAAATATATATATATATATATATATATATATATATATATATATATATATATATATATATATATATATATATATATATATATATATTGTAGCAGAGCGTCCCAGAGAGAGCCAGGAAAAGTCCTGTTCGGCGTTTATACATCTCCCAGGCTCCTCTCATACAGGTTCAGGGATCTCTGATCAATGGTCCAGTTCAGGTCTTGGTCCTCTCCCCCGGGCTAATTTAAGCTCACCTGAGCAGACAGCCTTTGCTCTTGGCCTGGGATACTCAGACAACTTCTGTGTAGGAGAGCAAAAAGGTATGTGGAAGCTGACAAGCTGTAGGCTTGCTCAGCCTGGTAGTTAGGATCTGTAAATATTGTTTAGTTAGTGCCGAGACACGGCTAGGTTTTGTTTTGGCTATTTTTGTTCCTATTTGGTTTTTTTTGGAACACTGTACAGAACCTGTATATAGACTTGTATATATCACAAATAAACACCGCACTGTTTGTCACTATTTCACTGGATTTGGTATCTGTGCCTGAAAGACTGCTCATCCCAGGGAGCTTTGTACCTGCTACCTGTCCCCCAGGTTACATATGGTGGAGACTGCGATCAGCTGTAGTAAGTTACTACTTAAAAGGCCAGTACCTAGAGTGACTAAACATGGAGGAAATCCTAAAACAATTGGTGATATCCAATGCTGCACAGCAACAATCCAATGCTGCACAGCAACAAGCAAACGCTGCACTGCATCAAGCAAACGCTATACAGCAGCAAACAAACGCTATCGCACAGGAGCAAACCAAGGCGCTGTGCCAACAGATTGGTGCTGTACAGGAACTATCGCAGAGGCTGTTTGAACAGCTAGCCACTGATGCAAAAGAGGATAGGAAAACCCTGGCTGCAGTTGTGGAGATGCTAGCGCAGTGATCACCTGCTAAAGTTAATGTTGTTGAAGACAAGCCCTCAGCCATCCATGTGAGTCGCTTTCTTTCTAAGATGACTGCAGATGATGATCCAGAGGCCTTTCTCTTAACGTTTGAATGGACCGCTGAGAGGGAAAGTTGGCCCAAAACCCAGTGGGCAGTACTGGTCGCCCCCTTGCTGTCTGGAGAATCCCAGAAGGCCTACTATGATTTGGAGTCAGCAGAAGTAGGAGACTATGAAAAGGTCAAGCGGGAAATCCTGGTGCGACTTGGTGTCACCTTGGCAGCTCGAGCACAGCGGGTCCACAGCTGGTTCTTCCAAGACGAGAGGCCCCCAAGATCGCAGATGTTCGACCTAATTCATTGGTGAGGAAATGGCTACAGCCGGAGTTCCTGTCTGGGACACAAATAGTGGAGCGTGTGGTCATGGACTGGTTCCTGAGGTCACTACCAGTTCCCCTGCAGAAGTGGGTGAGTCAAGGAGACCCCCAACTCGGCGGACAACCTCCTGGAACTCGTTGAAAGGTACTTTGCTGCAGAGAGCCTGGTCACCACCCCTAC
The DNA here is from genome assembly GCA_037952925.1 of Lithobates clamitans. NCBI lineage: Eukaryota > Metazoa > Chordata > Amphibia > Anura > Ranidae > Lithobates > Lithobates clamitans. The sequence continues at coordinate 4,727,174 of JBBGZY010000434.1, read as the reverse complement.
AGCCGCACAGACTTTCCACCCAAAGCCACGGTCTCCCCAGGCAACTGGTAAGACTGTTCCAGGGGAAGTGGGTGGTAAGCATGGCAAGGAAATAGGGGGGAGGATTTTTGGTGCCAGGACTGAAGTTTGGCGTCCCAAACAAGGGAAGCTACTGCCTGTCATCAAACCAAACTGGGGAAACATCAGGTGTTTTCGTTTGCAAGAACTGGGACATGTTGCAGCAAACTGTCCATTGACAGATGAACCAATGCAGTGTGATCTATCTATTAGAAGCCAGTCTATGTTTGCTGCTTTTTCATGCGCTGCAGCACCAAGTATGGGAAAACACATGTGCCAAATAATAATAAGCCAATTACGGCCTTGCTGGACTCTGGAAGTCTAGTGACTTTGGTTACAGCTGAGATGGTTGAAACTGTGAATTTGCATGCTAAAAAAGTTGCTGTGATCTGTGTACATGGGGATATCCGCGAGTATCCTATAGCCACTGTTCACTTTAAAACTGGCTTAGGTACGGTGACCCATCCGGTCGGACTTGTGCCCCATTTGCTGCACGAGGCCATCGTTGGTAGGGACTTCCCTAAGTTTTGGGATCATTCCGACCCGGTCGCAGTAGCTGACTCAGTGACAGAGCCAGAACTCCTGGCCGCTACTGACAATATGGGTTCAGGGGACTCTTCTCAGGGCTCCCCGGGTTTTCCTTTCTCAGTTATGGCAGGAGAGCTGGAGGAGCCTGAGGAGGTCCCCACAACCAGTGGAGCTGGACAGCCATCTGCTGAATCTAAGCCTACATTGGAGTTTGCTGACCTTAATGTAAACAAGGAAAATTTTGGTACCGAGCAGAGAAAAGACCCAACCCTTGCCAGGGCCTGGTAAAATGTAATGGTGATTAATGATGTACCTGTCGAATCAGGGGACAGGCTCTGTTTTCCTTATTTTAGCAGCAATGAGGATTTACTGTATCGTGTATGTAAAAAAAATGATGAAGTGGTTGAACAGTTGGTGGTCCCTAAGCCATTCAGACGGGTGGTGTTGGAACTTGCCCATGGGCACTTGCTAGGAGGTCATTTAGGGGTTGAGAAAACGACTGAAAGGGTGTTGCGCAGGTTTTATTGGCCCGGGATACAGAAGGATATTGAGAATTATTGTCAATCCTGTCCTGTGTGTCAGATGTCAGCCCCACTACAGCACTTCTGAAGTCCTTTAGTACCCTTGCCCATTATTGTAGTGCCCTTTGAGTGGATTGCCATGGACCTTGTGGGTCCACTCCCCAAGTCTGCCCGAGGTCATCAGCATATCCTTGTAATCATGGATTATGCTACCCGTTACCCCAAGGCCATTCCCTTACGCACCACGTCTGCTAAAAACATTGGTGTTCAGTCATGTTGGTGTTCAGTCATGTTGGAATCCCTAAAGAAGTCCTTACAGACCAGGGCACCCCATTTATGTCACGAATAACTAGAGAGCTGTGCAAGTTATTTAAGGTGTTGCAATTGCGAACCTCGGTGTACCATCCTCAAACGGATGACTTGGTGGAACGCTTCAATAAGACATTAAAGAGCATGTTAAAGTGGTGTTCCGGCCGAAATTATACTTTTTAAATAAAAATACCCCTATAATACACAAGCTTAATGTATTCTAGTAAAGTTAGTCTGTAAACTAAGGTCTGTTTTGTTAGTTTATAGCAGTAGTTTGTTATTTTGTAAACTTACAGCAGGCTGTGGCCATCTTAAGTGTGGGCATCTGAAGCCAGACTGTATTTCTTCCTGGATCTCATCCTTGCAGATCTCGCACAAGCAGTGTAATAGGTTTCAGGTCAGGTTTCCATAGCAACGGCAGTGTCAGAGGAAGTTGATACCCTTTCCCAGAAGGCATTGCAAACAGGAAATGATGCGATGGGCCGCGGCCAGGGAGGAGAAAGTGAAAAATGAATACAGCACATATACAGTAGGTGTTGAGAAAAAAAAATAAAAATATCCAATTCTTTTACAGTGCACAGTTTAGTGAGGGATGCTGAAGAGTTGTAAAAGTGGGTCGTTGACAAGGATGGGAAAAACTTGGACTTCCTGATACCATACTTGATGTTTGCCATCAGGGAGGTTCCCCAGTCCTCCACGGGGTACTCTCCATTTGAGTTGCTTTATGGGAGACACCCTCGGGGACTCTTAGACATAGCCAAAGAAACTTGGGAGGGGGAGCAGACACCCCATAAAAGTTTCATTGAGCATATCGCTCAAATGCAGGATTGCAGGATTGCAGCAATAATGCCGATGGTAAAAGAACACTTACTGCAGGCCCAAGCAGCCCAACAGAGGATATACAACAGGGGGGCCCAACTCCATGTTTTCTCACCTGGTGACAGGGTCCTTGTGTTAGTTCCCACTGTTGAGAGCAAGTTCCTGGCTAAGTGGCAGGGTCCCTTTGAAGTAATTGAAAGAGTTGGGGAGGTCAATTACAAGGTATATCAACCAGGGAAAAGGAAGCCCGAACAGATTTACCACATAAACCTGTTAAAGCCCTGGAAGGATAGACTGGCGTTAACTGCAAGGTCCCTCCCGGTAACGCCTAAGGGTACTGAGTCCCCTCTGATCCCTGAGGTCACGATTCCAGACGCCCTGTCATATTCTCAAAAGCAGGAAACTAGAGAATTCCTAATAAGAAATAGAGAGAAATTTTCAGAGTTACCTGGCACGACTTCAGCAGTTCAGCATGATATTGTTACTGAAACTGGGGTCTGTGTCAAGCTCAAACCATACCGAATTCCTGAAGCGAGGAGAAAGGACATCAGTGAGGAAGTTAAAAGAATGTTGGAGCTAGATGTCATTGAGGAATCCAATAGTGACTGGTCTAGCCCCATCGTGTTAGTCCCAAAACCGGATGGCACTTGGAGGTTCTGTAATGACTTCAGGAAGCTTAATGCAGTGACAAAGTTTGACTCGTACCCAATGCCCAGAGTGGACAGGCTCGCCTGTCTGCTACGTGGAAGTCTGACAGTATCGGACAGCCATGTCCGAGCCCGAGCAGGGGACCTCCCCCATGGAGGAACTGTGTAGACACCTGGCGGGTCTTACACAAGCCGTGAAGAGCCTCCAGGAAGGCTACACAAGGTTGGAAGAACAAGTCCAAGTCCTGTCGGCTCCAACCCGTCCGCAAGCCTCCTCATCGGCCGGAGCAACATCCGCACCCTCAGTAGTTATGCTACCCCCAGAGCCTAGGGTAACCATACCCGAGAGGTTTACCGGTGACCGCAGTAAATTCTGGGCCTTTCGCAATGCCTGCGAACTATACTTTGCCCTGCAACCCCGCACCTTCTCCTTGGAGGCAACCAAGGTGGGCTTCGTAATCTCCCTCTTATCAGGTGAACCACAGACCTGGGCTCATCGCCTCCTGGAGCAGAAATCTGGAGCTCTGGACAACCTTGATGCTTTCTTTACCATCATGTCCCAGTTGTATGAGGATCCCCAGGTGACAGCGACTGCTGAAGCCGCCTTGCACGCCCTTCAACAAGGGCGTAGAGCTGTGGTGGAATTTAGGCGGTAGAGCTCCGACACAGGTTGGAATGATGCGGCCTTACGTTACCAATTCCGCATGGGATTGTCTGATCCTCTGAAGGATGAGTTAGCACGGGTCGGTGTACCCCAAACCCTGGATGAACTCATCAACCTGTCTATCCAGATCGACCGACGCCTCAGAGAGCGCCGCTCCGAGAGGTCTTCCAGCCAATTCCACCCTACCTGGATGTTACCCAAGGTTCCAAGCTCTCCCAGCCAGTCCTTCCCGGCACCGGCCGCACCGGTTCTTGATACCTTTGAGCCAATGCAACTCGGTCTGTTCCGTCCCTCTCTCAATCCAGAAGAACGCCAACGCCGAAGAGTTAACAACCTCTGCATGTACTGCGGGGAGCCTGGACACTATGTGAGGTCTTGTCCAAACAAGACACGTAAGTCACCTAAGTCGCTGCCAATATCTTCAATTTGTGCTTCTGCTCTCTCTAAACCTGCTAATCATCTTGCTCTCTCTATCACCCTACAGCTCTCAGGAAAGACTATGCCAGCTACAGTCATAATTGATTCAGGAGCCTGCAGCTGTTTCATTGACCTAACCTTCGCTGCCAACCATCACATCCCTCTCCAGTCTAAAGTTCGGGGACTTTCTGTACACCTCGCTGATGGCTCCTCTCTTCGTTCCGGTCCCGTCACGCAGGAAACCATCCCTTTGTTAGCCACCATGGGCTCTAACCATCAAGAACTCCTGCGCCTGGATGCCATCTCCTCTCCTCTTTTCCCCATCATACTTGGGATGACATGGTTACAGGCCCATAACCCCAGCGTTGACTGGTCTAGTGGAGAAGTCAAGTTCCTTTCTGACTATTGCCGGCAACACTGTCTTCATACCAGTCCTGCTGAGACTACCCGACTACTCTGTTTAGACGCTGAGTCCGAGTTACAATAGTTGGTCCCTGCACCCTACTGGGACTTTCTGGACGTTTTCAGTAAGAAAGGAGCAGAGATTCTACCTCCCCACAGGCCTTACGATTGCCCAATCGAGCTATTACCTGGAGCAGAAGTTCCCTTTGGGAGGATTTTCCCACTAACTGAGCAGGAGTTGGACACCTTAAAAATATATATATCGATGAGAACCTGAAGAAGGGATTTATCCGTCCATCTACCTCTCCGGCCGGGGCTGGTATATTCTTCGTGGAGAAAAAGGACCATTCCTTACGTCCTTGTATTGATTATTGGGAGGTGAACAAAGTAACAATCAAGAATCGTTACCCTTTGCCTTTAGTGCCTGAACTTTTCCAGAGATTGGGATCCGCAGTGATCTTTTCCAAGTTAGATATCCGTGGTGCCTACAACTTGATCTGTATTCGTGAAGGAGATGAGTGGAAGACAGCTTTTCGCACCAGATTTGGGCATTACGAATACCTTGTTATGCCCTTCGGCCTGTGCAACGCACCTTCTACGTTCCAACACTTTGTTAATGACATTTTTCGTGACTTCTTGGATCTATATGTTATTGTCTACTTAGACGATATTTTGATCTTCTCCTCCTCAGTCTCAGATCATCGCAGGCACGTCAGAAATGTGTTGGCTCGTCTCAGGCAGCATGGACTTTACCTTAAACCAGAAAAATGCCAGTTTGAACTTCAAAGCATCCAGTTTTTAGGCCTAATCATTTCCGTTGAAGGTATAAAAATGGATCCGCAGAAGGTATCAGCCATTCTGGAGTGGCCCGCTCCCTCCGATAAGAAAGGGGTTCAGGGGCGTGACTGGAAGCCGACCTCAATGGACGCTTGATCCCGTAGCTCCAGCAGCCCGCAGCAACATAGGCACTTTGGGGGACAAACAACAACTCCCACATGGGCAAATCGCGGACCACTCGATCCTCCAAAACACAGTGGCACATCCCAACCCCCTCCGGGGACCTCCGCAGACCTCCGTGCCTTCTTCCTGCAATCGGAAGGCGCTCCGGCTGGAGGAGACAAGATGGCGCCGATCACACAGGCACATGGAAAACAGATGTCTCCACACGAGCAGCCGCCACAGCTCACACAGCAGCGATGCCTTACGGATCCCTCTCCAGCGGCGACAGATCCAGCAACCTCAGCCACACACACAGGAGCGGTGAGTCCATCCACCCTCCCTGATCCCCAGGCCTGGCAGGCACGAGCGCCGCAGCCATCCGAGCCGCCCATCCCCTCACAGCACTATACCCAGTGCTCGGCGGCATTCCCGAGGCTGCTGATTGCGGCCTCAGACCCCTACCTCCAGGAACAGCCATCTCTGTCCCCAACACCCTCGGCTCTATCCCAGGACTTTCCTCCGCTACCAGGCCCTGCTCACCCCCCAGTGGAGCTGCATCATGTGCAGGGAGAGGAGGATGGGACACTGTGGGCCATGGCAGCATCCTCCCCCCCACCTAAGACGCAAAGACTATCTAGATCCAGGGACACTAGCGTCTCTAAAAGGCTGCCCCCCATTAACCCCACGTATGCACAAAAAGCCAGCACCCCTCCATGCTCCTCAACGGACACTCATCATGAGAGACCCCCCCAGCTACCACAGGCCTTGATGTGGTCTGAGCCGTGGGAACCCCCAGCACCCGGGTCACACCGATCATCTGAAGCAGGATCGCTTAGCCCACGCTCTCCACCCCCAGCCCCGACCCCGCCAAGCCATCATCTGGGCCCTATACAAGACCAACATATGCCATCTCCATGGCACACATATTTCCAGGCGATGCCCACCAAAGAGGACTTTAAACAACTCATAGAGGATGTAAAATCAACCTGCCGCACAGAAATCCAGGTTCTCCAAACGGGACTCAAACACCTAGCGGACAGAGTGGAAATGGCGGAAGAAGAGATCCAAGAAATCAAAAAAGTAGTCCACAGAACACAGTTGCAAGGAGCAGAACACCGCTCTCTCCTCAGAGAAATGCAAAGGCACATAGAGGACTTGGACAATAGGGGGCGCCGCAACAATATCCGTGTGAGAGGGATCCCAGAACCAGAAGGCAACGAAGATCTGCAAACTACCCTGCAATCCATCTTTAACAATTTATTGGGCGAACCCCCTGCGAAACACATAGGAATGGACAGAGCTCACCGGGCCCTGCGACCCAAAGGACCTGCATCGAAACCAAGAGATGTTATATGCAGAATCACCTCCTACCCTCTCAAAGAGTCTATCATGAGACAAGCTCGTATCGCACGTAAAATCGTCTTCGAAGGAGCACAAATACAGCTGTACCCTGATCTGTCTTGGATCACACTGCAAAAGCGCAGACTACTGCAACCTTTATTGCAAATACTGCAATCAAAAGCAATTCCTTACAGATGGGGTTTCCCCTTCACTCTCACTGCAAAACAACAGGGAACTTCTGCTGTGTTGAGATACCCGGAAGACCTCCGAGTCTTCTGCAACACCCTGGAGATTCAACCCCCACAGCTACCAGAATGGGACTTAGTGGCCACCCCCCCGTCACCGCCTACAGTTTGGCAGAAAGTACCCTTTTCTAACCGGCCCCGAAACCCAGAAGCACCCCGCAAGCCTGCCAAACACAGGAACTGATCAGTATTATTGTCTTAATATAGTTCACACTTCTTTCTACAAGATATGACTACATTGTCATAATGACTTTACCTGCTCGGGACTCTATGATTGGTCAGACATGCTAGTTCAGTACCCCCCAAATTGCCACTAAACCACAGTTTACACTGCTACTAAGGGCCTGCTAAGATCGGGCTCCGAAAGAGTAGACACTCTACCGTTCACTTTCCACCCCCCCCTCCTGATTTTTAGTTCAGGGATTTATATAAGTGTTTTATACCGCCTTATTGGCTGCGGATCCCCGTGTGACCCCTCTCTGCCACCCCAATTGGGCTGGCGGCGGGCGGACACTTGGAACTCCGTGTTACCTAGGCCTGTTGGCCATTTACAGTTTGATAATGTGTGCGTTTTGTCTCCACTTGGCTTTACTTAATCATCTTTTTCTTCCCCAACTCTTTTCCCTCTCTTTCCCTTTTTGTAGGAACCAAGCTCATACAGCGGTGCGGGTGAATGGTCCTGGTCTCCTCCCGGGGGGTGCCGGCTCCGGGTTTTTGACCTCAGACCCTGGTGCATCATCACTGGGTAAGCATACATACATCTGTCCACATGTAAACAGATGGCAAAGTTACTATCCTTAAATGTCCATGGCCTGAACTCTAACAGAAAAAGGCATCTGGCACTGCGGGAGTTCAGACAGTCGGGAGCTGATATTATACTAGTACAAGAGACACATTTCAATAAAGAGGGCTCGTTCGCATTCGCTTCCAGATATTTTCCACAGGTGTATCTCTCATCTAGTACTCAAAAAAAAGCAGGAGTGGCCATACTACTCAAAAAGGGTATCCCCTTCACCTGCGCGAGCCATTATTCTGATCCTGGAGGCCACTTTATTATTCTACATGGACACTGGCATACACAACCTATTACGCTGTGTGCTATATACTTACCTAACACTAAACAATATAATTTTCTCTCTAAAGTATACACACGCATCTTTAAATCAGACCCCGGGGTTTTGGTGGTGGGGGGAGATTTTAATCTCACTCAATCAGCAACTGTTGATCGTCAGGTGGTGGGCCCCAGGGTGTCGCCACCAGGTGTCCTCCGAGACTCTAGATTGTTTCGACAAATCTCCAGACGATATGCGCTCTTTGATGCCTGGAGGGTCCTTCACCCAGGTGATCGGCAGTACACATTTTATTCCGCCCCCCACCGCACACACTCCCGCATAGACTACTTCTTTGTTAACAATCATACACTTAAACTTACACGAACAGCCCAAATACTCCCTATCTCATGGTCAGACCACGCCCCTATTCTAATAGAACTAGATAACCCCATCCGTAAATCCTATAACTGGAGGCTTAACACATTTCTTCTTCAACATCTCCCCTCCCAAGTTGAACTACACACCACCCTAAAACATTACTTCATAGAAAATACCACCCCGGACATATTGCCATCCACCCTCTGGGAGGCCCATAAGGCGGTCATACGTGGTAAATGTATAGCCTTATCCTCCGCTATGAAAAAAGACTCCCTAGCTACAAAGACAAAAACTGAACAGGATCTTAGGTTGGCCGAACGTAAACTCCAAATCACCCCCTCCATACCCATCCTTCGGAAGGTTGTTAGACTTCGCTCAATTTTAAAGGAATTCGCCTTAGGCCAGGTAGAAAAAGCACTGACAAGACTGAAGCAAGTATTCTACGACAAGGGAAACAAGGCACACTCCCTATTAGCTAACAAATTACGTGACAAATTTCACTTGCAAACGCCACATCAGATCAAAAACACATCGGGGCACATAGTCTCCCATCCTAAAGAGATTGCTAATGTCTTTGCGGACTTCTATAAACATCTATACAATAACCCAGATATACCTAGTAATCCCCCCTCACCAGACTTATCCCATAAAATGCGAGCATACCTGGAACGCAGTGGAATTCCCCACTTAACACCCTCTGACCTGCTGACATTGAACACTCAGATTACAGATGAGGAAATAGAGATGACCATTAAGTCCCTTCCATCTCATAAAGCCCCAGGACCAGACGGATTCCCCTACGAATACTACAAGACGTTTCTCCCCATACTGCTTCCACATATGCGCAAGGTCTTCCACACCTTTCTTCACGATGCCACCATACCTCCAGACATGCAACGCTCTTTTATAACTTTAATCCCTAAGCCGGACAAAGACCCTTCCCTCTGCGCAAGTTACAGACCCATTGCATTACTGAACTCTGACCTTAAAATTTTCACCAAACTACTCTCCAACCGCCTAAACCAGATTCTCCCCTCCCTGGTCCATAAAGACCAGGTGGGGTTCGTCCCAATGCGACAGGCCAGCGACAATACCAGAAAGGTTATAGATCTAGTGGAAGTGGCGAACAGAGAGCACCAAGCAGCCCTGCTGCTAAGCTTAGATGCAGAAAAAGCGTTTGATCGCCTGGGATGGCCTTTTCTTTTTGCCACCTTAAAATTCATGGGATTTCAGGGCCCCTTCCTACAAGCCATCAGACATTTATACACCTGCCCGTCATCCCAAGTCAGGACTCCCTTTGCACTATCCCCGGTATTTTCAGTAGAAAATGGGACCAGGCAGGGGTGCCCACTTTCGCCCCTGCTATTTGCACTATGCGTTGAACCCCTTGCCGCATCCATTAGGAGTAATCCGGATATACGGGGAATATCGGTTAGAGGAAGGGAGTTTAAAATCTCCCTCTTCGCGGACGATATCATACTCACATTAACTCAACCTCACATTACTCTCCCGATTTTGCAAACAGAGCTAGATCGATTTCGTGCTCTCTCAGGGTATAAGATAAACGCATCAAAATCAGAGGCCCTTCCCATCAATATCCCTCCCACGGAGGTCTCACTCTTAAAATCCAATTTTCCATTCACATGGAAGACGAATCCCCTGAAGTATCTGGGTACATGTATCACACCTAAATTTAATACGCTCTACCAAGAAAATTTTCCACCACTGTTCCGATCCATAAGATCCTCACTGATTCAATGGAAAAAACACCACATCTCACTACTAGGCCGAATAGCTTCAATAAAAATGAATATCCTCCCAAGGCTTCTATACCTCTTCCAAACACTACCCATCCCAATTCCGATCTCCCAACTGAAAAAACTCCAATCTGACCTACTGCATTATACATGGAATTACAAAAGACACAGGGTTCCGAGATTGGTGCTGATGGCATTGCGCAATGGAGGAGGACTAGCATTCCCTAATATTACTAAATATTATTACGCAGCACAATTATGAGCAATAGCCTCATGGTACACCCACAAATCTTACAACAAATGGACAGAAATTTAAAAATTATGGCTTGCTCCCATACATCCAAATAATCTGTTGTGGAGTGCGAATGCGGACGTAGCCCCTGAACGTATGCTAGGTCCCAAGTCCCATTTGAGACGGACGTGGCGTACTCTGGCCCCCAAACATGATCTTTCATCAGATAAATTGCTTCTGACCTCTTTCATCTGTAACCCCAAAGTGCCAGATAGTCTAACTTACCAAATGTCACATCCCTGGACGTCCCGGAATTTATTCCACTTTGGGGACCTGGTGGACCCCAGGACTAGGAAACTATTGCCGTTTGCCGAATTACAAAAAAAACATGATCTCCCTAGACAGGCATTTTATGGGTATTTACAAATCCGGCACTATGCACTCACCATAACTTCCACCCTACATTTCTCACCACCATCACCGTTTGAAACTACTATCTTGGCAGGTAACAACCAGAAGGGCCTTATATCGAGCATATACAAGATCCTGAACGTCTTCTCTGAGGATGGCCAGGGTAAACACCTGTACATGACTAAATGGGAGGGGATCCTCGGTGAGGAACTCCCCATTTCACAATGGCAGATCATATGGAATCAAACAGCAAAGAGCTCACTATGTTCTCTATACAAAGAAAATTCCTATAAAATCCTCCTGCTGTGGTACATGACCCCAGAGGTTCTCCACACCATCTTCCCCAATAGTTCCGATAGATGTTGGAGATGTCGCGGAGCAAGGGGCACCTTCATACATATATACTGGAGCTGCCCACTGTTAACTCCCTACTGGTCCACAGTCGAACAATTACTAGCACGCCTCTTGGACACACAAGTCCAGGCGTCCCCAAAATTCTTCCTATTAGGCCTATCGCCACTTAAACTTCCCACTCCATATAAAAAATTGGTTCGCCACATACTAACGGCGGCAAGATGCCTTATAGCACTACATTGGAAACGTTCCCCCCCCCCCTTCTGCTGAGGATCTATATCCTAGAATAAAAGATATAGAGGTGATGGAGAAGATGACAGCCAGGCTACAAGATAGACTGGAAGCACATAACAGGGTCTGGGAGCTATGGCACCTCCGGGAGGACCCACCATGACCAGGTAACACCACCGTTGATATACCTACTATACCCCCCCCTTCTACTTTCCTCTTTTCCTACTATCCCCTTCTACTCTTCTATGCCATGTACACATGTGATTTTTATAAGTTACAGAGAACTAGGTTGTGATTCTGCAACCACGTTAAAGTTATAAACTTGCCAATAGACATATTAAATGACAGAAGATGACGCTCAGCTGGCACTTTGCAAAGTTTAAATGTTGGAACATAGCAATTGAATACTAGCACTCTATACAGAAAATCTGCACTTTTGTAATACTGCGACATTCACCACTTGTTAATGCATAATGTACTGCAAAAACGAAATAATAATAAAAATGTTATTTGGAAAAAAAAAGAAAGGGGTTCAAAGGTTCATTGGCTTCTCGAACTTTTACAGGAAGTTCATTAGGGGCTTTTCTGCAATAATTGCCCCCATCACTGAAATAAGCAAACAAGGGAACCGATTCCAGTGGTCCCCTAAGGCACAATCCGCCTTTGAAAAACTCAAGAAGCTGTTCACTTCTGCTTCAATCTTGAAACACCCAGATCCTGCCCTACCATTCGTCCTGGAAGTGGACGCTTCAGAGGTTGCAGTGGGAGCTGTTCTGTCCCAACGGCAAGGCCCAAAGACCCTTCTCTACCCAGTGGCCTTTTTCTCCCGCAAGCTCTCTTCTGCGGAGAGAAATTACGATGTGCGTGATCGGGAGCTTCTGGCCATCAAATCCGCCTTGGAGGAGTGGCGTTATTTACTGGAGGGTGCAGCATATCCTATCCTGGTCTATACGGACCATAAAAATCTGGAGTATCTCCGAACAGCCAAGAGACTGAAACCTCAGCAAGCGAGGTGGGCCCTGTTTTTCTCCAGATTCCAGTTCCATATAACATACAGACCTGGTTCCAAAAATACCAAGCCGGATGCTCTGTCCCGTATGTTCCCTGATTCCGGCAGACCTGTGCATCCGGACACCATCCTTCCATCTGGAAATTTTCTGTTACTCCAAGGAGATCTGCTATCCCGCATAAAACAAGCCTCTGCAAATTGGACCCCAAGTTCCGGAGAGGAAGTGAGGACCCAGGATGGACTTTTTTGGCACAAGGGTAAAATCGTGGTCCCTGAAGATTTGAGGGTGGCAGTGCTAGAGCTCTGCCATGATCACAAGATGGCTGGCCATTTCGGTGTGCTAAAGACAACCGAATTAGTGCAGCGCACTTTTTGGTGGCCTCTGTTGGCAAACGATTGCAAGAACTATGTCGAATCTTGTACTACCTGTGCTCGAAGCAAAAATAGCCGAACTAGAGCCTGGGGTCTGCTAAAACCGTTACCCGTCTCGGAAAGACAGTGGAAGATGATATCAATGGATTTTATTGTAGAGCTTCCTCAGGCAGAAGGCTTCTCTACCATTTTTGTCGTTGTAGACAGGTTAACCAAGATGGGTCACTTTCTGCCTATGAAGGGCACGCCTTCGGCCATGAAGACAGCAAGGGTCTTCATTAAAGAAATCGTCAGGTTACACGGAGTCCCAGCAAATATTATATCGGATCGTGGTGTTCAGTTCACCTCTCGGTTCTGGAAGGCTCTCTGTGATTCCCTGGAAATCGAGCTGGCACTCTCCTCTGCTTACCATCCCCAGACTAATGGGCAGACGGAGAGGACTAATCAAACTCTGGAGCAATACCTCCGCTGTTTTTCATCTTTCTCACAGGACGACTGGGTCTCTCTTCTGCCAATTGCGGAGTTCTCTTATAACAACTCTCTATATTCGGCCATTAAGCAAACACCCTTTTTTGCCAACTACGGCTTCCACCCGTCCTTCCTGCCCAGGTCTTTACCCGAATGTACGATCCCTGCAGTTTCTGACACTATGGACTTTTTTCTTTCTAACAACAAACTCTTGCAGGAAACCATGGCCAAGACCCAAGAGTATAATAAGAGGATGTTTGACAGGAAGAGGCGGGGAGAGCTCATCCTGGAACCTGGCAACCAGGTTTGGTTGTCCACGACCAATGTAAGAATGGCCTGTCCTTCAAGGAAATTGGGTCCCAAATTCATGGGCCCGTTCTCAGTCAAGAAGAGAACTAACAATGTGGCCTATGAACTCAACTTACCCAGTACTCTGAAGATTCATCCGGTCTTTCACATCTCATTGTTGAAGCCTGTTATACCCAACACCTTTGCTGGCCGAAGTACTGACCCACCGGAGCCCATAATTGTTGATAACAAGGAAGAATTTGAAGTGGAGGCTATATTGGATTGTAGGAGGAGACGCAACCAGTTGCAGTATCTGATCAAATGGAGGGTGTACGGACCGGAGGATAACTCCTGGGAGCCAGAGGGCAACTTACATGCCGAAGAGCTTCTGAGGACTTTCAGGAGTACTCATGCCGCCAGATTGCCACAGTTGGACATCCGGAGGCTGCCCTTGAGGGGGGGCACTGTCAGAGAGCTCCCTTGGGCAGACGCGCTGTTGGTGGGCATTGCGGTGCGTTGGCGCGCGTCGGCATGCACGCGCGTCCGGTGTTTGGCGCCAACCTCCTATTCAGGCCGTCTGCACAGGGGGCTCGGTGCTTTCCGATCTTCAGCTCCCTGTATCCCTGCACCTGCTTCCTGTTTCCTGTTGAACCTGATCTCCTGACCACCGGTCTGTCTTTGATTCCTCCTTGCTTGCTGCCTGCCACTGATCCCGGACTGTCCTGACTACGAATCTGCCTGCTCCTTTGTACTTCGCTGCCTGCCTGTTGCCGACCTCTGCCTGTGACCCGACCTGCCTGCTCCACTCCTGCTCTGCATCTGCTGCCTGTGCTTCAGTTACTGGAGATCTCCATAACCACCTTTACCGGGATCCTTCTGCAGCTAACCGCCAGGCTCTCATACCATTCTGTGCTCCCGTGCCTCCTGTCCATACTACCAGGGGCCGGGAACCAGATACGTAAGGGAGGCCTTCCCCTGCTACATCGGGCTCGCCTGTCTGCTACGTGGAAGTCTGACACCGACTTGGCAAGGCTCACTATCTGACCACTTTGGACTTGACAAAAGGTTATTGGAAAATACCCCTGACTGGTAGCGCCAAAGAGAAGACTGCATTTGTGACCCCGGAGGGTTCCTTTCAATATAAAAAAATGCCTTTTGGGTTGCAAAATGCCCCCGCGACATTTCAGAGGGCCATGGACAGGACTCTAAGACCCCACCGACAATATGCAGCAGCATATCTAGATGACATAGTGGTACATAGCACTGACTGGGAGTCTCACTTGCCCCGTGTCCAGGCTGTCCTTGATTCCCTCTTCAAAGAAGGTTTTACGGCAAATCCAAAAAAATGTGCCATTGGTCTAGAGGAAGCCAAGTATTTGGGCTACACTATTGGCCGTGGTGTCATAAAACCTCAAGTGAAAAAATAGAAGCCATCCAGGAATGGCCACGTCCTGCAAACAAGAAGCAGGTCAGGGCCTTTCTTGGCATTGCGGGGTATTATAGAAGATTTATCCCAAATTTTGCAACTATAGCTGCCCCACTGACAGACCTTACGAAAGGGAAAGACTCTGTAATGGTGAAATGGTCCTCAGTAGCAGAGGAATCTTTCAAAGGCCTGAAGAAGGCTCTTTGTGCACAGCCAGTACTGTACTCCCCCGATTTCTCCAAAGATTTTTTGGTTCAGACAGATGCGTCTGATGTTGGTATCGGGGCAGTACTATCACAGGTACACAATGGGGAAGAACACCCTGTGGTGTACCTAAGCAGAAAGCTCAATGACCATGAGAAAAGGTATGCAGTCATTGAAAAGGAGTGTTTAGCCGTAAAGTGGGCCGTGGACGTGCTCAGGTACTATTTGTTAGGGCGCCAGTTTGAGTTAATAACTGACCATGCTCCCCTGAAATGGATGGCCCAAAAGAAGGAGACTAATAGACGAGTGAACCGGTGGTTTTTGGATCTACAGGATTACTCATTCACTGTAAAATAAAGACCAGGTGTTGAGATGGGGAATGTAGATGCCCTGTCCCGTGTTCACTCCTTTTGGGCTACAGGTGTTCCAACCCTGGGGTTGAAACAAGGGGGGGATATGTAGCAGAGCGCCCCAGAGAGAGCCAGGAAAAGTCCTGTTCGGGGTTTATACATCTCCCAGGCTCCTCTCATACAGGTTCAGGGATCTCTGATCCATGGTCCAGTTCAGGTCTTGGTCCTCTCCCCCAGGCTAATTTAAGCTCACCTGAGCAGACAGCCTTTGCTCTTGGCCTGGGATACTTAGACAACTTCTGTGTAGGAGAGCAAAAAGGTATGTGGAAGCTGACAAGCTGTAGGCTTGCTCAGCCTGGTAGTTAGGATCTGTAAATATCGTTTAGTTAGTGCCGAGACACGGCTAGGTTTTGTTTTGGCTATTTTTGTTCCTATTGTTTTTTTTGGAACACTATACAGCACCTGTATATAGACTTGTATATATCACAAATAAACACCGCACTGATTGTCAATATTTCACTGGATTTGGTATCTGTGCCTGAAAGACTGCTCATCCCAGGGAGCTTTGTACCTGCTACCTGTCCCCCAGGTTACAATATATATACAAGGCTTTTTTTCTCAAACAATAGGTGCTGGAACTTAACCACGACCCCACAAAACCCCTCCCCCTACACACAACCTCCAAATCACATCAAATAGTAGATGTGGTCAGTCAAATTTCACGAACAGTAGAAGGGTCTTAAAGGGGCATTAAATACCAGGATTGCATTACATACAGAGTGCAGAGCTGTCACTTGTAAACAGAGAACCCAGACTTCTGTGTTTACAAGTGATTGTGGTGAGCAGGCACCAAAGGGTCTGAGCCAAAGGTGGTGGAACTGAGTTCCACCAAGTTCCCCCTGAAAAAATATAAAAATATGTATATATATAATATACCGCCTGAAGTGTACACCACCGAATGCACTGTATCTATAGGCTACACTGGATGCAGAATATATATATATATATATATATATATATATATATATATATATATATATATATACTAGACTGTATATTTATATTAATACACTGCCTGCACTGACTGAATATAGAGTAAACACTGAATATATAGTCTATGCTAAATTCAGAGTGTGTGTGTGTGTGTGTATATGTGTATGTATATGTGTGTATATATATATATATATATATATATATATATATATAAACACACTGCCACTAATAACCTGCCTGCTTAATCTAACTCAAGCTATCTCTCTGTCCACGCCTACAACACTGCACACGGCCGCTATGTTAGCAGCCTTATATAGTGTGGGGCATGGACTTAGTCCCCCTGAGTCATGATTGGCCAAAGGCACCCTGCCTTTAGCTAATTATGGCTCTCTCTGCAGAGCGCACTGTGATTGGCCACAGCATGCAGGTCAGGTGCATGCTTTGGCCAATCATCATACAGCAATGCACTGCGATCTCCCAGTGCATTATGGGATGTTCCACGGCGCTCAAATTTCCCATAATGTTCACTGTTCTGTGAACGGGTGAACATCGAGCTCATCCCTACTTCAGGATAGACTTGTTCCTAACCTCCAAAGCACTATTAAAAAAACATTCTCGGTCTAGGTTTGGAATTATCACATTGTCAGACCATGCCCCAGTATCTATTACCATAACTACCTTACCCACAACACCTAGATGAACTCCATGGTGTTTGAATGCCTCCGTGCTACGGAGACTCTCTAACAAGTACAGTCTGAGATTTCTGCTTTCTTCAACTCCAACACAGAGTCCGTTTCCAACCCTACGGTTCTTTGGAATGCCCATAAATTGGTGCTAAGGGGAATACTCCTAAAGTTGGGTGCCCAGGAAAAGAAAAGGAAAAATATGACCATTACTTCACCCCTTGACCGTATCAAAACACTCAAATCCCTAAACAAAGAAAACCCTACATAAAACATCACGGAAGAAATCAGAAAATTAAGGAACGAATTAAGCTCCTACTTACAAATAGGCTATGACTTCTACCTTAGGCGTCTTCGCCTCTCTTGGTACTCCCAAGGTAATAAACCTGGTAAACTTCTAGCACAGCAATACAAACCCGGAATCCCATTCCTCTTAGATCAGTGGTTCTCAACTCCTGTCCTCGGGACCCACTAACAGGCCAGGTTTGCAGGATAACTGAAATACATCACAGGTGATATCATTTGCTGCTCAGTGATTGCAGTATTCTAGTCTGTATCTCCCCAAGGTAATACTTAAATTCTGGCCTGTTAGTGGGTCCTGAGGACCGGAGTTGAGAACCACTGTCTTAGATGAACAGGGACGTAAACTGACAAACCCAAAAGACATAGCTGACGGTTCCAGCTCATTTCTCTTCTAAGTTATACAACCTATCGCAGTCCACATCCGAGCCCAAACAAATAAAAGATTTCCTAACCCCTCTCCAACTTCTTGACATCACCCTGGAACAGCTCAAATGCCTTTCCCAACCATTTCCACATCAAGAAATCTAAAAAGCTATCAGAGATCTCCCCCTTCATAAGGCACCAGGACCAGATGGCTTCATTAATGAATACTACAAATCCTTCCCAGACCAATTAGTACCCCATGTATGTAATACCTTTAGCAGATTTCTAACAACCGGAGAAATAACATTGGAATCCCTTGAAGTGGTAATAACTACTATACATAAACCTGGTAAACCCTTCCAAGATCCAGCTAATTATTGACCTAATTCGCTTCTAAATACCGATCTCAAAATATACGCCAAATTATTAGCCACTCGTCTTGCTAAGTATACGCCCACCCTTATTCACCCGGATTAAGTGGGATTTATTCCCTGTAGACAAGCCTCAGATGCCAAACGCGGGTTCTTAGACCTCATCCATTGGGCAGAGCATCACCAAACACCTTCTCTGCTGATCTCTTTAGCTGCAGAGAAGACGTTTGATAGAGTCAACTGGCTGTATTTGTATTTGGTCCTACAGAAATTAGGTATGCATGGCCCCTTTCTCCAAGCAATCTCAGGCCTCTATTCTACACCTATAGCGAAGGTATTGACTTCAGGCATGCTTTCCACCCCTTTCTCTATTACTAATGGGACTCGGCAGAGATGTCCCCTATCGTCCCTAATATTTGCACATATCATTGAACCTTTAGCTCATGCCATATGATCACACCCCTGCATTTCTGGGTTATCAATTGGTCAAGACTCACATAAGATTGGCCTATATGCTGATGACATAATCATATGAGTTACAGACCCCTTGAAATCTCTACCCCCTCTCTGTGATCTCCCACACCAATTTAGTCAGATCTCCATGTACAAACGGAACCTGTCTAAGTCAGCTATGCTACCGCCACACCTCAAATTGGCTATTACCACAGGCTCTCCCTTTTCCTGGGCCCCCTATTTGTCCATGACTTATTTGGGTATACAGTTAACACCCCCTTCAACTGTACTTCTATGCATTAATCTCTCTGTCCTGATCTAGAAACTTCAGAATGTAACCAAAACACTCCTCAAGCTCTGTGCCTCTTGGGTAGGGTGCATAACCCTATCCAAGATGTTTCTCCTACCTCACATTTTGTATTTCTTCAGGAAACTCCCATTATACTTCGATCGGATATAGCCAAACTGCAAAAAATTCTAAACCAATTCATCTGGGCAGCACATAAGGCACAAATTAAATCAAAACTCTACTAAATATTCCCAAAACATATGCTGGACCTGGAGTACCGGACCTCAGATCATACTACAAAGCAACAATACTCTGGGACTCTACCTCTTCACAGCTTTGGACTCAAATTGAAGCTTCAGCCCTGACTCATAGCCCTTCATCGATCCTAGCAGCTGTGTGGATAGGATACCATCCCTCTCGCTCCTTATTACCAATGGTTAATGCTACAATATCCACATGGAAAGCAATCTTCCAAACCTCTTTAGGGCTACACATTCAAGCACTCTATCAACTACCATTATCAGCCTTATCTCTTCTTTTTTCACCGGACTTACCACTGCAGAGGTGGGCCTCACTAGGTCTCTGAAAAATAGGTGACTTATTCCAGCAACATCAGCCTATATCCTTCCAACAACTTAAAGAACTCTTTGCCATCCCTAATAAAAATGTCCACGTTTACCTAAGAATCCGACATATCCTTGCACCTACCTTGACTTCACTCAACACCAAGGACATCTTATCCTTCTTCAACCTAGCCAACAACAAAATACGCAGTATCTCACACCTCTATGGCCTGCTCATTAAACCTAAACAGGAAGGAAAATCCTCAGCTATATCTTTCTTGGAAGCCACCCTACAAAGTGAGTTTTCTCCTTCCCTCTGGTATCAAGTAATTCACATCCCCTGTCAGGTCACCTGAGTCCAGGTGACAGATGCACCCCGTTGGGGTCTGGAGTGGACCGCAAGGTAGTGGACCCTATGGCTGACTGCTGTGGATCGAGCCCTAGGTGGTTCAGGAAAGCAGGTACTCTGGAGCACCAACACGGATCACACTGGGAGCTAGAGCATGAGATTTCCCAGGACACGGAACCTAAGAGCCAGCGGGTGTTCACCAGGGCCCCTGATGGTGGGGATGGACTTTGCTGCAGTCTGGCACCAGGTCGCAGCCCCCTTGGACTCCCAGCTCATGCTCACAGTAGAGTACAGGAAGGTACAGAGGAAGCAGCAGACTGCAACAACAAAGGATAGTCAGGAGATAAGCCAAAAGGTCAGGGCAACAAGCAGATAGGGATAGTCAAAGAACATGCCAAAGGTCGGGATATGAAGCAGACAAGGACAGTCAAGAACAAGCCAAGGTCAGTAAACAGGGTCTTAGGTAGGAGCAATGAGCACACGGAAGCCAAAACACATAATATTGATCAGCAGAGCTGGCTTGCAGCACACAGGTTAATATAGGGTTCCCTGATAGGGACTGGGGTGGAGCCATGCTTTGAGGAGAGATTACTTAAGCAGCCAGGTAAGCGTGGCTGGCCTCTTAATCTGAACACATGGAGAGGTAAGCTGACAGACAAACATTACTGCATAACCATGACATCCCCAATATATACTCCAGAAACTTTTCTCATTGGGAGACCTTATTGAAAATCCTCTACTGTTGGTACTATACCCCTGTAAAACTAGCCAGAATATTCACATTTGGTGGGAATGTCTGTCCATTATCTTATTCTGGACGGCTGTCTCCAACCTCATTAAAAATGTAACTAGAATATCTCTCACATTAACCCCTCAGATGGCTCTCTTCGGACTAGGACTCTCAAACTGGCATCCAAAATTTCACCCTATTATCACACATATACTAACTGCTGCTCCCTTCTCCATTGCCAGGTTCTGGAAACAGACCAGTGCACCCACTCTGATCTGTACTATTGATATCTTAAATGCTCATCTATTTATGGAACTCCTATTTGCCAAATCACAGATGAAATTTAGTAAATTCTATGATCACTGGCAATACTGGCTGTCAGACCCCCGAGCTACAGCATGTTTTTAACCACTTGCATTGCCACCATTTTTTGTCTGATGACCCTCCATATAGAGGATCATCTATATTCATAATCACCCGCCCCAAATTGAGCCATCTGGGAATAATCACCACTTACTATTCATTGTAGAGTATAAGTTGATGTTGCTAAACCATCTACATGCTTTCCCAATCCCTTCCCTGACCACTTTCCTGGTTTCTCTCTTTCCCCTCACCTATTCCTTTTACCCCTCCCTTTAAGAAAATAATACCCTGCACACTAGACCCTTTCTATTTTGGGTCAGACCTGATATTGTACAACTTCCTTGTATTGTTTTGCAACATCTATGTTACAATTGTTGTACCATGACTAATTACTTCAATAAAGAACACATTAAAAAATAATAATAATAATCCACAGGGCCATTGCCTTGACTCCGTATCCCCATGTTCTGGAACAGAATATTCCTGGCCCTGTCTTCTTCCCACCTGCACTCCATTCAGAGTCTAAAATGATTGGCACTATGGTGCCTATGGATCCGAGGGTCAAGTGGAAGCTGGAGATGGCTTCTCCAGCAGTGGGAGACAGGGAGCAGAATTCAGGTCATCTACAAAACCTCAGTCATGAGAGCGAGTCCCGTGGTGGCTGCAATGGAAAAACTGGCTCATTTGCCATTCCATCGCCCATTCCCTGGTTCACAATCACGTCCGATGCTAGTTAGCTATATGGAATGGAGGGGCTTGCTGCCTGCCAGGGATAGCTCAGGGCAGGCGGGGCTGTCAATTTCACAGATTGCATTGAACATTCTGAAACTACGGGCAGACTTTTGCACCCTACAGGCCTTTCACCATATAACAAAGGGAGCGTCAGTGCTCTTAGGTTAGTCAACACCAGGGCGATCTCCTACCTAAAAGACAAAGGGGACTCACAGCCTGTTCTCTATCACAGGAAGCAGAGCCAATTATGTCTTGGGCTCAGAAGATTCAAACCTACATCTCAGTGGCTTATGTCCCCAGAGTCAAAAGTATGCTAACAGACTTTCTTTCCAGAGTCCAATTGGACAACAGTGAATGGTCTCTACTAGGGATGAGCTTCGAGTTTGAGTCAAACTCATGTACAGCGAACAATTTGGGGTGTTCGTGACAAATTCGAAAGCCGCGGAACACCCTTTAAAAGTCTATGGGAGAAATCAAAAGTGCTAATTTTAAAGGCTTATATGCATGGTATTGTCATAAAAAGTGTTTGGGGACCTGAGTCCTGCCCCAGGGGACAAGGATCAATGCAAAAAAAAGAAGCATTTAAATAAAGGAATTGTCAAAAACTGTCTCTTGTCATTTTTAACATTTTTGACAGTTTTTTTGTGAAATGGAAGGGGTACTTTTGTACCCCCTTACCATTTCACACAGGGGGAGGGCCGGGATCTGGGGGTCCCCTTGTTAAAGGGGGCTTCCAGATTCCAATAAGCCCCCCACCCGCAGACCCCCACAACCACCGGGCAAGGGTTGTGGGGATGAGGCCCTTGCCCCATCAACATCGGGACAAGGTGTTTTGGGGGGCTACCCCAAAGCACCCTCCCAATGTTGAAGGCATGTGGCCTGGTACGGTTCAGGAGGGGGGGCGCTCTCTCGTCCCCCCCTCTTTTCCTGCGGCCTGCCAGGTTGCAAGCTCGGATAAGGGTCTGGTATGGATTTTTGGGGGGACCCCACGCCATTTTTTAAAAAATTTTGGCCGGGGTTCCCCTTAATATCCATACCAGACCTGAGGGCCTGGTATGGAATTTAGGGGGACCACCCACTTCATTTTTTTTTTACATTTTGGTTCGGGGTTCCCCTGTGGGGAATTCCCATGCCGTTTTTATCAATGAACTTTTATGTGTATTGTCAGACCGGCAATTCATTATAGCCGCGAGTAGTTTTAAATGACTTTTTTTCCTTTGAAATGTAATTTTGCTGTCAGACTGTTCTAAACACGGGAAACATACAGGCATACTATAGACACCTCCCAGGTATAAAATTTAAAGGGATATTACACTTTTTATTGTTTCACTTTAAGCATTATTAAAATTTTAAAACTTTTTTTGCATTGATCCACGTCCCTGGGGGCAGGACCCAGGTCCCCAAACACTTTTTATAACAATAACTTGCATATAAGCCTTTAAAATTAGCACTTTTGATTATTCATGTTCGTGTCCCATAGACTTTAATGGTGTTCGCGTGTTCGAACACATTTTTTGCCTGTTCGCAAGTTCTGGTGTGAACCGAACAGGGGGGTGTTTGGCTCATCCCTAGTCTCTACATATGGAGGTTTTCAGGCACAGATTCCCTAATGGATCATTGGAAATGCAGTAGGACTTGTACATTTCTTCCAGTCCTGGTCCTGGTCAACCTTGGGTTAGGCAACGCTCCACACATACATCACACACTCACATTACTATACTAGGGCCAATTTTGAACAGAAGCCAATTAACCTACTAGCATGTCTTTGGAGTGTGGGAGGAAACCGGAGTACCCAGAGGAAACCCACGTAGGCACAGGGAGAACATGTAAACTCCAGGCAGTCGCCGCTACTTCCTGTTCTATACAGGATGTAATCTGGTTACTGACACACAGACCTCACTTCCTGTGTGAATGTGTGCTTCAGCCACATATTATGGTTTTCTCCGCCCTCTTACTTTGTTATACTTCAAGATGTTTCCTTTGTGTCCTATTGGCTAATTTTTGGCACCAATATGGTCTGCCACACCCCCCCTCCCCTTTTGGTGCCAAAATACACTGTATAGCAGTTGTTCACTCACTTCCAACCCAGGAACATCTCTGTATTGTCCTGGGGATGTACATCCACTTCTACCTTAAGTGAGTATTTTATCCTCTGCTGTGAAGTTACTTTATTTTGTTTTTATTGGAGCACAAATGGACCCCAAAACTCACTGTGGGTTGTTTTTTTTGTTTCTTTTTCTCTTTTCTTGTTATGTGTTACCATAGGCTCCCCCAGTGCATTTGCACGGTTCCACATGGACCATTGAGCAGACACGGTTTATAGGCTCATTGGTGCCCCCCCATGGTTGCTGCAGTGCTACTATTTATTATTGGCTATTTATTGGCCCTTCCTCGTTGGAACTGAACCCCGAGATTGGTTGTAAATGGAAATAGGTATACATCATCTTGTTTTCCTTTTTTATGACCTTTGTATACACATATACATTTTTTTCTTGTTATTCTTATGTTTGAAGAAAATTTAAACTACCGTTTTTGAACTTGTGAAAGCCTCTTTACAAGGTAATTTAGTGGACTAACATAGTGTCTGATCTCTGGGCATATGCTATTTTTCATCCATTGCTGTACGATATTCTATGTTTATGTGTTTACTTTTTTATAAAATCTTTTCTCATTTTAGTGAAACCCTCCTGTGTATTTACTGAAACCTGAATGTGTCCTGAAGAAGTTCTATACGAAATGCGTAGACACATCGGGGCCTGTATCATGTATATATTTTTTTTATATAAATGATTTTTTACTATCTTTTGTCAATGTCTTTGTATTGTATGTATTTATATTGACTAAAATTGATTATATTGTTATTCTGATTATGCTTTCTCAGGTTTGTTGTGCCTCTAAAGTCTGCTCAGGGGATCCTTGTTGAACCCCCTTCTCTTTTCTTATGACATACAATTTATACGGATGTGGCCATAGGAGTGTCCCTTTTTTTCATTTTTTTTTGTCTACATTTACCATTAGCTGTGGCACACTAGGCATGCTGCATTATTGCTTCCTTTGGGGTGTCCAAGGGTGCCTCAGGTCTTTTACAATGCTAGTAATGCTACTGCTCAGTTGCCATTGTTTTGCACAGAAGCCCATCCCTGTCCTTAACCAACATGTGAAAGTTAATGTGTCCATGTGGTTAGCCTACACTGTGAAAGGTTTGGTCCACATGACCACAGACATGTGGTTTGGTAGGCATGGGGAGGGATGTTACATATCCTTCAAAGCCAATTTGCTGGATGCTGGAAAGGATGCAGGACAGGGCACAATGCTTAAGCTGGGGGTACAGGTGTGTTTTGTACATTTGTGACAGTGTTTTTGACTTGTACTCCCTCCCCCTGTTCCTCATTGGTCTCATCCTCTGACTCCTTAGAACCAACATTTTCACCTAAGCCATTCCGAATCTTTGCAACCTCCCTGGGGGATTTTAGCCGCACTGGGACAGAGATTCTGGCTATTCTCCAAGGCTAGACCAACAGTTTGCTAACCCCATACCCTCTCGTGCCAGGCAAGGTTGTTTGTGAACATTCATAAATGTGCTTTCCTGACACATGTCCTCAACCTGGTGGTGCAGCAGTTCTTTGTTAATTACCCTGGCTTTGAGGAGGTCTTGTGTCAGGCCCAAAGAGTTTGTGCCTACTTTAGGTGGTTAGACCCTGCCAATGGTTGCCTAGAAGAAATTCAGCACCAACACAGGCTGTCTTTCAATTGCCTGATTTATGACACATTCTGGAACGTGATAATTGCCATGTCACAGAGGCTAAACCAGTAGCAGTGGACCATCATAGATTACTTGTGCTATTGCAGTATGAGGACAGGCTCCGGAAGCTGGGATTTTTTTTGACTGTGTCGGTGGCTTATCATTCAGTAGGCATGCAGCATCTTGGCATCTTTTGAAAAGGTAACCAGACCGTAAGCTAGAATGAAGCAGAGATTACCATCCCTCTCATGTTCCTTCTGGAATACAGTATCTGGGCCACAAAGACCTGGCACTGGAGCATCAGCAGCAAGAGGAAGAGGAGGAATTGATTTTGTCTGAGCATCCTTTGCCAACTGCTACTATCCCCTTGAAGCTGTCCCTATGGAATATGATTCTTGAGGACAGTTGTCCTAAGTAAAACTGATGAGCATCTTCTGCTGTAGAAAATTTAACGGCCTTTCTTTATATTCAATTGCCAGCGCAGGAACCCCAATATTAAGGGCATGAAAAAGCAAGACCATTATTAAGTGGTCATCCCATGGGATCAAGGAGGATCAAGTGGCAATTTGAGAAGCTGATATGTAACATCTCTTGGCCACATTTTTTAATTGTGGCAAAATCTCATTCTTGATCCCATCAGAAGCAGCGGCTGCTTCAGCAATTCTTGAAGAGTTTCTTCAACCACAGTGAAAAGGTGTGGCTGCAGGCATCATTCACAGGCAGCCCCTCAAATGCATGATTTCCAACTACATTGGGTCCAGGGCTGATGCAGAGCTTCTTTTGCCGCGTACACACAACCGGACTTTACGGCATACTTGGTTTGGCGGACTGGAGTCCGTCGGACAATTCGATTGTGTGTGGGCTCCAGCAGACTTTTTTCCCCAAAAGTTAGACGGACCTAGAAATGAAACATGTTTCAAATCTTTTCGATGGACTCGAGTCTGGTCAAAAAGTCCGCTCGTCTGTATGCTAGTCAGACAGACAAAAAACGACGCTAGGGCAGCTACTGGCTACTGGCTATGAACTTCCTTGCTTTAGTCCAGTCGTACGTCATCACATACGAATCCGTCGGACTTTGGTTGATCGTGTGTAGGCAAGTCTGTTCATTCAGAAAGTCCGTCGTAAAGGCCGTCAAAGTCCGCAGGACAAAGTCTGCCATAAAGTCTGCTCGTGTGTACGCGGCATTAGAAGTGAGGAACATGGACTACTGGGCGTGCTGGCTGGACCACGAGCCAGAGCTTACATAGTATGTGCTGGAGCGTTTTGCCTGCCTTGCAGCTAGCAAGCAAGCTTCTGAGAGAGCCTTCAGTACAGCGAACCTGCCTGTCTCCTGACACTGTGAACCAACTCACTTTCATAAAAGTGAACCAGTCCTAGATTAGCAACAAGTATAAAATAAAAGGCCGTCAAAGTCCGCAGGACAAAGTCTGACATAAAGTCTGCTCGTGTGTATGCGGCATTAGAAGTGAGGAACATGGACTACTGGGCGTGCTGGCTGGACCACCAGCCAGAGCTTACATAGTATGTGCTGGAGCGTTTTGCCTGCCTTGAAGCTAGCAAGCAAGCTTCTGAGAGAGCCTTCAGCACAGCGAACCTGCCTGTCCCCTGACACTGTGAACCAACTCACTTTCATAAAAGTGAACCAGTCCTAGATTAGCAACAAGTATAAAATCCCTGCTACTGATGCCACTGAATACATTTTTCTGAGACATTTGGCTGAAAAAAATGGTACCTGTCATTGTTACCTGTTCCTTCTACTTATCGTGGCCTACCATCATTACCAGCTTCTGCCACCTCACCTGGCCCATTCTGGTGCCACACATTTTTACTGCAGCTGGACCTTGACTCCCAAATGTCTAATGCTTGCTGCAGGGTAAATCTTGCCTTATGTCTCCAAGTTTGTGGCTTATACAAGTGCCCAGGCACTGTAAATGTGCCACAAAATGTTTCTGCAGCTGGATCTCAGCTACCAGATTTTGAGTGCTTGCTACAGGGTAAATCCTGCTTTGTATCTACAAGTTTACAGTCAATTCCAGTGTAATAGTGATATGTTTCTGCAGCTGGATGTCAGGTGAGAAATCTCTAATACTTGTTCCAAAGTCAGAAGGTGTTTTATCTTACTGCATTCTATGCAGTAAGATAAAACACCTTCTGTTGTGCAGCAGCCCCCCTAATACTTTTTTTGAGCCCCATCTCAATCCAGCGATGTTGCACGAGAGTCTCAACTGGCCGGGAGTCTCTCTCCTCATTGGATGAGATAGCAGCAGGGCACCATTGGCTCCTGCTGCTCTCAATCAAAGTTAGTATGCCAATGAGGAGAGAAGAGGCGGGGCTCCATGTCTGAATGGACACACAGAGCAGCGGCTTGGCTCGGGTGCCCCCAGAGCAAGCAGATTGCTCTGGGGGTACTCAGCAGGAGGGAGGGGCCAGGAGTGCCAGTGAGGGACCGGAGAAAAGGAGGATCTGGGCTGCTCTGTGTAAAACCACTGCACAGAGCAGGTAAGTATAACATGTTTGTTATTTTTAAACCGAAAAAAACAAGACTTTAATATCAAATGAAAGTACTACAAAAGAAGAAGCTAACAAACTATTGCAGCCAAAACAAGCCTTTTTTAAAATTAAAATATTATTATTATTATGCAGAATTTATATAGCGCAGTTTACGCAGCGCTTTACAACTTGAGGGTAGACAGTACTAATACAATATAATCAAAGAGGTGAACCGCGCTGATCAGTAGACATTAATAGGACCCTCAGAGGCAAAGTAAAAATGTTTTGTTATTGTTAAAAAATAATAAAATGTTCACCAAGGCATACAGCAGTCAATTGATGGTCATGCAGAGTCTTGGATTAAAAAAACTGATAGTACCTGGAGGCTGGAGCTGCATGGATGACACAGGGGCTTAGGGAAACCCAGCACAAAGCCATTGGACAAAGAACACAGGAGCACCGCTGGTGGGGGGCCCGTCCAGGAGGGGTCCGATGAAGGGGGAACCAAACTGCAGGCACAGAAACTGTTGGGGCCAGTATACAGCGACCACTCGCACTGTATACGAAGCCCGGAAGTGTTGTCACAGCCTGGCAGAAGTGAGACAAAGGAATCCGAAGAGTATGTGCAAACCCTGCTGCTGGGGCCAATTAGGAACTGCTGATGCCAAGGGAGCAAAGAGAGTCACACATCGCCGACTGGAGACACTACATGTTTCGGGGAACGCCCCTTCTTCAGGCTTCTGATTGGTCGGCTGAGCGTGAAGATTAAATAGGGAAAATGACCCGGAAGTATAAGTGTGGGAGGGGGAGGAGCTATCAGCCCCTGTCATCCATACGGCCCCACCCACGCGAGTGGATAGTAACAATACCCAGTGCACAATACTTTATCAACAATTGTATATGTTAAAAATGTACTGTTGAAAAGTAATAATATTAATAATAATAAGAAAAAGAAAAAAAACTAAAAACAACAATAATAATCCTAATAATACACTTGCATAAAAAATCTTTCAAATATATATGTGTATTTTGTATAATATATTTTGTCGAACCCCGACCACGGCACCACCTGCCTGGGGTCTGCACGCTCTACCTGTACCTGCATGGGTTATTTATTAATAATAAATAATAACAGAACATTTTAAATTCACAGATAATGTCTATATCTCAGAAAATGCAAAAAACTGATGAAAAGAGCTAAGGTATATTATATAACTGTAGGAACTTCAAGTTCCTCGTTCAACCCATTGGGAGAAAGAGTATTGAGCCTATATATCCACATGGTTTCACACGTTGGCATAGATGCAGAAATCTTTCGTTCCCCGTAATGCCACCCGAAGGTACGAATTCAACAGCTAGGACAGTCAGGTCCTTAAAGTTCATGCCATGATGAGTAGCAAAATAACGGGGCACGCTATGCTCTCTGAAACCTTTTTAATGAACCTGCGGTGTTCACCAACCTTGATACGCAAGGTCCGGATGGTATGACCAACAAATAAAAGGTTGCATGGACACCGCAGGACATAAAAAACAAATTGGGTCGAACACGTGATGAATTGTCTAATGGAATATGTATTACCAGAACTATCCAAAAAGGAGGACTGGCCGTGGGTTATAAACTGACAGGTAAGACAACCTTGTTTCTTGCATTGAAATATTCCATCCCTATTGTCAAAATAGCACCTGATGTCAATGGTTCTGGCAGAATTGCTTTTTTTTAGGTTTGCTAGGAGTAATGCAATTTCTGCAAGAGTGCGAGCTCTCCTGAAGACGACCTGGGGGGCGGGTGGTAAATGCGGACCTAACCTGTGGTCTGAACAAAGAATAGGCTAATGTTATGGATAATGTTGGCAACTGCTTTATAATTGCCATTAAAACCTGTGATGAACCTGGCTCCCAAGTTATGAGGGGTTGCACTGGCTCTGTCGGAAGTCTGTTCGGTAGGACAGGCTTCAAATGCTTTCTGCCAAAGATCATCCGGGTAGCTTTTCTCTCTAAACTTGTTGGTAAGTAACCTACTCTGGGCAATGCAATTGGTATCCTTTGTGCAATTCCTATGTAACCTCAGGAACTGCCCTTTTGGAATGTTCTTCTTCCAAAGAGGGTGATGGCAGCTCCCAAAGTGTAAGTAGGAATTACCCCCAACTGGTTTGCATTGGTTGATGGTAATAATTAATCCATTCTCATGGGTCAATTCCAGATCCAAAAATACCAAATGTTCATGATCAATAACATGCGTGAATGTGAGTCCTAGAGGATTGCTATTACAATATGTCACAAAGGCTGAAATATCACGAACAGTCCCATCCCAAATGATAAGCACAGCATCGATATACCTGCCATAAAGAATTAGATGCTTAGCATAGGGACTATTGTTCCGAACCGAAGAGTCCTCCCAAAAACCCATCGTTGAATTCACATAGCAGGGTGTGAAACTTGCACCCATGGCTGTGCCTCTAGTCTGAAGATAGAACTTGTCGTGAAAGGAGAAATAGTTGTGTTCGAGGCAGAACTTAGTCCCCTCAAGTATGAACTGGACCTGATGGGAATTGTACCGTAAGTCTCTGGACAAGAAATGATTGAGAGCCTCCAGACCCATCTCATGGGGAATGGAGGTGTAAAGAGAACACATCCAAAGATGCCCAAAGGTAATGACACTCCCATGAGTAATTCTGGAGGATATCAATCACATGTCCAGAGTCCCGTATGTAGGAATATTTTGAAAGATCGGCTGTAAAAAAAATCTATATATTGGGAGAGTCCGCTGGTGAAATTGTTAGTACCAGCCACTATAGGTCTTCAAGGTGGATTCTGAAGCGATTTATGCACCTTTGGAAGGTGGTAAAAGTATGGGGTGCTGCAAGAAGTAGGAGTTAAAAACTGCCTTTCTTTATCGCTAAGAACACCATCCCTGATAGCTCCAAGGACCATTTTAACAAGATCCAAACAGAACTCCGGGAGCGGATCCTTGGGCAAAACTTGGTAGGTATTAACATCAGATAGCAGCCTGAGAGACTCACTAAGATATTCAGTCTGATCCTGAATGACTATACTGCCCCGCTTATCGGCCTGTTTAATAATGATGTGAGAATTATTTTCTAAGGCCTTAAGGGCAAGTCGTTCAGACGGCAATAAATTGGACTTATGGTTCAGACTATTATGACATAGCTGAACCAAGTCTTTATACACCACTTGATAGTAGATGTCCAAATAAGAACCTCGAGACTGAGTGGGAGTTTTTTAATCCAAGTCTCTGCATGACCATCAATTGACTGCTGTATGCCTTGGTGAACATTTTATTATTTTTTTAACAATAATAAAACATTTTTACTTTGCCTCTGAGGGTCCTAGTTATGTCGGCTGATCAGCACTGTTCACCCCTTTGATTATATCTTCTGTCCTTATTTGTCTATGAGTTTTGGACAACAGTGGCCACAGCTACATTTAATTTTTCTTTTTGACTTTACACTTGGCCTCTGGTCTGTGTGCCTGGATTTTTGTTTTTAGTACAAATACAATACACTTTCATTCAGTAGGAATCAGAGGGTGCTGCTCCTTAGAGCTTGCAATCTAAGAGGGAAGGTCAAGAGGTAATAACTATGGAGAATGTGCTGATGGAGAAAATAAATGTACAGTTGTTAGGTGGGGGTCAGATAGGTTTCTCTGAAGAGATGAGTTTTCAGGGATCGTCTGAAAGTGGACAAAGTAGGGGAAAGTCGGACAGATTTGAGTAGAGCATTCCAGAGGATGGGAGAGGCTCTGGAGAAGTCCTAAAGGCGAGCATGGGATGGTGTGACAAGGGAGTTTGAGAGCAGGAGGTCTTGGGAGGAGTGAAGAGAATGATTAGGTTGGTATTTCGAAACTAGGTAAGTGATGTAGCTGGAGGCCTTGTTATCGATGGCTTTGTAAGTTATATTTAGTATCTTGAATTTAATTCGTTGGCTGAGTGCCAGCCAATGGAGGGATTGGCAGTGAGGTATAGCAGACGCTGAGCAGTTTGTGAGGTGGATGAGCCTGGCAGCAGCGTTCATGATGGACTAAAGTGGGGATAGAGGTAAGCCAATGAGGAGGGAGTTGCAGTAGTCGAGACGATAGATGACCAGGGAGTGGATTAGAAGCTTTGTGGTGACATTGGTTAGGAAGGGGCGTATCTTGGAGACCTTGGAGGTTTCTGCTCGTTGGAGATCTCCTCATGATTTGTATCAATCTTATTTTTTAAATGATTGGCGATCTCCTGGGCAGTGAGTGAATTAGAGGGTGGAGGCAGTGGAGGACAGAGTAGAGTGTTAAAGGTAGAGAAGAGTTAACGTGGAGTAGAAAAGAAGGTGATAATGAGTGTGATAAAATAGGTCTGTTTGGCAGAGTGAAGGCAGGAATAGTATTTTTAGAGCGTAGATTTATATTGTTTGAAGTCTTCAAGGAACTTAGTCTTATGCCAAAGACACTCAAGAGCATGGCTACGTTTTCTGAGACTTCTGGTGTCATCTGTTTGCCAGGGTTGTAGCGGTCGGGGCCTGATTCTGCGTGTAGTGAGGGGGGCAAGCTTGTTTAGGGAGGAAGACAGTGAGCTGTTGTAGACAAAAGTGGCTAGGTTGGGGCAGGACAGGGGTAAGATTTTGTAATAGAGTTGATCAATAGCAGAGTAGAGAAGGGTTGAGGTGGCGAAGGTATCTAAGGGTAACTACCGCTAGGCGGTTGGAGGGAGAGGAGGTGGAAGACAGGGAGAGAGCAAAACTAATAAGGTGGTGATCAGAGAGTGGGAGAGGATTGTTGGAAAGGTTGCACGGAGTGCACAGATAGGAGAAGACAAGGTCAAGGGTGTTGCCGTTGGAGTGAGTAGCAGCCTGTATCTATTGCTTCAGGTCAATAGATGAGGTTAGACTGAGAAGTTTATAAGTAATTGTGCGGGATGTGACGCACAAGAGGTGGGGGAGGGACCTGACAGCGGCATTGCAGAAGCGAGTGTCGGATCCGCTTGTGATGGGAAAATCAACAGCTGCACGTGAAGCGGGGAGCCGACCACCTTGCCGGAGTTGTGAGTAGGTGGCCGGCTCAGGCGTGGATCTCGGGCTGTCCCGGGAATTCCGTGCGGGCCGAGTACGCCCTCCGTCCAATCCCCCCTGCCTTCCTGGACCGGCTCCTGTTGTGAGCAACTCCCGGAGCCGTCCCTGGGCTACCCGGACGTACTCTCGCCCCCCCTCTAGTCTTGCTGTTCTGTTTGGCGGAACGGAGGCCCTAGCCTCACTGTCAGCCAATCTATAACCCAGGAAAAAAAAAAAAAAAGTGTGCGGCAGCGGTCTGTTGGAAGCCACTTCTCCAGCCCTCCAAATACAACCAGGTTGCGCCAGGGCTAGAGGATCGCTGGAGATTCCCAGTGAAGACCAACCCAAGAAGCCGGCCGGTACTACAGCAGTAAGTGTATCACTGGAGGGTCCCTATGGGAGAGAAGACCTGCATTGCCCAAGGTAACATGTAGAGTTCGGT
Source organism: Lithobates clamitans (assembly GCA_037952925.1). Lineage (NCBI taxonomy): Eukaryota > Metazoa > Chordata > Amphibia > Anura > Ranidae > Lithobates > Lithobates clamitans. Next base: position 4,693,845 of record JBBGZY010000434.1, on the reverse strand, counting down.
AGCAACTATAAGCAGGACTTAAGCAGGACCATATGACAGGCATCGGTTGCAGTGGGCTGTATAAATACAGGTGAATTGTCTGGTGTTTACATTGTGGCTTGATGTTAAATTGGTTTATGGAGGGTGCTGTGCTAAGACATACGATAAGGTTCCTTCTGTAGAAAAAAAAAAAAGCTACGAAATATTATAGATGCGGGAATATCTGGACTTCTGCTAGAGTTATTGCTAATCAAGTAATATGTAAAGTCCTGAACTATCTAGTATTACTTGGTACTCAATTTTACACCAAAGGTACTAAAAGTGAAATATTGATCACTGGGAATCGCACGGTGCTGCGATACGTGCTCACCAAGGAGAGGGAGGAAGGCACGGAGTGCAGGAGCGAGGGGGGGATAGAACAAAAAAAAAAAAGAGGTCAATTAGCTCAGCAGTACCAGAGAGAGAGGACAGGTGGGCGAGTGGTGGTGATCATGCGAGGGCACCCTCAAAGAGGGGCGGAAGCAAAGAAGTCAAGAGAAAGTCTTAACACAAGTACTATCAAAAAATATCTGAAGGAGGCAAATCCGGGAAGCCCAAAGAGCCCAGCTCAAGAAAGCAAACAGCAGGGAGAGAAGGACAAGAAGAAAGACCCAGGGAAGAATAAAGGCGCTCACGGGGGGAACATACAGTGAGGCAGGAAATGTTAGTAGCCTGGAGGAAGGAAGCACCACGGAACCATTACCAACAAAAACTGAAATGCTAAAAATGTTTGCTAAATTGGAAAATGTAATAAAATCTGAGATTCTCAATGTCAGAACTGATATGGGTCACCTGCTGAAACGAGTGGAAGTAGTGGAGAAAGTTACAGAGAAACAGAATCAAGAAATAAATGAATTGAAACAGCAAATAAGAAACTTACAACTGGCCCAAAGGGACACACTGTATAAAATAGAAGAGCAAGAAAACCAGACAAAACTTAAGGGTGCGTGCCTTACCGGAACAGCATGGTGAAGACCTGCCCACCAAAATAAAAGCTATCTTTAACCCAATCTTAGATAGAGGTCCTGATGAAGAACTGAAGATAGACAGGGTTCATAGGATAAGGAAACCCCCAAGTGTCAGTGAAGATACTGGGGGGAGGGGCGGTTCCCCTCAAAGGAGGAGTGGATGGTCATCTGGCCGCCGGCTTGCCCTTTCCTCACCCCTCTCCTTAATTGGGGGAGGCGGGGTGACCGCGGCGACCCGCTGTCGGAGTCACACCCCAATGCTGTGGCTAGACGCAGGCAGAGATCAATGGTGTCTCTCTGCTGCGGTCTTGGAGCCAGGTATTGGCTGGCGGGGGGGGTGGGCGGGGGGTGAATGTTGGGGTGGGGGGGGTTCAGGAGGTGGGGGGAGGGGGGTTGGGATTCGATCCTGCAGGGGCTCCACAAAGGGGGTTTAAAGGGAATATGCGGCATCGTGTTGTGGCCCTATCATAAAATCAAGGCGAGATGACAGAGATCATTTGCTTAACATATAATGTCAAAGGGTTGAATTCCCCTTCTAAGAGACATAAAGTGTTAAGAGAACTAGAGCAATACAAGGCAGATGTCGTGTTTCTTCAGGAAACATACCTTTAACAACACACACATATTAAGTTGTTCTCCAATGGCTTCCCAAATTGGTTCTATAGTGACTCCCCTATAAAGAGGGCCAAAGGGGTGGCAATTGGGCTCTCAAAATGGACTAAGTTTGTTCTCTTAGAGCGGAGCGCAGATTTGGACGGCCGTTATCTCTTCTTAAAGGCGAGGATCGGTGAAAGGATTTTCACTTTAGCAAACGTATATTGCGTTTGCTAAACGCAACTCGATCCAGTATCTACTAAAAACTCGATCCAGTATCTGTCGCAAGTCCTGAACAAGTTAATGGATTTTAGGGCAGGAGAGGTGATACTGGCAGGAGACTTTAATTTTTGCTTAGACCCAGTGCTGGACAGTACATCTAAAGTTCAGGGAGCAAGTAGGAAACTCTTAAAAAACATAGGGTATAAATTCCACAACTGCCAAATGATTGATGTATTTAGAGTACAGCATGCGAAGGCCAGGGACTATACCTATTTTTTCCCAGTCCACAGGTCCTATTCAAGGTTGGACTACTTTATGGTAGACCATAGGTTATTAGAGTATGTAAAGGATACGAAGATTGAAATAACCACTTTGTCAGACCATGCCCCGGTTCTGATGAGGATGGGGATCCCGGGATTCCGGAGGCCCCCATTCTCATGGCACTTGGACGAAAAACTCATCGAAAACCCTAATGTCAGTAGTAAACTACAGGAGGAAATTGAGGATAAATGACACTGGAGAGATTTCTGGTTCAGTTTTGTGGGAGGCACTAAAAGCTTATATAAGGGGCATCTTGATCTCAATGGGAGCTAATGAGAAAAAAGAAAGCTTAAAAAGAAAAACAGATCTCATAAAAGAAATCCATCACCTCGAACAATCCCATAAGGCCGACAGGAGGAGCCCTAACATTCTCCCACAACAACTAATAATAAAATATCAAAAAGAGAGATTTAGAAGGAGTAACAAAGTGGGGAGGCACCTGGCATCAGTATTGAAGAAGAAAAGAGGGGTCAACTTTATAGATAAGATCCAAAATAAAAAGGGGGAACTAAAATATACATCTAGAGACATTGCTGAAGAATTCTGGAGCTATTATACAACCCTCTATTCAGTCAGGCAATGTGGGGTTGGTACCCTGGAAAGAGAGGAAAGGATGGAAGAGTTCCTAAGGCGGGCAGGATTATCAATTCTTTTGGAAAGTGATGCAAAGGAACTAGACGGACCGATCACTGAAGAAGAGATCGAGAGGGCCCTGAAGTCATCTCCCTCAGGAAAGAGCCCAGGGCCAGACGGCTTTACAACCTATTTCTACAAGAAATTTAAAGAGTCTCTGGTCCCAAAGCTTTGTCAGATTTGGAATGGGTTGGGGGGCCAGGAGGTGTTATGTGAGGGGGCACTGACAGCGTCAGTGACACTTATTTTAAAGGAAGGGAAAGACAGTTCGCTGTGTTCAAGCTACAGGCCGATAGCACTGCTAAACGCAGACATCAAATTATTTGCCAAGGTCCTAGCCAGAAGATTAAAAGACAAAATGACATATTGGATCCATTCAGACCAGACAGGCTTTATACCTGGGAGAGAGGGGAGGGACAATGACGTTAGGTCGCTACTTGTGGTGGAGGCTTTGAAAGCGAACAAGACCCCAGGACTACTTCTGTCGATTGACACTGAGAAAGACTTTGACAGAGTAGACTGGGGATTCATGATGAGGACGATGAAGACAATCGGCCTGGGCAGTACTATGCTGAACTGGATTCGAGCGTTATACAAATCCCCTTCGGCTTTTGTTAGAGTGAACGGTACACCATCGGCAGAATTCAAAATGGAAAACGGGACCAGGCAGTCTTGTCCCCTGTCCCCCCTTTTATTTGTTTTGACCTTGGAGCCCCTACTGGCCTCGATCCGAAAAATAATATAAGCGGATGTTTGGTGGGGAGAGAAGAACACAAGTTATCAGCCTTCGCCGATGATGTACTGTTTTACATTGTTAAACCGAGAATCTCGATCCCTAACCTACTTGCTACGCTGAGGGGATACGGGGAGTTATCCAATTATAAGGTCAATCTTAGTAAGTCAGAAGTTCTTAACATTAACATCAATAGACAAGAAGCAATCAAACTCAAGGAAACATTTCATTTCCCGTGGTGCAAAAAAATCAGCTGGGAGTTACATTAGCAAATACTGTAAGGAAAATTTATCTCCTAAACTATATTTCACTTCTAGACGAGATTAAGCAGGAAATGAAAAAAAAAGCATGTACCTTCTGATCTCGTGGATCGGTCGAATAAACACTGTTAAAATGACTCTGGCCCCGAAGATCCTGTACAAAATGCAATTGCTCTTCCGCAGACCTATTTTAGGGTATTAATCAACATCATCACTAGATTTATATGGAAAAACAAGAAACCACGGATCGCTTATAGGGTCCTGAGCAGGGATAAAGCACAGGGTGGCCTAGCACTCCCAGACTTTATAAGATATCACAGGGCAATAGCATTATCACGGGTGATAGATTGGGGAAAGGATGCGATAAATAAAAGATGGGTAAATTTAAAAAAAGATTTGAGCAATGCAAAATTAAATCAATTAATATGGAATCCCCCTCACTTTAGGAAGCTAGGTTTAAATGCACACATTATAACACGTTACACTTTTAAGATATGGGATCAGCTACACAAACAAAATGCGTGGGAGTTCAACTGGCCATTCATTTATTTAAAAGACAATGAGTTTTTTCAACCAGGGATGGGGAAGGTGGGAGGGAACTGGATTATAAAAAATGATGCACAATTGAAGGATATCACGAAGAATGGTAAAATTGTCTCTTTCCAGGAGTTAGCCCTGCTCAAAGATCTAATGAAAATCGACGTATGGCGATATAACCAGCTCGTGCACTTCTCTAATAGTCTCCCAGGTCCTATCAGAGATAAAAAAAAATCTTAGGCCTTTGGAGAAATTGTTCGTGAGAGATACAGCAATTAGGAAAACAACAGAATTATATAAAATATTAATGGATGAGGGAGAGGGAGAGGGAGTGAAGCCGACATTTCTAACTGGGACCTGTACCGAGCGGAGTGTCTTGGGAGGCCATTTCCAATGCAACACACAAATCAGCTGTGGACATGAGAACGATAGAAATAAATTATAAATGCCTATCTAGATGTTATGCGATGCCAGATAAACTAAATAAGTTTCAACCGGAGAAATCTACAAATTGCTTGAGGCGTTGTACCAACAGAGGAGGGTGGGTTCTTAAGCAGCATATAATGGGTTTGTTAGGATGTTCGGCTAGTATTTTTGTAAAGGATAAATAAAGAATTGTAAAACTGTAAAATTTACAAAAAGGTAAAGGATATGCTACTATGATGTGATGATTATGAGATGGGATAAAAATGAGCTAATTATGGTGATTTTAAACCTCTCAAATGGATTCGCTGAAGTAGCAAAAAAAGAAAAAAAAAAAAGTAATAGTAGTGTTAATGTTAACAGGGATGTTGAAGTCACCAAGAATAATTGTGGGGATTTCAGAAGAGAGAAAGTAGGGTAGCCAGGCAGAGAAGTCATCAATAAAGGTTGATGCTGGTCCAGGGGGCTGGTAGATGACAGCAATTATTAGAGAAATAGGAGAGAATAAACAAATGCATTGTGCCTCAAAAGAGGAGAGTGTCAGAGAGGGAGGTGGGTGAAGTACTTGATAGGTGTTGCATGGGGCTAGAAGGATTCCCACTCTACCTCCCTTCCGTCCACTTAATCTGGGAGAGTGAGTACAGAGAAGGCCACCATGGGAGAGGGAAGCAGGAGAAGTAATATCTGATTCATGAAGCCAGGTTTTGGTAATGGCAAGTAGGTTGTGGAGGACGGTGAGTTTGTTACAGACAGAGCGTGCATTCCAGAGGACACATGAGAAGAGGGGAGGGGGGCTGGTATTGGAAAGAAGAGGAATAGAGACTAAGTTCTGTGGGTTGCGGCTGCTGCCAGAGGGTGTAGGGAGATAGGAGTGTCGGGCAAAGACAGATGCTGGACGCCCAGGATTTGGGGATATGTCACCAGAGGTTAGAAGAAGCAGGAGGATGAGGGAGGTAATGTGGGAATGTGATTCATATGAAGGGGCATGCCTCAGAGTACTGGAGGTTTTATCAGTATATGGATGTAGAATAAGCAAGAGTAGGTAGGAGCAGTAATAGGGAGAGGACAGAAGGCAGGGTTATGTATAAGCAGTGGGGTGGAGAATAAGGGTGAAGGTAAGAGAGTTTGAGGATGGAGGATACAACTGTCAGAAGGAGTGGTAGAGAGCGCATGTTACAGAGTGGTAGGAGAGCGGAATAGAGAGGCAGGGTTACCTGCAGTCTGTTAGGTGCTTTCCAGTGCAGTTTGCTATGTATGTTTGCTTTGTGCAATTGCTGAAGTGCAGAGCTTGTATATCACTTGTAGAAAGAATCACTTAGAGAAAGAAGCCTTAAGGATAGAAGCCCCTGCAATGTGCTGACCCCTTAACCATTTCAATACTATGCACTTTCGCCCCTTCCTGCCCAGGACAATTTTCAGCTTTCAGGGCTGTCGCACTTTGAATGACAATTCCGCGGTCATGCAACACTGCACCCAAACTAAATTTTTATCATTTTCTTCCCACAAATAGAGCTTTCATTTGGTGGTATTTGATCACCTCTGGGGTTTTTATTTTTTGCTAAACAAACTAAAAAATACCCAAATTTTTGAAAAGAAAAGTTTTTCTCAATTTCTGTCATAAAATTGTGTTTTCCCCTTTCGCTGACGGGCACTAATGAGGTAGCACTGATGGGCACTAATGAGGCGGCACTGATAAGGAGGTACTGATATGTAGAATTGATGGGCACTGATAGGCGGCACTGATATGCAGCACTGATGGGCACCAATAGGCGGCAGTGATAGGCAGCACTGATGGGCACTGACAGGCGGCACTGATGGGCACTGACAGGCGGCACTGATGGGCACTGACAGGCAGCACTGATGGGCACTGACAGGCGGCACTGATGGGCACTGACAGGCGGCACTGATAGGTGGTACTGATTGGCACTGACAGGTGGCACTGATGGGCAGCACTGATGAGGTACTGATGTGTTACTAACATGTGTTACTGCTGGGCACTGATTGGCACAGTAATGGGCATTGATTGGCACTGTGGTGGGCACTGATTGGCATTGTGGTGGGCACTGGCAGTCTATTATTATTGGGACACTGCTGGGCACTTATTGGCATGTGATTATTACATCTGAGGGGGCTGTGCTGATAATCAATGTGCTGATTATCAGCACAGACCCCCCCTCTCTGACAGGGAGAGCCGTCGATCGGCTCTTCCTGTCAGCGTGAATCAAGGAATTCCATTTACCGGCACTTCCTGGTTCACGTGATGATCAGCTGTGTTTGATCACAGCTGATCATGTGGTAAGAAGCCTCTGACAGAGGCTTCTTATCACGATTGGAAATGCAGCACGTCAGACTGACACGCCGCACTCGCGAGTGCCACGCTGTGCGCCCCCACCGGCACGTGCCGGCATGTTATCCTGCTGGACATCATATGACGCCCAGTCAGGATAACAGAACCACTTCCCGGACATCAATATGCTATTGACCGGGCTGAAAGTGGTTAAGGATGCTCAAATTTATACTGTTATGCCCCGTACACACGGTCGGACTTTGTTCGGACATTCCGACAACAAAATCCTAGGATTTTTTTCGACGCATGTTGGCTAAAACTTGTCTTGCATACACACGGTCACACAAAGTTGTCGGAAAATCCGATCACTCTGAACGCGGTGACGTAAAACACGTACGTCGGGACTATAAACGGGGCAGTGGCCAATAGCTTTCATCTCTTTATTTATTCTAAGCATGCGTGGCACTTTGTCCGTCGGATTTGTGTACACACGATCGGAATTTCCGACAACAGATTTTGTTGTCGGAAAATTTTATATCCTGCTCTCAAACTTTGTGTGTCAGAAAATCCGATGGAAAATGTGTGATGGAGCCTACACACGGTCGGAATTTCCGACAACAAGGTCCTATCACACATTTTTCGGCGGAAAATCCGACCATGTGTACGGGGCATTATAAGGGTGGGTGGAAGTTTGTTAATTAATCATGAGTGAATATAAGGATGCCCAACAATCAAAGTGGATCTTTCGCTTCTAAAGTCAGAATAGCAAGAGACCAGAGGCCAAGATAAGATCAACACATAAAACTTAGGTAAGATAGTCCAGAGCAACAAAAAAACAACATCATGGTTATGCACACAGAGCAAGAGATAGAGAAGTCCACATGCCAAAGACACATACACAGAAATAGCAAGCAGATCCCAGTTTCATTTAACCAGTTGCCGACCGCAGCACGATGATCTACGTCGGCAGAATGGCACAGGCAGGCATAAGGCGGACCCCAGTGCCTGCGGGGGTCGGACTCAGGTCAGGGGCGATCAGAGGTAAGGGGGAGGCCACTCATTCGCGGCCACCCCCTTGCGATCGCTCCTGGCGAATGACAAGTTTCCTCGGCTTCTGTAATGTAAACAGAAGCGGAGGAAGTGATGTCATCTCTCCTTGAGCCGGTCTTTTCCTTCCGGCGCCGAGGAGAGAAGACATCAATGTGAGTTTGCACAACACTACACTTACAGTAGAACACGCAGGCACACTCCCCCCCCCCCCCAGTCACCCCCGATCACCCCCCTGTACCCCCTATCACAGTGACATCAATAGCAGGTTTTTTTTTGCATTGGTGTCAGTTATAAGTGTTAGGGCAGTTAGGGTTAGCCCCCTTTAGGTCTAGAGTACCCCCCTTTAGGTCTAGGGTACCCCCCTAACCCCCCCTAATAAAGGTTAACCCCTTGATTACCCCCCCGTTGCCAGTGTTACTAAGCGATTGTTTTTCTGATCGCTGTATTAGTGTCACTGGTGACGCTAGTTAGGGAGGTAAGTATATAGGTTCGCCGTCAGTGTTTTATAGCGACAGGGACCCCCCCATACTACCTAATAAAGGTTTTAACCCCCTTGATTGCCCCCTAGTTAACCCTTCACCAGTGATCACCGTATAAGTGTTACGGGTGACGCTGGTTATTTAGTTTGTTTATTATAGTTTTAGGGCACCCGCCGTTTATTACCTAATAAAGGTTTAACCCCCTAATTGCCCGGCGGTGATATAAATTAAGTTTTTAGGGTCAGATAAGGTCTGCGTCACCCCAGGCAGCATCAGGTTAGCGCCAGTACCACTAATACCCACGCACACAACCTCCCTAAGTGGTATAGTATCTGAACGGATCAATATCTGATCCGATCAGATCTATACTAGCGTCCCCAGCAGTTTAGGGTCCCCAAAAATGCAGTGTTAGTGGGATCAGCCCAGATACCTGCTAGCACCTGCGTTTTGCCCCTCGGCCCAGCCCTGCCCAGCCCACCCAAGTGCAGTATCGATCGATCACTGTCACTTACAAAACACTAAACACATAACTGCAATGTTCGCAGAGCCAGGCCTGATCCCTGCGATCGCTAACAGTTTTTTGGTAGCGTTTTGAATCAGTCGCTAACAGTCGGGAGCTTTTTTGCCTGTGAGTCTCACTAGTGTAATCAATGGGAGATGAGTACAGCGCTGCACCAATAATAATGGAGAATAGTTACACAGTAAGCAGCTGACACTCCTCTTAGACGAAGGAAAATAAAAATGGAAAGTGTATAAAGTGTAGCGCTAAATGTGTAAATATTATAAATGAGAAAAATGAACTAGGCCCAAACCATTCCTGGGGGGCCCACGAGAGAAATAAAAATAATATGGTTCAAGGTTACATATAAATGACTAAACACAATCGAAAATAAGCTAAGTGCCACACACTGTCATATAGATTGATACTAATGGACCGGTGAGAAAACAATGTGAAAAATGATATAAAAGTGAAGGAATAACAAAATGTCCATAAATGTTGAAAATTATGATCTAGATGAAATTCCATACCCGCCACCCAAAAGTCTCTGAGGGTGGGATAGTAGAAACAACGATGGAGAATTTCTGCCAAGTGGATAGATAAAACACCAGGTGAATAAGGCGTCTAAATGAGTGTCGGGACCACCACCAAAGCATCGGAGGAGGCTTACCGGAACCAGGTGACTTGAGAAGACATACGTCTTACAAGTCCCAGAAAGCTTGTTTAGCCACCAAAGCTGGCAAGATGGATCCTCAGATGTCCTCAACTTCAAATGGGGGGGGGAGGAGAGAGATAGAGATCCCGTCACAGCTTCAGCCGTCCAGACTGAGAGTGTCCCCTTGTACGATCTGCTACCATCCTCCCTGCTGTCAGCAATGGCCAAACCTCCCAACCTCCCTAAGTGGTATAGTATCTGAACGGATCAATATCTGATCCGATCAGATCTATACTAGCGTGCCCAGCAGTTTAGGGTCCCCAAAAATGCAGTGTTAGTGGGATCAGCCCAGATACCTGCTAGCACCTGCGTTTTGACCCTCGGCCCAGCCCTGCCCAGCCCACCCAAGTGCAGTATCGATCGATCACTGTCACTTACAAAACACTAAACACATAACTGCAATGTTCGCAGAGCCAGGCCTGATCCCTGCGATCGCTAACAGTTTTTTGGTAGCGTTTTGAATCAGTCGCTAACAGTCGGGAGCTTTTTTGCCTGTGAGTCTCACTAGTGTAATCAATGGGAGATGAGTACAGCGCTGCACCAATAATAATGGAGAATGGTTACACAGTAAGCAGCTGACACTCCTCTTAGACGAAGGAAAATAAAAATGGAAAGTGTATAAAGTGTAGCGCTAAATGTGTAAATATTATAAATGAGAAAAATGAACTAGGCCCAAACCATTCCTGGGGGGCCCACGAGAGAAATAAAAATAATATGGTTCAAGGTTACATATAAATGACTAAACACAATCGAAAATAAGCTAAGTGCCACACACTGTCATATAGATTGATACTAATGGACCGGTGAGAAAACAATGTGAAAAATGATATAAAAGTGAAGGAATAACAAAATGTCCATAAATGTTGAAAATTATGATCTAGATGAAATTCCATACCCGCCACCCAAAAGTCTCTGAGGGTGGGATAGTAGAAACAACGATGGAGAATTTCTGCCAAGTGGATAGATAAAACACCAGGTGAATAAGGCGTCTAAATGAGTGTCGGGACCACCACCAAAGCATCGGAGGAGGCTTACCGGAACCAGGTGACTTGAGAAGACATACGTCTTACAAGTCCCAGAAAGCTTGTTTAGCCACCAAAGCTGGCAAGATGGATCCTCAGATGTCCTCAACTTCAAATGGGGGGGGGGGGGGGGGGGAGAGATAGAGATCCCGTCACAGCTTCAGCCGTCCAGACTGAGAGTGTCCCCTTGTACGATCTGCTACCATCCTCCCTGCTGTCAGCAATGGCCAAACCTCCCAACCTCCCTAAGTGGTATAGTATCTGAACGGATCAATATCTGATCCGATCAGATCTATACTAGCGTGCCCAGCAGTTTAGGGTCCCCAAAAATGCAGTGTTAGTGGGATCAGCCCAGATACCTGCTAGCACCTGCGTTTTGCCCCTCGGCCCAGCCCTGCCCAGCCCACCCAAGTGCATTATCGATCGATCACTGTCACTTACAAAACACTAAACACATAACTGCAATGTTCGCAGAGTCAGGCCTGAACCCTGCGATCGCTAACAGTTTTTTGGTAGCGTTTTGAATCAGTCGCTAACAGTCGGGAGCTTTTTTGCCTGTGAGTCTCGCTAGTGTACCACTACATTTAGAGCCCAAAATGGCAAATCGAAGGTACGCTAGTGAAGAGGCCTACACGTTTCTGAGCATGACAGATAGTGAAGAGGAAGTCACTCTGTCAGATTCAGGCTCAGAATACGAACCTGTAGACAGCAGCGGCTCCATGACAGATAGCTCTGACGACGGAGTTGTGGTCCCTGCCAAGGTCAGGCGTACCAGACTCCAAACTTCTTCTTCTGTCCTTGATGTGCAAGAACTGAAGGTCCCTCGTATAGAGCAGAAAAGTACTAGTGCCGCTATTCCTTCTGGTGAACTGGCAAGCACCAGCGGCCTAGTACACCCTGGTCATACATCCAGCACAGTAACGCTTGTTGACGTGGCGAGTCCCATAAGTGCAGGTCAAGCTGGTGAGGTGGCAAACACAAGTAGTGTCCAGCTGCCACCAAGAAGACGAACACAGGCCCATCGTGCCCATAGTGCCCTTCCTGCTGCATTCGCCAATCTGAATTGGGAACCCACCACTTCTGCAGCACCCGTACTTCCCCCATTCACTGGCCAACCCGGCATTCATGCGGAAACAGTTGATTTTACGTCACTTGATTTTTATTCGCTGTTTTTCACCGAATATCTCTATAGATCTATTGTGGACCAAAGCAATTTGTACGCTGGTCAACACATCGCCACTATTCCCCAGTCCTCCCTTGCCAGAGATTGGAAAAGAATTACGGTTTCCGAATTTAGGATCTTTCTGGGCCTTTCCCTCAACATGGGCATAAATAAAAAGAGTGAGTTGCGGTCATATTGGTCCACTGACCCAATTTACCATATGCCCGTGTTCTCTGCCTCCATGGCCAGGGCACGATATGAGCAGATTTTGCGGTTCATGCACTTCAACAACAACGAACTCTGTCGTCCTCGTGGAGACCCTGAATATGATCGGCTCTACAAAATTCGGCCCCTCGTAAACCACTTCAACCAACTTTTTGCAGACTTGTTTACTCCCCATCATGTTGTCTGCGTTGATGAGTCCCTGATTAAGTTTTCTGGCTGCTTGTCATTCAAACAGTACCTTCCCAGCAAGCGTGCCAGATACGGGGTCAAGATGTATAAGCTCTGTGACAGGGCCACAGGCTATACATGTAGTTTTATGGTTTACAAGGTCAAAACAAACAAGGCCGACACACTGCCCTGACTACATAGGAAGCGCTGGCAAGATTGTGTGGGACTTGGTGTCTACCTTATTCGGAAAGGGGTACCACTTATATGTGGACAATTATTACAGGAGCGTGCCACTTTTTAGTCACCTTGATCAACAGGGCGGCACAGTGGTGTAGTGGGTAGCACTCTCACCTAGCAGTAAAAAGGGTCGCTGGTTCAAATCCCAACCACGACACTACCTGCTTGGAGTTTGCATGTTCTCCCTGTGCCTGCGTGGGTTTCCTCCGGGTACTCCGGTTTCCTCCCACACTCTAAAGACGTGCTGGTAGGTTAATTGGCTTCTGTTCAAAATTGGCCCTAGTATATGAATGTGAGTTGGGGACCTTGGATTGTGGGCTCCTTGAGGGTAGGGACCGATGTGGGTGTACGATGTATGTGCGGAGTGCTGCGTGAATTGGCGGCGCTATATGGGTACCTTAAATAAAAAAAAAAATAGGGGTGATTGTAGACACGCACCCACACTCACTCAGGTTGAACTGGATGGACTGGTGTCTTTATTCAACCTTACTAACTATCTAACTATCTAACTATCTATCTAACAGATTGGAGCATGTGGCACAATGCGATCTAATCGCCGGGGCTTTCCCCAGTGGCTTGTAGATTCCCGTCTTAGGCTGGGGAGAAAGCCTGCTTGCAGTGTAATAATTTGCTCGCTATGAAGTGGAGGGATAATGAGAATGTTTTAGTTCTTACCTCCCTTCATGCAGACACGACGGTCCAAATTACTACGGCGACTGGCGTTGTGAAGAAACCCCTCTGTGTCCACGAATATAACCTCAATATGGGAGGGGTGGACATGGACCTCAACGACCAGTTGTTGGCGCCGTACCTAATTGCCCATAAGGCCAGACGCTGGTATAAAAAAGTGTCTGTATAATTATTTCAATTGGCTTTGCTGAACGCTCATGTGCTATACAGAGCTTCAGGACGGACTGGATCCTTCCTTAAATTCCAGGAAGAGATCGTCAGAGCCCTTCTATTTCCAGACGGTGCTCCACCTCACCTTCCCCAACCAAATGCAGTAAGCCGGCTGCATGAGAGACATTTTCCTTATGTCTTCTCCAGTACCCCTACCCAACGAGCCTCCCAAAGAAAATGTTGTGTCTGCAGAAAGCACGGATATAGGCGTGACACCCGGTATTATTGCCCCTCCTGTCCTGACAATCCTGGTCTTTGCATTGGTGAATGTTTTTTGAACGCTACCATACACTAGGATATAAAAGAATAAATCCGCGCTTAGGACAGTATAAGAGCTGCTGCCTATCTCTAATTAGTACCCCTAAGGGTCTAATTGCATAGTAGATAAATAAGATGAGAATGAAAACGGCGCTGCTCTCTATATTATTATTAAGTAACGGGTAAAAATGTCACAAAATCCACACTGAATCCAGATGACTCCGATGCGTAAGAGCTCCACCAATATCAAAACATAATACGGTCTAAACCAGAATGGACCATATATTTGGAGATAACCAAAATTTCAAAAATTCAAAAACACCAGTAATTTAGACACTGCTGAATAAAATGTGTCCCCCCAGCGGGATAAAAGTGTCATCCAGAATGGAATATATAATAACTGAGTGAAAAAATATATAATACCTGAGTGAAAAAATAAAGGTGGACAGTGCAAAAAAAGGACAGTGTAAAAAAAGAAACAAATTAAGAATTTTAACCCCAAAGTTCAAAAGTATTGGGACAAACTGGCGCCAAAGAAAAACTATTAGATATTGAAAGAATATGTGTGCTTATTATTATCAATGTGATGTCTGTGTTGCCCCTTCCATATTTTTATGCAAAAAATTGAGTAGGGTTGTGTTTGACCACAATGTTCAAAAATATTGGGACAATATGGCGCTTGTGAAACGTAAGGTGTGAGATGTCCTTCTGTGTGAAACGTGAGATGTCCTTCTGGGTGGTAAACTAAATAATAATTCAATTAAACCACTCCCTGTGCTTAAATTACAGTGAATAAAAGAATATATACAATTGATTCCAATTTCTTTTGTTTGAAACAAGTGATATAGTTAATTTCTAAAAAGTTTATATATATAATCCATGCAGAAAAGAGTGTTGTTAACCAGGTGGGGAGAACAGAGTTCAACTGAAAATGCTGTTTATTTCACCCAAGAGGGTACACCGCAGTGACTTCTGTGCGATTTTTCATAAGGTGACTTAATTAACGATGCATTGATGCCCAATCATTGCTATTTGTCTCCAATGATACACATTATACCAGGAGATATTACTCCCAAACTAACCAACTTATAAATACCCGTTCTAAATGCACTGTATTTAGTCTAGGGGTTATCATCACAGTGAGCAGTTGGAGTATAGGTAGCGGTGAACAGTTTATAGAATGATTGGAAAGCGCTTAGTTTTGCTTTATGGATGTAATACATCTCTGCAGTCTAGTGGCAACAACATATCCTCCTCCCCCCGAGCGACATTACCATAATAAGGGGAGTGGTGTTGTGAGCCGCAGGACTATATTATAGTGTGAAGCGTAGATTTTAATAAGTGTGAGGGAGAACTACTCCAGAACATCATTAAAAGAAGACAATATAAAATGCGAATAATTGAGAGTAATATCACTGAAATAAAAAACTTACTCCTACCCTTCATCCATTTGAAGGAATACAAAGATAGGGAGAAAGAATTACAGGAGTCTATCAAAAAGTATGATAGCAACATACAGGCAAAAAAACAGAAAAAATTCAAAAGAGATGTGATGGATTACAAAAATTCGAAAGTCTATAAATGGCAAACTAACGGAGAAGAGGATGATGATCCACTAGAAGACCCCTCTATGGAAGAGGAATCTGAGGAAGCAATACCTATCCCGTCTCTGAGTACACCTAGAAGAATAGATAATCCACCATACAGTCCAGCAGGGCATCACATCCCCAATACAGCACTTGATAGAAGGGATACTAGAAGAGACTCCTTTAGAGGACCCCCCAATTACAGGACCCCATTAAATAGATACAATGTACCTGTGAACAACCGATACTCCCCCCTGAGAGAAGAGTACAGAAGACTGCCCAAGAGGGATGAGTATAGAAGACCATACCCAGGAAATGGAAGAGGGGAAGGTGGAAGGAAGGTTTTTCCCCGAGTCACTTATCAAGACAAACCTCCAGGCAGATGGAGACCCCGTATCCCGTACAGGAACTATGGATGGAATATGGAAGGAGGATCAAGACAGGAAGATCAGTATTGGAGTCCAAGGAGGACAAGAGACCGCAACGTATACCAGGAATACGATACAAATCCCCGGACCGAAACCACGAGGGAATATCAACAGGGGACGGACTTAGGACCCACACACAGATACACAGAAAGAGAAAACAGGCAAGAGGAAAACGAGGAGGCAAGAAGAAGAAAGAGGCCCAGAAACTATTAGGACAAGGTATATTTAATCTCAGCAATGTGCAATTTACGCGAGAAGAGCTAAGGGTACTAGAACTGGGACTTAAATATGCCCCAGATAAACCTTTTGATCAATTTGAGGCTTTTATTGATTTACAAAAGTTTTTAAGAAAGCTGAACATAAAGAAACATTTCGCGATGAACCCAGGTGTAACAGTAAGGGTAGATTCAGAATTTGAACAAACAAACCTCAAAAATAACTCTATTTTTAATCCAAAAACCCCAGGGAACCAATGTATTAATGCTTTTAAAAAAATGGTGGAAGAAGATATTAAGTTAATGGGAAATACTAATAAAAAAAACCCATTAAGGATATAGGAAAAAAACATGAGGTAGTGATCAGGCCTGCTGATAAGGGGGGAGGCCTAGTCATTCTGAATAAAAAGGACTATCAGGATGAGATGAACAACCTTCTAAGTATAGAAAATACATACAAAACGCTAAAAGGGAACCCGAAGAAAAAATATGAAAAGAAGCTTAAGACCTATGTGGAAAAAGGGAAAACTAAAGGTATTCTAAATTGCAAAGAGGCAGAATATCTAATATCCAATTCGACTAAAACACCAGTGATATACCACACACCTAAAATCCACAAAAGGTTGGAAACACCACCAGGGAGGCCCATTATCAGTGGGATCAATTCCATCTTCTCTAGGTTTGGAGAGTACCTGGATATATTTCTCAAACCTCTAGTGAAAGAAGGGAAATCCTACCTGCGGGACAGTATGCAATTAATTCAAGAACTGCAATAGATCAAGGGAGTTGAACAATGGTTACTAGTGGCAGTAGATGTCAATTCTCTGTACACTAGTATTGAACAGAAGGACGGTCTACGGGGTGTGGAAAGAGCCCTCCACATGAACACAAGTATGAAGCAGGAACAGATCAGCTATATCCTTGAGGGCCTAAAAATGGCCATGGAATGCAACTATTTTTGGCATGATAAAAAATACTATGTACAAACGAAGGGAGTTGCAATGGGAGCACGCTATGCTCCCAGCGTAGCTAATTTTTTCATGGACCTGTGGGAAGATAAATACATCTACAGTAAAAATATACCTCAGATTAAGATGTATAAAAGATACATAGATGACTTGATCATTTTATGGAATGGAACACCAGACAGTCTTACAAAATTCCTTGAGAACTTAAATGACAATAAGTATGGTATTAAGTTCACCGGGAAGTGGAGTTATGAGAAAATTGATTATACTTCTAGCTGCCATCATCCAAGATGGAAAAGTAATGTCCCTAAAGGACAGTTACTACGGATAAGACGCAACTGTGATAGAGCGGAAGATTTTAATAAACAGGCCGATATTTTAATTAAAAAATTCCAGGAAAAAGGATATGATAAAGAGAGACTGTTGAAATTAAAAGCAGACATTATGAAGCTAGACAGAACCTCCCTGCTCTCCAATAAGAACAAAAAAGCTCAGAAGATGCCGGAAGTAGCATTTATCACAGGGTTCAACAGCCAGTTCAGAGATTTTGAGAAAATAATAAAAAAGTACTGGCCTATACTCAAGGAAGACCTCATCCTAACAAAACTCTTGCCAACCAAACCTAAATTTATATATAGAAAGGCACCCAATTTAAGGGACCATTTAGTGAAAAATGTTACTGATCCCCCGAAGTCTATCAAAATATGTCCTGAACTAAAAGGATTTTTTAGGTGCCAGAGATGCCTACCATTTAAAGTAGCTAAAAGACAACCAAGAAGGAAGAATACGTTTAAATCATGTACTGATCACAAAGAATACAGAATTAACCAACTGATTACCTGTCGTAGCACACATGTCACATACGTTGTGGAATGTCCTTGCCGCCTCCAATATGTGGGAAGAACCACCCGTCAACTTTTTGTCCGAATTCGGGAACATATCAAAAATATTAGGAAGGGGTTCCCCAATCATAGCCTATCGAGACATTTCGACGAGGTTCACCATAGGGTCACAAGTTTACTTACTTTCTATGGGATAGATTCCGTGCAGGAACATTGGCGTGGAGGTAACAGAGAAACCTCAATTTCTAGAAATGAAACGAGTTGGATTTATCGACTGGGTTCCCTTGCCCCTAAAGGGCTTAACTTTGACATAGATTTGAATTGCTACATAGCCAACCCATAGATTTTTAAAAAAATGAAATGTAAGAGTTTGATTCAGCTACATATACATGGTTAACGGGTGTCTTAATTGTACGTTTGGTACCCTTCTGTGTTTAGCAATTAGGATGTGGATATTTGGCCTACTATAGAGATATAAAATTAGGGGTTGACCGCTAGATCCAGGTGCACAGCATTAACCCCAACCCCCCCCATTTTGATAAATGGGGGCCCCTCCTAATCCTTACCCCACATTCCCCTATAGTTTAACAGCTGTTAAAATCAGATTTGGTATACGGGTTTTGCCCCAAAACTTTTGAATCTTGGGGTCAATCTGATACTAGGCATGAGGATATGGCACTCATGTTGCCAACTTATTCTTTTGTAGTGGGGTTGGGTTACTTACACCACATGTGCCCTGATTAGCCTCTGTATAAGCACATATGGCACCTATGTTATTTCTGTACTACGCAACCTGTCAACCCCGTACCTAACACCTCTTTACCCTATACCTGTAAATATATGTATTTTATCAATCTAAAATACAATTTAACACCTTTTCCATCCTCCACCTGAAAATACATTCATTTTACTGACTTAAAATTTAATTTAACAACTATATGCATTTTTATTTATCAATTATATACAATTGCCTCTTTATATCAGGTCGTTTTAACATAATGTTTTTAATTGAATATAATATTTTTAATGGTTTTTAATTATATCTTGAATATTTTGTGTATTTTTTGAATATTAAATCTAATAATGTTGGGGTTTTTTACACATGCATGTGCTATATGTAATTTTTATATATATTTTTATGGATATACTTTTTTATACATACTCTGATATATTTCTTATACTTTTGCTTGTTTTTATTATTTGGCCGAACTAAAGCAGTTAGTATTTATATCTAATCGTAATTAACGATGCATTGATGCCCAATCACTGCTAATTGTCTCCAATGATACACATTATACCAGGAGATATTACTCCCAAACTAACCAACTTATATATACCCGTTCTAAATGCACTGTATTTAGTCTAGGGGTTATCATCACAGTGAGCAGTTGGAGTATAAGCAGCGGTGAACAGTTTATAGAATGATTGGAAAGCGCTTAGTTTTGCTTTATGGATGTAATACATCTCTGCAGTCTAGTGGCAACAACATATCCTCCTCCCCCCGAGCGACATTACCATAATAAGGGGAGTGGTGTTGTGAGCCGCAGGACTATATTATAGTGTGAAGCGTAGGCGTCGACACCATCTTTGAAAACGTCCTATGACGAAACGCGTAAGCTGGAGTCACGCTCACACGTCATACCCGGAAGTAGACGCTGGAACGCAAGCTGGGACGCACGCTCGCAGATCGCTGCTGGTCCCTTCCTTGCTTACAGCGCTGTCTATTACTTACATTGTGGCTTGTATCTTTTGGACTTGCTTTGCTTATATGGAATAAACAACTTGACATACTTCACGAAGGCAGCCCCTTGTGTTTCTCTTTTCTCTGGATTTCTGGAGAGTTTAACAGATTAAGGTGGTACATTGCTGGAGTAGCATGGTTATGTCAGAGCACACATTTTACCTGGAACAGCCGTAAGGATCGCACAGAGCAGAGGAATGGAAGCATTTTTGAAGTGAACATCATCCGCCCTGAGGCACCCACTTTGTCGCTTGGTACCCCTGCAGGGGTGATTATCTCTGGTGAGTGGGGCAGCACTGGGGGGCGAGCACTTCAAGTCACCTTATGAAAAATCGCACAGAAGTCACTGCGGTGTACCCTCTTGGGTGAAATAAACAGCATTTTCAGTTGAACTCTGTTCTCCCCACCTGGTTAACAACACTCTTTTCTGCATGGATTATATATATATAAACTTTTTAGAAATTAACTATATCACTTGTTTCAAACAAAAGAAATTGGAATCAATTGTATATATTCTTTTATTCACTGTAATTTAAGCACAGGGAGTGGTTTAATTGAATTATTATTTAGTTTACCACCCAGAAGGACATCTCACGTTTCACACAGAAGGACATCTCACACCTTATGTTTCACAAGCGCCATATTGTCCCAATATTTTTGAACATTGGGGTCAAACACAACCCTACTCAATTTTTTGCATAAAAATATGGAAGGGGCAACACAGACATCACATTGATAATAATAAGCACACATATTCTTTCAATATCTAATAGTTTTTCTTTGGCGCCATTTTGTCCCAATACTTTTGAAATTTGGGGTTAAAATTCTTAATTTGTTTCTTTTTTTACACTGTCCTTTTTTTTGCACTGTCCACCTTTATTTTTTCACTCAGGTATTATATATTTTTTCACTCAGTTATTATATATTCCACTCTGGATGACACTTTTATCCCGCTGGGGGGACACATTTTATTCAGCAGTGTCTAAAGTACTGGTGTTTTTGAATTTTTGAAATTTTGGTTATCTCCAAATATATGGTCCATTCTGGTTTAGACCGTATTATGTTTTGATATTGGTGGAGCTCTTACGCATCGGAGTCATCTGGATTCAGTGTGGATTTTGTGACATTTTTACCCGTTACTTAATAATAATATAGAGAGCAGCGCCGTTTTCATTCTCATCTTATTTATCTGCTACCATACACTAGTTGAGTTTTAGCGTAGGGTACAGCACTGCACAGACTAGGACATACTTTCACAGGGTCTCCCAACATGCCATCGCATTTTGAGAGACCCAAACCTGGAAACGGTTACAGTTATAAAAGTTACAAAAAAATGTGTAAAAAAAAAAAAAAAGAAATGTTTTTATCACGTGTGCTTTATAGGTATGCATTTTTTTTTTAACTTTACGGTTTACTGTGTTTTATTGTTAACCATTTTTTTGTTTTCAGGTACGCCATTCAGCTGCAGAGCGGATTTATTTATCTTGACAGCAACAGCGTTTGCTCCCACGATACATAAAGCCGTGACTCCAGCGCTGTCGGAGGTGATTTCACCACCACAGTTACATACTTCAGCATATATGCCGAAGCGTGGGGGCAGCAGTGGGCGGAGGAGCGATTTGCTCCTATCTTTTGCGGGAGGATGCCCCCATGCTTCGGCATATATATATTTTAGGCACAGGTTGCGTTAAATGTTTTATTTTTTACTATGTTTTTCTTGTATTTGCTTTGCAGGTATGGTAAGTCTTACTGTTATACTGTAATGTAACTTTGTTTTATTGTTTGTACCTTTTGCGGGAGGATGCCCCCATGCTTCGGCATATATAAACGGTGCATGTATGCCCATCATTAGAAGTGAGTGGATGAAGGGAGGTATTCTAATGGTGGGCATACCCACCGATCAATCTCTTTTTTTCGTTCAGCCCACAGCTTGCATGAAAAAAAAGTTTACAATATATGCCCAACAAGACCAGCAACGTACTGGTATGTTGCTGGACTTTGAGTGGTTTTACCAGAATGATGCCTGCAGGTTTAGGTATCATCTTGGTATCATTCTTTTCAGCCAGCGGTCAGCTTTCATGTAAAAGCAATACTAGTGGCTAATTAGTCTCTAGACTGCTTTTACAAGCAGTGGGAGGGAATGCCCCCCCCACCATCTTCCATGTTTTTCTCTGGCTCTCCTGTCCCAACAGGGATCCTGAGAATGCAGCCAGTGATTCAGCCAGCTGACCATAGAGCTGATTAGAGACCAGAATGGCTCCAAACATCTCTATGGCCTAAGAAACCGGAAGCTATGAGCATTTCATGACTTAGATTTCGCCGGATGTAAACAGCGCCATTGGGAAATTGGGAAAGCATTTTATCACACCGATCTTGGTGTGGTCAGATGCTTTGAGGGCAGAGGAGAGATCTAGGGTCTAATAGACCCCAATGTTTTCAAAAAAGAGTACTACCTATTGCTATCATAAGGGATATTTACATTCCCTGAGATAACAATAAAAATGATTAAAAAAAAAATAAAAAGAACAGTTTAAAAATAAGATAAAAAAGCAAAAAAAAAAGCAAAAAAAAAAAGCACCCCTGTCCCCCCTGCTCTCGCGCAAAGGCGAACGCAAGCGTCGGTCTGGCGTCAAATGTAAACAGCAATTTCACTATGCATGTGAGGTATCACCGCAAAGGTCAGATCGAGGGGAGTAATTTTAGCAGTAGACAACCTCTGTAAATCTAAAGTGGTAACCTGTAAAGGCTTTTAAAGGCTTTTAAAAATGTATTTAGTTTGTCGCCACTGCATGTTTGTGCGCAATTTTAAAGCATGTCATGTTTGGTATCCATGTACTTGGCCTAAGATCATCTTTTTTATTTCATCAAACATTTGGGCAATATAGTGTTTTTTAGTGCATTAAAATTTAAAAAAGAGTGTTTTTTCCCAGAAAAATGCTTTTGAAAAATTGTTGCACAAATACTGTGTGAAAAAAAAAATGAAACACACACCATTTTGTGGGTCTGTCGAAACTGTGATAGGTAGTGAGGAGTGAATCAAAAATTTACGACCTTAGAAATCCTGAAGGTGGTGATTGGTTTTTGGGCCCCGTATGCAGCTAGACTCCCAAAAAGTCCCACACATGTGGTATCCCTGTACTCAGGAGAAGCAGCAGAATGTATTTTGGGGTGTAATTCCACATATGCCCATGGCATGTTTGAGCAATATATCATTTAGTAACAACTTTGTGCAAAAAAAAAAAATTGTCACTTTCCCGCAACTTGTGTCAAAATATAAAATATTCCATGGACTCAACATGCCTCTCAGCAAATAGCTTGGGGTGTCTACTTTCCAAAATGGGGTAATTTGGGTGGTTTTGTGCCATCTGGGCATTTTATGGCCTTCAAAACTGTGATAGGTAGTGAGGAGTGAAATCAAAACTTTACGCCCTTAGAAATCCTGAAGGCGGTGCTTGGTTTTCGGGGCCCCGTACGCAGCTAGGCTCCCAAAAAGTCCCACACATGTGGTATCCCCGTACTCAGGAGAATCAGCAGAATGTATTTTGGGGTGCAATTCCACATATGCCCATGGCCTCTGTGAGCAATATATCACTTAGTAACAACTTTGTGCAAAAAAAAAAAAGTTTGTCATTTTCCTGCAAATTGTGGCAAAATATAAAATATTCCATGGACTCAGCATGCCTCTCAGCAAATAGCTTGGGGCGTCTACTTTCCAAAATGGGGTTATTTGGGGGGGGTTGTGCCATCTTGGCATTTTATGGCCTTCAAAACTGTAATAGGTAGTGAGGAGTGAAATCAAAAATTTACGCCCTTAGAAATCCTGAAGGTGGTGCTTGGTTTCGGGGCCCTGTACACGGATAGGCTCCCAAAAAGTCCCACACCTGTGGTATCCCCGTACTCAGGAGAAGCAGCAGAATGTATTTTGGGGTGTAATTCCACATATGCCAATGGCATGTTTAAGCAATATATCATTTAGTGACAACTTTGTGCAAAAAAAAAAAAAGTTTGTAATTTTCCCACAACTTGTGTCAAAATATAAAATATTCCATGGACTCAACATGCCTCTCAGCAAATAGCTTGGGGTGTCTACTTTCCAAAATGGGGTCATTTGGGGGGGGGGGTTTGTACTGCCCTGCCATTTTAGCACCTCAAGAAATGAGATAGGCAGTCATAAACTAAAAGCTGTGTAAATTCCAGAAAATGACCCTAGTTTGTAGACGTTATAACTTTTGCGCAAACCAATAAATATACGCTTATTTACATTTTTTTTTACCAAAGACATGTGGCCGAATACATTTTGGCCTAAATGTATGACTAAAATTGAGTTTATTGGATTTTTTTTTTTAAAAATAAAAACCGCAGAGGTGATCAAATACCATAAAAAGAAAGCTCTATCTGTGGGAAGAAAATGATGCAAATTTGCATTGCCTGACCGCGCAATTAGCAGTTAAAGCGACGCAGTGCCAAATTGTAAAACGTGCTCTGGTCAGAAAGGGGGTAAACCCTTCCAGGGCTGAACTGGTTAAAGGTGGAAGATGTGGTTGAGCTGACACATACACAGAAATAGCAAGCAGAGGACTGGGTCTTCTAGATCTTTTCAAATATTACCAAGCTGCCAGATTAGCCCAACTCTCAACGATCTACTTCAAACACGAAATCCCAGATTGGATTAATATAGAAAGACAGGCGGTCGCTACATACGCGTTAGACTTCCTTCTTTGGTCTCCTCGCAAAACTAGACCTCCTTTCATGTCCCCCGCTCTTTCACATTCCATGAGATTATGGGATGATATAAAAAACTCACCCTCCTTGATGTCTGACATTCAACCGCTGGCCCACATTTTCCATAATCCTCTCTTCAGACCGGGTGTGGATATCAAAACATTTCAATGGTGGTTAGATAAGGGGATGTACAGGATTGGACACTATTTTACTCCTTCGGTCCCCGTTTCCATGAAATTCTGTATGGATAAGCTTGAGATCCCGGCCTCAGAAAAATTTAGATTTTATCAAATTTCCCACTTTCTTCATACAATTTGGAAAAACAAACCCACCCCCCCGACCTTTTCGGAATATGAACGCTGGTGTGGCCAGGGTACAGAGCATAAAGGGGGCATCTCCATAATATATTCTTCCTTATTAGAACCC
Source organism: Lithobates clamitans (assembly GCA_037952925.1). NCBI lineage: Eukaryota > Metazoa > Chordata > Amphibia > Anura > Ranidae > Lithobates > Lithobates clamitans. Next base: position 4,669,206 of record JBBGZY010000434.1, on the reverse strand, counting down.
ACCACTAAATTCTCTTATATGGAGGCCTGGGTGAAGGACTTACAAGAAACCTGGGACCTGGAGACATGGCACAGAAGAGGAATCAGAGCTCATAAAGGTATAATGAACATTTCATTAATAGAAGCCAATTGGAAAGTGATGACCAGATGGTATTTGGTTCCGTTAAGATTGAACAAAATGTTTCCTTCCTCACCTCCTCTATGTTTTAGGGAATGCCAAGCCCAGGGTTCCACGCTTCATATTTGGTGGGAATGTCCAAGAATTAGAGGTTTTTGGAATAAGATTTTTAATCTTATCCGCAAAGTAACAAACCTACCGATCCCTAAAACTCCACAAATTGCTCTATTGAATGAGCAAATCCCCAAGATTCCTAAGTTTTCTCACCGGTTGATTACTTTCATGCTATTAGGAGCGAAAGTTATGATCGCTAAAGCCTGGAAGACACCAAAAATTTCCCTTGTAGCGGCTAAACGAAAAATCTCTTGGATTATGACCCAGGAGAGGTTAGTAAGCAAAATTCTGGACAACTTCAAAACCTTTGAAGCAATATGGGAACCCTGGGCTGGGCATATAGGTCTTTCCCTGGTTCCTGGAATCTCCTCGTCAGGATAGTTACACATGAGCTGAGTGTTGGCTGTCTCTCTCTCTATCCCTTTCTTCTTCTCTCTTCTTTCCTTTACCTTCTATCTATTTCATCTATTTCCCAGATATTGTAACAATAGATGACTACGGTTCTTTTGACAAATCAAGTTACTGTTTGATATTCCTCTAATTTCGTACGAGATATTATATTCTGCTATGTTATAAGGAGCAAGGGTTCACCCTTGGGGATCAGTGCAGTCTCTCCGTTGTGAATCAGTGGCTCCGGGGAGGCGGCTCATGATCTCTACTGGGTAGGGTATTATCTATCTAAATCTCAACAAGGTCTAGACCAGGACACAGTGTGATCCCGTCAGGGGTGTCTGGTTAGTCCCTAGTTTATTGCGCCCTATGAAGCATTAGATGCAATATTGCTGACGATGATTGTATGGCTCATTTCTCGTTTCATGTTAAGTATCCTTAGAGTTTTGGATGTAAAGAGACAATGATGTATACTGAGCTCTGTCTTTTGATGGACATCTTCTGTACTGTAAGTTATCTCAATAAACATGTTAAACTTAAAAAAAAAAAAAAAAAAAAAGAAATAGCAAGCAGATCCCAGTTTCATTTAAAGGTGGAAGATGTGGTTGAGCTACACATGCACAGAAATAGCAAGCAGATCCCAGTTTCCTCTAAAGGTGGAAGATGTGGTTGAGCTGACACATACACAGAAATAGCAAGCAGATCCCAGTTTCATTTAAAGGTGGAAGATGTGGTTGAGCTGACACATACACAGAAATAGCAAGCAGATCCCAGTTACATTTAAAGGTGGAAGATGTGGTTGAGCTGACACATACACAGAAATAGCAAGCAGATCCCAGTTTCACATATAGGTGGAAGATGTGGTTGAGCTGACACATACACAGAAATAGCAAGCAGATCCCAGTTTCATTTAGACCCCTTTCACACTGGGTTGTTTTGCAGGCACTATTGTGCTAAAAATAGCGCCTGCAAACCCACCTGAAACAGCCACTGCTGTGTCTCCAATGTGAAAGCCCCAAGGGCTTTCACACTTGATTGGTACGCTGGCATTACCTCTTTTTTATTGGCCACCAGTGCATAGGATGTATCCCCTTCAGTTCTCCCACATAGAGGAGTTCAGCTCCCATGGTTGAGACAAAGGATCTTCCATTCTATTACTAGAGTAGGACCCACTAATTCGGGGTACTTTGTCACAGTAAGTGGGCTTAGCACTATATGACCATGTAGTGTGACCAAACCCCGTATTTTTTGAATATGTTGAGGTGTTTTTACCTAGCCTTGCAGCAAATGTCATTCTTGAATGTGTGCGCTGTAATATGTTTTGTACTGTTTGTAGGTCTTATAGCAGCACCATCTTAAATTTAAACACATTGTAGGGTGTGCCCCCCAAATATGTTTTTGTATATTGTAATAGACCTTGACCAGGTTTTTTGGGCTGGAGCACCCCTCTCCCTCCTCATTACCTCTTATTTAGTGGCCACGAGTGCATAGGATGTATCCCCTTCAGTTCTCCCACATAGAAGAGTTCAGCTCCCATGGTTGAGACAAAGGATCTTCCATTCTATTACTAGAGTAGGACCCACTAATTTGGGGTACTTTGTCGCAGTAAGTGGGCTTAGCACTATATGATCATATAGTGTCACCAAACCCCCGTATTTTTTGAATATGTTCAGGTGTTTTTAACTAGCCTTGCAGGAAATGTAATTCTTGAATGTGTGTGTTGTAATATGTTTTGTACTGTTTGCAGGTCTTATAGCAGCACCATCTTGAATTTAAATGCATTGTAGGGTGTGCCTACCAAATATGTTTTGGTACGCTGGCAGGACACTGAAAAAAGTCCTGCTAGCAGCATCTTTGGAGCGGTGAAGGTATATACACTGCTCCTTCACCGCTCCTGCCTATTGAAATCAATGGGGCAGCATGGCTATACCGTCAGCATAGCGCTGCTGCAGCGGCGCTTTGCGGGTGGTTTTAACCCCTTTTCAGCCGCTAGCGGGGGTCAAAACCGCCACACTAGCAGCCAAATACTGCTGCAAAAACTACGGTAAAGCACCGCTAAAAATAGCGCTGTTTTACCGCCAACGCACCCACCGCCCAGTGTGAAACTTGCCTTAAAGGTGGAAGATGTGGTTGAGCTGACACATACACAGAAATAGCAAGCAGATCCCAGTTTCATTTAAAGGTGGAAAATGTGGTTGAGCTGACACATACACAAAAATTAATCAGATTGGCATTTTTATGCACTTGGCTTTGACATTTTATTACACTTTTAGGACAGTGCAGTGTGGTACTGTGAAAAAAGAAGCACAAAAGCTATACAATGTAACTGTTTTGCCACTGGCCAATTTGTGCAAAGTTAAAATGATTCACCTAAACGGATGCAGCATCGATCTGATGCTGCATCTGTTCCCTGCTGCTTCTAGACTGAGAACTGAGTAACTAACCTCTTCCCTACTGGCCTATTGTGGAATTATGTCTGCAAGGTGGCTCAGTTATCCTGACTGGGCATCATATGACGTCCAGCAGGATAAGCCGCTCGTGCACGCCCCCGGGGGCATGCAGAGTGGCGATCGGTGGTGTGATGTGTCACTCTGACACACCGCATCTCTGATCTTGGTAAAGAGCCTATATACACACTGTATATATATGTGTGTGTATATATATGTCTCCCCAAAGTGAGTACACCCCTTACATTTTTGTAAATATTTTATTATATCTTTTCATGTGAAAACACTGAAGAAATGACACGTTGCTACAATGTAAATTTGTGAGTGTACAGCTTTTATAACAGTGTAAATTTGCTGTCCCCTCAAAATAACTCAACACACAGAGCCATTACTGTCTAAACCGCTGGCAACAAAAGTGAACACATCCCTAAGTGAAAATGTCCACATTGGGCCCAATGTGACTCATTAGTGTTACAAGGTCTCAGGTGTGAATGGGGAGCAGGTGTGTTAAATTTAGTGTTATCGCTCTCTCTCTCTCATGCTGGTCACTGGAAGTTCAACATGGCACCTCATGGCAAAGAACTCTCTGAGGATCTGAAAAAAAGAATCATTGCTCTACATAAAGATGGCCTAGGCTATAAGAATATTGCCATGACCCTGAAACTGAGCTGCAGCACAGTGGCCAAGACCATACAGTGGTTTAACAGGACAGGTTTCACTCAGAACAGGCCTCGCCATGGTCGACCAAAGAAGTTGAGTACACGTGCTCAGCGTCCTATCCAGAGGTTGTCTTTGGGAAATAGACGTATGAGTGCTGCCAGCATTGCTGCAGAGGGTGGGGGGTCAGCCTGTCAGTGCTCAGACCATACGCCGCACACTGCATCAAATTGATCTGCATGGCTGTTGTCCCAGAAGGAAGCCTCTTCTAAATATGATGCAAAAGTTTGCTGAAGACAAGCAGACTAAGGACATGGATTCCTGGAACCATGTCCTGTGTCTGATGAGACCAAGAAAACCTTTTTTGGTTCAGATGGTGTCAAGCGTGCGTGGCGACAACCAGGTGAAGAGTACAAAGACAAATGTGTCTTGCCTACGGTAAAGCATGGTGGTGGGAGTGTCATGGTCTGGGCCTGCATGAGTGCTGCCGGCACTGGGGGGCTACAGTTCATTGTGGGAACCATGAATGTCAATATGCGAACAGGCAAAAAATTCATTCAAAAACGCGATCACTGTTAAAGTCTTCGGGACACAAACATGAAAAATCAGAAGTGCTCATTTTAAAGGCTTATATGCATGGTATTGTCTTAAAAAGTGTTTGGGGACCTGGGTCCTGCCCCAGGGGACATGTATCAATGCAAAAAAAAGTTTTAAAAACAGCCATTTTTTCGGTAGCAGTGATTTTAATAATGCTTAAAGTGAAACAATAAAAGTGTAATATTCCTTTAAATTTTGTACCTGGGGGTGTCCATATTATGCCTGTAAAGTGGCGCATGTTTCCCATGTTTAGAACAGTCTGACAGCAAAATGACATTTCTAAAGAAAAAAAAGTAATTTAAAACTATTCGCGGCTATAATGAATTGTCGGTCCGGAAATACACATAACAGTTCATTGATAAAAATGGCATGGGATTTCCCCACAGGGAAACCCCGAACCAAAATTAAAAAAAAAAAAAAAAATGTGTGGGGTCCCCTCAAATTCCATACCAGGCCTTTCAGGTCTCGTATGGATATTAAGGGGAACCCCGAACCAAAATTGAAAAAAAAAAATGTGTGGGGGTCCCCTCAAATTCCATACCAGGCCATTCAGGTCTGGTATGGATATTAAGGGGAACCCCGCACCAATTTTTTTTTTAAAAATGGCTTGGGGGTCCCTCTAAATTCCATACCAGGCCCTTCAGGTCTGGTATGGATTTTAAGGGGAACCCTGCACCAAATTTTTTTTTAAAAATGGCGTGGGGTCCCCCCAAAAATCCATACCAGACCCTTATCCGAGCACGCAACCTGGCAGGCTGCAGGAAAAGAGGGCAGCCCCCGTAGCACCAGAGAGGGACGGGGCCACCCAGTCCGCCCCCCTCTGATGCTACGGGAAAGCCATAGGGATGTCCCCATGCGTCAGAGGAGGGCGGGGTCACCCGGTGATGACACCGTGTGGCCCCGCCCACAGTTTTAATATAGCTGTCACCTGCGAGGATGTGTCATATGGCGTGTGCCTCCCATGGAGGCAGATCTTTTTTATTTAGTTTTTTCGGTCCGTTGGCGGAGGGGAATGGACTACGTGGGACAGTTTTAAATTTTTATTTTTTAATAAAGGACTTCTCCCACAGTGTGTTTTTTTTTTACCATTTTCACACTTTTTTGTGAAATGGTATGGGTACAACGTACCCGTTATCATTTCAAACAGGGAGGGGGCCGGGATCTGGGGGTCCCCTTGTTAAAGGGGGCTTCCAGATTCCAATAAGCCCCCCGCCCACAGACCCCCACAACCACCGGGCAAAGATTGTGGGGATGAGCCCCTTTTCCCCATCAACATGGGGACAATGTGCTTTGGGGGGCTACCCCAAAGCACCCTCCCAATGTTAAGGGGATTTGGCCTGGTACAGTTCAGGAGGGGGGGCGCTCTCTCATCCCCCCTCTTTTCCTGCGGCCTGCCAGGGTGCGTGCTCGGATAAGGGTCTGGTATGGATTTTTGGGGGGACCCCACACCATTTTTTTTTAAATTTTGGTGCGAGGCGCGGGGGTTCCCCTTAAAATCCATACCAGACCTGCAGGGTCTGGTATGGATTTTGAGGGGGGTCCCCACGCCATTCTTTTTTTTTTTTTTTTAATTCCCATGCCGTTTTTTTCAATGAACTCTCATGTGTATTGCCGGACCGACAATTCATTATAGCTGCGAGTAGTTTTTTTTTTTTTTAAACAATAAATTTTTATTGGTATTTTTCCAAAGTATACAAAATACAAGCAGATTTCTCATTTCTCATTTGTACATATTGTTCGCCATTCAGGAGCTTACTACATTAATAGAGTAAAACAGATTACCTGGTAGGGTTACTAAGAAATATCCTCAATGAAGCATTGTACATTTGTCAAGCCTGTCACCCCTTGTGGGTACACACTGTAAACAGACTTTCTGCTTAAGTTTTCAAATTTAGCCCTGAGAGGACCTTACTGAGGGTCCCCTCATATATACTATCACGTAAGTTCCCTGTAAATTTGTCGTTAACCAATAATAATAAACTTAGAATGACTGATTCATCTTAATTAGACTTTCTCATTCTTTTGATAACAGGTAAACCACGTAGTGTTGCTATGCTGTGTGCTTAGTATAATACCATATCATATATGACCATACCCAATAATGGATTGTACCACTAGATCATTGATGGTTGTGTTTCAGTAGTGGAGGATTAGGAATAGTTTTCATACATGTGAGGAGGCATATTTAGAGGAACTCCAAGTTTCCCAATGTTTGTGGAAACTCGGGGTTCTTCTTTCTGTATATGCTAGGATTTTTTCCATAGTGTATTGAGCATTCACTCTTGATATGACTTCTGCAATTTTTGGAGGTGAAGTAGAGCGCCATTCCTTGGCTATTGCTATACGTGCAGCAAACAAAATGTGGGTGACTACCTTTCTCCTCAGAGGAGGATAGTTTTCGATGCCTAAGCTTAGAAGAGCAAGAGCAGGGTTGATGGTACAATCAGAGCTGGTCACTTTTCTAATTAGTGACTGTATTTTTTGCCAGAAAGGTTTTATAGTTGTACAGTTCCAGAATATATGGAGGATATTGCCAATAGCTTGGCAATTTCTCCAGCAGAGAGGTGTAATACTAGGGTTCATTTTGTTTAATCTGTGCGGAGTAATGTACCATCTATGTAAGAGTTTTTGTGCATTATCCCAGTGATCTACGCATGCTGATGATTTATGATTGTATTTTATCGCTTCATGCCATTGAGGCATAGAAAATTCTTTTTGTAATTCAAATTCCCATTTCATCATGCTTGGGGTTTTGGAGTGTAGGTAGAGGGGGGTGGTGAATTTGTAAAAGAGCGATATACCCTTACGCTTATTAGAAGTCTTGCTTAAGAGGAAGTCCCACAGAATCTGTGGTATAGCTATTTGTCGTATTGGGTTTTTGCTCTTGTAGTGGTGTAATTGGTACTCTCTATATCTATCTATCGCATTTTGATGAGGTGGAGCAGGTGTGGTGAAGTTGTCTCCCGAGGATTTCCATGGTTGGACTGAGAAGTTTGGGATTAGGTATTCGTAGGATGCCAGTGGTACATTTAGTTTTCTAATTGGGGTGTCTGTTAAGTGTTTATGCACTATGGAGGACCAGGCCTCTATTGTTGCTCGTATAGTTGAGTAAGGTGGGGCGTTTGGTCTGCAATGTATACAGGCTGCTATAGCCAATGCAGGGAGGTCGTGACCTGGTGTTACGGTGTGTTCAATGTCTGACCAGCGGTTGTCTGTTTGGCAGGAGAACCAGTACTTCATTTGGTCCAGTATTGCAGCTTTATAGTAAGTCTGTGCATTAGGTAACCCTACTCCCCCTAGATGTTTAGGTTTATAGAGGTGGGCCAATGCTATTCTGGGTTTTTTACCCCCCCATATGTATTTTTTCAGGCATTTCTCTAGTTGTATAAAAAATTTCTGGGGAATTGGTATGGGTAATGATCTGAAATAATATAGGAGTTTTGGTAAGATTTGCATTTGGTATGCAGCTATCCTCCCCAACCATGTAAGGTGTAGTTTGGTAATTTGATGTAGTTCCTCTTCGATTTTTGTTAATAATGGAGGAAAGTTTTGGGAATAGATTTTGGAGGAAGAGGAAGTCAGCTGCACACCAAGATAAGTAATGGAAGGTGGGTCCCAGTTGCAAGGAAAAATATTTTTCAACCTGCTTTTGTTCTCATTTGATATATGAAGCGAGAGTGCATAGCTTTTGGTTGTATTTACTTTATAAAAGGAGATTTGTCCGAATTTATGTAATAGCGTTTTGACGATGGGTAAAGAAGTGGCTGGGTTTGATAGAGAGAGGATTATGTCGTCAGCAAACAGTCCTATTTTGTGGTTAACAGAACCGACTTTAATGCCTTCTATTTTATCATTAGCTCTAGCCGCGAGTAGTTTTAAATTACGTTTTTTCTTTAGAAATGTCATTTTGCTGTCAGACTGTTCTAAACGCGAGAAACATGCGCCACTTTACAGGCATACTATAGACACCCCCCAGGTATGAAATTTAAAGGAATATTACACTTATTGTTTCACTTTAAGCATTATAAAAATCTCTGCTCCCGAAAAAATGTCAGTTTTTAAAACTTTTTTTTCATTGATACATGTCCCCTGGGGCAGGACCCAGGTCCTCAAACACTTTTTATGACAATAAGTTGCATATTAACCTTTAAAATTAGCACTTTTGATTTGTCCCATAGACTTTTAAAGGGTGTTCCGCTGCTTTCGAATTTGCCGCGAACACCCCAAATTTCTATTCGGCAAACAGGCGAACAGTCAATGTTCAAGTCGAACTCATGTTCGAAATAAAATAAAAACCCAAGATAGAGTCAAAGCTGCGCTCAGACTTAAAACATGTACATAAACAATGGTGTAAGAAAAAAGAGCTGCCAGCACCTATAAAGTCCCGTATCCGACTCTCAAGATATAATATGCAAAAAAAGGGTGCAGCGCTATATATATAAATGAAACATAATGAATGAGAACCCACCAAGTGACAACATATCAAATAATCGATACATAAGTGGAATCACACAAGCAAGAAGAACTTTAACATATGTTTTTTTGGACTATTGCATATCACTGTTTTTAAAAAATAATTTTTTCACATGTTAAAGTTCTTCTTGCTTGTGTGATTCCACTTATGTATCGATTATTTGATATGTTGTCACTTGGTGGGTTCTCATTCATTATGTTTCATTTATATATATAGCGCTGCACCCTTTTTTTGCATATACGAACTCATGTTCGACCCGAACATAAAGCCCATCCCTATTGAGCATCTGTGGGGCATCCTCAAATGGAAGTTGTAGGAGCGCAAGGTTTCTAACATCCACCAGCTCTGTGATGTCGTCATCGAGGAGTGGAAGAGGACTCCAGTGGCAACTTGTGAAGCTCTGGTGAACTCCATGCCCAGGAGGGTTAAGGCAGTGCTGGAAAATAATGATGGCCACACAAAATATTGACACTTTGGGCCCAATTTGGACATTTTCACTTAGGGGTGTACTCACTTTTGTTGCCAGCGGTTTCAACATTAATGGCTGTGTGTTGAGTTATTTTGAGGGGACAGCAAATTTACAGTGTTATACAAGCTGTACACTCACTACTTTACATTGTAGCAACGTGTCATTAGTTCAGTGTTGTCACATGAAAAGATATAATAAAATATTTACAAAAATGTGAGGGGTGTACTCAATTTTGTAAGATAGTGTGTGTGTGTGTGTATATATATATATATATTATATATATATATACTGGAAGAAAGATCTAAATGTATATATCTATATGAGTATATTATATTTGTGAGTTCAGTGTATTTGTTCAATAACTGTACTATTAACTATGTTCATTGTTTATTAGTATGCAAAATCTGCTAGATTAAAAGATGGAAACAAGATTTTATCCTTACTTGTGATCTCTGATCATAGGTTATGCGGCCAAGAGACATAATGCTGCTTTTCCTGCAGTCCACAGCTACAAGTACTTGATCTCTTTGTAGGGAATTTCTAGATGTATTCATGACTCCACCAGTGATCTGTTGGCTTGTTATGGGGGTGCTTTCCAGATGTCCATTTGGTGCCATTGGAACTGTAGAAACCTTTTGATCTAAGTATATAACATTGGAAACATCAATACATTACAAAAAAATGTTTTAAAGATAGATAGATAGATAGATAGATAGATAGATAGATAGATAGATAGATAGATAGATAGATAGATAGATAGATAGATAGATAGATAGATAGATGGATAGAAAGTAAAAGAGGCACTCACAAGTTTCAAGCAAGAGTATCAAGAGCAGGTGTCCATATAAGAGGAGTTTTCTGTTCAAAGTTTCAAAGGATCGCAGTCCATCCTTGTCAAGGCAATGAGGCAAATAAATGTGCAAAGAGTTGTGCCCCTTAATCCCATCCCCAAAACACCCACTAGGGGGTCTATATATAAAACATTGATTGTGCGCATGTAACAGACATTTACACAATCAAGGCAAAGATTGCCGTTCTTCCTATATTATGTTTAATTCTTATATCATCAGCACCATCTTCTGGCCACAGTACAATTTTCTGATTTAGGTATTTCTGCAAAAAACACATTATGGCTACTAGGCGGTGCTGACAATATAGGAATTACACATGATAGAGAAAGTGTGGCAATTTGTGCCCTGATTGCACAACTGTTTGTCACATCTACACAATGAACATTTTATACATAGACCCCATAGTGATGGAGTCACATAATTCAATTTAATATGGGCAGGCTGAGCTAAGGTCAATTGGCAGCACAAAAATAAATAATCACAACAAAAGGGGCAAATAAGTTACCACCTAAAAATACAGTGTAGATGATGGATTGCTGAATTAAGTGTGTGGTGTTAATAAGCAGTTATGAAAAAACATAAAAAAGGGACACATTAATGAAAAAAAAACAAATACTAAAGCCACATGGCTTGAAAAAACAAAAACAATGTACAAGGACACTATATAAGTCCCATAGACCATGGCTGTCATGAGACACAAGATGAGATTTTGCATCTAAAGTGCTGCACCAAAATTGTGTAAGGGCAAATAATGATAACCAATTTGAAGGGGACAGGTAATAACCAAGGACTATAGTCTTCCTGGTGACAATAAAAACAACATCAGGAAGTGTTACTATATAAAGGAATAAATAGCAAAGTTTGTGTGCAATGAACATCAAACCTAAGAAAAAGTATCAATGTCAAAAAGGTAACAAAAAACAAAAATACCTATAACTAGGAAGCACTAGAAAGCACAACAAACTCTGTTCCTAGCAAGAGTAAATTATTGAACATAACTGTAACTGTAAATGCAAGAAATGCAATTGAATGCCATACTGGCAGTGATATTAACAATAATTGGGGGTCCCAAAAAAACAGGACTAGGGCTGTGCCAGAAAACCCAGGACATTTTTTTTTATTATTAATCTGTTATTTGAAAATACAATTTGAACAAACAGTACAAAAAGCAATTCTTCCATCAAAAAAAAAAAGTTCTGCAATAACTTACTACAACATTTAGTGAGCTTTCCACTACTCACATGGGGCTTTACAATCATATAATCATAAAATTCCAATAATGAGACAAATTCTTTAGAAGATCCACATGATCCTGAGGGGGGGTGACCTTTTTTCAACCACTTAGTCACTATAATTTTTTTTTTTTTTAGAGTACAACCTTTTGTGCAGCTCATTTCCTAAGCCCTTTCACTTTATTCCAAAATGTTCTAATCTTACTGTATGTAGCATATGATTTAAATCAGGAGATGCCAAACTGCATTTCAAACATCTAATTTCTACTGTACCTTGTTATACGTTGTAATTTATCTTACAATAGGAAATTTCAAGAGGTGTATGTCATGATCATGATTTTTAAATAACTCTCTAAGATAAGTGCTAATTGTGATCTCATCAATCCTGACACAACCCTTAGACGCAAAGGCCTCATCCACACGAGCGTAATAAAACCCAATAGGGGTTGATTTACTAATGCTGGCCATACACTATATGAAAAATTGGCCGAAATTCGGTCATTTAGACCGTTCGTTCATTTTAATGGGCACAAAATCGATAATCGTTTGGACGTTGTTGAGCAGAAAAAACGAAGGACAAGTTTGGAAATTTTCTGCCGAACGAACGATAAATTGAAAGCTTAATGTGTTTCCCGTCCGAACTGTCTGCACTAGGTATATGTAAAAAAAATGAACAAATAATTTATTTATTTATGTCCACTGAACGATTTATCGGTCATTACATGATGGCACCATCGTTTGCGCTCACAGCCGAACGTTGTTTTTCGAAAATGGGTTCGGCCGATTTTTCGTATAGTGTATGGCCAGCATTAAACTGTGCAAAATCTTGTGCAGCTGTGCATGGTAACCATTTAGCTTCTTGAGCTTGTTCAGTTGAGCTTTGACGAAAGAAACCTGGACTCTGAAGCTGGTTTCTATGCAGAGTTGCACCAGATTTTGCACTCTCTAGTTTTAGTGAATCAACCCCAATGGATCTTGCTGCCAGAAGCCGACAGCAAGATTCTGCCTAAAATGTTCTCTGTACACTGTATGCATATAAATGTTATATGCAAGTGTGCACTATTGGTTGCTAGAGCGCTAGGCAGCTTGAGCCATGTGCATCCCAGCAACAAAAGACGCTGTTTCTCAACCTCCTGCATCCTAGCAATGATGTGGGCAGAGCAAGAGCTTCTTTTATACACAGCGTTTTGCAGTTTTCAATCAGCTAGGCCTACTCTCTTGGCCAGTGGGAGAAGTCATTTCTGTTTGTGTATAATTTGATTGGCTGGGTCCAATCAAATTATAGACATGAAGAAACAGTTCCTCCCACTGTCTGTCAGAGTAGAACTGACAAGGAACTGCAACACCCAAATATGCTGGTTCCACCCCGAATTTCCCCACTGGCTCCTTTCCTCGGCCAATCAGATACAGACCACCAGCCATCAGGGCACACTTTATGGGGAACCTAAACACCATATCTATACTGTCTCTGCTCCATGGTCCCTGGATCCTCTCCCTGGCAATCAAATATGGACAGGAGAAAGTTCCTTCTACTGGCCCTCAGAACAGAATTTTTACATGTCAGCCCTGAATTCATGAGTACCTAATAGGGATGGGCTTTATGTTCGGGTTGAACATGAGTTTGACTCGAACATTGGCTGTTCACCCGTTCGCCGAATAGTGAACAATTTGGGGTGTTCGCGGCAAATTCGAAAGCCACAGAACACCCTTTAACAGTCTATGGGAGAAATCAAAAGTGCTAATTTTAAAGGCTTATATGCAAGTTATTGTCATAAAAAGTGTTTGGGGACCCGGGTCCTGCCCCAGGGGACATGTATCAATGCAAAAAAAGTTTTAAAAATGGCAGTTTTTTCAGGAGCAGTGATTTTAATAAAGCTTAAAGTGAAATATTCCTTTAAATTTGGTGCCTGGGGTGTGTCTATAGTATGCCTGTAAAGTGGCGCTTTTTTTCCCGTGTTTAGAATAGTCTGACAGCAAAATTACATTTCTAAAGGGGAAAAAAGTCATGAAGTAATAGCGGCTATAGTGAATTGTTGGCTATAGTGAATTGTCTATGGGAGAAATCAAAAGTGCTAATTTTAAGGGTTAATGTGCAAGTTATTGTCATAAAAAGTGTTTGGGGACCTGGGTCCTATCCCAGGGGACATGTATCAATGCAAAAAAAAGTTTTAAAAAGGGACGTTTTTTCGAGAACAGTGATTTTAATAATGCTTAAAGTGAAACAATAAAAGTGTAAAATTCCTTTAAATTTCTTACCTGGGGGGTGTCTATAGTATGCCTGTAAAGTGGCGCATGTTTCCCGTGTTTACAACAGTCCGAGTGCAAAATTACATTTCTGAAGGAAAAAAGTCATTGAAAAGTCCTATCGCTAGTGCCGGCTATAATGAATTGTCGGTCCGGCAATACACATAAAAGTTCATTGATAAAAACGGCATGGGATTTCCCCACAGGGGAACCCCGAACCAAAATTTTAAAAAAAATGCGTGGGGGTCCCCTCAAATTCCATACCAGGCCCTTCATGTCTGGTATGGATATTAAGAGGAACCCCGCACCAAAATGAAAAAAAAAATGGCGTGGGTTCCCCCCAAAAAGCCATACCAGACCCTTATCCGAGCACGCAACCTGGCAGGCAGCAGGAAAAGAGGGGGGGCGAGAGAGTGCCCCCCCTCCTGAACCGTACATGCCCTCAACATTGGGAGGGTGCTTTGGGGTAGCGGCCCCCCAAAGCAGCTTGTCCCTATGTTGATGGGGAGAAGGGCCTCATCCCCACAACCCTTGCCCGGTGGTTGTGGGGGTCTGCAGGCGGGGGGCTTATTGGAATCTGGAAGCCTCCTTTAACAAGGGGACTCCCAGATCCCGCCCCCCCTGTGTGAATTGGTATTGGGGTACAAATGTAGTTCAAAAAAGTGTCAAAATGGTTAAAAAAGACAAGAGATGGTTTTTGACAATTCCTTTAATAATTTATTCTTCTTTGCTCACTTTTTCTTCCATCTTCTTTCTTCTGGTCTTCCTTCAGTGGTGTTCTTCTTCTTCCATCTTCTTCTTCCCCCACTTCTTCCTCTGGTCTTCTCGTCTGGCGTCTTCCTCCGGCTTCTTCTCCAATTTGTCCTCCCCACGATCCGCCTCAGTGGGAGTCTTCCACTGTATGATGCTTCCGTTCAGGTGACAGGTGACAGTTCTTATATAACGGAGGGCGGGGCCACCCGGTGACCCCACCCCCCTCTGACACACAGTGACTTCCCTATGGCTTTCCTCATGTTGTCAGAGGGGGCGGGGTCACAAACCCATTTTTGCCTGTTCGCATGTTCTGGATGTGAACCGAACGGGGGGGGTGTTCGGCCCATCCCTAGTAGCTAAATGGCAGCTGCTCATACATAGAATGACTCATTAATTCATGGTCAGCATACAAACATCAATGGAGTCTAACCGGTGGCAGTGTTCACTAACCGAGGGCAGTACACACTATTTACACACTAGGGATGAGCCTGATGTTCAAGTCGAACCCTGAATTCCAAACATTATGGGGTGTTCGCTGGCAATTCGAGGCCGCGGAATGCCCCATAATGCACTGCGAGATCGCAGTGCATTGACGTCTGATGATTGGCCAAAGCATGCACCTGACATGCATGCTTTGGCTAATCACAGCGCGCTCTGCTGCTAGAGGGGGACTAAGTCCACGCCCCACACCATATAAGGCTGTTTCCAACGGTGGCCGTGTGTAGTGTTGTTGGCGTGGACGGAGAGAAAGAGATTGAGCTAAATTAGGCCAGCAGGTCATTTAGTGCAGGCACTGTATTTCATATATATATATATATATATATATATACTCTGCATTCAGTGTACACTATATATACAGTGCATTCGGCAGTGTACAATATATAATACACGTCAGGCGGTGTATATATATATGTCATTCTCTGCTGCAGAAAAGTGCTTGACATTTTCTGAACTGATTTTTGGGGCCCTGTATCTCGATATGGTGCTAATTCCACTGGGTTTGCACACCAAATTTGGGGTTCCTAGCACTAAGTGGCCTCGAGATACGGGGCCCCAAATTCGGTCAACTGTGTCCATCTGCAGCAATGTCATTTCAGGACCCTTTGGGTACAGAGACCCCAAATTTTGGCTGCAGCTAGGGGGCATCTAGGAACCCTTAACTACTGAGTTTGAAGTTCAGGGGACCTATGGCTGCAAATGGGCACAGTGAGGCATGCAAATGGGCACAGTGATGCTGCAAATGGGCATTGTTGACCCTCTTTTCCACTTACAGTAGCTGTGCATTTCTCACCCTCGTCTTATACTCGGGTCAATAAGTTTTTCCCATTTTTTTTGTAGTAAATTAGGGCCTCGACTTATACTCGGAATGACTTATACTCGAGTATATACGGTATATATATATATATATATATATATATATATATATATATATACTAGACTGTGTATGTGTGTGTGTGTATATATATATATATATATATATATATATATATATATATACTCTGCATTCAGTGTAGACTATATATACAGTGCATTCAGCGGTGTACAGTATACAATTCACTTCAGGTGGTGTACACAGTATACAATACAGTGCAGTCAGTGTACAGTTAATAATACAGTGCAGGTGGTGTACACAGTATATAATACAGTGTGTACAATTTCGAATACACTTTAGGCGGTGTACACAGTATATAATACAGTGCAGCCAGTGTACAGTTTCTAATACAGTGCAGACAGTGTACACAGTATAGAATACAGTGTGTACAGTTTCTAATACACTTCAGGCGGTGTACACAATATATAATATAGTGTGTACAGTTTCTAATACACTTCAGGTGCTGTACACAGTATATAATACAGTGCAGTGTTGTACAGTACATTATATAGTGCAGGCAGTGTACACAGTATATAATACAGTGTGTACAGTTTCGGCAGCACAGTGGTGTAGTGGTTATCACTCTTGCTTAGCAGTAAAAAGGGTCGCTGGTTCGAATCCCAACCACGACACTACCTGCCTGGAGTTTGCATGTTCTCCCTGTGCCTGCGTGGGTTTCCTCCGGGTACTCCGGTTTCCTCCCACACTCCAAAGACATGCTGGCTTCTGTTCAAAATTGGCCCTCGTATATGAATGTGAGTTGGGGACCTTGGATTGTGGGCTCCTTGAGGGTAGAGACCGATGTGGGTGTACGATGTATGTGCGGAGTGCTGCGTGAATTGGCGGCGCTATATGGGTACCTTAAATTAAAAAAATAGGGATGATTGTAGACACGCACCCACACTCACTCAGGTTGAACTGGATGGACTGGTGTCTTTATTCAACCTTACTAACTATGTAACTATGTAACTCCACTTCAGGCGGTGTACACAGTATATAATAGAGTGCAGCCAGTGCACAGTTTCTAATACAGTGCATTCGGTGTACAGTATATAATACAGTGTAGCGCAGGGTTAAAAAAAAATCCCCATCATGTCCCGAAGGCCACCAAGTAGAGGCAGACGCTCACAGGCAACTAAAAGAGGGCAAGAAGCCTCTGTTTCTATAGTGAACAGTGGTGGTCATGGTGGACATGGTGCATCCTCTGCAGGTGGGTCACGCATGTCATTTTTTTCTGCTTCTGGCCGTGTTATTGAGCCACAACATGCAGAAGAGTTGGTGGAGTGGATAACGAAACCGTCCTCATCCTCCTGATCCTCTGTCACCCAGGTTTAGAGTAGTTTGCCTTCATACGCAGCTGCCAAAGTGGCCTATTCCACTGCTCCTTGTCCACAGTTACTCCTTCCGTAGCCCCACCATCATGCACGGAGGAGTCAACAGAATTATTCGACATGTCGGTTATATGCTGCCAGAGGATGTGCAGCAATTTGAAGGCTCTGATGTTGGTTCTCAGGTTGAGGAAGGGGGTAACGTGAGCTTAGAGAGAGGGGTTGCCACAGAAGGACAAGAAACTGGCAGACATGTTCCCTCAGCTTCAGCATACTGCCAAGTTTGCTCCAGTGATGAGAAGGGAGGGGATGATGAGGTCACTGACTGTACTTGGGTGCCTCAGAGAAGACAGGAAGAAAGTGAGGAGGAGGCACAACTCCAACAAGGCAGGATGTCCTCCAGGGGTCAGCTTAAGGGCAGCCACCCTATTGCATCACACCACAGAGCTCCACAGGTGCAGGGCGCTGCTGATTCCCTGCTGACTTGCAAACATTCCTTGGTGTGGGATTTTTTCGACCCATGTGAAGTAGATTGCACCGTTGCTGTTTGCAATCTATGTCTGAAGCTGATCAAGCATGGCTAGAGCAGCAGCCACTTGGGCACCACATGCCTGACAAGACATATGACCACCTGCCATGCGGTCCGTTGGCAACAGCACCTGAAAGACCCACATCATAGAAAAAGGCATACTTCTCCTTGATCCTCATCTGGGATCTCAAACCCTAATATACCTCCAGTCCTCTCAAAAACCTGCACTGAGAGGAATGAAGGTGTAGTAATAGGTGCAGCAAGTACTGCCAATCTGCTGGCAGTACACCACCAGTTGATTTCAGCCGGCAAATTTCGCTACCCCAGTTGCTGAATCGTAAAAAAAAAATTCTATCCCAGCCATCCACACGCTTAGAATCTAAATACTAGCTTGGCCAAATTGCTAGCACTGCAACTGCTGCCTTTTAAGCTGGTAGACTCTGCCCCCTTTCGTGAATTTTTGGAATGTGCTGTATCACAGTGGCAGGTTCCAAAACAATTTTTTTTCACGTAAGGCCATTCCAGATCTCTACCTTCATGTGGAAGGCAATGTTTTGGCCTTGTTGGACAGGGTGGTCAGCAGCAAGGTTCATATTAGCGCTGACTCATGGTCCAGAAGGCTTGGTCAGGGATGTTACCTTTCCTTCATGGCACACTGGGAAGGATGCAGGACAGGGTTCAGTGTTGGAGCTTTTTCCGCCACCACGCCTCCAAAAATCTGGTGGTGATTCTGCCACATCTGTATGCTCCCCTCCCTCCTATTCTTCTTCCTCTATGGCCTCTTCTGCAGAATTGTCCTCTGAACCAGCAGTGCTCCATAAGCACTCAAGGGGCTACGCAAGCAGTCAGGCTAAAAGATGCCATGCAGTGTTTCAGTTGGTCTGCCTAGGGGACAGGAGCCACACTGGGGCAGAGATTCTGTTAACTCTGCAGGGTCAGGCTCAGAGGTGGTTGACACCATGGCAGCTTGAGCCAGGAATGGTTGTATGTGACAATTTGGTGTTGCAGTGTTTCTTGACCAGATACCCAGGCTTACAAGATATTCCTGAGGCAGGCCAGAAAAGTCTGTGGTCATCTCCATACAATGCCAGTGCTCGGCTGGCTGCCATTTAAATGGAATTTAACTTGTTCACCAACTGCCTCATTTGTGACATGCCCACCAGGTGGAACTCAACATTGGCAATGCTGCAGTGGCTGCATTTCACTGTCCTTTCACCATTTGAGGAGGCCACGAGGATGGTGAGCAGCGACAATGCATGCATCAGTGACACTGTCCCTCTAGTCTTTATGCTGGAGCACAGGCTTCGTGGAATCATGGACAGGGCACTTGAGGCAGAACAGCGGGAGGAAGAGGAGGACTTCCTTTCCTCTCAAGGCCCCCTTTATGCAGATAGGATTCTTGCGGGGCTGCCAAACACACAGGAGGAAGAGGAGGAGGATTGAGTCAGCATGGATGTAGAGGATAACACGCAGCAGTCTTTAAGGGATGGTTTTCAGTCCCCAGAAACCCAAAAAGTTGTATGTGGCTGGGAGGAGGTAATTCCTGATAATGTCATCCTTAGTGACAGAGAGGACTCAGAATTGAATGTCTCTGCAAACTTACAGGCTGATGTAAGTGATTGAATTTGCTATGGATCTGGGATCCCTCGAAGATTGCCTATGCTGCCTATCCTATTCCTCCTGAATCTTGATTAAGCTAGCTTCCAACAATATTTTTGTCTTAGGGCACCACTAACAACCAAGGCCCAATGTTTCTGCTCCTGTTTAACAGGGGCATGTAATTACAATTTTTGAAATATTTAACAGCAGGGCCCGTTCCTGCACCCAACAAGAGTAACTGTGAGGGGTTACAGTGTTCTGGCACCACCAACACCCAAGGCCCAATTTTTCTGCAATTGTTTGCAGTGGTGTATTTTGGTTTTGTGCTGCCCTAGGCAAGACTAAAATTGAGCGTCCCCCCTATGTAAATTTGCCCCACCACTTCCTGTTTAACCACTTTATGATCACCCTATGCAGGGCGGCCGCTGTGCACAGAATCAAGTATATATACGTGATTCTGCACTTCCGGGTTTCAGGCGCAAGCGTGCGCCGCCGACTCATTCCCAATGTGACATGGATCCTGTGTTCCCGTGAAGCAGGAACAACGATCCATGTCTTCATGCAGTGAAAGCACATCTCCCACAGTTAGTAAACACTCCCTAGGCACACATTGAATCCTTTGATTGCCCCTGATGTTAACCCCTTCCCTGCTGGTGTCATTAGTGCAGTGACCATGCATATTTTTTGATCGCTGTAATAATGTCACTGGTCCGCAAAAAGTGTCAAAAGCGTCACTTAGTGTCCGATTTGTCTGCTGCAATATTGCAGTCCCGCTATAAGTCACTAATCCCCGCCATTACTAGTAGAATTTTCTTTTTAATAAAAATCAGAGAGGGAGGGGGGTGAAAGAGACCATTTAGCCCTGCCTGCAGTCCCTTCTGTGTCCCTTGTCTGTGGGTAGGTGTGTGTGATGCACCTACCTCCTGCCCATCCTCCTCCTCTGGGCCCTAAGTCAGCTTGTCTTCCTACTGATGTCACAGGCGGCAAGCAGAGAGGAAGTTGGAGAGGAAGTGCAGGCTATGGGAGGTGCCAGGGATGCTGCGCCTGCTGCTGCTCAGGTCAGGGTGGCAGTGGATGTCTTCTCCCTCCCGGGCTCCTGGTTCTAGTCAGCCTCATGCTGGTGCTGCTCACCTTCCCCGCTGACTTTGGGGCCACCCGCTCGCTGTGTGAAGATGAAGTGGCTGCTGTCAGCACTGGATTTAGCTCCGCTGCTCTGCACCCCACCACCAGACTCCAAGACAAGGGCTAAACTTTGCAGTTGATTTCGGCCCCACGAGCAAGAGGCGCAGAGGAGGAGGAAGTTGAACCCTCCTCCACTTTGAATGCTGGGCAGAGCCAGGGAGTCGTGGCCGTGAAGTCACTGGTTGCTAGACGCCAGGCGGCTCTAGCAACTAGTGATCAGGAGAGTCTCAGGTGCGGGCAGAGTCAGCACTTCAGCAGCTCAGTCTGCCCTTGTTGCCTGCATTCCGGACTGCTGTTTGTCAGTTTAATTGTGGGACATGTGGTCAACCGGCTTTTTTTCTGCCCCCCGCAAAGTGCTGCCCTAGGCCTGGGACTTGTCGGCCTAGGCCTGAATGCAGCACTGCTTGTTTGACTGGGGCATGTAATTACAATTTTTTAAATAATATTTAACAGCAGGGCCCGTTCCTGTGCCCTATAAGAGTAACTATGAGGGGTCAAAATGTTCTGGCACCACCAACACCTAAGGCCCAATTTTTCTGCAGAGTATATAGTGCAGTCCGTATAGTATATATACTGCAGTTCAGAGTATATAGCACAGTCAGTGTATGTAAAAATGTTAATGCAAAAAAATGTAAAAATATAAATGGCGTGAGGTCCCCCCCATAATGCATATCAGGCCCTTTGGGTCTGGCAAAGATTTTAAGGGGAACTCCATGTCAAAATGTAAAAAAAAATGGCGTGGGGTCCCCCTCAAAATCCATACCAGACCCATATCTGAGCAAGCAGCCTGGCAGGCGAGAATAGGGGGGGATGAGTGAGCGCCCCCCCTCCTGAACCATACCAGGCCGTTTTCCCTCAACATGGGGAGGGTGCTTTGGGGCCTCGTCCCCACAACCCTGGCCTGGTGGTTGTGGGGGTCTGTGGGTGGGGGGCTTATCGAGATCTGGAAGCCCCCTTTAACAAGGGGGCCCCCAGGTCCCACCCCCCATGTGAATGGGTAGGGGTACATTGTACATTGTACCCTTACCCATTCCCAAAAAAAAGGGTCAAAAAGTAAAAACCTCAGTACACAGTTTTTGACTATTCCTTTTTTGAAAAAGAAAAAAAAAAGTGTCTCGCGATGTCCATCCATCTTCAATCACGGCTTTGACGGACCCGAAAAATAGAAAAAAAAAAGAAAATACTCCACCTCCGTGGGAGGCATCCTGCCGACTGCTGTCTCTTGGCTGTGACAGCTGTTATATAGGCAAGGGCGGGGCCACCTGGTGACGTAACCAAGTGACCCCGCCCTTTCTGACACCATGTGCCGTCAGAGGGGGGCGGGGTCATCCGGTTACATCAGTGGGTGGTCCCATAACAGCTATCACAGCCAAGAGACAGCAGTCGGCAGGACATCTCCCATAGAGGCGGAGTATTTTTGTTTTTTTCCATTTTTTTCGGGTCCGTCAAAGCCGTGATTGAAGAAAGATGGGCATCGCGGGACACTTTTTTTTCTCTGGCAGTATCCGGGTCCCCAAACACTTTTCATGGCAATAACTTGCATATAAGCCTTTAAAATGAACACTTGATTTTTCACGTTCGTGTCCCATAGACTTTAACGGTGTTCGCATGTTTGCACAAATTTTTTGTCTGTTCGCATGTTCTGGTGTGAACTGAACCGGGGGGTGCTCGGCTCATCCCTATTTCACACTATTCACATGTCGTCAGCAGCTGTGGCCAATACTGCTGTGTGCTTCCTAGCAACAAATGACACTAGGTGGTTTTATCTCCAAAATGCATTTACTCTCTATGCTATATGCATGCAAAAGTTAGCACAAATGTTTACATGCATACGGCATAAAAAAAATGAAAAAGACTTGTCTCTGAACATGGGCTTGGGGCATTTTTTATAATGCCTTTAAACGCTGCTCCGGAGATGAAGATCTAAATGCATGGGCAAATTGGTTATAAAAGAGCTGTGTGTAGAGCCAAAAAAGAAATCATTAAGGAATATATATAAAACCCCTACTCCATGCTCTTTTTAAATAACACAATGAATTCTCAAATAACCATGTCATACTGCTGCTGCATTGAATAAACCCCAATATACATACATGAATAAGAGATGGAAAACAACTGTTGATAACACCCCCATTGTGGAAATTTCAACCTTTTCAACCTTTTTCAGGTATGGATATTCAGGTATGTCAGGTATGTATATTTTTACATAGTTGTGTTTATCCAGCTTAAGTCAATGTAACTATGCATATACCACACCTGTGGGATCCCCCTTGTAGCTGGAAGTTACTGTAGTAGCCATCACTACTACAGTTATCTCCATTAGCTTCTGGGCCCTGTGCCAAACAACAGCCCTGCTGCTTTTTTATCACAATTTGCCACTGAGTCATTCAGAGAATGCTTTGCATTTTCTCAAAGAATGCAAAGCATTCTATGATTGAATGAGGTGGAGAGCATGATGTCATCACCCTTCCTCTCCACCTCATCCAATGAGAGAACAAATTGTGTCCATTGAGAAAACACCAAGCAACCTCTGAATGGTGTCCTGTCCTGAGTGGCCAACCTTCTGTGTTCACTTTGCAATGGGTAAGCCACTCGGCATGGGACCGAAAGCAGTGTCTACTACAGTTATTTCTAGCTTCTAGAGGGCTTCCTTAGGTATAGTATATGCATTATTACATTAATCCACAATGGAACAATGGAACTAAAACTAGAACTAAACTAGAACTAACCCTGGTCTCAAACAAACCCAATGGTTTATTTCAAAAAGTTTAAAAATAACAGACTTTCTGGCTGGATCACCAGGTGAACATTAAGGAAAAAAGCCTAAAAAGGAAAAAAGTCTAAAAAGTCAAAACAGCTAAGAATTGGTAAGCTGCAATTTAAAGGATAAGTTCACCTTTACAAAAACAAATGCACATTTTGTTTGCAGGTAGAAAAATGTGCATTTATTCTTTTTTGGGAGCATGTAAAGCATTGAACCCATGATCTGCAGATCACAGGTGCAATCTCAGGCTCCTTCGCTGTCAGTGTATCTGTCCTCCGATACGGGCAGGCAGTTACTGAATGACAGGAAGCTCAATGAACTACCTAGAGTGCTAATCAGTGCCCTGGAAGTTCAATGAGAACTACAAGCCGTCAGCCACAAAGGCTGACTGTAGTTGTGGTATATTGATTCACAGGGATCTGCACAGCAGTGCTATTTTTGAATTGTGACAGCGGGTATGGGAAGAAGATCCCTGGCCCACTGTCTCAGGGGGAGGAGGGATAGGGGGAAGAGCAGGCAGATGCTGAATGTTACATGTTACACCCTAAATATAACATGTAACATGTTCAGAAAGGTGAACTTATCCTTTAATAAGTACATTTAATATTTCTGTTTTTGGGATTAATGCCACTTTAATGATCTATCCACTCCCATTAAACTTTTTCTGACATTTTTAGATCCTGATATCAATTTCCTTGACTTAAAAATTTTCAAAACCTCCAGTCATGATAACATCCTGTTGGGCATCGGACTTTATTGTAAACAAACAGATATGAAAGGTCTCCTCCATGCCCACAGAGCCCATCCCTCTGCACTGATTTCTGGCATCCCTTTTGCCGAAATGCTGAAGGTAAAAAAAAACAACTCTGATTTTCATTTGGTTGAACAATAACTGCATGACAAGGTCAAATGACTCCTAAGGAGGTGTACTTCAGGAACAGCGAGTGGCAGACATAAGCGATAAGAGAATTTGCAAAATCTCTCCTTTGTCCCTTCTTTTTCCTGTGGTCAAGAAAGTGGTTGATGCTTGCTGGCCCATTATCTCAAGTTTTCAGAAGCCAATACACCCGCTACAGTCATGAGTTACTGGAGGGGACATATGTCTCAAAGACTTCTGATGCATAACCACCCTATCCTCGGTATCTCCATGCAAACCTAGCTGTTATTGGTGCGCTGACTGCATGGCTTGTTGGCATACTTTATGCTTTCAGGACAGTTTGTTTTTCCCCAGGCTATGTGATTTCTATCCTCTGCTGCTCACAAAGCCTTTATTGTGTCAGAAAGAAAATAGCTCTTTTGAGAGAGCAGTCTACAGGCCACACATGGACATTCTTTGACCCCTGCCTTTATTGGAATTTTCTTCGGTATTCAACTGTGGTTTTAGACATGATTATCATTTTTTACCCCCGTTATATGGCATGAAAATGAAATGGGCTCTAGTACATCAAATAACATCTGGCACTCCAGATTATCTGGCACAAAGTTTGCTTTGTACCAGCACAGACTGATTCCCTTTTCTCCTGGACCCCAAATTATGCACTGCACTAGTTGTATAATTTGCTTTTCTTTTCTATTTTACAGGCTTTTTTTTTGTTATTTACTTCTTATTAGAAGCAGAGTTGTCCACTATTATGGTTGTATATATTGTGCTTTCTAGTGCTTATTATTTTTAAGTATTTTTTATCATTTTTGTTTACATTTCTTGACATTGATTTTTTTTCTTAGGCTTGATGTGCAAACTTAATAGCTGAAATGTTATTTCTTTTGACATTGTTTCCTTTACATACTAGAACTTCCTGATATTGTTTTTATTGTCACTAGGGAGATTGGAGTCTCTGGCAATCCTGGGTTATTACCGAGCAACTGCAGACTTTGGTGCATCCAGTGCTTTGTAAACCAGTTATCTGTGTTTGCACTTACACAACTTTGCATAACTTGTGATAACTGAATCTCATGGCAGCCATGGTCTGCTGGAGCGAAGCAGTCCCTGTGTGCTATTCTTTATATTCTACTATTTAATTTTTCATGTGATAAGACTAATGTTTTCCTTTTTTAGTTTTTTTTTTCCATATGCTTATTGGGAAAAAATGTTAAATTTGAAAAAATCTGGTACAGAGAAGTATAACAAAAAAAAAGAAAAGAAAAACAAAAACAAAAATAAAAAAACAGATACACATACAAGGGGACCAGGATCATATAACATAACAACATGGGTACAATATACA
Organism: Lithobates clamitans; assembly: GCA_037952925.1. Classification (NCBI taxonomy): domain Eukaryota; kingdom Metazoa; phylum Chordata; class Amphibia; order Anura; family Ranidae; genus Lithobates; species Lithobates clamitans. Next base: position 4,643,862 of record JBBGZY010000434.1, on the reverse strand, counting down.
CAGCACAGTTGACCAAATATTGCAACAATGTAGAGCGCATACAGAAGCGAAAGTCCCTTCTGTTAATAGTATCTAAAGTGCACATGGACTTGGTTTTAAAAAAAAAGGGGGTGGGGGGTTATGTGGTGATGGTGGTGGTGGTGGGGGGTATATGTATCTAAATATAGATAGGAGGGGGGGAGTGAGAAACAGAATAGTAGTGGCATCAACGGATAGACTACAATACAAATACAATTCATAAAATCATTGATCCTTCGCCAAACACCATCCATAGACAACGTTGTCTAAGGACAAACAGGACAAATGGACAAACAAACCAGCAAGACGTCTGGGCAGTGTGGGCACTACACATGCATCTGCAATGAAGACCATATAAATGCACTGCAAAAAGCAAAGGAAAAATTTGAGGAGACACTTCCAGAGCCCCACAGTCCTGATAATGAGTATAGGAAAAAAGGAGGCAAATGCAACATTTAAAAATCAAAAATCCTGGGGACTGTGGTATGTGGCTGAGATACATATGGGATGGGACACTGTACAGGAGGCTTGTTGGTGGATGGTATTTGATAAACCATACACGCTGATCAGAGGAAATATGGAAAATATAGAGTATTTGTAGACAGCATGGATAGTCTCTCATAAGGCAAAGGTCAATTCCCAGTGTGAGCACAGTTAGCAGAGATGACCATCTAGAGCAGGGGTCCTCAAACTACGGCCGGCGGGCCGAATACGGCCCACCAAGCTCTTTTACCTGGCCCTCCCTGCCTTTCAGGCACTGGAGTCCCCACAACGGTCCGCCCCAAGAGATGCTTTCCCTGCGGACCCCGCTTCATAGGGGGAAACGATACTAATTTCGGGCACTGTCCAGAGTGGGGGCGGAGACACAGAGCCCGCTCCAGCGCGGGAAAGCTTCACAAGGATTCTCCTCGCGGCTGCCTGTTCATAGCGGTAAGTCCCGCGGCGCTCCTCTCACTAATCCCCGTGCACTGGACAGGCTGGCTGCATTACTGGGCACAGATCACGCTGCATTGCTGGGCACAGATCACTCTGCATTGCTGGGCACAGATCACGCTGCATTGCTGGGCACAGATCACGCTGCATTGCTGGGCACAGATCACGCTGCATTGCTGGGCACAGATCACTCTGCATTGCTGGGCACAGATCACGCTGTATTGCTGGGCACAGATCACACTGCATTGCTGGGCACAGATCACGCTGCATTGCTGGGCACAGATCACGCTGCATTGCTGAGCACAGGTCAGGCTGCATAACTGGGCACAGATCAGGCTGCATAACTGGGCACAGGTCAGGCTGCATAACTGGGCACAGGTCAGGCTGCATAACTGGGCACAGATCAGGCTGCATAACTGGGCACAGGTCAGGCTGCATAACTGGGCACAGGTCACGCTGCATTGCTGGGCACAAATCACTCTGCATTGCTGGGCACAGATCACGCTGCATTGTTGGGCACAGATCACGCTGCATTGCTGGGCACAGATCACTCTGCATTGCTGGGCACAGATCATGCTGCATTGCTGGGCACAGATCACTATGCATTGCTGGGCACAGATCACGCTGCATTGCTGGGCACAGGTCAGGCTGCATAACTGGGCACAGGTCAGGCTGCATAACTGGGCACAGGTCAGGCTGCCTGACCTGTGCCCAGTTATGCAGCCTGACCTGTGCCCAGTTATGCAGCCTGATCTGTGCCCAGTTATGCAGCCTGACCTGTGCCCAGTTATGCAGCCTGACCTGTGCCCAGTTATGCAGCCTGACCTGTGCCCAGCAATGCAGCGTGATCTGTGCCCAGCAATGCAGAGTGAGTCAGGCTGCATAACTGGGCACAGGTCAGGCTGCATAACTGGACAATGGAGAGGCTGGCTGCATTACTGGGCACAGGTCAGGCTGCATAACTGGGCACAGGTCAGGCTGCATAACTGGACAATGGAGAGGCTGGCTGCATTACTGGGCACAGGTCAGGCTGCATAACTGGGCACAGGTCAGGCTGCATAACTGGACAATGGAGAGGCTGGCTGCATTACTGGGCACAGGTCAGGATGCATAACTGGGCACAGGACAGGATGCATAACTGGGCACAGGTCAGGCTGCATAACTGGGCACAGGTCAGGCTGCATTACTGGACAATGGAGAGGCTGGCTGCATTACTGGGTACAGACAGGCTGCATTACTGGGCATAGGTTAGGCTACATTGCTGGGCACAGATCAGGCTGCCTTGCTGGGCACAGATCAGGCTGCATTGCTGGGCACAGATCAGGCTGCCTTGCTGGGCACAGATCAGGCTGCCTTGCTGGGCACTGATCAGGCTGCCTTGCTGGGCACTGATCAGGCTGCCTTGCTGGGCACTGGTCAGGCTGCCTTGCTGGGCACTGGTCAGGCTTCATTACTGGGCACTGGTCAGGCTGCATTACTGGGCACAAGTCAGGCTGCATTACTGGGCACAAGTCAGGCTGCATTACTGGGCACAAGTCAGGCTGCCTTGCTGGGCACTGGAGAGGCTGGCTGCCTTGCTGGGCACTGGAAAGGCTGGCTGCCTTGCTGGGCACTGGAGAGGCTGGCTGCCTTGCTGGGCACTGGAGAAGCTGGCTGCGCTGCTGGGCACTGGTCAGGCTGGCTGCGCTGCTGGGCACTGGTCAGGCTGGCTGCGCTGCTGGGCACTGGTCAGGCTGGCTGAGCTGCTGGGCACTGGTCAGGCTGCATTGTTGGGCACTGGTCAGGCTGCATTATTGGGCACTGGTCAGGCTGCATTGTTGGGCACTGGTGAGGCTGCATTGCTGGGCACTGGTGAGGTTGCATTGATTTGGCCCCCCAACAATCTGAGGGACAGTGAACTGGCCCCCTATTTAAAAAGTTTGAGGACCCCTGATCTAGAGCATATAGTACCTTGATTTGGTACAGTATATAGATGTAAATCTCTGCCGATGGAGCCAAGTAATGAGCTGTAAACGTGCTGGGATATGGATAGCTGTGATGTTCCATAGCTGTGATAGCTGAGAATGAAGGATCCCTTGAGATACGGCCGTTTCCTCATCGTGGACCACACCACGCCAAACTAGGAGTCCCATCACCTGCTGTGTGTGGGGAGTGACTCCATAGGGTGAGGCAGTCTTGGGAGTGGCCGCTGGGCACAATAGACCGTGCTCCTGTATAGCAGTCCGTTCACACCGTGGATCCTAGGCGGTGATGCAGCAATGCAGGGACTGTCAGATCAGTTGTGTTCACTGTTCAGGGGGATAACATCAACGCATTTCACCGGGAAACCCCAGCTTCATCGGGACCCATTGTAGATGCATGTGTAGTGCCCAGACGTTTTGCCTCTTTGTTTGTCCGTTTGTCCTGTTTGTCCTCAGACAACGTTGTCTATGGATGGTGTTTGGTGAAGGATCAATGATTTTATTAATTGTTTTTGGCTTATTGTATTAATTTTGCAATAAATTATATTTTTGATAATGGTAGTTAATATTTTTAAGACACTATAGGGTTGATTTACTAAAGGCAAATCCACTCTGCACTACACGTGCACTGAAAGTACACTTGGAAGTACAGTCGCTGTAGATCTGAGGGGGAAGATCTGAAATGAGGGGAAGCTCTGCTGATTTTATCATCCAATCATGTACAAGCAAAAATACTGTTTTTTTATTTTCCTTGCATGTCCCCCTTAGATCTACAGTGATTGCACTTCCAAGTGCACTTGCAGTGCACTTGTAGAGCAAATTGGATATTTATGAAATAACCCCCAGTTTCTCAGAGGCTCTATATAGTGGCCCTTTTTTCTATAACTATCTTCTTTTGGCATAGGGTTTTTTCTATGTTATTTAGCCACTGAGCCCCACCTCTTTATTTCTGGGGTGAGTGGATGAGTGCCTGGCGGTAATTTATTTGAATGGCTTGGTTTCATGCATCTTTAGGTCAATACACTTGGCATAATAATATAGGGCTGCTTTCACACTGTTACACTGTGGATTACCCACACGGCAGATGCAGTGCAGTGTACCTGCATATTTTCTGCGGGTTAGCTAAGCTTAGCCATAGACTTCTTCTGACTGCAGGAGTTTCAGAAAGTGCACTACATCTGCAGGATATATTAGAAGTATATGGTAAAGCACAGCTAATACAGGAAAGTCACAGATGTACTGCACTGCACCCACAGTGCGGGTAAACTGAAGCACATCAGTGTGAAAGTTTAACCTCTTGGACCCTACAGAAGCATGCAGTTGCTGGGTGCTTTCAGAATGGCCCCATTTACTTGAATGGGTTACAATTGGCAACCGGTAGCACCCACGAAAATCAACAGGGGGTTTAATTCCTGCTACTGCCTCGGCAGCTAAAGAGGGGAGGGATTGGGGCAGTAAAAGTGCAGTTAAACTGTAGCAACCCTAACTTTATGTGTGAATGAGCCAGAAGGCTTCTGCTGCCAAATGCAACTAAGGGCATTATTCACAAGTGCAGCAGGTACTGCTGCTCCTCTGAAAAGTGATCCAAGTGTGTTTGACAGGTAGTAAGGTGGAGATATCCCATGATTGCCGTGCAATGCACGCGATTGTGACACAGTAGTACGGCAATTAAGAGGTCTAAATCAGGTGTGAGGAGGCAACACTGTGCCCGGTGATCTTTGACTTCTCCCATGTTGTTCAGGTAGATCTACATCTCTCTAAGGTTGCCTACCCCTGCCTTAAAGTGTTACTTTACCCACAACAGTAAAATCAGTCTCTATATGCAGTAAAGCCTACTTATTATACTTACTGTGGAACCTAAGGGGATAATCCTCTGCATTGTGAAAAAAGGCTGTTTTATCCTGGCTTCTCTGTTTCTCCCCTCCTTCCACTGTCCCCTGATAATTTCCGATAACACAGAGTCCATGGAGTCAGGCTGCACATTATCAGTTTGGTGTATATTGTTAGAGAGTTTTTTTTTCTTGGAAGAGTGCATGTGATCAGCACAGGGCCAATCAGCACTCTCCAGACAGAGGGTCAGGGGTTTTGCAGTCTCATAGGACAGTCAGAAAACTCCTCATACAAGCTTTAACCAGTGCTTGGCTGGACGCTGATAAAAGTGACAAGACTGCTCTAACTGCTGATGAGAAAAGGTATTTATCAGTTTATAATAACTAAAATAATTGCATTTCCTGTGTACTTTGGGAGACCAGATATAGTGAATGCAGGGTCCTGGGTTTATTAACACTTTAATGATAAAAGCCACATTAGGCAGGAAGCTTAAAAATTTAGGACTGTCGGCCCAATGACAATTTTGATTCAATGGGAGCTAAGACATTGTCATATTAGCACCTAAAAACACTGTCCTTGGGGTGGCAAACTCCTCTCCCAGCCCACTCGCACACTTTCCAACCGCAACTAGTCAACTAGTTAACTCCATATACAAAAACTCCTTCCCTCTGCTATGACATTATTTGATTATACGAATCAGTGGTCTTAAACTGTATCCAGCCCTGGTTGCCTTAAATTAAGAAATTCTGCCTTACAAATTATGTATCAGTTCTTCCATCTCTTCTGTTCTGTTTAATCTAGCGAACCACCCCTACAAGGTCAGTGGCCATGTATCTAGCCAATGATCTGGTATGCATAGTCTAGCACCGTTAATCAACTGGACCGCTAGTGATTTTTTGTACGTTTGTAATGCTTGTTTGTTGTGATGCAATAAATACTGAAGTGGAGTGAAGTCCAAATAATCTCTTGTCACCTGGAAGAATATCTTCTGAGCCCTTTGCCAATATTCAGAGATACATGGACAGGTCCACCATATCTGAAAAAGGAGCCCTCTGCCTCAAGACATCGCCAGCACTAATCTGAGGCAGATGGCGTGATCCTATGAACAAGTTTTGGTACCTTGCACCATCTGGATCTGATTGTATAGGCATTTTTTTAGATACTAACCATCAAGTTCATTTGTTTCCACTACTCATCCTCCAACTGAAAATCAAGGTCTGATTCCCATGCTTTGTAGGCCAGGCCATAGGCCAGAATTTTGTGGGCATTTAAGCTTGCAATAGATCAGAGATCAGAAATTAAAAATCTTTGAGGAGAATATCTGGAGCAAATAACCTCAAATGGAGACAAATGTCTTCCACATTTCAGTTTCTGGGTTGGCAGTAGAAAATGCTGTATTTGATAATTAACGACAAAATGATAGGAGCCTCCTCGTAATGAGTCAATAACACTGACCTATCTAGAAAGTTGCTCTTATGAAAAAAGTGATGAGCCAATTGAGAGATACTTGTCAATGTAGGTTTCAGAAAGAAATTAATCATACCCAGAGCAAAGTCTGGATTCCACCTAAGTGTCATCAAAGGTCCAGAACAACTTACACAGAGTAGAGAAAAATTATTTAGGCAAGAACCGTTTTCATAAAGAAGACGAGGCAAAACATTCATCTTCAATATAGTCGCCTTTCTGAACCAAGATAGGGGTATACGATACCATGACTGAATGCCCTTATAGATCTGTTTTACCAAGAAGGTAAAGTTTTGTGCAAATAATCCTATGGGTTCTGCAGGGAGTTCAATTCCCAAATAGGTAATTACGTCCTGTTTTCAAGTGAATAGAAATTGTTGCTTATAAGAAGCTATTTCTGCATTAGAAAGGCTGGTTCCTAACACAAAGAACTTTGGATAGTTGATTTTAAAATTAGAAAGAGAAGAGAATTCCTCTAGAGCCCCCAACAAATTCAGGAGACTAGCATGTGGTTCACAAAGAAAAAGTAATAAATCGTCGGCATAAGCAGCCAGTTTGTACTCCTTGTCCGTTACCTAAAAGCCTCTGATGTTGGGGTCTGACTGCTCTTGTGCAGGGCGTGCTTACCCCAAAGCTGAATGTTAATAGCCTTTATTGTATTTGCCTGCGCCTCCCTTCCTGGAACAAAGCCCACTCGGGTAGTGGCAATCAATGATGGGATAAGCGGGAGTAGCCTGTTAACCAGAATCTTTATGTACAGTATAGTGTATTATCAACATTTAAAAGAGTGAGCAGCAATGGAGATGGAAACTAAGCAAGGGTCTTACAACAATATGTGCCTCTGGAAGGCTTGAGGGTGGGAGACCCTTCGGCAGATAACCAAAGGCCTTGACAAAATAAGAAACTAATAGTGGTTTAAAGAATTTGTACTACTGGGCCTTGAGCCCCAAGCTTTTTCCTGGTTTCATTTGTTTTAGCAGCTTATGCAATTCTTCCTCATTTAGTGGAGCCTCTAACCGCAAGCCTTACTTGCCAAGATTGACGGTAGGGCAAACTTCCAGAGAAAGTCTTTAACACTCTGTGCCTTGTGTCTTTTTAGTTTATTAGTCATTGTACAAGCTCAATTTTCAGTGTATTTGGTTGCAGCTTACTGACACCATTTTCTTCTGTTGTTTGCATTTCCTCTGACACATGGATGACTGTGCCTGACAGACATTTTTTTTGCATAAACATTTTATTGAATGTTTTTGAAAACAGTACAATAAACGCAAGAGAGAAATGCCACATGCATTGTACAGTCATGTAAATGGAGAACAATATGTCAGAAAAGACAAGTAAGGGGGGGGGGGAGAAGAAAGGAAGAGGGGAAGCGAGACATAGAATGTAAAGGATGGGGAGGGGGTGGTCAAACCATCAACTGCCCTCTCCATCCATCATAGCCAAATTTATGGATGCAACATCATAGATGGCGTACAAGGATGCCTATCACTATTTTCAGTCATGTTGGTATAATCGGATATTAATTGACAGACTGGTGTAGCTCTTGATATGAGCGTGAACCTTGAAAGGAATATTTGGAAACTTTATCAAGAGTGATATGGAGCCACTCCTTCAGTGAAGAAGGGTCTGTGGATCTCCAATGTACTGGGATGCATAACCTTGCAACATTGATCAAATGCTTAGCATAGCAAATGCATAGCAACCGATTTGTAGTAGCGCTTTTTAGATATCTTGGAGTGATGTAGAAGGTACTGGGCTGGAGAAAAAACAGAGGAAGTGATGAAACCACCAGTAGCGTTTCATGAACCTTATGCCAATAAGATTGGATTATTGGGCACTCCCACCAAATGTGTAGGAGAGTTCCTGTCTCTTTGCCACATCTACAACAACAATCAGGTACCGAGAGGGCAAATTTGTGAATCAGATCTGGGGTTCTATACCACCGCGTCTTCAGTTTATACCCATTTTCTTGGGTTCAGACATTCAAGGATCCTTTGTGGATATATAAATGGATGCGCTCCCAGCTAGCCTCATTTAACTTGATCCCCAAAGCATTCTCCCAGAATGTGTGGTCAATGCGGAAAGATCCGATGGATTCTCAAACAGTGCAGAATACAGCATTGAAATCACATGATTTTGGGGGGAAGATCGGGAGCAGACTGACTCAAACACTGTGAGAGATTTGGTGAAGCCTGTTCTACGGGATAGACAATCCATGCAATGTTGGAGTTGAATGTATGGCCAGAAGGGAAATGCCTTCATCTTGGATAACTCAGCAAGCTCCTTAAGTCTCATGAATCGGCCTCTACAGAAAAAATATTTAGCCAGTATCTCTGCATACGGCCATTCTGCTGCTAGGAAGGTCCCAGCTAAGCCAGGAGGGAAGTCTGGGTTGTTTCGCACTGGAGTGATTGGGCAAACTTTAGCAGATACTGCATGCATGGCACATGCTCTATTAAAGGCATAAAGGGTAGCTCCTATCAGGGGGTGAGAATAAAGCTGTGCAAAGGCATAGTCTTTAGGGAGCCAAGGAGTCTCCCGTAAAGCAGTGTTGGAGACCAGATGCTCCAGGTTCACCCAGCTTTTATACTGGGCATGAACCCTCCAATCGACCACGCAGGCAAGGTGGTAGCGTTGCAAGTCCAGAAGCCCAATCCCGCCACAAGACTTTGGCATTACAAGTTTCGACCAACTTATCCGCACAGGATTGTTGCGTCATAGGAAAGCTCTACACATGGATTTGTACAATGCAAAAAAGTCAGGAGGTAAGCGAATTGGTATAGTCTGTAATTTGTAAAGCAAGCGTGGAATAAACTGTCATCTTTATGATGGACGCACACCCTAACCATGAGATAGTGGGAGTGTCCCATTTTTGTAGATCATGACACAGTGCTTGCAGTTCCACCAAGAAGTTTCTGTTATAGAGTTTTAAAAGGTCTTCCGGGAGTTATACCTAAATAGGTGATAGTATCTGGTTTCCGTTGAAAAGGGAAGTTAGTCTGGCATTGCTTGGCTAGTTCCTTTGGTAGTGAGATATTTAGTGCAAAAGACTTGGAATAGTTGATTTTGTCAACAGAGAAGAAAGAAAGAGCAGAACATTGTCTGCAAAAGCTGTAATCCCGAGAAAGTACACGTATGCCCTTAATATCGGGGTGGGCTTGAATGCAGCGGAGAAGGGGTTCCAGTGTAAGGATATAAAGCAGGGGGGAAAGAAGGCATCCTTGTCTGGTCCCATTATGGATAGAGAAGATGCCCGACACGTGGCCATTAACCCTCACTCTAGCTCTGGGATTGGCATACAAAGAGAGGATGAAGGTTCTCATATGTGTCCTGATCCCCAGAGCACCCAGAACCACTTCCATAAAGTCCCAGGCCACCCTGTCAAATGCCTTCTCAGCGTCAATTGCAAGAAAGAAACCCTCTTGTTGGCTAGATGTAAGCCAACCATGTAAATTCAAAGCTTTAATAGTGTTGTCCCTGGCTTCTCTGCCTGGGACAAACCCCACTTGATACAAACCCACCCAGGCCGGAATGTGGTAAGACAAACGTGTCGCTAAGATCTTGGAGAACAACTTGATGTCCACATTAGGAAGAGAAATTGGACGGTAATTGGTGACATTGGTAGGTTCTTTCCCTTCTTTAGGGATAACTGAAATGGATGCCTCAAGAAGTCTCTCCCACATGCAGGGCCCAGTAGACAGAGAATTGAATGCCTTAAGAAAGCCCGAGACCAAAGAGTCGGTGAACGCCTTATAGTATTGTGCCAGAAAACCATCTGGGCCTGGGCATTTACCCGGTTTCATAGTCTTCAGAGCCAATTTCCATTCTTCTTGCTTCAGTGGGTTTCCAAGGCCTCAGAGTCTTCTGCTGATAAAGCAGGGGGACTATATTGTTGCAAGAATGCTTGTATCAGTTCAGCCTGATTACTCACTAACGCCGGACTAGATTCACTGGTCTTTAGGTTATACAGCTTACTGTAGAAGTTTTAAAAATGTTGGGCAATGTCCTTATTTTTAGAGTGAGTCATACCTGATGTATCTATAATGTGGTGAATTGTGGAAGCAAGCGTGCGTTGCTGAGTAGCCCTAGCCAAAAGCCTACCTGGCTTTTTTCCATGTTCATAGAACAATTTCTGGGTTAGGGTATTCCGACGCCACACTCTTTTAAAGAGTTCTTCTACTAGCAGTGAGCGTGTTTCCTCCAGTTCCTGTGCTGTCCTAAGTGCCTGTAAATATTTGTGTTGGGCTTCCAGGTTGCAAATCTTATCAAAAAGTTCCACTATTAGAGTTTGGCTTTCCTTTTTCTTCAGAGCCGCTATAGAAAGCAAGTGACCTCTTATGACACATTTGTGTGCCTTCCACTGCTTCATATAAGACATGTCTGGGGTGTCATTTAGACTAAAAAAGTCACCAATCTCCTGTCTAGTGGATTCTAGGTCACTGAGATCTGAGAGGAGGGATGCATCCATCCTTCAGATTTTAGTAGAGGTGACTCTATCTGGGAACCACAAAGTCATGTTTACCGGGTGATGATCAGACAATGCCATGTTTTCTATGGTGGCACTATGAAGGTAGGAAAGGTCAGCTTGTGGAATGAATAGATAGTCCAATCTCGTATAACGATTGTGCGGGGATGAGAAGAAAATATAATCTCTACCTTTCGGGTAAAGGGTCCGCCAAGTATTGTGTAATGCAAGAGAGGCCAATTGGAGTTTGATCTGCCGAAGAGCAGAAAAGGGGAGAGCAGATGCACCATTGGAGGTGTCAATTAGAGGATTTAGGGGGACATTAAAGTCACCTCCAAGAATTAAGAGGCCAGTCCAGAAGAGCATAAGTTTCATAATGACATCTCGCAGAAAGGTTACCTGTTTGGAATTAAGGCAATACACATTTGCCAGTGTCACTGGTCTGTTCATCCAGGTTTCTTTTAAGAATAGAAATCTACCATCTGGATCCAGTAATTGATCTGTCTTGGAGAGCAGAATCTAGACTCCCTTTGTCTTGGAGTCCACACAGGTAGCATGATACGCTATGGGGAATCTAAAAAGATGCACAATCGTGATAAATTGTGTAAGTGGTTCTGCGCAACAACTTCTCCATAAATAGTGCTAATGCATGAAAACTGCACACCTAGTAGAATTCCTCCCAGTATGGAACCACAGTAAATAAAGATATAAATCAAAAGTGAATGTCCTTCAATAATAAGAAAAAAACATAGAACATAAAAACGTGAATCAAAGTGACTAAGTGCTGCTCAATCACATATATCGCATACAAAAACATACATAAACTGTGACTGATAAAGTGAACATGGGGAATCTGTTGTTAGAAAGGCATGGAATAGAATTCGACTTGAAGTGCGTTTCTTGCAAACAACAACTTAAGCCCTCTGGCAATGTGCTTCTGCAAGAAGGCTGCTACGCTTCTCTGGGACATTAAGACCTTTAACATTGATAGAGTATACTATGAGAGAGAGCAGAGCTGAAAAATTTGGGTGACGAGGCATGTTCAGAAACCTAGGCACATGAGTAAGGCTGTTCACGAAGGCTGAAAAAAGTGAAATGCAGGCTTAGCACAAATATGTCCACTCGTATAGAGTGGTCACTCATGGATCGTTCACCCCTGTAGGATGCTGCTGTTGTAACCAAAGAAAGAGCATATATCACTAGTAGCGGCCCGGCAAAAGACACAGAGAAAGGGTTACATATGACAGCAGAAATCTGATCATACTAGAGTTTATCTTAAAAATCTTAAATTTTTATTTAAATAATGTAAAAAGGTTGGCACAAATTCCAGCCCAAGTATCAAAAAGTACAGCTTCTTTAAGGCTGGCCTATAATAATCACAATGAAAACATAGTCACCACTCAGAAAACACACATAGACACAAGACAACAATGAGGACAACAAAAACAAAGAAACGTCCGGACGCCGTGTAACAACATGCGGGCAGGCAATCAGATGAATCAAATCATCATATAGGGGCTCCTATAAAGGAAGAAAGGCCTGATTGGCTATAGGAGTAAATGATAGCCTGTCTGTATGTGGTCGCAGGGATGATGTAACAGAGGAAAGAAAGGAAGGCTAATAAATGTTTGTGTATTAAATCATAATGTCAAAGAGAGCCAGGCCTGTTCAATATATCATTGTAATTAACAATTTGTATCCTGGTTAGCCCATTCTGAAATAAGTCATGACCACCTTATAATGAGCTAGAGAAAAGAAAATTATATTGTCCACATGAAAGGGAATCCATGTTCATATGCTGGCAGTAGCTCATATAAGTCCTGATACCAATGTCACGTAAACCATTGAATAGACATAAATATCCAAACTGAGTTTTTAAATTTGTGGGCAGGCACTAACTGGCTGTGAGTGAACTTAATTTGCCATCGATCATAAGTCCACCCGGGCAAGATAACACAGTAGGAGGAGGAATTTCTTTCATATATTAACAAAGCACATCATTGGGCTCAGAGGTCACACGGTAGTGGAGGTACTATACAGTCCTCAATAGTCAGTGTCAGCTTTTCTCCGTCGCTTCTGATTCCATACTGCCATTCATTGTTGCAGCCACAGTTTGAGTAATGCCTGTTTTATACTCCGGTTTGCGGTCAGATGCTTTCAGGTGGATCCAGCATCCTCTGCTTCCGGGTGCATCGGACGGCTATGACATCAACACGTTTTGCTACACAGGGTAACGTAGCTTCATCTGGACAGTCCAGATGAAGCTACGTTACCCTGTGTAGCGAAATGCGTTAACGTCATAGCCGTCACATCATGTGACGCCGTGTCTGCGATGCACCCGGAAGCAGAGGACCCTGGAGATTTGCGAATGTGATTGGCTTGCCGCCGAACACACAAAAAAAAAAGCCAAGCTCCCCTGACCCTGTCCTGGTGCCATACTCACACAGGTACTCATTGATGGCCCTCTGCTGCGTGTGCGTGTTGCATTCCTTTTGAAGGTCAGCCAGCCGGCTGACCGGCAGAAATGCCCTCAGACTTTCCTGGCCTGCCTCAGGAGATCCTGTAAGCCCGGGTACCTGCACAAGAACCTTTGGACCACCAAGTTAAGGATGTGAGCCAAACAGGAAATATGTGTCAAGTGTCCCTGTCGGAGGGCGGAGAAGAAGTTGGTGCCATTGTCGCAAACCACCATTCCTGGCTGAGGCTGGCATGGCATCAACCACCTCTGAACCTGCCCTTGCAGAGCTGCCAGAATCTCTGCCCCAGTGTGGCTCCTGTCCCCTAAGCAGACCAACTCAAGCACCCAATGGCATATTTTTGCCTAAGTGCTTGCGTAGCCCCTAGAACGCCTATGGAGCACCGCTAGTTCCGAGGACAAATCTGCACAGGAAGAGGCCATAGAGGAAGAAGAAGAGGAGGGGTGGAGGAGAGAGGCGTGGCAGAATCACTACTACAAGCGTTTTGGAGGTGTGGTGGCGGAACAAGCTCCGACATTACTGCACCCTGTCCTGCACCCCTCCCAGCTGACAGCAGGGTTACCCAGTGCACCGTGAAAGAAAGGTAACGTCCCTGTCCATGCCTGCTGGACCATGAGTCAGTGGTAATATGCACCTTACCGCTGATCGCCTTGTCCAACGAATAGCCTTCCGAGAAAATAAATGGTGTTTGGGAACCTGCCACTGAGGTACCGCACATTCCACAAATTCTCAAAAGGGGGCAGAGTCTACCAGCTGAAAAGGCAGCAGTTGAAGTGCTAGCAATTTAGCCAAACTAGCATTCAGCCACTGAGCACGTGGGTGGCTGGGACCAAATTTCTTTCAACGGTTTAGCAACTGGGGTAGGGAAATTTGCCTGCTACAATCGGATATAGGTGTACCACTAGCAGATTACCCGCAAGTGCTTGGGACACCTAATTCTACACCTTCATTCCTCTCAGTGCAGGTCTCTGGACTGAATGTATAGTGGGGTTGGAGATCCCAGCTGATGAGGAGCAAGGAGAGATCCGCCTTGTTCTTTGGTGTGGGTTTTTTAAGTACTGTTGCCAATGGACTGCATGGGAGCTCGACATATGTCTGGTCAAGCAGCTGCTGTTTTGGCCAGGCTTGATACCCTTCAGACATATGTTGCAAACAGCAACGGTGCGATCTGCTGCTCACGTCTCAAAAAAGGCCCACACCAAAGAACTTTTGAAAAAACATGCAAAGTCAGCAGCGCCCTGCACATGCAGAGCTCTACGGTGTGATGCAGTCAGTTGGCTGTCCTTAAGCTGGCCCCTGGAGGGCATCCTGCATCTTTGGAGATGTGCCTCCTCCTCCTCTCTTCTATCATGCACCCACGTAGAGTCAGTGACCTCATCATCCCCTCCCTCCTCACCACTGGAGCAAACCTGGCAGTATTCTGCAGCTGGGGGAACATGACTGCCAGTTTCTTGTTCTTCTTGGGCACCCCCTCTCTCTGGGCTCACGTTACTGCCTTCATCCTCAACCTGGGTACCATCATCGGAGCCTTCAAAATGCTGCGCATCCTCCTGCAGCATGTACCCCACTCTGTGGTCAAACAGTTCGGGGGACTCCTCAGGACATGATGGTGGGGCTAGGGAAGGAGTGACTGATGCCACTGAGCCGATGGAATAGGCCCGTTTGGCAGCTGCATTGGCAGCCAAACTTTTCTTAGTCTGGGTGACAGAGGATGAGGAGAATGTGGAGAATGTGGCTGCTTTGTGATCCACTCTACCAACTCTTCTGCATGTTGTGGCTCAACACGGCCAGCTGTCGAAAAAAAGGACAAGTGTGCCCCATGGCCATGTGCTAAGAATGCACTGTGTCCACAGCCAGCACTGTTGGCTGTAGACACAGAGCCTGCTTGCCCTCTTTTAGTGGCCTGTGGGCGTCTGCCTTTCCTTGGTGGCCTTATAGACATGCTGTAAAATCTGTAAAATTGGATTAGCAAAACACAGCCTGAAGTTTACTAGAAAAATTACACCAGGAATGGCCTGTAGTCAGGTATAGGCTTGGCTAGACTAGAATGCAGTGGATATATATGTAGGAGACTGTATATATATCTTTATGCACTGCAGATCACTGAATCACCTGCCTGCCTGCCTGAAAATTTCATTGAAAATGTACACCAGGAATGGCCTGTAGTCAGGTGAAGGCTTGGCTAGACTAGAATGCAGTGGATATATATGTAGGAGACTGTATATATATATATATATCTTTATGCACTGCAGATCACTGAATCACCTGCCTGGCCTGCCTGACTGAGTGTCATTGAAAATGTACACCAGGAATGGCCTGTAGTCAGGCATAGACTTGGCTAGACTAGAATGTGGTGGATATATATGTAGGAGACTGTATATATATATATATATATCTTTATGCACTGCAGATTACTAAATCACCTGCCTGGCCTGTCTGCCTGAAAGTGTCTTTGAATACGTACACCAGGAATGGCCTATAATCAGGTATAGGCTTGGCTAGACTAGAATGCAGTGGATATATATGTAGGAGACTGTATATATATCTTTATGCACTGCAGATCACTGAATCACCTACCTGCCTGCCTGAAAGTGTATTTGAAAACGTACACCAGCAATGGCCTGCAGTCAGATATAGGCTTGGCTAGACTGGAATGCAGTGGATATATATATGTTGGAGACTGTATATATATATATATATATATATATATATATATATATATATATATATATATATATTATATTATATATTTTATGCACTGCAGATCACTGAATCACTTGCCTGCCTGCCTGAAAGTGTATTTGAAAATGTACACCAGCAATGGCCTGCGGTCAGATATAGGCTTGGCTAGACTGGAATGCAGTGGATATATATATGTTGGAGACTGTATATATATTTAATGCACTGCAGATCACTGAATCACTTGCCTGCCTGTCTGCCTGACTGAAAGTGTATTTGAAAATGTACACCAGCAATGGCCTGCAGGCAGATATAGGCTTGGCTAGACTGTAATGCAGTGTATATATATATATGTTGGAGACTGTATATATATTTAATGCACTGCAGATCACTGAATCACTTACCTGCCTGCCTGCCTGAAATTGTATTTGAAAACATACACCAGCAATGGCCTGCAGTCAGATATAGGCTTGGATAGACTGGAATGCAGTGGATATATATATGTTGGAGACTGTAAATATATTTAATGCACTACAGATCACTGAACCACTTGCCTGCCTGCCTGCCTGCCTGCCTGAAAGTGTATTTGAAAATGTACACCAGCAATGGCCTGCAGTGAGATATAGGCTTGGCTAGACTAGAATGCAGTGAATATATATATGTAGGAGACAGTATATATATTTTATGCACTGAATAACCTGCCTGCCTGAAAGTGTATTTGAATACGTACACCAGGAATGGCCTGCAGTCAGATCTAGCTACACAGGATATAGTGTACGCATATAGGATATAGTGTGACGCTGTGCATTATGGGGCGTGACGCGCAGCTCGAATTTGACGCGAACACCCCATAATGTTCGATCTTCCTTCTGAATAAAGCTGACTAAGCAACAAACAGTGTCCCTTGGGGGATCCGTGTCTCGCCCTCTAGGCCAAAGTGCCCTGTGACACCTTTCCATCTCCACAGGTGTGTCTGGTGGTCTGCCGGGTAAGGTGTTGAAAAATGTCCATACCACTGGCTGCAGCTGGGGGTCTTCCACGGACTCTGGAATCCCTCTGATGTGCAGTTACTAGAGCTTGCCTCTGTTATCAAGGTCCTCAAGTTGGCAGTTCATGTCAATTAAGTGCTGGGCATAAACGCTGGTAGCTCTCTGTACCTGCAGGATAGCTTCAGCATGAGTCTGGACCGCAGACTCCACATGCTCTAGGCAAGATGCCACTGTTCTCAGATCTGTTTTAAGATCAGAGATCGCTGCTGAAAGGGTATTTTTAATATCCAATGCCACAAGCTGTAAGTCAGCCAAACTGAGGAACTGTGGGGACTGCGAGCAATGGATGTCAGGGCCTGCAGTACCCGTGTTGGCCACAGGGGCAGCGTAGCTCCCCGCACTGTTTTCCGAGGCCTGAGATGAGGCCTGGGAGTCAATTTGAGGCGTGCGGAATAAGGCTGGGACAGTCTGGCTTAGCTGTGTGCCGGTATCCACCTGCCAAAGGAGATTCTTCCGGTCATAGATCCAGTCCTGGGTGCACTCTCTCCCACTAATGGTAAGCTCTGCAGAGACTCTAGGTGTCGGAGCTCACCTCTCAAGCAGCCATCACAGTCCAGTGCCAGGCCACACCCCCTCCTGACATCATTTTACTTTGGGGCAGATTTGACTGGAGTACTTTTTTTTTGCATTATTTTTCTATTAGTTGTCATTATGCATGATTTTTTTTTTACACCACGCACACTCAAAATGATGATCCGTCATCTATGCTTTATTTTTAGATAATACCTCATTTGGCCCTGTTGTTATGAATCCTTTTTATGCTGCTGTTAAACTTATCTCAGCCTGCATCTTTTTAAGGGCCAGTTCACAATATAGAAATGCAGTCCGGATGCGTTCCAGATGCTTTTCTGCATGCACGTTTTTTGACACGTTTTTGTTGCGTTCCAGTGTGTTTTCTTCCCCTTTTTTTCTTAACCTAAAATAAGGACATGTGCATTCCAGTGCGTTTTTGGTGTGTTTAGCTGCATTCCAGTGTGTCTTTTATGCTTTTTACAGCGTTCCAGTACAGTCCAGTGCAGGAAAAATGCAGCATGTTTTACTTTTTTTTTCTGGAACTGGAATGCACTGGAACTGCAAGCACTGGTATGAACTATCCCATTAAAAACCATATAACCTACTTTCCATGCATTTTTGATGCAGAAAAAAACACCCTGGACTGCATGTGGTGTGAACTGGCCCTTATTGTACTGCGTGATGCCATCACTTAGTGGGTGTTTATATGTTTGCCTCTACAGTACTACTTTATACTACTACTACTTTTCTACATAGCTATTTTCTTTACAAATCAAAATTAGGAGCAGTTTCTGAAATAATGATCATAGAAAAAGGCATAAGCTTAGTTTTACCCCAGTTTAAAGAGAAAGCTTCATTTCAATTTTTATGAATATATGTTCTTTTCAATGGGGGCAAAGTACAGGTAGTGCTTGTTCCATCATCCTAGATGCTATCTAAGGCTAGCTGTAATATCTGACAGTGTGTCCCCCCTCCCCCCACTGCCATCTGACAATGTAACTAGCAATCAGATGTTTTGACAGATGTCACTTTTCTCTATCCCCAAGTATATATCTGATACAAGCTTCTTATGAGAAATTCATAGAGAGAATGGTATGTAAGGGAAAACATGCCAGACAAATGGGAAAGTGCATGGGATGGAGAAAAGGGGTGTCTGTTAAAAAACGCAAAACTCCTTGATAGCTTTTTTTGTTTGGATGGCTGTGAAGGGGGAGGGCATCCTGTTCTACCTTACAGCTAGCCTTCTTAGACAGTACCTAGGAAGATGGAACAAAGTACTCCATGTAATTTGACCCCTAGGGAACAGAACACATTAATAAAAAATCCTCTAAACCCACATGTAAGATTGCAATGTTCTTACCAGGCCCGGTCTGCATTCCATGATATTTGTCACACTCTTCTATATTTGAAGAGCTTCTTTCTTCATCTGAATAAGACCTGTTAGCATCCCCCTGTGTATAAAAATACATTTCTTTAAAAAAATGTATAGTCTGACAGTTTTAGTCAAAAATAGAGCTTGCTGCTAACTTCTTACTATTCTTTCTGAATGAGTTTTTGTTTAACCCCTTCACTAGCAGGCCCTGCGCTTTTTTAACATAGGTGGCCAGCCCATTTTTGCAATTTTTCCATTGCTTTTTTTCCCTTACAGCTTTCAGAGTTTGTGAAAGACCCCCCAAACCATACGTTTTCTGAAAGCATAGAATTAGTGGAATAAAAAGAAGGTGTTACTGATTTTTTTTTAGGTCCTGTGATATTTGATTTATCAAAACAATGTTTTTTTCCACTAAAAATGCACTAAAATCGTAATTAGTGGATGCATATATGGCAACATTTACAAAATTCCTGCAAAATAGAAATTAAAAACTGTATTGAGTTAATAAAAAACAAATATTTGTATATTTTTAAATTGCACCTTTTTGTGAAATGGTGAAAACTGAAGATGCGCAAAAATGTAAATAAAAACAATTTACTCAAAAAACCTCTTCATCTCTCATGGCTTGAACATAACTCGCCATAACAGAAACATGGCTTCAAAATTTTGACTCCTCCTGCTGCACTCTCCCATGGTGGTCTCCATTGGACTCACTCCCCCAGACCCAACAGACAGAAAGGAGGTGGAGTTGGCTTCCTTCTATCCCCACAAAGCACCTTCCAAGTCCTTCCTGTCCCTCCCTCTCTATCCCTCTCTTCTTTCGAGATGCACTGTATTTGTCTGTTTTCTCCCATTTTTCTGAGGATTGCAGCAATTTATAGGCCTCCAGGACCGGTATCGCGCTTTCTTGATGACTTTGCTGCCTGGCTACCCTAGTTTCTCTCCTCTGAAATACCCACCATTATTCTTGGTGACTTTAACATTCCTGTCAATGTTAACAGCCCAACTACAGCTAAACTTCTCGACTTAACCTCATCTTTTGACCTAACCCAATGGACACATACTTCCACTCACTCCACTGGTAATACCCTTGACCTTGTATTCTCCCATCTCTGCAACCCTGTCAACCTCACCAACACCCCCTTTCCTCTATCTGATCACAACCTCATTACTTTCACTGTATCCTTGCCTGCAACCACCCATCCCTCCAAGCAGCAAACAATTACTTGTAGAAACCTTCGCCACTTTAACCCTTCTCTTCTCTATTCTGCTACTGACCACCTATATGACATAATCTCTCCTCTGTCCTGTCCTGACCTGGCCACCTCTGTCTACAACAGTTCACTCTCATCATCATCAGATGCACTTGCTCCTCTAACCACTTGCAGAATCAGGCCCCGACCGTTACAACCCTGGCAAACTGACAACACTAGAAATCTCAAGAGATATTGCCGTGCTCTTGAACGACTGTGGCGTAAAACCAAATGCCTGCAAGACTTCACCCTATATAAATCTGCCCTTCTAAAATACAATTCATGCCTCCATGCTGCCAAACAAGCCTACTTTGTCTCTCTTATTAATTCCTTGTCATCCAGTCCCCATCGGCTCTACTCAACCTTTAACTCTCTGCTTTGTCCACCACCCCCTCTACCCACTAACTCACTCACTGCCCAAGAGATTGTCAATCACTTCAAAGACAAGATCGATGCAATTCGTGAGGACATCTCCACTGTGCGTACGTCTTCCCAACCCAACATACCTTGCCTAGCAGCACATTCAACACTCTCCTCTTTTGAATTGGCTACTACTGAAGAGGTTACAAAAATTTTCTCGGATGCCCACCTAACCAATTGTCCCTTGGATCCTGTTCCCTCACAACTACTATGGTCACCCTCTTCTTCTATCCTATGCTCCCTCACCAACATCTTCAATCTCTCCCTCTCTAGTGGCATCTTCCCCTCCCCTCTAAAACATGCGCAGATCACTCCCATTCTTAAAAAGCCCTCACTGGACCCTACCGACCTGAACAACTTAAGACCCATCTCATTGCTCCCATTCACCTCTAAACTTCTAGAAAGCTTAGTCTACAACCGTCTTAGCTTCTACCTCAATGAAAATAACCTTCTTGACCCCTTACAGTCTGGCTTTCACTCGCAGCACTCCACGGAAACTGCCTTACTAAAACTCACTAACGATTTACTAACTGCTAAAACCAACAGCCAGTACTCCATACTCCTACTACTTGACCTCTCTGCGGCCTTTGATACTGTTGACCACCCGCTCCTTCTCAATAAAGTACATTCCCTTGGCCTCCGAGATTCTGCTCTTTCCTGGTTCTCTGCCTATTTATCACAGCGCTCCTTCAGTGTCACATACAACTCTGTCTCCACCTCTTCATTGCCCCTTTTCTTCTCTATCTACACCTCCTCTATTGGTCACTTAATAACTGCCCACGGCTTCCAATACCACTTATATGCTGATGACACCCAAATCTATCTGTCTACTCCTCACCTCACTCCTTCAGTCTCCTCTCGCATTACTAACTTACTAACTGACATATCAGCATGGATGTCACACCACTTCCTTAAACTAAATCTCTCTAAAACTGAGCTATTAATATTCCCCCCCACCCATGCCCCCCTCCATGACTTTTCCATCAAAATCAACAATGCAACCATCAGTCCCTCCCCTCACGCCAGGGTACTAGGTGTAATCCTACACTCTGACTTGTCATTTCAGCCTCAAATCCAATCGTTGTCAAAAGTTTGTAGAATTCACACCTCTAAAATTCGCCCCTTTTTAACAAATGAAACCGCCAAGCTCCTCATTCACTCCCTTGTTATCTCTCGCCTTGACTATTGCAACTCCCTTCTCATTGGCTTACCTCTCCATAGGCTATCCCCTCTTCAGTCTATCATGAATGCTGCTGCCAGACTTATCCACCTTAACAACCGCTCAGTGTCTGCCAACCCTATACTCCAATCCCTACACTGGCTCCCAATCACCCAGCGAATTAAATTCAAAATACTAACCACAACATACAAAGCCATTCACAACTCTGCCCAGAGCTACATCACTAATCTTGTCTCCAAATATCACCCAAATTGACCTCTCCGCTCTTCTCAAGACCCCCTGCTTTCAAGCTCTCTCATCTCCTCCTCCCATGCTCGTCTCCAGGATTTCTCCAGAGCCTCTCCCATCCTCTGGAACTCGCTACCTCCATCTATCCGGCTATCCCCTACTCTTGCTACCTTCAGGCGATCCCTGAAAACTCATTTCTTCAGGAAAGCCTATCACGTCTCCAACTAATCTCCTACCACTTCCACCAGCTCATTCCCCACAGTTACAACCTTTTGTACCACCTGCCCCACCCTATCAGATTGTAAGCTCTTCTGAGCAGGGCCCTCTTAATCCTCTTTTATTTTATTGTATTATTACTGTATTGTCTCCCTTTTATACTGTAAAGCGCTGCGTAAACTGTTAGCGCTATATAAATCCTGTATAATAATAATAATAACCTGAAGGTTATCATTTTTCACTTACAGCTTGCATGGTTTGTAAAAGAGCCCCCAAACCATATATTTTCTGAAAGCACGTGACTTTCAGGCGCTACTAATTTTTTAGGCCCTGCAATAGTTGTGCAAATGTTTATCAAATTGCTATTTTTACTAAATATACACTAAAATCATTATTAGTGGATATAAACAGTTCATATGAAATATAAAAGTTAAAACTGTATTGAGTTAATAAATAACACGTTTTTGTACATGTTAAATGCGCCTTTTTGTAAAATGGTGAAAACTGAAGGTGTGCAAAACTGTAAATAAAACCAATTTAAATCTAGAGGTTATCATTTTTCACTTACAGCTTTCAGAATTTGTAAAAGACCCCCCAAACCATGCATTTTCTGAAAGCACATGACCTGCAGATCATAAAAAAGTGCTACTAATTTTTTAGGCCCTGCAATAGTTGTGCAAATGTTCAACAAATCGCTATTTTCATAAAAAATACACAAAAATCATTATTAGTGCACACAAACACAACATAACTTGCAAAATTCCAGATAAATTGCTACAAAAGCCAAATTTACATAGGGAGTACTAAAGTGTATGCCCATGGAGGACTGTGTTTACCCACACGGGGATGCACAGGTGTTCAGTGCATCCCCATGCAGGCAGGCCTATCCATGTCAATTGGGATGCAACGGCTGCACAGGCACAGCTATTGCTCCCAATCCAACATTGGTGTGGGTGCATTCCCCCGTACGCAGAGAGTGTGAGCTTAAGGACATGCACCTGGACCCACATGGATGTTGAATTGGGAGCAACAGCTATGTTTGTGCAGTTACTACATCTAAAATGACATCATTGGGACTGCCTGCACAGGGATGCATGGAACACCTGAGCATCTCTGTATGGGTAAACATGGCCTTGCAGGGGCATACGCTGTAGTATGCCCCTTGTGATCAAAGCCTTACTATGATTTTTTTTAATTATTATTTATTTATACAATTGCATTTTTTTATATTTTGTAAATTTTTTGTGGGGGGGTTGCTTTGGTGAGATGTTAGGGCTCTAAACAGACCCCTGATGTCTCCTTTTTGAGACAGAGAAAAGTACTGAAGACAGTCTCTTCCTCTGCAGCCTCAGCTGCATTGCACATGACTGAATAGGAGTCTATATAGAGACTCCTATTCATTCATAAACTAAAGCATACTATTCAGTGATGAATGAACACAAGAGCGAACAGCACTTAACGTTGGCTGTGTTCATTCAAGGAAAGGAAGAGGGCTAGTAATCACATGTTTAACACCCCCTCCCCACTTTCCATCCAGATAGCTTCCCCATGTGGGGGGGGGGAGGGAATGTCAGCCAGCAGCACAGCGAGAGACTGAGGGGGGCCATTATAGGGGTCAGAGTGTCAGAGTGAGTATTTTCAAAGACGTTATGGCTGCCTTGCTGCACCTGAAGTGGGAGTGGAGGGAAGCCAGTGTCTGCTGGGTAGCCACAGAGGAGGGGAATTGGTGCGGGGGGGATCGGTGCTGCGGGCAAGGGGGAGGGGCAGGGAAAGCAGGGAAAGGGGAGTCATAGCAAAAGAAAAACAGCAGCAAAAGGTATACAGGCTAAGACAGGGCACAGGGCTGGAGAAACAGTGGTATCAGCATCGCCTGGAGGGGGGTCACATTTTAGGTAATTAGCTCTATAGCAGCTTATAGCAGAAGGAGGAATGTCAGGTATGTATGCCATACAGACTTAGCCAGCAGTGTTGTAGGTCCATAGCTGTACAGACCTGACAGAAAAAGGGTTAAAGCAAACCTATGACTAAACTATGCAGATTAATATTTACAAGCACTAAAGTGCTTTAAAACAAACCCCCACTCACCTCTGAAGCTATAGGCATTGCGTAGAAATACATTTTCAAAATTCACAACAAAGGCCCTTTCTACAGGGAGAAGAATCTTTGCAGGCTGCTGGTCTTCTAATGTAAACAAATCCCAGGTTCTTGATAAAACCCAAAGTTTTTTTGTGATCTTTGATGATTAAAAAAGAGAAGTATGTTTTTTTTGTAGATTCATACTTACCTAGGTAGATGCAGCATCAGACCGATGCTGCATCTGTCTCCTGCTGCCTCCTCACTGAGAACCAAGCGTCCTGCAAGGAAAGGGGAATCCTAGGGAGCTGCCTAGAATCTCCCGATTCCAGCAGGAGGTACAGAGGAGGGTAGCCTTGGAGTGGGGCCTGGACTTTCCCTATGTTCCTCCCCAGATTATGGACGTCAGGGAACTTCCGGGGAGGATGGCCTAGTCTGGGACTATCTGCATGTCCCCAAGCCATTGTGGGTGCCAGACAGTGAGGCCTGGACCTGCTTTAAAGAAATTCGAGAGGAATGGAGGCTTGGCAAGACCATATACAGGGATCGAGTGCTCATGTTCAGGGCGGGTCGGTCTGTGCAGAGCCATTCAGTCTACAGGGAAGAAGAAGGAGGGAAGCAGAGGAGATTGCCTGATCCCTGCTTCTATACTTAGGAGCTAAGTTACATGGACTGCAGGAGTGGCAGACTGTGCTTATTTATTTTTTCCCTGATTTGCCGGAACAAACTAGCCTGCCACCCTATGTACCCGATGAAAGGACTGTATGTTGCAAGGACACTTGGGTGAAATTTGTTCCTTCGCTAACTTTTTGGCAGCCTGTTTGTTTGGGGAGGGGCCCCTCCAATCAGGAATGCCAGAGAGGACTGCTCATTTTTGTACATACATGTTTTTTACTTGTTCTGTTGTTTGGTTATAACCCCCTTTTGACAGAACAAAACAAGAGCGATGTATGTGCTTTGTTGCTTTGATGTTTCTGTATGGCAGGATGCTAACCCCCTCCCAACAGAAACCATGTACAGTGTAAATATAGATTTGAAGAGTAGGATGCTGTGTTATGTTCTGTTGTTTTTCAGGAATCTATACATCCCCTCTGGCTGGAGTCGAGTTTCCTTTGTTTTTTCTGCAGGCAGAGTATCCCTCTCCAGGGAGAGATGCTTTAGCTCAAAAATTTATATTGTGTAATATTCTTGTTAGCTACAGGGACTTGTAGTCAGGAATGTATATATTGTACAAAAACCAGATGTCTCTATTTTTCTACTGATATTTATTTGTACATGTGTTTCCCCCATCCAAGTTATTTCCCTTTCCCCTTCCAATTTATCTTATGGGATGCCCTTGCTCCTGGGCCCAGGAGTCACTTTTCTAAATTTCTCAGCTGAGGGACCAGCTTATTTCTGGAGGGGGGTGAGTGGAGACAGCACTACTAGGACACCTGATGTAAGGAGGGGCACCACTGGGGACATCTGATGTAAGGAGGGGCACCGCTGGGGACATCTGATGTAAGGGGGGGCTCCGCTGGAACATCTGATGTAAGGAGGGGCTCTGCTGGGGACATCTAATGTAAGGGTGGCTCCACTGGGGGCATCTGATGTAAGGAGGGGCACTGTTGGGGGCATCTGATGTAAGGAGGGGCACCACTGGGGACTCCTGATGTAAGGAAGGGCACCGCTGGAGATATCAGATGTAAGGAGGGCTCTCCTGGGGACATCTGATGTAAGGAGGGGCACCGCTGGGGACATCTGATGTAAGGGGGGGCACCGCTGGGGACATCTGATGTAAGGGGGGCTCCACTGGGGAAATCTGAAGTAAGGGGGGCTCTGCTGGGGACACCTGATGTAAGGGGGCTCTGCTGGGGACACCTGATGTAAGGGGGCTCTGCTGGGGACATCTGATGTAAGGAGGGCTTCGCTGGGGACATCTGATGTAAGGGGGGCTTCGCTGGGGACACCTGATGTAAGGACAGACTCTGCGGGACAGAGCCTGGCATCTGGTGGCAGGCAACGTGGCAGGTGACACGCTCAGGGGTCCCACTGATTCTGGATTATGGTGAGTTGAATGATTTCCTTCTATATTACAATGTAATAATAGTAATAATGTGCTTCAATCATCCTGACACCACAACAATAATGGTGCTGGGATGATTAAAGCGTTAACACCAGGTGTTTGGAGAATCTTTATCTGCTGATTTGTTAAACTCTGGGCTCCTAGGATCTGGGCCTGCTGTCCCTCCATCCCTCTTTCCTTCCTTCTCTCTCCTTCCCTCCTTCTTTCCTTCTCTCTCTCTCCCTCCCTCCCTCTTTTCCCCTTTCTTTCTTCATCTCTCATTCATCTCAGACTCTAACCACACCCCTATTTAAACCACGCCCATATAAGCTACTCCCACTCTTTCACGTAAACCACGCCAATTTTTTGGCACAGCGTGCTGTGTGTGCCGCATTTTTTTTATTTTTGCTATGTCACACCTACAAATGCATGCCCCGCCCCCTAATTATAATAAGACTCCACCTACAGCCAAAAAAGTGTCCCTATAATTTTTTTTACAATGTTGGCAGCTATGACCATGTGCTAACTGCGCCTGAAGAATTGTGCAGGAGGCAGAAGGAGTAGCCTGCAGCACGTGTTGCGCAGGAGGAAAATATCTGAATTGTCCCAAGCCGTGCAAGAATCTTTTCTGGGCATTACATAAATTCCTTTACCCTATCCAAGTTTAATCCCTCAATAAAATACAGAATCTTTGCAGGCTGCTGGTCTTCTAATATAAACAAATCCCAGGTTCTTGGTAAAACACAGTTTTTTTTGTGATCTTGGATGATTAAAAGAGAAGTATGTTTTTTTTTTTTTTTTTGTAGATTCATACTTATCTATTGTGATGAGTCGAACACCTCCCTGTTCGGTTCGCACCAGAACATGCGAACAGGCAAAAAATTTGTTCGAACACGCAAACACCGTTAAAGTCTATGGGACACGAACATAAATAATCAAAAGTGCTAATTTTAAAGGCTTATGTGCTATATAACTTATTAATTATTGTCATAAAAAGTGTTTGGGGACCTGGGTCCTGCCCCAGGGGACATGGATCAATGCAAAAAAAAGTTTTAAAAACGGCCGTTTTTTCAGGAGCAGTGATTTTAATAATGCTTAAAGTGAAACAATAAAAGTGTAATATCCCCACATCATTTTTTTTTTTTTTTTTGTTCGGGGTTCCCCTGTGGGGAATTCCCATGCCGTTTTTATCAATTAACTTTTATGTGTATTGTCGGACCGACAATTCATTAATAGCCGCGAGTAGTTTTAAATGATTTTTTTTCCTTTGAAATGTCATTTTGCTGTCAGACTGTTCTAAACACGGAAACATGCGCCCCTTTACAGGCATTCTATAGACACCCCCCAGGTACGAAATTTAAAGGGATATTACACTTTTATTGTTTCACTTTAAGCATTATTAAAATCACTGCTCCTGAAAAAAAGACCGTTTTTAAAACTTTTTTTTGCATTGATCCATGTCCCCTGGGGCAGGACCCAGGTCCCCAAACACTTTTTATGACAATAACTTGCATATAAGCCTTTAAAATAAGCACTTTTGATTTCTCCCATAGACTTTTAAAGGGTATTCCGCGGCTTTTGAATTTGCCGCGAACACCCCAAATTGTTCGCTGTTCAGCGAACTGGCGAACTCATGTTCGACTCGAACTCGAAGCTCATCCCTACTTATCTAGGTGGATGCAGAATCAGACTGATGCTGCATCTGTCCACCGCCGCGTATTCACTGAGAACCTGAGCCACTGAACACTGCCGATGGCTCGGTTCTCTCACCTCCCCGAGCGGAGAGCTGCTGTCTGTCAGTCAGCATCTCTCCTGCTCTGCTCCTCCACGCTCATTGGAGCGCTGAGCTGTGGAGGGGCGGGGAGTGGCCATCTTAGCCTCTCAGCGAGACTACCATCAGTCCAGGCAGCTGGACTGATCCAGACTTCCTAAGTTGGGATGACGCGGTGCCTGGACTGATTCCAGTGACGTCAGTGGAGAACAGACCCCAGACTGCTCTCCACTGAAAATGGGTCACAGGAGTGAAAAACAAATTGCACTCTTGTGACCCTTAGGAGATGCCCAGCCAAAGAAGTTCAGGCTGCAGGCGCATGCGCGGAGGCTCTTAAGATGGCCGCGACCCTCTAGAGCTCCACTCCACCACAGCCCAGTAAAAAGCCCACCGTAGCCTTCAGAGCGCCCGCCCGACCTCTCCACCAGGACAAACGAGCAGGGGAACACTCAGGATGTCCTTAGTATCTGTCAGGAGAAGCCTCGCCCGCCAAATGAGCTCCGCTGCAGGCCCGCTCAGTTACACCAAAATGGCAGCCGCTTCACGAGGGAGACACACACAGACGCTGCAGCCAAAGAGTCCATAGCAGATCAGGACGCTGCTCCACCTTTCTCCCCAGGTACAGCTAACTCCCCACTGTATGAGGCACCCTCTCCTACATCCACCGAATCCCTGCTGGGGAGCTCACTGCCAGGGCTCCCTAAAACCCCCATGCAGGACCCTAATACAGGCCTATTAGGCTGTAATGAGGAAGCCTGTGACACGGCACCAGCTCCCACAGACATTCCATCTATGATGGCTGCCTTTTCACAGAGGCTCTCTAGAGGCCTTGCACAGAATGCATAGAAATTACCTCCTCTATTCATGCAGACCTGCAGCACCTGGGGATGAGGATAGAGATCATTGAAAAGAAGGCTGACCAGTCTGTTGCCAGGATCAATCAAAATTCGGCCAGGATCCGAGATGTACAGGATAAACTGGAAACCGCCCTTTCCAAGATCGATGACCTTGAGAACAGGTCAAGAAGGTACAACTTCAGGATAAGGGGGCTCCCCGAATTGGTGAAGGATGTCCAGCAGGTGGTCAAAGCCCTTATCATTATTCTATTATTCCAGATATTGCTGACCACCGCCTGGAACTCAACAGAGCCCGCAGGGCTTTGCAGCCCCCCCCCCCCCCGTGCGCAGATGGCCTTCCTAGAGACATTATAGTCAAACCCCACTTTTATTCGGTGAAGGAGGAGGTTATGAGGAAATCGAGAGGGGCAGCCACCCTCACTATTCTTGGACACACAGTCCAAATCTTTGCTGACCTCTCACACTACACAGCAAAAGAGAAGGTCACTTAAACCACTGCTCCAAATCCTGCAGCAGAAGGAAATGGCATATCGGTGGTCTTTCCCTCTCCGCCTGAACTTTTCCTACAGAAATAAGGGATATGGCTTTTCGTCCTTTGTGGAGGGTGAACGTCTACTGCTCCACCTTGGCCTGCTCTATCAGGAGCTTCTTCCCCCACCGCCTATCAAGGGACCCTCTTCATCATCAAAGAGACCACCTCCTGCAAGCCCCCTGCAAATCAACTGGCTGACACAAAATTCCAAGCGGTCCAAAGAGACACTAAATACATGACCGGTCTATTCTCATTCCCGAACCAGGGCCCTGATTTGGGACTTCCATTTTCACTCATCCTGGGCTTTACCCCCTACTTCTATGTTGGCTGCTCTCCACCTAGTACACCTTCCCCAGGTGCCTAGCCTTGACATTGTTTAAAGTTCCCTTTCTTACAGTTATTTGTAGGCAGTAGGGATGAGCTGAACACCCCCCCGGTTCGGTTTGCACCAGAACCTGCGAACGGACCGAAAATTCGCACGAGCATTAGAACCCCATTGACGTCTATGGGACTTGAACATTCAAAATCAAAAGTGCTAATTTTAAAGGCTAATTTGCATGGTATTGTCCTAAAAAGGGTTGGGGGACCCGGGTCCTGCCCCAGGAGACATGTATCAATGCAAAAAAAACTTTTAAAAACAGCCGTTTTTTCTGGGAGCAGTGATTTTAATGATGCTTAAAGTAAAAAAAAATAAGTGAAATATTCCTTTAAATATCGTACCTGGGGGGTGTCTATAGTATGCCTGTAAAGTGGCGCATGTTTCCCGTGCTTAGAACAGTCCCTGCACAAAATGTCAGTTTTAAAGGAAAAAAGTCATTTAAAACTGCTTGCGGCTTTAATGTAATGTCGGGTCCTGGCAATATGAATGAAAATCAGTGAGACAAATGGCATGGGTACCCCTCAGTCCATTACCAGGCCCTTTGGGTCTTGTATGGATATTGAGGGGAACCCCTCACCCAAATTAAAAAAGGAAAGGTGTGGGGGCCCCCAGGCCCTATATACTCTGAACAGCAGTATACAGGCGGTGCAAACAAGACAGGGACTGTAGGTTTGTTGTTAAGTAGAATTTGTTTGTAATTTTGAACTGGTACATTTTTAACGTGTTTAGCTCCAGCCAAAAAATCTATTTTAAGCCTTTGGAAAACATAGGGAAGGGTTATCACCCCTGTGACATTTGTTTTGCTGTCTGTGCTCCTCTTCAGAAGAATTCACCTCACTTTTTGTCCCAATGACAAATGTTTTTTGAAAATTTGGGTTTTTTGTGAAACAAGGATTGGTGATAAAGCATCAGTGGAAAGGAGAAAAGTTTTTCCCATATTAACTCTTATGCCTCGTACACACGATCGGACATTGATCGGACATTCCGACAATAAAATCCATGGATTTTTTCCAACAGATGTTGGCTCAAACTTGTCTTGCATACACACGGTTGCACAAAGTTGTCGGAATTTCCAATCGCCAAGAACGCGGTGACATACACCACGTACGACGAGACTAGAAAAGGGCAGTTCTGAACCAAGCACGGCACCCTTTGGGCTCCTTTTGCTAATCTTGTGTTAGTAAAAGTATGGTGAGAGACGATTTGCGCTTTTTCAGACTCGTGGTTTTCAGATCGTTTTCTGCTGTTCAGTTTGTGCTTGTGGGTTTGTATCTGCTCTTTAGTGTGTGCAGTCAGTTCGTATTGGATTATTCTGTGCGATCTTGTCCGCTCGTTGCTGTTTTTCAGGTCGCTCTTCACAGCGCTTGCTGTTCTTCAGTGTGTTCTGTTACTTCGTTCTGAGCAGCCGACCGTTTCCTAGCCATGTTGCCTATACGTACTCCTGGTAGAGTTCGTGCTGTGCGGGGGCTTGGTGTTGGGGTCCTTACATTGACACAAGTCCAGTCCATGAACAGGGTGGGGAGGAGTTCATGGACCAAGAATTGGTTGCTTCAGCGTGACCAGTTCTGTCATATGCCTTTGCTCCTTGAGATCCGTGAGAATAATCTTGATGCTTTCAGGAACTTTCTCCGGATGACGGACCCTGTATTTCACTGTTTGTTGGCTTTGCTGACCCCCTATATCAGCAGGCAGGATACCTGCATGAGGCAAGCCATCACTCCGGAGCAGAGGCTAGTCACCACCCTGCGGTACTTGGCGACGGGGAGAAGCCTGCAGGACTTGAAGTTCTCGACAGGCGTCTCCCCCCAGGCTCTGGGGATCATTATCCCAGAGACCTGTTCTGCCATCATCCAGGTCCTGCAGAAGGAGTATATTAAGGTAAGATTTTTATCCTTTAACATCACATTTTATTGTATATAATGTTTGTTAATATATTGTATTTCTTTCCTCATTCCCTATTGACCATGATTGTAATATGCTGTCAATGTCCCCTTTGTCCTCATGCATGCCGGATTTTTATGTAATTTTTTTTTTGTCCTTCATACATAGTAGTGCTTTACCCTAAATACCCCCTAAAATGTGTCAAAATGTGATTTGTGCTTTAAATTCAGGCAGAGTTCCAGAGGCTTTTTTTTGGGTCCCCAAATCATTTGAAACCCTCCCTCCCCCCAACTGCTAAGTCAGCTGATACCAATTCTCTATCTATCCTCAATCATCTATCTGCTGACTTTGCCAAACCCATACATACTATAGCCATCTCTTTTGTGGTCAGATTTATGGATGAATTCCCCAAAGCATGTAGTGCAAGGGCCTGCCTGTATACTTTCAAATGGTACTGTTTAAAGTTTTTGTATACTATTATTATCTTGATAGGTAATAGCAGAATGTCCAAATGTGCTACA
This sequence comes from Lithobates clamitans, assembly GCA_037952925.1. Taxonomy (NCBI): domain Eukaryota; kingdom Metazoa; phylum Chordata; class Amphibia; order Anura; family Ranidae; genus Lithobates; species Lithobates clamitans. Next base: position 4,611,746 of record JBBGZY010000434.1, on the reverse strand, counting down.
ATGTGTACAATGTGTATTTATATCTTTGTATTCTGACACTTCTTACCTGTCCAGTGGGCTGTCAATAGTGTAAGTAAGGAGGGGCTGACCAAAGTAATACACATTATTTAGGCATTCATCTCTCAATGAATGGAGAGGGTTACCTGTCCAAAACATCTCCCCCCCTAAAATGTTAGAAATGGCCCATGGGGGGGGGGGGGCAATCTGATAGGTGGACCTTATACCTTGGTCTTTCAAAACTCCCTAAAATAAATGTTATACTGATGTTGGTCAATAATGTTTGTGGCTAATCTGCTTTCCCTGTTTAGGTGCAAAATATTTATTTTTTCTTGTTTGACTCCACAGTTTCCTTCCAACCCACAGGAATGGCAGACTGTGGCCTCCCACTTTGCCCAGCAGTGGGACTTTCCTAACTGCGGAGGGGCAATTGATGCGAAACACGTCCACATCGTCCCACCACCCAACTCGGGGTCATACTATTATAATTATAAGGGGTTCAATAGTATTGTGATGTTGACAGTGGTGTCAGCTACTTACGAGTTCCTGTATGTGGACGTGGGGAAGAATGGCCGGATATCTGATGGTGGAGTCATCGCCCAGACGGAGTTCTACAGGCATCTCCAGAATGGCAGCTTGGACTTGCCACCTACAGAAGACAATGTAGAAGGACTCCCATCCATCTTCGTTGCTGATTAAGCGTTTGCGCTGGGGGACCATCTTATGCGGCCATTCCCTATGAGGACCCTCACCCCGGACCAGAGGGTTTTTAATTACCGGTTGGCCAGAGCCAGAAGAGTGGTGGAGAACACATTTGGGATCATGGCCAGCCAGTTCCGCCTATTTCTTACACCCATACACATGGCCGAGTACAAACTGAATCATATCATCCTGGCGTGCTGTGTTCTACACAACTTTTTAAGGCAAAATTCTGCCAACTATGCTGGCTCAGTTGGGCCTGAAGACAGAATTCATAATGAACCAACCCTGACGGCGCTTGAAAGTGGCCGTTCTGGCTTGCCCCCCATGAGTGCCCGTGAGGTCCGTCTTAGATCCCCTGATTACTTTGCGGGTAGGGGGGCCATCAATATGCCAGACAATGTCTGAAACATTTTTAAAATAAAAAAATCATTTTAACTACTAAAATCTTTGGTGACATTTACTGCTTGTGTTTCTTTTAACTGACCCTGACAGAAATGTGGTGAGTCCTGAAAATGGCATGATTGTGTAACATTACAAATCACTGTTGGGTGTTATTTACTTGAAACTGCACTTGTAGTGCAAAGTGGATTTTCCCTTAGGAAATAACCCCCATTGTCACAGAAAACACCAATTTGAGCACAACAAAAGTTTTGGAGCGTTGAAACAATAATCCACACATTCTTGATTATCAATCTTTTTAATACCAGCACAATCACATGTGCATTTATAAAAGGTTTTTAAAACAAACCAACATGTTTGTTGTATAACAATTTTTTGGGTCACATTACTAAAAGTACAAATGTCCATTTAAGGTAAAACAGGCATGTTTAAAACCAACAAGAAAGACAAAAATCTTGAACTTACAAAGTTCAACTTTTCAAGAAATTGAAGGCAATATCAGACATGAGTATTTCTAAACTGTGTTTGATATTGCGTTCAGATGGGGTGAAGTCACCCCTGGAAAAGCCAAATTTTGAAGATGCACACAAATTGCCGAATGTCAACATGTGCTACCTGCCATCACGGGGGATCAAGGGACGTGTTTTGGGGGTGCAACCCCTTCCTCCCAGCTACTTTATTATTGAGGAAGTGGTTGCACCCCCAAAACGCTTACATTGATCTCCCGTGATGGCAGATAGCACATGTTGACACACTGTCGGCATCTTCAAAATTTGGCTTTTCTCGAATATGTCAAAAAATGTTAGAAATTTTTAGATCCCAAAAAGCACAAAACAGGGAAGGGATTTGGAGGGGTTTTAAACTCTCCCTAAAACATCAATGATGTTCTTCATTTTTTGTTGAACATCATTGATGTTTTTCTGGATGTTTTCCAAGTCCCTATTACACCCGATGATCTCCCCGATCAGGATCTGTGCACTTTCAGAGGTGAAATGACCTGGATCCACAACATCACGATCACCTAAAAAGATAGAAACAAAAACACACTATGTATTTATAAATATTCCGCCATCCATCTCTTACCTGAGCCTGTGGTCGCAGACACTCACCTGTTGTGGTGACAATTTCCACCACGTCTCCTTCCACCTCCTCCTCCTGTTGTCTTTGGTGGGTCTCCACTTCTTCCTGAGGTGGGGGGGTCTGTTGTCTCCTCAGATGAGGGGTGTCCTCTGAGTCTTTTATCCCCTATGTAACAAAAAATAGAATCCTCCATGGAGGACCTTCTGTCATTTCCAGAGATAAACAAACTTGTGACGACCTTCTATGGGCGCCTTCAGGTGATGGGTGCGGATCCTTTTCAGAACTCTCAATGTAAATGGCAAAGGATTATGCCTGAGCTTTCTGAAGAGGACTGGGAGGAGGCAGTGGAAGTATGCTTTCAGGATATCATCAGTACGGCCGATGTCCTGATACAATTTAAGTTTATACATCACTTACATTATACACCTGCTAAGTTGGTTACAATGGGACTGGGTCAGGATATTGCATGCGCTAGATGTAAAAGGATTGCTGCTGATTTTTTTCATATGTTTTGGACATGTCCTGGACTTGCAGCATTCTGGAAAGATGTTTTTTCTTTTTTCAACCGTAAGTTACATATACCGCTGCCGCAAACTCCAGAGGTCGGACTCCTGGGAGTACTAAATGATAGTGTTCCTTGCACTCATGCTAGGATGTTAATACGTATTTTATTGTTTTATGCACGTAAAACCATTCTATTGCATTGGAAAGATACTGAACCCCCTTCAGCCCAAGCCTTCTTCCGTATTTTACATGGGACCCTCCCCAAATTTAAGTTGATTTACAAGAGCAGGGCATGCCCTAGGAAGTTCACCAAGATCTGGCAGCCTTGGCTGGATGTTTCAAGGGGCTTCTGGGGGGATGTCCTCTCCTCGCAGTTGTCTCAGTGAGGAGGCGAGGAAATGTGTTCTTAGCAAACATTACTTGACATATATCTTAATGTGGATGGAAATCTGTATACTTTCTGATGAGAGTTTACTCCACAAGGCGCGCCAAAATTATACTGTATTATTGGTGGTCGTGGGTGACAGATGTGTGTATGAGTGTGTGTATGAATGGTGCGACTTTTTTTCTGGTTGGGGTATTACTGTTTTATACAGCTGTACTACTTCATGATTTTTGCTATATCTTCAGTGATCTAATTACCTATGACATACATGTGTGTAGAACAGTCTGTATTATTGGTTCTCTTATTATTTCATCGTTTTTGTATTATTTTTATTGTAAAAATCCAAAAATAAACACCTTTAAAAAAAACAAAACAAAAAATAGGTATACTTAGCACACAGATATTTAATGGCAGAAACCGGAATATGAAACATTGCTTGGAAGTGGGGTACAATTGTCTGTTTGGTCAGAGTTCCAAGATGAAGAAATATTTTTGTCCTTTGTCCTTTGTCCTTGTCCTTGCTTGAATACTTACCTGTTTTGTGCAAGCTTAACAGATGGAGACACCCCTATAGTATACACTGGAGCACCTGTGTGGAAACCCCTAATAAAAAGGGTGTTCTTGTGTCCCACACTAGTGCTCCAGAGTCCAGATGTGTAAACAGCTGCTGAGTGTCCTCTCCTTACACAGAATCTAGTTTGCATTTCATTCTAGTTACAAACCCATCTACACAACCAAAATATTTTAAGAGAAGTAGGCCATAAAAAATGTATTCAAATGCATATGGCCAAAACAATGGTGTTTTGTAGGCCAAACGAACAATGTTTCATACGAACGAATAATGTGTCCATGAACTTGAAAGTTGCCATTTTAAACTGTACAACAGTTAAGAAAAGCACAGGGAGCAGGACGAATAAATGAAATAAAAAAAAAAACTTCTTACTTTTTTGCAGCACTCTCCTGATCTTTCTGTACTGCTCATGCTCCCTTAATTTGAGGTCCGACCATCGCTTCCTGAGCTGATCTTTCGATCGTCGCACCCCTAAATTTTTCTGCAGACTTTTGACCACTTTCGCCATGATCTTGGCCTTTCTGACATTGGGGTTGGGGTAAGGTCCATACTTCCCGTCATAGTCGGTCCTTTTCAGTATGTCGACCATCTCCAACATCTCCCCAAAGGACATATTTGATGCCTTAAATCGTCTCCTTCTGGATTGGGACGTTTCAAGCTCCGGGCTTTCCTCCTCCTCCTCGTTGCTGTAATTAGCATGCACCTGCTGTGTCTCCGAGATGTGCTCTTCCCCCACTGCGCAAAACGAGAAGGGGCGGGGAATAGACTAGAAAGAACGTCAGGGGCGGGCGGAGTTTCACACATGCGCAGTATATATAAAGCGTAACACGCGTGCGTAGTACGTACGATCTGTGAGCAGAAGGAGTATCGGAGGCGCCGATAGAGACTGCTTCTAGATTGAGGCCTATATTGTAACAAGATTAGGAGAGTTTTGCATGACATTAGGGTTTGTCTTGTGTTGTGTCTTGCAGATAAAATGGATGGCTTCAATGACCACAACTTCCTCCCCCTGTTCATAGATAAATACAGGGAGCTGCCCTGTCTGTGGCAGATCAAACACCCGCATTATAATCATAAACAAAAGAGGCAGACAGCGCTGGAGAAACTGCTGGAGTTGGTGAAGCTGGTGGTTCCCATGGCAACCATCCCCTATTTAAAAGTCAAAATTGGTGGCCTGAGGAGCACTTATCTTAGGGAGCGCAAGAAGGTCACGGATTCCCAGAGATCTGGAGCTGCAGCAGATGATGTTTATGTCCCCAGGCTGTGGTACTATGAGAGACTGTGATTTCTGTCAGACCAGACTGATGTTTACTAGATGTTATTATTGATCACTAATTTGTGATTTAATAAAGTGTTTGACATATCAATAGACAGTAGTAGGCAAAAATAATTGGGACAAGAATGAAAAATGCTGGGCTCAGAATGATAGTCTGTTATATTTGTTAACATTCAATTTGCAACAATCATGAGGTGAAAATTGTGTGTGATTGATTTATAAAAAACTCAAACTATGTCCCTTTTTTACACAAAAAGACCTCAGCAAGGAGGAGGCTGTGGAATGTGGCACACAGGAGGAGGCTGTGGAATGTGGCAGCTAGAAGGAGGCAGGGGTTAGTGGCAGCCAGGAGGAGGAGGGGCTAAGTGGCAGCCAGGAGGAGGCCAGGCCCAGTAGGAGCCTGACAGAATCACAGGTCCCTCCCCTCCGCCTTCCTAACAAAAGACCCAGGAAGGGGAGTCACATGCAGGATTTAGCACTCAGGCTGATTCAGGAGACTTCTGCGTCCCTCAGAGCCACCCCCACTCCTGAAGAGGCCTTTGCCGCATGGCTGCCACCAAACTGCAGGGCATGCAGGAGGGCCAACGCCTCATGTGTGAGGACCTTATTTATAAAGTCTTAGTTAAGACTTTATAGGGGGTGAGGGGAGAAATCACACACAAAACCCACCTGAGTGAGTTGGACCATCCTCCTCCTCCTCCTCCTGTCACAACTCCACCACCAGAGCCACAGCATGGAAGGAAGACCGGAGAGTGATGACCCTGGGTTCAATCTGGTCTGGCAAAAGATGCAGTCTCTTGTATGACCACAGCCTGGGGACACAGATGTCATCTGCTGCTTTCAGAATCTCTGGGACTTCTGGACCAGACTGCACTCCCTTACATATGGACTCCTCAGGCCACCAATTTTGCAGTAAAATAATTGATGTCTGCCCTGGGGGTCAAAGGCTTCGCCAATTTCTGCTGTTTCTCCAGGTTGGCCTCCCTCTTTGTTTGGTTCTGAGCCCTTAATAAAGGAATTTTTGTTTCAATTACACTCGCCTATGTGTGTTTCCCTTCAAAAAGGACAGTTTGTTTGTGAGGAGGCAGGTACATTTGTAAACTACAATGTGAAATTAACAAGAGACACCAACACCAAGCAACCTCCTTGAGATTAAATAATACAAGATAATAATGGTGTTGTGGTAACTTGACACACAAAACACACACAAAAATATTCAGGATGTAAAATCCAAAAATAAAAATTATTAACAACAAGATCAGGCTTGAAAACAATACAAACCAAAAAAATAAAAATAAATAAAATCAGGTTTGAAAAAAATACAAACCAAAAAAAAAAATAATATATCGATTTTTTTGTCAGATGTGACAAATCAAAAGATATTGATGAAATCACGATAAATAATAAAGAAAGAAGTTTGTGAGAAGTCTGTGTAAATATGAGCAGCAAAACTATTTCAATCTTCTAGCATTATAAAGAAGAAGAGAGTGCGCTGCATTAAACTATTTTAAACATTGCAGCCTAACGAAAGTGCTATATCCATTCCGAACACTAATTTTACCAGACCGAGCTGTTCCGTCTCGGAATTTTTTCGGAGCATGCGTAGCACTTTTTGCGTCGGAATTGTCCACACACGGTTGGAATTGACGTGATCGGATTTTGTTGTCGGAAAATTTTATAGCCTGCTCTCAAACTTTGTGTGTCGGAAAATCTGATGGAAAATGTCCGATGGAGCCCACACACGGTCGGAATTTCCGATAACAAGCTCTGATCGCATATTTTCCGTCGGAAAGTCCGACCATGTGTACAGGGCATTACAGGAGAGAATTTCCCTTCCTAGGGGTAGATTTCATCTCACTTCCTGTTGTCTCCTTCCGTTTGCAAGTAGGAGTCGTTTGTAAGTTGGATGTTTGAAAGTAGGGGCCTGCCCTATATACTCAGCAAAAATTTGGGCCTTAGGTGTTGTTGTGGCCACAACACTGTAAGCCCTCACAGGGCCCTGCTGTGAAATATTAGATCAAGAATTGTAATTACATGCCCCTGTTGAACAGGGGCAAAAAAATTGGGCCTTTGGTGGTGGTGCTGCTGCTACAACACTGTAATTCCTCACAGATACTCTTGCTGGGCGCAGAAACGGGCTCTGCTGTGAAATATTAGATCAAGAATTCTAATTAGAATATATATAGATATTGCGCTGTCAAAGAAAATGTAGATAAGCAGCTAACACATACAAGTGACCTAATCAAGTATTAAAAATCATATATATAAAAGAAGTGTAGCGCTAAGAATTATAAACAACACCACTATACGTGTGCAAAGTTGTGCAACTTATATGTGAAGTATAAATGTACAAAATACTCCTTATAAAACTGTACACAATATATACATAATGTGAAGGGAAGTAATGGTGGTACTTCGCTCCAAGGAGTAAAAATGAAAAGTGAAGAATAACAAAAATTAAAAAGTCCTCAAAGGGTTTAAAGAGTCCTTAGGAAGCATTTAACACCCAAAAATTTGTGACAAGACTTTGTATGTGTTGATAGAAGATCCACCACCTTTAAGCTGGAGGCTTACCGGAGGGATTGGACACAGCTGGGTGTACACCCACTGGGTCAATCAAGCTTTAAATAGTGGGGACCCACAATGGTATCTATGCTTTGTACAGGTTAATCCAGGTACTACGGATGCTTAGATGTATTTAAATGGAATATGGGAGGTAGATCCGCTCAGACATCCAATACGTATATAGAAGAAATATAGATATACATAGCGTAATAATGTATGGATAGTTAAAACTCATTTATTGAGAAGTAAAAACACTCACATTTGTGATGAAAATACAGCGCTTTGTAAAATTGCAAATCTCTGGCAATGTTGGTGGTGTCAGCAGTGGTCCCGACGCGTTTTGTCCAAGGGGACATCATCTGGGGTGCTGCACCACCCCAAACATTGCCATTATATATAATCCAGGGCCCCCCTGTTAAGCCATGCCTCCAATGAGCTCTGTCGCTCGACTGGAGCAACTTCCGGGTTCCGGCAAGAAGGCGCTGGCTGCGTGCGTTCCAAACCTCACTCTAGGGTAAAGGGGATGGAGCGCACGGGTCACAGCGTCTATAGCGTGACTTCCGGGTGACGCAAAGATGATGTAACTCTCAGGCATCTCTAACGTCGTTTATGGACGGAGGGTGTGGAGCGCACGAATGAGAACGTCATGCGCTCCACAGCCCTATTGGGAGGTGCCAGCATGAAACGCAACCTCCATTGTGGACAGCGTGTGAGTAAAAAGAAAGAGTCGTGACGTCATGACGCTGTATCCCCGGTCTAAGAACGGAGAAAATTATATATGTAAAAAGGGTAAAAAGGAGAAAAACAAGTTCTTGTTGGCAGTTAAAAATCTCTCATACAGCATAAAACATAAATTCTTATGTCATTTAGAATGTTTAATAAAAGGAATGTGCATATGGTAAATCGGCTAAGTCGGGTATTAATAAAAGTATGGTACTCATAGGTACCACATCCGACATATGCAAAGGGGAAAACTGGCAACAAAATCATGGTGCAAAAATTGATATATGCACATTGGAACCATGGCCCGACACGAGGCTCCAACATACCTAAACATCAAAATTGGCCTGTAAATATCATGCAGTCATATTATGAATAGTAGTTGGAACTACGAGATACACAATAACAGACTTAAATATATGAAAAATAACAGGTAAAGATAAAATAAGATAATAATAAAAATTATGGATCAAAGCGGTGATATACCAAAAGACAGATACAAAAAGAAAATATTGTATTACGATTTATTAATGAAGGCATTGATGTCCCACTCGACATTGAGTCCCAATGGCGAGTGGGACTGGATCTCATATATTCAATAAGTTTCCAATTGTGATACACCACGGGTTAGAGCCCCTCCGTGCCACGGGGGTACATATCTATCAATAATAAGGAATTGTGTTCCAGATGGATCACGATTGTGATGCTGTCTATAGTGTCTGGGGACCGGTATGTTTGGTGTCACCTCCAATAATTTTAGCTATATGTTCCCCTACTCAAGTGGAAAAAGTCCGAGTGGTACGGCCCACATAGTGCTTACCACACGGGCAAGTGATAAGATAGACGACATGCTTAGTTGCACATGTGCAGAACACTTTTATTGGGTATGTTTTATTGGTCACATTTGACCGAAATTCTAGTGTTCTGTGTCTGCCACTGATATTATATTGGCACACCGTGCATTTTTTGCATGGAAAATAGCCCACTAGTTCATGAAAAAATGTAGGGCAGTTAGGAGGGTCGATTACATTTGGTGCAACTCTATTTTGTATGGAAGGGGCCCCCCTATAGATAATTTTAGGTCTTCCTGGTAGAATGTTACCCAGAACATGATCACTTTTCAGTACTTCCCAATGGCGTTCTATAATAGTTTTAAATCTCTGTGTTGAGTTGAAAAAGAGGTCATCAGAGAATATTTATAGATGTCCCCGGGTGTGTGGGTAGTTCTAGGGCACAAAAGAGATCCTCTTTTTGTTCCTAAAGTGTGCTGTATCTCAGCTTCAAGAGTACCATAATCGTAACCTTTATCAAGAAACTTTTGTTTCAAAGACAGTGCTTGTGATTGGAATGTGTGCAATTCCGACGCAACCTTAAGAACTGGCTGCGAGGAACTGATCGCAACCGGGACTTGTGATGGCAACTGTCCATAGGTATGAAACTGTTGCGATCAGTTGCTTTGAAGTGAGTTTGGAATTTAAATTGTCGAGAATTAATCTCTATGTCTAAATCTAAAAAGTGTACTTTGGTGTAACTGTATTCTAGAGTGAGAGAAATTCCTCTATCGTTCCTATTAAGGAAAGAGAAGAAGCTCTCAAGGGATTCGGGAGGGCCGTCCCATAGGAGGAGGATGTCGTCTATGTATTTAACCCAGAGGATCAGATTGGGTCTCTGATCTGAGTAGACGACATCCTCCTCCCACTTGGCCATAAAAAGGTTTGCGAGGCTGGGGGCAAATTTGGCCCCCATTGCTACGCCTTTATGTTGCAAAAAAAACTTGTCATTAAACCAAAAATAGTTATGTGATGTGGCGAACTCTAATAACTCTACAATAAATTGTCTCTGAATATCAGTAAGTGGTAAATCCCTATTTAAATAATACGTGACCGCCTCTATACCCAAATCATGGGGAATACATGTGTAGAGGGAGGCCACGTCTGCCGTGGCTAATAGATAATCTCCTTTTAACTGGACATTCTCCAAACGTCTTATGGTGTCTGTGGTGTCTTTTAAATAAGAAGGTAGTTTTTTGACTAATGGTTGTAGGTATGAGTCGACATAACGACCGATGCGGGACGTTATTGAATTGATACCACTTACTATGGGCCTTCCTGGTAGGTGCAGGGGGTCCTTATGGATTTTTGGTAAGTGATAGATTATAGGGATCCTGGGTGCCGTGGGTATCAAGAATGCCTTTTCTTTTTTATTTAGTATCTGTCTGTCATATCCCCTATTAACTAATGCGACCAAATCCTTCTTAAAACGATTGGTAGGGTTCATAGGTAATTCAGTATATGTATCCTGGTCACTCAGGATCCTATACATTTCTGCTATATAGCCAGTTTTGTCCATAACGATGATTCCCCCCCTTTGTCTGCCGGGCGAACAATGGGTCCTTACGATCACATAGTGACTTAAGACCTTTTACGTTCATAGATTGGTTCTGATTTTTTTTAATGGGTAATTTGATCAAATCTTTGAAGATTAAATCCTTAAAGATTGTGACCGCAGGAGCCGTAGGTACAGGAGGTTTGAACAAAGAAGGATTCGCCAAACCTGAGTGTACTGTCCCTGAAGTCATAGCCCTTTCCATAGGAGGGGCTGTGTTGGAAACAAGGTAACGATGAATGTTAATTTTTCTGACGAACTTGTGGATATCAATAAACGTATTAAATTTATTTAATGTTTTAGGCGGGGCAAACTTAAGGCCTTTATCAAGAATGGCCAACTCATCTCTAGTGAGTTGTTTGGTGCTCAGATTGAATACTCCATGACCTGTTATACTCGTTTTCTTTTTCCCTTGGATTCTCCTCCCCCTCTGGACCCTCTTTTGGATCTATGGGTCTTTGCATACCATGTCTGGCCTGCTGAAAATCCATCCTGATGGAATCATGGCCATATTGATCATACTCATACTGGTTTTCCCTATAGCTGTCATGATAGTCTTCATGGTTATCATAAAGGGGAGCAAACCTATTTTGAGTGTTAATAGGGGTCCGGTTATAATACTCATAAGTAGACTGTATATTTTGATGATTAGACCTCCTTGGGGAATCTACATGTCTGTATGTTTGGTGGTTAGACCTCCTTGGGGAATCTGTATATGTCCTGTTATCCTGTTCATAGGGAGGCCTCAAGCCATATTGGTTACCCCTAGGTCTTCCCCTCTGTCCTTTTGGATTGTAGTTATTAGTACCACCTCTAGGTGTATAGGGAGGGGTATAGTGTTTGGGAGGTCCTCCCCTTGGAGGGGGTGGGCCTTCCCTAATGTTATGGGGATTCATCATGGGTCTGGAAGGTAGTCTGGGTAGTCCAGTGTTAGTTGAATTGGAGATGCCCTGATTCACATCAGGCCGCAGATCCGGTTGGTTATTTAGAGTGGAGGGATCAGGGGCAGAGGTGATAGTTGTCTGCCACCTGAAAACTGTTCCTGATTTGTAATCTCCAACATCCCTAGAATATTTTTTATGTTTTTTATTTTTCTGATCTCTATCCTCCTTTTCAAGGTGTAGCTGTAAATTGGAGGAGAGAGAACCATACTCAGAGGAGTTTTTGTGTAGTAAGAGTTTATCCCGTATTTCCTTAATTTCATTGTTAAGGGCATGGAGTCTATTGGTTTTTCTGGTGATAAGAAAACCAAGCAGCTTAATGCCCATCTCCTTAAAATAGTTGTACCAAGATGGTAAATCAGGGTCACCTTGTTGTGGGTGTACTTCCCACCGCAAACTTCTGGGGACCATATTTTCTGATACATATTGTTCTAGAAAAGCTACGTCCCATTGCAAATGTATTTCAGAAGTCATGGTGTTTTTTAAACGTAAAAATAGGCCCCCCATCTCTGTGTCATGGTTGGTTGTTGTGAAAACCCCTTCCGTATTGACTTTACGTGTTGCTCTGTAGTCAAAAATATCCATTTGAAGACAGAGAAAAATGACAAATGTGACTGCAGCGATATAAGTAGATCAAATAACCACGTGTAGAATATATATAGATATCGCGCTGTCAAAGAAAATGTACATAAGCAGCTAACACATACAAGTGACCTAATCAAGTATTAAAAATCATATATATATATAAAAGAAGTGTAGCGCTAAGAATTATAAACAACACCACTATACGTGTGCAAAGTTGTGCAACTTATATGTGAAGTATAAATGTACAAAATACTCTTTATAAAACTGTACACAATATATACATAATGTGAAGGGAAGTAATGGTGGTACTTCGCTCCAAGGAGTAAAAATGAAAAATGAAGAATAACAAAAATTAAAAAGTCCTCAAAGGGTTTAAAGAGTCCTTAGGAAGCATTTAACACCCAAAAATTTGTGACAAGACTTTGTATGTGTTGATAGAAGATCCACCACCTTTAAGCTGGAGGCTTGGACACAGCTGGGTGTACACCCACTGGGTCAATCAAGCTTTAAATAGTGGGGACCCACAATGGTATCTATGCTTTGTACAGGTTAATCCAGGTACCACGGATGCTTAGATGTATTTAAATGGAATATGGGAGGTAGATCCGCTCAGACATCCAATACGTATATAGAAAAAATATAGATATACATAGTGTCATACTGTATGGATAGTTAAAACTCATTTATTGAGAAGTAAAAACACTCACATTTGTGATGAAAATACAGCGCTTTGTAAAATTGAAAATCTCTGGCAATGTTGGTGGTGTCAGCAGTGGTCCCGACGCGTTTCATCCAAGGGGGACATCATCTGGGGTGTTGCACTACCCCAAAAATTGCCATTATATATAATCCAGGGCCCCCCTGTTAAGCCATGGCTCCAATGAGCTCCGTCGCTCGACCGGAGCGACTTCCGGGTTCCTTCCTTGTTTCCAACACAGCCCCTCCTGTGGAAAGGGCTATGACTTCAGGGACAGTACACTTAGGTTTGGCGAATCCTTCTTTGTTCAAACCTCCTGTACCTAAGGCTCCTGCAGTCACAATCTTTAAGGATTTAATCTTCAAAGATTTGGCCAAATTACCCATTAAAAAACATCAGAACCAATCTATGAACGTAAAAGGTCTTAAGTCACTATGTGGTCATAAGGACCTCATTGTTCGCCCGGAAGACAAAGGGGGGGGAATCATCGTTATGGACAAAACTGACTATATAGCAGAAATGTATAGGATCCTGAGTGACCAGGATACATATACTGAATTACCTATGAACCCTACCAATCGTTTTAAGAAGGATTTGGTCGCATTAGTTAATAGGGGATATGACAGACAGATACTAAATAAAAAAGAAAAGGCATTCTTGATACCCACGGCACCCAGGATCCCTATAATCTATCACTTACCAAAAATCCATAAGGACCCCCTGCACCCACCAGGAAGGCCCATAGTAAGTGGTATCAATTCAATAACGTCCCGCATCGGTCGTTATGTCGACTCATACCTACAACCATTAGTCAAAAAACTACCATCTTATTTAAAAGACACCACAGACACCATAAGACGTTTGGAGAATGTCCAGTTAAAAGGAGATTATCTATTAGCCACGGCAGACGTGGCCTCCCTCTACACATGTATTCCCCATGATTTGGATATAGAGGTGGTCACGTATTATTTAAATAGGGATTTATCACTTACTGATATTCAGAGACAATTTATTGTAGAGTTATTAGAGTTCGCCACATCACACAACTATTTTTGGTTTAATGACAAGTTTTTTTTGCAACATAAAGGCGTAGCAATGGGGGCCAAATTTGCCCCCAGCTTTGCAAACCTTTTTATGGCCAAGTGGGAGGAGGATGTCGTCTACTCAGATCAGAGACCCAATAGGATCCTCTGGGTTAGATACATAGACGACATCCTCCTCCTATGGGACGGCCCTCCTGAATCCCTTGAGAGCTTCTTCTCTTTCCTTAATAGGAACGATAGAGGAATTTCTCTCACTCTAGAATACAGTTACACCAAAGTACACTTTTTAGATTTAGACATAGAGATTAATTCTCGACAATTTAAATTCCAACCTCACTTTAAAGCAACTGATCGCAACAGTTTCATACCTATGAACAGTTGCCATCACAAGTCCCGGTTGCGATCAGTTCCTCGCAGCCAGTTCTTAAGGTTGCGTCGGAATTGCAGCAACACAGACACATTCCAATCACAAGCACTGTCTTTGAAACAAAAGTTTCTTGATAAAGGTTACGATTCTGGTACTCTTGAAGCTGAGATACAGCACGCTTTAGGAACAGAAAGAGGATCTCTTTTGTGCCCTAGAACTACCCACACACCCGGGGACATCTATAAATATTTTCTGATGACCTCTTTTTCAACTCAACACAGAGATTTAAAAACTATTATAGAACGCCATTGGGAAGTACTGAAAAGTGATCATATTCTGGGTAACATTCTACCAGAAAGACCTAAAACTATCTATAGGGGGGCCCCTTCCATACAAAATAGAGTTGCACCAAATGTAATCGACCCTCCTAAACGCACTACATTTTTTCATGAACTAGTGGGCTATTTTCCATGCAAAAAATGCACGGTATGCCAATATAATATCAGTGGCAGACGTAGAACACTAGAATTTCGGTCAAATGTGACCAATAAAACATACCCAATAAAAGTGTTCTGCACATGTGCAACTAAGCATGTCGTCTATCTTATCACTTGCCCGTGTGGTAAGCACTATGTGGGCCGTACCACTCGGACTTTTTCCACTCGAGTAGGGGAACATATAGCTAAAATTATTGGAGGTGACACCAAACATACCGGTCCCCAGACACTATAGACAGCATCACAATCGTAATCCATCTGGAACACAATTCCTTATTATTGATAGATATGTACCCCCGTGGCGCGGAGGGGCTCTATCCCGTGGTGTATCACAATTGGAAACTTATTGGATATATGAGATCCAGTCCCACTCGCCATTGGGACTCAATGTCGAGTGGGACATCAATGCCTTCATTAATAAATCGTAATACAATATTTTCTTTTTGTATCTGTCTTTTGGTATATCACCGCTTTGATCCATAATTTTCATTATTATCTTATTTTATCTTTACCTGTTATTTTTCATATATTTAAGTCTGTTATTGTGTATCTCGTAGTTCCAACTACTATTCATAATATGACTGCATGATATTTACAGGCCAATTTTGATGTTTAGATATGTTGGAGCCTCGTGTCGGGCCATGGTTCCAATGTGCATATATCAATTTTTGCACCATGATTTTGTTGCCAGTTTTCCCTATTGCATATGTCGGATGTGGTACCTATGAGTACCATACATTTATTAATACCCAACTTAGCCAATTTACCATATGCACATTCCTTTTATTAAATATTCTAAATGACATAAGAATTTATGTTTTATGCTGTATGAGAGATTTTTAACTGCCAACAAGCCCTTGTTTTTCTCCTTTTTACCCTTTTTACATATATAATTTTCTCCGTTCTTAGACCGGGGATACAGCGTCATGACATCACAACGCTTTCTTTTAACTCATACGCTGTCCACAATGGAAGTTGCGTTTCATGCTGGCACCTCCCAATAGGGCTGTGGAGCGCAGACGTTCTCATTCGTGCGCTCCACTCCCTCCGTCCATAAACGACGTTGGAGACGCCTGAGAGTTACATCATCTTTGCGTCACCCGGAAGTCACGCTATAGACGCTGTGACCCGTGCGCTCCATCCCCTTTACCCTAGAGTGAGGTTTGGAACGCACGCGGCCAGCGCCATCTTGCCGGAACCCGGAAGTCGCTCCAGTCGAGCGACAGAGCTCATTGGAGCCATGGCTTAACAGGGGGGTCCTGGATTATATATAATGGCAATGTTTGGGGTGGTGCAGCACCCCAGATGATGTCCCCTTGGACGAAACGCGTCGGGCCCACTGCTGACACCACCAACATTGCCAGAGATTTGCAATTTTACAAAGCACTGTATTTTCATCACAAATGTGAGTGTTTTTACTTCTCAACAAATGAGTTTTAACTATCCATACAGTATTACGCTATGTATATCTATATTTCTTCTATATACGTATTGGATGTCTGAGCGGATCTACCTCCCATATTCCATTTAAATACATCTAAGCATCCGTGGTACCTGGATTAACCTGTACAAAGCATAGATACCATCGTGGGTCCCCACTATTTAAAGCTTGATTGACCCAGTGGGTGTACACCCAGCTGTGTCCAATCCCTCCGGTAAGCCTCCAGCTTAAAGGTGGTGGATCTTCTATCAACACATACAAAGTCTTGTCACAAATTTTTGGGTGTTAAATGCTTCCTCTTTAAACCCTTTGAGGACTTTTTAATTTTTGTTATTCTTCACTTTTCATTTTTACTCCTTGGAGCGAAGTACCACCATTACTTCCCTTCACATTATGTATATATTGTGTACAGTTTTATAAGGAGTATTTTGTACATTTATACTTCACATATAAGTTGCACAACTTTGCACACGTATAGTGGTGTTGTTTATAATTCTTAGCGCTACACTTCTTTTATATATAAGAATTCTAATTACATGTCCCTGTTGAACAGGGGCTGAAAAATTGGGCCTTAGGCACTGGTGCTGGTGCCACAACACTGCAACCCCTCACAGATACTCTAGTTGGAGCGCAGGAACTAGCCCTGCTGCAAAGAATTGCATGAAAAATTGTATTCACATGCCCCTGTTAAACAGGGGCTGAAAAATTGGGCCTTAGACACTGGTGCTGGTGACACAACACTGCCATCCCTCACAGATACTCTAGTTGGAGAGCAGGAACTAGCCCTGCTTCAAAGAATTGCATCAACAATTGTAATTACACGCCCCTGTTAAACAGGGGCTGAAAAATTGGGCCTTAGACACTGGTGCTGGTGCCACAACACTGCAACCCCTCACAGATACTCTAGTTAGAGCGCAGGAACTAGCCCTGCTGCAAAGAATTGCATGAAAAATTGTAATTACATGCCACTGTTAAACAGGGTCTGAAAAATTGGGCATAGGCACTGGTGGCGGGACTGGCGGCACCCAGAACCAAAAATGTTCTTACAAGCTATCATCATAATCATTGAGGATGAAGAGGATAATTACTCAGTATAACAGGATAGTCACTCAGCATCAGGATAGGCAGTCATTGAAGGGATCTGACATTTCAAAAAAATGTATTTGGTTACATCAGCATCAGGTGCTTGGTAGCTGGTGGTGATTGAAGACTGATTCATTTTTATGAAGGTCAGTCGATCGACTGAGTTGGTGGACAGATGCACCCTGTGATCGGTTACAAAGCCTCCAGCAGCACTGAATGTGCGTTCCAAAAGAACGCTGGATGCAGGACAGGCCAGTAGCTCAATTGCATACTGTGCAAGCTCTGGCCAGTGATCCATCCTCAAGACCCAGTAATCCAGAGGATTTTTGGTGGGAAAGGTGTCCAAGTCAGATCTTGCCCCTAGGTATTCCTGCACCATGTAAAACAGACGCAGGCGATGGTTGCTGGAACTGATCATACCTTGGGGCTGCGGACTTAAAAATTGTCTGAACGCATCGGTCAGATGGCCACCTTCTCCACCGCTCCTTCTTTGACTGACCGAAGCCTCAGCAACACGTTGTCCAGAAACAGGAGTTTGTAACTTCCCTGTCTCTGGGAACGCATTGCACAGACCTTTCTGCAAGGCCTCCCGAAGATGTTTCATCCTATGCTCCCTCTGCGACGGCAAGATAAGGTCCGCAACCTTACCCTTGTAACGTGGATCAAGGATGGTTGCCAGCCAGTATTGTTCCTTCTCCTTGAAACCACGAATATGAGGATCCTTCCGCAGGCTTTGAAGGATCAGGGAGGCCATGCAACATAGGTTTGCTGAGGCATTCGGTCCGGAGTCCTCTGGGTCACTAAGGACGACATGATCTGCAGCCACCTCCTCCCAGCCACGTACAAGTCCATGTGTTTCTTGGAACTGTAAATGATCCCTTAAAGACTGCTGCTGATGCTGAGTGCCAGGCTCCACCTCCATACTGACACAATCCTCCTCCTCCTCATCCTCTTCCTGTGTGATCGGCGGGCACGCAGGAACACTGTCTGGATAAAGGGGGCCTTGAAAGCTAGGGAAGTCCTCCTCTTCCTGCCTCTGTTCTGCCCCAAGTGCCCTGTCCATTATTCCACGCAGCGTGTGCTCCAACAGATGGACAAGGGGGACAGTGTCACTGATGCATGCACTGTCACTGCTCACCATCCTTGTGGCCTCCTCAAATGGTGACAGGACAGTGCATGCATCCCTGATCATGGCCCACTGGCGTGGGGAAAAAAAAGCTCCCCTGACCCTGTCCTGGTGCCATAGTCGCACAGGTACTAATTGATGGCCCTCTGCTGTGTGTGCAGCTGCTGCAGCATGGCCAACGTTGAGTTCCACCTGGTGGGCATGTCACAGATTAGGCGGTTCTTGGGCAGGTTAAATTCCTTTTGGAGGTCTGCCAGCTGAGCACTGGCATTATATGACCAGCTGAAATGCACACAGACTTTCCTGGCCTGCCTCAGGACATCCTGTAAGCCTGGGTACCTGCCCAAGAACCACTGCACCACCAAATTAAGGACATGAGCCAAACAGGGCACATATGGGTCATTTGTCCCTGTTGGAGGGCGGAGAGGAGGTTGGTGCCATTGTCACAAACCACCATTCCTGCCTTAAGTTGGAGTGGCGACAACCACCTCTGAACCTGCCCCTGCAGAGCTGACAGAACCTCTGCCCCAGTGTGTCTCCTGTCCCCCAAGCACACCAGCTCAAGCACTGCATGGCATCTTTTGGCCTGCATACTTGTGTAGCCCCTTGAACGCCTACGGAGCACCGCTGGTTCTGAGGACAAAGCACAGGAAGAGCCATGGAGGAAGAAGAAGATGAGGGGGTGGAGGAGAGAGGTGTGTCAGAATCATTAGTAGTGGCATTTTGGAGGCGTGGTGGCGGAACAACCTCCAACACTACTGCACCTTGTCCTGCATCCTTCCCAGCTGCCAGCAGAGTCACCCAGTGCGCCGTGAAACTTAGGTAACGTCCCTGCTCATGCCTGCCAGACCATCAGTCAGCGGTAATATGCACCTTACCGCTGACCGCCCTGTCCAGCGAGGCATGGACATTGCCTTCCACATGTCGATAGAGAGCCGGAATCGCCTTCCATGAGAAAGTGTGGCGTTTGGGTACCTGCCACTGAGGAACCGCACATTCCACAAACTCACGGAAGGGGGCAGAGTCTACCAACTGAAAAGGTAGCAGTTGAAGTGCTAGCAAATTTGCCAAGCTAGCATTCAACCGCTGGGCATGTGGATGACTGGGAGCGAACTTCTTTCAGCGGTGCAGCAGCTGGGGCAGGGAAAATTTGCCTGATACAATCTGACATCGGTGTACCGAAAGCAGATTGCCCACAAGTACTTGCCTGTGACACACCTAATTCTACACCTTCATTCCTCTTAGTGCAGGTCTCAGAGAGGACTGAAGGTATAGTGGGGTTGGAGATCTCAGCTGATGAGGAGCAAGGAGAGGTCCTCTTAGTTCTTTGGTGTGGGTCTTTTAGATACGCTTGCCAATGAACTGCATGGCAGGTCAACATCTGTCTGGTCAAGCATGTGGTGCCCAAGCAGGAGATGTTTTGGCCACACGAGATATGCTTGAGACATATGTTACAAATAGTGCGATCTGATGCACTCGTCTCAAAAAAGGCCCACACCAAAGAACTTTTGGAATAACGTTCAGAGACAGCAGCGCCCTGCACATGCTGAGCTTTGGGTTGTGATGTAGTCAGCGTGCTGCCCATAGGCTGGCCCCTGGAGGGCATCCTGCCTCGTTGGTGATGTGCTTCCTCCTCCTCTCTCCTATCAGGCACCCATGATGTGTCAGTGACCCCCATCATCCCCTCCCTCCTCATCACTGGAGCAAACCTGGCAGTATGCTGCAGCAGGGGGAGCATGACTGTCAGACTGCTGTCCTTCTTGGGCACCCCCTCTGTCCGTGCTCAGGTTACTGCCTTCATCTAGCTCAGTATCATCATCAGAGCCTTCTAAACGCTGGGCATCCTCCTGGAGCATGTACCCAACACTGTGGTCAAACAGTTTGAGGGACTCCTCAGGAGGACATGGTGGGGCTAGGGAAGGAGTCACTGATGCCATGGAGCCGAGGGAAGAGGCCGCGTTGGCAGCTGCTTTTCCAGACAAAGTACCCTGAGCATGGGTGAGAGAGGATGAGGAGGATGAGGACGGCTTGGTCATCCACTTGACCAAGTCTTCCGCATGTTGCGGCTCAACATGGCCAGCTGCCGAAAAAAGGCCAAGCGTGTCCCACGGACACGTGCTGATGAGGATGCACCGTCTCCACGATCAGCACTGTTGCCTCTAGACACAGAGCCTGCTTGCCCTCTTTTATTGGCTTGTGACTGTCTGCCTCTCCTTGTTGGCCTTCCAGACATACTAATGGCCTGCAGTGAGATGTAGCTACACTAAGCTTGGAGATATATATATATATATATATATATATATATATACTGAAACTGCAGCTGGCAAAATCAACTGCCTGCCTGTAGTATGAAAACACCACCAATCTTCTACAGGTAGCTTTAGATGAACACTGTGCAGAGGTCACACTACACTAACGTGTAAATAATTTAGCTGCCTGCGGTAGTGATAGGATGAGGAAAACAACACCAACCTTCTACAGGTAGCTTTAGCTGAACACTGTGCAGAGGTTGCACTAGACTAACATGTAAATAATGTAGCTGCCTGCAGTAGTGATAGGATCAGGAAAACACCACCAACCTTCTACAGGTAGCTTTAGCTGAACACTGTGCAGAGGACGCACTACACTAACTTGTAGCTTTAGCTGAACACTGTTCATAGGACGCACTACACTAGCTTGTACTGTAGCTTTAGCTGAACACTGTGCAGAGGTCATTCTACACTAACTTGTAGCTTTAGCTGAACACTGTGAGGAGGACACACTACACTAACTTGTTGCTTTAGCTGAACACTGTGCACTACACTAACTTGTAGCTTTAGCTGAACACTGTTCAGAGGACGCACTACACTAACTTGTAGCTTTAGCTGAACACCGTGCAGAGGTCGCACTACACTAACGTGTAAATAATATAGCTGCCTGCGGTAGTGATAGGATAAGGAAAACACCACCAACCTTCTACAGGTAGCTTTAGCTGAACACTGTGCAGAGGTCGCACTACACTAACATATAAATAATGTAGTTGCCTGCGGTAGTGATGGGATCAGGAAAACACCACCAACCTTCTACAGGTAGCTTTAGCTGAACACTGTGCAGAGGTCGCACTAGACTAAAGTATAAATAATGTAGTTGCCTGCGGTAGTGATGGGATCAGGAAAACACCACCAACCTTCTACAGGTAGCTTTAGCTGAACACTGTGCAGAGGTCGCACTAGACTAATGTGTAAATAATGTAGCTGCCTGCGGTAGTAATAGGATCAGGAAAACACCACCAATAGGGATGAGCTTCGTGTTCGAGTCGAACCCATGTTCGACTCGAACATCGGCTGTTCGACCGTCCGTCGAATTGCGAACGATATGGGCCGTTCGCGCCAAATTCGTGTGGCGCGTCACGGCCCATAATTCACTGCGGCATCGCAGTGCATTGCTGGCTGATGATTGGCCAAGCATGCACTATGACCCGCATGCTTGGCCAATCACAGCGCCGTCAGTAGAGAGAGCTGTAATTGGCCAAAGCCAGGGTGGCTTTGGCCAATTATGGCTCAGGGGATTTAGTACACACCCCACACTATATAAGGCCGCCTGCACGGCGGCCCTGTGTAGTGTGTGTTCCGGTGTGCTGAGAGATAGAGAGAGAGAGAGAGACAGTGTCATTTGATTTGAGTTAGATAGATTAGGCAGAACAGCCAGTCAGTTAGCTGCACTTACAGTGTATTGTGTATATATATGCATCCCAGGTGTTACATATATATATATACACTGTATTCAGTTTAGCTAGATCCGTTCCTGTTATCTTCTATCTAGACTATTTACATTTAGTGCAGTGCGTCTTGCTCACAGTGTTCAGCTAGATCCGTTCCTGTTATCTTCTAGACTATTTACATTTAGTGCAGTGCGTCCTGCTCACAGTGTTCAGCTAGATCCGTTCCTGTTATTTACATTTAGTGCAGTGCGTCCTGCTCACAGTGTTCAGCTAGATCCGTTCCTGCTATTTACATTTAGTGCAGTGCGTCCTGCTCACAGTGTTCAGCTAGATCCGTTCCTGCTATTTACATTTAGTGCAGTGCGTCCTGCTCACAGTGTTCAGCTAGATCCGTTCCTGCTATTTACATTTAGTGCAGTGCGTCCAGCTCACAGTGTTCAGCTAGATCCGTTCCTGCTATTTACATTTAGTGCAGTGCGTCCTGCTCACAGTGTTCAGCTAGATCCGTTCCTGTTATCTTCTAGACTATTTACATTTAGTGCAGTGCGTCCTGCTCACAGTGTTCAGCTAGATCCGTTCCTGCTATTTACATTTAGTGCAGTGCGTCCTGCTCACAGTGTTCAGCTAGATCCGTTCCTGCTATTTACATTTAGTGCAGTGCGTCCTGCTCACAGTGTTCAGCTAGATCCGTTCCTGCTATTTACATTTAGTGCAGTGCGTCCTGCTCACAGTGTTCAGCTAGATCCGTTCCTGTTATCTTCTAGACTATTTACATTTAGTGCAGTGCGTCCTGCTCACAGTGTTCAGCTAGATCTGTTCCTGTTATCTTCTAGACTATTTACATTTAGTGCAGTGCGTCCTGCTCACAGTGTTCAGCTAGATCCATTCCTGTTATCTTCTAGACTATTTACATTTAGTGCAGTGCGTCCTGCTCACAGTGTTCAGCTAGATCCGTTCCTGTTATCTTCCTACTGACAGGCAGGCTTGTCTGGTTACAGTATATAAAGCTACCTGAAGAAAATTACAGGTGTTCTATTTGATCCTATTAGTACCACGGTCAGGCAGCTAGACTATTTACATTTAGTACAGTGCGTCCTGCTCACAGTGTTCAGCTAGATCCGTTCCTGTTATCTTCCTACTGACAGGCAGGCTTGTCTGGTTACAGTATATAAAGCTACCTGAAGAAAATTACAGGTGTTCTATTTGATTCTATTAGTACCACGGTCAGGCAGCTAGACTATTTACATTTAGTACAGTGCGTCCTGCTCACAGTGTTCAGCTAGATCCGTTGCTGTTATCTTCCTACTGACAGGCAGGCTTGTCTGGTTACAGTATATAAAGCTACCTGAAGAAAATTACAGGTGTTCTATTTGATCCTATTAGTACCACGGTCAGGCAGCTAGACTATTTACATTTAGTACAGTGCGTCCTGCTCACAGTGTTCAGCTAGATCCATTGCTGTTATCTTCCTACTGACAGGCAGGCTTGTCTGGTTACAGTATATAAAGCTACCTGAAGAAAATTACAGGTGTTCTATTTGATCCTATTAGTACCACGGTCAGGCAGCTAGACTATTTACATTTAGTACAGTGCGTCCTGCTCACAGTGTTCAGCTAGATCCGTTGCTGTTATCTTCCTACTGACAGGCAGGCTTGTCTGGTTACAGTATATAAAGCTACCTGAAGAAAATTACAGGTGTTCTATTTGATCCTATTAGTACCACGGTCAGGCAGCTAGACTATTTACATTTAGTACAGTGCGTCCTGCTCACAGTGTTCAGCTAGATCCGTTGCTGTTATCTTCCTACTGACAGGCAGGCTTGTCTGGTTACAGTATATAAAGCTACCTGAAGAAAATTACAGGTGTTCTATTTGATCCTATTAGTACCACGGTCAGGCAGCTAGACTATTTACATTTAGTACAGTGCGTCCTGCTCACAGTGTTCAGCTAGATCCGTTCCTGTTTTCTTCCTACTGACAGGCAGGCTTGTCTGGTTACAGTATATAAAGCTACCTGAAGAAAATTACAGGTGTTCTATTCGATCCTATTAGTACCACGGTCAGGCAGCTAGACTATTTACATTTAGTACAGTGCGTCCTGCTCACAATGTTCAGCTAGATCCGTTCCTGTTATCTTCCTACTGACAGGCAGGCTTGTCTGGTTACAGTATATAAAGCTACCTGAAGAAAATTACAGGTGTTCTATCCCAGCTTAGTGCAGCTACAGGCCATTAGTATGTCTGGAAGGCCAAGGAGGAGAGGCAGACAGTCACAAGCCAATAAGAGAGGGCAAGCAGGCTCTGTGTCTAGTGCTGGTCGTGGAGACGGTGCATCCTCATCAGCACGTGGCCATGGGACACGCTTGGCCTTTTTTTCGGCAGCTGGCCGTGTTGAGTCGCAACATGCGGAAGACTTGGTCGAGTGGATGACCAAGCCGTCCTCATCCTCCTCATCCTCTCTCACCCATGCCCAGGGTGCTTTGTCTGGCAAAGCAGCGGCCTCTTCCCTCAGCTCAATGTCATCAGTGACTCCTTCCCTAGCTCCACCATGTCCTCATGAGGATTCCCTCGAACTGTTTGACCACAGTGTTGGGTACATGCTCCAGGAGGATGCCCAGCGTTTGGAAGGCTCTGATGATGATACTGAGCTCGATGAAGGCAGTAACATGAGCACGGACAGAGGGGGTGCCCAAGAAGGACAGCAATCTGGCAGTCATGCTCCCCCTGCTGCAGCATACTGCCAGGTTTGCTCCAGTGATGAGGAGGGAGGGGATGATGAGGTCACTGACTCAACGTGGGTGCCTGATAGGAGAGAGGAGGAGGAGGAGGAGGCGGCACATCACCAACGAGGCAGGATGCCCTCCAGGGGCCAGCCTAAGGGCAGCACATTGACTGCATCACACCCCAAAGCTCCACATGTGCAGGGCGCTGCAGTCTCTGCGCGTTATTCAAAAAGTTCTTTGGTGTGGGCCTTTTTTGAGATGAGTGAATCAGATCGCACCGCTTGCAACAT
Organism: Lithobates clamitans; assembly: GCA_037952925.1. Taxonomy (NCBI): domain Eukaryota; kingdom Metazoa; phylum Chordata; class Amphibia; order Anura; family Ranidae; genus Lithobates; species Lithobates clamitans. The sequence goes on along the minus strand of JBBGZY010000434.1, from coordinate 4,586,671 downwards.
ATGTCTCAAGCGTATCTCGCGTGGCCAAAACATCTCCCGCTTGGGCACCACATGCTTGACCAGACATATGTTGACCTGCCATGCAGTTCGTTGGCAAGCGTATCTAAAAGACCCACACCAAAGAACAAAGAGGATCTCTCCTTGCTCCTCATCAGCTGAGATTTCCAACCCCACTAGACCTTCAGTCCTCTCTGAGACCTGCACTGAGAGGAATGAAGGTGTAGAATTAGGTGTGTCACAGCCAAGTACTTGTGGGCAATCTGCTTTTGGTACACCGACGTCAGATTGTACCAGGCAAATTTCCCTGCCCCAACTGCTGCACCGCCGAAAGAAGTTTGCTCCCAGCCATCCACATGCCCAGCGGTTGAATGCTAGCTTGGCAAAATTGCTAGCACTTCAACTGCTGCCTTTTCAGTTGGTAGACTCTGCCCCCTTCCGTGAGTTTGTGGAATGTGCGGTTCCTCAGTGGCAGGTACCCAAACGCCACTTTTTCTCACGGAAGGCGATTCCGGCTCTCTACCGGCATGTGGAAGGCAATGTCCATGCCTCGCTGGACAGGGCGGTCAGCGGTAAGGTGCATATTACCGCTGACTCATGGTCCAGCAGGCATGGACAGGGACGTTACCTAAGTTTCACGGCGCATTGGGTGACTCTGCTGGCAGCTGGGAAGGATGCAGGACAAGGTGCAGTAGTGTTGGAGGTTGTTCCGCCACCACGCCTCCAAAATGCTGATTGTGACACACCTCTCTCCTCCACCCCCTCCTCTTCTTCTTCCTCCATGGCCTCTTCCTCAGAACCAGCGGTGCTCCGTAGGCGTTCAAGGGGCTACGCAAGTACGCAGGCCAAAAGATGCCATGCGGTGCTTGAGCTTGTGTGCTTGGGGGACAGGAGCCACACTGGGGCAGAGGTTCTGTCAGCTCTGCAGGGGCAGGTTCAGAGGTGGTTGACGCCACGCCAACTTAAGGCAGGAATGGTGGTTTGCGACAATGGCACCAACCTCCTCTCTGCCCTCCGACAGGGACAAATGACCCATGTGCCCTGTTTGGCTCACGTCCTTAACTTGGTGGTGCAGCGGTTCTTGGGCAGGTACCCGGGCTTACAGGATGTCCTGAGGCAGGCCAGGAAAGTCTGTGTGCATTTCCGCCGGTCATATAATGCCAGTGCTCGGCTGACGGACCTCCAAAAGGAGTTTAACCTGCCCAAGAACCGCCTAATCTGTGACATGCCCACCAGGTGGAACTCAACGTTGGCCATGCTGCAGCGGCTGCACACGCAGCAGAGGGCCATCAATGAGTACCTGTGCGACTATGGCACCAGGACAGGGTCAGGGGAGCTTGGTTTTTTTCTCCACGCCAGTGGGCCATGATCAGGGATGCATGCACTGTCCTGTCACCCATCGAGGAGGCCACGAGGATGGTGAGCACTGACAGTGCATGCATCAGTGACACTGTCCCCCTTGTCCACCTGTTGGAGCACACGCTGCATGGAATAATGGACAGGGCACTTGAGGCAGAACAGAGGCAGGAAGAGGAGGACTTCCTTAGCTCTCAAGGCCCCCTTTATCCAGACAGTGTTCCTGCGTGCCCGCCGATCACACAGGAAGAGGACGAGGAGGAAGATTGTGTCAGTATGGAGGTGGAGCCTGGCACTCAGCATCAGCAGCAGTCTTTAAGGGATCAGTAACAAGGAACACATGGACTTGTACGTGGCTGGGAGGAGGTGGCTGCGGACGTTGTTGTCCTTAGTGACCCAGAGGACTCCGGACCGAATGCCTCAGCAAACCTACGCTGCATGGCCTCCCTGATCCTGCAAAGCCTGCGTAAGGATCCTCGTATTCGTGGTATCAAGGAGAAGGACCAATACTGACTGGCAACCCTCCTTGATCCACGTTACAAGGGTAAGGTTGCGGACCTTATCTTGCCATCGCAGAGGGAGCAGAGGATGAAACATCTTCGGGAGGCCTTGCAGAAAGGTCTGTGCAACGCGTTCCCAGAGACTGGGAGGTTACAAACTCCTGTTTCTGGACAACGTGTTGCTGAGGCTTCGGTCAGTCAAAGAAGGAGCGGTGGAGAAGGTGGCCGTCTGACCGATGCGTTCAGACAATTTTTTGGTCCGCAGCCCCAAGGTATGATTGGTTCCAGCAACCATCGCCAGCGTCTGTTTTACATGGTGCAGGAATACCTAGGGGCAAGATCAGACTTGGACACCTTTCCCACCGAAAATCCTCTGGGTTACTGGGTCTTGAGGATGGATCACTGGCCAGAGCTTGCACAGTATGCAATTGAGCTACTGGCCTGTCCTGCATCCAGCGTTCTTTCGGAACGCACATTCAGTGCTGCTGGAGGCGTGGTAACCGATCACAGGGTGCGTCTGTCCACCGACTCGGTTGATCGGCTGACCTTCATAAAAATGAATCAGTCTTGGATCACCACCAGCTACCAAGCACCTGATGCTGATGTAACCGAATAATTTTTTTTGAAATCTCAGATCCCTTCAAAGACTGCCTATGCTGATGCTGAGTGACTATCCCTGAGTAATTATCCTCTTCCTCCTCAATCATCACGCTGATAGCTTGTAAGAACATTTTTGGTTCTGGGCGCCACCACCAGTGCCTAAGGCACAATTTTTCAGCCCCTGTTTAACAGGGGCGTGTAATTACAATTTTTGATGTAATACTTTGCAGCAGGGCTCGTTCCTGCGTTCCAACTAGAGTGTCTGTGAGGGGTTGCAGTGTTGTGGCACCAGCACCAGTGCCTAAGGCCCAATTTTTCTGCCCCTGTCTAACAGGGGCGTGTAATTACAATTTTTGAAGCAATACTTTGCAGCAGGGCTCGTTCCTGCGTTCCAACTAGAGTGTCTGTGAGGGGTTGCAGTGTTGTGGCACCAGCACCAGTGCCAAGGCCCAATTTTTCTGCCCCTGTCTAACAGGGGCGTGTAATTACAATTTTTGAAGCAATACTTTGCAGCAGGGCTCGTTCCTGCGTTCCAACTAGAGTGTCTGTGAGGGGTTGCAGTGTTGTGGCACCAGCACCAGTGCCTAAGGCCTAATTTTTCAGCTCCTGTTCAACAGGGGCATGTAATTACAATTCTTGATCTAATATTTCACAGCAGGGCCCTGTGAGGGCTTACAGTGTTGTGGCCACAGCAACACCTAAGGCCCAAATTTCTGCTGAGTATATAGGGCAGGACCCTACTTTCAAACATCTAACTTACAAACGACTCCTACTTGCAAACGGAAGGAGACAACAGGAAGTGAGATGAAATCTACCCCTAGGAAGGGAAATTCTCTCCTGTAAGAGTTAATATGGGAAAACAATTTCTCCTTTCCACTGATGCTTTCCAATCCTTGTTCCACAAAAAAACCCAAATTTTCAAAAAACATTTTTCATTGGGACAAAAAAGTGAGGTGAAATCTTCTGAAGAGGAGGAAAGACAGCAAAACAAATGTCACAGGGGTGATAACCCTTCCCTATGTTTTTCAAAAAGCTTAGAAAAGATTTTTTGGCTGGAGCTAAACACGTTAAAAATGTTCAAAATTACAAACAGATTCTACTTAACAACAAACCTACAGTCCCTGTCTTGTTTTCACCGCCTGTATACTGCTGTTCAGAGTATATAGGGCCTGGTGGCCCCACACCTTTCCTTATTTTAATTTGGGTGCGGGGTTCCCCTTAATATCCATACAAGACCCAAAGGGCCTGGTAATGGACTGGGGGGTACCCATGCCGTTTGTCTCACTGATTTTCATCCATATTGCCATGACCCGACATGACATTAAACCTGCAAGCAGTTTTAAATGAGATTTTTTCCTTTAAAAATGACATTTGGTGCAGGGACTGTTCTAAACATGGGAAACACGCGTCACTTTACAGGCATACTATAGAGACCCCCCAGGTACGATATTTAAAGGAATATTTCACTTTTTTTTTTTTACTTTAAGCATCATTAAAATCACTGCTCCCGAAAAAACTGCCGTTTTTAAAAGTTTTTTTTGCATTGATACATGTCCCCTGGGGTAGGACCCGGGTCCCCAAACCCTTTTTAGGACAATACCATGCAAATTAGCCTTTAAAATGAGCACTTTTGATTTTGAACGTTCGAGTCCCATAGACGTCAATGGGGTTCTAACGTTCGTGCGAACTTTCGGTCCGTTCGCGGGTTCTGGTGCGAACCGAACCGGGGGGTGTTCGGCTCATCCCTAACCACCAACCTTCTACAGGTAGCTTTAGCTGAACACTGTGCAGAGGTCGCACTAGACTAACGTGTAAATAATGTAGCTGCCTGCGGTAGTAATAGGATCAGGAAAACACCACCAACCTTCTGCAGGTAGCTTTAGCTGAACACTGTGCAGAGGTCGCACTACACTAACCTGTAGCTTTAGCTGAACACTGTTCAGAGGACGCACTACACTAACTTGTGGCTTTAGCTGAACACTGCGCAGAAGTCGCACTACACTAATTTGTAGCTTTAGCTGAACACTGTGAGGAGGAGGCACTACACTAACTTGTAGCTTTAGCTGAACACTATGCACTACACTAACTTGTAGCTTTAGCTGAACACTGTGAGGAGGACGCAATACACTAACTTGTAGCTTTAGCTGAACACTGTGCAGAGGTTGCACTACACTAACGTGTAAATAATGTAGCTGCTTGCGGCAGTTATAGGATCAGGAAAACACCACCAACCTTCTACAGGTAGCTTTAGCTGAACACTCTGCAGAGGTCGCACTACACTGACGTGTAAATAATGTAGCTGCCTGCGGTAGTGATAGGATCAGGAAAACACCACCAACCTTCTACAGGTAACTTTAGCTGAACACTGTGCAGAGGTTGCACTACACTAACTTGTAGCTTTAGCTGAACACTGTTCAGAGGATGCACTACACTAACTTGTAGCTTTAGCTGAACACTGTGCAGAGGTCGCACTACACTAACTTGTAGCTTTAGCTGAACACTGTGAGGAGGAGGCACTACACTAACTTGAAGCTTTAGCTGAACACTGTGAGGAGGACGCACCACACTAACTTGAAGCTTTAGCTGAACACTGTGCACTACACTAACTTGTAGGTTTAGCTGAACACTGTGAGGAGGACGCTCTACACTAACTTGTTGCTTTAGCTGAACACTGTGCACTACACTAACTTGTAGCTTTAGCTGAACACTGTTCATAGGACGCACTACACTAACTTGTAGCTTTAGCTGAACACCGTGCAGAGGTCGCACTACACTAACGTGTAAATAATGTAGCTGCCTGCGGTAGTGATAGGATCAGGAAAACACCACCAACCTTCTACAGGTAGCTTTAGCTGAACACTGTACAGAGGTCGCACTACACTAACGTGTAAATAATGTAGCTGCCTGCGGTAGTGATAGGTTCAGGAAAACAATACCAACCTTCTACAGGTAGCTTTAGCTGAACACTGTGCAGAGGTCGCACTACACTAACATATAAATAATGTAGTTGCCTGTGGTAGTGATGGGATCAGGAAAACACCACCAACCTTCTACAGGTAGCTTTAGCTGAACACTATGCAGAGGTCGCACTAGACTAACGTGTAAATAATGTAGCTGCCTGCGGTAGTAATAGGATCAGGAAAACACCACCAACCTTCTACAGGTAGCTTTAGCTGAACACTGTGCAGAGGTCGCACTAGACTGACGTGTAAATAATGTAGCTGCCTGCGGTAGTGATAGGATCAGGAAAACACCACCAACCTTCTACATGTAGCTTTAGCTGAACTCTGTGCAGAGGTCGCACTACACTAACCTGTAGCTTTAGCTGAGCCCTGTTCAGAGGACGCACTACACTAACTTGTGGCTTTAGCTGAACACTGTGCAGAAGTCGCACTACACTAACTTGTAGCTTTAGCTGAACACTGTGAGGAGGAGGCACTACACTAACTTGTAGCTTTAGCTGAACACTGTGAGGAGGACGCACTCCACTAACTTGTAGCTTTAGCTGAACACTATGCACTACACTAATTTGTAGCTTTAGCTGAACACTGTTCAGAGGACGCACTACACTAACTTGTAGCTTTAGCTAAACACTGTGCAGAGGTCGCACTACACTGACGTGTAAATAATGTAGCTGCCTGCGGTAGTGATAGGATCAGGAAAACACCACCAACCTTCTACAGGTAACTTTAGCTGAACACTGTGCAGAGGTCGCACTACACTAACTTGTAGCTTTAGCTGAACACTGTGAGGAGGAGGCACTACACTAACTTGAAGCTTTAGCTTAACACTGTGAGGAGGACGCACTACACTAACTTGTAGCTTTAGCTGAACACTATGCACTACACTAACTTGTAGCTTTAGCTGAACACTGTGAAGAGGATGCACTACACTAACATGTAGCTTTAGGTGAACACTGTGAGGAGGACGCACCATACTAACTTGTAGCTTTAGCTGAGCACTGTGCACTACACTAACTTGTAGCTTTAGCTGAACACTGTGCAGAGGTCGTACTACACTAACTTGTAGCTTTAGCTGAACACTGTGAGGAGGAGGCACTACACCAACTTGAAGCTTTAGCTGCACACTGTGAGGAGGACGCACTACACTAACTTGTAGCTTTAACGGAACACTATGCACTACACTAACTTGTAGCTTTAGCTGAACATTGTGAGGAGGATGCACTACACTAACATGTAGCTTTAGGTGAACACTGTGAGGAGGACGCACCACACTAACTTGTAGCTTTAGCTGAACAATGTGCACTACACTATCTTGTAGCTTTAGCTGAACACTGTTCAGAAGACGCTCTACACTAACTTGTAGCTTTAGCTGAACACTGTGCAGAGGTCGCACTACACTAATGTGTAAATAATGTAGCTGCCTGCGGTAGTGATAGGATCAGGAAAATACCACCAACCTTCTACAGGTAGCTTTAGCTGAACACTGTGCAGAGGTCGCACTACACTAACTTGTAGCTTTAGCTGAACACTGTTCATAGGACGCACTACACTAACTTGTAGCTTTAGCTGAACACTGTGCAGAGGTCATACTACACTAACTTGTAGCTTTAGTTGAACACTGTGAGGAGGACGCATTACTCTAACTTGTAGCTTTAGCTGAACACTGTTCAGAGAATGCACTACACTAACTTGTAGCTTTAGCTGAACACTGAGCAGAGGTTGCACTACACTAACTTGTAGCTTTAGCTGAACACTGTGAGGAGGACGCAGTACACTAACTTGTAGCTTTAGCTCAACAGTGTGAGGAGGACGCACTACACTAACTTGTAGCTTTAGCTGATCACTGTGAGGAGGATGCACTACACTAAATTGTAGCTTTAGCTGAACACTGTGCACTACACTAACTTGTAGCTTTGGCTGAACACTGTTCAGAGGACGCACTACACTAACTTGTAGCTTTAGCTGAACACTGTGAGAAGGACGCACTACACTAACTTGTAGCTTTAGCTGAACACTGTGCACTACTCTAACTTGTAGCTTTAGCTTAACACTGTTCAGAGGATGCACTACACTAACTTGTAGCTTTAGCTGAACACTGTGCAGAGGTCGCACTACACTAACCTGTAGCTTTAGCTGGACACTGTTCAGAGGATGCACTACACTAACTTGTGGCTTTAGCTGAACACTGTGCAGAAGTCGCACTACACTAACTTGTAGCTTTAGCTGAAGACTGTGAGGAGGAGGCACTACACTAACTTGTAGCTTTAGCTGAACACTGTGAGGAAGACGCACTCCACTAACTTGTAGCTTTAGCTGAACACTGTTCAGAGGACGCACTACACTAACTTGTAGCTTTAGCTGAACACTGTGCAGAGGTCGCATTACACTGACTTGTAAATAATGTAGCTGCCTGCGGTAGTGATAGGATCAGGAAAACACCACCAACCTTCTACAGGTAACTTTAGCTGAACACTGTGCAGAGGTCGCACTACACTAACTTGTAGCTTTTCCTGAACACTGTTCAGAGGATGCACTACACTTACTTGTAGCTTTAGCTGAACACTGTGAGGAGGACGCACTACACTAACTTGTAGCTTTAGCTAATCACTGTGAGGACGATGCACTACACTAACTTGTAGCTTTAGCTGAACACTATGCACTACACTAACTTGTAGCTTTAGCTGAACACTGTGAGGAGGATGCACTACACTAACATGTAGCTTTAGGTGAACACTGTGAGGAGGACGCACCATACTAACTTGTGGCTTTAGCTGAACACTGTGCAGAAGTCGCACTACACTAAGTTGTAGCTTTAGCTGAAGACTGTGAGGAGGAGGCACTACACTAACTTGTAGCTTTAGCTGAACACTGTGAGGAGGACGCACTACACTAACTTGTAGCTTTAGCTGAACACTGTTCAGAGGACGCACTACACTAACTTGTAGCTTTAGCTGAACACTGTGCAGAGGTCGCATTACACTGACTTGTAAATAATGTAGCTGCCTGCGGTAGTGATAGGATCAGGAAAACACCACCAACCTTCTACAGGTAACTTTAGCTGAACACTGTGCAGAGGTCGCACTACACTAACTTGTAGCTTTTCCTGAACACTGTTCAGAGGATGCACTACACTTACTTGTAGCTTTAGCTGAACACTGTGAGGAGGACGCACTACACTAACTTGTAGCTTTAGCTAATCACTGTGAGGACGATGCACTACACTAACTTGTAGCTTTAGCTGAACACTATGCACTACACTAACTTGTAGCTTTAGCTGAACACTGTGAGGAGGATGCACTACACTAACATGTAGCTTTAGGTGAACACTGTGAGGAGGACGCACCATACTAACTTGTGGCTTTAGCTGAACACTGTGCAGAAGTCGCACTACACTAACTTGTAGCTTTAGCTGAAGACTGTGAGGAGGAGGCACTACACTAACTTGTAGCTTTAGCTGAACACTGTGAGGAGGACGCACTACACTAACTTGTAGCTTTAGCTGAACACTGTTCAGAGGACGCACTACACTAACTTGTAGCTTTAGCTGAACACTGTGCAGAGGTCGCATTACACTGACTTGTAAATAATGTAGCTGCCTGCGGTAGTGATAGGATCAGGAAAACACCACCAACCTTCTACAGGTAACTTTAGCTGAACACTGTGCAGAGGTCGCACTACACTAACTTGTAGCTTTTCCTGAACACTGTTCAGAGGATGCACTACACTTACTTGTAGCTTTAGCTGAACACTGTGAGGAGGACGCACTACACTAACTTGTAGCTTTAGCTAATCACTGTGAGGACGATGCACTACACTAACTTGTAGCTTTAGCTGAACACTATGCACTACACTAACTTGTAGCTTTAGCTGAACACTGTGAGGAGGATGCACTACACTAACATGTAGCTTTAGGTGAACACTGTGAGGAGGACGCACCATACTATCTTGTAGCTTTAGCTGAGCACTGTGCACTACACTAACTTGTAGCTTTAGCTGAACACTGTGCAGAGGTCGCACTACACTAACTTGTAGCTTTAGCTGAACACTGTGAGGAGGAGGCACTACACCAACTTGAAGCTTTAGCTGCACACTGTGAGGAGGACGCACTACACTAACTTGTAGCTTTAACGGAACACTATGCACTACACTAACTTGTAGCTTTAGCTGAACATTGTGAGGAGGATGCACTACACTAACATGTAGCTTTAGGTGAACACTGTGAGGAGGACGCACCACACTAACTTGTAGCTTTAGCTGAACAATGTGCACTACACTATCTTGTAGCTTTAGCTGAACACTGTTCAGAAGACGCTCTACACTAACTTGTAGCTTTAGCTGAACACTGTGCAGAGGTCGCACTACACTAATGTGTAAATAATGTAGCTGCCTGCGGTAGTGATAGGATCAGGAAAATACCACCAACCTTCTACAGGTAGCTTTAGCTGAACACTGTGCAGAGGTCGCACTACACTAACTTGTAGCTTTAGCTGAACACTGTTCATAGGACGCACTACACTAACTTGTAGCTTTAGCTGAACACTGTGCAGAGGTCATACTACACTAACTTGTAGCTTTAGTTGAACACTGTGAGGAGGACGCACTACACTAACTTGTAGCTTTAGCTGAACACTGTTCAGAGAATGCACTACACTAACTTGTAGCTTTAGCTGAACACTGTGCACTACACTAACTTGTAGCTTTAGTTGAACACTGTTCAGAGGACGCTCTACATTAACTTGTAGCTTTAGCTGAACATTGTGCAGAGGTCGCACTACACTAACGTGTAAATAATGTAGCTGCCTGCGGTAGTGATAGGATCAGGAAAACACCACCAACCTTCTACAGGTAGCTTTAGCTGAACACTGTGCAGAGGTCGCACTACACTAACTTGTAGCTTTAGCTGAACACTGTTCATAGGACACACTACACTAACTTGTAGCTTTAGCTGAACACTGTGCAGAGGTCATATTACACTAACTTGTAGCTTTAGCTGAACACTGTGAGGAGGACACACTACACTAACTTGTAGCTTTAGCTGAACACTGCACTACACTAACTTGTAGCTTTAGCTGAACACTGTTCAGAGAATGCACTACACTAACTTGTAGCTTTAGCTGAACACTGTGCAGAGGTTGCACTACAATAACTTGTAGCTTTAGCTGAACACTGTGAGGAGGACGCAGTATACTAATTTGTAGCTTTAGATGTATAAATACTAAGGTCCTTCGCGCTAAAGTGAGAAAGAAGTGAATGTGGTGACAGTCACAAAGTGAGTTAAATAAAGACTTCGAGTGGGTGATTCTTATGATGATATCTGAAATGATTGCAGCGAAATCGACAAGTGTACACATGGCACTCGAAAAATGAATAGAGATAAAGGGATTTCGCGCATACAATCTATCATAAAAATAGTGATCACATCTAACAATATAAATATGTGAATGTGAGAGATGGCAAGTATTAAATAAAGTGCATCAATAAAAATAACTGTGCTAAAAATTCATATGTCACAATAAAAATCAAAAACCAAATCGAATAGATGTGCAAAAATGCAAAACATGTGCAGCAGGTATACAAGACTGCAAACAGCGTAGTGTAAGATACTTCCAATACATGGATATATAAAAAAAAACAGTTCATAAAAATGACACTAAAAAGTTCATAAACAATGGTGGTCGCAGAAAAAATAAATATGAAGATGAAGTGTTGATAATAATAATGATAATCTTCATAAAAACGACTGGCAGCTCAACCAGGCTCTCTAAACTCTCACCTCAGAGAAGGAAAAGCAGGCATCAATGTATATCTTTCCTTGTTGTAGATGGTGGCGATTAGGTCAAATAATGGCTGCGTTCCCCTCTGCTTACTGTCAGGCACCTATAAAAATGAACTGGGAATTTTTCCACCTAGGCTGTAATAGCCCGGTGGGAGGAGGGGGAGGAGAGAGGAGGCCTCTGATGGTGTAGTATTTCGAATAATAAATTTATTGGGTATAAAAACAAGTGGTCTCTTACATAAAAACAGATAAAATACACATGAAAGGGAAGGAGTGGCGTCCGAGGCGCCTCCTTACGTGACTTCCGGTATAGTTAGCTCTCTGCCACGCCCTACGCGTTACGTCACCGCTCGTGACTTCAACTGGGGAACCGGATTGGCCTGAGAGGGATGCTCTTTGTATAATGAAACCGGAAGTAATGAAGCGGCCATTTTTATTGTGGTAATGTTTTCTCTATGGGACAGCGGCCATCTTAGAGGTGGCAATCTACATGGATCGCGGCCGCTGCGAGGAGGAATAAAGCTGAAACTTAAACTAACGCTATATCTCGAATCGCAATTGATATTGGTAATGTTAAATATTTAAAAAAATATAAATAAAATAATTTTAAACTAGAAACTCAGTCGACATACAAATAAATAATAACGAGTCACAAATAATTCGGCCATTTTCTTGTGGATGGTAAAACTCTATAACGGTAACGGTAATTACATTGGATACCTATTTATGTCACTGGCTTTTAGACTTTATTACTGTGTATATTAATATCAATATTTTTAGCGTATTTTAGCGTAAGTTTCAGCTTTATTCCTCCTCGCAGCGGCCGCGATCCATGTAGATTGCCACCTCTAAGATGGCCGCTGTCCCATAGAGAAAACATTACCACAATAAAAATGGTCGCTTCATTACTTCCGGTTTCATTATACAAAGAGCATCCCTCTCAGGCCAATCCGGTTCCCCAGTTGAAGTCACGAGCGGTGACGTAACGCGTAGGGCGTGGCAGAGAGCCGACTATACCGGAAGTCACGTAAGGAGGCGCCTCGGACGCCGCTCCTTCCCTTTCATGTGTATTTTATCTGTTTTTATGTAAGAGACCACTTGTTTTTATACCCAATAAATTTATTATTCGAAATACTACACCATCAGAGGCCTCCTCTCTCCTCCCCCTCCTCCCACCGGGCTATTACAGCCTAGGTGGAAAAATTCCCAGTTCATTTTTATAGGTGCCTGACAGTAAGCAGAGGGGAACGCAGCCATTATTTGACCTAATTGCCACCATCTACAACAAGGAAAGATATACATTGATGCCTGCTTTTCCTTCTCTGAGGTGAGAGTTTAGAGAGCCTGGTTGAGCTGCCAGTCGTTTTTATGAAGATTATCATTATTATTACCAACACTTCATCTTCATATTTATTTTTTCTGCGACCACCATTGTTTATGAACTTTTTAGTGTCATTTTTATGAACTGTTTTTTTTTTATATATCCATGTATTGGAAGTATCTTACACTACGCTGTTTGCAGTCTTGTATACCTGCTGCACATGTTTTGCATTTTTGCACATCTATTCGATTTGGTTTTTGATTTTTATTGTGACATATGAATTTTTAGCACAGTTATTTTTATTGATGCACTTTATTTAATACTTGCCATCTCTCACATTCACATATTTATATTGTTAGATGTGATCACTATTTTTATGATAGATTGTATGTGCGAAATCCCTTTATCTCTATTCATGTAGCTTTAGATGAACACTGTGAGGAGGAAGCACTACACTAACTTGTAGCTTTAGCTGATCACTGTGAGGAGGATGCACTACACTAACTTGTAACTTTAGCTGAACACTGTGCACTACACTAACTTGTAGATTTATCTGAACACTGTTCAGAGGATGCACTACACTAACTTGTAGCTTTAGCTGAACACTGTGCAGAGGTCGCAGTACACTAACATGTAGCTTTAGCTGAACACTATGCAGAGGTCACACTAAACTAACTTTTAGCTTGAGGAGGACGCACTACACTAACTGTATATAGTCTAGCTGCCTGACTATGGTACTATTAGGTAGCTGTAAATACTGTAACAACACAAGCCTGCCTGTCAGTAGGAAGATAATAACAGGATCGGATCTAGCTAAACTAAATACAGTGTATATATATATATATATATATATATAAACAACACCTGGGATGCATATATATATACACAATACACTGTAAGTGCAGCTAACTGACTGACTGTCCTGCCTAATCTATCTAACTTAAATCAAATGACACCGTCTCTCTGTCTCTGTCTCTCAACGCAGGAACACACTACGCAGGGCTGCCGTGCAGGCGGTCTTATATAGTGTGGGGCGTGTACTACCACCCTGGCTTTGGCCAATTACAGCTCTCTCTACAGACGTCACTGTGATTCAATCATCAGCCAGCAATTCACTACGATGCCGCAGTCAATTACACATTTCAATGCTCCTTTTGCCGTTATAACATGTTTGAAAGCATCTGCTTAATCTTCTCTCTCTTCTTTACTTCCCTCTCATCCTTCCTCTCTACTATCCTTCTCCACCCCTCCAGGATCTCCAGGAATCCACGGATACTCCAATACAGGCCTCGGGAGCTGGTTCACCATCCGGATTGGCAATCCCCTTTGGAATCTTCTCTGAGGGATGGTAAGAGATACATCAGACACTAGATATTCTCCCCTCTGATCCATGGCTGATATAAGAACCTCAACACCACATTTAAAGTGATCTCCCACAAGACACAGGGCCTCAATTCCCCAGTCAAATGCCAGAAATTGTTCCAATTACATCACGACATGTATACAGACATCCTTTTCTTACAAGAAACACACTTCCCTGCCTCCTACAGACCCTCTTTTCTACACCAGCATTACCCACAATTTTTGCTCGCATTGGCGGATAACAAATCTAAGGGAGTGGCCATCTGCTTCTCCAAACACATCTACTTTTCCCAGTCGGAGATAGTCTCTGATCCCCAAGGTCGATACCTCTTAATCTCGGGCACCATAGATGGGCAGACATACACATTCATATTGTATTATGCCCCCAACAAGGGCCAAGCAAAATTTTTTGACTCGTTTCTACACAACCTGCAAAAACACTTCAATGGTGCGGTATTCATGGGAGAGGATTCCAACGTTGCATTTGATCTCTCCTCCGACAAAACAGCCAGAGGGACAACCAGATCTAAGCGCCCCACAAAACAGAGCATGAAAATAGCTCTCCTGCTTCATGAGGCGGGGCTCATAGACATATGGAGAGATCTCAACCCCAGAGCGAAAGTTTATACTCACTTCTCAGCTCTCCACAACTCATATGCCAGGATAGGCCACATTTTAACACGAAAACGATCCCACTGACCCTGACGTCTAAAATTTAAGACACCCCCCTCTCGAACCACTCCATTGTGACTCTAGCCACCCGCAGAACTGTGGGCTCCCTAGGCCCTTTCAGATGGCGTCTCAACGAGGCCCTTCTGAGTGACCCGATAAAATGAACGTTGATAAAACGATCCATGAAAGAATACTTTCTTGAAAATGACAATGCTGAGGTGTCCCCAGCGACGCTGTGGACTGCCCACAAAACAGTACTCAGAGGCAAGCTCATTCAGCTTTCCTCTAAGATCAAGAAGGAGCACAGGGCAGACCTGCTGAAATGCACAGAGGAATACCAAACCCTAGCTAAGTCCCACAAACGGAACCCTACTCCCGCAACCTTGGCACAGCTTGATACAGCTCGAGCCCACCTTAATCTATCCCTCACAACGGCGGCCGAGAAACACCTCAGATGGACCGGGGCCAAGTTTTACTCCCAAAAGGACAGAATAGGCTCCAAACTGGCAACTAAACTGACCCCCAAAAGTCGCACGCTAGCCTTCCCAAAACTTAGATCCCCTACTGGAGACCTAACTCAAAACCGCAACCAAAATAATGGACTCCTTTTTGAAGTTCTACTCTGAACTACACAAGTCAGATCCTCCGTCCTCTCCAGCACTCAAGAAAGCCTTCTTAGACACCCTCCCCATCCCCTCCTTAGCCCAAGGCCACAGGGATCTTCTAGAAGACCCTTTTACCTCTGAGGAGGTGTTGGACACCATCAAATCCCTCAAACTGGGCTCCACTCCTGGGCCCAGATGGCTTCTCGACAAGGTATTATAAAATGTTTGGCTCCAGCCTGTTACCCTACCTGATGCAATTCTTCAACTCTCTCAGGGATGGAGCTCCCCTAGACAGGGATCTTATCGCTGCATATATCTCGGTCATCCCCAAACCGGGGAAGGACACAGATGACACCGGGAACTACCGCCCGATCTCGCTCATCAATAACGACATTAAAATAATGACCAAAATACTGGCTAACAGAAAAGCAAGCTTCATAGCGACATACATACACAAAGATCAGGTGGGCTTCATCCCTGGGAGACAGGGACCGGGCCAGATCAGGAGAGCAGTTGATATTATATCCTTGCTCAACTCTCAATGGGATGGGGGCCCTCCCCAGAAGGGCTTCATCCTCTCAATTGACCTGCATAAGGCATTTGACTCGGTAGCCTGGCCATACATTTACGAGTTGCTGGAGAGATGGGGATTCTGACCAAATTTTCTAGGCATTATCCACTCAGTTTACTCGTCCCCTAATGCACAAGTGCAGTTACTGGGAAGATATTTGAAAACCTTTGCCATTGGCAGGGGAACCAGACAAGGTTGCCCGCTTTCCCCCCTCTTCTTTGCGATGGCCATAGAAACTCTGGCTATCTAGATAACGACCAATTCTGACATCAAGGGGGTTACCTGCAGAGAACAGGAACACAAGTGTGCATTATTTGCAGATGACCTTCTCCTTTTCATCACCTCCCCCCTTACGTCCACCCCTACTATTTACAAGGTACTCAGGAACGTCGGAAGGATTTCGGATATAAAGGTTAACTTATCTAAGTCCATAGCCCTGAATGTTACGGTTCACCCGGAAATGATCCCCCAGTAGAAAAACAATTTTACATTTACTTGAATGAATGAATGAATGAATGATTTGTAGAGCGCTGCAAATGCGAACTGAATCGCCTCAAGGCGCTAGATGCGTTCTCTGTTGTCAGCTTCTTAGAAAAGGAAGGTCTTTAGTTTTTTCCTGAAGGCTTGATGGTTTTCTTCCATGCGGATGTAGGTTGGAAGAGCGTTCCATAGTCGAGGTCCTTGGACTGCGAATCTTCGTTCTCCCTTTGCTTTGTAGCGGTATTTGGGAATGATGAGGTTTTGGTTAGCTGATCGAAGACTGCGATTAGGTGTGTAGTGTTTTTTTTTATTTCTCTCGGAGATATAGCGGAGCGTTTCCTTGTATGCATTTGTTTGTGAGGCAGAGGGTCTTGAATGTGATCCGATTCTTTACGGTTAGCCAGTGTAGGCATTTTAGGGATGGGGAAATAGATTCCCAGGGTTTTTTTCCTGTTAACAGTCTTGCCGCCGTGTTTTGGATGAGTTGCAAGCGTGCAAGCTGATATTGGGGTAGTCCTACGAAGAGCGAATTTGCGTAGTCGGGTCGGGAATTGATGATTGTTCCCACAACTGCCGCTTTGTCGTCTTCTGGGATGAAGGGGATGAGTCTATGTAGCAGGCGGAGGAGATGGTGGGATCCGCTAACTACTGATCCTATTTGTGCATCCATTGTCATTCCTGAGTCAAAGATGACTCCTAGACTCTTGGCTTTGGTGCTTGGATGCGAAGGTAGAGTTGGGTGTCATCAGCAAATGAGTGGAAGCAGAGGTCCGTTTTCCTGATGATATTGAGAAGTGGGCGGATGTAGATGTTGAATAGCACTGGTGACAAGGGTGAGCCCTGAGGGACTCCGCAGGAGATTGCCCGGGTTTCCGAGGTGAATGTTCCTAGTTTCACTATCTGAGAGCAATTCTCTAAGAAGGATGCAAACCATTTTAGAGCAGGAACTGTAGCTCCTGCAACTTCTGAGAGGCGGACAAGTAAAGTATTGTGGTCCACTGTATCGAACGCTGCACTGGGGTCTAACAGTACCAGGAGACATGATTCTCCGTCATCTGCTGCTTCAAGGGCGTCGTCCCATATTTTGAGGAATCAGAGGGTATTCCATACTTGGGGATCAGACTCACGAACAACATAAGCAAACTTTTTCAGGCCAACTACCCCCCCATGGCACGTAGATGTCGTGCAGACCTGGAGAGATGGTCAAAATGTGGTCTATCTTGGCTGGGCAGAATCAACGTGGTCAAAATGACTCTTCTCCGGCGCATGATTTACCTATTCAGATCTCTCCCGATCTCTATAAAAAAACAATTCCTTCTAAAATTACAATCACATATAGTACACTTCGTTTGGGGAAATACTGTAAGGGTTACAGGTGTAAAAAGGAGGTCCTATACAGGCTAAAAACACAGGGGAGGGGTAGGACTTCCAAACTTGTGGTGGTACTATCAAGCTGCTCAGCTCACCCAAATCTCCATAGCATATTCGAGGGGACCTAAACCAGACTGGCTCTTAATGGAAAGAACTGCGGTCCCACTGAATACCATATGCTACCTCCTGTGGAGTGACACCAAATCCAGACCGTCTGTTATGTCTCCTACTCTCTCCCACTAGGTGGCACTGTGCACCACTCTCCACAAACAACACTCACTGACTTCTCCCTTGCTCCCCTTGGCCCATATTTTCCACAACCCAATGTTTCCCCCGGGCAGGAACATCCAAGCATTTCGCTGGTGGACCAACAAGGGCTTGTTTCGCATAGGCCACTTCCTTTCCCCGTCGGCCCCTTAAGCCTGCAGCACTGAGTTAGAAATGCCCAACTCGGAAATGTTTAGGTTCTCCCAAATTTTCCACTTCCTTAATTCCATTTGGGATAACAAAAAGGATCCACCTAAGATTACCCCTTACGAACGATGGTGCTCTAACATTATGGATCAGAGGGGAGGTATTTCACTGATCTGCTGCTCCCTGGCTGCTAGGGAGGGCAATCCACCATACGCCCGGGCCTGGGAGACGAACATGGGAATATCTTGTGAACCAACGGAGTGGTCACAGGCGATCCTATAAGGGTATTCTTAACGTCTCCCTGATAGAAGCAAACCTCAAAATTCTAACCAGGTGGTACTATGTCCCCTCTAGGCTGGCAATTGTCTACCCGGAGGCGTCTCCCCTATGTTTCAGGGGGTGCGATCTGGAGGGCACAATGTTCCACATTTGGTGGACATGTCCCCGAGTTAGGTCCTACTGGAAAAACGTATTTCACACTCTGAGGAAGATAACGAGAACCACAACCACTCCAGATCCCTCCATTGCCCTTTTGAACTGCAAAATCCCTTTAGTTCCTAAACACCTGCAAACGCTTACGTTTTACATCCTCCTGGGAGCGAAAATAACGTTTGCGGGGGCATAGAAAATGCCCACTGTCTCCTTCAGAATGGCGAAGTGAAAAATATCCTGGATAATGGCGCAAGAACACACAGTGGCAAAACTGCTGGACAAGGTGGGAAAATTTGAAGCTATATGGGAATCCTGGGCAGCACATTGCAATATTTCCCTCTGTTAGGGCATCACGAACGGATGAATGGTTGATCCTGGATCTCTACCCCTCCTTCTTCCTCCCTCTCCTTCTAATCTCTGTGTCTGGGACACTGCTCCCACCCTACTCCATGTATGAGAAGGGGAAATCGCTCTCCTCCTCTATGTAGCGGATAAGGTTGTACACAGACTAAAGCACCGAGCTTAAACCAGCAATTGGACCCCCGATTCTTCTCCTTTGATCTTTTCTCCATGATGCTTGATTCTGCGGTGGTCCAGGCTGGCTCCTCAGCCAGCCGGTCGCAATCCTGGGAAGGGGGGAAGCTACGGAGCCGTGGAGGGGTCAGGTTCTGCCACAGTGTGATCCCAATAGGGTGGTAGGCTAGGCCTTTCTGGGCTCGGTGGGCGGATCCCCCCTACTGGTCCCAAGGGAATCTCTCAGCATGGGACACTGGAAGCTCATGGGGTGAACCCATGGGACAACCCCCTGGAGGGGGGGGACACATACTCGGATCCTAATGATCAGTAATCAGGGTCCCAGGGAGTCACCTAACCTGAATCTGTTGGAGATACAATCTATGATCTTTACAAACAAAATATTTAATCCTACATGCCCCTGATAGCCCAATAATCTCCTAGAGGCACATGGGATAAATATGGGGCGCTACAAATAATAAATCTATAAGCAAAAAAACGTGTTTAGCACAATAGTGGTGGAACCCTCCTACTGTGTTTGTGTCACACGTGAGAGATAAATAGTGCTATCAATCTACACATGAACAAATTAATGTATATGATTGTGACATTCACGTGAAACACTATGTGAAATCACTGCACTCCATGCTGTGACATCTCAAAACATAATATGACAGTCCATATATATCAGATCCATCCAAGAGGAACTGCTTGTGATCACATCTAGTGCAAAATCAGATGCATACATTCAAGTGTCTTCGTGTGTCTTTCACCTCACCCCTGTGTTCAGTGAATCACACCCTCCAGAAATGCACTCACCGAATTACAATGCCAGCACTTTCATGCAACGGCAAAAAGAGCTTGTTTTACCACACTCGGTGTAAATGGAATAATCAGTGTTCAGGAGGATAGTTGTTATATGGATCCACATGTAACAAAATAAAGTGCTCCAATAGTGTAAACCAGCGAATGCTATTTATTAAAACCACTGCAATCTTCAACTGATGCACTCACATTGTACAAAAGATAAAACAGCAGAAATCATGTGTGGATCACATCAATCTTCAAGCAATCTTCAAACAGGTGTAAATCAAACAACAAAACAACTGTTGGTCACGGCGGACCAGAGATGTGCTTTCTCTGGGCTGCAGTTACACTGCAATCTCACCCTCCCTTCGGCTATCCTCCGCTCCTCCGTGCACTTAAACTTCCTGACTCCTGTGTAGTTTAACCGCGCTGTGTGTCACATCTCACAGCCAAGCCCCCGACATGTTTCGTCATAGGTAGACTTAATCATGGGATTGGCTGTGCAAGCTGTCATTCACCCCTTATATTTGCTTCTAATTGACGCCCATTCGGCCGCGCATTACGCATGCGCACACCTCACGTCCCCGTTCTGCTGATTTTACATGGGATATCTCACTAAGATACCTATAAAGCGGAATAGGGCGCATACAGAC
Organism: Lithobates clamitans; assembly: GCA_037952925.1. Lineage (NCBI taxonomy): Eukaryota > Metazoa > Chordata > Amphibia > Anura > Ranidae > Lithobates > Lithobates clamitans. The sequence continues at coordinate 4,566,278 of JBBGZY010000434.1, read as the reverse complement.
TCTTTATAAAAACATATATATAAATCACATTTATTAAACCATTATGTATATCATTCCCAATTGTTGTTTCAAACATTGGATCAATTGTGGTAAGTTGAATAGAGGAATCCTATACAGGTTCCCCCACTGGCTGAGAGTGGTAACTGCACGTCTTATCCCATCCAGCCTTATTAAATGCTGGATGATGTTCAAAAAACTAGCAGCCCCCTAGTGTCCAGTGTCCATATTGCAGACTATTCAACATCCAAAAAAGCATTCATGGTGGGAACCTCTCTCAATAAACTATATCTTTCCTTTCGGATATATCTTTAAAATTAAAACCACATAAACTATATGTTATACATTAAACATTATTTCAATATAGTATCTGAGTGATCGTGATAAGAGACCATCTTATTTTAATATATCAACCATTTCAAGAATAGATCCCAAATAAAATTCATCCTCATAACGATATATTAAAAATAAGTCTAATGAACAACCTAAACAATCTCTATGACTGTCTATCTATGTATACTATATAATAATGATGAAAATATGTCAAGCCAAGGGATATAACAAGAAATATTTTATATATCTCTATTCTATCTATTATTCTGTTTTTATATATATAAGTGGAGTGAACAGGGCCGGGGACTGATGATGATATAGCTTCACTCTGTGGTTCACTCTTGTTGTTCGGCAGCAAATGCACCTCCTACAACAGTAGAAACCCTTGAAGTCAAAACCAAACACATTCCGCCTTGGTGGGTCCAATATTTTTCTCACTACGTGGTCTCCGAAGTTAGGTGCCCTCCTATATATGAACCTCGGTTGATTCGGCAGTACACCACCCAAGTGTCTATCTTTACATAGAATGTGCCAATGTTTTTTAAAAATATTCTCGATCTCTTTATATTGGCAGTGGAACCCTGAAATGAATCCAAATTGGTGTCGAGTATCCTCTGACACCGTTGAGGGCTTTTTTAGACAATGTTCCCTGGAAGTTGAAGCCACCTCTTCGGTGGTCCTGCTTAATGCTTCCACTCTGTATCCTTTTTGTAAAAATTTGTTATTGAGGACTTCAGCCTGCTCATAGTAATCATCTAATTTAGTGCAATTTCGTCGAACACGTAACAACTGTCCTTTGGGAATGTTTTTTATCCAAGCCGGGTGATTTCCACTTCTTATTGATAAAAAACTATTCCGATCGGTTGGCTTAAAAAATACTTTTGTTCTTAATGTATCTCCCTCCCTTATAATTGTCACGTCCAGAAAATTGACCGAGGTCTTACTAATTTGATGTTCCAATTTAATGTTGTTAGAATTAATATTAAGCTCCTGTATGAACTCAATCACTGATTCCTCTGTACCTTCCCAAATAAATATGAGGTCATCAATGAATCTTCGATAAAACAATAACTGAGGCCTTCTCTGGCTGAATACCTTCCTGTCTTCCCACTCAGCCATGAACAGGTTGGCGAGGCTGGGAGCAAATTTAGCTCCCATAGCCACGCCAACCTGTTGGGAATAGAAAACACCATCACACCAAAAATAATTATGGGACATGCAAAAATCTAATACATGTCCCAAAAATCTCTTCTGCACAGCCGGGATGTCTTCTCTTTTGCTTAATGCCCAATTAAGGGCCAACGCAGCATCCTCGTGTTGAATGATGGTGTAAAGGGAGGCTACATCAGCCGTCACCATATACACCGATGATGAAGTATCCAATTTAACATCATTTAATAGAGTCAATAACTCTCCTGTGTCCTTTAAATATGCCTTAGTAGCCTTGACACTCGGTTGGAGAAATTTATCTAAAAATTCCCTCAACCTGGCTGTTACAGAGCCTATCCCATTCACAATCGGCCTCGGTGGTGGGCATTGAGTATTCTTGTGCACCTTCGGTAAGGTGTAGATAACCGGGATTCTTCAAGCACTGGGGATCAGATATCTTTTCTCTCTAGAACTTATTGCATCTAATCTATATCCCCAATCAACTAGAGTAACCAATTGTGCTTTATATGTTTCCGTGGGGTCAGATAATAATTTCTTATATGTTGATCTGTCTCCCACTAACTGCAGCAACTGATCCAAATAAAACGTTTTATCCAGTAACACCACCCCCCCCCCCCTTATCAGCAGGTCGTATTATAAGATCTTTCTTTTTTTCTAGCGAACTGATCCCTTCCCTAATGTAATGGGGGTTGACACCCTTCCGAAAAGGAAGTTTATCAATATCGCTCAGTACCAGGCTTTTGAACACTTCTATAAAATGATTCCCTGGGTTCTGTGGATTGAAGATAGATTTGTTTTTTAAACCTGAATCTATCCTATTCAGTGGCACCCTAGCTTTAACTGAGGCTTCCACTGGATGGCTTAGGAAATGTTTCTTATTATTCATGGTTCTAATGAATTTATGCGTGTCTATGTAGACATCGAACTTATTCATTTCCTTTTTTGGGGCACATTTTAATCCCAAGTTCAAAATGTTGAGTTCTTTATGATTAAGCTCAACACTACTGAGGTTGTATATCCCTATGTCTCTACATTACTCGGTCTTTTCCTTGGATTTCCTGAATCTTCCCGCCCTACACCCCCTTCTTCTCCTCTGGGAGGCATGTTGTAATTGTGGGGGGGGGTGCTTGTCTCCCTCCCCCTCTCTGGTAAGGGCCTCCAGGATTTCTCCTCGGTGTTCCCCCTCCCCTCCCTCGTTGTCCTAAAAAAGAACTATTGTCTAAACGATGTTCCCTTTCCAGTGGGGAGAATCTATTATACAGAGGGACATTACTATACCCATCCTGATAATGTTGTGGTGGGGGATAATGTTGCCATTCACCATATCCCTGTGGGGTATGCCCTCTATATCCTCTAGGGGAAGAATATTCATTATACTGTCCCCGTGGGTATCCCCCTCTTCCTCTTGAAGGTGGTCTAGGGGATTGGTGATATCTCACTCCTCCCCTCCCTCGTGAAGGGGGTCTTGGGGACCGGTGATAGTCTCTCCTATACTGACCATCCTCCACACTGCGCCCCCTTTCGCTCGATCTGCGGTTCATAACAGCATGAGCTAAATTTGCTCCCAGCCTTGCCAACCTGTTCATGGCTGAGTGGGAAGACAGGAAGGTATTCAGCCAGAGAAGGCCTCAGTTATTGTTTTATCGAAGATTCATGGATGACCTCATATTTATTTGGGAAGGTACAGAGGAATCAGTGATTGAGTTCATACAGGAGCTTAATAATAATTCTAACAACATTAAATTGGAACATCAAATTAGTAAGACCTCGGTCAATTTTCTGGACGTGACGATTATAAGGGAGGGAGATACATTAAGAACAAAAGTATTTTTTAAGCCAACCGATCGGAATAGTTTTTTATCAATAAGAAGTGGCCATCACCCAGGTTGGATAAAAAACATTCCCAAAGGACAGTTGTTACGTGTTCGACGAAATTGCACTAAATTAGATGATTACTATGAGCAGGCTGAAGTCCTCAATAACAAATTTTTACAAAAAGGATACAGAGTGGAAGCATTAAGCAGGACCACCGAAGAGGTGGCTTCAACTTCCAGGGAACATTGTCTAAAAAAGCCCTCAACGGTGTCAGAGGATACTCGACACCAATTTGGATTCATTTCAGGGTTCCACTGCCAATATAAAGAGATCAAGAATATTTTTAAAAAACATTGGCACATTCTATGTAAAGATAGACACTTGGGTGGTGTACTGCCGAATCAACCGAGGTTCATATATAGGAGGGCACCTAACTTCGGAGACCACGTAGTGAGAAAAATATTGGACCCACCAAGGCGGAATGTGTTTGGTTTGAGAATTCAGTACATGTAATTTACATGTGTATTTAATGTGGTGTCCGTGTGGCCTATTATATGTAGGGAGAACCAAGAGGCTCTTGAGGATCAGAATCTCAGAGCATATGGCTAATATAAAAAATGGATATAGGTTCCATAGTGTCTCCCTACATTTTAAAGAAAAACATCAAAAGGATCCCTCACTTTTACAGTTCTGTGGGATAGATGTAGTCCACCCCTCTTGGAGGGGGTCCAACAGAGTTAGGGACCTATCCCGTAGGGAAACCAGATGGATATATCTTTTGAAGAGTCTGACCCCAAAGGGATTGAACATAGAACTGGATTTAAACTGTTTTATTAATGATTTTTAATAGGAGGTTATCTTAGTTTTAGATGGTTCCTATTGTCTGTAGTCTCTTTTAGTCCCACCTTTTTAGTAGCTTTTTTAGAGGTTTTTTAGTAATTTTTAACCACTTTTTTAAGGACTTTTTTTAGGGTTCCAATATAGGAGGTATCATGATTATGATTAAATATTGATATGATACCCTCATGGGGATATGAGTGAGGGGGAGGTGGTGAAGCTATATCATCATCAGTCCCCGGCCCTGTTCACTCCACTTATATATATAAAAACAGAATAATAGATAGAATAGAGAAATATAAAATATTTCTTGTTATATCCCTTGGCTTGACATATTTTCATCATTATTATATAGTATACATAGATAGACAGTCATAGAGATTGTTTAGGTTGTTCATTAGACTTATTTTTAATATATCGTTATGAGGATGAATTTTATTTGGGATCTATTCCTGAAAGGGTTGATATATTAAAATAAGATGGTCTCTTATCACGATCACTCAGATACTATATTGAAATAATGTTTAATGTATAACATATAGTTTATGTGGTTTTAATTTTAAAGATATATCCGAAAGGAAAGATATAGTTAATTGAGAGAGGTTCCCACCATGAATGCTTTTTTGGATGTTGAATAGTCTGCAATATGGACACTGGACACTAGGGGGCTGCTAGTTTTTTGAACATCATCCAGCATTTAATAAGGCTGGATGGGATAAGACGTGCAGTTACCACTCTCAGCCAGTGAGGGAACCTGTATAGGATTCCTCTATTCAACTTACCACAATTAATCCAATGTTTGAAACAACAACTGGGAATGATATACATAATGGTTTAATAGATGTGATTTATATATATGTTTTTAAAAAGAGTCTGTATGCGCCCTATTCCACTTTATAGGTATCTTAGTGAGATATCCCATGTAAAATCAGCAGAACGGGGACGCGAGGTGTGCGCATGCGCAATGCGCGGCCGAATGGGCGTCAATTTGAAGCAAATATAAGGGGTGAATGACAGCTTGCACAGCCAATCCCATGATTAAGTCTACCTATGACGAAACATGTCGGGGGCGTGGCTGTGAGATGTGACACACAGCGCTGTTAAACTACACAGGAGTCAGGAAGTTTAAGTGCACGGAGGAGCGGAGGATAGCCGAAGGGAGGGTGAGATTGCAGTGTAACTGCAGCCAAGAGAAAGCACACCTCGGGTCCGCCGTGACCAACAGTTGTTTTGTTGTTTGATTTACACCTGTTTGAAGATTGCTTGAAGATTGATGTGATCCACACATGATTTCTGCTGTTTTATCTTTTGTACAATGTGAGTGCATCAGTTGAAGATTGCAGTGGTTTTAATAAATAGCATTTGCTGGTTTACACTATTGGAGCACTTTATTTTCTTACATGTGGATCAATATAACAACTATGCTCCTGAACACTGATTATTCCATTTACACCTGAGTGTGGTAAAACAAGCGCTTTTTGCCTTGCATGAAAGTGCTGGCATTGTAATTCGGTGAGTGCATTTCTGGAGGGTGTGATTCACTGAACACAGGGGTGAGGTGAAAGACACACGAAGACACTTGAATGTATGCAGCTGATTTTGCACTAGATGTGATCACAAGCAGTTCCTCTTGGATGGATCTGATATATATAGACTGTCATATTATGTTTTGAGATGTCACAGCATGGAGTGCAGTGATTTCACATAGTGTTTCACGTGAATGTCACAATCATATACATTAATTTGTTCATGTGTAGATTGATAGCACTATTTATCTGTCACGTGTGACACAAACACAGTAGGAGGGTTCCACCACTATTGTGCTAAACACGTTTTTTTGCTTATAGATTTATTATTTGTAGCGCCCCATATTTATCCCATGTGCCTCTAGGAAATTATTGGGCTACCAGGGGCATGTAGGATTAAATATTTTGTTTGTATGGTTTATATATTTCAAAGGGGCAGCTGATCCTAGTTTTCTATTTTCACGTTTTTATTATATTTTGTGTACACCGATTAACACTGGTCAACACTATTCTTTGATTAGGGAATCGGAGGTATTGGTGTTCACTATTTAACACTGGTTAACAATTTTTTTTTAGTTTATTTGGTGACATTGGCGCAGTGGGGGTGTCTGTTTGTTGGAAGGGCGCTCTATTGAGGATACCCAGTTATCATTAATCTATGATCTTTACGGCAATCTAATGTTATAACCTTGTTATTAATGTTCTCATTTGTTCTGTAACTGTGAAAGCAGGCCTTGTTATTGTGTGTTCTCCTTTCTCTGTTAAACATCAATAAACATATTGAAAGTAAAGAAGCTCAGACTGGATGTCAGAGAGGTTACCTGGTTGGGCGCCGTTGGTGCTCGTGTCTCTGTGCGTGCTGGGGCGCGTGTTCCTGGGGGCACTGGCGTGTCTGGTCTGACCCGCCGTGGCATGCAGGGTGGCGTCCGGACGTGCGTGCGTACGCGTGTTCGCGCTAGCGCGCCCGCCTATGGGCATTACCGCTGGCATGCCCGGTGGTGTGGGCATGCATGCCGGTGTCGGGGCGCGCTCGGGCGCGTGCGGGGGCGCGGGGCGGTTTGGCGAATCGGCGCGTGCACGAGCGCGGCGTTTTGGCGCCAATCAGCCTATTGAAGCCTGCCTCTACCCTGATCCGGTGCTGCCTGATCAAACAGCTCTGTGTCTTGTTCTGTGATCTTCCTGTGTCCCTGTATCTCCGTAGTTTGACCCGTTGTGACCCGGCTTGCCTTTGGACCTCCCTTGATTGCTGCCTGAACCCGACCCCGGCTTGTCTGACCTTTTTTCTGCCGTCTCCCTTGTACCGTTGCCGCCAGCCCGTTGCCGACCTCTGCCTGTGTGTGACCAGCCTGATTAGCTCCTGCTCAGCATCAGCTCCATCACTCCTGAAGCTCTACCAGTTGCTTGCCAGACCACCTCGCTCCAGGACCCTAACATCAGGCCCTCATACCACTCCGCATTCGTGGGCCTCCTGTCTACTCTACCAGGGGCCCCAAATCGGATACGTAAGGGAGCCTACCCTCTGCCCAAGCGGCCTCACCTGTCTGGTAAGTGTGGGACCTGACACTGGACTTCTCCTTTAAAGTGATTGTAAAGCTTGGAGATTTTTTTTACCTTCATGCAGTGCCGCTGGGTGAAGTAGCCGGGTGGCCCTGCCCCTTGCCTATTTAAGAGCTGTCAAAAGCAGAGAGGAGGCGGCCGGGATGCTTCCCAAAAGAAGACAGCAGGGTTTGTTTTTTTGGTCCAGCGGCGACGTGATTGATGGTGGATACATCGAGGGACACTATTTATTTTTTTAACGAAAATTATATGAGCACGAGCCCAAGTTTAATTTCTAGCACCACATCCCAAGAAAGAATGTTTAGAACCAAAGAGGGTGGGGATTTTTAGGGTGCAAATCAATTGAATAGATATCAAATACTTTTGTATAAAAATATTTTTGTTTATTAGGAAAATACAATCAAAATTTTTTTTACATAAAAATGTAAAAAGGAGATTTATATATAGAAGTGCCACATGTATTTAATTGCAGATGCAGTAACACAGCAAAAACTATGTACTTCCCAACATGTTTCGCCCATCTGTCGGGCTTCCTCAGGGGATGCTGGTCACATGCAGAGTACACTGCCTTCTAGCGAAAAACATATAGCAATAGTTGTATGTTAGAACAGGACATGAGTACAGAAAATATGGATTCATTTATTCAAATTACATGCATGTGCATCTTGGCTGTCACAGTGCGATTGCCTACCTGTATCTCCTAGAAGGTGGGGAGAACGGGGTAGGTCAGCCAGGAAAAATGCTGCCGTTATCATTCAATATGATAGCTTTACCAAAACAATGGCTCTCAAAGATGTTTTCAACACAATCAGAAATAACCAATTTGTTTATTTTAAGCCAAACAATGACAAGAGGGGATGGATGGTAGGGGGAGGATTAATGATGACCGTAGGAATGACGAAGACTGGGAAATGGGGAGGGGGAAGTGAAAGAAAGAGGGTAGAGGGGGGGGGGAGAAAAGGGAGGGGAAAGAAGGTAAGGGAAGGAAAGGAAACAGTAGGAGCGAAAAGCAAAATGCAGATACTGAGAATACTACAGAAAGGGTTTGTAGCTGAGCATTTCATTCAACCCTGGATAGGTTGTAGCTTTCAACAAATTTATCCAGTGTGACTCTAGTTGTAAGAGTTTTTGATCATTGCTCCCCCCTCTACCATGGGGGGGGGATATGTTCAAGGGCCATAAACTTGATTGTGTCTAGACTAAATCCATGAAATAGTCCAACATGGCGGCTTATTGGTGTTTCCATCCTATGTTTTTTAATAAGAGAGATATGGTCGTTAATTCTCTTATGGAATGGGCGTTTTGTTTTCCCAATATAAAAACAGTTGCATGCACACTGCATAAGATAGATAACACCTACAGTCTGGCATGTTACTCTATACTTGATTGAGTGAACTCGTCCATCAGGCAGTTTCACAGTGTTGTTGTTGGGAAGAAAGTGACATTTATCGCATTTGCCGCAGGAAAAGCCGCTGTTAGCAGCCAGTTCATGCTGCAGAAACAAAGGGACCCATGCACACCAACCTCTCCATTCAGGTACTCACCTATTTAGCTTATCTGTGTTAAATTTATCATGCTTATGACCGCTCTGTGCTGCTCTCATGCTTATACTGAAGGACTTGGTCCTCTCTACTGCTGACATTCAGCGGCAGGTACTACATAGTATGTTTTGTGTTTTATTAGGTATTTCTTTAAAGTGATTTGTATCCTGGGGGGGTGTGTGGTCCCTGGCATCAAGCCAGCTGCCGTATCTGCCTCTGTGAGTGTTAACCCCTACTATTTATTGTGTGCCATGATGATGTGAAGGTTATTTCCAGCTCACACATTATAAGACACTATTGTTTTCTCCTATACTTTAGCTGGCTTTTTTGTACCATCTACGCTCACCTTCAGCGCCGGGCTCCCTCGGTATGGCGGCAGCATTTATTCTGGCAGACCTACCCCGTTCTCCCCCCCCCCCCTTCTAGGAGATACAGGTAGGCAATCGCACTGTGACAAGATGCACATGCATGTAATTTGAATAAATGAATCCATATTTTCTGTACTCATGTCCTGTTCTAACATACAACTATTGTTATATGTTTTTCGCTAGAAGGCAGTGTACTCTGCATGTGACCAGCATCCCATGAGGAAGCCCGACAGATGGGCGAAACATGTTGGAAAGTACATCGTTTTTACTGTGTTACTGCATCTGCAATTAAATACATGTGGCACTTCTATATATAAATCTCCTTTTTACATTTTTATGTAAAAAAATATTTATTGTATTTTCCTAATAAAGTAAAAATCTTTTTATACAAAAATATTTGATATCTATTCAATTGATTTGCACCCTAAAAATACCCACCCTCTTTGGTTCTAAACATATTTTTTTTCTTTAAATAAAGGATTTGTCAAAAAACATTTACTGTGTTTCTTACTTTTTGACACTTTTTTGGTGAATGGGTAGGAGTACAATGTACCAGATAACCATTCACATAGGGGGATGGGATCTGGGGGCTCCCTTATTAAAGGGGGTTTTCAGATTCCGATAAGCCCCCTGCCCACAGACCCCGACAACCACAGCTCAGGGTTGTCAGGAAGAGGCCCTTATCCCCATCAACATGGGGACAAGGTGCTTTGGGGGGCACCCAAACCACCCTCCCTATGTTGAGGGCAAGTGGCCTGGTATGGTTCAAGAGGGGGGGGCGCTCGCTCTTCTCCCCCTTTCCTGGCCTTCTTTTTTTCATTTTGCCATGGAGTTCCCCTTAACCACTTCAATACTGGGCACTTTCAACCCCTTCCTGCCCAGACCAATTTTTAGCTTTCAGTGCTCTCACACTGTGAATGACAATTACTCAATCATGCAACACTGTACCCAAACAAAATTTTTATCATTTTTTTACAGAAATAGAGCTTCCTTTTGGCAGTATGTAATCATCACTGGTCTTTTTTGTGATTTAAGTAAAAAAAATTGTGAAAACTTTGAAAAAAACAACACTTTTTTTGTTTCTTGAGGCCCTGAAATGTCAGGACAATACAAATACCCCCCAAATTACCCCTTTTTGCAAAGTAGACAGCCTAAGGTATTTATTAAGAGGCATGGTGAGTTTTTTGAAGTTGTAATTTTTTCCCACAATTCTTGGGAAAATTAGGAATTTCTTTTTTTTTTTACACAAAATTGTCATAATAACAATAAGTTATTTCTCACATACAGCATGTGCATACTTCAAATTACACCCCAAAATACATTCTGCTACTCCTCCTAAATATAGCGATACCAAATGTGTGAGACTTTTTCACAGCCTGGCCACATAGAGAGGCCCAACATGCAGGGAGAACCATCAGGCATTCTAGGAGAATAAATTACCCATCTAATTTCATTCCTACATATTACACTTTTGAAGATCCCGAAGCACCAGGACAGTGGAAATACCTACAAAATGACCACATTTTGGAAAGAAAACACCCCAACGTATATGAGGTATGGGCTGCAGATAGCTACTAGGGTACTCTGATGGGCTGCAGATCGGTAGTCTAATGGGCTGGAAATAGGTACTCGGGTACTCTGATGGGCTGCAGGAGGGAGGGAGTGTTCCTGCTGGCGTCATTTATCAATGTGCAGGTAGGGAAAAACTCAATTTTTTCCCCAATTTTTTAAAATTTACATTCTTTTTTTTACGATTCTTTTGTTTTAATTTAGCTCTCAGCAGGAAAGTCTTAACAACCTATTGACTGTGCATTCGGAGGGTGAACATCCCACTAAGTGCCCAGAAAATTTGGGTGTTAGGCGAGTACCTGAATGGGCAATGTTAAGGCCATACTTCTGCTCGGCCCAAATCATTCACCCATCCCTAGTGGTGCATAAACACTGTAAGCCTTCGCAGTTACTCTTGTTGGGTGCAGGAATGGGCCTTGCTGTTAAAAATTAGAAAAAAATTGAAATGACATGCACCTGTCAAACAAGTGCAGAAAAATTGGGCTTTGGGTGTTGGTGGTGTGCTAAACCAAAAATATTGTTGGAAGCTAGCATAATCAAGATTCAGCAATAGAATAGGCAGCATAGGCGGTTTTCCAGGGATCCCATATCCCTAGCAAATACGATCAGTTACTTCAGCATCAGGGGCTTGATAGCTGCTGTTGATCCAGGACTGATTCATTTTGATAAATGTCAGCCTGTCAATGGAGTCTTTGGACTAAGGATGAGCCAAACACCCCAAGTTCGGTTCTCACCAGAACATGCGAACAGGTGAAAAATTTGGATGAACAACCGAACACCGTTAAAGTCTATGGGACACGAACATGAAAAATTTTATTGTCATAAAAAGTTTCTGGGGACCTGGGTCCTGCCCGAGGGGACATATATCAATGCAAAAAAAGTTTTAAAAACTGACGTTTTTTTCGGGAGCACTGATTTTAATAATGCTTAAAGTGAAACAATAAAAATTAAATATTCCTTTAAATTTCGTACCTGGTGGGTGTCTATAGTATGCCTGTAAAGGGGCACATGTTTCCCATGTTTAGAACAGTCTGACAGCAAAATTACATTTCAAAGGAAAAAAAGTAATTTAAAATTACTTGCGGTTATTAATGAATTGCCGGTCCGACAATACACATAAAAGTTCATTGATAATAACGGCATGGGAATTCCCCACAGGGGAACCCCGAACCAAAATTTTTTTTAAAAAATGGCGTGGGGGGTCCCCATAATTTCCATACCAGGCCCTTCAAGTCTGGTATGGATATTAAGGGCCAAAATTTTAAAAAAATATGTCGTGGGGTCCCCCTCAAAATCTATACCAGACCCTTATCCGAGCACGCAACCTGGCAGGCCGCAGGAAAAGAGGGGGGATGAGAGAGTGGCCCCCCTCCTGAACCGTACCAGGCCACATGCCCTCAACATTGGGAGGGGGCTTTAGGGCAGCCCCCAAAGCACCTTGTCCCCATGTTGATGGGGACAAGGGCCTCATCCCCACAACCCTTGCCCGATGGTGGTGGGGGTCTGCAGGCGGGGGCCTATCGGAATCTGGAAGCCCCCTTTAACAAGGGGACCCCCAGATCCCGGCCCTCCCCCCTGTGTGAAATGGTAAGGGGGTACAAAAGTACTCCTACCATTTCACAAAAAAAGTGTCAAAAATGTTAAAAATGACAAGAGACAGTTTTTGACAATTCCTTTATTTAAATGCTTCTTCTTTCTTCTAGCTTCTATCTTCTATCCTCCTTTGGTTTCTTCCTCCATCTTCTTCTTCTTCTGGTTCTTCCTCCGGAGTTCTCGTCCGGCATCTTCCTCCGTGGCCTCTTCTTCCCTTCTTCTTCACTCCACATCCACCATGATGGGAGGCTCCCACTGTGTGACGCTTCTCGTCATCTGACGGTTCTTAAATAACGGAGGGCGGGGCCACCCGGTGACCCCGCCCCCCTGACACACGGGGACTTGACGGGGACATCCCTGTGGCATTCCCCGTGACGTCAGAGGGGGCTGGGTCACCCGTTGTGCGTCAGTCGTTATTTAAGAACCGTCAGAAGACGAGAACAGCGGGAGCCTCCCATCATGGTGGATGCGGAGCGGCCCGAGAAGAAGAAGGGAAGAAGAGAGAACACCGGAGGAAGAACCAGAAGAACCAGAAGAAGAAGAAGATGAAGGAAGAAACCGAAGAAAGATAGAAGATAGAAGAAAGAAGATAGAAGATAGAAGAAAGAAGAAGCATTTAAATAAAGGAATTGTCAAAAACTGTCTCTTGTCATTTTTAACATTTTTGACACTTTTTTTGTGAAATGGTCCCTTACCATTTCACACAGAGGGGAGGGCCGGGGGGCTTGTTAAAGGGGGCTTCCAGATTCCGATAAGCCCCCCGCCCGCAGATCCCCACAACTACCGGGCAAGGGTTGTGGGCATGAGGCCCTTGTCCCCATCAACATGGGGACAAGGTGCTTTGGGGGGCTACCCCAAAGCACCCTCCCAATGTTGAGGGCATGTGGCCTGCAGTTTTTATCAATGAACTTTTATGTGTATTGTCGGACCGGCAATTAATAGCCACAAGTAGTTTCAAATGACTTTTTTTCCTTTAAAATGTCATTTTGCTGTCAGACTGTTCTAAACACGGGTAACATGCACTCTCTCATCCCCACCTCTTTTCCTGCGGCCTGCCAGGTTGCGTGCTCGGATAAGGGTCTGGTATAGATTTTGAGGGGGACCCCACTGCATTTTTTTTAAATTTTGGTTCGGGGTTCCCCAGTGGGGAATTCCCATGCTGTACTATAGACACCCCCCAGGTACGAAATTTGAAGGAACATTATACTTTTATGGTTTCACTTTAAGCATTATTAAAATCACTGCTCCCGAAAAAACGGCCGTTTTTAAAACTTTTTTTTGCATTGATCCATGTCCCCTGGGGCAGGATCCAGGTCCCCAAACACTTTTTATGACAATAACTTGCATATAAGCCTTTAAAATTAGCACTTTTGATTATTCATGTTTGTGTCCCATAGACTTTAATGGTTTTTGTGTGTTCGAACAAATTTTTTGCCTGTTCGCATGTTCTGGTGTGAACCGAACAGGGGGGTGTTCGGCTCATCCCTAACTAGGATATGCTGACATAACATTATGAAACAGTATAAGAATGGAGTAGGGTTATGGTAGTTAGGGAAAAGAGGTGAACGGGAGATGGGAAGGAACTCTACACTTTGGAGAATGTAGCATCAAATGTCTCTACCTCCTTCTGAGGCCATCGCCATACCATACGTTACCAAAAGTCAGTCTTGTCTTTGCTTATCTTTCTGAACAAATAAACAACCTTTCTGGAAGCGTCGTATGAACAAAGGATTCTTCAATTTTTACTAAGAAACAAATTACTAAAAGTAAGTTGGAAATGCGGCCTTAGATAAAGACAGATACATATCTCCTCTACACACCCTCAAGGAGAGAGGACACTGACATATTTATACAAAGACTTTGCTATTCATCTAGAAACGCCTCAGAGATAAAAGAATAATAGAATTATAGTATTTATACTTTTCTTCAATGGCGAGCCAGCCAGAATGGTCAATTTTTTCCCCACTCCTTGACAAAGAAAGAAAAGAGAAATCCAGGACTTTATGAAAACGTTGTTTAAAAAATGTTGTTACGTATGTGAAGATTTCTGCCAAGGTTAGTTCCTAAGAAGGTGAGAAAGTCTTACATAAGAAAATATTGGGTTGTTGCCCAAGAAGAATAAAAAAAGTGTTGAAACAGCAGCCTCCGGAGTGAGTAGTCTGAAGCTGCAGCCAGCTCTCCCCTCAGTCACAGCTCGAGGCCGGCCGCCATTTTAGCTCAACCCAGCTCCATCCTCACTCCATCCACATCCATCTGAGCCTCATCACACCTGGAACAGGTCTGGACCCCAAAGATTTGTTGGGCATCATCCCCTGCACCGGCCCATAGTGGGCTTCGGCCTAGTCCATTACGGCCGTTCCCGGAGCCATCCTCAGGCTCCCAGGGCCTCATACCTGCCATCCTCCACCAAGGCAGCACTGCATCTCACCTGCCTTCCTCCCAGCCTTGTAGGAGAGCCTCCGGAGTGAGTAGTCTGGGGCTGCAGCCAGCTCTCCCCTCAGTCACAGCTGGAGGCCGGCCGCCATTTTAGCTCAATCCAGCTCCATCCTCAGGCACAGATAGACTAATACTCTCCATCCTTCCACCAGACTCTGCCACATCATCCCCTGCCATCATCCACAATATATGGGAGGATATTCTGGGATTCTGGCAGAGAAATGAAGCTGACCTGAGGCGCACGTGCGGCAGCGGCTCCTAAGATGGACACATAGTCCGGAAGCGCCACTCTGCTCTGACACACAAGCGCCCACACAGGCACGCAACCAGTCCCATCACCAGCTCATCAGGCAGCCCCAGAGAGGTGATGAGAGCGGGTACCACATCCCATACACAGGAACGGTTAATAGGCCCCCAAAGGCACAAATCTCTCCCGCTGCGGTTTCTCCTCAGGGAACCAAGATGACGGCCACGACCCAACCTCCGGCATGGGAAGATCAGGGTAACTTCCCACACAGCACAGCCCTGGAATCCATATACCTTAGTCCTCTCCCTGGAGCATTAGAGAGCACTCAACTAATAGGAGCTGCATCCCCTGCATCCACAGAATCATTGATAGGGCACACCATGGAGGACTTTTTATTATCTCCTATGGAAGAGTTAAGGGAGAATCTCCATGCCGTCTGGCCTGATATGCCTAATAACTTAGCAGACTTATTCTCCAGATTCTCAGATATGCTGAGCATTGGACTTTCTCAAACGGCTGCCAAAATTACAGGGGACATTAAAGCGGAACTCCAGACCTTAGGATCCTGCATAGAAACAATCGAGGGAGGAACTTATTGAGGAAATATTTATATTAGAACAGGGTCAAAAAAAGAAGAATTATAAGAATAGGAACGACAGGGAATTGCAACACGAACTGGTACTTAGGAGAGACGAGTTAAAGGACCTCCTAGATCTGGAAATGAGAGGAACCTTTAGTAGAGTACCAAAAGATAGATATCTGTGGGGGAACAAAAATAGTAAGACCTTAGCAAGAATATTGAGGAAAAAAAGATCAATACATTTTGTAGAGAAAATACAAAATAAAAATGGGGAAATGGTGTATAACTCAAAAGATATTGCAGGTGCATTCCGAGATTTCTATGAGCAACTATATTCGGTTAAGCAAGTGGGGGAACAAGGACAACAGCAGGCACAGAAAAAAGAAAAAATTAAAAATTATGTTCAAAATGCTAATCTCCCCAGAATATCAGAGCAAGTAGCACTAACATTGGAGAGACCAATTACAACAGTAGAGATAAATAAGGTTCTAAAAGAGACTAAAGGGAAGAGTCCAGGGCCGGATGGTTTCACGATGGAGTACCTCAAAAAATGTAGGGAAATTTTATCTCCAAGGCTATGCTCCTACTTTAATGGATTGCGAGAAAGGTTTGGACTGAGTAAGGAAGCCTCAATGGCTACCATAACTACTATTTGGAAAGAAGGTAAAGAGCCCACATTGTGTTCAAGCTATAGGCCGATATCTTTGCTGAACACTGATACGAAAGTTTTCGCAAAGGTATTAGCCTTAAGGATGAGAGATCTAATGTCGGAATTGGTCCATCCGGAACAGGTGGGCTTTGTCCCAGGAAGGGAGGGTAAGGATAATGGGGTTAGAACCCTATTGCTTCTCCAGAAAATAAGAGAGAGGAGAACCCCCAGTCTATTCTTGTCGATTGATGCTGAAAAAGCCTTCGACCGAGTAGACTGGGGGTTCATGATAGGTGTGCTGGAGGGTATGGGGATAGGCCCAAGGATGAGAGAATGGATACAGGCATTGTATAAAAGCCCTACGGTGCCAAATCAAAATTTTTTTCTCCAAAAAAGTACCACAACTAACTTTAACCACACCCACAGAATTTCAATTGATGTGTTCCAGGGGCCCCTACGAACCCCGCCTCATATTCACTATATATAAAATTTTGCATGCTACCCCCATCATTACTGAACACACTCACTCCTATATGCGAAAATGGTCCCACATTTTAAATAGGCCCATTGTGTTACGGGAATGGAAGGAGATCTGGGACGCTACTTCTAAAATATCCACATGTGTGACCCAAAAAGAGACTGCCTATAAAATTTAAAAGTTTTGGTACAGGACTCCAGATTTCCTGGTGAAACATAAACTGACAGCTTCTGGTCTGTGTTGGAGGTGTGTTGAGTCCATAGGCACCCATTATCATATATTCTTGGAGTGCCCTGTGCTGTCACCCTTCTGGATACAGATCCACGCACTCCTGGGGAAGATCCTGGGCCTTCCCATTCCTTTCCTACCCATACATCTTCTACTAGGCCTTCCAATCCCAAGAATGCCTAAGTCTCGTAGGAAACTGATGGCCTTCATTTTATTGGCAGCCAAACGGGCCATACCTCAATGTTGTCTGGCCAATACTCCTCCTACTTTTGCGCAATTTCTAACTATCATCGCAGACATTCGTAGGATGGAACACCTCACAGCTGTAATTGAGGATTCCCTTCCTAGTTTTGATAAAATTTGGGAGCCGTGGGATGCCTCTGAATACAATTTGGAGAAATCCAAGCAGTTATGAATAAGGCTTTTGTCAAATCTGACCTCTGATCACATAGTCAGTCAAAACTTTAAACAGACCATTGATGAACTTTTTCCGAACTAAACTTTCTTTTCCTCACCATAATGTGGATACATTGTCTGTTAATCATTTGATACCACATGTATATCCCTAATGTACAAAGTATGTTATACCTGAGCTTCTTTGGGATGGAACTCTCTTTCATGTTATTTTTCCTTGTGAACATGTACGATGATATGTTCTTGTTAAATTTTGAAAACATTCAATAAATAAACAATTAAAAAATAAATAAATATGTTAAAAGCCCTACGGCATCTATAAGGGTAAATGGGATTTTGTCAGCCCCCTTCAGGATGTACAATGGTACGAGACAGGGGTGTCCCCTGTCTCCACTGTTGTTTGTGCTGGCGTTGGAACCACTCTTGTCGATGGTAGGGGGAAATGTGGACATAGCGGGTGTGGAGATAGGAGGGGAGGCGCATAAGCTGGTGGCATTTGCAGACGATGTGCTGTTCTATATCTCCAGACCTCGCATTTTGTTACCAAATTTACTAAAGGTTTTAAAGGAGTATGGAGAACCATCGAACTTCAAGATCGACCGAAATAAATCAGAGATTCTAAATATAAATTTAAAGTCAGAAGAAGAATATAACCTCCAACAGGAGTTTCAGTTTCCTTGGAGGAAGTCGGGAATAAAATACTTGGGGATAAGACTTACAGCATCATTGGGGGAAATCTACCAAGCTAACTATATACCCTTATTAGATTAAATAAAAGTAGAGGTAAAGAGAATAGCATCTCGACCCCTGTCCTGGATGGGCCAGATCAATGCGTTAAAAATGATTATTTTACCCAAAATACTGTATAAATTTCAGATGTTACCCAGTTTTGTACCCCCAGTGTATTTTAGGGTACTTAAAAGTCTAGTATCGAAATTGATCTGGCAGAATAAAAAACCCAGGATCTCCCTATCGATGTTACAGAGAGGGAAAGATAAAGGTGGATTAAGTGTACCAGATTTCAAAAAGTACTATGGGGGGGCGTGGTCTCGGCATGAAGGAGTGAGGGTGCATCTCCTTGGGGCTCCCGGACCTCGGCTCCTTAACAAGCCACCCGTTCAGCCATACCGATTACTTCAGTTTCTCAACCCCTACAGACACTACCAGGGAAGATATCCTGCAGATCGGCATACCCCGGAGTTCTCATGGAACGGTTTCTTGTTCCAAAACAGCAAGTGGCATCCACCCCGAACCCAGCCAAGATGGCGCCAGCATCAGCCACGAGGAGGGAGCCTGGCTCACCTGCGGAGGGAGAGGAGATACGAGACAGAGGTAATGACATGCTGCCGTTCTCCCCTCCTAGTAATCTCAGCCCCTGCTTCCCCTGCTCCTTGTCCCTTACGTCTTTGAACAGCCTGGGAGGAGAGACTAGCAGCTCCTTGCACTGGACCCCACAAGGCACACTGCCATCCCAGCTCCTGAGTTCATCACTAAGTGCACCCCTGCCTCTCTCTCAGCAACCACAGGCACAGATGGATGCTGCTCCTATGACTATGCCCTCACAAGAACAAATGCCTATGCTCAGTAGTGACAGGGCGATATAGGCATTCCTGCAAAAACTTCTCACTAGAGATGATTTAGGCTCTGTGGCAGTCAGGATGGAGACGGCACTCCGCAGTGAAATTATGGGAATTAAGCAGGAAGTGACAGAGGTGACCGCACGTGTCTCCACTCTGGAAACAGACACTTCAGCCCTCCGCCATGATGTCTCTGCCATACAGGTTACATATGAGGAGGTAACAGACCAAATTGCTCAGCTACATCTATTAATGGACGATTTGGAAAATCGTAATCAAAGGCGCAATATCAGGATTTGCGGTTTGCCGGAGGCTACCCGGCAGGCTGATCTAAAGATGACCGTGACAGCGATATTCAATGACTATATAGAGCGCCCCACAGAGACACCTGTTGCCATCGACAGAGTCCACAGAACCCTCGGCCCCAGAAACCCCGCTGAGGACAGGCCTAGAGATATTCTTTGTTGTTTACACAATTATTCTCTAAAAGAAGACATTCTTCAAAGGGCCTGGCGCAGAGGACATATTGACTTTGATGGAGCACAGATCACTCTCTTACCAGATATGTCTCGGAGAACACTTCAGATGCGCCACTGCATGAAGCCTTTGCTGGAGAAATTTGGGGATCAAGGAATCACCTAAAAGTGGGGCCACCCCTTTCACTTGATCGCACGGAAGGGAGGCCAGACATACACTCTTCGACACCCCACAGATGTTCCTGCCTTTCTCAGCTCTCTCGGGCTACCACTGATGTCGCTTCCCAATTGGTTGGCATTTGTTCTGCTCGCTGGCAACAATAACGCACCGGTGAACCCTACTGACAGGCCTCAAACGCCTTGACGCAATCGCCGATCTCAACGCAGAAGACCACAGGCTCCTCAGGACAACGAACCATGAGCCCCTAAAGTAGGATGTCTCTTGAACTGAAGGAGTGTCCAAGACTTTGTTGTCCCCCTTTACAAGTAAGTTTAACCACTCACTATTTGGATCACGCTAACCCATCTCCCTCTAAATGGTGGGCCTTTTGGATCTCACAGGAGGTGATCCTCAGACCCTCTAGTTGATCTACCATGGACCCTCAGGGTTCGTTGGTCCCATAGAAATACCCTGAACTGTGTTTGCTCCTGGACTGGGTTGCCCTGGGAGGAGAGTGGGGGACCCATTGGAGACACTATGGCAGTGCTCGTTGGAGGAGGTCAGACCCATCGAAACTTACAGATGTGGATTGGGGACAGGGGTTCACGGGAACAGTCACTTAAAGACCCCCTCCCAATCAAGTTTCTGCCTCCTATATGGGTACGCTTTACAAGAGGATAGATATCAATACACCGTACAGTATTGGGCTTCTGGGGGGCTCCTTGTGGGTGCAGGGGCGGCTTCTGGTGGGAGAATCGGAACAGATAGAAATCATCAAAATAGAGGCTGGTTTACGTCCCTCTATATCTGATACAGTTCCGACCCGCGGGGTGTTTCACCCCCGTTGCCCGCAGGGAGACTCAGTATTCTGATTTACTCATGTGTATCCAGACGTGACGGGGTCTTGGGTTGTGTGTAAGTTTACATAGAGTTGATATTTTGTCGCAGTTGGCCCCTTCCCTCCCGCCTCCCCCCCTCCTTCCCTTCCCCCCCTTTTTTTTCCCCCTCTTCCCCCCTTTTCCTCCCATTCCCTTCCCCAACCCCCCGTCTTTTTTTTATAGGATATGGTTAAGTGATGGGTCTTCAGCTCTCTCTCTGGGCTCGGACCCTGGGGGAGCGAGTGGGCTCTTCAGTCTTGGGGCTAACGACAGTAATCTAGTGTTGTTGGGGACTGTTTTTGTTTTAATTTTGCTAACACTCCTGCTACGGTTGAATGTTAAAGTTTGGTTATTTTATGTTCCCCTCTGGGGTTATTTCTATAACAAGAAGTATACCATGGATACGCGGCTCCTATTTGGACCACCCTAAACGGGGGGTGGCTGGGGGGGCCCCGTGATCTGGGGGCCCAACCTCTTAAGTGCCTTACCTCTTCCCCCACTAGGCCCTGGCTGCCTAAATAGGCAGTAACCCTCCGTTTGGAGACTTAGTTTTTTTTTTCCTTTCTCTGCCATCTTCCCTTCCTATTTCTCACTTTAGTATCCTCCTCTTACCTGCCACTTTCATTGTATCCCCTTCCTACCCCCTCCTCAGGCCTCCTAATCCAGTCCTCTTTCCCTCTCCCTTCTATCCCCCTCCCCACACTACTTACAGTCCTGGTTCCTGGCGGGGTCCGGCGGTCCAGCTTCACCCCACTCGACATGTCTTTGAAATTTGTGTCCTGAAAGGCTTAAATGTTCCAGAAAAAATGTTCCAGTTGTCTCACTGAGCTCTGGAGGCAAAGACCTCAAGCAGCATTCCTGCAAGAGACCCACTTCCGGGCCCATAAGATTCCAAAACTCCACAGCAAGCATTTCCCAATTGTGTACCATAGTGTCTCGCCCTCCACAAAATCAAAGGGCACGAGTATCCTCTGGCCAAAACCTTACCCTGGCAGCTGATAGATCTCCATACTGATTGTGAGGGTAGATACCTCTTTGTTAAAGGTACACTTCAGTCGCAAATATTCACCTTTGCTAACCTCTACCTGCCTAATGTGCATCAGCTTTTGGTACTCGAGACGTGTTTATCCGCCCTGGCTTCATTCGCAGAGGGTACATTGGTGCTTGGGGGGGATCTCAATCTCACCATGGATCCTCGTAAAGATTAGTCGACGGGCTCCTTGGCCTTGTCCCTGAGATCCCGAAACCAGACTAGGGATTTACTGCATTCACACCGGCTGGTTGACATTTGGCGTATCCTCCATCCACAGGAGAGAGACTACACCTTTTTCTCTGTGGTACATGGCTCATACTCTAGCATAGATCTCTTCCTGGTACCTCATGCCACGATCTCACTTGTATCTAGGGCTCAGATCAGACACATTGCGCTTTCAGATCATGCCCCGATCTCCATAACTTTAACCCTACAACAATCGTCACCTAGACATGCATCGTGGAGACTAAACGAATCCCTTATTCAAGACACAGAGGCAGGGCTTTTTTTCAGGGGGAACTTGGTGGAACTCAGTTCCACCACCTCTGGCTTAGACTCTTGAGGGGGGCCTGCTCACCACAATCACTTGTAAACACAGAAGTCCAGTTTCTGTGTTTACAAGTGATAGCTCTGTGAAAAAAGCCATAAAACCCACCCAGATAAGGCACTAGAAGCAGAAGTAACTAATATAAGAGAGCAAATTAGGGAGTACTCCCTTTTTCAATCTAAGAACAACCTATTGAAGGCACGCAGAACCTTCTATGAATATTGTGACAAGTGTAGTAGAACTTTGGCGAACGCCATATGAACTCCAACGTAACATAGCCTACTTACCCGCTTTATCTACCCCCACAGGATCCAGAATTCATGATTCCAAGGACATGGCAGAATTTTTCCGTGCTTTCTATGAAGCCCTTTACAATTAAAAAGTCCAGGTCCCTGGGAGAGCGGCCACAGGATGGCACGGAGGCCTTAGAGACTTACCTTGCAGCGGCAAACCTGCCTACTCTTAATGAAGAGGAAGTAGTCATGCTTTCGCAGCCGTTAACTCGTGGACGAACTCACAAGCGCCTTGGCTGGTTCTCCAAGAGGGAAGGCGCCTGGCCCTGACGCCTTTACAACCTACTACTATAAAACTTTCCAAGCTCAGTTAGCATCTCATTTTGTTACCGCCTTCAACGCAATTCTAGATAATCATGCTATGCCTTCAGACCTTCTACAAGCCAGCATCTCGGTCATTCCCAAGCCGGAGAAGGACCCGCTCCTTTGCACAAGCTACAGGCCGATCTCCTTACTTAACTGTGACCTGAAGCTGTTCACAAAAATTTTAGCCAAACGACTAGGGCATGTCCTTTAAATCATAATCCCCTTGGACCAGGTCGGTTTTATCCGGAACAGAGAGGCGCAGGATAACACTACAAGGACGATAGATGTAGTGGCAAGGGTCAAACGTCTTAATACCCCGTTCATCCTATTGTCTACGGACGCTGAAAAGGCATTTGACAGGGTGGACTGGATTTTCCTTCTGGCCACCCTGCGACGCCTCGGAAAGCCATCCTCCATCCTGTCCTGGATTTCCGCCATCTACTCCTCCCCCACAACAACAGTCAGAGTAAATGGAGTGACTTCCAACCCTTTTAAAATAAGTAATGGCACAAGAAAAGGGTACCCACTCTCCCCGCTCCTCTTTATAATTTCTTTAGAGCCCCTCTTGCAACACATCAGACTCAATCCAGACATCAGAGGACTCGAAACAAACACATACCACCATAAAATTGCGGCTTATGCAGACGATCTGCTGTTTTACATTTCAGAATCACACACTTCTCTCCCAGTACTCTTATCGGCAATACGCCAGTACGGTGAACTTTCAAATTGTAAAATGAATCTGCAAAAATCAGAGGTGCTTAATGTATCTCTCTCCCCTACCGCCCTGACTCGACTTAGTGGCAACTTTCCCTTCCGGTGGTCCCCTCCTCTTTCCTAGGTCCCTCTGATTGGAGTGATCCCTCAGACATTTATCCCAGTTTTAATATTTCCACCTGTAGATGGAAGATCTCGCAACTCTCCCACTTCCTCAGATCCCTCCCGGAAGTCAGCGGTTTTCGTAGACAGCCTACTTGTGCCTAGGCAACGTGCCAATACAGAAATCCCTTTCTTACTCATACAACATCTTACTTACCCATATATCTCAAAATGATCCTCCCTACCTGAGGAAGTGGGAAAGAAACCTTAACATTACGTTCACCGAAGACCAAAAGAATCGAATACTCTTTTTTGCACATAAGTCCTCCTTGTGTAGAAAATACCAAGGGATCACATATAAAATCTTGACATGCAGGTACAGGACTCCATCTGTCTTGGCGTCCATATTCCCAGGTCACAGTCCTCTATGTTGGAGATGTGACACTCAGACTGGCACATTACTCCATATTTTTTGGGAGTGCCCGGTTCTGACTCTCTTCTGGAGACAGGTACTGGAGATCATTTACAAACTTACGGATGTATCGCTCCAGGATAACCCGGCAGCAATATTCTTAAACCTGACCCCCGTATCTAGTAAACCTCTTGAATGCGGCCAGGGTGTGCGTCTCCAGTGTATGGAAGCAGCGATCCCCACCAACTGTAGCCCACTGGTTTGCTAGGGTTCGCGATATTCAGCAGATGGAGCTACTTACAGCTGCCCTAGGGGAAAGAGAGGAGGAACATAATACCCGCTGGATACACTGGGAACTGTTTAGTTTCTCAGATGAATATAAGACCTATATTTAAATACCCTACTCAAGGGTGGGTTGGGGCCTTGGATCGTCGGCCTTGCCGGAACTCCTTCTTCTCCTTCCTTCTTTCCTACTCCCACATTTCTGCTCACTCTTTTTTTTCTTCTATAGTTATCTCCCCATTGACACCAATCGTGTCACCCTTTCTTTCTTTTCCTAAAAACCATAAAATCCCCCTGGATTGCAGTATTATACTGGTTCCATTCCTGGAATCCAGGATAAAGAGCCATATCTCACAAAAATCATGATGTTTGGGATCAGCACACTACAGCGTAATAGCTTGGTACCCGTACAAAGAGGGATAAGCCCACTCTACCTACTGGGGGCCCCCCTTTTTCCCTAGTGCTCAGACAGAACAGTTTACACAGGTCCTTTTGGCTAGGGAGTACTCTATGCTGTCCAGGTTAAATTGCATATACAGTTATTGCAGAGTCTTTGAACACAGTTATTTTGTTAAAGTTGCAATGTAACCTTGATACCCAAGCATTGTATATTGAATTAACTGAGGAGCTAATGTAATAGCCTAATTACAGATGTAAATTGATGAACATGTCTGATTCACTGCATTTATGTATAATCTGCTTTCCCTAAATAAAGATCTAAAAAAAAAAAAGTACTATGAAGCAGTTGTCTTGACCCGTTTGGTAGAATGGACTAAAGAAAGGAGGGAGAAAAGATGGGTTAAAATAGAAAATATTATGGCAGACACAAATTTAGGGAAAAATATTTGGACACCTCCACAACACAGAGCACTTGGAGCTAATACACTAATGCCCCGTACACATGGTCAGACTTACCGATGGAAAATGTGCGATTGGAGCTTGTTATCGGAAATTCCGACCGTGTGTGGGCTCCATCGGACATTTTCCATCAGATTTTCCGACACACAAATTTGAGAGCAGGCTATAAAATTTTCTGACAACAAAATCCAATCGCATCAATTCTGACCGTGTGTGGACAATTCCGACGCACACAGTGCCACGCATGCTCAGAAGAAATTCCGAGATGGAACAGCTCGGTCTGGTAAAATTAGCATTCGGAATGGATATAGCACTTTCGTCAGGCTGCAATGTTAAAAATAGTTTAATGCAGCGCACTCTCTTCTTCTTTTATGAAATAGTTTTGCTGCTCATATTCACACACACTTCTCACAAACTTCTTTCTTTATTTTTTATTGTGATTTCATCAATATCTTTTGATTTGTCACATCTGACAAAAAAAATCGATATATTATTTTTTTTTTGGTTTGTATTTTTTTCAAGCCTGATTTTATTTTTTTTTTGGTTTGTATTGTTTTCAAGCCTGATCTTGTTGTTAATTATTTTTATTTTTGGATTTTACATCCTGAATATTTTTGTGTGTGTTTTGTGTGTCAAGTTACCACAACACCATTATTATTTTGTATTATTTAATCTCAAGGAGGTTGCTTGGTGTTGGTGTCTCCTGTTAATTTCACATTGTAGTTTACAAATGTACCTGCATCCTCACAAATATACTGTCCTTTTTGAAGGGAAACACACATACAGTAGACGAGTCTAATTGAAACAAAAATTCCTTTATTAAGGGCTCAGAACCAAACAAAGAGGGAGGCAACGCTGGAGAAACAGCAGAAATTGGCGAAGCCTTTGGCCCCCAGGGCAGACATCAATTATTTTACTGCAAAATTGGTAGCCTGAGGAGTCCATATGTAAGGGAGTGCAGTCTGGTCCAGAAGTTCCAGAGATCCTGAAAGCAGCAGATGACATCTGTGTCCCCAGGCTGTGGTCATACAAGAGACTGCATCTTTTGCCAGACCAGACTGAACCCAGGGTCATCACTCTCCGGTCTTCCTTACACGCTTCCTTCCACGCTGTGGCTCTGGTGGTGGAGTTGTGGCAGGAGGAGGATGGTCCAACTCATGTGTGTGATTTTGCCCCTCTCCCCCTTAATTAAGACTTTAGAAATAAGGTCCTCACACAGGAGGCGTTGGCCCTCCTGCATGCCCTGCAGTTTGGTGGCAGCCATGCAGGCAAAGGCCTCTTCAGCAGTGGGGGTGGCTCGAAAGGACGCAGAAGCCTCCTGAATCAGCCTAAGTGCTGAATCCTGCACGTGACTCCACTTCCTTTTCTTTTGTTTGGAAGGGGGAGGGGAGGGACCTCTGATTCTGTCAGGCTCCTACTGGGCCCAGCCTTCTCCTGGCTGCCACTTAGCCCCTCCTCCTCCTGGCTGCCACTAACCCCGCCTCCTCCTGTGTGCCACATTCCACAACCTCCTCCTGTGTGCCACATTCCACAGCCTCCTCCTCTTTGCTAAGGTCTTCCTGTGTATGAAAAAGGGACATAGGTTGAGTTTTTTATTCATCAATCACACACAATTTTCACCTCATGATTGTTGCAAATTGAATGTTAACAAATATAACAGACTATCATTCTGAGCCCAGCATTTTTCATTCTTGTCCCAATTATTTTTGCCCACTACTGTCTAGTGATAAGTCAAACATTTTATTAAATCACCAATTGGTGATCAATAATAACATCTAGTAAACATCATTTATTTATTGACCAGAAATCTGTAGAAGAATGCTATACCTGGCTCCAGCTGGGCTCCTCCACTTCTTCCTGGCTGGAAGTCCCAGGTTGGACATTGGAAGCCTCAGCTGGGGTGGAAGGAAGAGTGGAAGGAAGGGTTGAGAGGGATTCCCTGACTTCATAGTACCACAGCCTGGGGACATAAACGTCATCTGCTGCAGCTACGGATCTCTGGGAATCCGTGACCTTCTTGCGCTCCCTAAGATATGTGCTCCTCAGGCCACCAATTTTGGCTTTTAAATAGGGGATGGTTGCCGTGGGGACCACCGGCTTCACCAACTCCAGCAGTTTCTCCAGCACTGTCTGCCTCTTTTGTTTATGATTATAATGCGGATGTTTCATCTGCCACAGACATGGCAGCTCCCTGTATTTAACTATGAACAGGGGGAGGAAGTTGTAATCATTGAAGCCATACATTTTATCTGCAAGACACAACACAAGACAAACCCTAATGTCATGCGAAACTCTCCTAATCTTGTTACAATATAGGCCTCAATCTAGAAGCAGTATAGGCCCCAGTTTAGATCTTACCTTCGTTATCACGATCGGCGCCTCCGATACTCCTTCATCTGCTCACAGATCATACATACTACGCACGATTACTACGTGTTACGCTTTATATATACTGCGCATGCGTGAAACTCCACCCGCCCCTGATGGTCTTTCTAGTCTATTCCCTGCCCCTTCTCGTTCTGCACAGTGGGGGAAAAGCACATGGCGGAGACACAGCAGGTGCGTGCTAATTACAGCAACGAGGAGGAGGAAAGCCCAGAGCCTGAAACGTCCCGATCCAGAAGGAGACGATTTAAGGCATCAAATATGTCCTTTGGGGAGATGTTGGAGATGGTCGACATACTGAAAAGAACCGACTATGATGGGAAGTATGGACCTTACCCCAACCCCAATGTCAGAAAGGCCAAGATCATGGCGAAAGTGGTCAAAAGTCTGCAGAATAATTTCGGGGTACGACGATCGAAAGATCAGCTCAGGAAGTGATGGTCGGACCTCAAATTAAGGGAGCAAGAGCAGTACAGAAGGATCAGGAGAGTGCTGAAAAAAAGTAAGTAGTTGTGCTGTGTTCCTATTCTTTATTTGTATTACGTTCGTGCTGCTCCATGTGCTTTTCTTAACTGTTGTACAGTTTAAAATGGCAACTTTCATGTTCATGGACACATTATTCGTTCGTATGAAACATTATTTGTTCGGCCTAGAAAACACCATTGTTTTGGCCATATGCATTTGAATACATTTTTTATGGCCTACTTCTCTTAAAATAATTTGGTTGTGTAGATGGGTTTGTAACTAGAATGAAATGCAAACTAGATTCTGTGTAAGGAGAGGACACTCAGCAGCTGTTTACACATCTGGACTCTGGAGCACTAGTGTGGGACACAAGAACAGCCTTTTTATTAGGGGGCCCCACACAGGTGCTCCAGTGTATACTATAGGGGTGTCTCCATCTGTGAAGCTTGCACAAAACAGGTAAGTATTCAAGCTTGACAAAGGACAAAAATATTTCTTCATCTTGGAACTCTGACCAAACAGACAATTGTACCCCGCTACCAAGCAATGTTTCATATTCCGATTTCTGCCATCAAATATCTGTGTGCTAGGTATACCTATTTTTTGTTACATAGGGGATAAAAGACTCGGAGGACACCCCTCATCTGAGGAGACAACAGACCCCCCACCTCAGGAAGAAGTGGAGACCCACCAAAGACAACAGGAGGAGGAGGCGGAAGGAGACGTGGTGGAAATTGTCACCACAACAGGTGAGTGTCTGCGACCACAGGCTCAGGTAAGAGATGGATGGTGGCATATTTATAATACATAGTGTGTTTTTGTTTCTATCTTTTTAGGTGATCGTGATGTTGTGGATCCAGGTCATTTCACCTCTGAAAGTGCACAGATCCTGATCAGGGAGATCATGGGGTGTAATAGGGACTTAGAAAACATCCAGAAAAACATCAATGATGTTCAGCAAAAAATGAAGAACATCATTGATGTTTTAGGGAGAGTTTAAAACCCCTCCAAATCCCTTCCCTTTTTTGTGCTTTTTGGGATCTAAAAATTTCTCTTTTTTTTTTTTTTTCTTTCTCTTTTTTTTTTTTTTTTTTTTGTTCTTTGTCACATCAGACGACCATTTTGAGGGGCACAAATCAACTTTGTAGTTCATTTAAGTTCCGTTCCCTCTCATCTTTGTCTCATCATCGTGACTCTTTGCAATAGATAGGATAGAAAAAGTCCCCGCCACCCCCTTGCCCACCCAGCCTTTCCCACCTCACCACCCCAAAACCCATCTCTCCAAGGTCTAATACGTCTGTTTCTCCTATTCTGCTATGAGGCTGTCAAGTCTTCGGCATAGCTCCACGTTTTTTTAAATTTTTTCCATTGTTCCCACTCTCCTAAGTTCACCCTACTCGTATCCCCTACTAAGCCAGCCCCTGTCTGCATACTATAAGTTTCTTCTATTGCATCTATCCACTCCCAGATTTCAGGGGGCTCCCTCCTTTGCCAGTTCTTCGGTATTATTCGCTTTGCAGCGTTCAGTAGGTGGGGAACTAGTGACTGCTTATATTTGTGTATGTCACCCTCCCCCCCATGGAACAAAACCTCCCAAGGGTCTTCTAGTACTACTTTTCCTGTTATTTTCCTGATCAGGATAAGTATCTTCCTCCAGAAGTTTTTTATTTTCGGGCATAGCCACCAAAGGTGTGCCATTGTTCCTATCTCCTGGCAGCCTCGCCAGCAGTACGCCGACCCTTTTTGAAATTTACTTGTTATTTCTGGGGTTAAATAGCTTCTACTTATGCATTTATAGCTCATTTCTGTCGTTTGTGTATCTATTGTTGAATTACCAATCATTCTCAAAACTCGTCTAATTGTATTTACATCTTTTTTAGTGCCTAATTCACTCTCCCATTTGCTTATATATGGGGGGATCTCCAGCTGATCCGTCTTCATAAGTATTTTATAGACCTTGGAGACTAAATTTCTTGGATCTTCTGTGTCGCATAGCTTCTCGAAGTCCGTAAGTTTGTCCCCTGCTCTTATCGGACTTGATAATTTACCTACGAAGTGACACAGCTGGAGGTACCGCCACTCATCTATCCCCCGTGCCACTCTCCCTAATCTTAATTCTTTCAGTGTCATTATTTTACCCTCTTTAATGATGTGTCTTAATTGTGTCGCACCCCAAAAAGCTTCTTTTCCACTCGTTTCCTTTAACCCTGAATAGAAAAAATTACTCTCCATTAGCGATAATAAGGGTGAATTATATTCTCCATTAACTTTCTTGTATACCCCGTCCCAAGTTTTGAAGACGTTACGTGTTATTGCATGTGTGCTCTTATCTAAATTTCTAGTGTGTGGAGGGTTCCAAATCATTCTACCAAGTGAAACTTTACTGAGGTTTCCCTCTATTTTTACCCACCTTTTTTCATTCTCTCTTTTTGCCCATTCAACCATTCTAGACAGAACTATGGCCTTATAATACATCTGGATGTCTGGTACTGCTAGACCACCATTTATTTTCTTTTGTTTTAGAATTCTAAAAGAAACTCTTGGTTTTTTGTTTTTTCATATAAAGCTCATAATTATTTTATTTAACTTTCTTAGATAGTATAGCGGTAGGGGAAGCGGGAGCATCTGGAACAGGTATGTGATCTTAGGGAGTAGGACCATTTTGATAACGTTTATACGACCTATCCAAGAAAGGGCCTTCCCGGCATAATTTTTACAATCAAGTCTGACTGTATCTAGTAGGGGTAGATAGTTTATAGTAAACATCTTCTCACTTGAATTAGCCAGCTTAATTCCTAAATACTTTAGTTCTTTAGTCCATCTAAAACTATACACTATTTTTAATTTCTCTCTTTCTCTTTTATTTAAGTTTATATTTAATATCTCTGATTTTCCCATATTAATTTGAAAGTTGGAGACCTCCCCGTATTCCCTGAGGGCTTTCACTAATTTGGGCATAGTAGATTCTGGGTCTGATATGTAAAATAACACATCATCGGCGTAGGCTGCTGCTTTGTGTTCATCTTTGCCGATCTTAATACCTCTAATGTCTGGGTCTGCGCGTATTGTTGCCAGGAGGGGTTCCATGGTCAGAACAAAAAGTAATGGGGACAGGGGACATCCCTGCCTGGTTCCCCTTTCCATTTCAAATGGCCGGGACATCGCTCCGTTTACACCCACCGTTGCCATAGGGTGGTGGTACAGGGTTTTAATCCTCTGTATCATTCTGGGTCCGAGACCCATGATCCCCAAAGTTTGGAACATGAACCCCCAGTCCACCCTGTCGAAGGCCTTTTCGGCTTCGACCGATAGTAGAAGGCTTGGGGGCTCATTCTCCCTCGTTCTGTGCAACAGGAGCAATGTCCTCACCCCATTGTCCTTCCCCTCTCTTTTCGGGACAAACCCCACCTGGTCGGGGTTAATCAGGGAATTCATTGATCCCTTTAGCCTCTCGGCAAGTATCTTTGCATAGAGTTTTGTGTCGGTATTAAGGAGGGAGATGGGGCGATAGCTTGAGCATAATGTTTTCTCTTTTCCATCTTTCAGTATGATCGTAATGGAGGCCATTGATGCCTCTCTGCTCATCTCATATTCCTCTCCCAGTCCATTAAAATACCGGCACAATCTCGGGATCAACAATTCCTTAAACGTTTTGTAGTAAGTTAGAGTGAATCCGTCTGGGCCAGGACTCTTCCCAGAGGCCATTCCTTCTATTGCTTTCCTAACTTCTTCTTCAGAAATTGGAGTTTCCATTACTTCTCTTTCCGTGTCTGTAACTTTAGGCAATGCTATCTTCGTTAAGTACTTGTTGTTTCTCTCGCTCTTATTATTTACCTGGGTATCTTGTTTAGGAGCTGAATATAGCTCTTGATAGTACTTCTTAAAGACCTCTGCTACTTTTCTGGAAGAGTACTCTAAGTTACCGTCTTTAGTCTGAATTTTTTCTATAAAATTTTTAGTTTTAACCTTTTGTACTACTTTTGCTAAGTATTTACTTGATTTATTAGCCCAGCGGTATCTCTCCTGTATTATCCTACCATGTCTTGCTCTGGCTTCATGTTCCATTAATGTTTTCAGCTCCGCCCTTTTAATTACTATTTGTTTGTATGTCTTTTGAGTGAGGTGTCCCAGTTGTCTCTTGTGTTTCTGTTCTAGACTTTCCAACTCCTCTGTTAATTTTTGCATTTCCTCGCGTTTTTCTCTTTTCTTCCTTGCTCCCATCTCGATAAAAACTCCTCTTATGTAGGCTTTATGGGCCTCCCATAAGATAGACCCCGATACCTCTCCGGAATCATTTGCCATAAAGTACACCTCTAGTTCTCTGCTAATTCTATTGAGCCCATCTTTCCCTCTTATCAGTTCTTCATTTAGGCGCCATTGCCCTGAAGGCCTGCCCTCTTCTCCTATTGTTATTTCCATGGACATTGGTGCATGATCTGAATAAGTTATGTTTCCTATCCAAGAATCCACCACCTTATCAATGTCTCTGTGGTCGATCAGTCCATAGTCAATGCGGGAGTATGACCCATGCACAGGGGAAAAAAACGTATAGTCCCTTTTTCGAGGGTGCTGCACTCTCCATATATCGACCATCTGAAGGCTGGCAAGTTTTTGCTTGAACTTTCTTACTTGTATACTCCTTTTCCCCTGTGCCCGGGCGGTACTGTCTAGGTCCGGATCCAAACAAAAGTTAAAATCCCCCATTAATATTATATGTCCTTTCCTGAACTCCGTTAATTTTTCCAGAATTTTTGCCGCATACTTCGTTGAGTTTTTATTTGGAGCATAAATATTAGCCAGTGTATATTCTCTTTCGTTCAATCTGCCTCGCAGGAATAAATATCTGCCTTCTGCATCCACCAAACGCTCCTCCAGCACAAACCTAGTTCTTTTTGCCAGTCCAATAGCCACCCCCCGTGTTCTACTTGAAATAGTATCTGCTTGATACCAGACCGGGTACTCTCCTGAGAACAATCTCAATCTTGTTTGATGTGAAATATGCGTTTCCTGGAGAAATACCACATCTGGTCCGAGCAGTCTAAGCTCGTTGAGGATGCTCCGTCTTTTATGCGCCATGTTTAAGCCTTTGACGTTGTATGTTATGCATTTTATTGTGTCAGGGCTCATTTTTCAGCCTTCGTCCACCCGCCTTTTACCTTAGACCTTGGAGAGATACCCCGCATCTTCATTTTTATAACTAAAATGTAAATCCCCCTCCTATCCCTCCCCCTTCCCTCCCCCCCCCCAAGATTCCCCCCCCTCAACTACCTCCCCCCTGGTCTTAACTAACCCCTTAGGCCGATGTGGGTCACATAACTCGTGGCCCTCCATTGGTCTCCAACTCCAAAGGTGGGGCCATTGGTGTGTCAGTTCGTCTATTGATTATATTTTGGTGATCAAATTTGTTAAACTTCTAGCATCTCTCCATCTATTATCTTTCCTATCTATTAATTTTCTTTTCTTCATCTTCTAACTGCCCCCCCTCCCCCTCTCCCCCCTGTCACCCCCCCCCCACACCGCCCCCACCCCCAGTTCAATCCATCGCTCGCTGGACCAGTCCATCGCTACGGGCACCTGTAGACCCAGTTTCCTGCAGAATTCCTCTAGCTCCCCCGGAAATCTTAGCCTAGCTGTTCTGCCGTCTTTACTACCCAGCAAGCAGGCAGGGAAACCCCATGTGTATTTTATGTTTTGGTTTACCATTTGTTCCACAAGGGGCTTTAACTGGCGTTTTCTTGCAAGCGTGTCCTTGGCTAAGTCTGCAAATACTTGGATCCTTGCCTCCTCAAAATGGAGTGGTGTTTGACCTCTTAATTTTACCCATATTTTTTTGTCCAATCAAGAGAGACCTCACTAATTGAAAATGCACCTGAAACCTCTAGAACTGCGGAACATAGACAAGACCTTGACCTCTCCCTGAAAAATGAAATCGCAGAGATGCTCAAAGAACTAGAATCCTCAATCAAAACAGAGATAAAAAAAGAGATAAGTTTGTTGAGGACAGACCTAGGAAATCTTTTGGCCAGAGTCGAGAGAGCAGAAGACATAGCAGACCATCAAGAGCGAGAAATCGCTGAGCTAAAAGAACAAATCAAGATAACCCAACAAAACCAGATAAAAATATGTTACAGGTTAGAGGACCAGGAGAATAGAAGTCGCAGACAAAATCTGAGAATCCGTGGGGTACCGGAAAAAAGGGGTGAAGATCTGAGGAAGACCGTAGCGTCTATTTTCTCCCCCCTCTTGGGTTTAGATCGAGAAGATTTCCCAAAAATTGAGAGAGTACACCGGATTGGAAGGCTGGACACCAGCCGAACAGAAAGAAGTCGCGACGTTATTGTAAGGTTTAGGTTCTATGAAGACAAAGAAAAAAATAGGGATCTAAAAATTTCTAAAATTTTTTGACATATTCGAGAAAAGCCAAATTTTGAAGATGCACACAGTGTGTCAACGTGTGCTATCTGCCATCACGGGAGATCAATGGATGCGTTTTGGGGGTGCAACCCCTTTCTCAATAATAAAGTAGCTGGGAGGAAGAGGTTGCACCCCCAAAACACGTCCCTTGATCCCCCGTGATGGCAGGTAGCACATGTTGACACTTGGCAATTTGTGTGCATCATCAAAATTTGGCTTTTCACCCCATCTAAACGCAATATCAAACACAGTTTAGACATACTCATGTGTGATATTGCCTTCAATTTCTTGAAAAGTTTAACTTTGTAAGTTCAAGATTTGTGTCTTTCTTGTTGGTTTTAAACATGCCTGTTTTACCTTAAATGGACATTTGTACTTTTATTAATGTGGCCCAAATCATTGTTATACAACAAACATGTTGGTTTGTTTTAAAAACCTTTTATGAATGCACATGTGATTGTGCTGGTATTAAAAAGATTGATAATCAAGAATGTGTGGATTATTGTTTCAACACTCCAAAACTTTTGTTGTGCTCAAATAGGTGTTTTCTCTGACAATGGGGGTTATTTCCTAAGGGAAAATCCACTTTGCACTACAAGTGCAGTTTCAAGTGCACTTGTAGTGCAAAGTGTCTTTGCCTTTAGTAAATAACACCCAACAGTGCTTTGTAATGTTACACAATCACGCCATTTTGAGGACTCACCACATTTCTGTCAGGGTCAGTTAAAAGAAACACAAGCAGTAAATGTCACCAAAGATTTTAGTAGTTAAAATGATTTTTTTATTTTAAAAATGTTTCAGACATTGTCTGGCATATTGATGGCCCCCCTACCCGCAAAGTAATCAAGGTATCTAAGACGGACCTCACGGGCACTCAGGGGGGGCAAGCCAGGGCGGCCACTTTCAAGCGCCGTCAGGGTTGGTTCATTATGAATTCCGGCTTCAGGCCCAACTGAGCCAGCATAGTTGGCAAAATTTTTCCTTAAAAAGTTGTGTAGAACACAGCACGCCAGGATGATAGGATTCAGTTTGTACTCCGCAATGTGTATGGGTGTAAGAAATAGGCGGAACCGGCTGGCCATGATTCCAAATGTGTTCTCCACCACTGTTCTGGCTCTGACCAGCCGGTGATTAAAAACCCTCTGGTCCGGGGTGAGGGTCCTCATAGGAAATGGTCGCATAAGATGGTCCCCCAGCGCAAACGCTTCATCAGCAACAAATTCGAATGGGAGTCCTTCCACATTGTCTTCTGGAGGTGGCAAGTCCAAGCTGCCATTCTGGAGACGCCTGTAGAACTCCGTCTGGGCGATGACTCCACCATCGGACATCCGGCCATTCTTCCCCACATCCACATACAGGAACTCGTAAGTAGCCGACACCACTGCCAACATCACAATACTATTGAACCCCTTATAATTATAATAGTATGATCCCGAGTTGGGTGGTGGGATGATGTGGATGTGTTTCCCATCAATTGTCCCTCCGCAGTTAGGAAAGTCCCACCGCTGGGCAAAGTGGGAGGCCACAGTCTGTCATTCCTGTAGGTTGGAAGGAAACTGTGGAGTCAAACAAGAAAAAAAAAAAAATAATTTTGCACCTAAACAGGGAAAGCAGATTAGACACAAACATTCTTGACCAACATTATTATTATTATTATTC
Source organism: Lithobates clamitans (assembly GCA_037952925.1). Lineage (NCBI taxonomy): Eukaryota > Metazoa > Chordata > Amphibia > Anura > Ranidae > Lithobates > Lithobates clamitans. Next base: position 4,530,376 of record JBBGZY010000434.1, on the reverse strand, counting down.
AGGATTTATATAGCGCCAACAGTTTACGCAGCGCTTTACAATATAAAAGGGAGACAATACAGTTATAATACAATACAATACAATACAATAGGATTAAGAGGGCCCTGCTCAGAAGAGCTTACAATCTAATAGGGTGGGGCAGGTGGTACAAAAGGTTGTAACTGTGGGGAATGAGCTGGTGGAAGTGGTAGGAGATTAGTTGGAGACGTGATAGGCTTTCCTGAAGAGATGAGTTTTCAAGGATTGCCTGAAGGTAGCAAGAGTAGGGGATAGCTGGATAGATGGAGGTAGCGAGTTCCAGAGGATGGGAGAGGCTCTGGAGAAATCCTGGAGACGAGCATGGGAGGAGGAGATGAGGGAGCTTGAAAGCAGGAGGTCTTAAGAAGAGCGGAGAGGTCGATTTGGGGGATATTTGGAGACAAGATTAGTGATGTAGCTTGGGGCAGAGTTGTGAATGGCTTTGTATGTTGTGGTTAGAATTTTAAATTTAATTCGCTGGGTGATTGGGAGCCAGTGTAGGGATTGAAGTAGAGGGTTGGCAGACACTGAGCGGTTGGTAAGGTGGATAAGTCTGGCAGCAGCATTCATGATAGACTGAAGAGGGGATAGCCTATGGAGAGGTAAGCCAATGAGAAGGGAGTTGCAATAGTCAAGGCGAGAGATAACAAGGGAGTGAATGAGGAGCTTGGTGGTTTCATTTGTTAAAAAAGGGCGAATTTTAGAGATGTTACGGAGGTGAATTCTACAAACTTTTGACAACGATTGGATTTGAGGCTGAAAAGACAAGTCAGAGTCTAGGATTACACCTAGTACCCTGGCGTGAGGGGAGGGACTGATGGTTGCATTGTTGATTTTGATGGAAAAGTCATGGAGGGGGGCACGGGCGGGGGGGAATATTAATAGCTCAGTTTTAGAGAGATTTAGTTTAAGGAAGTGGTGCGACATCCATGCTGATATGTCAGTTAGTAAGTTAGTAATGCGAGAGGAGACTGAAGGAGTGAGGTGAGGAGTAGACAGATAGATTTGGGTGTCATCAGCGTATAAGTGGTATTGGAAGTTATTAAGTTACCAAGGGAGGAGGTGTAGATAGACAAGAGAAGGGGTCCAAGAACCGAGCCTTGGGGGACCCCCACAGAAAGGGGCAATGGAGAGGAGGAGACAGAGTTGTAGGTGACACTGAAGGAGCACTGTGATAAATAGTCAGAGAACCAGGATAGAGCAGATTCTCGGAGGCCAAGGGAATGTAGTTTATTGAGAAGGAGTGGGTGGTCAACAGTATCAAAGGCCGCAGAGAGGTCAAGTAGTAGGAGTATGGAGTACTGGCTGTTGGTTTTAGCAGTTAGTAAATCGTTAGTGACATCAGTATAACATTTATTTTAGGGAGTTTTTAAAGACCAAGGTATAAGGTCCACCTATCAGATTGCCCCCCCCCCCCCTCTCATGGGCCATTTCTAACATTTTAGGGGGGGGAGATGTTTTGGACAGGTAACCCTCTCCACTTCATTGAGAGATGAATGCCTAAATAATGTGTATAACTTTGACCAGCCTCTCCTTACTTACACTATTGACAGCCCACTGGACAGGTAAGAAGTGTCATAATACAAAGATATAAATACACATTGTACACATTTTAGCACATTTGGACATTCTGCTATTGCCTATCAAGATAATAATAGTATACAAAAACTTTAAACAGTGCCATTTGAAAGTATACAGGCAGGCCCTTGCACTACATGCTTTGGGGAATTCATCCATAAAACTGACCACAAAAGAGATGGCTATAGTGTGTATGGGTTTGGCAAAGTCAGCAGATAGATGATTGAGAATAGATAGAGAATTGGTATCAGCTGACTTAGCAGTTGGGGGGAGGGAGGGTTTCAAATGATTTGGGGACCCAAAAAAAAGCCTCTGGAACTCTGCCTGAATTTAAAGCACAAATCACATTTTGACACATTTTAGGGGGTATTTAGGGTAAAGCACTACTATGGAGCTGATAAAATACATTGTTAAGTGACTACATGAGGTGAATATAGGGCCAGGAGACCATGCTGGGGAGGTAAGTGAAGGCAAATATGTATGAAGGACAAAAAAAAATTAAATAAAAATCCAGCATGCATGAGGACAAAGGGGACATTGACAGCATATTACAATCATGGTCATTAGGGAATGAGGGAAGAAATACAATATATTAACAAACATTATATACAATAAAATGTGATGTTAAAGGATAAAAATCTTACCTTAATATACTCTTTCTGCAGGACCTGCATGATGGCAGAACAGGTCTCTGGGATAATGATCCCCAGAGCCTGGGGGGAGATGCCTGTCTAGAACTTCAAGTCCTGCAGGCTTCTCCCTGTCGCCAAGTACCGCAGGGTAGCGACTAGCCTCTTCTCCGGAGTGATGGCTTGCCTCATGCAGGTATCCTGCCTGCTGATATAGGGGGTCAGCAAAGCCAACAAAAGGTGAAATACGGGGTCCGTCATCCGGAGAAAGTTCCTGAAATCATCAGGATTGTTCTCAATGATCTCACGGAGCAAAGGCATATGACAGAACTGGTCACGCTGAAGCAACCAATTCTTGGTCCATGAGCTCCTCCCCACCCTGTTCATGGACTGGACTTGTGTCAAGGTAAGGACCCCAATACCAAGCCCCCGCACAGCACGAAGTCTAAGAGGAGTACATATACGCAACATGGCTAGAAAACGGTTGGCTGCTCAGAACAAAGTAACAGAACGCACTGAAGAACAGCAAGGCCTGTGAAGAGCGACCTGAAAAACAGCAACGAGTGGACAAGATCACACAGAATAATCCAATACGAACTGACCGCACGCACTGAAGAGCAAATACAAACCCACAAGCACAAACTGAACAGCAGAAAATGATCTGAAAACCACGAGTCTGAAAAAGTGCGAATCGTCTCTCGTCTTAGCAAACGGAGCCCAAAGGGTGCCGCGCTTGATTCAGAACTGCCCTTTTCTAGTCTTGTCGTACGTGGTGTACGTCACTGCATTCTTGACGATCAGAAATTCCGACAACTTTGTGCGACCATGTGTATGCAAAACAAGTTTGAGCCAACATCCGTTGGAAAAAATCCATGGATTTTGTTGTCGGAATGTCCGATCAATGTCCGATCGTGTGTACGGGGCATTAGACTTACCAAGAACGTCATGAGTGTATGGGATGAGTTGCACAAACAAAATAAATGGGAATATAATTCACCACTAATGTCACTAAAAGAGAATAATTATTTCATGCCAGGGAAGAGTTCGATTGGGGGAAATTGGATTAAAAAAGAGAACTTGCAACTTCGACATATAATGCAAAAAGGGAAAATTTGTTCACTGCATGATATAAAAATGAAAAAAGACTGGGTAGTTATGAATGAATGGCGATATGTCCAGCTTAAACATTTCATAATGGCGTTGCCACAGCCACTGAGGGGGGGGGGGGATCTGACACCATTAGAGAGATTATGTGACACTGACATAGCATGGGGTGGTATTTCACAGATATATAAAATATTAGTAGAGGGAAGGGAGCTGGAAGTCCCGATGTACATAAAAAAATGGGAGAAAGAAACTGGTCAAAGGGGAGAGAATCAAGATATAGGAAAAATTTTGAAACTGGTACACGGATCCTCAGTTAATATTAAAATAACTGAAACAAACTTTAAGTGTTTAGCGAGGTGGTATAGGACACCAGATATAACAGCAAAATACCAAATGGGGCAAATAACAGAATGCTGGAGGGGATGCAAACAGAGGGGATCTTTGGCCCATATCTGGTGGAGTTGCCCGAAGATCAAAATATACTGGAGGGACATACTGAAGTACATCAGGAGGATTACCAGTGTTGAGTTACCCGAAGACCCTTGGGTCTGTTTATTCCATGGAGTAGAAACTCCAGTGAAGGAATACGGGAACTCGATCCTGATACATCTGCTGGATGCAGCTAAGAGCCTGATTCCAAAAAATGGAAGATGATAGATGGCCCAAAAATAAGCGAGTGGCTTGATAGAATAGATGAAGTCTATAGGCTGGAAAGTCTTAGATTTTCGGAGGAAAGAGGGAGAGAGGGGTTCCTTAAAAGATGGGAAAAATGGAAATTGTTCAAACTGACTAAAGAATATAGTGATGCAAAGGTCTTAGGGTCTAGGGGTAAGGGGAATAGGGGGTTGGGTGGGGTAGGAGAAAAAGGGAGGGTTTAACTTAGGGGAAGGTAGGGGAAGGGAGAGGAAGTTTTGTATTGTATTTATATTTTGTAATTTTACCCCCTGGTGTGATTCCAGGGGCAACAAAGATGTCTTCTTACCCTATATTTGATATGAAAATGTGTTAAATAAAGATTAAAAAAAAAAAAATCGAATCACACCTGGACACCACGATCGCCAGAACGAACCAAAACACTGATCGTATACAGGACCTTCAAGACCAGCTTGAGACGGCCATGTGTAAAGTAGTGACAAGTTACTAATATAGAAATGATATAGAAATAGTGATCCAAATTATGTGAAAATATATTAAAAGATGTCCAAATAATATAGCTGAAATCAATTATATGATTTACACAAATACAATGAATTATATATGAATAAATAATTGCGCTGATATTAACCTAATAATATTGCACCGTGTACCATCAAATAAATAGACACCATAAATAAGTAATTGATAAATAAATAAAGAAATTGTGATAAATAGTCCTCCAGTGAAATGAATATATAAACTGGATAAATAGATTCACACAAATATATCAACCACTAAGTGTGTAACAGAAAAAATCCTCTGTAGTGAAATAACGGGACCAGATAAGCAAGCCTAGATGGATGACAACGGATTCAATTATACCATTCCACTGCTGGTAGTTGTAGATGGAATTCCCAGCTTCCAGCGGACGCCCACGACATATAAGACAAAAAAGGGAAACAAAACCATTGCGCAGGAATCGTGTCAAAGTAATCCTAAATAAAATTAGGGTAACCTCACTCACATGTCCCCGTCAGTGTGATCGCATATGAAAAATGATCAGCTGCATTCAGCTAAGCGCTGGAGACTCCTCATCCACCACCAGTGCACACACACAAACACTGCTGGAAACACTGCTGGAAACGTCACAGGCTCCTCCTGCCGACGCGTTGCGTCACCAGACACTTGATTTTTTTCAAGGGAAAGATTTAACGTTGGGCCTATACTGCTTCTAGATTGAGGCCTGTATTTGCACAGGTTTAGAAGACTTTAGGCTGACAGTAGGGTTTGTCTTGTGTTGTGTCTTGCAGTGAAAATGGATATCTTGAAGGATCAGGACTTTATGCAAATCTTCATAGATATGTTCAGGGAGCTGCCTTGTCTGTGGGAGATAAACCACCCCGAATATAAGAACCAAACAAAGAGGAAGGCAGCACTGGGTAAGTTGATGCAATTTGTGAAGTCGGTGATCCCCACGGCAGACATCACCTATTTGAAGATCCTAATTGGTGGCCTGAGGAGCACTTATCTAAGGGAGCTCAGAAGGACATAAAATATCGGTGGCTATTTCCATCCAATCTTATAGTTTTCCTATAAGAACAATATAACAATTCCCTCAATATATTATGATTTGTCACATCTGACCAAAAATCTATATAATTTTTTTTTGTGTTTTTTTTTTCAAGCCTGATGTGATTTTTATATATTTTTTTGGTTTGCATTTGTTTCAAGGCTGGTCTTGTTGTTATTTTTTTTTTGTTGTTATTTAACATCCAGAATATTTTTGTGTGTGTTTTGTGTGTCAAGTTACCACAACACCATTATTATCTTGTATTATTTAATCTCAAGGAGATTGCTTGGTGTTGGTGTCTCTTGTTAATTTCACATTGTATTTTTGAAATGTACCTGAATCCTCACAAACAAACTGTCCTTTTTGAAGGAAAACACACATAGGCAATTATAATTGAAACACAAATTCCTTTATTAAGGGCTCAGAACCAAACAAAGCGGGAGGCAACACTGGAGAACCATCATAAATTGGCAAAGCCTTGGACCCCCAAGGCACACATCAATTATTTGACAGCAAAATTGGTGGCCTGAGGAGTCCATATCTAAGGGAGTGCAGTCTGGTCCAGAAGTCACAGAGATCCGGAAAGCAGCAGATGACATTTATGTCCCTAGGCTGTGGTACTACAAGAGCCTGCATATTTTGCCAGACCAGACTGAACCCAGGGTCATCACTCTCTGGTCTTCCTTCCACGCTTCCTTCCCGGCTGTGGCTCTGGTGTTGGAGATGTGGCAGGAGGAGGAGTAGGACCTGGAGGAGGAGGACCTGGAGGAGGAGGAGGAGGAGAACTATGGGTGAGGTGACAAATATGGGTTGCACATGTGAGTTGGCCCCTCAACCCCTTATTTAGAGCGCCCAAAATAAAAACTCACATAGGAGTCGTTGGCCCTCCTCCATCTGCATCATTTTGTATGCAGTTATGCCAGCAAAATCCTCCACACTGTGGGGGTGTTCTGAGGGCCTCAGTAGCCTTCCAAAATAGGCCTATTGCAGCCTCCTCCAGGTTACTCCTCTTCCTGCCACTTTGTCTTTGAAGGCGGAGGGTAGGGACCTGGGTATCAGGCAGCCTGCTTGGCCCGACCACCTCCTGGCTCAGACTTCCCTGTGTATGAAAAAGGGACATGGTTTTAGTTTTTGCATCATCAATCACAATCATAAATTAGTACCCCAAACTAACATCTATTTAACATCATTGATTGGACAACCAGAAATATTTAGAAGAATGCTATACCTGGCTCAAGCTGGGCTCCTCCACATGTTGCTGCCTGGAAGGCCCTGGTTGGGCGTCAGAAGCCTCAGCTGGGGGTGAAGGAAGCGTGGAAGAAAGAGTGGAGAGTGCTGGCCTGGGTTCAGTCTGACCTGCCAGAAAATGCAGCCTGTCGTAGTACCACAGTCTGGGGACATAAATGCCATCTGCAGCTCCTGATCTCTGGGAATCCTGGACCTTTTTGTGCTCCCTTAGATAAGTGCTCCTCAGGCCATCAATTAGGATCTTCAAATAGGTGATGTCTGCCGTGGGGATCACCGACTTCACAAATTGCATCAACTTATCCAGCGCTGCCTTCCTCTTTGTTTGGTTCTTATGTTCGGGTTGGTTTATCTGCCACAGACAAGGCAGTTCCCTGAACATATCTATGAAGATTGACATAAAGTCCTGATCCTTCAAGATATCCATTTTCACTGCAAGACACAACACAAGACAAACCCTACTGTCCGCCTAAAGTCTTCTAAACTTGTGCAAATACAGGCCTCAATCTAGAAGCAGTATAGGCCCAATGTTAAATCTTACCTTCGCTATCACGATCGGCGCCTCTGTTACTCCTTCCTCTGCTCACAAATCGTACGTACTATGCACGCCTGTTACGCTTTATAGACACTGCGCGTGAAACTCTGCTCGCCCCTGACGTTCTTTCTAGTCTATTCCCCGCCCCTTCTCGTTCGGCACAGTGGGGGAAGAGCACATGGCGGAGACACAGCAGGTGTCAGATAATTACACCAATGAGGAGGAGGAGGAGGAAAGCCCGGAGCCTGTAACGTCCCGATCCAGAAGGAGACGATTTAAGGCATCAAATATGTCCTTTGGGGAGATGTTGGAGATGGTCGACATCCTGAAGAAGGCCGACTATGACGGGAAGTATGGACCTTACCCCAACCCCAATGTCCAAAAGGCCAAGATCATGGCGAAAGTGGTCAAAAGTCTGCACCGGAATTTCGGGGTATGACGATCAAAAGATCGGCTCAGGAAGCGGTGAGTGCTACAAAAAATTAAATAGTTGTGCTGTGTTCCTATTCTTTATGTTTATTACGTTCGCGCTGCTCCATGTGCTTTTCTTTACTGTTGTACAGTTTAAAATGGCAACTTTCATGTTCATGGGCACATTATTCGTTCGTATGAAACATTGTTTGTTCAGCCTAGAACACACCATTGTTTTGGCCATATGCATTTTCAAACATTTTTTATGGCCTACTTGTCTGAAAATAATTTGGTTGTGTAGATGGGTTTGTAACTAGAATGAAATGCAAACTAGATTCTGTGTAAGGAGAGGACACTCCACAGCAGTTTTCACATCTGGAGCATTAGTGTGGGACACAAGAACACCCTTTTTATTAGGGGGCCCACACAGGTGCTCCAGTGTATACTATAGGGGTGTCTCCATCTGTGAAGCTTGTACTAAACAGGTAAGTATTCAAGCTTGACAAAGGACAATAAAATTTCAACATCTTGGAACTCTGCCAAAATAGACAATTGTACCCCACTTCCAAGCAATGTTTCATATTTATAGTTCTGCCATCCAATATCTGTGTGCTAAGTATACCTATTTGTTTTTGCATAGGGGATAAAAGACTCGGAGGTCACCCCTCATCAGAGGAGACCACAGACCCCCCACCTCTGGAAGAAGGGGAAATCCACCCAAGCCAAGCAGAGCAGGAGGAGGAAGACGTGGTGGAAATTGACACCACAACAGGTGAGTGTCTGCGACCACAGGCTCAGGTAAGAGATGGATGCCAGCATATTTATAATACATGGTATGTTTTTGTTTCTATCTTTTTAGGTGATCATGATGTTGTGGATCCAGATCATTTGACCTCTGAAAGTGCACAGATCCTGATCGGGGATATCATGGGGTGTAATAGGGACTTGGAAAACATCCTGAAAAACATCAATGAATGAAAATGAAGAACATCATTGATGTTTTAGGGAGAGTTTAAAACCCCTCCAAATCCCTTTGGTTTTTTGTGAGCTAAAAATTTTTACCATTTTTTTACATATTTGCGAAAAGCCAAATTTTGAAGATGCACACAGTGTGTCAACATGTGCTATCTGCCATCAAGGGAGATCAATGGACGTGTTTTGGGTGTGCAACCCCTTCCTCAATAATAAAGTAGCTGTAAGGAAGGGTTTGCACCCCCAAAACACGTCCCTTGATCCCCATGATGGCAGGTAGCACATATTGACATTCGGCAATTTGTGTGCATCTTCAAAATTTGGCTTTTCCTGGGGTGACTTCACCCCATCTGAATGCAATATCAAACACAGTTTGTAAATACTCATGTCTGATATTGCCTTCAAGTTCTACCAAATGTGAACTTTGTAAGTTCAAGATTTGTGTCTTTCTTGTTGGTTTTAAACATGCCTGTTTTATCTTAAATGGACATTTCTACTTTTTATAATGTGACCCCAAAAATTGTTATACAACAAACATGTTGGTTTGTTTTAAAAACCTTTTCTAAATGCACATGTGATCATGCAGGTATTAAAAAGATTGTTAATCAAGAATGTGTGGATTATTGTCTCAACGCTCCAACACTTTTGTTGTGCTCTAATTGGTGTTTTCTGTGACAATGGGGGTTATTTCCTAAGGGAAAATCCACTTTGCACTACAAGTGCAGTTTCAAGTGCACTTGTAGTGCAAAGTGTCTTTGCCTTTAGTAAATAACACCCAACAGTGCTTTGTAATGTTACACAATCACGCCATTTTCAGGACTCACCACATTTCTGTCAGTGTCAGCTAAAAGAAACACAAGCAGTAAATGTCACCAAAGATTTTAGTAGTTATTTTTTTTTTATTATTTGAAAAAGGTTTCAGACATTGTCTGGCATATTGATAGCCCCCCTACCCGCAAAGTATTCAAGGTATCTTAGACGGACATCATGGGCACAAGCCAGGACGGCCACTTTCAAGCGCCGTCAGGGTTGGTTCATTTGGAATTCCGGCCTCAGGCCCAACTGAGCCAGCATAGTTGGCAGAATGTTGCCGTAAAAAGTTGTGTAGAACACAGCACGCCAGGATGATATGATTCAGTTTGTACTCCGCCATGTGTATGGGTGTAAGAAATAGGCGGAACCGGCTGGCCATGATTCCAAACAGGTTTTCCACCACTCTTCTGGCTCTGGCCAGCCGGTAATTAAAAACCCTCTGGCCCGGGGTGACATGACCTATCACGAAACGCCACGTAGGGCGATCGACGCGCTGACGTCACCACGTGTCTTCCACTGATCGTTCAGCAGGAAGGGTTAGTCTGTGTGCTACGGCCGGCGCACCAGACGAACAAGCTTGCTATATTTGTAATCGATGTAAGTGTTCATTTTACTTTACTTTTTAATAAACCAAAGGATTTTTACACTATGGAAGCGCCTATGTTCTCTTTTACCATGTACATCTATGGTTGAGCCCATAATTCTATGAGAGAGCTGGGAACATCAGGAGCCCTCCAGAGGAAGTCTAGAAACAGCCATCACCTTTAAATTAGCCCAGCAGCTGTCTCGTTGGTCATACTCTGCAGGAGTTTTTACATATCAGTTTCCCCTGATCCTCTGTAGTGGGGTATCATGGGACTCCGGTAAGCAGTCACTCCTTCTTTATCGGTGGTGGATTTCTTCTTTTCAAGACCTATTGTGCACCAGTCACTTTATTAATGGGACTTTATATGTATGAGGATCAAACTCCTTGATTCTTTATATTATTATTAGATTTATATCAGTTGGTTCACATGTCACACTTTTATAGTACACATGAGTGAAGTGAGTCGGTTAGATTCAACACTGCACTCATCATATGTTTGTTCTTTATTAATTTGATTAACTTCAAATTCAATATCAATTAGTGCAAAATAAATAAGTACATAAAAATCCAGCATGCATGAGAACAAAGGGGACATTCACAGCATATTCCAATCATGGTAATTAGGGAATGAGGAAAGACATACAATATATTATGAAACATTAAATACAATAAAATGTGATATTAAAGGGTAAATCTTACCTTAATATTCTCCTTCTGCAGGACCTGGATAATGGCAGAACAAGTCTCTGGGATAATGATCCCCAGAGCCTGGGGGGAGATGCCTGTCGAGAACTTGAGGTCCTGCAGGCTTCTCCGCATCGCCATGTACCGCAGGGTGGCGACGAGCCTCTGCTCCGGAGTGATGGCTTGCCTCATGCAGGTATCCTGCCTGCTGATATAAGGGGTCAGCAAAGCCAACAAACGGTGAAATACGGGGTCCGTCATCCTGAGAAAGTTCCTGAAATCGTCAGGATTATTCTCATGGATTTCACGGAGCAAAGGCATATGACAGAACTGGTCACGCTGAAGCAACCAATTCTTGGTCCATGAACTCCTCCCTACCCTGTTCATGGACTGGACTTGTGTCAAGGTAAGGACCCCAACACCAAGCCCCCGGTCGGCTGCTCAGTACGAAGTAACAGAACGCACTGAAGAACAGCAAGACCTGTGAAGAGCGACCTGAAAAACAGTAACGAACGAACAGGAACACAATGACAAGAGTCACGCGTAACTCGCTGCATGCACTGAAGAGCAGATACAAACCCACAAGCACAAACTGAACTGCAGAAAACAATCTGAAAACCACGAGTCTGAAAAAGCACGAATCGTCTCTCACCAAACTTTTATTAACACGAGATTAGCAAAAGGAGCCCAAAGGGTACCGCGCTTGGTTCGGACCTGCCCTTTTCTAGTCTCATTGTATGTGGTGTACGTCACCACGTTCTTGGCAATCGGAAATTCTGACAACTTTGTGCGACCGTGTGTATGCAAAACAAGTTTAAGCCAACATACGTCGGAAAAAATCCATGGATTTTGTTGTCGGAATGTCCGATCAATGTCCGACCGTGTGCACGGGGCATAAGTGTGTAGCAATTCTTTTCTCACACAAATCCTTTGTTTCTTGTTATGCACCCAATCGAGGCCAAGAAAAATTCTTTGAACAAATGTTCCAGAAACTGGGACCCATGCTGGAAGGCACAATTGTGGTGGGAGGAGATACCAACATAGCCTTCGACTCGGGGCTTGACAAAAAGCACCCACCTGGTACTCAAACTACCCGCCCACCCAAACAAAGCTTTTGGATAGCTAGACTCATTCACCAACATAAATTAATTGACAATTGGAGAGAACTCAATTCTCAAACTCTGGATTATACCCATTTTTCACACCCACACCAATCCTTTTCCAGAATTGACCATATCTTTCTGTCTACCACACATATACCCCTAGCACACAAATCATTCATAAGAGATAATGTGTGGTCTGACCACTCTATGGTTTTTCTTCACATACAAGGAGCTCAGAGTCCTCATGGAAAGAATCACTGGAGGCTTAACAAATCAATACTTAGTGACCCGGTGAGATCAATTGAAATTGAAAAAGCCATCAATGACTACTTCTCCCTAAATGACAAGGAAGATATAAACCCTGAAACTCTGTGGGCGGCCCATAAAGCCACCATCAGAGGGAAACTTATGCAGATTTTTTCCCAAATCAAACAAGCAAATAAAGCAGACATAGATAAACTAGAAAAGAAGTTCTTAACTATTAGCAAGCAACATAAAAGAGATACTAAATCTATTCCGGCAGCCAAACTCGATGAGACCAGACTGGTTTAAACCTTGCTCTTACATCAAGAGCAGAGAAAAATTTACGATGGAGTGGGGCCTGATTTTACCAAATGAGAGATAAAGTGGATTCAATGCTAGCAGCTGGTCTAACTCCCAAACTTTGCTCTAATACCTTACCAAAAATATGTCTCCCAAATGGATCTGGGACACACAGCCCTCAGAAAATAATGAGCGCCTTCCATGATTTGAATAAAACTTTATACAGCGGAGGGGCACAGGAGGATCAGGCAGGTATTGACTCCTTTTTAGACTCTTTATCTATTCCCAAACAGGAAGATCGCCATATTGATAGATTGGAATCTCCAATAACGGCAGAAGAAGTGCTCTTGGTAATCAAAAACTTGAAACGGAGGTCAGCTCCAGGACCGGATGGGTTCTCCAACCCCTATTATAAAAAGTTTGCACCCATTCTGTCCCCATATCTAGCACGATTCTTTAACGCCCTAAGGAAGGGAACGACCCTGGAACGCTCACTCACGCGTTTATCACAGTGCTTCCAAAACCAGGGAAAGACCCGGGGGAGGTTAGCAACTACAGGCCCATATCATTAATTAATAATGACCTAAAGATCCTAACCAAATTGTTAGCGGACCGGGTCTCCTCCTTCATAAGCTTATACATACATAAAGATAAGGTGGGGTTCATCCCGGGTAAGCAAGGCCCTGATAAAATTAGACGGGCAATTGACATTATCTCACTGTTGAGATTGGGCTGGGATGGGGGGCAATCTCAAGTATTGGGGGTTTGGCCGACACTTCACTAACATTCTAAGAGCACTATATTTGATTCCCGAAGTGCGAGTATGTCTTCAGGGATACTAATCAGAGCCATTTACAATCTCTAAAGGCACACAACAGGGTTGCCCCCTATCCCCCCTGATTTTCACAATAGCAATTGAAACTTTAGCCATAGCGATCAGGACTTACCCAGATATTTGTGGCGTACAATGTGACCCACAATCACACAAATGCGCTCTTTTTGCAGACGATCTCCTCCTCTTCATCACCTCACCACTAATCTCTCTACCAAATGTCTGCCGCCTACTGAACGATTTGGAAAAAATTTCGGGATTACATGTCAATATGTCAAAGTTGCAGGCCCTTAACATAAATCTACCAGATTCCTTAGTTTCCCAGCTAAAAAGCCACTTTGTCTTTACATGGCATGATTCTCACATTCTCTACCTAGGGGTGCATTTAATGTCTAGGATAGAGCAACTATATGCAACCAATTATTCGCCAATATTTCGCAAATTGGAATTGGATTTGCGTGAATGGTCTCGACTACCTATATCATGGCTAGGGAGGGTTCACGCTATAAAGATGACACTACTTCCACGTATTCTCTATTTCTTTCGGTGCCTACCCATACCTATTAAAATTGACCATTTGAAACGCTTTCAGGCGAAAATTATAGCCTTTGTTTGGGGATCAAAGGGACACAGGCTAGCTAAGGGGGTCCTCTTTAGAGCCTGAAACAATGGAGGGATGGGATTACCTAACCTACACAGGTATTACCAAACAGCACAATTAGCCCAAATATCAGTGATCTACTCCAGGATTGCAAAACCTGATTGGGTGCATATGGAAAGGGAAGCAGTACCACAATTCACACTAGATTTCTTACTGTGGAGTCACCCTAGTAAACGACCAGCAATTCTCGCCTCAACATTATCTCATTCAATGTCAGTATGGGACAAACTCAAAATTAAACCAGAGTTAATATCCCCATTTAAGCCACTAGCCCACTTATTCCACAATCCCCAATTCCCCCCAGGCATGAACATTAGAGCCTTTCAATGGTGGCTGAACAAGGAGCTATACAGAATAGGCCATTATTTTAACTCATCGGGTCCACTCACCCTCAATTACTGTATCAATATCCTTGAAATGCCCCCAACTGAAACTTACAGACACCAACAAATCTCTCACTTCCTACACTCCATTTGGGAATCCAAACCACCTAGCATAACGCCATATGAACATTAATGTGTCCAGCTTACCGAGCAGAGGGGGGGATCTCGGTGATATATACGAGTCACTATCTGTAGAGCACTCTAAAACGACCTGTATGTTGGCCTGGGAAAGTGAGCTCAAACAGGAATGGGAGCTGCACGAATGGCACAGAGTGATCACATGGTCGAATCGAGGTATACTCAACGTATGTCTGATGGAGGCAGACCTAAAAGTTCTAACTAGATGGTACTTGGTTCCCGCTAGACTGGCAAAATTATATCCTTCACCTTTCCCCCTATGTTTCAGAGGATGCAATCACACAGGCACCATGATCCATGTTTGGTGGGAATGTCCAAAACTAAGAGGGTTCTGGAATAGGATCTTTGCAATCATCAGAAAGACGACGGATTTGTCTGTCCCTATGTCCCTATGTCCCCCACATAGCACTGCTGAACTTTCCAATAGAAAAGACCATAAGTGCTGACCAATTGATAAACAGACGAAAATTCTTGACAATAAATATTGCAGCTAGACTGATGGATTTGAACAATAATTGCTCACAAGACTCACATACTCCCGGTTGCAATCAGGCATATCAGACAGTCTCCGCGATTGCCGCTTACAGCGTGCGTTCCACGCTGTAAGCGGCGATCGCGGAGACTGTCTGATATGCCTGATTGCAACCGGGAATATGTGAGTAGTGGCTTGTAGCTTGTAGCGCTAGTGATTTGCCAACATCCACAATACTTCACTATATGCTTTTTTCCTCTGTTTTGGGTGGTCAACTGTAAACTTATGGCTTATTTGATCTGAGCATCGGCCATCTCTTCCACTCTGCCAGAGATATACCTTGCAAATTACCATTGAGAAAGGCTGTCAGCCTAGGAGGAGGAGCTGCTGTATCATTGCAGGGCTGTCCTGCCTGTGACTTTTGTGATAAGTCTTGTTGTTGCCATCCACTTTGGGACTATTGCTAGTAGTAATATCTCTGTCTTGTGAGCAATTATTGTTCAAATCCATCAGTCTAGCTGCAATATATATATTGTCAAGAATTTTCGTCTGTTTATCAATTGGTCAGCACTTATGGTCTTTTTTATTTTTCACATTATATGCGTTATGCACATATGTTTATTTATCAATAGTTGTTTGTGTATCCACCTATTATGCTTCACAATTTGCATCCAAGAGTTGTATGTGTAATTCTAGACTGCATGTGATATGTAGTCCATCATATATCTATCACTCTGTTTACATTTATCATCAGCACTTAGCACTTTTAGTCACGTTTATCAGCGCTGTATCTGTTTGTTTTTAAATTTTCAAAGTATTATTACTTTTTTACAGCAGCGATAAGTTTTTGGTTTATTTGTCGCTAGCGCTGTTTTCTTCACTTTTATCTTTCCAATAGAAAAAGTCTCTAAAAGTAAAAGGAGCCTCGTTCACTTTATCCTCCTAGGAGCTAAAATTACCATACCGAAAGCATGGAAGCTGTCCACGGTTTCAAGTGACCAAGCCAAACGAAAAATATCTTGGATCATAGCTCAGGAAAAAAATATTAGTATCCTACAAGATACTGTTCAAAAATTTGAGGCCATTTGGGAACCTTGGGCAGATTACATGCACATACCCTTGACATCTTCGTAGGAATTGAATAAAACAATCTTGGTAGAACATCCCAGGAAAGACGTCTCATTCCTCCTTCTATACATCTTCTTTCTTTTCTATCCCCCATCTTTTTCCTTTCTCTCTCTTTATTTTTATTAAAAATACCACCTTTGCTGAAATATTACCTGGTTAGGTGGGTAGCAGGCTTTAGAAGGTAACATCCCCGCTAGTTTAAATAGCTGTCAGGCTAGAGCATATAACAGGTAACAGTTCAGGTGTTCTGATTATTCAAAGAGTTCAAAGAACAAGAGCACATACCATGAGCAGGTCTGAGTAGAGCAGGTCAGCTGGGACTTGTAGTTCACCGCTGTAGATGTAGGCAGATGTTTGCTGGACCTTGTAGTTCACCGCTGCAGATGAGGATAGATGGTGTCTGGTGTTTGTAGTTCACCGCTGCAGGTGAGGATAGATGTCTGGTGCTTGTAGTTCACCGCTGCAGATGAAGGTGCTAGTAAAAACGTAGTCTTGGCAAGCTGGGTCATACACAGGAAGATCAGAGTCCAAACGGTACCGAATCAGAAGCAAGCAAACAGAGTCAAACGAGCCGGGTCATACACGAAATACACAGAGCAGATATCAACTGGATCAAACACAAGGTAAACTCTAACACGAGCAATGATTGAATGCTGATGCAAGTTATTTAAAGGTGAACTGGCCAATCATTGTTGTTTCCCAGGTAAAGGCTGTGTCAGCTGAGTTGTGCTGGGTCCTAAAGGGATTCTAGTACTGACAGTACCCCCCCTTTCTTGAGGGGTTGCTCCTGCACCCCTAGGCTTACTTGGATAACGAAGATGAAACTTCTTCTTAAGTCGGTCAGCATGAAGATCACGAGCTGGGACCCAAGATCGATCCTCTGGGCCGAAACCTTTCCAATGAACTAGATATTGTAAGGAATTGCGCACTCGTCTGGAATCAAGAATAAATGCCACTTCATATTCCTGACTGTCCAACACATCCACAGGTTCTGGTTCATTTACTTGGAGGCTGGAATGAACAGGCTTCAACAATGAAACATGAAAGACATTTGGAATGCGCATGGATGGGGGGAGTTTTAATCTATAGGATACAGGGTCTATAGGGTCTATAGGGTCAGATCTATAGGATCTCCGAAATTTCATAGGGCCCAATGAATTTTGGGCCAAGTTTTTTAGATGGAACATGCAGGGACAGATTCCTAGATGATAGCCACACTTTGTCACCAACTTTATATCCTGGTGCCTTTGAGCGCCTCTTGTCTGCCATTTTCTTAAAAGCCAGCACAGAGCGAGAAATAGCATGATTAACATCGGACCAGATTTTGGAGAAATTTTCAATTGTGGTGTTGGCATCTGGCACATCAGAGGGTGGAAGATCAAAGGAGCACACACGAGGATGCAACCCGTAAACACAGAAGAAAGGAGAGGTCCCTGTAGATGTGCTGGCACAATTGTTAAAGGCAAACTCTGCCCATGGCAGGACGTTGACCCACTCCACCTCATCATTGGCCATCAGACAACATACCATCTTCTCTAGAGTCTGATTAGTCCTTTCTGTTTGGCCGTTTGTCTCAGGATGATATGCTGAAGAATATGATAACTTAATCCCCAGCTGAGAGCAAAGGGCCTTCCAAAACTGGGCTATAAACTGAGAGCCACGGTCTGAGACAATGTTGATTGGTGCCCCATGGAGCCTGAAAACATGTTTAATGAATAAAGATGCCAGTTCTTTAGCAGATGGAAGTTTCGGAAGCGGAACAAAGTGGGCCATTTTACTGAACCTGTCTACCACCACCCAGATCGTGGAACATCCCTGGGACGGAGGCAAGTCAGTGATAAAGTCCATAGATAAATGGGTCCAGGGACAGGTAGGTATTGGTAGAGGACGTAGGAGACCGGGCGGCTTAGAGGTACTGCTCTTGCTTCTGGCACAAACTTCACAGGCCTGGACGAAGGCTAACACATCCTGCCTAATCGATGGCCACCAGAGGTTGCGAGAGATAATCTCAAAAGTTTGTCTAAACCCTGGATGTGCTGCCGGTTTTGATGCATGTACCTGCTGCAATACCTGCAAACGAAGAGCCAGGGGCACAAAAAGCATACCGGAGGGAGTGGAGGGAGGGGCTTCAGCCTGTGCAGGTAACAAGGCCTCAGAGATGTCAGTCTGGGTGAAAGCCAAAATCCTAACCTCAGAGATAATGGGTTGTGGAGGAAGCGGAGGAGGAGACTCTGAAAGAAAGCTGCGAGACAAGGCCTTAATGTTTCTTGGTCCTGGTAAATATGAAATTGTAAAGTCAAATCTGGAGAAGAACAATGACCACCTGGCTTGACGTGAGTTCAGTCTTTTAGCAGAACGGATGTATTCAAGGTTTTTGTGGTCAGTCAGAACTATGAATGGATAGCGAGCTCCCTCCAGCCAATGTCTCCATTCCTCCAAAGCGAGCTTTATGGCTAGAAGTTCTCTGTTGCCTATATCATAATTGCGCTCTGCTGGGGAATATTTCCGAGACAAGAAGGCACAGGGGTGGATGGCAGCATTTACAGGATCCTTTTGTGACAAAAGCGCCCCCACCCCTACTTCAGATGCATCTACCTCCACAATAAAAGGTAGCTCAGGAACAGGATGGCATAGGATTGGTGCAGAGGTAAAGGCTTTCTTTAACTGAGTGAAGGCTGCCTGAGCTTCAGTAGTCCATTTAAAGGTAGTCGGAGTCTTCCTGGTGAGAGAGGTGATGGGATGTGCAATGGTGGCAAAGTTCTTAATGAATTTTCGATAGAAATTTGCAAAGCCCAGGAAGCGCTGAACTGCCTTCAGGTCTGAAGGTGGTGCCCAGTCTAAAATGGCTTGAATCTTGGCTGGATCCATGGTGAGGCCTGTGTCAGAAATTAGATAGCCTTGGAAAGGTACTTGTTTAACATGGAATGAACATTTCTCAGGCTTTACAAAAAGGAAGTGAGTCTTTAATCGGGCCAATACTGAGCAGACATGTTTCTGATGTGTTTCAAGATTGGGAGAATATATCAAAATGTCGTCTAAATATACAAGCATGAAGCGACCCAACATGTCACAGAAAATGTCATTCATAAAGTTCTGAAAGACAGCTGGTGCATTTCTGAGACCAAAAGGCATGACAAGACATTCATAATGACCATCCTTGGTGTTAAAGGCTGTCTTCCACTCGTCGCCTGCACGTATGCGCACCAGATTATAAGCTCCCCTTAAGTCCAGTTTGGAGAAGATTTTGGCTCCCTGGATTTGAGAGAACAATTCTGTGATGAGAGGAAGAGGATACCGATTGGGAACAGTTATTTTATTTAGACCTCTGTAATCAACACAAAGTCTCAGTGCCCCATCCTTCATTGGGACAAAGAAGCATCCTGCTCCTGCGGGAGAAGTGGAGGGACGGATGAAACCCTTAGCTAGGTTTTCCTGGATGTATTCTTGCAAGGCAAGATTCTCTGGCTCAGACAGTGGAAAGACTCTCCCTCGAGGAGGTGTAGTGTCAGGCAAGAGGTCAATGGGACAATCATAACTGCGATGAGGTGGTAAAGTGTCAGCAATCCCTTTAGAAAACACATTGCAAAAGTCCTTATAACAAAGTGGAATCTGTTCCATACCCACTTGACAGGTAGCCAGTCGAACAGGGTGCTGGATGCAGTTCTTTTTACACTGATTGGACCAAGCCAGAATATTTCCTGTTCGCCAGTCAATTACAGGATTGTGCTTCTGAAGCCAAGGAAGGCCTAGGATCAAAGGAGTGGATGGAGAGTCAATGACAAGACATGAAATCTTCTCCCAATGCAAAGCCCCCAATTGTAACTGGAAAAGGTTGGTGGCTTGGAGCACTAGATCTTGTGAGAGAGGACGATTATCCACGGAAATCAGGTGGACTGGGCAATCTAGAGCATGAGTTTCCAGGGACAAAGAGGTAATCAGAGTCTTATCAATAAAATTCTCAGCGGCTCCAGAATCTACCAAGGCCAGCAGTTCATGAGCCCCTGTCCCAAAGTGAATGACAGCGGGTAAAAGAATACGATTGTCCCCTGGGGAGATGAGAGCAGACCTAAGGTAACCTCCCCGCAATTACCTAGGTCCTGGAGTTTCCCGGACGTGTAGGGCACGAACGGAGCATATGACCCTTGAGGCCACAATACAAGCAGAGACCCATGTTACGCCGGCGCGTGTGTTCCTGGGCAGATAACCGGGTGGAGCCTAACTGCATAGGCTCTTCCTCAGGTTTGGCACTGGAGGTGGAATAGTCAGGTGGCAAGGGAGGTATATAGTTTGCCACAGCTGTAGTTTGTTCTCGTCTCCTCTCTCGCTGGCGGCGGTCAATTCTAATGGCTAGACTCATAGCCTCCTCCAGTGAGGCTGGGTAGGAGAAGTTGACCAGAGCATCCTTAATTGCATCTGAAAGGCCCATTCTAAACTGGCTGCGGAGTGCTGCATCATTCCAGCCAGATTCCGGGGCCCACCTGCGAAACTCTGAGCAATACATTTCAGCTGTGGTAGTTCCTTGCTTTAAGTTACGCAGGGTTGATTCTGCAGTAGCAGCACGATCTGGATCATCATAAAGCAACCCTAGGGCTTCAAAGAAGGCATCTACTGTTAGCAAGGCTGGATGGTTTGGTTCCAGGTTAAAGGCCCAAGCCTGGGGGTCACCCTGTAGTAGAGAGATAATGATTTGAACCCTCTGAGTTTCAGGGCCAGACGAGGATGGCCTTAACTTGAAATATAATTTGCAGCTGTTTTTAAAGTTGCAAAACCCTTTACGGTCACCAGAAAACCGGTCAGGCAAAGGAATATTTGGTTCAGATGGAGTTTTTGTAGCAGTGGTAATAGAAGGAGATTGCACCTTGGTGAGTTCTGTGGCCATTTCCTGAACTTGATGGGATAAGCGGCAAAGTTCCTGTGCAAACAACTGAGCCTGCTCAGGATCCATGGTAGGTTTCCTTTATTATGTATGGCTCGTGTTAATGTCAGGCTAGAGCATATAACAGGTAACAGTTCAGGTGTTCTGATTATTCAAAGAGTTCAAAGAACAAGAGCACATACCATGAGCAGGTCTGTGTAGAGCAGGTCAACTGGGACTTGTAGTTCACCGCTGTAGATGTAGGCAGATGTTTGCTGGACCTTGTAGTTCACCGCTGCAGATGAGGATAGATGGTGTCTGGTGTTTGTAGTTCACCGCTGCAGGTGAGAATAGATGTCTGGTGCTTGTAGTTCACTGCTGCAGATGAAGGTGCTAGTAAAAACATAGTCTAGGCAAGCTGGGTCATACACAGGAAGATCAGAGTCCAAACGGTACCGAATCAGAAGCAAGCAAACAGAGTCAAACGAGCCGGGTCATACACAGAGCAGATATCAACTGGATCAAACACAAGGTAAACTCTAACACGAGCAATGATTGAATGCTGATGCAAGTTATTTAAAGGTGAGCTGGCCAATCATTGTTGTTTCCCAGGTAAAGGCTGTGTCAGCTGAGTTGTGCTGGGTCCTAAAGGGATCCTAGTACTGACAATAGCATTTGATCTGTGGGTTGGATGTGCCGCTCCCCTTTCCATGATACAGCTTGTACCCATTTGGAATGTCTGGAGAGGGGCGGCTCTTCCCCCCTTATGTTTGATTGATGTACCTGCGCCCACTAACCACTAACCACAGTTGTTTCTAAATATATGTATTTGAAATTCGTTCTTTTATACGTTGCATTACTATGGATTTATTATTCCATGTAAAAGAAGGTATCAATGACTCTGTATTTTCTCTGAAAAACTTTAATAAAAAACAATTAAAACTAAAAAAGTGTTGAAACAGGAACAAAGACTTCACGTTATTTGAAAAAGCCACCATTGTAGGTACAACAGGCAGATGTACTCTTTGGGTGAGCTAATATGAAAGTTGGATTTTGATGTTTGAAGATGGTAGGTCCAAGGAGATTGGCAAAGAAATATCAACAGGCAAACACTACAGCACACTAAAGTACACAATTCAAGGAACAAGGCAAAAAGCTACAAGAAAATTATTCTTCAAAGAAAGAAGACAAGGACAATATTCTTCCAAGAAAAAGCAACAAACGAAAGAAAAAGCAACAAACGAAAGAAAAGGCAACAAACAACAGACAAAGTTAAAGGACATTATTCATCTCTTGTTTTTTTAAGTGCACACAGGACTATCATACTAAACAAGGGGTGAGTGTGTTTGTTTATATAAAAGGGTAACATGGGATGGTTAACATCTCAAGGCTCAGAAGTTTGTCCCTGTATTATCAGGAATACATGCAGTAGTAAGGTAATTAATTAATGCCAGAGTGTAAAGAAGTTCTTTAATAAGGAAACTAAGTTTAATGCTGCATGTAAATGTTTATGGATATTTAAGCTCTGAACAACAGAATATGTGTGTTATTACACGTTGTAACGAGCCCTATGCTCGCTCAGTTCCACTCTCCCGACACCCCTCTGCTGCTATAGAATCAGACTGCAGATCACAACATCTGATTGTTCGGTCATCCGATGCTCCGGGACTAGAACTACAGCTCTGTGCCATTCTAGTCCAGTTGTGATAGCTCAGAACAAACACCAGGCAGGCTGTATGTAAGTTCAACCAGGAATATCCTTTATTGCAAAATACAGGCTTTTATTCACTAAAAGTGGAGGTGCAGACCTCCTGCTCATATTACTCTAACAATACAGCTGTAACCTAATTAACCTAATTAACATGAGCGAATTAACTAATCCCTTTAGACAGCCTAGATGACTCAGACATGACCTTTAGGCCAGACTGGCCGTCTTGTAGTTCAGAAAATCCAATCAACATTATCACAATCAACATAGACTCTTCTTCACACAATAGCAGGGTTAATTAACACAAACAACAATGGGGATCTAATGACTCTTAGATCCCATACTAGAGACTTACAATTTTACAATACACATTTTAGCAGACAACAGACAGACAGGTGTTGGAATTTACATCAGCATCTCCTAACAGTATCTGTCCCAGCATTATGAATCAGTCACTATTCCAATATTCATGACAATACTCCCCCCCGGAAACAGTCCAACAGCCACAGTGGGACCCCGAACGGGTCAACTCGAGGATGTTGGAAAAGTAGTCTTAAGGTTTCAGGTCCATCTGCCGGGATAACCCATCCGCATTCCCGTTTTGAGGCCCTGGCCGATATTGTATGGTGAAATTGTACGGTTGCAAAGCCAGGCTCCACCTTAGTAATCGGCCATTCTCTCCCGCCACCCGGTTAAGCCATATCAAAGGATTGTGGTCCGTCATGACAGTAAAAGAGCGTCCATACACATAGGGCTGCAGTTTCTTTAAAGTCCAGACTAAGGTCAAACACTCTTTTTCCACGGCAGCATATCCAACTTCACAGGGTAACAACTTGCGGCTGAGATACGCCACCGGGTGCTCTTTCCCGTCATCGCCAACTTGACTTAGTACAGCTCCCAGTCCGAACATGGAGGCAGGCATCTGTATGAATGACAAAGCGTTTGTTAGGATCGGGTGCCGCCAGTATGGGAGCTTGCGTTAGGGCGGTTTTTAACTGATGAAATGCTGTCTCGCACTCCGGGGACCACAGGACCTGTCTAGGGAGGGTCTTTTTGGTCAGGTCCGTCAGGGGTTTGGCTATGTCACTATAGTGGGGTACAAACTTCCTGTAGTACCCTGCTGTCCCTAAAAATGCAAGTACCTGGGTCTTGGTTCTGGGAACTGGCCAGTTTAGGACGGCCTCGATTTTTGCAGGTTCTTGCCTCTGCTTCCCACACCCCACTCTATGTCCCAGATATTGCACCTCAGACATCCCGATATTACATTTGTCTGGCTTCAGGGTCAGGTTAGCGGCTCAGATCCTATCTAGCACTATTCCCAGGTGTCTAAGATGTTCCTCCCATGTCTGGCTATAGATTGCGATGTCATCAAGATATGCGCATGCAAAATCTTGCAGACCGTCGAGGAGTTCATCTATCATCCGCTGGAAGGTAGCCGGAGCATTCTTCATCCCGAATGGCATTACCCGAAGCTGGTAAAGGCCGAACGGGGTGATGAAGGCCGACTTTGGAATTGCTTCCGCTTCCAAGGGAATCTGCCAGCAGCCCACACATAAGTCAATAGTCGTCAGGTAATGTCCCTGAGCTATTTTGTCCAGCAATTCCTCCACTCGGGGCATAGGGTAGGCATCTGTCACAGTACAGTCATTCAGTCGCCTATAGCCACACAAAATCGGGTCGTGCCATCCTGTTTTGGGACTAATACTACAGGGGAAGCCCAGGGGCTTGCCGATGGTTCGATCACCCCTAATTCGAGCATCTCCCTAATCTCCACTCTCATCCCTTCTTGCACTGCTCTGGGAATCCTATAGGCTGGTTGTCTCAGGGGCTTCTGCCCGGGGGTCTCTACCTTGTGCACAGCTATATGAGTGTACCCAGGGAGTGTCGAGAACATCTCCTGCCGGTCCTGGAGTAATTCTCTGGCCTGTTCTCATTCTTGGGATCCTAATCTATCTCCTAGCCATATATCCTCCACACCCCTGGAACAGTTACTGATTTCGGGGAAGCTCCAGCATCGGTAGATATTCAGAGTCCCCAGTGGCAGGAGTGTATATGGCAGCTACGGCCTCAGTCCTCTCATGATAGGCCTTCATCATATTAATGTGGAACATCCTCTTAATTTTTGTGTCTGCACAGCTGGCAACCAGGTAGGTGGTATCGCACAGCTGTTTTACCAATTGATAGGGGCCCTGCCAGGAGGCCTGTAATTTCTTTTGCTTCAGGGGTTTTAGTACCAGGACTTTCTGTCCGATATAAAAGGTGCGATTCCGCGCAGACCGATCATACCAAACCTTCTGCTGACTCTGGGCCGATTGCATATTCTCATGGACTAGATCGGTAAGTTCCCGCAGGCGCTCCCTGAGTTCCAAGACATAACTAAGGATGGGGAGGCCTTCTGGATCCTTTACCCCCTCCCACTGGGCCCTCACTAAGTCTAAGGGCCCCCTAACCCTTCGCCCATACAACAGCTCAAATGGGGAAAACCCTGTGGACTCTTGGGGTACCTCTCTATAGGTGAACAGTAGATGGGGAAGATATTTCTCCCAATCCTTCCTACTCTCCATGAAGGCCCGAAGCAGCTGCTTCAGGGTCCCGTTAAATCTCCCACACAGCCCATTAGTCTGAGGGTAGTAGGGAGCGCTCTGGAGGGGTTTAATCCCACAGAGATTCCAGAGCTGCTGCGTCAGCTCGGCTGTGAACTGGGTACCCTGATCGGACAATATCTCCTGGGGAAACCCTACCCTAGTGAATACCCGCAGTAAGGCATCTGCTACTGTATCAGCCTGGATATTGGGTAAGGGATGGGCCTCCGGGTACCGGGTGGCGTAATCCACCATCGTAAGAATTTACTTCTTCCCAGTGGCACTGGGGTGGGCCAGTGGGCCTATAATATCAACCGCAATGCGGCTAAAGGGTTCTCTAATGATCGGCAGGCGTTGCAGCGAGGCTTTTGGGTGATCCCCTGTCTTCTCTACTTTCTGACAAGTCTCACAGGCCTGGCAGTATTCTCGCACCTCAGCATGTAACCTGGGCCAGAAGAACGCATTAGACAACCGACTCCGGGTCTTAGCTATCCCTAAATGTCCGGCCAAGGGGATGTCGTGAACCGGCCGCAATAGCTCCCGTCTGTATTTCTGGGGTACAACTAGCTGTTTGTGGAGACCCTGTCGCTTACCGGTACCCATTCCCTCCCACTCTATTCGGTCTTCCCCCAACCCCCCTGGATCCTTGCCCGCCCTGTCCCAATAACCAGCTAATGTTGGGTCATTCTGAGTCTCTTGCCTAATGTCGGAGGGAGAATTCCAGGACACAGGGTTGTCAAGTCGGGGTAATGTAGGAGGATTTGGTCTTACCTGGGTCCCCATAAGAGTGGAGTTGCCTTGAAGTTGGCTCTGATGTCGGGTGGTCACGGCCATGGTG
Source organism: Lithobates clamitans (assembly GCA_037952925.1). Classification (NCBI taxonomy): domain Eukaryota; kingdom Metazoa; phylum Chordata; class Amphibia; order Anura; family Ranidae; genus Lithobates; species Lithobates clamitans. Next base: position 4,504,349 of record JBBGZY010000434.1, on the reverse strand, counting down.
GCCTCTGGGGCATATGAGGAAGTCAAATGCCCCAAATCGTTCCCCAAAAGTACTTCCGCGGTTAACTCACGTAATAATCCCACCCGCACTTGTCGCTCCCCTGAGCCCCAATCCAAGAGGACTTGGGCGGTGGATAATCATGTGAGGCTGGATGAGGGTAATCGTAGCCCCGGAATCGCAGAGTCCCTGGGCCGGCTGCCCATTAACCCATACTGCCTGACGATGGTGCTGCCGATTATCTCCGACAGCAGCTTGGACGGGATCAGCCTCAAAAAGTTTGCCAACTTCTTCGTGAACATCTCGATGGTTGGGCTCGTTCTGGAAGCAATGAGCCACTGGTCTGGATGGATGAGCAGTCTCTCGGTACCTCATGTATCGGGTAGGACAATATCGCTGCAGATGACCGGTTTGGTTACAGGTATAGCACTTAGGTCCGTTAGGAGGGTTGGGTCGGGTTGGGGGTCTAGAGGCAGACCACTGAGGTACTGAAGTTGGGTTAGAGGCTGGTAAACTGGGCCGAGATAGTGGATAGCGCTTGCTTTCGCCTGACCTTCGAGAGTCCAGATATTCATCAGCCAAAGTAGCCGCTTGCTGTACAGTCTGTGGTCGCTTATCTCGCACCCAATCCCATACTACCGGAGGGGTGTGGTTAAAGAACTGTTTTAAGAGTACTAGCTGGGTGATGTCCTCTATGGTATGAGCGTGGCTTCCCTGGAACCAGCCCTTAAGGTTCTGCTGCAGACAATGTGCCCACTCCACGTATGTTATGTGGGCTTGTTTCCGGGATTCTCGAAACTTATTCGGATCCACCCCCCATGGATCCCACTGATACACAGAAAAAACTAATAATCAGATCTAAATCTGACTTTTACCCAGTGGCATCCAGGGGCAAAGATCTTGATGTATTTCAGAGGTTGGTGGAGGGGGAATTAACTCGCTTGGCTCACAGTTGCCATAGAAAACCCATTAAAGATAATTTGACACAAAATGAGAGATTAGCCTTAAAAACACTAACAGCAGACACTAGCATAGTTATCAGGAATGCAGAAAAAGGGGGGTTGTGGTTGTCTTGGACACTGACATGTACATACAAGAAGCTTTACGTCAGTTATCTGACACACAGACCTACCAATTACTTTCATCCAATCCCACACTCCCCTTCAAACACAAACTTTCTGCCCTTTTAGACAGAGCGGTATCAATGGGTATTTTTTCACATTCAGACAAAGAGAAGCTTATTCCTGAACATCCAATCATGCCTATATTCCACCATTTACCCAAGGTCCACAAAGGTCTTCAGCCCTTAACAGGCCGGCCCATTGTAGCAGGCATCGGTTCACTTAACGAACGCCTGGGCGAATGGGTGGACTCCCAGTTACAGCCCTTGGCCACCAGCCTGCCTGGCTACCTGAGAGACACCAAGCAGTTGCTTAGTAAATTACACCATTTACGATGGGAGAGTGGATATAGGTGGATCAGTTGTGATGTCACCAGTCTCTATTCTAGCATCCCACACAATCTGGGCATACAGGCAGTTGCTTGGGCTCTCAAAGAATCAGGCAGATTTTCTCTCATTTTACAAGATTTTATTTTACAGGCATTAGATTATTTACTCACACACAATTTCTTCATGTTTGATGGGGGCTATTATCTCCAGAGATGCGGGGCCTCTATGGGCGCCAAATTTTCGCCCTCCCTCGCCAACATCTTCATGGGTTGGTGGGAGAGGTCTCGCATCTTTGGAAGTGATAGCCCCCGCAGACTAGATACGTTTTTTTATTGCCGTTTCATTGATGACCTCCTGTTTATTACATCAGATGCAGATGCTGATCTAGGAACCTGGCTTTCATATTTCAACAACAATGATCTTAACTTGAACTTCACAGGCACCTTACAACCTCACAGCATCGAATTCTTGGACGTTAAGCTCACTGGCACAGGCAACTCCATCCATACCACCTTATATAGGAAACCCACTGCTGGGAATGCCCTTCTTAGAGCAGATTCAGCACATCCCAAACATACCATACGAGGTGTTCCGTATGGACAATTTTTAAGGCTCAAACGCTTGTGTAGCACCCCTGAAAGTTTTCACAGAGAGGCACATAGTATGGCCCAGCGTTTTAGAAACCGGGGGTATGGTACAGCTCTAGTTAATAGAGCACTTGACAGAGCCAATACCATCCCTAGACATACATTATTACAAGATAAACTCCACATTAGCCCCCCTTCCATTAACATCCCAGTATTTTCTACACCATACAGTGCAGAATTTAACCAAATTAGGAGAATTGTCACCAAATACCTTCCCATCTTATACAACGATGCTGCATTTAACAATATACTGTCCAAAGGGATTAAAGTGGTCTCCCACAGGGCTCCCACCCTGGGGAATTCACTTTCACCCAGCCTAGTAGTATCTGAACAAAGTAAGGCCAACTGGTTAAATTTTAAGGGTAACTACAAATGTGGCAAAAAAGGATGTAATTACTGTAGTCACATAAAAAAGGGCAAGCAGGTTCAATCTTGTACAAATGGCAAAGTTTTTAATATCGCCTCATTCATAAACTGCAACACCCAGTTTATAATATATGTGATTACTTGTGATATTTGCCAGATTCAGTATGTCGGGCGGACAACACGCCGCCTCAGGGACCGTCTATATGACCATTTATACGATATTGAAAAGGACAGATTAACTAACGTGGCAAAACATTGGATTTTTGTACACCAGAAAGACGTAACAAGTCTCCATATCCAAGGTATAGAGAAAATTGTCACCCCCACTAGAGGAGGAGACAGGTTTCAACTGCTTTGCAAACGCGAAGTTTATTGGATATTCTCTTTAAATACGAGAATTCCCTTGGGCCTTAACTTTGAATGGGATGTTTCCTATTTTTATGAGTAACTTTCCTATACTGCTTGAACATGGTCATAACACTTACACTATCATGAGTCCTTATAAAGAACATTTTATGTTCATTTTTTACATTTTCACGTTTTGTCAGCCATTTTCTATTTCCTCTTGTTTTGTGTTCCGGTCAGATGGTGCCAAAATAGGAGTTTTTTCCATCTACTGACCATTGGGGCCCATGTACAAACATACCCAATCTTATACATGAATATATAATATTTACCACCTTGATTGGTATATATGCCCGACAAGTTCCCCTACTCTGCATACTCAGTATAGTAACTATGGCAGAGCAGGAATTCCCAGGGAACCATGGCCAATAATAGATGTTTGCAAAAGGTTACATTAACAATAGCAATATACAATATCTTTTATTGTTTCGCGATATCCATCATGTTCGGGTGTTTTATATACCTGACTAAAGTACAAGCTAATTTTACCTGAGGATGCATATCGCAACAATATTGAGATAAATAGTTTTATTCTATTTCGTTCTCCACACATTTTTGTGTTATTATACCTACCTTTTTCCTCGTTTTCTTTTGATAATTATTCATGATTTGTATCATGAGGTTTCACAATTTTATTTCATTATTATTACTTTTATTCTAGCTCATTCTTCACCACATAGATATATATGGAAATTCTCATTGTCCTATACATCTTTCTAGTTGTGTAGGAAACACCTGATATATATATTAGGCTTTTTACGCAATATGTTTTCACACTTTTTTATTTTATTTTATTTTATTTATTTTATTCATTTTCATTCATTTACATTTTGTACACCTTGTTGTCCATATATATATTTTTTTGGACACCTTGGGATCATAATTCAGATATATTAAGCCTATTTATATGTACATAAGCTGACATACATTGTATCGTTTGTGTTCAGTGCTCATTTTGCGAGTGTAATGTTGCAATATGAATATGTAGTTGTTTCTCTTTAGAATGCAGCATTATAACATTTCTTCTCATCGTCTTTATAGATTGGATTCACGCCGATCATTATATGCCTGTTTTCATCTGTTTCACTTGCCGGTGTCAATATATGTAACATTGTATTAGTGGACCCATAAGATGTATTATTCTAATATGTTTTGTTTGGAGGTCTTGGCATTTGCTGACACACATATACTGAGACATGTCTTTACATGAGCCACCCGAGATGGATCACAAACTAATATATTTCTAACTTAATTGTTTGTCCGGATAATTTTTACGATCTCAGTCTGGTAACATTCTCGTCCAGCCTGTAGTATCTTACTTGTTTTTCATTTGTCCTTTTTTGTGACCCCTTAAACTCGGGTGACTGGCCGAGACCACCCCCAACTTTATTACCATCTTTATAATTCCATCTAGACATTTAGTGTGACATAGATTAGCGGCGCTCTATTACCTTGAACACCGCTGCTTCATTCCTGAAATTCTACACACACCCTGCTCGCAGCCAGGCTCATCATTTAGAATCACTACGCTACAAGTCAGTCTACTGGGACCCTGCATATATCACTGCCATTTGACCAGATCAGGGCAACCCTGATCAGCATGATTTTATGTCTTCGTATCCCAGCCTATAGTACCTTACTTGTTTTTTATTTGTCCTTTTTTGTGATCCCTTAAACTTGGGTGACTGGCCGAGACCTCTACCAACTTTATTACCATCATTATAATTCCATCTAGACATTTAGTGTGACACAGATTAGCGGCGTTCTATTACTTTGAACACCGCTGCTTCATTCCTGAAATTCCACACACACCCTGCTCTCGGCCAGGCTCATCATTTAGAATCACTACGTTACAAGTCAGTCTACTGGGACCCTGCATATATCACTGCCATTTAACCAGATCAGGGCAACCCTTATCAGCGTGATTTTATGTCTTTGAATCCCACAGTTTATTTCTAATATTATAGGGCCCTATATGTACCTTGTTATCAACTGCGGGCATATCACGCATTATTTCAGGTCACATTGCTCTATATTTCACCTGTATTAGTCCGGCTTATTTTAGAGAGCTTCATCTACTTCACCGGCATATTATAGAGAGTTTCATCATATATATATATTTTGTTCACATATAGTTTTATTACATTCATTCTTCACATTTACTTTGCACGTTGTTTGAATATTTTTATCAACATATTTTCTCTTTTTTTAATGAGAAATATATTTTTTACACATTTTTTCCTTTCACCTAATAGTAATTCTTTTTTTGATACTCATCACCTTTTATACATACACGTTATAGAAGTATATTCATTACTATATACACGTTCATTGATAGGATTCACCATATATATATATACACACATATAAATTTTTTGCCTACACATGTACATATACACATCTTTTTTCACATTCTTTGTCATCTATTTACATGTCACGGTTTTGAAAACATTTCTCAATCAGTCAACACACCAAATAGCCAGCAGATGCCGAGACCTCATTAAGTCGGCTTCCAGCTGAGACTCAATGACCACCTAATTGGGCAATCATGTGATACCCCATTGAGCTATATAAGAGTTTGTCTTTTTAATATTTGTTAGCTATGAGTAAGCACTCAGTCCTGAGTGTGAAACGCGTCAGCCTACCTGTACTTTCTGCATGACAGTCTTGTTATTTTGATGATCCCATTTTTTCAATAAAGTGAAGTTTTTTGACTACATCCGGTGTGCGGCATCCAAATCTTCTCCTCCATTCAAACACAGGGTTGTCAAATCGGGGTAATGTAGGAGGATTTGGTCTTACCTGGGTCCCCATAAGAGTGGAGTTGCCTTGAAGTTGGCTCTGATGTCGGGTGGTCACGGCCATGGTGGCCTCTGGGGCATATGAGGAAGTCAAATGCCCCAAATCGTTCCCCAAAAGTACTTCCGCGGTTAACTCACGTAATAATCCCACCCGCACTTGTCGCTCCCCTGAGCCCCAATCCAAGAGGACTTGGGCGGTGGATAAACGTAGCACCTTGCCCCCTGCTACCCTGACTGCAACAGTCTGGATGGTCCGGGCCGACTTGGGAATCATGTAAGGCTGGATGAGGGTAATCGTAGCCCCGAAATCGCAGAGTCCCTGGGCCGGCTGCCCATTAACCCATACTGCCTGACGATGGTGCTGCCGATTATCTCCGACAGCAGCTTGGACGGGATCAGCCTCAAAAAGTTTGCCAACTTCTTCCTGAACATCTCGATGGTTGGGCTCGTTCTGGAAGCAATGAGCCACTGGTCTGGATGGATGAGCAGTCTCTCGGTACCTCATGTATCGGGTAGGACAATATCGCTGCAGATGACCGGATTGGTTACAGGTATAGCACTTAGGTCCGTTAGGAGGGTTGGGTCGGGTTGGGGGTCTAGAGGCAGACCACTGAGGTACTGAAGTTGGGTTAGAGGCTGGTAAACTGGGCCGAGATAGTGGATAGTGCTTGCTTTCGCCTGACCTTCGAGAGTCCAGATATTCATCAGCCAAAGTAGCCGCTTGCTGTACAGTCTGTGGTCGCTTATCTCGCACCCAATCCCATACTACCGGAGGGGTGTGGTTAAAGAACTGTTTTAAGAGTACTAGCTGGGTGATGTCCTCTATGGTATGAGCGTGGCTTCCCTGGAACCAGCCCTTAAGGTTCCGCTGCAGACGATGTGCCCACTCCACGTATGTTATGTGGGCTTGTTTCCGGGATTCTCGAAACTTACTCCGACTGGCTTCGGGTGTAATGGCAAATCGGGCTAGCAGAGCTTCTTTTACCCGGTCATAATCTTTAGCGTCCTCGTCCTCCAGGGCCCGATACATATCGGCTGCTCTGCCAGTCAAATTACTCGCCAGTAAAGCAACCCAATCTTGGGACAGTACATTATGTATCTGGCATAGTCTCTCAAAGTCCTGCAGGAATGCTTCAATTTCCTCCTCTCCTTCCTTAAATAGTTTGAACGCCCGAAAGGGTAACTTTCAGAAAGGCGCTGTATCTTTAGGTGTTGTCTTCGATTGCTGTATTTCCGCCATTCTCCGCTCATGTTGAAGCTCCAGTTCTCTCTCTTGTCGCTCATCCTGCAGCTGGATGTCTCTAATGGCATTCTGTATGGCGGTCTCTGATAGGTTAGCACCATATAATGCCAACCGCTCTCAAACTCGTTGCTGAAACAAGTCTTCAACTGACCGGGGTCCCGCATCACCATCCCTCTGATCCATCTTGGCTAGCTCACTGATCAGGGTGGCCTTGTTCTTTGTCCCACCGGTCCCTAAACGGCTCTCAAGTAAGTCTTTCAGCGTGACTCTCCTGCAGGCTGCATAGCTGGACATTCACTGTGGTGGTTTGGAGTGTCCCAGTAACTGGAGAGCAAATCCCACGGCTGCCAACCAATGTAACGAGCCCCTTGCTCACTCAGTTCCACTCTCCCGACACTCCTCTGCTGCTATAGAATCAGACTGCAGATCACAACATCTGATTGTTCGGTCATCCGATGCTCCGGGACTAGAACTACAGCTCTGTGCCATTCTAGTCCAGTTGTGATAGCTCAGAACAAACACCAGGCAGGCTGTATGCAAGTTCAACCAGGAATATCCTTTATTGCAAAATACAGGCTTTTATACACTAAAAGTGGAGGTGCAGAGCTCCTGCTCATATTACTCTAACAATACAGCTGTAACCTAATTAACCTAATTAACATGAGCGAATTAACTAATCCCTTTAGACAGCCTAGATGACTCAGACATGACCTTTAGGCCAGACTGGCCGTCTTGTAGTTCAGAAAATCCAATCAACATTATCACAATCAACATAGATCAACATAGACATCTTCTTCACACAATAGCAGAGTTATAAAGAAAGAGGGGGGTTGGGGTATTGGATACCCCTGGGATTTTAATGGTGCTTTTCAAAATTTCAATAGATCAATATAGAAAAATAAATAATAAATCAAAAGGAGAAAAGAAACACAGTGTATGCAAAATGCCAAACTGACTGAAAGTAATCTTTTGATTCAAAATCTTTAATAGTTTACGAATAGTACAAAACATCAGCTAAAAACAAGTACAATTTTGAACAATCACGGTCAATCAATGAAATATATAAAATTAGAAACCACTTTGCGATACCAATCTCAACATGTTTCGCTCAACACATGAGCTTCATCAGGAGTTTTTTGGTACAGATGTGGCATACTATAGGTGAAAAGGAAAAAGGAAAAAACAAAATACAAATCAGATGCTTACAAAACATTTAAAGATGTAGTTTCAAAACAAAAAATCATTAAGTAGTACTGAAAAATCCAAATGATATATATAAATTTGCATACAGACAATGAATGTGTATGGGTGAAACTCTCACGTTTCTACCGATCTATGATAATGACAATCTACAACATAATGAACAAGTGATTATAATTACTAATAATTAATAATCATCAATAATTATTAATATGATGTATGCTTTAGTTTCCAAGCCCACAAAAGCAAGATACACCAATGTGGGCAAGGAGAAGACATAAAAACATGAAAACATGAAGAGTGGGATTTGCTTACCAAGCCCGAATAGGTTTGAAGATGAGTAGTAGACAACATAGATTGTAAATGTATATAAAGTTCCGTGGCTCAAATACCAATTAATTGCATGCGTCTCACCCGTCTAGGACCTCCCAAAACCGTTTTTTGGTCCACAGAGGGGCCCAAGTGTAGAGTAACTGAAAATAAATATTAAAAGGGAATAATGAATTGCTTCTAATTAAGCTACTGCGATGGAAAACGGGGCAGTTACCAAAGGAAGTGAGAAGTTTGAAAATTACCTTATAGGTTGAATCAAAGAGTGAATGTTCAGGGCTAAAATAGCCGTATAAACAAAATCATGAAGGAGAGCAAAGCTCCAGTTTCACCACAAGGTGGCACTCCAAGTTGACAACCCCTTAGGAGTCAGACCAAAGAATCCATGTATACACTGCCCCAATAAACTACAAGAAACAATGTAATAAAACAATCAATTACTCTAAGGAACTTCTTGTTGGCAGTATCATTGATTCGGTCATCCGTGAGAGATGACCCTTCCCTAATGAAACGCTTCGCTTACCTGAGAGGTGGGGTGGATGTGTATGGAAGGGGAGAGCGGCACATACCTCCCCTTGCAGCCTCAGAGCCACTGTCAGGAGATAGCGGCTAATGAGCCGTACTATATAGATCCCTCCATCACGATGGCGTCTGACGTCACCACCGGGACGCGGACGTATCGTGAGGCCCTCCCCTAGATTCCATGTGGCCAATGGACAGCAAGAGGGCGAAGCCGGATAACATCCAGGTTCCGCCCCTCCTAGTCGTACATACGTGCTTTAAGCACTCATAGTTCCGACAGTGTAGGTGGGCGCATGCGCAGACCGGGAGCGAACGTCGTTCGAGCCCCATTATCGCGCAGGCGCACAGCAACCAGGACATAGAGGAAAAAGTACTGAACGGCAACAGCCTTATGTGTTAGACATTACCTGTCAAGGACAGAGCAGGAATAGGGTCAATCATTGGATAACATATCAGCCATATTGACTGAGGGAAAGGGAATGGGAAAGAAAGTATATGCACATGGAGAGAGACATTTAAAAATAATAAATGCTTCAAAACTCCTGAGCAGTTTCCCAAACCTGTCTGATATTATGTTCAAAAGATTTACCATATACGAATAACAATTGCCATAACTTAACAGATTAAATTAAAAAAAGGGTATAAGATGAATTAAAATAAATAAACTATATTTGAATAGATAGTTAACCTCCTGGTCTCAATGATGCTTTGAGTTTCAAACCATTCCTTTAATCCATCAGATATACCTGCCCTTGCTTATTTAATTTTCAATTTTTTTTTTTTTTTTTTCAGTTTATTCTACTTTATCTATACTTGTCATGATTTCATGATACACAATTCTAGTACACATTTGTTGTATATATTAAGGTAATTTGTGTTTATTTTATGTGGTTATTTCCGGGTTGTTTTCATATATAGTGGGGTCTCCTTTCCAAGCCAATATAAATTTAAATTCATTATTCCCTTTAAAATAAATTCATCTTTTTGGCAAAATTAAATGATTGCTGTCTCCCCGCCAATGGAGGTCCTCTCTCTGCCCCTTTCTTGATTTGGTCCGCACGGACGCCACGGGCAGTTAGGGTTTGGAGTGAGTAATCAATCACCCTCCCCTGGGGGCCCTAGAGGTACAAAACTCCCTTTTAGGTGCATGTGTCCGGTGGCCAAATTAGCAAGTTATTCCTAGTTAGTTTATCTATTCAAATATAGTTTATTTATTTTAATTCATCTTATACCCTTTTTTTAATTTAATCTGTTAAGTTATGGCAATTGTTATTCGTATATGGTAAATCTTTTGAACATAATATCAGGCAGGTTTGGGAAACTGCTCAGGAGTTTTGAAGCATTTATTATTTTTAAATGTCTCTCTCCATGTGCATATACTTTCTTTCCCATTCCCTTTCCCTCAGTCAATATGGCTGATATGTTATCCAATGATTGACCCTATTCCTGCTCTGTCCTTGACAGGTAATGTCTAACACATAAGGCTGTTGCCGTTCAGTACTTTTTCCTCTATGTCCTGGTTGCTGTGCGCCTGCGCGATAATGGGGCTCGAACGACGTTCGCTCCCGGTCTGCGCATGCGCCCACCTACACTGTCGGAACTATGAGTGCTTAAAGCACGTATGTACGACTAGGAGGGGCGGAACCTGGATGTTATCCGGCTTCGCCCTCTTGCTGTCCATTGGCCACATGGAATCTAGGGGAGGGCCTCACGATACGTCCGCGTCCCGGTGGTGACGTCAGACGCCATCGTGATGGAGGGATCTATATAGTACGGCTCATTAGCCGCTATCTCCTGACAGTGGCTCTGAGGCTGCAAGGGGAGGTATGTGCCGCTCTCCCCTTCCGTACACATCCACCCCACCTCTCAGGTAAGCGAAGCGTTTCATTAGGGAAGGGTCATCTCTCACGGATGACCGAATCAATGATACTGCCAACAAGAAGTTCCTTAGAGTAATTGATTGTTTTATTACATTGTTTCTTGTAGTTTATTGGGGCAGTGTATACATGGATTCTTTGGTCTGACTCCTAAGGGGTTGTCAACTTGGAGTGCCACCTTGTGGTGAAACTGGAGCTTTGCTCTCCTTCATGATTTTGTTTATACGGCTATTTTAGCCCTGAACATTCACTCTTTGATTCAACCTATAAGGTAATTTTCAAACTTCTCACTTCCTTTGATAACTGCCCCGTTTTCCATCGCAGTAGCTTAATTAGAAGCAATTCATTATTCCCTTTTAATATTTAATTTTCAGTTACTCTACACTTGGGCCCCTCTGTGGACCAAAAAACGGTTTTGGGAGGTCCTAGACGGGTGAGACGCATGCAATTAATTGGTATTTGAGCCACGGAACTTTATATACATTTACAATCTATGTTGTCTACTACTCATCTTCAAACCTATTCGGGCTTGGTAAGCAAATCCCACTCTTCATGTTTTCATGTTTTTATGTCTTCTCCTTGCCCACATTGGTGTATCTTGCTTTTGTGGGCTTGGAAACTAAAGCATACATCATATTAATAATTATTGATGATTATTAATTATTAGTAATTATAATCACTTGTTCATTATGTTGTAGATTGTCATTATCATAGATCGGTAGAAACGTGAGAGTTTCACCCATACACATTCATTGTCTGTATGCAAATTTATATATATCATTTGGATTTTTCAGTACTACTTAATGATTTTTTGTTTTGAAACTACATCTTTAAATGTTTTGTAAGCATCTGATTTGTATTTTGTTTTTTCCTTTTTCCTTTTCACCTATAGTATGCCACATCTGTACCAAAAAACTCCTGATGAAGCTCATGTGTTGAGCGAAACTTGTTGAGATTGGTATCGCAAAGTGGTTTCTAATTTTATATATTTCATTGATTGACCGTGATTGTTCAAAATTGTACTTGTTTTTAGCTGATGTTTTGTACTATTCGTAAACTATTAAAGATTTTGAATCAAAAGATTACTTTCAGTCAGTTTGGCATTTTGCATACACTGTGTTTCTTTTCTCCTTTTGATTTATTATTTATTTTTCTATATTGATCTATTGAAATTTTGAAAAGCACCATTAAAATCCCAGGGGTATCCAATACCCCAACCCCCCTCTTTCTTTACAATTTATTTAATAGGGATGCGGTGCTAAGGGTTAACTGTCTCTGCCCTCTAACAATATTAATAGCAGAGTTAATTAACACATACAACAATGGGGATTTAATGACTCCTAGATCCCATACTAGAGACTTATTTACAATACACATTTTAGCAGACAACAGACAGACAGGTGTTGGAATTTACATCAGCATCTCCTAACAGTATCTGTCCCAGCATTATGAATCAGTCACTATTCCAATATTCATGACACACGTGATCATTCTTAAACACATACAAAGGGGGCAGAACAAAGTTTTCAGAGAAAAATCATTGATTAAGATTGTGGAAAGAACTATATGAAATTGAGATAATGGAAAACAACATGGTGTTTAGTGTTTTATAAAAATCCTACAGATTTGGTTGCAGGAAATAATAAGTAAAGGATTGAGCATTTTTTACAAAAAATTCCAAACTTGGATTTGGTTATTAAATTAAAAGTAGTAGATTAAAATATGAAAGTTTTGTTCAATCTAAAAAAATTGTAAAAATAACTAATTGTTAAAAGTCTTTGTAAATGAGTATTTCTGGTAAAAGTATGGACTTTGGTTGGGGGAAGAGTTTTCTCGGGGAAATGGCCAATCTCAGTTCATGGGCAGGACCCAATCTGTGAGTTTCACGAGATTGTCCTCTAAACAATTTTTTCATCATTACTATAATCAGGAAAGTCATATAACGTAGTGTACATGATTTTTGGCAGATGTACAAACAAAATATGTTTAAAAAGTGGTAAAAAGGTTAAACATTATAAAAAACGAATTGTACAGTGAAGGGTATACAAAGCATGGTAGCTAAGACTGACAGTAACAGATCATTCTCTGAAGAGTGTGTGACATGTGAGGAGTGTATTACCAACAGAGAAATGCAGATCAAGTTACACAGACTGGTCAGACATGCCATGACAGTTTTCACTTCTGTGGATCAGAGTCTTCCAGATACCTGGAAGAGGGTTCATGGATGAAAAAAATATATATTTAAAAAAAAGGTATTATTATTTACTAAAGTAATTGTTTTTAAAAATAAGATTTTTTGGGCCTTAATAATTTTTCTTGAGAGTTCATTGAGATTTTTGCAGACAAAGTATCTAGTAAATTTTAATGAATTATATAGGCTTACTGTAGGGCAAATATTTTTTAATAACAAAATATAACTTATATACAATCATTTGAAGATCTAAAGAAAGCCCTTATTATTTAGTATTTTTTTTTATTAATATAGAGATCTCTCTCAGCCATTTTACATTCAAGTGTATGTGGATGATGAGACAATTTCATTGGCATTTCTAAAAAATGTGTTAGGAGTGCATTGTCCAATGCTACAGATCTGAGACATTGTGGGTTCTGCACCATTTGTTTTGAAAACATCTTATGATACACTAAAGGTGTTATTACAAGGAAAACAGGAGGTGTCAATACAGACAGCTTTGTCTAGTGGCAATTGGATGTTAAAAAGATCAGTTGTAGTGGGATATAAAAACATGGTGACTAAATTGATGCAGTGTGAGGGATAGAGCCACAGTTTTGTAAATTAATGAAAATGTCACTTATTCTACTTTTAGTGGACAATTATTGGGAAAGAATTTCTTGTGCTTCTATAGATGGATCCAAATATTGGCACAATGGAATGACAATATCAACTTTCTATATGTGTCCGCATTGAAAGTTGATCTTAAGACTGCCATGTGTTTAGCAGTCAGAGTGACAAGCATGTGCGGCTCATTTAATAATACTGTATGAGAGAAATGTTTGGTTCTGAGCAAAAATCTACATGATCAAGTTTCTTTCAGAAAGAGAATATTTAGGAAAGCCCAACCTAAGTGTTCTTTTACAAAATTAAAGCAATTGTCAGTGTAAAGAAAAAATACAATCTGGTAAAATTATTCTTTTACCAGATTTAATTTAGTCACAGGATAAAGAGGGGGACTATGAAATGTTGTCTTAGTTAGAATCAGTATAGACTGATAATGGAGATAAAATTTATTGTAAAAATAATTGATTCCAACAATAATGGATAGAGTTATTTTTAAATGAAAATATATTTCCTGACGCATCATGGCAGCACATACAATGGGTTGTGACTCCGCCTCCACAACCTGATAGGACTGGTTAGCTATAAGTTTTGAAGAGGAGCCCACCGCTGCATTCTCCTTTTTTTCCTCACCTAGATGGTTGGACCGGTAAAAGCTGAAAAACCCCCTACCGCTTCGCCCCAGCTAGGTTCAAGCCTCTCCTAGTTGGAAGCCCTGGCTGTACAGTCTCTAAAAGAGCTTTATGCAAGGGAACCCCACTCTGGTGGTCTCAGGGGTTAAAAAAAAAAACACAAACAATCCACCTTTGCCTTACAAACCTTAAAGAGGTTTTTTTGGTGTCATCTGCAGCGGCCTCCAGGTACTGTCTTTCCTTCTCTCTCTTCCCTCTCCTGACATGCTGTATTCCCTTATACACATCTGTGTAATTTTGGCCCCAGGCGTGCTGGGCGCTGTAGTCCCACAGCATCGTCTTACTTTGCATAGCACCGGCTCCAGGGCGTATAGGATCTGACATAGGCGGCGTTAGGGCGTGCCAGATTCCAAGATGGCGCCGGACGCCGCAAATGGCCACTGCGCATGCGCGGCCGTGACATCAGAGCCACCGCGACGGCGGTATATTTAAAAACAGAGGAATTCTGTCATTTTGCCTCTGTGAGCCCCAGAACCTCACCACAGTGCTGCCTTGTGCTTTTGTTTTTGATCCCTGACACTGGTAAGTCTGTAACTCTCTCCTCTCTGCTAAAACTCTGCATTTCTTTTCTCTTGGCACCTCCTGTTTTTAAAAAAAACAAACAAAAAAACATACAAACTTTTTTCCTTTCAGATACACTCTATCTCCTTTTATGGAGGCCGCTGCTCCAGCAGACTATTCACGGGCTACAAGGTAAGGGGGGACAGACATTAGGTAAGTAGTGAAGAGGAGTAAAAGAGAGCCTTGCCACTAACTTCTATATTATTTTGATAGCTCTAGCAGATCATCAAGATCAACGCACTCCAAACGCAGGGACCGATCACCTTCAAAACATTCTCAGTCCAGACGAAGTCGGTCAAGAACCTCATCCCACCACCATAGACATGAGACTTCATCCCGTCAAGCTCGCGATGACCATCACACCCATCCTGCGGCAAATGCCTGCTGGGTTTGCGGAGCAGTAGCACTACCTGCTAAGCTAGTCTGTCAAGTCTGTTTGGATGAAGCAACCCGTGAAAAAGAAGCGGATGCAAGGGAAGTATCCAACATAATAAAAGAATCTGTGAAAGAGTCTATCATGCAAGTGGCAGCCCACAAATCCATCAGACAGGCTTCAGTGGCCTCAACCTCTTATACGCCGCAAGATCTCTCCCCGTCAGCCTCCCATACTCTTCAGGAAGACTCCCCAGAAGAGGAAGAGATTCTAATGCCCACTGCGTTTGATTTTGCGCTTATAGATCCCTTCGCAAAATCTGTAAAAGAGGCAATCGGTTGGGAAGAAAAGAAAGAGGCGCCACGCAAGTTAAGAAAGTATTTTCCTAACCTGAAAAAAGACCCTGAAACCTTTCCTTTTATTGAAGAGCTAGAGGAGCTAATAAAGGATGAGTGGCAGAAACCAGATAAAAAAACCAGTCTGAACAACAGGATAGCAAAACTCTACCCATTAAGGGAACCAATGGTGAACCCTCTAATTAAAGCTCCTGTAGTAGATTCCTCACTAATGCGTCTGGCGTGACATGTAACTCTCCCGATCGAGGATGCTGTTACCTTTAGGGATGTAATGGATCGAAAAATAGACCTCGATCTTAAAAAAGCCTATTCAGCAGCAGGAGGAGCATGCAGACCAGCGATCACTCTGGCAGCGGTCGGCAGAGCGATTACCTTTTGGGCAGCCAACATTGAGAAATTGTTGCTAGAGGCAGTGGATCAGGAAAAAATCATATCAGCTATGCAAGAACTTAGCCTAGCAGGAGACTTCGTGGCTGAAGCGGCCGTGGATATCATAAGATCTTCAGCAAAGGCGATGTTGGCTTCAGTAATGTCAAGGAGAGCACTCTGGTTAAAGCCATGGGTCGCAGATGCGACTTCTAAGTCGACCTGGTGTAGGATTCCCTACGACGGCACCAACTTATTCGGCCCTAAACTAGATACAGCGATTTCAAAAGTTACTGGAGGGAAGTCTGGCCTCATCCCTTCCGATAGAAGACCCAAACAAAGAAATCCACCGTTTAGACGCCAGTTGCCAGAGAGATACCGAGAGGCAAGATCTTACAAACCAGGAAGGGAATTCAAGCGAAACTGGCGAAATCCCCAGTTGTTCTTTGTGAGGGTGCAAAAACCTAAAGTCCCCAATTCAGGAGAGCAGCAGAAGTCATTTTGACGGCATGCACGCCCAGCCCACGATAGTAGGAGCGAGGTTGAGGCGATTTACTCGGACTTGGGAAAATCAAATAAGAGATGCCTGGACGATTTCCACCATCCAGGAGGGTCACAGATGGTCATTCAAAAACAAACCTCCAAAAGACCACTTCAGACTGACCAGAACACCATCTTCTCTACCAAAACGAAAGATCCTGACCAGTTATATTCAAGAACTGTCGCAGAAACAAGCAATCATAGAGGTTCCTCAGGAACAGAGAGGTTTAGGATTCTACTCTCCGCTTTTTCTAGTAGCAAAAAAGACGGGAGATTTGAGGCCAGTGCTAAACTTGAAAGACCTAAACGAAACAATTTCAGTCGAATCCTTCAAAATGGAGGGCCTCCAGTCCATATTACTAGCAATAGGAACAAGGGACTGGATGCTCTCGGTCGATTTGTCCGACGCCTATCTACATATTCCGGTGCACCAAACCTTTCAGAAATACCTACGCTTTGCAATAGGTCATCAGCATTTCCAGTTCCAAAGCCTTCCATTTGGCATATCGACGGTTCCCAGAACCTTTACAAAAGTCTTACTCCCGATCATAGCTCTCCTAAGAGAACATCATCCTCCTGGCCGACAGCCAACAAGTTGCCCTCCAGCATCGAGCAGTTCTAATTTCTACACTTCAAAAGTTCGGCTGGATAATAAATTGGGGGAAGAGCAGTCTGGTTCCAACGCAAAGAATGGTCTTCTTAGGCGCAGAATTGGACACCAACTCCAATACGGTCGGGTTGCCTCAAGAGAAGATAGGCCCATTGATTCACAAAATGAAGAACCTTCTGGCGGCAGAACATCTTCCTGCCAGAATGTGTCTGAGCATCCTGGGCTCCATGTCCTCAACCTTCCTAATGATCCAGTGGTCCCAGTGGAACTCAAGGGTCTTTCAAAATGCATTTCTGTCTCAATGGAACGGGTTCTCAATGAAACAGAGAATAATCATCAGCCAGGCAGTAAAAAGATCAGCATGGTGGTGGACACGGGTCAGCAACCTAACACGCTGTAGTCCCATAGTTCCTCCACTACCAGAAGTAGTCACGACGGATGCCAGTCTTCAGGGATGGGGAGCACACTACCAACATCACAGAGCACAGGGACGTTGGTCTTTCCGTCCACAGGGCATAGTCTCAAATGTCCTGGAACTCAGAGCTGTCTGGCAGGCTATTCTAGCATTCGGACCATGCCTAGAAGGGAAAAGTGTTCTCTTACGTATAGACAATACGGTAGCGGTAAATTACATCCACAAACAAGGAGGTACCAGGAGCAGAACGCTCATGGAGGAAGTGCTTCCCATACTCGAGTGGGCTCAGATCTACCTGACGGATTTGAAGGCGATTTATGTTCCGGGTATGCAAAATCAACTAGCGGACGACCTGAGCAGGAGGTTTGTATCGAACAACGAGTGGTCTCTCAGTTCCCAAGCCTTTGCTCTCATCACCCACAAATGGGGGATTCCCGACATAGATCTAGCGGCAACCCCACAGAACAACAAGTGTATTCGATTCTTAGCGAGGAACAATTATCCGACAGCAGCAGGGATCGATTGCCTTCACCACCCATGGGAATTCCACCTGGGATACATTTTTCCTCTGATTCCCCTAATAGCCAGATTTCTGGCCAGGCTGAGGAACTCGACATCCACGGTCATAGCAGTACTGCCCTTCTGGTCAAGGAGACCTTGGTTCGCGACTATGTTACAGCTGAACACAGAGGAGCCGCTACTGCTCCCGTTGAGCCCAGAGTTACTCTCTCAGGGTCGATTCCTGCACCCGGCACCAGAACGCTTACACCTAACGGCATGGTGGTTGAAAGGGATAGGCTGCTGGATAAGGGATGCTCACTCAGAGTAGTGGCCACACTGCAACAGGCCAGGAAAAGATCAACAAATGGCACGTACAGCAGGATCTGGGAGAGATTTACCGCATTTGCCCAGCAACATTCTTGGGATCCGTTATCTCCTTCAGTCTATAATATCTTGGAATTCTTGCAGCTAGGCTTGGAAAAGGGCCTGGGTGCGAGCACTCTTAAAGTACAAGTCTCGGCACTGTCCGCAATGATGGGAACTAGATGGGCGTTAGACCCGCTCATAGTTCAGTTCTTGAAGGCATGCATGAAGATAAGGCCGCCCAGAAAACCAGTCTTTCCAACCTGGAATTTGTCCACCATGTTAGAGGCTCTATCAAAAAAAACATTTCTTCCCCTGGAATCAGTATCCTTATGGGATCTGACGCTCAAATTATCATTTCTGATCGCAATAACGTCTGCCAAAAGAGTCTCGGAGATGCACGCTCTATTAATTAAAGAACCACATCTAGTCCTCTACCCAGATAGAGTTGTTCTCAGACCATCAGAACGATTTATACCCAAAGTGACGTCTACCTTCCACTTTAACTCGGAAATCAATCTTCCAGTTTTTCTCTCTAATGAAGGACATCCACACCCCCTAGATGTCAAGTCTACCATTGTTTCCTACCTTGAAGCTACTGAACCGTTCAGGAAGGTCGAAAACCTCCTAGTCATTCCGCATGGCCCTAGAAAAGGGCAAGCAGCTTCCCCTGGAACAATAGCGACCTGGTTGATTAAAATCATTAAGAAGACGTACAGTATACAATCACTCCCAATACCGGATGGTCTAAAAGCCCACTCGACCAGAGCAGTGGCCACCTCCTGGGCAGCGTACTGCAGAGTGTCAGCGGAAACTATTTGCAAGGCAGCAACTTGGTCTTCTAAAAACACGTTTATGTCACACTACAAAATAGATCCGGCTCAATTAACTACGGTTGAGTTCGGAAGATCAATCTAACTCTTCTATACCTTGTACCTGAGTAAATAAAATGCTCTAAAAGCACCCACCCATGTAGCGAGTTATTTCCCATTGTGTGTGCTGCCATGATGCGTCAGGAAAACGGAAAATTGTATACTTACCTTCCGTAATTTTCCTTTCCTGACGAATCCCATGGCAGCACACGGAATCCCACCCTTCTAAGGTAATAGTTACTGAGAATGCAGTGGTGGGCTCCTCTTCAAAACTTATAGCTAACCAGTCCTATCAGGTTGTGGAGGCGGAGTCACAACCCATTGTGTGTGCTGCCATGGGATGCGTCATAAAAGGAAAATTACGGAAGGTAAGTATACAATTTTCCATTTTCTTTTTGCCTATCCAAGTACCTGACTGACTGATTGATTTTTTGTTCAAGCTAATGAAAGAAATTCTGAACTACTCATTTTAGAACACTTTGTCATCAATCTTCTGAATATTGTTTTATTTGTTTATAGAACAATCCAAAAGGAAAGAGTAACCAGATTTTACAAAGTATTGAGGGATTTGGCAAATCTATATAGATTGATTACATTAGTTTTTTTTCACCTGCTGAAGGAGAATACAAGGATGTTGTTTTTTTTTAGTTAATATTTCTTTTTGACAAATTAATTGAGGTAATATAAGGAAAATATAATATTTTTAACAAAAGCTAAGTAGTTGCAAACTTATGTCATATTCCATTGGGGTTGGATTTCAAACCATGGAATCAGATAATGATTTAAAATTTTATAGGACAGGTAGTGAAGGACATGTATGCAATTTTAGGTATTTAGTAAAGTTTTTGTTTCTTATCATCTTAAGTAGTCAGGTATTGTAGGAACGTATGAATAGTATTATAAAGTCTAAATAGGGTAAGATGATTCAAGAATAAGGTAAAGATTGGGTGACTTATTTACCTGCTATAGTTTTAGTTTAAAAACGTTATTATTTTCTAAACATGGGGTTTGTTAACTTTTTGAGTTAATGACATGATGTCTTTTGAGATTAGCACACTTAATTATTTATATAATCCGTTGTTTAGAAAGAAGTGTGGTTGCAAACTTTGCAAACAACAGCTAAAGGTATTTCAGAAGTTTGTTCACAAAACATGGCTAGGCCTTTGCTAAATTTAAATAGAAATGATGTCTTGAGTGACATTTCTACTTCTAATGAGTATGTTTAGTAATTTATTCCAATAGCTAACGTTATGGATAAGAATTATAGATCTGAAGGTACCAGGGATGCCAACAGAGATGTCAACTGATAAATCAATTGCGAAGAATATTTTGTTATATTTAAGGTACATTAGAATTATAGCTTTTGTTTCAAAAGAATTGGAAAAAAATAAAATAATTGGTAAAAATAAAAATAATTGGTAAAAATAAGAATAAAATGGGTAAACACAGAAATGATTATCAGTCTAGAATGGTTTATATTAAAAAAATGAAAATTACTAAGGAAAACATAATTTTTATAAGAATTTAAAACTTGTTTTCATTTTCTTTTATAGATATGTCTTTCGTTTCTAATTTTAAATAACATGATTAGATAGATAAATAAATAGGAAAATGAATAGAAAGATAGATAGAATATATAAAATATGACAATCAAATAATGGGAAAGTTTTATGTTTTTTATGTATCTACAGAGGAATAGATTACTTATTATGTTTATAATTGTTCAGTATCAAGGATAATGTATAAAAATGTATATTGTAGAAATTATTTAGTTATTGAAATTTCCAGAAATGGAAGAAATTTTATTTATTGATTAATAATCTATATTACAAAGCAATATAATTTGATTTTTCAAAGATATTTATTTCTTCTTTATATTAAAATAGCTAAATGATATGGTTAAAGTTATAAGAGTTTCACAAGAAGTTAAATACATTTATGAAGTTGAAGGAAGAAAATCTTTAATATTACATGATTTAGATGGAGAATTAATTAAAATTAATAAATAATATAATAATTTAAATTTTCTCAATGGAATGAAATAGTTAAATATTTTTCATAGGAATATCTCAGAGTTTTGGAAAATGCTTATGTACAATATCTAACACACTAAATTGTATTAATGTTTATTGTATTGTATTAATGTTTATTGTATTGTTTGTATTGAAAAAAGTGGATCAGAGACATTTATTATTTAAGATGAATGCACTTATTATATTTGTTGATTATAGTGCATTGAGGGGGAATTGTTAGAGATTTTGAGTTTATTATTATTTTAAGTGATAAAAGTTTCTGAAAAATATATGAAACACATGAATGTTATGTGTAATTAGTGATGGTCTCTGAAGGTTACAGGACGGAGGACAGAGGACAGAGAGAAATGATTTTGCTGTATAGATACATCCATTCTGAGCTACTATGTCAGAGCAATGGGTGGAGTTATACAACTGTATCTTTAGACTGAAACCATTTAAAGTATATAAGCAAATATGGGTATTACTAGGATATGCTGACATAACATTATGAAACAGTATAAGAATGGAGTAGGGTTATGGCAGTTAGAGAAGAGAGGTGAAAGGGAGATGGGAAGGAACGCTACACTTTGGAGAATGTAGCATCAGATGTCTCTCCCTCCTTCTGAGGCCATCGCCATTCCATATGTTACCAGATGTCAGTCTTGTCTTTGCTTATCTTTCTGAACAATTAAAAAAACTTTTAGGAAGCATCGTATGAACCAAGGATTCTTCAATTTCTACTAAGAAACACATTACTAAAAGTAAGTTGGAAATGCGGCCTTGGATAAAGACAGATACATATCTCCTCTACACACCCTCAAGGAGAGAGGACACTGACATATTTATACAAAGACATTGCTATTCATCTAGAAATGCCTCAGAAATAAAAGAATAATAGAATTATAGATATTAATCATTATTCTTCAGTCTCCAAGTCTGCTCTTGCCTCTTAAACAATCCTGCACCACATGATGCAGACGCTGCCGATGGTTGCTTAAACCTAACAGCCCTGGACACTGAGGACTAAAGAATTGTTTAAAGGCATCGGTCAGACAACTCCTGAAGAGGATTCATCCTCTGCTCCCTCTGTGAAGGCAGGATGAGTTCTGCAACTTTACCCTTGTAACGTGGATCTACAAGGGTTGCCAGCCAATAATGATCCCTCTCATTGATACCACAAATCCTAGGGTCCTTTCGCAGGCTTTGCTGAATCAGGAAGCCCATGCAGCGTAAGTTTGAGGCGGCATGAGATTCTGAGTCCTCTGGGTCACCAAGGATGACATTGGCAGGAACTACCTCTTCCCAGCCACGTACAACTCCTTGGGTTTCTGGGGACTGAAAACCATCCCTTGAAGACTGCTGTTTGTTATCCTCTACATCCATGCTGACACAATCCTCCTCCTCCTCTTCCTCCTGTGTGTTTGGAGGCCCCACAGTAATTATATCTGCATAAAGGGGGCCTTGAGAGGAAAGGAAGTCCTCCTCTTCCTCCCGCTGTTCTGCCTCAAGTGCCCTGTCCATGATTCCACAAAGTGTATGCTCCAGCAGGAATACTAGAATGACAGTGTCACTGATGCATGCATTGTCATGGCTCACCATCCTTGTGGCCACCTCAAATGGTGACAGGAAATTGCATGCATCCTTTATCAGTAGCCATTGGCGTGGAGAAAAGAAGCCAAGCTTCCCTGAGCCTGTCCTTGTGCCATACTCACACAGGTACTCATTGATGGCCCTCTGCTGCGTGTGTAGCCACTGCAGCATTGGCAATAATGGTACCTGTTCAAGAAACACTGCACCACCAAATTCAGGACATGTGCCAAGCATTGGACATGTGTCAAGTATCCCTGTTGGAGAGCCGAGAGAAGGTTGGTGCCATTGTCACATGCAACCATTCTTGGCTCAAGCTGCCATGGAGCTTGCCCCTGCAGAGCTGACAGAATCTCTGCCCCGGTGTGGCTCCTGTCCCCTAGACAGACCAATTGACGTCAATTGATTGAATTGGCATCTTTTAGCCTGACTGTTTGCGTAGCCCCTTGAATGCTTAGGAAGCACTGCTGGTTCAGAGGACAATTCAGCAGAAGAGGCCATAGAGGAAGAAGAAGAGGAGGGGGTGGAGCAGACAGATGTGGCAGAATCACCACCAGCTTTTTGGAGACATGGTGGTAAAACAAACTCCAGCACTGAACCCTGTCCTGCATCCTTCCCAGCTGCCAGCAGAGTTATCCAGTGCCCCATGAAGGAAATGTAACGTCCCTGGCCATGCCTGCTGGACTGTCAGGAAAGGATTCACCTGCTGGTGGCACTGTAGCTCCCAGACCTATGGGCTGAAGTTCTGGTGTCCTGTCCACCAGTGGGTGGATTTCAGGAGTCAAGAGCTGACATCATCTCCTGCAATCAGGCATCACCTGATGCCGATTGCAGGAAGCATATTTAAACCTGGTGATCACTTGCACACGTTGCCTTGGTATTGTTTTATTGTGCCCTGACCTGTGTTTGCTAATCCTGTGTCCCTGTATCCAGAATCCTGAACCGTGTATCCTGAAGCCTGTATCCTGTGTTCCTGAACCCTGCATCCATCCATTCCTGGACCCCTGCCCTGCAGCCTGATTCCTTCCACCTGCTCTCTCTGTCTCTTGTTTCCACCTCCTTGTCCTGTCTTGCTCCCAGCTCTATCTGCTTGACCTCTCATGTATGACCCTCTCTTGCTACGGTTACGATTATATAGCTCATCTGTATATAGATTTGGTATTCAATTGTTGTGTGTCACTGTGGTTGGTTGCTGGTTAGTTTACTATTTGTCATATTGGAGGTGCGTTTACTTTTGTTTATTTACTTTTCTTTTAATAAATCATATTATTTATACTTATACTTATTTATACAGCATGTTCCCAACAGGTGGTAGTGGAGTGTATTAACGCAGTGCAGTCTCTTGTCAGAGAGACAGCATGTAAACTGAATTTTGTTCAACCTTACCTCAGGCATGGTCAGATATATTGCACCCAGTCCCAGTCAGCTTGCAAAAACCCATTCCTGCTGCCAGACACCTGCCTGCTCAAATTTCTCTCTCTCCATCACCCGCAGCAACCACAGTAGAAGGCCCAATATACCCTGCTACCAACTAAGTATCAGTACCTTGTTTCCACTTGCTGCACCTATCCTGCCTTAAACCCATCTGCCTCTTCTCTGCTGCCTGCAACAATCCCACAAAAATCCCCCTTAGCCACTACTTCCTCTCTTTTACCATACTCCAGCTTCTCTCTTCGATCAGCTGCACACCCTACTTATAGCCCTGCAGTCACTTACAGCACCTCAGTGGCTAAACCTAAAAAGAAAAAGAAGTTTTTCCCAACCCATACAATCCTGCCATTATCCCAGTCTGCCTCCACACCAGTCAATTTGCTCCAGCCTGCTTCCACACCAGCCGATCAGCTGCAGCCTGCTTCCACACCAGCCGATCTGCTCCAGCCTGCTTCCACACCAGCTGATCTGCTCCAACCTGCCTCTATGAATGTCAATGGAGTTATGCCCTGTACACATGATCTGACTTTCCGACAACAAAACCGTGGAATTTTGTTTGAAGGTTGTTGGCTCCAACTTGTCTTGTATACACATGGTCACACAAATGTTGGCCAACAATTATGAACGTAGTGACATACTACGTGGTTTTTCAGCTCTTTAGCGCCACCCTATGGGCTCCTTCTGCTAATTTCTTGTTAGTAGAAGTTTGATTAGTGTTGATTTGCGCTTTTCTTTTTGCGTTTTTCATTTAGCACTATTATTATTATTCTTGATATCACTTGAAAAAAAAAAACCTTAGAAAATTTGTTTGCAATAACTCCACCAGTATCACCAGCAAAGCAGCTTCATTATTATCCCATTAAAGAAGAAGAGCATTTGGAGATTTCCTAACTTGCCATGTCACAAATGTTAATTCTTCATTACGAACACTAGTTTACAAGACAGGCCGCTTCTGCTTCTGAGCATGCATGGACTTTTGTCCGACGAACTTGTGTACACACCATCGGAAATTCCGACAACAAAAATTTGTTGGCGGAAATTTTGAGAACCTGCTAGCCAACATTTGTTGGCGGAAAGTCCAACATAAAATGTTCAATGGAGCATACACGCGGTCGGACTTTCCGCCAACAAGTTCACATCCAACATTTGAAAATTCGATCATGACTAGCCTCTGATGGTCCTGAACCTAATGACCCACTTTACTTTGCTAATCCTCTGCCCACTGTCCAGCCTGATGTTCCGGTGCCCACTGTCCAGCCTGGTGTTCCAGAGCCCACTGCCCAGCCTGATGTTCCAGTGCCTTTGCCTGCTGTCCAGTCTGGTGATCCAGTTCCTGATACCCAGCATGATGTTCCAGTGCCCACTTTCCGGTCTGATGTTCCAGTTTTTGTTGTTCAGCCTGATGTTCCATTGCCTCTGCCTGCTCTTCAGGCTGATGTTCCAGTGCCCGCTGTCCAGCCTGATGTTCCAGTGCCTCTGCCTGCTGTCCAGCCTGATGTTCCGATGCCAGCTGCCCAGCCTGATGTTCCGGTGTCCGCTGTCCAGCCTGATGTTCCAGTGCCTCTGCCTACTTCCCAGCCTGATGTTCCGGTACCCGCAGTCCAGCCGGATGTTCCAATGCCCACTGTCCAGCCTGATGTTCCAGTTTCCGCTGTCTAGCCTGATATTCCAGTGCCCGCTGCCTTGCCTGCTGCTCTGGTGCCCAATGTCCAGCTTGATGATCCGATGCCCAACTTGATGATCCCATATCTGATACCCGGCCTGATGATTCAGTACCTGATAATCCGGTTCCTGATGCCCAACCTGATGTCCCAGTGCCAGTTGTCCAGCCTGATGATCCTGTGCTCGTTGCCCAGTCTGATGTGTCTCTGCCCGCTGCCAAGCTTGATGTGCCTCTGCCCACTGCCTGGCTTGATGTGCCTCTGCCCACTGCCCGGCTTGATGTGCCTCTGCCCGCTGTCCAGTCTGATGTGCCTCCGCCCATTGCCCAGCCTGATGATCCAATGCCTGTTGAGCCAATGCCTGCTTTCCAGCCCGCCACTGATGATCCCTTGACCAAATATCAGCTTTTTGTTATTGTGCCTCTACTTACCTCCCAGTCGGGTTCTACTGGCTTTGTGCCTACTGCTCAGTTAGCGCTTATTGACTCTATGCCTACTCCCAAGCTGGATTGTCCTGCAGAGGGTAGGATTCCATTTGCCATTGGGTCTGATATTCCTGAGTCTTTGGGTGCCTGGCTTGGGTTACCTGTTTTGTTTTAGATTCCTTTTTTAGTTGCCTAGGTTTGGTCCCTCGTACAGTACGTTGCTCCGATGGCCCCAAAGCCTGGTGGTCCAGACATACCTCTCACAATTGGTAGCTATGTTTGCCTTTACGACCTTGGTAGTGGTGAGCTCCTGGGGAGTTGCAGAGCACCATTTGTGCCTTGCCATGGTCCAGATGCGATTTCCACAACTTCAGGTGCATTAGGGGACCCGTGTTGGGTAACCAGTGCCCTGGGGAAACCTAGATGGCCGTTGAAGTGAACGAGTCCTGGAGATCAGACAAGCTACATAATTGTGACCAGACATTCCGGTGTCAGAATTGCGGTATTGTCACTTAACTCCAGGGCTAAGTTTGCAAATGACCCATGGTACCCCAGCATTGGGATGCCTAACGTTTTGAGGGTTAAAAGTTTCTATGCTTCTAAGAATCAACAGGATACCTAGCCAGTGGCCTAGCCCCAGTGGTGGGGTACCTAGCCAGTTACTGGACCCAGTGGGTGGTACGGATAGTTTCTGTTTGGATCCCGGCAGCAAGGCTTTTTATTTCTGACCTGGCGCTCCTTGGACTTTCTCAGCTATGACTGGTTGAAGCGTCCAGAGGTCGCTTTTTCCAGGGGGGTACTGCCAGGAAAGGTTTCACCTGCTGGTGACACTGTAGCTCCCAGACCTATGTGCTGCAGCTCTGGTTTCTACCAGTGGGTGGATCTCGGCAGTCAGGAGCTAACATCATCTCCTGCAATCAGGCATCACCTGATGCTGATTGCAATAAGCATATTTAAACCTGGTGATCACTTGCACACATTGTCTTGGTATTGTTTCCTTGTGCCCCAACCTGTGTTTGTTAATCCTGTGTCCCTGTATCCTGAACCCTGTATCCGGAATCCTGAACCCTGTATCCTGAACCCTGTATCCTTAGTTCCTGAACCCTGCATCCATTCCTGGACCCCTGCCCTGCAGCCTGATCCCTTTTGCCTGCTCTCTCTGTCTCTTGTTACCCCCTCCCTGTCCTGTCTTGCTCCCAGCTCTATCTGCTTAAGCTCCTGTGTATAATCCTGGCTTGTTACGGTTACGATTATATTCCTCATCTGTATATAGATTTAGTTTCGGCATTCAGTTGTTGTGTGTCACTGTGTTTGGTTGCTGGTTAGTTTACTATTTGTCATATTGGAGGTGCGTTTACTTTGGTTTATTTACTTTTCTTTTAATAAATCATATTATTTATACTTTACATGTGTTTGGTTCACTCTATTGCAGTACACACATTTATGGTCACACCAGTCCCTGACATGGACCATGAGCCAGCA
Source organism: Lithobates clamitans (assembly GCA_037952925.1). Taxonomy (NCBI): domain Eukaryota; kingdom Metazoa; phylum Chordata; class Amphibia; order Anura; family Ranidae; genus Lithobates; species Lithobates clamitans. The sequence goes on along the minus strand of JBBGZY010000434.1, from coordinate 4,476,467 downwards.
GTAATGGGAACCTTGCTGCTGACCGCCCTGTCGAACAAGGCCAAAACATTGCCTTCCACATGATGGTACAGAGCTGGAATGGCCTTACGTGAAAATAAATGTATTTTTGGAACCTGCCACTGTGGTACAGCACTTTCAGCAAATTCACGAAAGGGGGCAGAGTCTACCAAATGAAAAAGCAGGAGTTGTAGTGCTAGCGATAAGACGCTAAGTATGTAGATGGCTGGGGCAGTATTTTTTTTTTTTACGGTTCAGCAACTGGGGTAGCAAAATTTGCCTGCTGAAATCAACAGGTGGTGTACTGCTAGCAGATTGGGTGCAAGTACCTGTGGCACCCATTGCTATACCATCATTATTCTCAGTGGAGGTTTTTGATAAGACTTGAGGTATAGTACAGATAGCGATCCCAGATGAGGAGCAAGGAGAATTCTGCATTTTTTATGATGTGGGTCTTTCAGGTGCTGTTGCCAACGGACTGCATGGCAGGTCGTCATATGTCTTGTCAAGCATGTGGTGCCCAAGCGGCTGGTGTTCTGTCAACTCTTGATCCGCTTCAGACAGAGATTGCAAACAGCAACGCTGCGCTCTGCTGCACATGTGTTGAAAAAGGCCCAAACCGGGGAGGAGGAACTGACCAGGATGGACGTGCAGTGAGTTCGCTCCACTAGCCAAGGCAATCAGCTGTTGCATGTCTTTAATGATTCCATAGACCTCCCCAGTCCTCCCATACAGCACACTGCTGAACAAACAATTCTCCAAGCCAGCTGCCTGTCTTTGTGCCCTTTCCTGCTCTCAAGCCCTGGTGTTAGGCTATTGAATCCACGGACGATCAAGGACGAGGTGTTGCGGAAGGAGGAAGCGGTGAGAATGAGCGGCTAGATCCGAGTCTCACCGTGAAAGCACGAGCTAAACCGAGTCCCGCCGAGTCCTTCCGATTCGAACTCCACCGCGTTCACTCAACCGCTCGGAGAGAGGGATCCCACAGACCGGGTGGATGGAGAGTCCGCGTGTGCAGAAAGTTCTCTTCTATTTTTTTTTGAGAGAGGAAGGAAGGAGTGGAGACAGAAGAAAAAGGAAAGAAAAAGGAGGAAAAGAAAAGGGAAAAACTAATCCCGACGGAGTGCAGAGGTAACAGTGTTACTGATATAACCCTGGATGATTTTTTCTCAAGAGTCTCCATAACAGCAGTGGGGAATAGTGTTATTCCAGATATATACAAGGTACTTTACTAGAGACTATAAGAAGTCGGATAAGGCAAGGTAAAAAGTGCCTTTTATTTATTAATATCTGATCTGATCTGATGAACATTACCTGATTAGGTTCTTTTAAATGAGGTAAAGGAATATTACATTTGTTGAAACGAACTCTAAAAGAGACAGTGTACATAGTGAAATAAGGGCGGTAAAATTTGGGTACAAGTGAGAGCTTTACTCCCTTATAGCTGTATACCTTAAATATAGCATGCCTCCTAAAAGCACGCATTCCCAGAAAACAAAAAGGGGATCATTGGGGGGGTCAGCTAAATATCCCCCTAAACCCGCATCAGCACAAAAGTCAGATATTAAAGGTTTTTTCAACAACCACAGGATCAACAAAATAGCTCTATCCTAACTGAGCTAAATTTCTCATCTCCAGCTGGAGAAGTAGAGCATGGAACAAGTATTAGCCCTAGTGAGCACACACAGCATCTTATGATGGATATGGAGGGAGCAGAAGGGGGCCCCATGTGGAATTTACAGACATATATAAAAGCTCTACCAACCAGGGAAGATATGGATAAATACATACACAGATTAGAATCCTCTTATAAATCTGAAATACAAACGTTGAAAACATCTCTGACTGATACGCAAAATAAGATCATGGACATGGACACTAAAATTGTAAATCTGGATCAAAAAATGATTTTATTAGAAGAGAAAAAGGTAGAACACGATCGATACTTGAGCTACATAATAAATATCACGGACAACCTCAAAAATAGAAGTAGACGAAACAATATAAGAGTCAGAGGACTTCCTGAGACTGTGAATGTAGAGAACCTTAGGAAAACTCTCCAAAATATATTTAATTCATTGCTGGAGCATCCAGGGGAGACAGAAATAGAGATCGACAGAGTCCACAGAATCCAAGGCCCTAAAGTCAATGATTCAGGAAAACCTAGAGATGTGATGTGTAGAATACATTTTTTTCAGGTTAAGGAAAAAATTATGATAGCGGCACGGCGGCACCGGGATTTTGAATATGAGGGTGCGCAGATTATATTTTTGCAGGACCTGTCAAAATACACGCTAATAAGAAGAAAAGCAGTGAAACCATTGTTGGATGTGTTGAGGGAAAGGGAAATCCTATTTAGATGGCGTTTTCCTTTCCAGGTCAATGTTCATCAAGGCGGACGAAGGGTTATTTTTCGGGACATTAATGATCTCCCTGAATTTTCTAGACTTCTGCAATTACCCCTGATTCATTTGCAGGACTGGCCACATTCATATCAGGGATTGGATTGGAGACAATATAGAGGAAGATAGAAAGCTTTAGTGGTGGATGGGAGGGTGGGGTCCTTGTTGTTGTTTTTCTTTTTTTCTTTTCCCACTTAAGGTATTGGAATACGTTTTGGTGTATACTGGGGCAGGGTTTAAGTGAAGAAAAATGAAAATGTGTTTTTTTTTTTTTTTTGTTTTTTTTTTTTTTTGCTTTTTTTAATTTGTTAGTTAGTATTATGATGACTATATGTTATAAGTCAAAATATGTTTCTGATAATTTCTTAGAGTAAAATTGTACATTATTTTATTAGGTTGGGTTGGTGAGGATCTTTTTTTTTTTTTCTTTTGAGTATTGTGGATTTAGAAGATAAGACGGTTTTATTCATGTCCAATATTGAGAGAATTAAGGCACATTAACTTACTAGGGTAGGGTGGTGGTGGGTGGGGTATCTTTTTTTTTTTTTGCAAATGATTGAGATGGATTATTTGTTATAAGTCAAAATATGTTCCTGATAGTTTTTCAGAGTTTTTTAAATGCACATTATCTTTATCATGTTTGATCGGTGGGGTTCTTTTTTTTTTTTGGTTTTGGTTTTTTTTTTTGGGTATTGTGGATTTAGAAGATAAGACGGTTTTATTCATGTCCAATATTGAGAGAATTAAGGCACATTAAATTACTAGGGTAGGGTGGTGGGTGGGGTATCTAATTTTTTTTTTTTGCAAATGATTGAGATGGATTATTTGTTATAAGTCAAAATATGTTCCTGATAGTTTTTCAGAGTTTTTTAAATGCACATTATCTTTATCATGTTTGGTCGGTGGGGTTTTAATTTTTTTTTTTCCTTCCCACTTAAGGTATTGGAATACGTTTTGGTGTATAATGGGGCAGGGATAAATTGAAGAAAAATGAAAATGTAATTTTTTTTTTTTTTGGGCGTGGGGGTCGGGAGATCCCCCCCCCTTTTTTTTTTTCTCTTCTCACTAAAGGTATTTGTACATGGTTTGATGTATATGGCGGAAGGGGTTAAGGCAAGAAAAATGAAAATGGTGTTCCTATATGTGCACTATTTTGTGTATCACTTCAGATAGCTGATGCGGTTGAGGGTTTTTTAACTCACTGGGTGGGATAGGGGGACCATTTTGGGGGTTCATGTTTTTTCTACACTGGACAGTAGATATGGCTGACTGTCCTCAAGTTTACACTTTACTGGGTGGGACAGGGTTTTTTTTTCGGGATTTCATGTTTTTCTTTTATGTTTGGCAATATTCCACTATAACTCACTAGGCACCAGTGATGCACAAGGTTTGACTGGTATTTGGCGTGGGGAGGGCGTGGAGGTTGGGGGATTTTTTTCCCTTTTTTTTTTTTCACTTAAGGTATTCGTACAAGGCTTGATATATATTAGGGTAGGGGTTATGGCAAGAAAAATGAAAATGTTGTTCCTATATGTGCACTATTTTGTATATCACACTAGATAGTTGATCCGGTTGAGGTTCTTTAACTTACTGGGTGGGATAGGGGGACTATTTTGGGGGTTCATGTTTTTTTTTTTTCTTTCCCTCTCCCACTAAATTTTGTAATGGATACAACATTTATTTATTAATCTATTTTTTTTTTTTCTTGTTTTGTCTTTTTTTTTTGTTTTTTTTCTCTTTTTCCTTTAAGGATATATGGGCTATAACTGTTTATATAATATGCCCGAGTTTTTTTTTAACTGATACGGTGGGGTATTTTTTTTTTTGGAATAATAAAAATATAGCCTGGGCTAGGCACGTTCAATCCTGGGGAGGATATCCTTTTATTCCCCAATCTAGGGAACTTACTTGGTAAGGTTAGACTCGAAGGAGTCGAATAGATAGTGAGTAGATAGGTTGTGTGGCTGGGTTGATTGGGGTGAGTGGTAACAGATTTGTGGCTTTTTTTTTTTTCTCTCCTTTTCCGTATGGACTCAATTAAAATATGCTCTTATAATGTTAGAGGTTTCAATTCAGCGGCAAAGAGGGCGCAGGTTCTGTACTCTTTCCACAGACAAAAAGTAAATGTGATTTTTTTTCAAGAGACCCATTTTCGGGCGGACCATATACCCAAGTTGCAAAAGGGATATTATAACGCTTGGTATCATGACTCCTTCGCATATTCAAAATCGAGAGGAGCCTCTATAGCGATACATAAGTCATTACCACATCAGGTTTTGGAAGAATGGAGAAATAGAGATGGTAGGGCAATATTTCTTGAGCTCCTAATATTTGGTAAGAAATATACATTTATTAATGTATATTTACCTAACCAGGGACAATCTAAAGTAGGAGCACAATTGATCACAGATCTTATGGAAAAAGCGGAAGGGATTACGATAATTGGGGGAGACTTTAATTTTATTTTGGATAATGATAGGGATACTTCAGCAACATTAATAATGCAGAAGGCTGGCTAAGGATAAAGTCAAATTTAGGGAAGTAATGGCTAAGCATCATCTGGTCGATATATAGAGGGCGCTCCACCCCCTGGAAATGGACTATACGTTCCACTCCAAGGTTCATGGTACTTATCACAGAATCGATTTCTTTCTGATGAATCAGCTGGGAGTAGCTGTGACTTCCTCCTCTGAAATTGGCAGTGCCATATGGTCAGATCATGCACCGATATTTCTAGTATTAGATATTTCCAGGGAGAGGAGCTCAAGAGGTACCTGGAAATTGAATGATAATTTGCTATTTGATGAGGTATGCGTTTCAGAAATAAAGAGGGCAATAATAAACTTTTCTAAAGATCATATAAGCGATACTACCTCCCTTTTGATCCGATGGGAAGCGTTGAAATGCGTAGTTCGGGGCCTATTCATAAAGCATGGGGCTAGACTAAAAAAGGCAAAAAGGAATAGAACGACCCACCTCCTGAAGGAGATATCTAAACTGGAAACTCAGCATAAGCAAAATCCTCTTGGAGAAATATTATTAGAATTAACAGAAAAGAAAACGGAACTGCAAAATCTACTTAATGAGCAGACATTACAAATTAGGGATAAAAATCGTACGTTATTTTACCAACATGGCAATAAACCGGGTAAATTACTGGCAAGAGCTTTACATCAGCGAATTAACGCCTCATCCATTGTTAAAATCAAAGCAGATAATGATGAAATGATATATGATCCAAACGGTATCTTGAAAGCATTCCATACTTTTTATAATAATCTATATAATTTACCAAACCAATTAGCAAATACAGATCCGGTAAGATATCAACAAAATATACGACAATATATCAAAGACACAGCATTACCATCACTAGCAACAACAGATATAGAACAATTAGAACAAGAATTTTCAGAGATAGAAATACAAAAAGTAATAGATTCATTAGTGATAGGGAAAAGCCCAGGCCCGGATGGTTTTACCCCACGGTTTTATAAAACATTTACGTCTTAATCCCTATTATTAAAAGAACGTTTAACTCTGTATCTACCTCTCAACCGTTTGTCCCGCATAGCCTACAGGCATATATCTCACTCATACCTAAACCGGAAAAGGATCCCTCTTTCTGTGGTAATTATAGGCCAATATCCTCGACTAATATTGATATTAGATTGTATTCAAAGATTATCGCTAACAGACTTACCCCAATAATACCGGCACATATACATCTAAACCAGGTGGGATTTTTAAAGGGGTGAGAGGCGAGAGATAATACGCTTAAAACATTGACACTGGTGGAATATGCCCGGAGACGCTCCATCCCATCCTGTTTGTTGGCAGTGGACGCCGAAAAAGCATTTGACAGGGTGGGATGGAGCTTTCTCAGGGAGACATTAAAGCAGTGGGGGATTGGTCCCCTACTGCAGGATAAAATAATGGCCCTTTATCATAATCCAATGGCCAGAATACGGGCAAATGGGGAGTTATCGGATACAGTAAATATCACCAATGGAACTCGTCAAGCATGTCCATTGTCCCCAATTTTAATTGTATTAGTTATGGAACACCTTTTAATAGCGATTCGGAAGAATAATGATATTAAAGGCATCAAGGTAGGGCAGATTGACTATAAAATGTCAGTATATGCAGATGACTTGTTATTGTACATCACAAATCCGGTGGTGACAATACCAAATCTAATAGCAGAATTTAAAAGATTTGGAGATTTGAGTAATTTTAAGGTGAATTATAATAAATCTGAGGCCTTAAATATTTCTCTAACTCTTTGGTTGAGCTCCTAAAAAAAAAACTTTTCATTTAAATGGCAGCAGGAGGCAATTAAATACCTAGGAATTTTTATCCCTAGAGAGATGAATAAGATACAGGAACTTAACTATCTTCCACTAATACGTAAAATAACAAAGACACTACAACTTTATGATAGAGGAACCTTTTCCTGGATGGGAAGGATATACATTGTAAAAATGGATATACTGCCTAAAATCATTTATATACTCCAAACGATACCTATATATCCCTTAAGAACCGTAATGAATCAAATCCGTAAGGCTATAGGAAGTTTCATTTGGGCAAAAAAGAGTGCCAGAATAAATAGGAAAACATTATATAGACTAAAAAAGGATGGTGGACTGGCTCTCCCAGACATTTCGTTGTACCTCAGATCAATATTTATAACCAGGATTGTGGATTGGTTCCATAATATGGACAACAAACAATGGGTGAAACTGGAGGAAGAAGTCACAGACATAAAACTGAAATCATTACCTTGGATTAAGAGGGAATATAGACCCCGGGAAGGGGATATGCCCTCCTTGGTCGTATCAACCTTGAAAGTGTGGGACGATTTGATAAAGAGGGGGATAGGATCTACATTGAGAGGTCCAATGACCCCCCTCTTTAGCAACCCGGAATTCGCACTTGCTTTTAAAGCCAAGACCTTCCTAAAGTGGCAAAGGAGGGATGATACGAGGATAGTGGAAATAATGGAAGAAAATAAACTCCCCCCATTGGAGGCCCTTGGTACCGAATATAGAAAGAAATGGTTTCAGCATGGACAACTCCAGCAATACATTTCATCTTTGACGAAGGAGTCCATAATGAATAGACCATTGTTAGGGTTAGAAAAAATACTGTTACAGAAACATAGACCTACACATATCTTATCTGTTGTGTATAAATATTTAATTTCAGAAAACAAGGAGGAAGGGTTACAATACATAAAAAAATGGGAGGAGGAACTAGGGATGGTTATCTCTAGAGCTAAATGGGAAAAAGCAATTACAGTAACTCATAAATTATCAATCTCTACTAGGCATCAAGAAAGAAATTACAAAATACTAGCCAGGTGGTATAAATGCCCAGTTGATATGAACAAAATAAATTCAGATAATACAGACAGATGTTGGAGATGTGAAGTAGCAAAAGGCTCAATGTCGCATATCTGGTATTTTTGTCCAGAAATTCAATCATTTTGGGAAAAGGTATTTAAAATATACAGGGCTACAACCGGGGTAAAGATACAACCAGATATATATGTGGCGATATTGTCAATGATCCCTGGATCAATAAAAAATATAAAAAAGGGAACTTTGAAGTACTATATAACTGCGGCACGTACCGTCATAGCTAGAAATTGGAAAAATAAAAAAGCCCCCTCCATAAAAGAATGGGAATGTGAAATGGGAGTGATGCGATCCTTAGAGGAGAGGATGATATTAGAGGGAAGGAGATGAGTATGTACAGGAAGAGCGTGGGAAGAGTCTAGAACCTCGCCGCGATAGGGGAAGGAGAAAAAGGGGATAAAGATAGAGCAAATACTGTGATGAAGAGTTGGAGAAGGGGGGAGAGTTCTTCTGAATTGGAGAAATTTTTTATTTTTTTATTTTTTTTTGTTTGCTTTTCGGTTAGCTGAGTGGTGTTGTGTAAGAGGATTGGATGAGGGCATATGATGGGTATGGATGGGGGTACTGGGATAGTATTGTGTTGCAGATATAGGGGCCATGCAAAGATAGAGTAACGAATTATATCCAGAAATGTATACAGATGATGCAAGTATAGACCATGGGGATATATAAAATGATCTGAATATTAATTGTGAATGCCCCTATACACCATGATTTATTTTTTTCTGTTTAGATGTATGTATGTGTATATGTTTTATATAAAAATTTTGTAAAAATGTTTGATAAATAAAGATTGTAAAAAAAAAAAAAAAGAAAAAGGTCCACACCAATGAACTTTTGGAAGTTAGCGGGGTGTCAGAAGTGCCCTGCACCTGTGGTGCTCTAAGGTGTGATGCAATAGAGTGGCTATCCTTAAGCCAGCCCCTGGAAGACATCCTGACTCATTGGAGTTGTGCTTCCTCCTCCTCTCTTTCCACCTCTGTTCTCTCAGGCACACAAGTACAGTCAGTGACCTCATCATCCCCTCCCTCCTCATCACTGGAAAAAACTTGGCAGTATGCTGCAGCTGGGGGAACATGACTGCTTTCTTGTCCATCATTGGCACCCCCTCTGTCTAAGCTCATGTTACTCCCTTCCTCATCTTGGGGACCAAGAACAGTGCATTTAAATTGCTGTGCATCCTCCAGCAGCATGTAACCGACACTATGATCAAATAATTCATGTGACTCCATGTATGATGGTGGGGCTACAGTAGTAGCTGTGGACAAGGAGCCGTTGGAATGTACCGTAGATATTTGAATGAATTTCGCGCAATATCAACGATAAATATGTGTAAAACTGTGTAAACATAGGCAAAGTTGTGACTAATTTGATAGTGGTTGCTGCAGCTAATGTTGCTAGGATCAGCGATCTCTATATTGCAACATATAGCAATTACCACTATCTTTTAATAGAGTGATGGTGCTATAGTATAGGAGTGAAAACATATAGATATCTATTATATTATTGTAAAAAAATAGCCGTGAATGAAAAACAAGCTAAAATCCCATGAGTAAATTATCGTGAAAAAAATAAATACTTGTGAGTAAAAATAATCCTTCTGTGGTTTTGAATAGATAATATTATGTGCAACCAATCATAAATGATATCCTAAACAATAAAAGTACCAGCAATGATCTTTTAAAATTAGTGCGGTCACAATTCACTTAAATGTAGCCTAAAAAGTGCAGGTGATAAAATTATAAATATAAATATAAAGTTCTTGAAAAAGGAGATAGATGGCAATATATAAATAGTTCATAAATGGTTCTTCTATTCAGATCTGTTCTATGTTGTATACTGGGTGTATTATTCCTGTGATGGTGACTCCTAATGTGGTCTCACAGAACTCTCACCTTGAGTTTGCAATAATCAGGCTTTCAGTAGTTGTGACTTTAAGACGTAGAAGCAATGTCTAGGAGCCTCTCCTTCTTTGTTGTTATCTCTCCATGATTTCTTCTATGTCACTCCGCTCTGGTAAACTCAGTAGTAGGGGAGATAAAAATGAGGGAGGAGGGGAGAGAAAAAAGGCTCCACTAGTGTATTCACGTTTTAAAATCAAAGGGGGGGTATTTATTTGGGTGTTGCTCTTACATTTAATATATCAAAAACAGGCAGAGTAAATAGGTAAATGGTCTGGCGTTCTCAGCGCCCTCTCACTTGTGCTTCAGTTTGTGTATGCCGCTCCAGCCAATCCCTACGCATTACGACACCGTCACGTGTCTTCATCTGGGGAACCGGATTGGCTGTTCTATGTTGGCTTATATATACTAAAACCGGAAGTTCTCGAACCGCCATTTTACTTGTGGTTATGTTCGTTTTACTCGGCGGCCTATATACTAAAACCGGAAGTTCTAGAACCGCCATTTTACTTGTAGTTATGTTCATTTTACTCGGCGGCCATTTTTCTTTGGATTTAGGAAGTTAGTTCTCCTTCATTTTGTTGTGATATATATATAATATATATATATATATAAGCCAACATAGAACAGCCAATCCGGTTCGCCAGATGAAGACACGTGACGGTGTCGTAACGCGTAGGGATTGGCTGGAGCGGCATACACAAACTGAAGCACAAGTGAGAGGGCTCTGAGAACGCCAGACCATTTACCTATTTACTCTGCCTGTTTTTGATGTATTAAATGTAAGAGCAACACCCAAATAAATACCCCCCTTTGATCTTAAAACGTTAATACACTAGTGGAGCCTTTTTTCTCTCCCCTCCTCCCTCATTTTTATCTCCCCTACTACTGAGTTTACCAGAGCGGAGTGACATAGAAGAAATCATGGAGAGATAACAACAAAGAAGGAGAGGCTCCTAGACATTGCTTCTACGTCTTAAAGTCACAACTACTGAAAGCCTGATTATTGCAAACTCAAGGTGAGAGTTCTGTGAGACCACATTAGCAGGCACCATCACAGGAATAATACACCCAGTATACAACATAGAACAGATCTGAATAGAAGAACCATTTATGAACTATTTATATATCGCCATCTATCTCCTTTTTCAAGAACTTTATATTTATATTTATATTTATAATTTTATCACCTGCACTTTTTAGGCTGCATTTAAGTGAATTGTGACTGCACTCATTTAAAAAAAATCATTGCTGGTACTTTTATTGTTTAGGATATCATTTATGATTGGTTGCACGTGATATTATCTATTCAAAACCACAGAAGGATTATTTTTACTCACAAGTATTTATTTTATTCACGATAATTTACTCATGGGATTTTAGCTTGTTTTTCATTCACGGCTATTTTTTTACAATTATATAAAAGATATCTATATGTTTTCACTCTTATACTATAGCACCATCACTCCATTAAAAGATAGTGGTAATTGCTATATGTTGCAATATAGAGATCGCTGATCCTAGCAACATTAGCTGCAGCAACCACTATCAAATAAGTCACAACTTTGCCTATGTTTACACAGTTTTACACATATTTATCGTTGATATTGCGCGAAATTTATTCAAATATCTACTGTAAGTGTTGGTGTGAACACCCTCATTTTGCTGCAATATTTTTCACCTTTTTGATAAGAAATATTTAATTTTTAAATTATCTAGTCACTATTATTATCTATTTTTTATCCACCAGCGCGAAGGAAAATTTTTAATAATTCACCGGTGGAAGATACCGCTTTGGCAGCTGTGGTGGAAGTATGAGCCTGGGTGACAGAGGATGAGGATGGCTTAGTTATCCACTCCACTAACTCTTCTGCTATATACTCTGAACTGTATAATATATACTACACTAACTGCACTATATACTCTGAATTGTATTATATATAAATACTACACTGACTGCACACTAAACTAACTACCTGCTTAATCTTCATTCATTCACTATATATGGCTGGCGTGTAAGCAGCAGCCTTCTATAGTGTGGGGCATGGACTTAGCCCCTGAGCCATGATTGGCCACAGACACCCTGCCTATGGCCAATCATGACTTTCACAGCACATAGCACTGAGACTGGCCAAAGCATGCAGGTCAGGTGCATGCTTTTGCTAATCAGCAACTGTCAATGCACTGCAATCTCGCAGTGCATTATGGAGCGAACTTGCCACAAGCACCCCATATGTTCATTTGTTCTACAAATTTACGTTTGACTCGAACATCGGGACCATCTCTACTGTCTATGGATTTTATTGTGGAGTTACCCAACTCCCAGGGCAACACAGTTATTCTTATGGTGGTTGACGGTTCTCGAAAACGTCACATTGTATTCCACTTAAGAAGTTGCCCACATCCAAAGAACTTGCATATACTTTTGCTTGGAAGATCTTTCGATTACATGGGCTAACCAAGGTTATCAAATCGGACAGGGGTAGCCAGTATGTCTCCAGATTTTGGCGAGCCTTTTGTGCACAGTTGGCAATTCAGCTTTCCTTCTCCTCTGCGTATTACCCGCAGTCCAATGGGGCGCAGAACGAGCCAACCAAGCCTTGGAGCAGTTTCTACACTGCTATATTTCTGAGCACCATAACAACTGGTCAGACCTCTTACCTTGGGAGGAGTTTGCTCACAATAGTGCCGTCAATGGCGCTTCCTGATTGTTTTTGGCGAATTATGGTTTCCAAACATCCATGTTGCCTGACTCATTTGCCCCTCAAAGAATTCCTGCATTCGAGGAGGATCTCTCTGGTCTTCATTCCACTTGGGTACAGGTCCAAGAGTCCTTGCAACGTTCCAGTGATAGGTACAGACTCCATGCTGAACCTTCCTACCAGGTTGCGGAGCAGGTATTGCTGTCATCTTGCAACCTCCGACTCCATGTTCCCCCACTGAAACTGGCACCATGGTTTATTGGGCCTTTCTGTATTCTCCATAAGATCAAGCTAGTGGCTTACACATTAGACCTTCCTTCTAAAATGCATATTTCAAAAGTGTTTAATGTCTCCCTATTAAAACCCTTGGTGTGCAACCACTTCACCACTTCAGTACCACATCCTCACCTGGTTCAGGTTGAGAACCATGAGGAGTATGAGATACCATCATTGACTCCGGTAGGTTCCGTGGGCGCATACAGTACCTGGTTCGTTGGAAAGGGTACTGTCTGGAGGAACGCTCTTGGGTCTCATCCTCGGACATACATGCTCCTGTCCTCCTCCATGCTTTCCATAGATCTTTTCCCCTCAAACCGTAATATAATTAGAGCTAGACAGCACATTCTATATAGAAAAAAGGACTAATTATACCTAGTAAAACAGGAATTTATATAATCTGTGAGCCAACAAGCATCAACAGATAGGGTATATGCTGCCGATCATCTGTCTCCTACAGCCTGAGGAGATTATACAGACGGCAGCAAAGAAAATATAATATAGATACAGTTGGTAAATGGTTATATACCAGGGGAATTAAATATTAAGTCGATAGTGAAGAGAACATAAACAACAATGGTGTAGAAAAAAGTGGGAAATAGAAATTTACCTGGAAGGAGTCTTTGACCGTGTGTGGTCACCCTTGATGCAACAAAGATGATCTTAAGAGTAACTTTTTAATGTTACACGCTGCTCGGCCAGTGTCTGACGTCACCAGCCGAGTGTGGACATGCGAGGACCACTACAAGGTCCATGATGCATGGCTGCCCCGCGGAGGGGAGATGACGCAGCGGGAGCTGCGTTTATGACTCCACAAAAGTGACAACGGGCAGACAATGCAGCGGCACATGCAGGCCTGTTAAACAGGAGAGGTTAGATAGAAAACAAGAAATGAATAGATAGAAAAACTGCATTTGTGATAACCAAGGAGGGCCCACCATCCAAAGAATCAGCTTCCACAGGGAGCAAATCGGGAATTCTGAGGGAGAGAAACTGGGTGATGCAATATGCAAGGTGGGCTATTAACACAATCAAATCAAACAAAATAAGAGAAAAAAAAACATAACAATACAGTCTAATTTCTATAATAATTTGGACAGCGATCAGATATTAAAGATTAGATCTAAAACGGGAAAATATAGTCATTAGAAAACAAACAAATATATATAATACATAGTGAAACATTACAAAAACCAACATTGGATGATTGGTCATAAAAATACAAAAAAGATTAAATAAATGGGACCAGGGATAGGGAAGGGGGAGGAAAATGGGGTGGGGGGGAGGGAAAAAAGACTACAAGGGCAGATATGGCAAGGGGTTGGCTGAATAATGCCCATATTGTTGGTTATAAAAATGGCTGAAAACTTATGACACATGATCGGAATTTCCGACAACAAAACCGTGGATTTTTTTCGGAAGAATGTTGACTCAAACTTGTCTTGCATACACACGGTCACACAAATGTTGTCGGAAATTCTAAACGTAAGAACGCGGTGAGGTACAAGACGTACGACGAGCTGAGAAAAAGGAAGTTCAATAGCCAGTGCGGCTCCTTCTGCTTGATTCCAAGCATGCGTGAGCTTTTGTGCGATGGGCTTGTGTACACACGATCGGACTTTCCGACAACAAATGAAGTTGGCGTAAAATTTGAGAACCTGCTCTCAAACATTTGTGTGCAAAAATTCCTACAGCAAATGTTCAATGGAGCATACACACGGTCAGACTTTCTGACAACAAGCTCACATCGAACATTTCCTGTCGTAAATTCCTATCGTGTGTACACGGCATAACAGTTTCTTTCAAGTCTAGAGAAGTCATGCCATTTAGATTATAAATCCAATGGGTTTCGACTATGTTTACTATTTGTACCATTTTTGCCACTATATTAAAAGGAGCGATTTTTACTGCATTTTAGGTCTCCGTCTGATTCATCGTTCCTGACAGTCAGCGACTGCTGATAAAGGATGCATGCATGGTCCTGTCACCATTTGAGGAGGCCACAAGGATGCATGCATCAGTGACACTGTCGCTCTAGTTTTCCTGCTGGAGCACACACTTTGTGGAATCATGGACAGGGCACTTGAGGCAGAATAGCGGGAGGAAGAGGAGGACTTCCTTTCCTTTCAAGGCCCCCTTTATGCAGTAACCATTCCTGTGGGGCTGCCAAACACACAGGAGGCAGAGGAGGAGGAGGAGGATTGTGGCAGCATGGATGTAGAGGATAATATACAGCAGTCTTCGAGGGATGGTTTTCAGTCCCTAGAAACCCCAGGAGTAGTTTGTGGCTGGGAGGAGGTAGTTCCTGACAATATCAATCTTAGTGACCCAAAGGACTCAGAATCTCATGCCTCCTCAAACTCACACTGCATTGGCTCCCTGATATTGCAAAGCCTGCGAAAGGACCCGAGGATTCGTGGTATCAAGGAGAGGGATCATTACTGGCTGACAAGCCTTCTTGATCCACATTACTAGGGTAAAGTTGCAGAGCTAACCCTGCCTTCACAGAGGATGAAACATCTTCAGGGTGCCTTGAAGAAAAATTTGTGTAACACCTTTCCAGACACTGGGGGGATTACCTGGACAATGTGTTTCTGAGGCTTTGTTCGGTCAGAGGAAGAGTGGTGGAGAAGGCGGCTGGCTGACCGATGCCTTTAAACAATTCTTTAGTCCTCAGCACCCAGGGCTGTTTAAGAAACCATCGGCAGCGTCTGCATCATATGGTGCAGGATTATTTTGATGCAAGAGCAGACTTGGAGACCTTCCCAACTGAACATCCACTGGATTACTGGGTCTTGAGGATGGACCACTGGCCAGAACTTGCTCAATATGTAATCGAGCTACTGGCCCGTCCTGCATCCAGCGTGCTTTTCGCACAGAAATTCAGTGATGCTGGAGATTTTGTGATGCATAAAAGAGTGAGTCTATCCACAGACTCTGTTGACTGGCTGACATTTATCAAAATGCATCAGTCCTGGATCAACAGCAGCTATCAAGCCCCTGATACTGAAGTAACTGATTGAATTTGCTAGGGATCTGGGATTCCTTGAAGACTGACTATGCTACTTGTTTGACAGGTGCAATTTTTAACTGCAGTGCCCGTTCCTGTGCCCAGCAAGAGTAACTGTGAGGTGTTACAGTCTTCAGAAACAACTAGGGATGGGTGAACGGTTTGGGCCAAGCATAAGTTTGGACTGAGCATCGCCCATTCAAGTACTCGCCTAACACCCAAACTTTCTGGGCACTGTCAATAGGTTGTTAAGACTTCCCTGCTTTCAGCTGAATTTAAAAAAATAATTGTAAAATAAGAATGCTAGTTTAAAAAAAATGGGAAAAACAGTTTGGCAGGACCTTTTGGGTCTGGTATGGATTTTAACCACTTCCCTACCAGCACATTGTAAAATGACGACAGCAGGAACAATCCCTCCCTCCTGCCGATCAGAGTACCCGAGTACCTGTCTCCAACCCATTAGACTACCCGAGTACCTATGTGTAGCCCATCAGAGTACCCAAATAACTGTCACCAGCCCATAAAGTAATTTTTAATTTTAATTGTTTCACTTTAAGCTTTATTAATTTCGCTGCTCCTTTAAAAACAATTGTTTTAAAAAAAATTGAATTGATACATGTCCCCCAGGGCAGTACCCAGGTTCCCATACACTTTTTATGGCAATAACTTGCATATGAGAATTTAAAGTGAGGACTATTGATTTTATATATGCATGTCCCTTAGACTTTAATAGAGTTTGCATGTATGTTAGAAATTTTTCCCTGTTCAAAATGTTCTATACAAACCGAACAGGGGGGTGGTCGGCCCATCCCTAGTCATTAATGAAATTGATTCAATGGTCAACTTTGGAATTCTCCATTATACTCCCACCTGTCTTTTGGACTTACTGGTCTTTAATGTTTTTTGTCCAAGCCCTCCAGAAGAAAGCTACAATGATCAACTTTACTCAGGCCTCCTGGCCCCAACTGGAAGAGACTGGTTGGGCGTACCTTCAAAAGACTTTCCAGGTCATCTTAGCAACCTGCTCTGGACTTAATTTAATGTAAGAAGTAACTTTGAGGCAGCTCCACTGTGATCTGCAGTCTGTTCTATAGGATTTGGCCTCCTGCATCCCCTTAAGTTCAAAAGGCTTGAGTGAAAAGATGTCTGCCTACTCTTACTAGTCTGTGGCCACAGTCCAGACTTTTGCTCTGGTCATTCGCTTAATTATACTGTCCAATGTTTGGCCAAACAATAACCTCCCATTACAGGAAATGTTGAAGTCTTGTATGGAAGCTCCATCTGCCCTCAAGTGGCATAACCACAATGCTCTCATAGCTGTGGCTGAGTGCACCAGCACTTGTACTAGGTCAATCAAAGCATCCACCAAAAGTCAGCTGCCAGGTTCAACTCCTCCAGAAACTGTGCCAAATCTTGCAGTTTCCCGTCTTGAATTTACAGCCATTTCTAAACAGTTTATATATCAACGTTAATGCTGTTGTTGGTTGACAAGCATAGCCTGCCACTGTATAGATTCTCTACAAGCCTGATGGCCAGATCTGGGTTCCGGATGTGTTTCTGCATGAGTGTTTTTGATTAATTCCAATGCTTTCTCAATGCGTTTTGTCACTTTCCAGATGTGTTCCATACAGAAAAAATGCAACATATTCTACTTTTGTTAACTGCACTAGAATGCGCTGCACTGGTGTGAACTAGGTCATTGGAATCCAAGTTAACCGCTTCAGCCCTGGACCATTTGGCTGCCCAAAGACCAGAGCACTTTTTGCGATTCGGCACTGCGTCGCTTTAACTGACAATTACATGGTCGTGCGAAGGGGCTCCCAAACAAAATCGACGTCCTTATTTCCCCACAAATAGAGCTTTCTTTTGGTGGTATTTGATCACCTCTGCAGTTTTTATTTTTTGCGCTATAAACAAAAAAGAGCGTCAATTTTGAAAAAACGCAATATTTTTAACTTTTTGCTAAAATAAATATCCCCAAAAAATAAAAAACATTTTTTTTCTTCAGTTTAGGCTGATACATATTATTCTACATATTTTTGGTAAAAAAAATCGCAATAAGCGTATATTGATTTGTTTGCGCAAAAGTTATAGCTTCTACAAAATAGGAGATAGTTTTATGGCATTTTTATTAATAATTTTTTTTTACTAGTAATGGCGGCGATCAGCGATTTTTTTCGTGACTGTGACATTATGGCGGACACGTCGGACAATTTTGAAACATTTTTGGGACCATTGGCATTAATACACCGATCAGTGCGATTAAAAATACATTGATTACTGTAAAAATGAAGGGGTTAATGTGTGTCCTAGGAAGTGTTCTAACTGAAGGGGGATGTGGACTGTGCAGGGAAACTAACAGATCGCCTGCTCATACTCTGTATGGACAGAGGATCTGTCAGTACTCCCCTCAGAGAACCGGAAACTGTGTTTACACACAGCTCTTGGTTCTGCGTGTGCCTCGAGTGATCGCGGGAGCCCGGCGGTGATCGAGATTGTCGGGCACTCGCATCGGCTCCATGGGCAAGCAGGGGGCATGCACAAGTGCGCCCCTGGCAGCACGCACGTGCCCCCTAGTGGCCGTCTATGGTACCGACGTACCATGACAGCGATTCACCTGCCTGTGCCATTCTGCCACAGTATAACTGCAGCGGACGGTTGGCAAGCGGTTAAACGATGTCCATGCATTCTTGATGCAGAATAAAAATATATTGGACTGCATCTGTTGTGAACAAGTCCACTTTTCCATCCATAGGATCTTTAAAGGCAACTGAGTTATAAAGAGACAAAAGTACTTGAAGCACCAGACGCTAGAGGGCAGCATGCACCCCTGGAAGTGCAATGCATAAACATGCATCAGCCATCTTTTTCAGATAAAGCTTAGAGAACCTGTACTGTAAATTGATCTTCTGATGTCTCTGCCATCCTTCATCAACAAGCTCTTTACGCTCTGTCATTATTGGAAAAAAAAGCCCTTTCTTTTTCACATTTGGAAATATCTGCATGCTTTTTGCAGTGGTTGGAGCCTCTGGCCCATGTTACTAAAGGAGCCAATGAGATTGAAAACAAAAGTATGTGTACCTGACCTTACTTCATCCATCCTTCGACTCTTACGCTCTTTTTTTTTTGCTTGTGGCGTGGATAATTGCAGAAAACTTTCTGCTATAGCCTCCTATAGGGGTTATGGCTTAGAATTTTGCACATCCACATCCTTTTGAGGCAATCCATGCAATTACAGTTTTCTGCCACTGCAGACTGCATGCGGGCCCAAAATGCGCCCTGAGCTGGGCGAGGCATTTCCTATCATGCTGACAAAAATGCATGTACAGTAGGTGACCGCGATATTGTGTCAATCTCGCATTTCTCGGCGAGATTTGACACCTGCGAGCCCCATTGCGGGAGCCAGCGCCAAGATGGCTCACTCATCGGGAAAGGAAAACTTTGTTTTCCTTTCCTGATGAGTGACAGGCAGTGCTGACAGCTGTCTGGTATGAATCCTGAGGGGGAACGCTACGTCAAATTTTAAATGAAAAAAAATGGCGTGGGTTCCCCCCAGGGGCATACCAGGCCCTTAGTAGACCGGGCCCCTCGCTGGCAAAAGAGCTGGAAGAAGATAGCGGAGGGGCCCGGGAGAAGAGGCGGAACACTGGGAGAAGTCGGAAGAACCCCCCCAAAGTCAGAAGATGACCCTGGAGCTGTCTAATAAATTACTCTTAAAACCTGTGTACTGTGTGGTTTTTTTATTGACACTTTTCCCTAGGTGAATGGGTAGGGGTACCATGTACCCCACACAGGGTGGGGGGCTGGGATCTGGGGGCCCCTTATTAAAGGGGGCTCCCGGATTCTGATAAGCCCCCCGCCCGCAGACCCCGACAACCAACAGCTAGGGTTGTCGGGAAGATGCCCTTGTCCTCATTAACATGGGGACAAGGTGCTTTGGCAGGGCGCCCCCCCCTCCCCCATGTTGAGGGCATGCGGTCTGGTACGGCTCGGGGGGGGGGGCGCTCGCTCATCCCCACCCCCTTTCCTGGCCAACCGGGCTGCGTGCTCGGATAAGGGTCTGGTATGGATTTTGGAGGGACCCCCACGCCGATTTTTCGGCGTAGGGGGTTGCCCTTACAATCCATACCAGACCTAAGGGCCTGGTATGCCCCTGGGGGGAACCCACGCCGTTTTTTTTATTTAAAATTTGGCGCGGCGTTCCTACTTAGGATTCATACCAGACAGCTGTCAGCACTGCCTGTCACTCATCGCAAAAGGAAAAAACAGCTTTCCTTTCCCGATGAGTGAGCCAGCGCGACCTGCACAGTACCCTGTCGCCGAGAACCAGCGCGATGGTATCGCTCTGGAAACACAATCTCGCGGTCAGGTACTGTAAGCCAGTGCCACATGGACTGCTTGGGGAGCATGAAAGTCGCCCTGTGGAGGATTTTGTGGGATGCAGATCATCCTGGTCAGGAGAAGATGATTGATGGTGAGTAATATGTTTTTTTTTGGAGCATTTGCGTTTAAGGCTTCTGCTCCTAAAATAATGTAAAACCTCATAATTTGCAGTATTTAAAATGGATGTAAACCCAATGTCATCCTTTCTAAACTACTGCCATAGGGGTTATCTATAAGGATATACATGCCTCCTGCATGTATCTTTACCTGTCAAATGTCTCCCCTCTGTCTGTTATGAGACCTGAAAAACTGCATATTCTGTGGGTGGGTCTGCTGTCTGGAGCTCGGTGGGTGGAGTCATGATGTCAGTAGACTCCCCGCCCACCTCTACACTCCCCTTGTTAATATGCATTTTCTCCTGTGTATATTTCTTATACTGAACTTCTGCTATGATCTCTAACATCCAGTGAAAAGACAGGAAAGTAACGACATGACTTCAGCATGCTAAATCATGCTGAGGTGTGGAACAGCCAATCCTTGCAGAGCTGCTGAAGAAAGGAGTGGGAGGGAATTAAAAAATACTGCATGTCTCTTAGGCTAGTGTACGAGACATTTAAATCACCTGTCACTCGCAGCAAGGGGGAGTATTTGACAAAGTTTTTCTCAGTTTGTCAAGATTTATCTCACTGAACAATAAAAGAGGATTGCTCAGAGATGGATTAACTCTGTGTGGCAAGACTGGGCTCAAATGATAGGAAATCTTATACTCTACAGCACAGGTGGCAAACACAAGGCCCGCATGCTGAATCCGGCCCACCAGGCCTTGTCATGTGGCCCTCTGCCAGGTATCCCAGGCAACGAGGAAACATCCCCCCCCTCGCGAGCGGCGCGGCGGTCAGTCTCCATGTGAACAAGTAAACATCTCCCCCTCTGTGCTGTCTCCGCCTCTACCACCGCCTCCCTGAGCTTTGTCTCAGCCAAAGATGCCTCCCTGTCTCCGCCTCCGCCACTGCCCTGTACCCGCCTCCACCCCGCCTCTGCTCTCTCGCCTCCCCAGTCCCTCCAGCGACGCATAGTGACCTTTTTGCATAGTGGCATTTTTCATGCATACTGGCATTCTTTGCATAGTGGCATTTTTCGTGCATAGTGGCATTCTTTGCATAGTGGCATTTTTCGTGCATAGTGACGTTTTCCGTGCATAGTGAAATTTTTCTTGCATAGTGACATTTTTCGTGCATAGTGATATTTTTCTTGCATAGTGAAATTTTTCGTGCATAGTGACATTTTTTGCATAGTGGCAGAGATTGCTGACAGCTTTTTTTTTTTTTTTTCCCCATCCAGCGGGCTGCGTCCTGAGGGCTTTTTAAGCACTTGTGTTGATGAAGTGTGTGCTGCTTATTTTGAAGTGATGGTGAAAAAAAAACATAGCAAAACTGAGTACTGATACTGATACTAAACACAGAGATCCGCCCACAGAGGCAGGTACCATATATAGCCCAATAAACAGGAAACTACTAACTATAGCCCAATACAAAGGGAGGGAGCTGCCTATACTGGGAGGTACCAGAGCTGGGCCAGGTAGGAAGCTAGGAGAGAGAACAGATGTGAGGAAACTTGGGGCACATTCCTGACCCCTGCACTGTGTACATAGCGCATCCCTGACCCCTGCACTCTGTACGTAGCGCATTCCTGACCCCTGCACTGTGTACATAGCGCATTCCTGACCCCTGCACTCTGTACGTAGAGCATTCCTGACCCCTGCACTCTGTACGTAGCGCAATCCTGACCCCTGCATTCTGCATGTAGCGCAATCCTGACCCCTCCACTCTGTACGTAGCGCAATCCTGACCCCTCCACTCTGTACGTAGCGCAATCCTGACCCCTCAACACTGTACGTAGCGCAATCCTGACCCCTCCACTCTGTACGTAGTGCAATCCTGACCCCTCCACTCTTTATGTAGCCCAGTCCTGACTCCTTCACTCTGTACGTAGCACACTCCTGACCCCTGCACTCTGTACATAGGGCACTCCTGACCCCTGCACTCTGTACGTAGCCCACTCCTGACCCCTGCACTCTGTATGTAGTGCAATCCTGACCCCTCCACTCTTTACGTAGCCCACTCCTGACTCCTTCCCTCTGTACGTAGCATACTCCTGACCCCTGCACTCTGTACGTAGCGCACTCCTGACCCCTGCACTCTGTAACGTAGCGCATTCCTGAACCCTGCACTCTGAGTATATACATAGTCCTACAGATACAACCGGCCCTTCGAGGGCAACCATACTGCTGATGCGCCCCCGATGAATTTGAGTTTTGACACCCCTGCTCTATAGTATGATATAAAAAAAAATTTCGGGTTTACATCCACTTTAAGCACTCTTTTAAAAAAAAGTCCCACATTGCCCTCTCCTACCTTTCGCTAGTCTTCTGGGCCACTAACAGGTTTGGCAAGCTCATATTTGCACAAAATATGTGGAGAAAATCATATTACCTTTCACCAAAAAACATGTACACTGTCTCTTTAAGACGCATATGCCTTCATCCACTTTCTTCAGAAGCAGCAGCAGGTGTGCTTAAGCAACACTTCCAGAGGCAGACAGCAGATACAGTCAGAATCTGAGACAAAACCAGTCAGACTATCAAACCCACAGGAGCACAAAGCATAGCAGGGGAGCCAGGACAGCACATCCAGAGGCAGACAGGAGACACAGTCAGAATCTGAGACAAAAAACAGTCAGACTGTCCAACCTCCAGGAACACACAGCACAACAGGGAGCAATAGCAACAAGTCTTTACCTTGCAGGACTGCAGAGAGAGAGGGAGAGAAGCCTGTTCCTCTGCATACTAATAAGACTGATTACGCCATTGCTTGGCGACTTGCAGTTGCCATCCTGTGCTGACCCATCTCCCTGCCCCCTGTGACATCATCCACAGCCACTTTCAGACTGAAAATAAAGCCAGGAGATTGATGCGGCACGCTGCATATAGAAGACAGAAAAAAACCCAAGACAGAGGCAATAGCGACATTGCAGAGCTTTTCTATAACCGCACCCATACAATATAAATGCTGTTTAACCACTTCAGCCCCGGAAGGTTTTACCCCCTTCCTGACCAGAGCACTTTTTACAATTTGGCACTGCGCTGCTTTAACTGGTAATTGCTCGGTCATGAAATGCTGTACCCAAACGAAATGTATGTCCTTTTTTTCCCACAAATAGAGCTTTATTTTGGTGGTATTTGATCACCTCTGTGATTTTTATTTTTTGCGATATAAACGAAAAAAGGCTGAAAAAAAATTATATTTTCTACTTTTTGTTATAAAAAATATACAATAAACTCAATTTTAGTCATACATTTAGGCCAAAAAGCATTCAGCCACATGTCTCGGGTAAAAAAATTCAATAAGCATATATTTATTGGTTTGTGCAAAAGTTATAGCATCTACAAACTAGGGTACATTTTCTGAAATTTATGCAGCTTTTAGTTTGTGACTGCCTTTCTCATTTCTTGAGGTGCTAAAATGCTAGGGGAGTACAAAACCCTTTCCCAAATTACCCCGTTTTGGAAAGTAGACACCCCAAGGAATTTTCTGAGAGGCTTGTTGAGCACATTGAATATTTTATTTTTTTGTCACAAGTGATTGAAAAATGACAAAAAAAAAAAATTACACAAAGTTGTCACTGAAATTATATATTACTCAAACATGCCTAGGCATATGTGAAATTCCACCCCAAAATACATTATGCTGCTTCTCCTGAGTACGGGGATACCACATGTGTGAGACTTTTTGGCAGTCTAGCCGCGTACAGGACCTCGAAAACCAAGCACCGCTTTCTAAGGGCTTACATTTGTTATTTCACTCCTCACTACCTATCACAGTTTCGGAGGCCATGAAATGCCCAGATAGCACAAACCCACCCTCCCCCCCAAATGACCCCTTTTTGGAAAGTAGACACCCCAAGCTATTTGCTGAGAGGCATGTTGAGTCCATGAAATATTTTATATTTTGCCACAAGTTTCAATAATTTTCATTTTTTTCTCACAAAGTTGTCACTAAATGATATATTGCTCAAACATGCCATGGGCATATATGAAATTACACCCCAAAATACATTCTGCTGCTACTCCTGAGTATGGGGATACCACATATGTGGAACTTTTTTGCAGTCTAGCCGCATACAGGACCCTGAAAACCAAGCACTGCCTTTCAGGCTTTCTAAGGTAAAATGGTGATTTCACTCCTCACTACCTATCACAGTTTCGGAGGCCCTGAAATACCTGCAAATACCTGCAAAGTAAACATGATAAAACATTGTAACATTAAAGCATTGCAATTAAAATACAGTGAAACAGAGCAGATCAATAGAGAGAGAACAATAGAGAGAGAATAGAGAGAGAAGAACAATAAAACAACTATTTTTGTCTTTTTTATTTTATTATTTTATTTTTTTACACTTTTAATTTGTAACTGTAACTGTAAAGGTTCCAGGTTTGGGTCTCTAAAAATGCAATGGCATCTTTGGAGAACCTGTGAAAGTGTGTCCTATGACTGTAAAGTGCTGTACCCTATGCTAATACTCAACTAGTGTGTGGTAGCGTTGGAAACATTCACCGATGCAGAGACCAGGTTGGTTAGGACAGGAGGGACAGTAAAAGCGGGTGTCATGCCTGTATCTGCATTTCCTACAGACACAACATCTTTTTTGGGGTGTTCTTTGGCCTGAGGTACCATGGAGGACTTCTGGTAAGTGCTTTTCCTGCAGTCGGCTCACTGCATTTGCATTGGAAAGTTGGGCCACAGTACCATCTGGAAATAGAAGGGCTGTGATGATCTCTTCCTGGAATTTAAGGAAGCATCCAGTTCATTCTGATGCCTTGTATAGCACATAAGCATTCAGCAGAGCCAATTGAAATAGGTATACAGACACTTTTTTGTACCAGCGTCTGGCCTTATGGGCAATTAGGTGCGGCGCCACCAACTGGTTGTTGAGGTCCTCCCCTCCCATATTTAGGTTGTATTCATGGATACAGAGGTGTTTCTCCACAACACCAGTCGCCGTTGGAATTTGGACAGTTGTATCTGCGTGAAGGGAGGACAGAACGAAAACATTCTGATTATCCCTCCACTTCACTGCGAGCAAATTATTACACTTCAAGCAGGCTCTCTCCCCCAGTCTAAGATGGGACTCTACAAGCCGCTGGGGTAAGCCCTGAATATTAGATTGCATGGTGCCACGTGCACCAATTTCATGATCAGACAAGTGACTAAAAAGTGTAATAATTGTCCACATACAAGTGATACCCCTTTTCGAATAAGGGTGACACCAAGTCCCACGCAATCTTACCAGCACTCCCTATGTAGTTTGGGAAGTTCTCTGGCTCCACGTGACTCTCCTTTCCCTTGTTAACCATAAAACTGTATGTATAGCCTGTTGCCCTGTCACAGAGCTTATACAACTTGACCCCATAACTGGCACGCTTGCTGGGAAGATACTGTTTAAAAGACAAGCGGCCAGAAAACGTAATCAGGGACTCATTAATGCAGACAACTTGTTTGGGAACAACCAAGGCTGCAAACTGTTGGTTGAAGTGGTTTACGAGGGGCCGAATTTTGTAGAGCCAATCAAATTCAGGGTCACCCCGAGGACAACAGAGTTGTGATTAAAATGCATGAACCGTAAGATCTGCTCGTATCGTGTCCTGGCCATGGATGCAGAGAACACAGGCATATGGTGAATTTGGTCAGTGGACCAATATGACCCCAACTCACTTTTTTTAACTATGTCCATGAGGAGGGATAGGCCCAGAAAGGCCTTACATTTGGAAACTGTATTAGGTTTCCATTCCCTGGCAAGGGTCAACTGGGGATTAGCAGCGATGATTTGACCAGCATATAAATTGCTTTGGTTCACAATAGATCAATAGAGATCTTCCATGAAAAACAGCGAATAAAAATCAAGTGATGTTAAATCAACTGTTTCCACCTGAATTCCAGATTGGCCAGTGAATGGGGGAAGTACGGGCGCTGCAGAAGTGGTGGGCTCCCAATTTGGATTGGCAAATGCAGCGGGAAGGGCACTATGGGCTCAACAGGCCTGTGTTTGTCTTCTTGGTGGCTGCGGGACACTACTTGTGCTAGCCACCACATCAGCTTGAACTGCACTTATGGGACTCGCCACATCACCAAGTGTTACTGCAGTGCTGGATGTACGACCAGGATATACTAGGTTGCTGGTGCTTGCCAGTTCACCAGATGGATTAGCGGCACTAGTAGTGGATCTCTGCTCCATATGAGATCCCAGCGGTTCTTGCACAACAGATGAGGAACGGGGTCAGGTACACCTGACCTTGGCAGAGACCACTACTCCATCGTCAGAGCTATCTGTCAGGGTATCGCTGCTGTCTACTGGATCATATTCTGAGCCTGAATCTGACAGATGGGTGACTTCCTTTTCACTCTCATCTGTCATGCTCAGAAATGTGTAGGCCTCTTCACTAGTGTACCTTCGATTGGACATTGTGGCCTCTAAATTTACTGGTACAACTAGTGAGACTCACAGGCAAAAAAAGCACCTAGTTGTCAGAGCCTGCTTCAATCGCTACCAAAAAAAACTGTTATGCCCCGTACATACGATCGAACTTTCCGACATAGAATGTGTGATCGGAGCTTGTTGTCAGAAATTCTGACCGTGTGTAGACTCCATCAGACAGTTTCCATCTGAATTTTCATCGCACAAAATTTGAGATCTGGTTCTCAAATTTTCCAACAGCAAAATCTGTTCACACAAATTACGATCATGTGTACACAATTCTGATGTACAAAGTGCCACGCATGCTCAATATCAAGCAGAAGAGCCGCACTGGCTATTGAACTTAATTTTTCTCGGCTTGTCGTACGTGTTGTATGTCACCGCATTCTTGATGTTCGGAATTTCCGACCAACTTTGTGCGACCGTGTGTATGCAAGACAAGTTTGAGCCAACATCCATCTGAAAAAATCCATGGATTTTGTTGTCGGAACGTCCGATCAATGTCCGATCGTGTGTACAGGGCATTAGCGTTCGCAGGGATCGGTCCTGACTCTGTGAACACTGCAGTTATGTGTTTTGTGTTTTGTAAGTGACAGTGATAAATTGATACTGCACTTGGGTGGGCTGGGCTGGGCTGGGCGGAGGGGCTAAACGCAGGTGCTAGCAGGTATCTAGGCTAATCCCGCTAATGCTGCATTTTTTTGGGGAACCCTAAACTCCTGGGGACCAGTGGCTGCTGGTGCTCAAAATTTTTTGGGGGGTGCAAACAAACTAAAAAATTCTGAAAAAAAAACATCAATTGCAGCCTCACTGTGCCCATCAAACACAGCCACTGTGCCCATAAATTGCAGCCACTGTGCCCATCAAATGCCGCCACTGTGCCCATCAATTGCAGCCACTGTGCCCATCAAATGCAGCCACTGTGCCCATCAAACGCTGCCACTGTGCCAACAAACACAGCCACTGTGCCCATAAATTGCAGCCACTGTGCCCATCAAATGCCGCCACTGTGCCCATCAATTGCAGCCACTGTGCCCATCAAATGCAGCCACTGTGCCCATCAAACGCTGCCACTGTGCCAACAAACACAGCCACTGTGCCCATCAAATGCTTCCACTGTACCATCAAATGCTGCCACTGTGCCATCGAATGCCGCCACTGTGACCCCCACCACCCGCTCGCCGTCTGCACGGCACTTACCCTGTCTTGTGGGGTTGCGGGTGACGGCGTCGAGCGGTGTCCTTCATGTGTCCCCTTCCGTCCTCTCCTCCATTCCTCTCCTTCTGATAGGCGTCCAATCACAGCGCCTGTCGTTTCAGCCAATCAGGTGACGGGTAACAGACCCAAGCACCTGATTGGTGGAGAGGCAGTTCAGTGTTAGGAAAGCGAATATTCATTCACTTTTCTAACAAACCAAGAATGGCGCTCGCAGTTCACCTATTTTGAAGCCTATTAAAGCCTATGGCTCTAATCAGGTGCTTCAAAAACATCCCCTGCTGCTGTAATTCAGGTGCCTGGCACCCGAAAAGGGGGTGGGCACCTGAATAGGGGGTGGCAGAAAAGACCATAGATAGATTCATGCTATGCATGAATCTATCCATTGGTCATAGAGGGGGTGGCTGGAGAGAGGGGGCAGCGCCCATGCGCCCTTATGGACGCACCGCCACTACTGGGGACGCTAGTGTAGATCTAATCAGATCAAAGCTATTGATACATTCAAACACTATACTAGTAAGGGAGGTGTATGGTGGGTGCGTGGGTGTTAGCGCTACTGGCACTAATCTGACTCTCCCTGGGGCTGGGGCTAACGCTGACCCTGACGCCAAAACCTGTACTGGGAGGCGATCAGGGGGTTAAACCTTTATTCAGCAATATATG
Source organism: Lithobates clamitans (assembly GCA_037952925.1). Taxonomy (NCBI): domain Eukaryota; kingdom Metazoa; phylum Chordata; class Amphibia; order Anura; family Ranidae; genus Lithobates; species Lithobates clamitans. The sequence continues at coordinate 4,447,964 of JBBGZY010000434.1, read as the reverse complement.
GCGGGTACCCTGATGCTATAAAAACCTGACGGTGACACTAACTAGCAAACTGGCTAACTAGCGTCACACGTGACACTAAATGCAGCGATCAGAAAAGAGATCTGTACACTATATTAGTGACACTAGTGACGGGGGTGAAAGGGTTAACTAGGGGGCGATCAAGGGGTTAAACCTTTATTAGGGGGGTTAGGGGGGTACCTAGGCCTACTACTACCTCCCTAATGTTGATTAGTGTCACAAATGACACCAGTACAGTGATTAGTGAAAAATCTGAAAACTGCACTTGGTGACACTGTGACAGGGAGTGAAGGGGTTAACTGGGGATGATCGGGGGGTGACAAGTGTGCCTACATGTACTGGTGTTAGTGTAGTGTTATGCAACTCACTGTTAGATGTCCTCTCTCTGGAACGAAAAAGAGTTCCTCAAGGGGTGATGACATCACTTCCCCTGCCTGTGTTTACACTTACACAGGCAGGGGAGGCATTTCGTTCGCCAGAACCGATCAGCAGGTCCAGGCCAGAAATCATTGGCCCGGACCTGAAGACTGATCGGTTCTGAAACGAATCCGATTGGCGCGGGCACTGTGGGGGTTAAGCATCATTTGTCTGTGGCCTTGCACACAGGGCACCCAGTTTTTAGGAAGATTTACCTGGACAGGCTGAACCTGGAGGGGTAGGTGCATTAGGGGATATACTTGCATCTAACAAAGTACTTACCTATAGTGTTGGGTGACCGGTTTGGGCCGAGTAAAAGTTTGGGCCGAACATCGGCTGTTCGCCCATACGGAGAACACCCACAATGCACTGCGTGTGGCACGTTGCATTCTAAGCCCTGATTGGGCAAAGCTTTGCCCAATCAGGGCACAGTGAAAGCTGGTTGTTAAGGAGCGGGGCGGGAAGCTGGTTATCATGTCCTTAATAACCAGTGAGTCATCAGCTGTCAATGGGCTTCCCCACTAACAGCTGAATAAAAGAAAAAAACATTGCATAATATAAAAAAGTGAAAAAAACGTGTGGGGGTCCCCCCAATCCATACCAGGCCCTTCAGGTCCAGTATGGATTTTAATCACCTAAATACCAGGCACTTTTATCCCCTTCCCACACCAATTTTCAGCTTTCAGCGCTGTCACACTTTGAATAACAATTGCGTGATCATGCAACACTGTACCCATATGAACGTTTTATCATTTTTTTTCACACAAATAGAGATTTCTTGTGGTGGTATTTAATCACCACAGGGGTTTTTATTTTTTATGCTAAAAATGAAAAAAGACAGCATTTTTTTTTAAATCCATTTTTCTTAGTTTCTGTTTCAAAATTTTGCAAATAAGTAATTTCTCTTCATAAATTTTGACCAAAAATTATGCTGCTACATGTCTTTGGTAAAAATAACCCAAATCAGTGTATACAGACAGATGTTTTGTGCACTGTGACAGATGTGATGGTTGCAGAGATGTTTTGTGTACTGTGACAGATGTTTTGTGGGGACACTGACATGTGTATGGGAACAGGGGTGACAGTGGTGCTTGGTGTACTGTTTGTGGGGGGGATCTATGACCGCTTTCTGTGTAAAATGCCGCGTACACACGATCGGAAATTCGGCCAGCAAAAGACAGATGAGAGATGTTTTGGTAGGAAAATGCGACTGTGTGTATGCTCCATCGGACTTTTGCTGGCCGAATTCCAGCCAACAAAAAAAGATTGAGAGCATGTTCTCAATTTTTCGGTCAGAAAAAGTTCCTATCCGAAAATACGATCGTCTGTAGCAATTCTGACGTTCAAAATTCCTACGCATGCTCAGAAACAATTCGACTCAATTTGACGCATGCTCAGAAGCATTGAACTTAATATTCTCGACTCATCGTAGTGTACGTCACCGCGTTCTTGACTGTCGAAAGTTCAACGAACTTTTGTGTGACCGTGTGTATGTAAGCCAAGCTTGAGCGGAATTCCGTCGGAAAAACCATCCAAGATTTTTCTGAGGGAAAATCTGCTTGTGTTTATGTGCCATTACACAGAGAGCTGTCACAGAGCTGCAGATTTCCCCACCCCCCCATTGCACTGAGCTCTTACTGAGCTCGGTGGGGAGAACTGTCAGAGACAAGCGTCTCTGTTTACATTGTGGCAGCTGTGATTGGACACAGCCGTCACGTGATCAGGAGGGCTAATCACAACGCCCATATCCCAATCTCTGCTCGGCTGGATCCTGTGATCACAACGACCTTGGGGCTATGCTGCGAGCACTCATTCTGAGGACATTCCTGAATGTCCACTCAGAACGGCGAAAGGCCCACCCGGCCATTTATTTACAGTGGCTGGGTGGGAAGTGGTTAAGGGGAACTCCGCGCTATTTTTTTTTAAAAACGGCGTAGGGTCTCCCCCAATATCTATACCAGATCCTTATCTGAGCATGCAGCCTGGCAGGCCAGGAAAGGGAGGGGAGGGCGAGTGAGCACCCCCCCTTCTGAACCATACAAGACCACATGCCCTCAACATGGGGCATGTGGCCTTGTATGGTTCCAAAGCACCTTGTCCCTAGGTTGATGGGATCTTCAGACAGGGGGCTTATCGGAATCTCGAAGTTCCCTTTAACAAGGGGGTCCCCAGATCCTGGACCCACATCATGTGAATAAGTATGGGGTACATTGTACCCCTAATCATTCATCAAAAAAGTGTCAATAAGAAAAAAAAAACACAAACACAGTTTTTGTCAATATTTTTATTAAAAAAAAACAATGTCCCCCATTGTAGATCCACTGCCCTCCACCACCGCCGGACCCTGAAAAAAAAACCTCCCCACCCACGATGAAGGCTGACCACCAAATGCCTGCTCTGCCATTTGACAGTTCTTATATAGGTAAGGGGCAGGGCCACCTGGTGCCGTCAGCTGGTGGCACCACCCCTTTGTGATGTCACCGACTGGTGCATGCTGGGTCGGTGACATCACAAGAGGGATGGGGGGCAGGATTGTCAGGAAGAGGCCATTGTCCCCATCAACATGGGTACAAGGTGCTTTGGGGTGGGGGGCAGAGTTTGCTCATCCCCCCCTTTCCTGGCCTGCCATGCTGAGTGCTCGGATAAGTGTCTGGTATGGATTTTGAGGGTGACCCCATGCTGTTTTTTTTTTATTCTGGCGTGGGGATTTCCCTCAATATCCATACCAGACCTAAGGATCTGATATGGTTTTTGAGGGGAACCCACAGCATTTTTTTTTTAGATTTTGTCCTGGGATTCCCCTTAAATTCCAAACCAGACCCATGGGGGGCACACCACTTTTTTTTCTTTTTTTTTTTTTACAATTTGTTCATTTTTGATACAATCAATGCAAAAATAAAAATTGTTAAGGTCCCACCCAGTAGCCTAATAAGAACTGCCAACAGCAGAGCCTGCAGTAGGTGGTTAACCTTTGTTGGTCACAGAGCGTTTTTTTTTTTTTTTTCCGGGTCCGGTGATGGCGTTCAGGGGACATTGTTTATTTATTTTTATTAAAGGAATTGTCAAAAACTGTGTGTGTTTTTATTTCCAATTGACACTTTTTTGGTGAATGGACAGGGTAGTTCCCCATACTCATTCACATGAGGCGGATCAGGAGGCGGGATTTGGGGGCCCCCTTGTTAAAGAGGGCTTCCAGATTTCAATGAGCTCCCTGCCCGTAGACCCCCACAACCAAAGCCCAAGCTTGTCAGGAAGGGGCCCTCGTCCCCATCAACAAGCACCCCCCATGTTAAGGACATGTGGCCTAGAATGGTTTTGGAGGGGGGTGCTTGCTCGTCCCCCCTTTCCTGACCTGCTGGGCTGCATGCTTGGATAAGGGTCTGGTATGGATTTTGGGGAGCCCCAAACCGTTTCTTTTTTACATTATGGTCTGGAGCTCCACTTAAAAACCATACCAGACCCAAAGGGCCTGGTATGTACTGGGGGGGACTCCATTTATTTATTTTAATATATATTTTTTTGTATTGCCGGTTGTCGGCAATAGCTTGCAGCCGTGAAGTACATTTCAATGCATTTTTTTTTCTTTAGAAATGTCAGTTTTTCTGCAGCAGGTTATATACACTGTACAGATGTGCCACATTATAGGCAGACTAAGGGGACTCCCAGGCACTATATTTAAAGGAATTTTTCATTTTTATTGTTTCATTTTAAGTATCATTAAAATCACTGCCCCTTTAAAAAGGATTGTTTTTAAAAAACAATTTTGCATTGATACATGTTTCTCAGGGAAGTACCTAGGCCCCCATACCCTTTATATGGCCAATAACTTGCATATGAGAAAAAAAAAAATTTTTTTTTTGTATCCTACTTTTGGGTTGTGCAGCTCCCGGTACTCTTGCACATGTGTTTTTCCAGCTTTTTCAATAACTTGCATATAAACTTTCAAAATGGGGACTTTTGATTTTTCAAGTTCAGGTCCCATAGACTTTAATAGGGTTTGGTGTTCGGGTCTGAACTTTTTGCGATGTTTGGCTGTTCTGGTGCGAACCAAACCAGGGTGTTTGGCTTATCTCTACTTACGAACTGCAATCAACAGGTGGCCTAGAGCATGACCAAAAAGAAGAACACTTCAGTTGGGAAGGGGCTGTCTTTTATCTAGATAGAAAGAAGTGGTCCTGAGGGGGTGTTATCCCATTGTGTGCTTACGTTAGGTGGGCCAGGAAAGTTTTTTATTATAAATCCATATATCACATACATATGCAAGAAAGCATGGCCAGCGTCTTTACTTTGTATAACAGTATCATCTGAGAAATGAATTATCATCTGGAATTTAGACAAAAAGTCCAGTAAAATAAATCAATTTAAAGGATAAGTTTACCTTTGGATACATGTTATCTGTTCCACCCTTTTTTTAGGGTGGAACAGGTAACATGTTCCCAATGCAGCAGCCGCTGCCCGATCCTCGCACTCCGTGTGACAGCAGTACAGGGAGAAGTTTCCTGTACTAGACGTTACTTTTTGAAATCAGGGCGGCTGTGCAGGGATTCACCCACATGGTCACGTCATTCACTCACACAGCTGTGTGTGTGAATGAACTACAACCCCCGAAAACCTTTGCATCTGTAAGCTTGTAGTTATTAATGAACCACCATGGCGCTGTTGAGCACCGTGGTAGCTCATTGATTCTTCCTGTCAGATTGCATCTGCCTGCCCTTATCGAATGTACAGGCACACAGATACACTGACAGATCTGCAGGAGACCTGCATGGCACCAACAATCTGCTAATCGCTGCTGCAATGCTTTACGGGCTCCAAAAAAACAATAACAAAAGCACATTTTTTTAAATGCAAAAAAAATGTGCAATTAAATTTTTTTCTAAATAGTGAACTTATCCTTTAACAATGGATGTCAGTGCTTTATGGGTTCGATCCAAGTAAATATGGCAGTTCTACTTTAACTCTTTAAGGACCCATGGGTGTAAGCTATCTGGTCGAGGTGCTTTATTAACCTTTATTGGTTTAGAGTATGAATCATTTATCATTAATATTGTTTGGGAGTTTTAACTACCGTATTTATCGGCGTATAACACGCACCCCAATTTAGGAGGGAATTTTAAGGAAAAAAAAACTTTTAGGAGGGAAGTTGAAGGGAAAAAAACTTACATTTAAATGCCCATCAATGCAGCCTTCTCAGTGCAGCCTTGCCCCAGTGCAGCCATGTCAGTGCAGCCTTCCCCAGTGCAGCCTTGTCAGTGCAGCCATGTCAGTGCAGCCTTGTCAGTGCAGCAATGTCAGTGCAGCCATGTCAGTGCAACCTTCTCAGTGCAGCCTTGCCCCAGTGCAGCCATGTCAGTGCAGCCATGTCAGTGCAGCCTTGTCAGTGCAGCCTTCCCCCAGTGCAGCTTTCCCCCAATGCAGCCTTCCCCCAGTGCAGCCTTCGATCCCCTGTCCCTGCTGCTGTGCTTCAAAATCGCAGACCGCGATTTGAAAATGGCGCCGCCGGCGCCGAAATACACAGAGCCGGTCCTCGGCTCTTTCCGGCGGCTCTCGTTTACTTTCGGTTTCACTCGTAGCCCCGAGCGGAGCTATCCGAGTAGGTTCGGATAGCTCCGCTCGGGGCTACGAGTGAAACCGAAAGTAAACGAGAGCCGCCGGAAAGAGCCGAGGACCGGCTCTGTGTATTTCGGCGTCGGCGGCGCCATTTTCAAATCGCGGTCGACGATTTTTAACTTTTGACAGGTCGGGATCGCATGGTATCGGCGTATAACACGCACCTGCGACTTTCCCCTGATTTTAAGGGGAAAAAAGTGCGTGTTATACGCCGATAAATAAGGTAATCTTTTAAACGTGTGCAAAAAATGCAAAAAATGCTCTGGCAGTAAAAGGGTTACTTGCTTCGCCTATCTGCATGTACTGTGTACATCCTGAATGGTTTTAACAAAATCTGAAGGGTTAACACAAGCCCAAGGATTTTATAGTGCTTGTTTTGGGTACCATGCCACAATTCTCTGCCATTTTGTGGGTGCACGCAGTTGCAAGACTTGACACATTTGGTATCGACTTATTCTACACAATCACATCTTTTATTTTCTACAAAAAATGGGGTTTAAATTATGGTTTGTGTACAATAGAATTAGATTTTCTTGAAAAAATTGATTTGAAACAGCTTTTTTTTAAACAGCTCTGCAAATATTGGGCAACATTAAAAATTATAACTACCATAATTTTACTCTGCAGGGCCTTTGCCCTCAGAAAATATATAATGTTCTGGGGGTTTTAAGTAATTTTATAGGCAAAAATGCAGATTTTAACATGTGCTCTAGAGAGAAAAACAGTTTTGTATCCGTTTACAGAAATTTCTAATGCCGCGCACACATGAGCGGAATGTCCGACAGAAAATGTCCAACGGAAGCTTTTCATCGTGTGTATGCCTCATCTGACTTTTTTTTTTAGGAAATTCGTGCAGCCTTCCCCAGTGCAGCCTTGTCGGGCCTAGAAATGGAACACGTTCTAAATATTTGCGATGGAACCAATTCCTATCGGGAAACCCGCTCGTCTGTATGCTGTTCCGACAGACCAAAAACGACGCATGCTTTGAAGCAAGTACGAGACGGAAGCTATTGGCTACTGGATATTGCACTTTCCTTTTCTAGTCCCGTTGTACGTGTTGTACGTCACCGCATTCTTGACGGTCAGACTTTGGTGTGACCGTGTGTAGGCAAGACCGCTTGAGCGGAATTCCATCGGAGTTCTGTTGGAGAAACCTTTGGAGTTTATTATGACGGCAAAACCGGTCATGTGTACAGGAAATAAGCCTACAGACCTTATTTACCCTGGCACAGTCCAAGTACATCATATCCACGGCCACTCCTTTATCTATAAATATACTAGTCCTATCCATTATGAAAGCCTTCATGCTGAGACAGTGGAAAAAGCAATGTAAAATATAAAATTACCTCTGCTTGAAATCCTTCTACTAAAATGGCAACCAGAAGATTAAAGAGAACATAATTCCCAAATGTCATGAGAGCCACGAAGTAGAGCGCTGCCCATGGAGAGGTACTGGCCATACCATTATAAAGCACCACATTCCAGTCTTCCTGGGTCAGGATCTAGGAGAAGAGCAAAGTATATATAAGCTTATGGCTACTGATCTAATAAACATTATTGCTATGATTAAACCTGATCTCCAACTTTTAGTGAACTTTAAAGCTGATCTAAATTAACTATTTACTTCACTAAAGCTAGCCATTCATTATACAATGTTTTTGTTCAATTTCCTTTAGATATACCTTCAGTTATGTAGTGCAAGAGCTTGCCTGACTGCATACAAATTGAAAGTGTTTAGATTTGACCTCATATTATATGGTTTTGGTAAATCTAAGGGAAAATTGTACAAGAAAAATATATTATGTATGGCCAGCCTAAGAGATGCAGCAGATGTGTGCGCTTTATAAGCTGTATATTTCAGTATGTTAGTTACTGTACACACAGTATATATCAGTTACATACAGTACACAGTGCCGGGATTTGGCAGTGGAATAAGACCTTCCAGTATCACTCCTGGAACAGCCTTCCACAGGCAGCTTTGTATTCTATTAATGAATAGAAAGCTTCCACTGATTTGCTGAGGCAGATAGGCAGGCTGATAATGTCATGATCTCTGGCTCAGCCAATCAGAGAAAGCTTTGTTCAAATTCATAGAATACAAAGTTTCCTGTGAAAGGTTGAGCGCCACTCAGCCCGATTTAGTTTTGTTCCAGGAGTGGGACAGGAAGATCTTGTCTCACAGCCGAACACAGCGCTATATACTGTATGTAGCTGAGGCCACATACAGCTTACACAGCACATGCAGCCGCTACAGTGCCTTTAAAAAGTATTCATACCCCTTGAAATTTTCCACATTTTGTCACATTACAACCAAAAACGTGAATATATTTTATTGTGATTTTATGTGACAGACCAACACAAAGTGGCACATAATTGTGAAGTGGAAGGAAAATGATGAATGGGTTTCTAAATCCTTTACAAATAAACATCTGAAAAGTGTGACATGCATTTGTTATCAGCCCCTTTTACTTTGATACCCCTAACTATAATCTAGTGGAACCAATTGCCTTCAGAAGTTACCTAATTAGTAAATAGAGTCCACCTGTGTGTAATTTAAGCATTATGAAGGCCAAGGAACACACCAGACATGTCAGGGATAATGTTGTGGAGAAGTTTAAAGCAGAGCTAGGTTATAAAAAAAAATCCCAAGCTTTAAACATCTCACAGAGCACTGTTCAATCCATCATCCGAAAATAAAAAAAAATGGCACAACTGCAAACCTACCAAGAAATGGCCGTCCACATGAACTGACAGGTCGGGCAAGGAGAGAATTAATCAGAGAAGCAGTCAAGAGGCCCATGTTAACTCTGGAGGAGCTGCAGAGATCCACAGCTCAGGTTGGAGAATCTATCCACAGGACAACTATTAGTTGTGTACTCCACAAATCTGGCCTTTATTGAAGAGTGGCAAGAAGAAATTGTTGAAAGAAAGCCATAAGAAGTCCCGTTTGCAGTTTGCAAGAAGCCATGATGGGGACACAGCAAACATGTAGAAGAATGTGCTCTGGTTAGATGAGACCAAAATTGAACTTTTTGGCCTAAAAGAAAAATGCTATGTATGGCGGAAAATTAACACTGCACATCACCCTGAACACACCATCGCCACTGTGAAACATGGTGGTGGTAGCATCATGTTGTGGGGATGCTTTTCTTCAGCAGGGACAGGGGAGCTGGTCAGAGTTGATGGGAAGGTGGATGGAGCCAAATACAGGGCAATCTTAAAAGAAAATCTGTTGGAGTCTGTAAAAGACTTGAGACAAGGGTCCAGTAGGACAATGATCCTAAACATACAGCCAGAGCTGTGATGGAATGGTTTAGATAAAAACCTATTCATGTGTAGGGATGAGCTTCGAGTTCGAGTCGAACCCATGTTCGACCGTTCGTCAAATTTAGAATGTTATGGGCAATTCGCGCCAAATTTGAGTGGTGCGTCACGGCCCATAATTCACTGCGGCATTGCAGTGCATTGCTGGCTGATGATTGGCCAAGCATGCACTATGCTTGGCCAATCACAGCGCCGTCTGTACAGAGAGCTGTAATTGGCCAAAGCCAGGGTGGCTTTGGCCAATTATGGCTCTAGGGGTTTAGTACACGCCCCACTATATAAGGCCGCCTGCGTGGCGGCCTTGTGTAGTGTGTTGCGGTAGCGGCGGAGAGATAGACAGAGAGACAGTGTCATTTGATTTAAGTTAGATAGAGTAGGCAGGCGAGTCATTTAGCTGCACTTCCAGTGTATTGTTCATATATATGCATCCTAGGTGTTATATATATATATATATATATATATATATATATATATATATATATATATACACTGTATTCAGTTTAGCTAGAGCCGTTCCTGTTATTCTCTTCCTACTGACAGGCAGGCATGTGTTTTTACAGTATTTACAGCTAGCTAAGGAAAATTGCTGGTGTTCTTCTGATCCTATTAGTCCTATTAGCTACAGTATTTACAGTTAGTGTAGTGTGTCCTCTGCACAGTCTGCACCTAAAGCTACCTGAAGAAAATTGGTGGTGTTCTTCTGATCCTATTAGTACCGCATGCAGCTGCAGTATTTACAGTTAGTGTAGTGCGTCCTCTGCACAGTGTACACCTAAAGCTGCCTGAAGAAAATTGGTGGTGTTTTTTTGATCCAATTAGTACCGCAGGCAGCTGCAGTATTTACAGTTAGTGTAATGCATCCTCTGCACAGTGTGCACCTAAAGCTACCTGAAGAAAATTGGTGGTGTTCTTCTGATCCTATTAGTACTGCAGGCAGCTGCAATATTTACAGTTAGCGTACTGTGTCCTCTGCACAGTGTGCACCTAAAGCTACCTGAAGACAATTGTTGTTGTTCTGATCCTAGTAATACCACAGTCAGGCAGCTACAATATTTAGAGTTAGTGTACTGTGTCCTCTGCACAGTGTGCACCTAAAGCTACCTGAAGAAAATTGGTGGTGTTCTTCTGATCCTATTAGTACCACAAGCAGGCAACTGCAGTATTTACAGTTAGTGTACTGCGTCCTCTGCACAGTGAGCACCTAAAGCTACCTGAAGGAAATTGGTGGTGTTCTTCTGATCCTATTAGTACTGCAGGCAGCTGCAATATTTACAGTTAGCGTACTGTGTCCTCTGCACAGTGTGCACCTAAAGCTACCTGAAGACAATTGTTGTTGTTCTGATCCTATTAATACCACAGTCAGGCAGCTACAATATTTAGAGTTAGTGTACTGTGTCCTCTGCACAGTGTGCACCTAAAGCTACCTGAAGAAAATTGGTGGTGTTCTTCTGATCCTATTAGTACCACAAGCAGGCAACTGCAGTATTTACAGTTAGTGTACTGCGTCCTCTGCACAGTGAGCACCTAAAGCTACCTGAAGGAAATTGGTGGTGTTCTTCTAATCCTATTAGTACCACAAGCAGGCAGCTACAGTATTTACAGTTAGTGTACTGCGTCCTCTGCACAGTGTGCACTTAAAGCTACCTGAAAACAATTGCTGTTGTTCTGATCTTATAAATATCACAGGCAGGCAGCTACAGTATTTACAGTTAGTGTACTGTGTCCTCTGCACAGTGTGCACCTAAAGCTACCTGAAGAAAATTGGTGGTGTTCTTCTGATCCTATTAGTACCACAGACAGACAGCTGCAGTATTTACAGTTAGTGTACTGCGTCCTCTGCACAGTGTGCACCTAAAGCTACCTGAAGAAAATTGGTGGTGTTCTTCTGATCCTATTAGTACCACAAGCAGGCAGCTGCAGTATTTACAGTTAGTGTACTGCTTCCTCTGCACAGTGTGCACCTAAAGCTACCTGTAGACAATTGCTGTTGTTCTGACCCTATTAATACCACAGGCAGGTTGCTACAGTATTTACAGTTAGTGTACTGTGTCCTTTGCACAGTGTGCACCTAAAGCTACCCGAAGACAATTGCTGGTGTTATCATACTAATAATACTACAGGCAGGCAGTTGATTCTGCTAGCTGCAGCATTAGTATATATATACATCCCAGCTTTGTGCAGCAACATCTCATTGCAGGCCATTAGTATGTCTGGAAGGCCAACAAGGAGAGCCAGACAGTCACAAGCCAATAAAAGAGGGCAAGCAGGCTCTTTGTCTAAAGGCAACAGTGCTGGTTGTGGAGACAGTGCATCCTCATGAGCACGTGGCCGTGGGGCACGCTTGTCCTGTTTTTCGGCAGCTGGCCGTGTTGAGCCGCAACATGCGGAAGACTTGGTAGAGTGGATGACCAAGCCATTCTCCTCATCCTCTCTCTCCCAGGCTCAGGGTACTTTGTCTGGCAAAGCAGATGCCAACGCAGCCTCTTCCCTTGGCTCAATGGCATCAGTCACTTCTTCCCTACCCTCATCATGTCCTCCTGAGAAGTCCCCCGAACTGTTTGACTACAGTGTTGGGTACATGCTCGAAGAGGATGCCCAGAGTTTTGAAGGCTTCAATGATGGTACCCAGCTAGAGGAAGGCAGTAACATGAGCCCAGAAAGAGGGGGTGCCCAAGAAGGACAACAATCTGGCAGTCATGTTCCCCCAGCTGCAGCATACTGCCAGCTTTGCTCCAGTGATGAGGAGGGAGGGGATGATGAGGTCACTGACTCCACGTGGGTGCCTGATAGGAGAGAGGAGGAGGAGTAGGCACATCTCCAATGAGGCAGGATGCCCTCCAGGGGCAAGCTTAAGGGCAGCACACTGACTGCATCACACCGCAGAGCTCCGCATTTGTGCAGGGCGCTGCTGACTCTGCGTGTTATTCCAAAAGTTCTTTGGTGTGGGCCTTTTTTGAGACGAGTGCATCAGATCCCACCGTGGCTATTTGCAACATATGTCTCAAGCATATCTCGCGTGGCCAAAACTTCACCCGCTTTGGCACCACATGCTTGACCAGACATATGTCGACTTGCCATGCAGTTCATTGGCAAGCGTACACAGAAGACCCACACCAAAGAACAAAGCGTACCTCTCCTTGATCCTCATCAGCTGGGATCTCCAACCCCACTATACCTTCAGTCCTCTCTGAAACCTGCTCTGAGAGGAATGAAGGTGTAGAATTAGGTGTGTCACAGCCAAGTACTTGCAGGCAATCTGCTATCGGTACACCAACATCAAATTGTACCAGGTGAATTTCCCTGCCCCAGCTGCTGCACCGCCGAAAGAAGTATTCTCCCAGCCATCCATATGCCCAGCGGTTGAATGCTAGCTTGGCTAAATTGATAGCACTGCTGCCTTTTCAGTTGGTAGACTCTGCCCCCTTCCGCAAGTTTGTGGAATGTGCGGTTCCTCAGTGGCAGGTTCCCAAACACCACTTTTTCTCACAGAAGGCTATGTCTTGGCCTCGCTGGACAGGGCGGTCAGCAGTAAGGTGCATATTACCGCTGACTCATGGTCCAGCAAGCATAGACAGGGACGTTACCTATGTTTCATCGCGCACTGGGTGACTCTTCTGGCAGCTGGGAAGGATGCAGGACAGGGTGCAGTAGTGCTGGAGGTTGTTCTGCCACCACGCCTCAAAAATTCTACTGGTGGTGATTCTGCCACACCTCTCTCCTCCACCCCCTCCTCTTCTTCTTCCTCCATGGCCTCTTCCTGTGCTGATTTGTCCTCGGAGCCAGAGGTGCTCCGTAGGCGTTCAAGGGGCTATGCAAGCATGCAGGCAAAAAGATGCCATGCGGTTTTTGAGCTGGTGTGCTTGTGGGACAGGAGCCAAACTGGGGCAGAGATTCTGTCAGCCCTGCAGGGGTAGGTTCAGAGGTGGTTGACGCCACGCCAGCTTAATCCAGGTATGGTGGTTTGCGACAATGGCACCAACCTCCTCTCTGTCCTCTGACAGGGACAACTGACCCATGTGCCCTGTTTGGCTCACATCCTTAACTTGGTGGTGCAGAGGTTCTTGGGCAGGTACCTGGGCTTACAGGATGTCCTGAGGCAGGCCAGGAAAGTCTGTGTGCATTTCTGCCGGTCATATAATGCCAGTGCTCGGCTGCCTGACCTCCAAAGGGAATTTAATCTGCCCAAGAACCACCTAATCTGTGACATGCCCACCAGGTGGAACTCAACGTTGGCCATGCTGTAGCGGCTGCACATGCAGCAGAGGGCCATCAATGAGTACCTATGCCACTATGGCACCAGGACAGGGTCAGGGGACCTTTTTTTTTCCCCACGCCAGTGGGCTATGATCAGGGATGCATGCACTGTCCTGTCACCATTTGAGGAGGCCACGAAGATGGTGAGCAGTGACAGTGCATGCATCAGTGACATTGCCCTTTTGTCCACCTGTTACCTCTCAAGGTTCCCTTTATCCAGACAGTGTTCCTGCATGCCCGCCGATCACACAGGAAGAGGAGGAGGAGGAGGATTGTGTCAGCATGGAGGTGGAGCCTGACACTCAGCATCAGCAGCAGTCTTCAAGGGATCATTTACAGTCCGAAGAAACCCATGGACTTGTAAATGGCTGGGAGGAGGTGGCTGCGGATTATGTCATCCTTAGTGACCCAGAGGACTCTGGACCGAATGCCTCAGCAAACCTACGCTGCATGGCCTCCCTGATCCTGAAAAGCCTGCGGAAGGATCCTCGTATTCGTGGTATCAAGGGGAGGGATAATTACTGGCTGGCAACCCTCCTTGATCCACGTTACAAGGGTAAGGTTGTGGACTTTATCTTCCTATCGCAGAGGGAGCAGAGGATGAAACATCTTTGGAAGACCTTGCAGAAAGGTTTGTGCAATGCGTTTCCAGAGCCTGGGAGGTTACAATTTCCTGGTCCTCCTGGACAACATGTTGCTGAGGCTTCGGTCAGTCACAGAAGGAGTAGTGGAGAAGGTGGCCATCTGACCGATGCGATCATACAATTTTTTTAGTCCGCAGCCCCAAGGTCTGATCAGTTCCAGCAACCATCGCCAGCATCTGATTCACATGGTGCAGGATTACCAAGGGGCAAGATCAGACTTGGACACCTTTCTCACCGAAAATCATCTGGGTTGCTGGGTCTTGAGAATGGATCACTGGCCAGAGCTTGCACAGTATGCAATTAAGCTACTGGCCTGTCCTGCATCCAGTATTCTTTCAGAACGCACATTCAGTGCTGCTGGAGGCTTTGTAACTGATCACAGGGTGCGCCTGCCCACCGAATCAGTTGATCAGCTGACCTTCATAAAAATGAATCAATCTTGGATCACCAGCTACCAAGCACCTGATGCTGATGTAACCGATTGATTTTTTTTTTGTGAGATCCCTTGAAGACTGCCTATGCTGATGCTGAGTGACTATCCTGTTATGCTGAGTCACAATCTTCTTCCTCCTCAATTTTCATGCTGATAGCTTGTAAGAACATTTTTGGTTCTGGGCACCGCCACCAGTGGCCAAGGCCCAATTTTTTTGCAGTTTTCTGGCAATTTTTCTGCCCCTGTTTAACAGGGGTGTGTAATTACAATTTTTGATGCAATACTTTGCAGCAGGGCTCATTCCTGCTCTCCAACTAGAGTATCTGTGAGGGGTTGCAGTGTTGTGGCACCAGCACCAGTGCCCAAGGCCCAATTTTTCAGCCCCTGTTTAACAGGGGCGTGTAATTACAATTTTTGATGCAATACTTTGCAACAGGGCTCATTCCTGCGCTTCAATTATAGCATCTGTGAGGGGTTGCAGTGTTGTGGCACCAGTGCCTAAGGCCCAATTTTTCTGCCCCTATTCAACAGGGACATGTAATTACAATTCTTGATCTAAAATTTCACAGCAGGGCCCATTCCAGCGCCCACCAAGAGTAACTGTGAGGACTTACAGTGTTGTGGGACCAGCACCTCCACCACTACCACCAAAGGCCCAATTTTTCTACCACTGTTCAACAATGGCATGTAATTACAATTCTTGATCTAATATTTCACAGCAGGGCCCATTCCTGCGCCCACCAAGAGTAACTGTGAGGGCTTACAGTGTTGTGGCAACACCAACACCTAAGGTCCCAATTTCTGCAGAGTATATAGGGCAGGCCCCTACTTTCAAACATCCAACTTACATATGACTCCTACTTGCAAACGGAAGGAGACAACAGGAAGTGAGATGAAATCTACCCCTAGGAAGGGAAATTCTCTCCTGTAAGAGTTAATATGGGAAAAATGTGTCTCCTCTTCACTGATGCTTTATCTCCAATCCTTGTTTCACTAAAAACCCCAAATTTTCAAAAAATATTTGTCATTGGGACAGAAAGTGAGGTGAAATCTTCTGAAGGGGTGCACAGACAGCAAAACAAATGTTACAGGGGCAAAAACCCTTCCTTATGTTTTCAAAAAAGCTTAAAAATAGATTTTTTGGCTGGACCTCACTTTAAAAATGTACCAGTTCAAAATTACAAACAGATTCTACTTAACAACTAGGGATGAGCTTCGTGTTTGACTCAAACCCATGTTCGACTCGAACATCGGATGTTCGATCGTTCGCCGAGTTGCAAACGATATGGGCCGTTCGCGCCAAATTTGTGTGGCGCGTCACGGCCCATAATTCACTGCGGCATTGCAGTGCATTGCTGGCTGATGATTGGCCAAGCATGCACTATGACCGCATGCTTGGCCAATCACAGCGCTGTCGGTAGAGAGAGCTGTAATTGGCCAAAGCCAGGATGGCTTTGGCCAATTATGGCTCAGGGGGTTTAGAACACGCCCCACACTATATAAGGCCGCCTGCAAGGCGGCCCTGTGTAGTGTGTTCCGGCGTGCTGAGAGATAGACAGAGAGACAGTGTCATTTCATTTGAGTTAGCTAGATTAGGCAGGACAGTCAGTGAGTTAGCTACACTTACAGTGTATTGTGTATACATATATATGCATCCCAGGTGTTGCATATATATACACTGTATTCAGTTTAGCTAGATCCGTTCCTGTTATCTTCCTACTGACAGGCAGGCTTGTCTTGTTACAGTATTTGCAGCTACCTGAAGAAAATTGCTGGTGTTCTTTTGACCCTTTTAGTACCACAGTCAGGCAGCTAGACTATTTACAGTTAGTGTAGTGCGTCCTGCTCACAGTGTTCAGCTAAAACTACAAGTTAGATAAAGAGGTGAGAGCAAGGTATGTACAAAGGGGCCAATATCCTATAAAACTGGAACAAAGAAGAAATATGCACTATAGGTGCATCGAGGTCGCCCTTGAAGGATTTTTTGACTGGCCAAAAGTAAATGTATAATCTCAAAAAATTATTTTGTATAAAAATGCACTACAGTGCCAACTTTATTAAAGGTGCAATTACAATTATACAAGGTGCAAATACAGACACAGTATATACATCCAATTGTATACAGAAGATATGACACCCCTGTGCCTACAGCCCACGGCCTCAAAATGGAAGGTCAAGCGGATGAAGTATACAGCACGTGACCCGACATGTTTCGGAAATAGGTATGTATTAATCCTTCATCAAGGGATTTACAATTGGGTAATCAAATCTCTATCTGTAATGTAAATTTCAAAAATAGTAAAATAATATCGTCATAGATTATATGCGACTACAATTTTGCGATATATGCGTTTTTATAATTGTAAAGAGTAGTACAAAAAAGTTTCCAAACAATCTGAAAAAACTAGTCATACTTACATCAAATCTGATTCAAGAGAATAAACAGGTGATAACAACACGAAAATTATACACCAGAGGTGAAGCAGGATGGCTTAGAAAGTCCACAGAACATGAGATGGGCGGCCAGAAATGCAGGGCTTAGCGCTGCAACACGTTCACAAGGGACGCCTGATTGGAATCTGTGTGTTTAAAATGTAATATCAGCCCGTAGAGGCGATCCGTGCAAAACACTGGGGACCTATATGTGTGGGGGATGCCAATATTGCCAGTATATGGACAGACGGAAAAACATTATTCTGTCCAATGGCCAACTGTTTTCTCCCAGGCATTATGTAAACTGTAAAACTTCCGCAATAGTATATCTGCTAACTTGCGAATGCGGGTGCTACTATGTTGGCAAAACCATAAATGAGTTTTGGAAACGCATTTACCAATATCTTGGCACCATACGCAAACGCGATCCAGACTTGCCCATCGGCCGCCATATGGCAATGGTTCATCCCTCATCGATCCCCAAAATATACTTTCTAGCCCTTGATCATATCCACTTCAGTCCGAGAGGAGGCGACTTCAATAAACGCCTTCTTCAGTGCGAACTGAGATGGATACATAACCTACGGGCAAACCATCCACCTGGCCTCAATGGGGCCTTTAACTTTAAACCTTTCCTTCCTGGCTTTTCATCAGGGGTTTGTGAGCTGGATTTGTAGGGACCCTCATAAATATGTTTCGAAGTTTTTTCAAGTTTTTTCAATTTTATTTACTTTTTCTTTATTTTATTTTATCCTTTTTCTCCTTTTTCCTATGTCATTTGATTCATTTGATTAGAGATTTGATTACCCAATTGTAAATCCCTTGATGAAGGAGTAATACATACCTATTTCCGAAACATGTCGGGTCACGTGCTGTATACTTCATCCGCTTGACCTTTCATTTTGAGGCCGCGGGCTGTAGGCACAGGGGTGTCATATCTTCTGTATACAATTGGATGTATATACTGTGTCTGTATTTGCACCTTGTATAATTGTACTGTCTATTGTTACCTTTTATATATATATATTTTTTACATGTTTAATAAAGTTGGCACTGTAGTGCATTTTTTGAGATTATACATTTACTTTTGGCCAGTCAAAAAATCCTTCAAGGGAACCTCGATGCACCTATAGTGCATATTTCTTCTTTGTTCTAAAACTACAAGTTAGTGTAGTGAGACCTCTGCACAATGTTCAGCTAAATCTACAAGTTAGTGTAGTGCGTCCTGCTTACAGTGTTCAGCTAAAACTACAAGTTAGTGTAGTGAGACCTCTGCACAGTGTTCATCTAAAGCTACATGTTAGTGTAGTGCATCCTGCTCACAGTGTTCAGCTAAAACTACAAGTTAGTGTAGTGAGACCTCTGCACAGTGTTCAGCTAAAGCTACAAGTTTGTGTAGTGCGTCCTGCTCACAGTGTTCAGCTAAAACTACAAGTTAGTGTAGTGAGACCTCTGCACAGTGTTCGGCTAAAGCTACAAGTTAGTGTAGTGCATCCTGCTCACAGTGTTCAGCTAAAACTACAAGTTAGTGTAGTGAGACCTCTGCACAGTGTTCAGCTAAAGCTACAAGTTAGTATAGTGCGTCCTGCTCACAGTGTTCAGCTAAAACTACCAGTTAGTGTAGTGAGACCTCTGCACAGTGTTCAGTTAAAGCTACAAGTTAGTGTAGTGCGTCCTGCTCACAGTGTTCAGCTAAAACTACAAGTTAGTGTAGTGCGTCCTCCTTACAGTGTTCAGCTAAACCTACAAGTTATTTTTTTGCGAGCTCTGCACAGTGTTCAGCTAAAGCCACCTGTAGAAGGTTGGTGGTATTCTCATACTACAGGCAGGCAGTTGATTTTGCTAGCTGCAGTATCAGTACATATATATATATATATATATATATATATATATATATATATATATATATATATATATTTATCCCAGCTTAGTGCAGCTACAGGCCATTAGTATGTCTGGAAGGCCAACAAGGAGAGGCAGACAGTCACAAGCTAATAAAAGAGGGCAAGCAGGCTCTGTGTCTAGTGCTGGTCGTGGAGACGGTGCATCCTCATCAGCACGTGGCTGTGGGACACGCTTGGCCTTTTTTTCGGCAGCTGGCCGTGTTGAGCCGCAACATGCGGTAGACTTGGCCGAGTGGATGACCAAGCCGTCCTCATCCTCTTCATCCTCTCTCACCCATGCTCAGGGTACTTTGTCTGGCAAAGCAGCGGCCTCTTCCCTCGGCTCAATGTCATCAGTGACTCCTTCCCTAGCCCCACCATGTCCTCCTGAGGAGTCCCTCGAACTGTTTGACCACAGTGTTGGGTACATGCTCCAGGAGGATGCCCAGTGTTTGGAAGAATCTGATGATGATACTGAGCTAGATGAAGGCAGTAACGTGAGCACGGACAGAGGGGGTGCCCAAGGAGGATAGCAATCTGGCAGTCATGCTCCCCCTGCTGCAGCATACTGCCAGGTTTGCTCCAGTAATGAGGAGGGAGGGGATGATGAGGTCACTGACTCAACGTGGGTGCCTAATAGGAGAGAGGAGGAGGAGGAGGCGGCACATCACCAACGAGGCAGGATGCCCTCCAGGGGCCAGCCTAAGGGCAGCACACTGACTGCATCACACCCCAAAGCTCCGCATGTGCAGGGCGCTGCAGTCTCTGCGCGTTATTCAAAAAGTTCTTTGGTGTGGGCCTTTTTTGAGACGAGTGCATCAGATCGCACGCTGATAGCTTGTAAGAACATTTTTGGTTCTGGGCGCCGTCACCAGTGCCTAAGGCCCAATTTTTCAGCCCCTGTTTAACATGGGCATGTAATTACAATTTTTGATGCAATACTTTGCAGCAGGGCTCATTCCTGCGTTCCAATTAAAGTATCTGTGAGGGGTTGCAGTGTTGTGGCACCAGCACCAGTGCCTAAGGCCCAATTTTTCAGACCCTGTTCAACAGGAGCATGTAATTACAATTCTTTATCTAATATTTCACAGCAGGGCCAGTTTCTGTGCCCACCAAGAGCGAGTGAGGACTTACAGTGTTGTGGCACCAGCACCACCACCACCAAAGGCCCAATTTTTCAGCCCCTGTTCAACAGGGGCATGTAATTACAATTCTTGATCTAATATTTCACAGCAGGGCCCGTTTCTGCGCCCACCAAGAGCGAGTAAGGACTTACAGTGTTGTGGCACCAGCACCACCACCACCACCACCAAAGGCCCAATTTTTCTGGCCCTGTTCAACAGGGGCATGTAATTAAAATTCTTGATCTAATATTTCACAGCAGGGCCCTGTGAGGGCTTACAGTGTTGTGGCTACAACAACACCTAAGGCCCATAGGGCAGGTATATAGGGCAGGCCCCTACTTTCAAACATCCAACTTACAAATGACTCCTACTTGCAAACGGAAGGAGACAACAGGAAGTGAGATGAAATCTACCCCTAGGAAGGGAAATTCTCTCCTGTAAGAGTTAATATGGGAAAAACATTTCTCCTTTCCACTCATGCTTTATCACCAATCCTTGTTTCACAAAAAAACCCAAATTTTCAAAAAACATTTGTCATTGGGACAAAAAGTGAGGTGAAATCTTCTGAAGAGGAGCACAGACAGCAAAACAAATGTCACAGGGGTGATAACCCTTCCCTATGTTTTCCAAAAAGCTTAAAAAAGATTTTTTGGCTAGAGCTAAACACGTTAAAAATGTACCCGTTCAAAATTACAAACAGTTTCTACTTAACAACAAACCTACAGTCCCTGTCTTGTTTGCACCGCCAGTATACTGCTGTTCAGAGTATATAGGGCCTGGTGGCCCCACACCTTTCCTTTTTTAATTGGGTGCGGGGTTCCCCTTAATATCCATACAAGACCCAAAAGGCCTGGTAATGGACTGGGGGGTACCCATACCATTTGTCTCACTGATTTTCATCCATATTGCCAGGACCCGACATTGCATTAAATCCGCAAGCAGTTTTAAATGACATTTTTTCCTTTAAAAATGACATTTTGTGCAGGGACTGTTCTAAGCAAGGGAAACAATTTACAGGCATACTATAGACACCCCCCAGGTACGATATTTAATATCGTATGATAATTCACTTTTTTTTTCACTTTAAGCATCATTAAAATCACTGCTCCCGAAAAAACGTCCGTTTTTAAAACTTTTTTTTGCATTGATACATGTCCCCTGGGGCAGGACCCGGATCCCCAAACCCTTTTTAGGACAACAACTTGCATATGAGCCTTTAAAATTAGCACTTTGAACGTTCGAGTCCCATAGACTTTATTGGGGTTCTAAAGTTTGTGCAAACTTTTGGTCCATTCGCAAGTTCTGGTGCAAACCGAACCGGGGGGTGTTCGGCTCATTCCTATTTATGTGTTAGAATAGCCCATTCAAAGTCCAGACCTAAATCCAATTGAGAATCTGTGGCAAGACTTGAAAATTGCTGTTCACAGATGCTCTCCATCCAATCTGACAGAGCTTGAGCTATTTTGCAAAGAAGAATGGGCAAACATTTCCCTCATTTCACATTTCTAGATATGCAAAGCTGGTAGAGACATACCCAAAAAGATTTGCAGGTGTAATTGCAGTGAAAGGTGGTTCTACAAAGTATTGACTCGGGGGGGGGGGGGGTGCTGAATACAAATAAACACCACACTTTTCAGATATTTATTTGTAAAAAAAAATGAAAACCATTTATCATTTTCCTTTCACTTCACAATTATGTGCCACTTTTTGTTCGTCTATCACAAAAAATCTCAATAAAATACATTTACGTTTTTTGTTGTAACATGACAAAATATGGAAAATATCAAGGGGTATGAATACTTTTTCAAGGCACTGTACATCTCTTAGTGCAGTAAATAGTTCATTTGGACCAGCTTGGTCCAAACAAACTATTTAAACTTCACTAAAAGTTGGAGATCTGATTTAAGGTTAAAGCAGGTTAAAGCAGTAGTAAAGTCATAAAGAAAACAAATCAAAACAAAAAGGCAGCCTATCAATGTCTTTGGTGGTTTCATTTTTTTAGGCTTTTTTCCTATTATTGTCACCGGTAATTTGGTCAACAAGTTTGTTACAATTTAACTTTCTTTAACAAATTAAGATATCCAGCAAAAGTGGCAGGTAGGGGTTTCGGACAAACCATTTAAAACTGATAGGGGTGCTTACAATAGTTAGTTTTTATTCAATCATTTGAAACTTTTGCCCAAATGGGAAAAAATTGTTGTTGTCACTGCTTAAAAAGTCAAAAGGCATTTGGATTTAATTTATTAGTTAAGTCTATATAAATCGGTAAGTACATTTAACACTGACTCCTCCCCACATTCACAATGCTGTTGTCCAATTGTGTCCCTGCTGTTCCTCCATCCAGCGAGGAGATACCTTAGGATAACAAGTGTATTTAAAAGCTTAAAATAAGAAAACTTATGCAACCACCACATTTAAAACAGACCTTTCCCCTTTCCCTAAATATCACATTTATATATATCAACATGCACCTTAGTATTCTAATATGAAATCTGCTTACATGTATTAGTTAAACAAATGTTTTTTGCTTTAACTTACAATTACTTTGTCTTGTTTGGGTGGGGACCTAGTGATGAAACCCTAGCCTCAGAGATGCATCCTGGGAAGTTTCTAGCAAATGTTCCAGGATGCAAACCTGAAGTTCTAGACAGGGTATCAGGAAGTAAAGGGAGACGGATTCATTTGCCATTACTACAAGTGGCCATCATGAGATGAATAGGGAGGAACAGAAAAATAAGGTATGCAAAGAATAAAAAAACTGCATTTATTTATACTTGTCTATATGAGGGGGGACACATTTGCAACTTGGCTCTTTCTCAAAGTGGCAATTTCTACAAGTGAAATGCACTTCTGACTCTGCACTTATCACTCATCATCTGACTGTCTGATCTGAAAATATCATCTTTGTCCTCCCACAGGTATGCTCCTACTGCTACAACTCCAGCCAGAATCGCATTAGTGAAATCTGTCTCCTATGTCTCTTAACTCTGGTATGCTCCTACTGCTACAACTCCAGCCAAAAACTGAAACACTGCTATCTTTTTTTCTTATGCGTCTCTAATAATGCTGGTATGTTACTCATCATCTGACTGTCTGATCTGAAAATATCATCTTTGTCCTCCCACAGGTATGCTCCTATAAATTGCATTAGTGAAATCTGTCTCCTATGTCTCAACTCTGGTATGCTCCTACTGCTACAACTCCAGCCAAAAACTGAAACTCCGCTATCTTTTTTTCTTATGTGTCTCTAATAATGCTGGTATGTTATTCTTACTTAACTGTCTGTAGACCTGTCCA
The DNA here is from genome assembly GCA_037952925.1 of Lithobates clamitans. Lineage (NCBI taxonomy): Eukaryota > Metazoa > Chordata > Amphibia > Anura > Ranidae > Lithobates > Lithobates clamitans. Next base: position 4,424,527 of record JBBGZY010000434.1, on the reverse strand, counting down.
CATTACAATGCTTTATTATCTCCCTTGTCTTACCCAAAATTATGGCTCTCTTAATTTTAGTGCCCTCTTGCTAGTCTGTTTGTGACTTAAGAATTTTGCCCTTTTAACCAGCCAAGCTTTATAACCTCTTGATTGCTAATTGAAATCCTACTGCTACAACTTTGAGAAATCCGCCCACACACTACCCCTATCAGTATATATTTAAGCTTCTCTTGGGGGGGACACATTTGCAACTTGGCTCTTTCTCAAAGTGGCAATTTCTACAAGTGAAATGCACTTCTGACTCTGCACTTATCACTCATCATCTGACTGTCTGATCTGAAAATATCATCTTTGTCCTCCCACAGGTATGCTCCTACTGCTACAACTTTGAGAAATCCGCCCACACACTACCCCTATCAGTATATATTTAAGCTTCTCTTGGGGGGGGACATTTGCAACTTGGCTCTTTCTCAAAGTGGCAATTTCTACAAGTGAAATGCACTTCTGACTCTGCACTTATCACTCATCATCTGACCTTCTGATCTGAAAATATCATCTTTGTCCTCCCACAGGTATGCTCCTACTGCTACAACTTTGAGAAATCCGCCTACACACTACCCCTATCAGTATATATTTAAGCTTCTCTTGGGGGAAGCATTTGCAGGGGGGACACATTTGCAACTTGGCTCTTTCTCAAAGTGGCAATTTCTACAAGTGAAATGCACTTCTGACTCTGCACTTCAGCGAAGGCACAAAGCGAAAGGACACAAGATAAACACTTTGAAAAACAGCACACAGACATCAGGTGAACTTGTTTACTCCTTTAGCTCTTTTTCCTTGGAACATGCTTTCTCTACCACTGCTTTTGACAACTCTGTCCTCCATCCTAAAACTATCTCTCCTTCACCCCTCTTCTCCCCCCCACAGCATATATATATCACCCTCACTCTTGTCCTGTCCTTATTACTGCACTCACCAACTCCTGCTAATTCTAAATCTACATACACTAAAAATCTCCAAGACCCTGGGGCATGTCACTTCATATAAATCCCACTCCCATATTACCTCCCTCACCCTCTTGCTTCTCCTAACCTCTGGAGATATATCCCCAAACCCTGGGCCTCCATCATTTAACTGTACCCCATGCACCCATTACCCTGCACCCTCTGGCAGCAGCTGCCACAATCAGCACAATTTAATTCCCATTTCTATTCTTCCCAAACCCAGACTCCCTTTCTCTTGTGCCCTTTGGAACTCGCGCTCTGTCTGCAACAAGCTCATCTCTCTCCATGACCTCTTTATTGCCAACTCATTTAACCTACTCGCCATTACCGAAACCTGGCTCCACCAATCCGACACTGCATCTTCTGCTGCCCTATCCCATGTTGGCCTTCTCTGGACTCACTCCCCCAGATCCAGCGGACGTAAGGGAGGAGGTGTCGGAATCCTTCTAGCCCCACATAGCACCTTTCAGGTACTTCAGCCACCTCCCTCTCTGTCACTCTCCTCTTTTGAAGCACACTGTATTCGCCTTTTCACTCCAATTTTCCTAAGGATAGCTGTGATCTACAGGCCCCCTGGACCAGTATCAACCTTTCTTGAAGACTTCTCTGCCTGGCTACCCTACTTTCTTTCTTCTGAAATCCCCACTATCATTCTCGGGGACTTCAACATCCCTATTTATACTAACACTCCTTCCACTTCCAAACTTCTCAGTCTAACATCCTCCTTTGACCTGAAGCAGTGGATACATGCTCCAACTCACTCAGAAGGCAATATCCTTGACCTCGTGTTCTCTCACCTTTGCACTCCATGCAACCTCTCTAACTATCCATCCCCTCTCTCTGATCAAAACCTTATTAGTTTCACTCTCTCCCTCTCCTCCACTTCCTCTCCCTCCAACCACCTTAAAGTTACCCGCAGAAACCTACGTCATCTCAACCCTTCTCTTCTCTACTCTGCTATCAACAACCTCTACAACAAAATCTCACCCCTATCCTGCACCAACCTAGCCACCTCTGTGTACAACGCTTCACTTCTAGCCTCACTGAACTCACTTGCCCCCTCACTACACACAGAATCAAGCCCAGACCCCTTCAACCTTGGCAAACAGATGATACTAGAAGTCTGAAAAAATGTAGTCGTGCTCTGGAGCGCCTGTGGTGTAAGACTAAGTCCCAGAGAGATTTCTACCAATATAAATCTGCCCTCCAAAAATACAACTCCAGCCACCTCTCTGCCAAGCAGACCTATTTTACCACTCTCTAGCAACTTATCATCCTGTCCCCGTCAACTCTTCTCCGCCTTCAACTCTCTACTTCGTCCTCCACCGCCTCCACCCGCCGACTCACTCACTGCACAGGAGATCGCCAATCACTTCAAACAGAAGATTGATACATTTGCGCTGAGATCTCTACTGTGCCGACACCCTCCACGCTTTATACTTCATGCCCACAGGCACAATCATTATTTCCCTCTTTCAACCCCACCACTAAGGACGAAGTTGCTAAACTTCTTGCTAATGTCCACCTTACCACCTGCCCTCTGGATCCTGTTCCCTCACAAATGCTACGTTCACCCTCTGGCCCTATACTACACTCTCTAACCCACATCTTCAATCTCTCCCTCTCTTCTGGCATCTTCTCTAACTCTCTAAAACATGCACTTGTCAGACCCATACTTAAAAAGCCCTCACTGGACCCATCCAATCTTAACAACCTATGCCCCATCTCCTTGCTCCCTTTCTTATCCAAACTCCTAGAACGTCTGGTCTACAAACGACTGAGCGCCCACCTCGCTGATAATGGCCTTCTCGATCCCCTTCAGTCTGGATTTCGTCCTCAACACTCCACAGAAACTGCTCTCCTAAAACTAACAAACGATCTACTAACGGCCAAAACCAATCGACACTATTCTGTACTTCTACTCCTGGACCTCTCTGCTGCCTTTGATACGGTTGACCACCCCCTCCTCCTCAAAAAACTACACGCCTTTGGTCTCCGTGACTGTACACTTCGCTGGTTCTCTTCCTACTTATCCAACCGCACCTTTAGCGTTTCTTATAACTCTACTTCCTTCTCTCCTCTTCCTTTCTCTGTTGGGGTCCCTCAGGGTTCTGTTCTTGGACCCCTACTATTTTCTATTATCTACACTGCCTCCCTGGTTCAACTGATAGCCTCCCATGGCTTCCAATACCACCTCTACGCTGATGACACCCAAATCTATTTCTCTACCCCTCAGCTCACTCCCTCTGTCTCCTCACGTATCAGTAATTTACTCTCAGATATATCAGTCTGGATGTCTCACCACTTCCTTAAACTCAATCTAGCCAAAACCGAACTTCTAATTTTTCCTCCCCCCATGCCTCTTCCCCTGATCTCTCTGTCAAAATCGATGGCACAACTATAAGCCCATCCTAACATGCCAAGGTTCTACGTGTAGTCCTAGACTCTGAACTCTCCTTCAAGCAACACATCCAATCACTGTCCAAATCCTGCCGCCTCAACCTCCGCAAAATCTCCAAAATACACCCCTTTCTAACCAATGACACAACAAAGCTCTTAATTCACTCGCTGGTCATCTCTCGCCTTGACTACTGCAACTCCCTTCTCATTGGCTTACCTCTACATAGTCTATCACCTCTTCAATCCATTATGAATGCCGCTGCCAGACTCATCCACCTTACCAATCGCTCTGTGTCTGGCACTCCTCTCTGTCAATCCCTCCACTGGCTTCCGCTCGGCCAAAGAATTAAATTCAAAATTCTAACAACTACGTACAAAGCCATCCACAATTTCGCCCCCAGCTACAGCACTAGCTTTGTCTCTAAATACCAACCTACTCGCTCTCTTCGTTCCTCTCAAGACCTCCTGCTCTCTAGCTCCCTTGTCACCTCCTCCCATGCTCGCCTCCAGGCCTTTTCCAAAGCCTCTCCAATCCTATGGAACTCCTTACCCCAATCTGTCCGCTTATCTCCTACTTTATTAGCTTTCAGAAGATCCCTGAAAACCCTTCTCTTCAGAGAAGCCTATCCTACCCACACCTAACTGTACTTTCATTTTTTTTCCATCAGCTCATCCCCCACAGTTATTACCTTTTTGTCTCCACTTGACCCTCCCTTCTAGATTGTAAGCTCTAACGAGCAGGGCCCTCTGATCCCTCCTGTATTGATTTGTATTGTAAGTGTACTGTCTGCCCCATGTTGTAAAGCGCTGCACAAACTGTTGGCGCTATATAAATCCTGAATAATAATAATAATAATAATATGTAGATTGCCATTACTAAACATTTCTGAAGGTGCCTTTGTTGTAATTGGTATGATAAGGATGAAGTTTATCTTTAATCTCTTGCCCCACGTATATTTACTGTGGGGCTGCAGCTCCTGTGTGCAGAATCATGTACAGGTACGTGATTCTGCACTTCTGGGTCAGGGGCGATTGGACACAGCGGGAGACAATCAACGGGTCCAGCGGACACTATGTTCTCTGGGACCCGCCGATCGTTCAAGGCACATATAAACAAGGCAGATCACCGTTCTGTGACAAGAGAAGGCAGTGATCTTGTGTTTCTGCTAAGCAGGAACACAGATCTCTGTCTCCCCACAGTACAATCACCCACCACACAGTTAGAAAGCTCCCTAGGAACATATTCAACCCTTTAATCTCCCCTGATGTTCTCAGCTAGTGTTATTAGTACACTGACAGTGAATTTTTTTAGCACATTGCTGTCAAAAGTGTCAAAAGTATCAGTTAGTGTCCGATTTATCTGCCGCATTATCGCAGTCCCACCATAAGTCACTGACCGCCACCATTACTAGTTAAAAAACAATTCCATAAATATATCCCATAGTTTATAGATGCTATAACTTTTGTGCAAACCAATCAATATACAAAAATATGTAGTAGAATACATATTGGCCTAAATTGATGAAGAAATTTGATTATTAAATTTTTTTTATTGGATAGGTTTTGTAGCAGAAAGCAAAAAATCGTTTTGTTTCAAAATTGTCGGTCTTTTTTTGTTTCTAGCGCAAAAAATAAAAACCGCAGAGGTGATCAAATACCACCAAAAAGAAGCTCTATTTGTGAGAAAAAAAAGGACATAAATTTTATTTCGGTACAGTGTCACACAGTGTCACACAGCCGTGCAATTGTCAGTTAAAATAACGCAGTGCAAAAAATAGACTGGTCATGAAGGGGGGTAAACCTTTTGGAGCTGAAACGGTTAAAGTGTAACTAAAGGAAAAACTTTTTTTTTTTAAATTTTGGATAGAGTGGAGAGGGATTAGACCTCCTGTCAGGTTTTTATTGTTGTCTGTGCCCTCGTTAGGGAGATTCACTCTCTCTATTTGTCCTGTTTACAGGTATTGAATGTGAAAATAAAATAAAATCCCAAATTTTGGGTCAACATCAGAACAGTAATAGAGAGAAAATCTTCCAATGAGGACATAGTTCTGGAGATCCCAAAGACACACCGGGAGGGGATTTCCTCTCACTTCTTGTTTTGACTATAGGACAGGAAGTGAAGGGAAATGTCCCCTATAGAACATAGATGGCAAAAAAACTGACAGTGGTATAACCGTCCCCTACTCTATCCAAAAAGAAGAAAAAAAAAGTGTGTGTTTATGTGTTGAATGGGGTCCAAATGTTATCTCTAGCCAGACAACAGATCTCTATAATAATGACACTTACATAAAACAAAAATAATTAAAGATTTCCTGTTCTTTTGCATTTTATGCTCAGGAGTCAAAAGCTGATGAAAATGTCAGTGTAGGCCCTTCCAAGCAAGAAAAAATAATAAGAGCATAAAAATAAATGAGATGATAAGTGGGTTGACTCATCCCATGGCTATTCGTAGGTTCTCAGCTACTAGCATCGGAGGCCTACCTGAGACAATTGCACAATTACAGCCTTAATATAATAATTGCCTCTTCATTCCAATTAAACAATTTGACTGCATACTGTACATAGAACCCTGACCAGGAAGAAACCTGGAGGCCCCCTGAGAGTTATAATTGTCATCCCCACCTATTATAAAATTTAGCTCTAGCTCTTACTCAGCAGGGGGGATCTCAGGGGTCTTCTATTTAGCACTACAAAAACAAAGAGAGGGTGCACCAGCCTAGTGCATTATCTTCATGTAATGTTTATTAATAGAATAAAAGCAAATGTTATACTCGCAAACACCAGTATAGACAAGCTCTTCAGCATATTTCAAACTCAAAACCACCAGGTCCCCTGCACATATTCTTAGTCATGGGAAGTAGTCAACCAGGTATGTCATGGCTGACATGTTTCAAGGGGAGTCCCCTCTTCATCGGAGCCACTGGCCTTGATAAAGAAGGGATTTTGCTTGAAACGCACCACTGGCTCTGATGAAAAGGGGACTCCCCTTGAAACCCCTCAACCATAACACACCTGGGTGGCTACTTTCCATGACAAAGAATATGTGCAGTGGACCTGACGTTTTTGGTTTTGGAATATACTGTTGAGAGAAGTTTCAGGATTTTTTTTTTTAAATAAACCGCTTTGAAGCAAAATAATCAATGCAGCCTGATTAGTGCCCAACTGCAGCCTCAATTCAGCCTAATCTATGCCTATCTGCAGCTTCAGTGCAGCCTGATCTGTGCTCATCTGCAGCCTGATCAGTGCCCATCTGCAGCTTCAGTGCAGCCCAATCTGTGCCCATCTGCAGCCTGATCTGTGCCCATCTGCAGCTTCAGTGCACCCTGATCTGTGCCCATCTGCAGCCTGACCTGTGCCCATCTGCAGCCTGATCTGCACCCATCTCCCTCATCAATGCAGCCCACCATCTCTCTTTGCAGGAAATCACAGAGCCATCATCTGTTTACTCGGCTCTCAGTCGGCAGTCACTTACACAGTCCTGCCTAAGCCATCAGCTCCTGTGATAGACAGAACACTGGTCCAATGCCGGTGGCGGAAGTGGTACTGTGTGTGTGACGTGCGAGCCGAGTGAGAGACAAGTTAGAGCCGAGCGGAGATCCGCTGGTGATTGGTTTTCGGGGCCCTGTACGCGGCTAGGCTCCCAAAAAGTCCCACACATGTGGTATCCCCATACTCAGGAGAAGCAGCTAAATGTATTTTGGGGTGCAATTCCACATATGCCCATGGCCTGTGTGAGCAATGTATCATTTAGTGACAACTTTGTGCAAAAAAATAAATAAATAAATAAAAATTTGTCACTTTCCCGCAATTTGTGTCAAAATATAAAATATTCCATGGACTCAACATGCCTCTCAGCAAATAGCTTGGGTGTCTACTTTCCAAAATTGGGTCATTTGGGGGGTTTTGTGCCATCTGGGCATTTTATGGCCTTCAAAACTGTGATAGGTAGTGAGGAGTGAAATCAAAAATGTACGCCCTTAGAAATCCTGAAGGCGGTGATTGGTTTTTGGGGCCCCATACGCGGCTAGGCTCCCAAAAAGTCCCACACATGTGGTATCCCCGTACTGAGGAGAATCAGCTGAATGTATTTTGGGGTGCAATTCCACATATGCCCATGCCCTGTGTGAGCAGAATATTATTTAGTGACAACTTTTTGTAATTTTTTTTTGTCATTATTCAATCACTTGAGACAAAAAAAATAATATTCAATGGGCTCAACATGCCTTTCAGCAATTTCTTTGAGGTGTCTACTTTCCAAAATGGGGTCATTTGGGGGGGGGGGTTTGTACTGCCCTGCCATTTTAGCACCTCAAGAAATGACATAGGCAGTCATAAACTAAAAGCTGTGTAAATTCCAGAAAATGTACCCTAGCTTGTAGACGCTATAACTTTTGCGCAAACCAATAAATATACGCTTATTGACATTTTTTTTACCAAAGACATGTGGCGGAATACATTTTGGCCTAAATGTATGACTAAAATTGAGTTTATTGGATTTTTTTATAACAAAAAGTAGAAAATATAATTTTTTTCAAAATTTTCGGTCTTTTTCCATTTATAGCGCAAAAAATAAAAACGGCAGAGGTGATCAAATACCATCAAAAGAAAGCTCTATTTGTGGGAAGAAAAGCACGCAAATTTTGTTTGGGTACAGCATTGCATGGCCGGCAATTAGCAGTTAAAGCGACACAGTGCCAAATTGTAAAAAGTGCTCTGGTCAGGAAGGGGGTAAATCCTTCCGGGGCTGAAGTAGTTAAAGTGAAAAAATAAAAGTGAAATATTCCTCTAAATGTCGTACCTGAGGGTGTCTATAGTATGCCTCTAAAGTGGCACATGTTTCCCGTATTTAGAACAGTCCCTGCACAAAATTACATTTCTAAGGCCCCTTTCACACTAGGGCGGTTTGTAGGCGCTATTGCGCTAAAAATAGCGCCTGCAAACCGACCCGAAACAGTCGCTGCTGTCTCTCGCAGGCTTTCACACTGGAGCAGTGCGCTAGCAGGATGGGAAAAAAAAGCTCTGCTAGCAACATCTTCGGAGTGGTGAAGGAGCGGTGTATACACCGCTCCTTCACCGCTCCTGCCCATTGAAATCTGTAGAGGCGCTTTGCAGTGGTTTTTAACCCTTTCTCGGCTGCTAGCGGGGGGTAAAACCACCCCGCTAGTGGCCGAATACCGACAGTAAAGCACCCCTAACAATAGCGGCGCTTTACCGCCGACGCCGCCCCAGTGTGAAAGGGGCCTAAAGGAAAAAAGTAATTTAAAACTGCTTGCGGCTATAACGTAATGTTCCCCCCCCTAGCCCATTACCAGGCCATTTGGGTCTTGTATGGACATTAAGGGGGACCCCGCATCCTAATTAAAAAAAGAAAAGGCGTTGGGCCCCCCAGGCCCTGTATACTCTGAACAGCAGTATACAGGCGGTGCAAACAAGACAGGGACTGTAGGTTTGTTCTTATGTAGAATCTGTTTTTAATTTGGAACAGGTACATTTTGTACGTGTAGCTCCAGCCAAAAAAAATCTATTTTAAAGCTTTTTGGAAAACATAGGGAAGGGTTATCACCCCTGTAACATTTGTTTTGCTGTCTGGGGTTTTTAAAGGAAACAAGGATTGGTGATAAATCAGTGAAGAAGACACCTTTCTCCCATATTAACTCTTATGCCCCGTACACATGGTCGGACATTGATCGGACATTCCGACGGATGTTGGCTCAAACTTGTTTTGTGTACACACGGTCGCACAAAGTTATCGGAATTTCCGATTGCCAAGAACACGGTCACGTACACCACGTATGACTATAAAAGGGCAGTTCAGAACCAAGCGCGGCACTCTTTGGGCTCCTTTTGCTAATCTTGTGTTAGTAAAAGTTTGGTGAGAGACGATTCGCAATTTTGCAGACTCGTCGTTTTCTGCTGGTCAATTTGTGCTTGTGGGTTTGTATCTGCTCTTCAGTGCGTGCAGTCAGTTTGAATTTGTACTATTCATTGCAATCTTGTCCACTCGTTACTGTTTTTCAGGTCTCTCTTCACAGGCCTTGCTGTTCTTCAGTGCGTTCTGTTACTTCGTTCTGAGCAGCCGACCGTTTTCTAGCCATGTTGCGTATACGTACTCCTCGTCGAGTTTGTGCTGTGCGGGGCTTGGTGTCGGGGTCCTGACCTTGACACAAGCCCAGTCCATGAACAGGGTGGGGAGGAGTTCATGGACCAAGAATTGGTTGCTTCAGCGTGACCAGTTCTGTCATATGCCTTTGCTCCGTGAGATCCATGAGAATAATCCTGATGATTTCAGGAACTTTCTCCGGATGACGGACCCCGTATTTCACCGTTTGTTGGCTTTGCTGACCCCTTATATTAGCAGGCAGGATACCTGCATGAGGCAAGCCATCACTCCAGAGCAGAGGCTGGTCGCCACCCTGCGGTACTTGTCGACGGGGAGAAGCCTGCAGGACTTGAAGTTCTCGACAGGCATCTCCCCCCCGGGCCCTGGGGATCATTATCCCAGAGACTTGTTCTGCCATCATCCAGGTCCTGCAGAAGGAGTATATTAAGGTAAGATTTTTATCCTTTAACATCACATTTTATTGTATATAATGTTTGATAATATATTGTATTTCTTTCCTTGTTCCCCAATTACCATGATTGTAATATGCTGTGAATATCCCCTTTGCTCTCATGCATGCTAGATTTTTCTGTAATTTTTTATTTTGTCCTTCATACATATTTGCCTTCACTTACCTCCCCAGCATGGTCTCCCGCCCCTATATTCACCTCATGTAGTCACTTAACAATGCATTTTATCAGCTCCATAGTAGTGCTTTACCCCAAACACCCCTAAAATGTTTTGTAATGTGATTTGTGCTTTAAATTCAGGCAGAGTGCCAGCGGCTTTTTTTTGGGTGTCCCCAAATCATTTTGAACCCTCCCTCCCCCCCAACTGCTAAGTCAGCTGATACCAATTCTCTATCTATCCTCAATCATCTATTCATCTATCTGCTGACTTTGCCAAACCCATACACACTATACCCATCTCTTTAGTGGTCAGATTTATGGATGAATTCCCCAAAGCATGTAGTGCAAGGGCCAGCCTGTATACTTTCAAATGGTATTGTTTAAAGTTTTTGTATACTATTATTATCTTGATAGGTAATAGCAGAATGTCCAAATGTGCACAGTGTGTATTTATATCTTTGTATTATGACACTTCTTACCTGTCCAGTGGGCTGTCAATAGTGTAAGTAAGGAGGGGCTGGCCAAAGTAATACCCATTATTTAGGCATTCATCTCTCAATGAAGTGGAGATGGTTACCTGTCCAAGAGTTTCCCCCCCTATAATGTTAGAAATGGTCCATGGGGGGGGCGGGGATCTGATAGATGTACCTTATACTTTTGGTCTTTAAAAATTCCCTTAAATAAATGGTATCTTGATGTTGGCCAAGAATGTTTGTGTCTAATCTGCTTTCCATGTTTATGTGCAATAAGAAAAGTTTTTTTTGTTTGACTCCACAGTTTCCTTCCACGCCACAGGAATGGCAGACTGTGGCCTCCCACTTTGCCCAGCGGTGGGACTTTCCTAACTGTGGAGGGGCAATTGATGGGTAACACGTCCACATCATCCCACCACCCAATTCAGGGTTGTACTATTACAACTACAAGGGGTTCAATAGTATTGTGATGTTGGCGGTGGTGTCGGCTACTTATGAGTTCTTGTATGTGGACGTGGGGAAGAATGGCCGGATGTCCGATGGTGGAGTCATCGCCCTGACGGAGTTCTACAGGTGTCTCCAGAATGGCAGCTTGGACTTGCTACCTCCAGAAGACAAGTTGAAGGACTCCCATCCGTCTTCGTTGCGGATGAAGCATTTGCGCTGGGGGACCATCTTATGCGGCCATTCCCGATGAGGACCCTTACCCCAGACCATCGGCAGTGTCTATGAAGCGTAACACGCATGCGTAGTACGTACGATCTGTGAGCGGAGGAAGGAGTATCGGAGGCGCCGATCGTGAAAACGAAGGTAAAATCTAAACTTGGGCCTATACTATACTACTGCTTCTAGATTGAGACCTATATTGTAACAAGATTAGGAGAGTTTTGCCTGACATTAGGGTTTGTCTTGTGTTGTGCCTTGCAGATAAAATGGATGGCTTCAATGACCACAATTTCCTCCCCCTGTTCATAGACAAATACAGGTAGCAGCCCTGTCTTTGGCAGGTGAGACATCCCCATTACAACAATAAACAAAAGAGGCAGGCAGCGCTGGAGAAACTGCTGGAGTTGGTGAAGCCGGTGGTCCCCACAGCAACCATCCCCTATTTAAAAACCAAAATTGGTGGTCTGAGGAGCACTTATCTAAGGGAGCGCAATAAGATCACAGATTCCCAGAGATCCGGAGCTGCAGCAGATGACATTTGTGTCCCCAGGCTGTGGTACTATGAGAGACTTCGTTTTCTGTCAGACCAGACTGAAGTCAGGGAATCCCTCTCCACTCTTCCTTCCACTCTTCCTTCCACCCCAGCTGAGGCTTCCAATGTCCAACCTGGAACTTCCAGCCAGGAAGAAGTGGAGGAGCCCAGCTTGAGCCAGGTATAGCATTGTTCTACAGATTTCTGGTCAATAAATAAATGATGTTTACTAGATGTTATTATTGATCACTAATTGCTGATTTCATAAAGTGTTTTACATATCAATAGACAGTAGTGGGCACCAAAAAATGGGACAAGAAAGAAAAATGCTGGGCTCAGAATGATAATCTGTTATATTTGTTAACATTCAATTTGCAACAGTCATGAGATAAAAATTGTGTGTGATTGATGAGTAAGAAACTAAAACTATGACCCTTTTTCATACACAGGAAGACCTCAGCCAGGAGGAGGCTGTGGAATGTGGCACACAGGAGGAGGCGGGGCTAAGTGGCAGCCAGGAGAAGCCTGGGACCAGTCACAGCCTGACAGAATCGCAGGTTCCTCCCCTCCGACTTCCATACAAAAGACCGAGGAAGGTGACTCACATGCAGGATTCAGCACTCAGGCTCTTTCAGGAGGCTTCTGCATCCCTCAGAGCCTTACCCACTCCTGAAGAGGCCTTTGCCTGCATGGCTGCCACAAAACTGCAGGGCATGCAGGAGGGTCAACGCAAGCTATGTGAGGACCTTCTGTATAAAGTCCTAAGTAAGGGGGTGAGTGGTGAACTAACACCCAATACCCCCTGAATGAGTTAGCTCCTCCTCCTGCTGCCACAACTCCACCACCACAGCCACAGTGTGGAAGGAAGCGTGGAAGGAAGACCAGAGAGTGATGGCCCTGGGTTCAGTCTGGTCAGGCAAAAGATGCAGTCTCTTGTATGACCACAGCCTGGGGACACAGATGTCATCTGCTGCTTTCCGGATCTCTGGGACTTCTGGACCAGACTGCACTCCCTTAGATAAGGACTCCTCAGGCCACCAAGGTTGCTTTAAATTAATGGATGTCTGCCCTGGGGGCCAAAGGCTTCGCCAATTTCTGCTGTTTCTCCAGCGTTGCTTCCCTCTTTATTTAGTTGTGAGCCCTTAATAAAGGAATTTTTGGTTAAATTATACTCGCCTATGTGTGTTTTACTTCAAAAAGGACAGTTTGTTGGTGAGTAGGCAGGTACATTTCAAAAATACAATGTGAAATTAACAAGGGTCACCAACACCAAACAATCTCATTGAGATTAAATAATACAAGATATCAATGGTGTTGTGGTAACTTGACACACAAAACACACACAAAAATATTATGGAGTAAAACACCAAAAAAACAAAAAAAAACATCAGCCTTGGAAAAAATACAAACACAAAAAAATAAAAAAAATGCCTTGACCAAAAATAAAAAAAAATATTTAAAAACCAACAAAAAAAAATTGGTAAGATGTGACAAATCTAAATATATTGAAGGAATCACAATAAATAATAAAGAAAGAAGTTTGTGAGTAGTCTGTATGAATATGAGCAGCAAAACTACTTCATTCTTCTCACATTATAAAGAAGAAGAGAGTGCGCTGTATTAAACTATTTGAAACATTGCAGCGTGACGAAAGTGCTGTATCCATTCCGAACGCTAATTTTACCAGACCGAGCTGTTCCGTCTCGGAATTACTTCTGAGCATGCGTGGCACTTTGTGCGTTGGAACTGGCCACACACGGTCGGAATTGACGCGATCGGATTTTGTTGTCGTAAAATTTTTTAGCCTGCTCTCAAACTTTGTGTGTCGGAAAATCCGATCGGACATTTTCTGAAAATGAAAATCCGACCGTGTGTACGGGGCATTACAGGAAAGAATTTCCCTTCCTAGGGGTAGATTTCCTCTCACTTCCTGTTGTCTCCCTCCGTTTGTAAGTAGGAGTCCTTTGTAAGTCAGATTTTTGAAAATAGGGGAGCGCCTGTATATACTTTACAGCCTGTCCTATACACTCTGTGGAAAATTGGGCCTTCAGTGTTGGTGGTACCAGAACACTGTAAGCCCTCACAGTTACTCTTGGTGGGTGCAGGAATGGGCCCTGCTGTAAAATATTATATCAAGAATTGTAATTACATGCCCCTGTTGAACAGGGGCAGAAAAATTGGGCCTTTGGTGGTGGTGTGGTGGTGGTGCCACAACAATGTAAGCCCTCACAGTTACTCTTGGTGGACGCAGGAAAGGGCCCTGCTGTGAAATATTATATCAAGAATTGTAATTACATGCCACCGTTGAATGGGGGAAGAAAAATTGGGCCTGTGGTGGTGGTGCCACAACACTGTAAGCCCTCACAGTTACTCTTGGTGGGTGCAGGAATGGGCCCTGCTGTGAAATATTATATCAAGAATTGTAATTACATGCCCCTGTTGAACAGGGGCAGGAAAATTGGGCTTTTGGTGGTGGTGGTGCCACAACACTGCAAGCCCTCACAGTTACTCTTGGTGGGCGCAGGAACAGGCCCTGCTGTGAAATAGTAGATCAAAAATTGTAGTTACATGCCCCTGTTAAACAGGGGTAGAAAAATTGGGCCTTAGGCAGTGGTGGTGGTGCCACAACACTGCAGGCCCTCACAGTTACTCTTGGTGGGCAAAGTAACTGTGCCTGCTGTGAAATAGTAGATCAAAAATTGTGATTACACGCCCCTGTTAAACAGGGGCAAAAAAATTGGGCCTTAGGCAGTGGTGGTGGTGCCACAACACTGCAACCCCTCACAGATACTCTTGTTGAGTGCAGGAACGAGCCCTGCTGTTAAATATTACAGCAACAATTGTAATTACTAGGGATGAGCCGAACACCCCCCGGTTGGGTTGCACCAGAACCCGCGAACGGACCGCAAGTTCGCACGAACGTTAGAACCCCATTGACGTCTATGGGACTCGAACGTTCGAAATCAAAAGTGCTCATTTTAAAGGCTAATTTGCATGGTATTGTCCTAAAAAGGGTTTGGGGACCCGGGTCCTACCCCAGGGGACATGTATCAATGCAAAAAAAACTTTTAAAAACGGCCGTTTTTTCGGGAGCAGTGATTTTAATGATGCTTAAAGTAAAAAAAAAAAAGTGAAATATTCCTTTAAATATCGTACCTGGGGGGTGTCTATAGTATGCCTGTAAAGTGACGCGTGTTTCCCATGTTTAGAACAGTCCCTGCACCAAATGTCATTTTTAAAGGAAAAAATCTCATTTAAAACTGCTTGCGGGTTTAATGTCATGTCGGGTCATGGCAATATGGATGAAAATCAGTGAGACAAACGGCATGGGTACCCCCCAGTCCATTACCAGGCCCTTTGGGTCTTGTATGGATATTAAGGGGAACCCCGCACCCAAATTAAAATAAGGAAAGGTCCCTATATACTCTGAACAGCAGTATACAGGCGGTGCAAACAAGACAGGGACTGTAGGTTTGTTGTTAAGTAGAATCTGTTTGTAATTTTGAACATTTTTAATGTGTTTAGCTCCAGCCAAAAAATCTTTTCTAAGCTTTTTGGAAAACATAGGGAAGGGTTATCACCCCTGTGACATTTGTTTTGCGTCTTTCCTCCTCTTCAGAAGATTTCACCTCACTTTTTTGTCCCAATGAAAAATGTTTTTTGAAAATTTGGGTTTTTTTGTGGAACAAGGATTGGAAAGCATCAGTGGAAAGGAAAAATTGTTTTCCCATATTAACTCTTACAGGAGAGAATTTCCCTTCCTTAGGGGTAGATTTCATCTCACTTCCTGTTGTCTCCTTCCGTTTGCAAGTAGGAGTCGTTTGTAAGTTAGATGTTTGAAAGTAGGGTCCTGCCCTATATACTCAGCAGAAATTTGGGCCTTAGGTGTTGCTGTGGCCAAAACACTGTAAGCCCTCACAGGGCCCTGCTGTGAAATATTAGATCAAGAATTGTAATTACATGCCCCTGTTGAACAGGAGCTGAAAAATTAGGCCTTAGGCACTGGTGCTGGTGCCACAACACTGCAACCCCTCACAGACACTCTAGTTGGAACGCAGGAACGAGCCCTGCTGCAAAGTATTGCATCAAAAATTGTAATTACACGCCCCTGTTAGACAGGGGCAGAAAAATTGGGTCTTAGGCACTGGTGCTGGTGCCACAACACTGCAACCCCTCACAGACACTCTAGTTGAAACGCAGGAACAAGCCCTGCTGCAAAGTATTGCATCAAAAATTGTAATTACACGCCCCTGTTAGACAGGGGCTGAAAAATTGGGTCTTAGGCACTGGTGCTGGTGCCACAACACTGCAACCCCTCACAGACACTCTAGTTGGAATGCAGGAACGAGCCCTGCTGCAAAGTATTACATCAAAAATTGTAATTACACGCCCCTGTTAAACAGGGGCTGAAAAATTGTGCCTTAGGCACTGGTGGTGGAGCCCAGAACCAAAAATGTTCTTACAAGCTATCAGCGTGATGATTGAGGAGGAAGAGGATAATTACTCAGGGATAGTCACTCAGCATCAGCATAGGCAGTCTTTGAAGGGATCTGAGATTTCAAAAAAAATTATTCGGTTACATCTGCATCAGGTGCTTGGTAGCTGGTGGTGATCCAAGACTGATTCATTTTTATGAAGGTCAGCCGATCGACCGAGTCGGTGGACAGACGCACCCTGTGATCGGTTACCACGCCTCCAGCAGCACTGAATGTGCGTTCCGAAAGAACGCTGGATGCAGGACAGGCCAGTAGCTCAATTGCATACTGTGCAAGCTCTGGCCAGTGATCCATCCTCAAGACCCAGTAACCCAGAGGATTTTCGGTGGGAAAGGTGTCCAAGTCTGATCTTGCCCCTAGGTATTCCTGCACCATGTAAAACAGACGCTGGCGATGGTTGCTGGAACCGATCATACCTTGGGGCTGCGGACCAAAAAATTGTCTGAACGCATCGGTCAGACGGCCACCTTCTCCACCGCTCCTTCTTTGACTGACCGAAGCCTCAGCAACACGTTGTCCAGAAACAGGAGTTTGTAACCTCCCAGTCTCTGGGAACGCGTTGCACAGACCTTTCTGCAAGGCCTCCCGAAGATGTTTCATCCTCTGCTCCCTCTGCGATGGCAAGATAAGGTCCGCAACCTTACCCTTGTAACGTGGATCAAGGAGGGTTGCCAGCCAGTATTGGTCCTTCTCCTTGATACCACGAATACGAGGATCCTTACGCAGGCTTTGCAGGATCAGGGAGGCCATGCAGCGTAGGTTTGCTGAGGCATTCGGTCCGGAGTCCTCTGGGTCACTAAGGACAACAACGTCCGCAGCCACCTCCTCCCAGCCACGTACAAGTCCATGTGTTCCTTGGGACTGATCCCTTAAAGACTGCTGATGCTGAGTGCCAGGCTCCACCTCCATACTGACACAATCTTCCTCCTCCTCCTCCTCCTCGTCCTCTTCCTGTGTGATCGGCGGGCACGCAGGAACACTGTCTGGATAAAGGGGGCCTTGAGAGCTAAGGAAGTCCTCCTCTTCCTGCCTCTGTTCTGCCTCAAGTGCCCTGTCCATTATTCCACGCAGCGTGTGCTCCAACAGGTGGACAAGGGGGACAGTGTCACTGATGCATGCACTGTCAGTGCTCACCATCCTCGTGGCCTTCTCGAATGGTGACAGGACAGTGCATGCATCCCTGATCATGGCCCACTGGCGTGGGGAAAAAAACCAAGGTCCCCTGACCCTGTCCTGGTGCCATAGTCGCACAGGTACTCATTGATGGCCCTCTGCTGCGTGTGCAGCCGCTGCAGCATGGCCAACGTCGAGTTCCACCTGGTGGGCATGTCACAGATTAGGCGGTTCTTGGGCAGGTTAAACTCCTTTTGGAGGTCCGTCAGCCGAGCACTGGCATTATATGACCGGCGGAAATGCACACAGACTTTCCTGGCCTGCCTCAGGACATCCTGTAAGCCCGGGTACCTGCCCAAGAACCGCTGCACCACCAAGTTAAGGACGTGAGCCAAACAGGGCACATGGGTCAGTTGTCCCTGTCGGAGGGCAGAGAGGAGGTTGGTGCCATTGTCGCAAACCACCATTCCTGCCTTAAGTTGGCGTGGCGTCAACCACCTCTGAACCTGCCCCTGCAGAGCTGACAGAACCTCTGCCCCAGTGTGGCTCCTGTCCCCCAAGCACACCAGCTCAAGCACCGCATGGCATCTTTTGGCCTGCGTACTTGCGTAGCCCCTTGAACGCCTACGGAGCACCGCTGGTTCCGAGGAAGAGGCCATGGAGGAAGAAGAAGAGGAGGGGGTGGAGGAGAGAGGTGTGTCACAATCAGCATTTTGGAGGCGTGGTGGCGGAACAACCTCCAACACTACTGCACCTTGTCCTGCATCCTTCCCAGCTGCCAGCAGAGTCACCCAATGCGCCGTGAAACTTAAGTAACGTCCCTGTCCATGCCTGCTGGACCATGAGTCAGCGGTAATATGCACCTTACCGCTGACCGCCCTGTCCAGCGAGGCATGGACATTGCCTTCCACATGCCGGTAGAGAGCCGGAATCGCCTTCCGTGAGAAAAAGTGGCGTTTGGGTACCTGCCACTGAGGAACCGCACATTCCACAAACTCACGGAAGGGGGCAGAGTCTACCAACTGAAAAGGCAGCAGTTGAAGTGCTAGCAATTTTGCCAAGCTAGCATTCAACCGCTGGGCATGTGGATGGCTGGGAGCAAACTTCTTTCGGCGGTGCAGCAGCTGGGGCAGGGAAATTTGCCTGGTACAATCTGACGTCGGTGTACCAAAAGCAGATTGCCCATAAGTACTTGGCTGTGACACACCTAATTCTACACCTTCATTCCTCTCACTGCAGGTCGCAGAGAGGACTGAAGGTCTAGTGGGGTTGGAAATCTCAGCTGATGAGGAGCAAGGAGAGATCGTCTTTGTTCTTTGGTGTGGGTCTTTTAGATACGCTTGCCAACGAACTGCATGGCAGGTCAACATATGTCTGGTCAAGCATGTGGTACCCAAGCGGGAGATGTTTTGGCCACGCGAGATACGCTTGAGACATATATTGCAAATAGCAGCGGTGCGATCTGATGCACTCGTCTCAAAAAAGGCCCACACCAAAGAACTTTTTGAATAACGCGCAGAGACTGCAGCGCCCTGCACATGTGGAGCTTTGGGGTGTGATGCAGTCAATGTGCTGCCCTTAGGCTGGCCCCTGGAGGGCATCCTGCCTAGTTGGTGATGTGCCACCTCCTCCTCCTCCTCCTCCTCCTCCTCCTCCTCTCTCCTATCAGGCACCCACGTTGAGTCAGTGACCTCATCATCCCCTCCCTCCTCATCACTGGAGCAAACCTGGCAGTATGCTGCAGCAGGGGGAGCATGACTGCCAGATTGCTGTCCTTCTTGGGCACCCCCTCTGTCCGTGCTCATGTTACTGCCTTCATTGAGCTCAGTATCATCATCAGAGCCTTCCAAACGCTGGGCATCCTCCTGGAGCATGTACCCAACACTGTGGTCAAACAGTTCGAGGGAATCCTCATGAGGACATGGTGGAGCTAGGGAAGGAGTCACTGATGACATTGAGCTGAGGGAAGAGGCCGCTGCTTTGCCAGACAAAGCACCCTGGGCATGGGTGAGAGAGGATGAGGAGGATGAGGACGGCTTGGTCATCCACTCGACCAAGTCTTCCGCATGTTGCGGCTCAACACGGCCAGCTGCCGAAAAAAAGGCCAAGCGTGTCCCATGGCCACGTGCTGATGAGGATGCACCGTCTCCACGACCAGCACTAGACACAGAGCCTGCTTGCCCTCTCTTATTGGCTTGTGACTGTCTGCCTCTCCTTCTTGGCCTTCCAGACATACTAATGGCCTGTAGCTGCACTAAGCTGGGATAGAACACCTGTAATTTTCTTCAGGTAGCTTTATATACTGTAACCAGACAAGCCTGCCTGTCAGTAGGAAGATAACAGGAACGGATCTAGCTGAACACTGTGAGCAGGACGTACTGCACTAAATGTATATAGCAGGAACGGATCTAGCTGAACACTGTGAGCAGGACGCACTGCACTGAATGTAAATAGCAGCAACGGATCTAGCTGAACACTGTGAGCAGGACGCACTGCACTGAATGTAAACAGCAGGAATGGATGTAGCTAAACACTGTGAGCAGGACGCACTGCACTGAATGTAAATAGCAGGAACGGATCTAGCTGAACACTGTGAGCAGGACGCACTGCACTGAATGTAAATAGCAGGAACGGATCTAGCTGAACACTGTGAGCAGCACGCACTGCACTGAATGTAAATAGCAGGAACGGATCTAGCTGAACACTGTGAGCAGGACGCACTGCACTGAATGTAAATAGCAGGAACGGATCTAGCTGAACACTGTGAGCAGCACGCACTGCACTGAATGTAAATAGCAGGAACGGATCTAGCTGAACACTGTGAGCAGGACGCACTGCACTGAATGTAAACAGCAGGAACGGATGTAGCTAAACACTGTGAGCAGGACGCACTGCACTGAATGTAAATAGCAGGAACGGATCTAGCTGAACACTGTGAGCAGGACGCACTGCACTGAATGTAAATAGCAGGAACGGATCTAGCTGAACACTGTGAGCAGCACGCACTGCACTGAATGTAAATAGCAGGAACGGATCTAGCTGAACACTGTGAGCAGGACGCACTGCACTGAATGTAAATAGCAGGAACGGATCTAGCTGAACACTGTGAGCAGCACGCACTGCACTGAATGTAAATAGCAGGAACGGATCTAGCTGAACACTGTGAGCAGGACGCACTGCACTGAATGTAAATAGCAGGAACGGATCTAGCTGAACACTGTGAGCAGGACGCACTGCACTGAATGTAAATAGCAGGAACGGATCTAGCTGAACACTGTGAGCAGGACGCACTGCACTGAATGTAAATAACAGGAACGGATCTAGCTGAACACTGTGAGCAGGACACACTGTACTAAATGTAAATAGTCTAGCTGCCTGACCGTGGTACTAATAGGATCAAAAAGAACACCTGTAATTTTCTTCAGGTAGCTTTATATACTGTAACCAGACAAGCCTGCCTGTCAGTAGGAAGATAACAGGAACGGATCTAGCTGAACACTGTGAGCAGGACGCACTGCACTGAATGTAAATAGCAGGAACGGATCTAGCTGAACACTGTGAGCAGCACGCACTGCACTGAATGTAAATAGCAGGAACGGATCTAGCTGAACACTGTGAGCAGGACGCACTGCACTGAATGTAAATAGCAGGAACGGATCTAGCTGAACACTGTGAGCAGGACGCACTGCACTGAATGTAAATAGCAGGAACGGATCTAGCTGAACACTGTGAGCAGGACGCACTGCACTGAATGTAAATAACAGGAACGGATCTAGCTGAACACTGTGAGCAGGACACACTGTACTAAATGTAAATAGTCTAGCTGCCTGACCGTGGTACTAATAGGATCAAAAAGAACACCTGTAATTTTCTTCAGGTAGCTTTATATACTGTAACCAGACAAGCCTGCCTGTCAGTAGGAAGATAACAGGAACGGATCTAGCTGAACACTGTGAGCAGGACGTACTGCACTAAATGTATATAGCAGGAACGGATCTAGCTGAACACTGTGAGCAGGACGCACTGCACTGAATGTAAATAGCAGCAACGGATCTAGCTGAACACTGTGAGCAGGACGCACTGCACTGAATGTAAATAGCAGGAACGGATCTAGCTGAACACTGTGAGCAGGACGCACTGCACTGAATGTAAACAGCAGGAACGGATGTAGCTAAACACTGTGAGCAGGACGCACTGCACTGAATGTAAATAGCAGGAACGGATCTAGCTGAACACTGTGAGCAGGACGCACTGCACTGAATGTAAATAGCAGGAACGGATCTAGCTGAACACTGTGAGCAGGACGCACTGCACTGAATGTAAATAGCAGGAACGGATCTAGCTGAACACTGTGAGCAGCACGCACTGCACTGAATGTAAATAGCAGGAACGGATCTAGCTGAACACTGTGAGCAGGAAGCACTGTACTGAATGTAAATAGCAGGAACGGATCTAGCTGAACACTGTGAGCAGGACACACTGCACTGAATGTAAATAGTCTAGATAGAAGATAACAGGAACGGATCTAGCTAAACTGAATACAGTGTATATATATATATGCAACACCTGGGATGCATATATATACACAATACACTGTAAGTGCAGCTAACTGACTGACTGTTCTGCCTAATCTATCTAACTCAAATCAAATGACACTGTCTCTCTCTCTCTCTATCGCTCAGCACACCGGAACACACACTACACAGGGCCGCCGTGCAGGCGGCCTTATATAGTGTGGGGTGTGTACTAAATCCCCTGAGCCATAATTGGCCAAAGCCACCCTGGCTTTGGCCAATTACAGCTCTCTCTACTGACGGCGCTGTGATTGGCCAAGCATGCGGGTCATAGTGCATGCTTGGCCAATCATCAGCCAGCAATGCACTGCGATGCCGCAGTGAATTATGGGCCGTGACGCGCCACACGAATTTGGCGCGAACGGCCCATATCGTTCGCAATTCGACGGACGGTCGAACAGCCGATGTTCGAGTCGAACATGGGTTCGACTCGAACACGAAGCTCATCCCTAGTAATTACATGTCCCTGTTAAACAGGGGCAGAAAAATTGGGCCTTAGACAGTGGTGGTGGTGCACAGAACCAAAGATGTTCTTAAAAGCTATCAACATGAACATTGAGGAGGAATAGCATAGTCACTCGGCATAACAGGATAGTCACTCAGCATCAGCATAGGCCGTCTTCAAGGGATTTCACATTCATAAAAAAATTAATCGGTAACATCAGCATCAGGCGCTTGGTAGCTGGTGATCCAAGACTGATTCATTTTATGAAGGTGAGCCGATCAGCCGAGTCGGTGGACAGGCGCACTCTGTGATCGGTTACAAAGCCTCCAGCAGCACTGAATGTGCGTTCCGAAAGAATGCTGGATGCAGGACAGGCCAGTAGCTCAATTGCATACTGTGCAAGCTCTGGCCAGTGATCCATCCTCAAGACCCAGTAACCCAGTGGATTTTCAGCTGGAAAGGTCTCCAAGTCTGATCTTGCCCCTAGCTATTCCTGCACCATGTACCACAGACGCTGGCGATGGTTGCTGGAACCAATCAGACCTTGGGGCTGCGGACTAAAAAATTGTCTGAACGCATTGGTCAGACAGCCACCTTCTCCACCGCTCCTTCTGTGACTGACCGAAGCAACAGCAACACGCTGTCCAGGAGGACCAGGAAATTGTAACCTCCCAGGCTCTGGAAACGCATTGCACAAACCTTTCTGCAAGGCCTCCCGAAGATGTTACATCCTCTGCTCCCTCTGCGACGGCAGAATAAGTTCTGCCACCTTACCCTTGTAACTAGGGATGAGCACCCCCCTGTTCGGTTCGCACCAGAACATGCAAGCAAAAAATTTGTTTGAACACGCGAACACCGTTAAAGTCTATGGGACATGAACATGAATAATCAAAAGTGCTAATTTTAAAGGCTTATGTGCAAGTTATTGTCATAAAAAGTGTTTGGGGACCTGGGTCCTGCCCCAGGGAACATGGATCAATGCAAAAAAAAGTTTTAAAAACTGACGTTTTTTTCGGGAGCAGTGATTTTAATTAATGCTTAAAGTGAAACAATAAAAGTGTAATATTCCTTTAAATTTCGTACCTGGGAGGTGTCTATAGTATGCCTGTAAAGGGGCGCATGTTTCCTGTGTTTAGAACAGTCTGACAGCAAAATTACATTTCAAAGAAAAAAAGTCATTTAAAACTACTCGCGGCTATTAATGAATTGCCATTCTGACAATACACAAAAGTTAATTGATAAAAGCGGCATGGGAATTCCCCACAGGGGAACCCCGAATGAAAATTTTAAAAAAATGACATGGGGGTCCCCCTAAATTCCATACCAGGCCCTTCAGGTCTGGTATGGATATTAAGGGGAACCCCGGCCAAAATTTTTAAAAAAATGGCGTGGGGTCCCCCTAAAATCTATACCAGACCCTTCAGGTCTGGTATAGATTTTAAGGGGAACCCTGTGCCAAATTTTTTTGAAAAAATGGCGTGGGGTCCCCCCAAAAATCCATACCAGACCCTTATCCGAGCATGCAACCTGGTAGGCCATGGGAAAAGAGGGTGGGACGAGAGAGTGCACCCCCTCCTGAACCGTACCAGGCCTCATGCCCTCAAAATTGGGAGGGTGCTTTGGGGTAGCCCCCCAAAACACCTTGTCCCCATGTTGATGGGGACAAGGGCCTCATTCCCACAACCCTTGCCCGGTGGCTGTGGGGGTCTGCGGGCAGGGGGATTATCGGAATCTGGAAGCCCCCTTCAACAAGGGGACCCCCAGATCCTGGCCCTCCCCCCTGTGTGAAATGGTAAGGGGGTACAAAAGTACCCCTACCATTTCACAAAAAAGTGTCAAAAATGTTAAAAATGACAAGAGACAGTTTTTGACAATTCCTTTATTTAAATGCCATATAAAAAATGTAGTGCATAAACATCAACTGTGAAAACCCACAACGGGTATTCTTAAATGGTATCACCATCAATACAATAAATAACTCGTGAGTCTCTCAACATAAAATGGATAGGTAAAGTCCATCAGGACATCTCCAGATGCACTCTTATGCAACGCAGAGCCCTCCAACCCCTGCTGGAAGCTTTCCAAAAAGCAGGCCTGCCTTATCGCTGGGGATACCCCTTTTACCTACAGGCATCCAAAGATGGCAAAAATGCTACTGTAAGAGAAATGTCAGGATGCGCCCGGCGCGCACACACGTGCGCATGCGCGCATTCACAGGCATCGGCAGATTTCCTTGCGCACCAATGCCTATTTAAGGGTTGCTCTGATTTCTGACAGGTGCTGCTTGATCTTCAGCTGTGTCCTGAGATTCTGAAACCCTGTTTGTTTGACTTGACTTCCTGTTGCTGAACCCTGGCCTTCCTGACCCTGTTTCTGGACTCTGATTACTCTGATTACTGGTTCCTGATACTGGCTTCCTGTTTGACCTTGCTCCTGTTTATACCTTGGTACCTCGCTGCCCGCCCGTTGCTGAACACGGCTTACCTAATGACCTCGCTCCTGTCTCCTGTTTGGCTCCACGCTGTTTCCAAGTACTGTGCTGGCCGTCAATCCTCTCAGCTTTGCTGGATCCAGCTCTTCACCAGAAACCCTGCCTGCACTTCCCAGTCTGCAACACTTGCGGCAAGTTCTGCACGCAGCATTCACATGCACTCGTGTTCCTCCTGATCCTTGCCACCATCTGTTCCATCTCCAGTGGGGCTTGGATTGGAGATACAAGAGAGGCTGACCTCGTCATTTCAGACTCCTACCAGGCACGTGACAGCTACGTTAAGCACTAAGAATGATCTCCCACTAGGGATGGGCCGAACACCCCCCATTCAGGTTTGCACCAGAACATGCGGACAGGCAAAAAATTTGTTCGAAAACATGAACACCATTAAAGTCTATGGGACACGAGCATGAATAATCAAAAGTGATAATTTTAAAGGCTTATATGCATGGTATTGTCTTAAAAAGTGTTTGGGGACCTGGGTCCTGCCCCAGGGGACATGTATCAATGCAAAAATAAATTTAAAACTGTTTTTTCGGGAGCAGTGATTTTAATAATGTTTAAAGTGAAACAATAAAAGTGTAATATTCCTTTAAATTTCATACCTGGGGGGTGTCTACAGTATGCCTGTAAAGTGGCGCATGTTTCCTGTGTTTAGAACAGTCTGACAGCAAAATGATATTTCTAAAGGAAAAAAGTCATTTAAAACTACTCGCGGCTATAATGAATTGTCGGTCTGGCAATACACATAAAAGTTCATTGAGAAAAACGGCATGGGATTCCCCAAAAGGGGAACCACAAATCAAATTTTTTTTAAAAATGCCTGGGGGTCCCCCTAACTTCCATACCAGGCCCTTCAGGTCTGATATGGATATTAAGGGGAACCCCGTGCCAAAATTTAAAAAAAAATGGCGTGGGGTCCCCCTAAAAATCCATACCAGACCCTTATCCGAGCACGCAACCTGGCAGGCCGCAGGAAAAGAAGGGGGGACGAGAGAGCGCCCCCTCCTGAACCCTACCAGGCCACATGCCCTCAACATTGGGAGGGTGCTTTGGGGTAGCCCCCCAAAACACCTTGTCCCCATGTTGATGGGGAGAAGGGCCTCATCCCCCCAACCCTTGCCCAGTGGTTGTGGAGGTCTGTGGGCAGGGGGGCTCATCGGAATCTGGAAGCCCACTTTAACAAGGGGACCCCCAGATCCCGGCCCTCCCCCCTGTGTGAAATGGTAAGGGGGTACTTTTGTACCCCTATCATTTCACAAAAAAAGTGTCAAAACTGTTAAAAAATGACAAGTTTTTGACAATTCCTTTATTTTGCTTCTAGAAAGAATGCTTCTTCTTTCTTCTATCTTCTTTCTTCTTTCTTCTATCTTCTATCTTCCTTCGGTTTCTTCCTCCATCTTCTTCTTCTTCTTGTTCTTCTGGTTCTTCTGGTTCTTCCTCCGGTGTTCTCGTCCGGCTTCTTCCACCGCGACGCCAGCGTCTTCTTCCCTTCTTCTTCTCGGGCCGCTCTGCATCCACCATGATGGGAGGCTCCTGCTGTGTGACGCTTCTCCTCTTCTGACAGTTCTTAAATAACGGAGGGTGGGGCCACCCAGTGACCCTGCTTCCCTCTGACACACGGTGACTTCCCTGTCTGCCCCCCTCTGACGTCACTGGGAATGCCACAGGGAAGTCCCCGTCAAGTCCCCGTGCATCAGAGGGGGGCGGGGTCACCGGGTGGCCCTGTCCTGCATTATTTATGAACCGTCAGAAGAGGAGAAGCGTCACACAGCAGGATCCTCCCATCATGATGGATGCGGAGCGGCCCGAGAAGAAGAAGAGAAGAAGACTCCGGCGCTGCGGAGGAAGATGCCGGACGAGAACACCGGAGGAAGAACCAGAAAAACCAGAAGAACCAGGAGAAGGAGAAGATGGAGGAAGAAACCAAAGGAAGATAGAAGATAGAAGAAAGAAGATCACTGTCACTTACAAAACATTAAATGCAT
This sequence comes from Lithobates clamitans, assembly GCA_037952925.1. Lineage (NCBI taxonomy): Eukaryota > Metazoa > Chordata > Amphibia > Anura > Ranidae > Lithobates > Lithobates clamitans. The sequence goes on along the minus strand of JBBGZY010000434.1, from coordinate 4,397,634 downwards.
AACTGCAGCGTTCGCAGAGTCAGGCCTGATCCCTGCGATCGCTAACAGTTTTTTTGGTAGCATTTTGGTGAACTGGCAAGCACTAGCCCCAAGCAGCGTCAGGTTAGCGCCAGTACCACTAACACCCACGCACGCGCAGTACACCTCCCTTAGTGGTATAGTATCTGAACGGATGAATATCTGATCCGATCAGATCTGTACTAGCATCCCCAGCAGTTTAGGGTTCCCAAAAACACAGTGTTAGCGGGATTAGCCCAGATACCTGCTAGCACCTGCGTTTTGCCCCTCCGCCCGGCCCAGCCCAGCCCACCCAAGTGCAGTATCGATCGATCACTGACACTTACAAAACACTAAACGCATAACTGCAGCGTTCGCAGAGTCAGGTCTGATCCCTGCGATCGCTAACAGTTTTTTTTGTAGCGTTTTGGTGAACTGGCAAGCACCAGCGGCCTAGTACACCCCGGTCGTAGTCAAACCAGCACTGCAGTAACACTTGATGACGTGGCGAGTCCCATAAGTGCAGTTCAAGCTGGTGAGGTGGCAAGCACAAGTAGTGTCCTGCTGCCACCAAGAAGAAGACAAACAGGCCTGTCGTGCCCATAATGCCCTTCCTGCTGCATTCGCCAATCCTAATTGGGAACCCACCACTTCTGCAGCGCACGTATTCACATCCCCAACCAAATGCAGTCAGCTGTATGAGAGGCATTTTCTTTATGTCCTCCCAAGCACCCCTACCCAATGAACCCCCCAAAAAAGATGTTGTGTCTGCAGCAAGCGCGGATATAGGCGTGACACCCGCTATTACTGTCCCTCCTGTCCTGATAATCCTGGTCTTTGCATTGGTGAATGTTTTGAACGCTACCATTCACTAGTTGAGCATTAGCGTAGGGTACAGCACTGCACAGACTAGGCACACTTTCACAGGGTCTCCCAAGATGCCATCGCATTTTGAGAGACCCGAACCTGGAACCGGTTACAGTTATATAAGTTACAGTTACAAAAAAAAGTGTAAAAAAAAAAAACACAAAAAAAATATAAAATAAAAAAAAATAGTTGTCGTTCTCTCTCTCTCTATTCTCTCTCTATTGTTCTGCTCTTTTTTACTGTATTCTATTCTGCAATGTTCTATTGTTCTTATGTTTTATCATGTTTGCTTTTCAGGTATGCAATTTTTTATACTTTACTGTTTACTGTGCTTTATTATTAACCATTTTTTTGTCTTCAGGTACGCCATTCACGACTTTGAGTGGTTATACCAGAATGATGCCTGCAGGTTTAGGTATCATCTTGGTATCATTCTTTTCAGCCAGCGGTCGGCTTTCATGTAAAAGCAATCCTAGTGGCTAATTAGCCTCTAGACTGCTTTTACAAGCAGTGGAAGGGAATGCCCCCCCACCGTCTTCTGTGTTTTTCTCTGGCTCTCCTGTCTCAACAGGGAACTTGAGAATGCAGCCGGTGATTCAGCCAGCTGACCATAGAGCTGATCGGAGACCAGAGTGGCTCCAAACATCTCTATGGCCTAAGAAACCGGAAGCTACAAGCATTTTATGACTTAGATTTCGCCGGATGTAAACAGCGACATTGGGAAATTGCGAAATCATTTTATCACACCGATCTTGGTGTGGTCAGATGCTTTGAGGGCAGAGGAGAGATCTAGGGTCTAATAGACCCCAATTTTTTCAAAAAAGAGTACCTGTCACTACCTATTGCTATCATAGGGGATATTTACATTCCCTGAGATAACAATAAAAATGATTTTAAAAAAAATGAAAGGAACAGTTTAAAAATAAGATAGAAAAAGCAAAAAAAATAATAAAGAAAAAAAAAAAAAAGCACCCCTGTCCCCCCCCTGCTCTTGCGCTAAGGCGAACACAAGCGTCGGTCTGGCGTCAAATGTAAATAGCAATTGCACCATGCATGTGAGGTATCACCGCGAAGGTCAGATCGAGGGCAGTAATTTTAGCAGTAGACCTCCTCTGTAAATCTAAATTGGTAACCTGTTAATTCTTTTAAAGGCTTTTAAAAATGTATTTATTTTGTTGCCACTGCACGTTTGTGCGCAATTTTAAAGCATGTCATGTTTGGTATCCATGTACTCGGCCTAAGATCATCTTTTTTATTTCATCAAACATTTGGGCAATATAGTGTGTTTTAGTGCATTAAAATTTAAAAAAGTGTGTTTTTTCCCCAAAAAATGCGTTTGAAAAATCGCTGCGCCAAATACTGTGTGAAAAAAAAATGAAACACCCACCATTTTAATCTGTAGGGCATTTGCTTTAAAAAAATATATAATGTTTGGGGGGTTCAAAGTAATTTTCTTGCAAAAAAAATAATTTTTTTCATGTAAACAAAAAGTGTCAGAAAGGGCTTTGTCTTCAAGTGGTTAGAAGAGTGGGTGATGTGTGACATAAGCTTCTAAATGTTGTGCATAAAATGCCAGGACAGTTCAAACCCCCCCAAATGACCCCATTTTGGAAAGTAGACACCCCAAGCTATTTGCTGAGAGGCATGTCGAGTCCATGGAATATTTTATATTGTGACACAAGTTGCGGGAAAGAGACAATTTTTTTTTTTTTTTTGCACAAAGTTGTCACTAAATGATATATTGCTCAAACATGCCATGGGAATATGTGAAATTACACCCCAAAATACATTCTGTTGCTTCTCCTGAGTATGGGGATACCACATTTGTGAGACTTTTTGGGAGCCTAGCCGTGTACGGGACCCCGAAAACCAAGCACCGCCTTCAGGCTTTCTAAGGGCGTAAATTTTTGATTTCACTCTTCACTGCCTATCACAGTTACGGAGGCCATGGAATGTCCAGGTGGCACAAACCCCCCCAAATGACCCTATTTTGGAAAGTAGACAACCCAAGCTATTTGCTGAGAGGTATAGTGAGTATTTTGCACACCTCACTTTTTGTCAGAAAGTTTTGAAAATTGAAAAAAGAAAAAAAAAAGTTTTTTCTTGACTTTCTTCATTTTCAAAAACAAATGAGAGCTGCAAAATACTCACCATGCCTCTCAGCAAATATCTTAGGGTGTCTACTTTCCAAAATGGGGTCATTTGGGGGGGTTTGTGCCACCTGGGCATTCCATGGCCTCCGAAACTGTGATAGGCAGTGAAGAGTGAAATCAAAAATTTACACCCTTAGAAATCCTGAAGGTGGTAATTGGTTTTCGAGGCCCTGTACGCGGCTAGGCTCCCAAAAAGTCACACACATGTGGTATCCCCATACTCAGGAGAAGCAGCTAAATGTATTTTGGGGTGCAATTCCACATATACCCATGGCCTGTGTGAGCAATATATCATTTAGTGACAACTTTGTGCAAAAAAAAAAAAAAAATGTGTCACTTTCCCGCAACTTGTGTCAAAATATAAAATATTCCATGGACTCAACATGCCTCAAAGCAAATAGCTTGGGGTGTCTACTTTCCAAAATAGGGTCATTTGGGGGGGGGGTTTGTGCCATCTGGGCATTTTATGGCCTTCAAAACTGTGATAGGTAGTGAGGAGTAAAATCAAAAATTTACGCCCTTAGAAATCCTGAAGGCGGTGATTGGTTTTCGGGGCCCTGTACGCGGCTAGGCTCCCAAAAAGTCCCATGTGGTATCCTCATACTCAGGAGAAGCAGCTGAATATATTTTGGGGTGCAATTCCACATATGCCCATGGCCTGTGTGAGCAATATTTCATTTAGTGACAACTTTTTGTAGTTTTTTTTTTTTTTTGTCATTATTCAATCACTTGGGACAAAAAAAATTAATATTCAATGGGCTCAACATGCCTCTCAGCAATTTCCTTGGGGTGTCTACTTTCCAAAATGGGGTCATTTGGGGGGGGGGGGGGGGTTTGTACCGCCCTGCCATTTTAGCACCTCAAGAAATGACAAAGGCAGTCATAAACTAAAAGCTGTGTAAATTCCAGAAAATGTACCCTAGTTTGTAGACGCTATAACTTTTGCGCAAACCAATAAATATACGCTTATTGACATTTTTTTTACCAAAGACATGTGGCCGAATACATTTTGGCCTAAATGTATGACTAAAATTGAGTTTATTGGATTTTTTTTATAACAAAAAGTAGAAAATATAATTTTTTTTCAAAATTTTCGGTCTTTTTCCGTTTATAGCGCAAAAAATAAAAACTGCACAGGTGATCAAATACCATCAAAAGAAAGCTCTATTTATGGGAAGAAAAGGACGCAAATTTTGTTAGGGTACAGCATTGCATGACCGCGCAATTAGCAGTTAAAGCGACGCAGTGCCAAACTGTAAAAAGTGCTCTGGTCAGGAAGGGGGTAAATCCTTCCGGGGCTGAAGTGTTTAAGCACTAAGAATGACCTCCCACTAGGGATGGGCCGAACACCCTCTATTCGGGTTCGCACCAGAACATGCGAACAGGCAAAAAATTTGTTCGAAAACACGAACACCGTTAAAGTCTATGTGACATGAACATGAATAATCAAAAGTGCTAATTTATAGGCTTATATGCATGGTATTGTCTTAAAAAGTGTTTGGGGACCTGGGTCCTGCCCCAGGGGACATGTATCAATGCAAAAAAAATTTAAAAATGGCTGTTTTTTCGGGAGCAGTGATTTTAATAATGTTTAAAGTGAAACAATAAAAGTGTAATATTCCTTTAAATTTCATACCTGGGGAGTGTCTATAGTATGCCTGTAAAGTGGCGCATGTTTGGGGCGTGGCCTGGACGGCAATGTGAGCGGACGAACCTGAGCAGAGCTCTGCTAATGATCTATCCTGTTAGCGATATCCTGCACATCTCTTACCGACAAACCGGCCCACACTGAGGGTAACTACTTCAGCCGTTCCTGGACTAACATGTCTCCACCGAAGAGAAGCAACGCGACATCCTCCTCCCTAGACCAGGACCTGGAGGGACAAGATGGTGCCTCGGCAACATCTCCTGCCGCTCAACAGGCAGAACATGAGGCGGCAGACACCACTAGAGTCCTGGAGGTGATCTCGCTATGCCAAGCCACATTAACCTCTAAGATAGAAGAAGTAAAGGTGGACATTTCACTGATTCGCCAGGACATGACTAAGATCCGGGAACGGGTCACGGAAACAGAGACCAGGATAAGTCGCGCGGAGGACATAATTCACCCCCTACAACATAGCCAGGAGGATATGCAGCGTCAACTCCAACAACTCGCTCAGAAACACGACGAGCTTGAGAATCGGACCCGCAGATCCAACATACGGTTCAATGGTTTGCCGGAGGGCTCGGAGGGCCCTGACCCAGCCACCTTTTTGGAAAAGCTTCTCATTACCGCGTATGGCAGAGAGGCCTTTTCTAATACATTCGTTGTAGAACGTGCCCACCGAATGCCTGCCCGCCGCCCCCCTGAAGGAGCACCACCGCGCACATTTATAGCAAAGCTACTGAACTTTAGGGATCGAGATGCCATTCTCCGCCTGGCAAGAACCAAGGGGAATATACCGTTCCAATCGGGACACGTGATGGCCTTCCCGGACTTCTCTGCAGAGGTTCAAAAACAGCGGGCTCGCTTTGGAGAGGTTAAACGGCGCCTAAGGGTCCATACCCTAAAGTATGCAATGTTGTTTCCGGCCCGCCTTCGGGTAGTGAGAGAGGACCGTGCACATTTCTTTGAAGACCCGACCCAAGCAGTGGCTTGGCTGGATCAGCGTGAAGCGGAAAGGAACCGTCCCGCCAGCTAGACTCTCAGCTCTGCAGCTTTGGTGTTTGTAAGTTGCCTTATTTACTTCTCTCCCCCCGCGAACAGTGACTTCCATACTGTACCTGCAAAGGGCTTCTATGCTATACATGAGACCAACATGTGTATGGGATGATTTACCCCACACATCTGAGGAACTCAGGGTTTGCACAACCAAATAGATCTGCTTTAGAACACTCCAATTTTGTGAGTCTGTGATGTGCATAAGCCAAAAATTTTTTTTCTTTTCTCTATGCATGGAATCGGCTGGCAGACTATATTTTCACATGCTCACATCCTTGCCAGAATTTCCCTTTTCAGTTTTCTGAGGGATGGGAGGGGAGGACATATGTCACTTTGAGTTATTACTTTTCCTTTTTCTTTTAGTTACCAATTTTTAGACATGTCATGTATGATTACTATATATCACGGCGGAGTGGTCGGTTGGGAATATTTATATACCGACCGCTGCTAAGTAATGCCGTTTGTCATTTGCATTGCTAATATTACACCAGCGTTTGTTCGCCTTCACTGGCGGCACGTGCTCTGCTAATTAAAGCGGTACTGTGCCCCCTGTGGAAGAAGGTTAATATGGTGCTACTCTTACATAATCGCACAGGTTTTGGGATGTATGCCCCAACCAAGTTTGGGAGGTGGAGGGCAGGGAGGGGTGAGGGGAAATGTTCTTTGTTGTTTATTTGGTTATTAATGTATGGCACACTAGAAAGTACTGATGGATGCTATATAAGACATAATTTGCGACTGTATGGCTGGGGGACTTCCGGATGGTGGGGGTGGTGGGTGTCTATGTCTCGGGTACACCTCAGTGACATGCGTCTCAATAATTTTAAACAGCTTAAGCATGACTAGCATAAAGTTCCTAACTTGGAATGTTAGAGGGATTAGAGATAAAATGAAGCGATCTGCGATTTTTGGATGCCTTAAATCCTATCGTGCTGCCATTATTGTTTTGACTGAGACGCATGTCACTGGACAACTTCAGAGCGCCTTGAAACGCCCATGGATAGGTTGGTCCTATCATGCCACCCACACCCCATACTCACGGGGGGTGTCTATCCTAATAGCTAAGACCACCCCATTCAGCTGTATATCAGTAAGGATTGACCCTCAGGGCAGATTTATCTTCATGCACTGCACCATATCAGGTACTCAATATCTTATATTGGCGTTTTATATACCCCCACCGTACACCTCCACTTTGATTAATGAGGGCCTTCTATATATGACAAAACACCCCTTACTACCAGCCATCTGGCTTGGGGATTTTAATATGGTATTAGATCCATCCGCGGACAGGTTACAGGTGAACCGGGAAGCTCAGCCCATCAACACTACCAAACTTGGAGGCACACTGACAGAATTCTCTCTTACAGACACATGGAGACATCAGCACCCGGGTGATAGAGCATTTTCTTGCTTCTCTGCGTCACACTCTTCTATGTCACGCATAGATATGATACTCACCTCAAACATTCTACTCCCTCTATTAACAGATTCAGGTTATCACACAAGGTCCCTGTCCGATCACGCCCCATGTTGGGCCTCTTTGACACTATCCCCGCCGACGGGGCCTAAGTTGTGGCGCCTCCATCCCTTTTGGCTGTCAGCTCTGGGGGATCAGGAAGACATACCTGGCGAGTGGCAACATTTCTTTAACACCAACAGAGACACTGCTTCCGTGGGAATGGTCTGGGAGTCATTCATCCCTTTTGGCTGTCAGCTCTGGGGGATCAGGAAGACATACCTGGCGAGTGGCAACATTTCTTTAACACCAACAGACACACTGCTTCCGTGGGAATGGTCTGGGAGTCATTCAAACTGCACGTCAGGACCTTACTGACAATACGCATAAATAGACTAAAAACCACTTTGAGCACGCTACTCCGCGAGGCGACTGAGAAATTAGACGAGATTACAAAGGACTTCAATACAGACCCCACACCAGACAAAGCCTCAGCACTTAAACTTCATACCCGAATATTAGATCAATTGCACTTTGAAAGGGCTAAACAAAAATTTTTTTTCTCAAAACAAACAGTATTTGAACAAGGTGAACGGGCGGGTAAACTGTTAGCGTATTTAGCTAAACAGGACACTAGGCCTCCTGTGGTTGTCTCCCTAAGGGTCACGGGTGATGTACTGCTAACTGATCCCAAATCGGTGGCGGATACTTTTAGGGCATACTTTGCAGATCTGTATTCATCTAAAGTGCGGGTCACCGCAGGGGAAACTAGGGTATTTCTGCGGGATGTTCCCTTTCCCCAGATCTCAGAATCACAGGTGGAGGCCCTTGAGGCCCCGCTTACCGTGGATGAGATCACAGCGGCTGTGGCATCCCTGGCACCTGCTAAGGCTCCCGGGATGGATGGCCTGCCACTAGACTTCTATGCAGCCTATTCAGAGGTACTGGTGCCTGAGCTACTGAGGTTATATAATCACATTTTTGATTATAGTGCTTCCCAAACCGGGTAAGGACCCCCTGTACCCCGAGTCTTATCGCCCAATCTCATTACTCTAGGCCGATATTAAGATCTTGGCAAAGATTTTGGCTATTCGCTTGAACCAAATCATTTTATCCCTAATACACCCGGATCAGACGGGATTCATGCCGGGGAAAAACACGGCTATGAATCTACGTCGTCTATACATGAACGTCTCAGCGGCGCATGAGGAGATCGGAAATAGGGCAGTGGTGGCATTAGACGCCGCCAAGGCGTTCGACTCTGTGGAGTGGGGATACCTTTGGGAGTGTTTGAGGGGGTTTGGATTTGGACCCAATTTTATAAAGTGGGTTAAGTTACTTTATTATCTACCTGAGGCCAGAGTGTCGGTGAACGGGAGAACATCGGACCCATTTCCCCTTGAACGAGGGACTAGACAGGGTTGCCCACTTTCCCCGCTCCTGTATGCTTTGGCAGTGGAGCCACTCGCCATATCCCTTAGGAACAATCCAGAGATACAGGGCCTTAGAATGGAAAATTTGATGGAAAAGGTGAGTTTATACGCTGACGACATGCTCCTATATCTGGAGGATTCAGGTCCGTCGCTACAGGCTGCCCTCAATACAATTGAAAACTTTGGAAAACATTCGGGGTTACGTATGAACTGGTCAAACTCACAAATTCTCCCTCTAGATATATCACCGCCCACTAGACTATCAGTAAATCTCCCTCTGCAGAGGGTGGCATGTATTCAATATTTGGGAATAAAAATAACTAGGGACCCCACTGAATTTTTAGACAACAATATAGAACCGCTCTTTTCATACCTTAAATCACACATACAGGTATGGGCACGGCTTCCATTGGGGATCATGGGTAGGATCAACCTAATTAAAATGGTCATAATGCCAAAATTTTTATGTTTTCTGGAACTCACCAGTACTTATCCCTCTCAAAGTGTTCAAGACAATCGACAAACTCAATAGTTCATTTGTTTGGGGCTTGTGTAGGCATAAACTGGCTTGGAACACTCTTAAAAACCCTACCACATCAGGAGGAACGGCCCTACCCGACTTTCACTCATACTACATAGCCGCACAATTGTCTCACTTTTACTACATTCACAACACAGACAGCGCTAAGTACCAGGCTCTGGTTTGCAGAAGACCCAATAAGGATACCTACACCCCCTTGCAGGTTTTGTTTAGGGGTAGATCAGGTGGGAGGGGAGAAGATGGCCGAGGACCCCTACTGAAACAGCATCAACGTGTATAGGAGATAGCATTAAAATTAATTGGCGCGGATATTTTTCACTCTCATACTCCTCTGTGGCACAACCTGCAATTAAGAGAATTGCTTCCGATCCCCGGGGCGGTTGAATGGGCTACAAGGGGAATTATTTTCCTGCACCAGGTAGTTACCCCATCGGGAGTAAGAGACTTTAACTCTTTGAGTGCTGAGTTTCAACTGCCTTCATGTATGTTATTCAATTACAGACAACTCACATACGCCCTACAAACACAATTTGCTAATGGGTACCAAATCCACAAGTGTTGTCCCTGGTGGATGTCATAACGGGTGCAGAATCAACTAAACTGATATCAACTTTGTACTTAGCCCTTCAGGCACGCTCGGTTGCGGGCATAATTGACACAGCGAAAAATAGATGGGAAGAGGATATAGGCCCAGTGGAGGATGATGATTGGGACGAGGTCCTAGAAAACGTTAAAAAGGCCTCCCCTAGGCTTCCGGAGCGTATGACGCAGTTATACATAATCCACAAATCTTACCTCACACCAGCTAGAATAGCTAAATTCTCCCAAAACCAAGACACTCAATGTCCAAGATGCACGAGCTTATCAAGCTCTTTTTTCCACCTTATATGGTCTTGCCCGGTTATCCAAACCTACTGGAATCAAATTATTAAATTCCTGCATGATGATATGGGATCCCCTGTTCAGGTGGAACCAAGGTTATGTGTACTAGGACTGCTCCCAGATGTTACCATAGACAAATTCACTGCTACTCTTCTATATGAATCACTTTTTTGCGCCAGAAAACTGGTTGCAAAACACTGGATGAGGGCCTCCCCTCCTACTTTTCAAGACTGGATTAAAATGGTGAACCTATCCCTACCCTACAAAAAGGTTATATATAAACAAAGGGGATGTCCGGCTAAGTACAATAGGGTATGGGATAAATGGCTTAACAATACCAATACATGTGATGCATAGATGTACAATAAGAGATTTGGTGCTGGGAGCTGCCTGAGACATGTACAGTCATGATAATGTACCATGGGAAAGGAGGTCGGGGAAAGTTAGTATCTTATCAACGTGTGTTGATTGCCAATACGAAAGTGCCAGAGTTTTCGTTTTTAGTTGACTTTAGTTTATTTTACAAAAGTCTGTACATGCAGTGAATACCACATAACTACTCAGGAGATATGTATAGAGTACAATATGCTTGTATGCTATTTACTTGTATGTTTTTCTAAATAAACTTGTTTATTAAAAAAAAAAAAAAAAGTGGCGCATGTTTCCTGTGTTTAGAACAGTCTGACAGCAAAATGACATTTCTAAAGGAAAAAAGTCATTTAAAACTACTCACGGCTTTAATGAATTGTCGGTCCGGCAATACACATAAAAGTTCATTGATAAAAACGGCATGGGATTCCCCCACAGGGGAACCCCGAACCAAGATTTTTTTTTAAATGCGTGGGGGTCCCCCTAAATTCCATACCAGGCCCTTCAGGTCTGGTATGGATATTAAGGGGAACCCCGTTCCAAGTTTAAAAAAAAAATGGTGTGGTCCACCCAAAAATCCATACCAGACCCTTATCCGAGCACGCAACCTGGCAGGCCGCAGTAAAAGAGGGGGGATGAGAGAGCGCCCCCCCTCCTGAACCCTACCAGGCCACATGCCTCCAAAATTGGGAGGGTGCTTTGGGGTAGCCCCCCAAAACACCTTGTCCCCATGTTGATGGGGAGAAGGGCCTCATCCCCACAACCTTTGCCCGGTGGTTGTGGGGGTCTGCGGGCAGGGGGCTTATCAGAATCTGGAAGCCCCCCCTGTTTGAAATGGTAACGGGTACATTGTATCCATATTGCCAGGATCTGACATTACATTAAGCAGTTTTAAATGACCTTTATTCCTTTAGAAATGTCATTTTGTGCAGAGACTGTTCTAAACATGGGAAACACGTGCCACTTTACAGGCATACTATAGTCACCCCCCAGGAACGATATTTAAAGGAATATTTCACTTTTATTTTTTCACTTTAAGCATTATTAAAGTCACTGCTCCTGGGGGTGTGGCCTAGCTATGGAGGAGTGAAGACATGTGTCTCCTCAGCTCCTCGTCCACCGCTGCAAAAATAGCCACATAGAGGGGAGATATTGCCTCTGGAACACCGGAGAACATGTCACAGGGACGGCGAGCACTCTCACAGCATCCAAGGGTGGACAGGTCCCGGCAGGAGCACCTGGATCGCTATTTCGGCCCGACCTGCGGACCGGGACACGAGGCCTCCAAGATGGTGCTGACGTTGAAAATGACAAAGGCAGCCAAGGCTGCTCAGAGAGCTGAGACCCAGCATCAGCAGCAGCAACAGCTACTGGACTCACAGATCCCCTCTCCGCAGTTGGTGAGTGATACTGCCCCCCTCTCCCCGGGATCCTCTGCCTCTCATGACCAAGGCCCTGACATGGCTGACTTCCTAGGGGATGGGAACATAAAGCGCCATATTTGGTCCCTCCCCACCCGGGATGACCTAGAAAAATTCACAGCCAGAGTGGGAGGACATAGCCCAGCTTAAGGCTGACACTAAGCACTTGGGGGCCAGGATGGAAACTGTGGAGCAGAGACTAGATGAGGCCCTGCCTCCTATATCCATGCTCCAAGACAGATGCAGCTCCCAGGATCAGAAAATTGAGACTTTACTGTGTCAGTTAGATGACTTTGAAAACCGCATGCAGGTGAGCAAACATCCGCATGTGCGGCCTGCCAGAAGCCACAGCTATATTGTTCCCACCCTGGAGGACATATTTAGAGAAATTTCAGGTCTGCCTGCCACAGCTCCCATTGAGATAGATCGTGCCCACAGAGCCCTTAGACCACCCTCCCAAGATGTGGATAACTCGAGAGATATCTGTAAGCTCCACAAATATACACTGAAAGACCGGATCATGCAAAAGATGCGTGGGAAGCAATACTTTGACTTTGATGGGGCCCATCTTTATTTTTATCAGGACATCTCCAGATGCACTCTTGTGCAATGCAGAGCCCTCCGACCTCTGCTTGAAGCTCTCCAAAAAGCAGGCCTACCTTATCGCTGGGGATTTCCCTTTTACCTACAGGCGTCCAAAGATGGCAAAAATGCTACGTTAAGCACTAAGAATGACCTCCCACTAGTGATGGGCCGAACACCCCCCGTTTGGGTTCGCACCAGAACATGCTAACAGAAAAATAATTTGTTCTAACGCTACGGGAAAGCCATAGGGATGTCCCCGTGCGTCAGAAGGCGGCGGGGTCACCCGGCGACGACACCGTGTGGCCCCGCCCACAGTTTTAAAAGAGCTGTCACCCGGGAGGACAGGTCATATGGCGTGTGCCTCCTGTGGAGGCAGATCTTTTTAATTTTTTTTTTCGGTCCATTGGTGGAGGTGAATGGACTACGTGGGACAGTTTTAATTTTTAATTTTTTTAATTAAGGACTTCTCCCACGGTGTGTTTTTTTTTTTTTACCATTTTCACACTTTTTTGTGAAATGGTACGGGTATAATGTACCCGTTACCATTTCAAACAGGGGGGCTTCCAGATTCTGATAAGCCCCCTGCCCGCAGACCCCCACAACCACTAGGCAAGGGTTGTGGGGATGAGGCCTTTCTCCCCATCAACATGGGGACAAGGTGCTTTGGGGGGCTACCCCAAAGCACCCTCCCAATGTTGAGGGCATGTGGCCTGGTACGGTTCGGGGGGGGCGCTCTCTTGTCCCACGCTCTTTTCCTGTGGCCTGCCAGGTTGCGTACTCGGATAAGGGTCTGGAATGGATTTTTGGGGGGACCCCACGCCTTTTTTTTTTTACATTTTGGTGCGGGGTTCCCCTTAAAATCCATACCAGACCTAAAGGGTCTGGTAAGGATTTTGAGGGGGATCCCCACGCCATTTTTTTAAAAAAAATTGTCGCGGGGTTCCCCTTAAGGTCCATATCCAGACCTGAAGGGCCTGGTATGAAATTTAGGGGGAACCCCACGCATTTTTTTTTTTTTTTTGGTTCTGGGTTCCCCTGTGGGGGAATTCCATGCTATTTTTATCAATGAACTTTTACGTGTATTGCCGGACCAACAATTCATTATAGCCGCGAGTAGTTTTAAATGACTTTTTTTCCTTTAGAAATGTAATTTTGCTGTCAGACACTGTTGTAAACACTGGAAACATGCACCACTTTACAGGCATACTATAGACACCACCCAGGTACGAAGTTTAAAGGAATACTACACTTTTGTTGTTTCACTTCAAGCATTATTAAAATCGCTGCTCCTGAAAAAACGGCCGTTTTTAAAACTTTTTTTTGCATTGATACATGTCCCCTGGGGCAGGACCCAGGTCCCCAAACACTTTTTTTGACAAAAACTTTCATGTTAACCTTTAAAATTAGCACTTTTGATTTCTCCCATAGACTTTTAAAGGGTGTTCAGCTGCTTTCGAATTTGCAGCAAACACCCTAAGTTGTTCGCTATTCGGTGAACGGGCGAACAGCCAATGTTCGAGTCAAACTCATGTTCGACCCGAGCATAAAGCCCATCCCTACCTCCCACACTTTTTGGACACCCTGGGGCTGGAGCTAGTTGACTTCCCAGACTCGAAAGGCCCACAGGGCCACCCACACCTGCAACTTCCCCAACTCTGGCTACCAGCTAAACGCAGGAGTCACAGACGGGACCGCAGACGCCCCACTTCTGCCTCCCCCGCAGGCCCTGTGCCTCCACGGCACTAAAGGAAAGCTCCCTCTCCTCTGCACTTATGTGGGGAACATTATTTTTCTTCAGTTCCAGGGATCCACCTTACACTTTGCCGGGACCCCCTGCCCCTCTGAGACTGCAGGCTGCCTGGAGTTAGGACACAGACTCAGCTGGACAACATGCCTTTGTGAACCCCTCCATTAGACCAACTGCTTTTGCTATCGTGACTGATAATGGTCTCCTACTGCTGTCTTGGGGGGACAACCAGAGGCCGCAGCTCCAATCCTAGCCCAACATGCCCTCGCTTTGTTTCTCAAGTTTTTCTTTTTTCACTTTTTAAGTTTGAACTCTGTTCTTTAGTTTTTGTTTTTACAAAAGTTCTCCCCACTTGTACATTGCCTACTAACCAAGAGACAGCGGTGGGCGGGGGCTGACCCTCGCACCCTTCCCTCTCATGTTGGTCCACGTTCCCCACAGAGGCCGTACCTTTTTAGGTATTTTCCTATTTCTGGAAATGGGGATGGGTCTCGGGAGCTTCTCCCCTATGGGGATGGACCCGACGCCCGCCCCCCAGGTACCCCATGTTGTGGTATTGTTAACATTAATGCACTTTGTGTTACATGTGTGTTTTTCTCTCTCTCACTGTTTCTTCTTCCTTCCCTTCTGTTCATTCTACCTCACTACATACCTCTTCACAGAAATTGCCTCCAGCTCCGCTTCCCGCTCTGGGCCCGCAGTTGTGCCACGAGATCTACCCGCCCCAAGGACTCCACATGGCGTCATTTAAGGTAATTTCATACAATGTACCTGGTCTCTGCTCCCCGTGTAAACATCCTAAGCTATGGTGGAAACTTCGTTCAGGGGCTCAGGTGATCCTTTTACAGGAGACACACTTTACCCCCCAGTCAATACCTAAATTATCCACCCACATATATAACCAGTAGTTCCTGAGCAATTCACCGGTTGCAAAATCTAGAGGTGCGGCTACTGCCATACATAAATCTTGCCCCGTCCAGGTCACTGAAAGTAGAGTGGACCCTCAAGGGAGATATGTTTTCCTAAAGGGAGTTATAGCCGGACAGAAGCTCACAGTTACCAAGATTTTTGTCCCTAACTCCAATCAACTTACTTTTTTAGATAACACTCTCGACAGCCTGACTTTAATGTAAGCCCAGATCCACAGTTAGGCACATCATACCGATGCCCCACTCACTCACACATCTTTCTTAAACACTTTCGTAGATCCCTACAAGCCTACCACCTCCTAGACAGCTGGCAAATACTCCACCCCTCAGATAGGGACTATAGCTTTTATTCTAAGGTACATGATGTCTATACCCGTATAGACCTGATTTGTGTAGACCACTTGGCTCTGGAGCTGCTGCAAGCCTCGTCCATCGGGAATATCACGATCTCCGATTACGCCCCAGTAATGGCCACATTGGTCTTACCACAGAGCACCTGTAAAGCCTGGTTGTGGCGCCTAAACGAATCCCTGTTGGACGATGCAGCGGTGGTCTCTGGGGTCACAGGGGTTTTGTCCCACTACTTCAAAGAAAACAATACAGAAGGGATAAGCAAGGGGACTATTTGGGAGGGTCACAGGGCAGTGGTGAGAGGCTAACTCATCTCTCAGGGATCCAGACTTAAGAAAGCCCGACAAGCAGACTATAACAGGGTACTTCAGGCACTCCAGCAGGTGGAACTTAAACACAAGCAGGGCGGTGACCCAGAGGCTCTGAGAACATTCTCTGAGAGAATTATTCTCACAATTACTGGACCGACAGGAGCATAGGCAATTGTGCTACTTGTCGCATAAATACTATGAGCACGGCAATAAATGTGGCCGTATGTTGTCTAGAGCTCTTAGGAAGAAGCGCACGCTCATGTATGCTGCACCTCTCCTCAGATGAATTCACGGTCAGGAATGGCCTCCTGAAATAACCTCTGGGTTCTGGGGCTATTATGCTACCTTTTAAAACCTGAGCTCAACACAGACCCCAGAGACCCAGACTGCGGAACTGAAGGACATCCAAACTTACCTGACTGCGTCTGGCCTTACCCCTGCTGACAGACGAACAGTGTTCCATGCTGGAAGCCCCCATCACCCCCACTGAGCTAGCGTCCATGTTGAAGTCTTTGCCTAACGGGAAGGGCCCTGGCCCTGACGGGTTCACCAAGGCATATTATAAATTGTTCCTACCCCTGTTGTGCGAGTCGATGTGTAGCTACTTTAATTCTATAGCAGACGGCAACGCAATACCTAGCGGGGCCTTATTGACCCATATTTCAGTAATACCCAAAGAGGGGAAAGACCCCACTATGCCCCAAAGTTACAGACCCATATCCCTTCTTAATGTGGACATAAAAACACTAGCTAAGATCCTTGCCACCAGACTAAAACGCCTAATCCCACTAATTGTCCACGGAGACCAGACAGGGTTTATCATGGGCCAAGAGGCTAGGAAAAATTCTATCAGGGCAATCCACCTTATCCATTGGGCATGTACCTCCCCTGAATCCCCTTACTTGATTCTGTCCACCTATGCGGAGAAAGCCTTTGATTGGGTGGACTGGACTTATTTACGCGCTGTGTTAGAGGCTCTGGGCTTGTGTTCACACATGCTAACCTGGATCATGGCTCTGTATTTGGACCCTATCGCTCAGGTCAAGGTCAACGGCTTTCTCTCCCCAAGATTTGTGATCAAAAATGGCACGAGACAGGGATGCCCTCTTTCGCCACTTTTGTTCACCCTGCTGCTGGAACCATTTCTATGCACTATCAGGGCAAACACAGATATTAAAGGACTTACGATGGGTCACACGGAGCACAAGCTTTTGGCATACGGTGACGACATGCTCTTCCACCTAACGGAACCCCTGATCTCCCTGCCTAATCTGATGCGGGAACTCCAAAACTTTGGGACACTTTCTAACATCAAAATTAACTATACGAAAATACAGAGATATTACCTATCCAATTGCCAATCAAACCAGAGGATAGGGAGTACAGGGATTATGACGGTGCCAGGAAAAACACAGTATATTCGATTTTTAAAGTTAAAAATAATTTTTATTATTAGACAAAAATTGTTTAAAAATGAACAATAGAATCACAAAGACATGGTGTGCATAATTGCTAAAAACATATCTGTAGCGAGCTTCACGTCACTTGGCCTGAAAAGCGTAGCGGCCAATGCAGTGGGTAGGTATTTTAGATGCCCGACATGTTTCGCCAGTATTGGCTTCCTCAGGGACAGATTATTGATACCTAAAGCGCTACAGTACACTCTATAGAGAGAAATATAACAGTCAATATACATACTAAGACAGATGATACATTAGATACAAAAAAGATATAAAGGATATGAGTGTAAACATGTTTGCGAGCCGTCAGGGTAGACCAACCTCCACCAACCAAATAGTGCCACAGGAGACCCCCCCACACACACAACACCAGATAGCCAAGGGCCCCCAACCAGACATTCTAGAGATGGAGAATATGTACCTGCAAATCACCAGGAGGGTGCCGCACACCTCCAGAGCAGGGCCTCCAACAAAGATCACAGTGAGTAGCTGCAGGAAGCAATAGGAAAGGCCTGGCCGAGTATATGTCTAAAAAGTACAATTATTTGTAGATAAGTTCATTATAATAGGTTCTAGAGGGGTCTTGGCCCCCCATTAATTAAAAAGTAAAGAAAAAATATAGGACTAACATAGTCTCTAATTAATGTACTTACAGAAAGATACTCTTTATAATGAAGAACAGGACACCAATAGGTCGCTAATGTTGAAGGGGATTCAACAACAGCAGAGAGGGTATCTCTATGAATTAAATAGAAAAGGAGAAGTTTTGTGGCATATGAAATTGTCTAAAGGATAGTGCAATTACAGATTGCACTTTGACTAAGTCAATAAGTAGATTGGACCAACAATAAGCAAAGTAAGTTTGACACTTACCACTAAGTAGATATAAAATGAGATAGTTGGCTGAGAGAGAGCCTGCAGCCGATTACAGCGCCAGATGAGGCAAGCTGAAGGACAAGAGACAATGTCAGCATAAAATAAATCTGTAAAAAAGATAAACCAACTACCTCAAGTACAGATGGTCCACAAAAATACCTACCGGACCAGATGGCAGTGAATGCAACGTTGTCCTGTACATCCCTGGCGTGTGTACTGGCCTGGGATGCCGGCGTTCTTATGCCCCCCACACACGAGCGGCGTCTGACGTCACCGCACGTGTGAGCGGACGAGCAGGAGCCACTGCGCATGCGCCAATCGCAATTCCGTCCAGGCCTACAAGGTCCAGAGGGCATTGCGGTGGTGTCTATGGTGATGTATAAACACATCACGGACAGCCCGCAGTATCCAGACGCCGCAACTAGCAGTGTGATACCTGGAAGATGGTATCAATTTCCAGTGTGCCGTGGCTGGGGCGGGCAGAGGAGAATCCAGTGCCCTTGGGTGTCCATACAGCTGAGTGTGTCTATTGCAGGAGGCTAAAAGCACCAGATCGAGTGCGCACTCACCATTGTGAAATACAGGGGCCTGAAGGCAATTGAGAAGCTGGAAGGGGAGGGGGGGGGAAAGGAGGGGGAGGGGGAGGGGGAAGGGAGGGGGGGAAAGGAAGGGGGGAGGGGAAACGAAGGGAAAGGAGGGGAGAAAAGGAAAGGGAGGGGGAAGTGGGGAGGTGGGGGAAGGGGGGGAATGGGGGAAAGAAGGAGAAGGGACTAGGCATCCGGAGGTGCAGGAGTGCCACCAGGGCACAAAGGGGGCGGAAGTGGGTGAGAACAAGCCAGGGATGTATATGAAGCCCCGAAGAGGCGCCTGCACACACGGCATGAATAGAAACTGGGACAGAACTCAGAAGGAAGAAATAGAAGGGGGCTAGGTCCCTGGGGTGTGCCCACACAGATCACCCTGACAGCTCGCAAAACTCAACATCAAATAATGGCACAGAATATCCATCAACTACAAACAAAATGATTATAATCAGGGCATATATTTAATACAGTAGTATACATATCATGGTAAATAGGAGGATATATCTTGGGTATATGTATGTCATGTACAATCATGTAAGCAGTAATGAAAGATTAAATGAAGACAAAAAAAGGGGGGGGGGCTGTATCCTAATCCAACAAACATGGCTGTCTCACACGTGGGGAAAAGCAGAGGGGAGGAAAATGAAGAAACATAAACAAAATGTGAAATAAAAGTATGAAGTGAAAATAAAAAAGTATACAAAAACATCAGGAAAAGAAAAGAAAATTATGAAAAATTCATGAAAAATTATCGGCCCCCTGAAAGGGTCTACCTATAGAAAGGGTTTAAAACTAATATTTTCATTAAGCCCAGGATATATAGTAGCTTCCAAAATATGTATCCACTTAGTTTCCAATTGAAGAAGTTTTTGGTCTATGTCTCCACCCCTCACATGTGCAGGGATGTGTTCCAGTGCTGTAAATCCCACAACGTGGGGATTGGAGTCATGGTACTGTGCTATATGTCGATTAACAGAAGTGGAGGTCTTTCCTTTAAATAAAGGTTTGATATGATCACGGATCCTAACACAAAATTGGTGTTTAGTTTTACCGACATAATAACTACCACATAAACATGTGGCAAGGTATACTACACCGATAGTTTGACACGTGATCTTATGTTTAATTTTGTGTGTTTGGCCATTTGGAAGCGGTTTCTCGCGTGTATCATAAACAAACTCACATATATCGCAGTGGCCACATGGAAATGTGCCAAACACTGTCAAAAGAAGCTCTGGTTTGGGTGTATAGTGACTCGCCGTAACTTTGTCCCGTAGGGATGGGGAACGACGGTAGGTGATTTGAGGCTGGGACTGAATATATTTTTTAATAGTGTTATCTGCTGTGGAGAGGCCAGAATTTATACAAGATATCCCTTATCTCCTTATGATGTTGCAAATATTGGGTTATGACCCGGACAGGCTGAGAGCCGTCCTTCTTTTTGGTAGAAAATATCAGTTTTCTGCGGTCCAATTTTTTCACTTTATGAAAGGCCTGGTTCAGCAGATTATGGCTATACCCTCTTCTTTTTAGTCTCTCATAAAGTTCATGTGAGGCCGCAAAGAAGTCTTTTTCATCCGCGCAGTTCCGTTTAATGCGTAATTATTGGCTGTAAGGGATACTGTTAAGCAGTGGTTTGGGATGAGCGATATTAGCGTGTAAAATAGTGTTCCCTGACGTTTCTTTACGATACAGGGATGAAGAAAGATTTCCTTCAGGATCCAGTCATATTTCCAGGTCAAGGAAAGTAATCCTTTTCTGGCTACACTCCATTGTGAACTTAAGATTATATGAATTAACTGCCAGAGTATCCACAAATCTTGAAAGGTGTTCTCGAGCACCGGACCAAAAGAAGATAATATCGTCTATATACCTGTGCCACGAAATCACGTGGCACAGGAAATCGACTAGATCGTAATTAGAAAACAGGTCCTTTTCCCACCCCCCCCAGGTACAAATTCACGATCTAGTCGATTTCCTGTGCCACGTGATTTCGTGGCACAGGTATATAGACGATATTATCTTCTTTTGGTCCGGTACTCGAGAACACCTTTCAAGATTTGTGGATACTCTGGCAGTTAATTCATATAATCTTAAGTTCACAATGGAGTGTAGCCAGAAAAGGATTACTTTCCTTGACCTGGAAATACGACTGGATCCTGAAGGAAATCTTTCTTCATCCCTGTATCGTAAATAAACGTCAGGGAACACTATTTTACACGCTAATATCGCTCATCCCAAACCACTGCTTAACAGTATCCCTAACAGCCAATATTTACGCATTAAACGGAACTGCACGGATGAAAAAGACTTCTTTGCGGCCTCACATGAACTTTATGAGAGACTAAAAAGAAGAGGGTATAGCCATAATCTGCTGAAGCAGGCCTTTAATAAAATGAAAAAATTGGACCGCAGAAAACTGATATTTTCTACCAAAAAGGACGGCTCTCAGCCGGTCCGGGTCATAACCCAATATTCCCAACATCATAAGAAGATAAGGGATATCTTGTATAAATTCTGGCCCCTCCTAACAGCAGATAACACTATTAAAAAATATATTCAGTCCCAGCCTCAAATCACCTACCGTCGTTCCCCATCCCTACGGGACAAAGTTACGGCGAGTCACTATACACCCAAACCAGAGCTTCTTTCGACAGTGTTTGGCACATTTCCATGTGGCCACTGCGATATATGTGAGTTTGTTTATGATACACGCGAGAAACCGCTTCCAAATGGCCAAACACACAAAATTAAACATAAGATCACGTGTCAAACTATCGGTGTAGTATACTTTGCCACATGTTTATGTGGTAGTTATTATGTCGGTAAAACTAAACGCCAATTTTGTGTTAGGATCCGTGATCATATCAAACCTTTATTTAAAGGAAAGACTTCCACTTCTGTTAATCGACATATAGCACAGTACCATGACTCCAATCCCCACGTTGTGGGATTTACAGCACTGGAACACATCCCTGAACATGTGAGGGGTGGAGACATAGACCAAAAACTTCTTCAATTGGAAACTAAGTGGATACATATTTTGGAAGCTACTATATATCCTGGGCTTAATGAAAATATTAGTTTTAAACCCTTTCTATAGGGAGACCCTTTCAGGGGGCCGATAATTTTTCATGAATTTTTCATAATTTTCTTTTCTTTTCCTGATGTTTTTGTATACTTTTTTATTTTCACTTCATACTTTTATTTCACATTTTGTTTATGTTTCTTCATTTTCCTCCCCTCTGCTTTTCCCCACGTGTGAGACAGCCATGTTGGATTAGGATACAGCCCCCCCCTTTTTTTGTCTTCATTTAATCTTTCATTACTGTTTACATGATTATACATGACATACATATACCCAAGATATATCCTCCTATTTACCATGATATGTATACTACTGTATTAAATATATGCCCTGATTATAATCATTTTGTTTGTAGTTGATGGATATTCTGTGCCATTATTTGATGTTGCGTTTCGTGAGCTGTCAGGGTGATCTGTGTGGGCACACCCCAGGGACCTAGCCCCCTTCTATTTCTTCCTTCTGAGTTCTGTCCCAGTTTCTATTCATGCCGTGTGTGCAGGCGCCTCTTCGGGGCTTCATATACATCCCTGGCTTGTTCTCACCCACTTCCGCCCCCTTTGTGCCCTGGTGGCACTCCTGCACCTCCAGATGCCTAGTCCCTTCTCCTTCTTTCCCCCATTCCCCCCCTTTCCCCCCCCTCCCCACTTCTCCCTCCCTTTCCTTTTCTCCCCTCCTTTCTCTTCGTTTCCCCTCCCCCCTTCCTTTTCCCCCCCCTTTCCCCCCTCCCTTCCCCCTCCCCCTCCTTTCCCCCCCCTCCTCCCCTTCCAGCTTCTCAATTGCCTTCAGGCCCCTGTATTTCACAATGGTGAGTGCGCACTCGATCTGGTGCTTTTAGCCTCCTGCAATAGATACACTCAGCTGTATGGACACCCAAGGGCACTGGATTCTCCTCTGCCCGCCCCAGCCACGGCACACTGGAAATTGATACCATCTTCCAGGTATCACGCTGCTATTTGCGGTGTCTGGATACTGCGGGCTGTCCGTGATGTGTTTACACATCACCATAGACACCACCGCAATGCCCTCTGGACCTTGTAGGCCTGGACGGAATTGCGATTGGCGCATGCGCAGTGGCTCCTTCTCGTCCGCTCACACGTGCGGTGACGTCAGACGCCGCTCGTGTGTGGGGGGCATAAGAACGCCGGCATCCCAGGCCAGTACACACGCCAGGGATGTACAGGACACCGTTGCATTCACTGCCATCTGGTCCGGTAGGTATTTTTGTGGACCATCTGTACTTGAGGTAGTTGGTTTATCTTTTTTACAGATTTATTTTTTATGCTGACATTGTCTCTTGTCCTTCAGCTTGCCTCATCTGGCGCTGTAATCGGCTGCAGGCTCTCTCTCAGCCAACTATCTCATTTTATATCTACTTAGTGGTAAGTGTCAAACTTACTTTGCTTATTGTTGGTCCAATCTACTTATTGACTTAGTTAAAGTGCAATCTGTAATTGCACTATCCTTTAGACAATTTCATATGCCAAAAAACTTCTCCTTTTCTATTTAATTCATAGAGATACCCTCTCTGCTGTTGTTGAATCCCCTTCAACATTAGCAACCTATTGGTGTCCTGTTATTCATTATAAAGAGTATCTTTCTGTAAGTACATTAATTAGAGACTATGTTAGTCCTATATTTTTCCTTTACTCTTTAATTAATGGGGGGCCAAGACCCCTCTAGAACCTATTATAATGAACTTATCTTCAAATAATTGTACTTTTTAGACATATACTCGGCCAGGCCTTTCCTATTGCTCCCTGAAGCTACTCACTGTGATCTTTGTTGAAGGCCCTGCTCTGGAGGTGTGCGGCACCCTCCTGGTGATTTGCAGGTACATATTCTCTATCTCTAGAATGTCTGGTTGGGGGCCCTTGGCTATCTGGTGTTGTGTGTGTGGGGGGGTCTCCTGTGGCACTATTTGGTTGGTGGGGGTTGGTCTACCCTGATGGCTCGCAAACATGTGTACACTCATATCCTTTATATCTTTTTTGTATCTAATGTATCATCTGTCTTAGTATGTATATTGACTGTTATATTTCTCTCTATAGAGTGTACTGTAGCGCTTTAGGTATCAATAATCTGTCCCTGAGGAAGCCAATACTGGCGAAACATGTCGGGCATCTAAAATACCTACCCACTGCATTGGCCGCTACGCTTTTCAGGCCAAGTGACGTGAAGCTCGCTACAGATATGTTTTTAGCAATTATGCACACCATGTCTTTGTGATTCTATTGTTCATTTTTTAAACAATTTTTGTCTAATAATAAAAATAATTTTTAACTTTAAAAATCGAATATACTGTGTTTTTCCTGGCACCGTCATAATCCCTGTACTCCCTATCCTCTGGTTTGATTTTCAAATTTTTGGGATGAGGTGCTGTATCACACTGAGGGCCGCCCAGCCACATAGTAATTTCTATCCAATTGCCACCCTCACTGGCTGACAGGTTACAAACTGCCTTCCCATTCACTTGGGGCATTCACTACCACAGGCAGGCAGCTGCAGTATTTACAGTTAGTGTACTGTGTCCTCTGCACAGTGTGCACCTAAAGCTACCTGAAGAAAACTGGTAGTGTTCTTCTGATCCTATTAGCTTTAGGTGCACACTGTAGCTGCAGAAAGCTACAGTATTAACAGTTAGTGTACTGTGTCCTTTGCACAGTGTACACCTAAAGCTACCTGAAGAAAATTGGTGGTGTTCTGATCCTATTAGTACCACAGGCAGTCAGCTGCGGTATTTACAGTTAATGTACTGCGTCCTCTGCACAGTGTGCATCTAAAGTTACCTGAAGACAATTGCTGTTGTTCTGATCCTATTAGTACCACAGGCAGGGAGTTGCAGTATTTACAGTTATTGTACTGTGTCCTCTGCACAGTGTGCACCTAAAGTTACCTGAAGAAAATTGGTGGTGTTCTTCTGATCCTATTAGTACCACAGGCAGGCAGCTGCAGTATTTACAGTTAGTGTACACTGTCCTCTGCACAGCGTGCACCTAAAGCTACCTGAAGACATTGCTGTTGTTCTGATCCTATTAATACCACAGGCAGGCAGCTGCAGTATTTACAGTTAGTGTACTGTGTCATCTGCATAGTGTGCACCTAAAGCTACCTGAAGACAATTGCTGTTGTTCTGATCCTAGTAATACCACAGGCAGGCAGCTGCAGTATTTAGTTAGTTTAGTGCGTCCTCTGCACAGTGTGCACCTAAAGCTACCTGAAGAAAATTGGTGGTGTTCTTCTGATCCTAATTAGTACCACAGGCAGGCAGCTGCAGTATTTACAGTTAGTGTAGTGCGTCCTCTGCACAGTGTGCACCTAAAGCTACCTGAAGACAATTGCTGTTGTTCTGAACCTATTAATACCACAGGCAGGCAGCTGCAGTATTTACAGTTAATGTACTGTGTCCTCTGCACAGTGTGCACATAACACTACCTGAAGAAAATTGGTGGTGTTCTTCTGATTGTATTAGTACCACAGGCAGGCAGCTGCAGTATTTACAGTTAGTGTACACTGTCCTCTGCACAGCGTGCACCTAAAGCTACCTGAAGACATTGCTGTTGTTCTGATCCTATTAATACCACAGGCAGGCAGCTGGGGTATTTACAGTTAGTGTACTGTGTCATCTGCATAGTGTGCATCTAAAGCTACCTGAAGACAATTGCTGTTGTTCTGATCCTATTAATACCACAGGCAGGCAGCTGCAGTATTTACAGTTAGTGTAGTGCGTCCTTTGCACAGTGTGCACCTAAAGCTACCTGAAGACAATTGCTGTTGTTCTGATCCTATTAGTACCACAGGCAGGCAGCTGCAGTATTTACAGTTATTGTACACTGTCCTTTGCACAGCGTGCACCTAAAGCTACCTGAAGAAAATTGGTGGTGTTCTTCTGATCCTATGAGTACCACAGGCAGGTAGCTACAGTATTTACAGTTAATGTACTGCATCCTTTGGACAGTGTGCACCTAAAGCTACCTGAAGACAATTGCTGTTGTTCTGATCCTATTAATACCACAGGCAGGCAGCTACAGTATTTACAGTTAGTGTACTGTGTCCTCTGCACAGTGTGCACCTAAAGCTACCTGAAGACAATTGGTGGTGTTCTTCTGATCCTATTAGTACCACAGGCAGTCAGCAGCAGTATTTACAGTTAATGTACTGCGTCCTCTGCACAGTGTGCACCTACAGCTACCTGAAGACAACTGCTGTTGTTCTGATCCTATAATACCACAGGCAAGCAGCTGCAGTTTTTACAGTTAGTGTAGTGCGTACTCTGCACAGTGTGCAACTAAAGCTATCTAAAGAGAATTGCTGTTGTTCTGATCCTATTAATACCACAGGCAGGCAGCTACAGTATTTACAGTTAGTGTACTGTGTCCTCTGCACAGTGTGCACCTAAAGCTACCTGAAGACAATTGGTGGTGTTCTTCTGATCCTATTAGTACCACAGGCAGGCAGCTGCAGTATTTACAGTTAATGTACTGCATCCTCTGCACAGTGTGCACCTAAAGCTACCTGAAGACAACTGCTGTTGTTCTGATCCTATAATACCACAGGCAAGCAGCTGCAGTTTTTACAGTTAGTGTAGTGCGTACTCTGCACAGTGTGCAACTAAAGCTACCTAAACAGAATTTCTGTTGTTCTGATCCTATTAATACCACAGGCAGGCAGCTGCAGTATTTACAGTTAGTGTAGTGCGTCCTCTGCACAGTGTGCACCTAAAGCTACCTGAAGATAATTGGTGGCGTTCTGATACTATTAGTACCACAGGCAGGCAGGTGCAGTATTTACAGTTAGTGTACTGTGTTCTCTGCACAGTGTGCACCTAAAGCTACCTGAAGACAACTGCTGTTTGTCTGATCCTATTAATACCACAGACAGGCAGCTACAGTATTTACAGTTAGTGTACTGTGTCCTCTGCATAGTGTGCACCTAAAGCTACCTGAAGAAAATTGGTGGTGTTCTTCTGTTCCTATTAGTACCACAGGCAGGCAGCTGCAGTATTTACAGTTAATGTACTGCATCCTCTGCACAGTGTGCACCTAAAGCTATCTGAAGGCAATTGCTGTTGTTCTGATCCTATTAATACCACAGGCAGGCAGCTGCAGTATTTACAGTTAGTGTACTGTGTCCTCTGCACAGTGTGCACCTTAAGCTACCTGATGACAATTGCTGTTGTTCTGATCCTATTAGTACCACAGGTAAGCAGCTGCAGTATTTACAGTTAGTGTAGTGCGTCCTCTGCACAGTGTGCACCCAAAGCTACCTGAAGACAATTGCTGTTGTTCTGATCCTATTAATACCACATTCAGGCAGCTGCAGTATTTACAGTTAGTGTACTTAGTCCTCTGTACAGTGTGCTCTTAAAGCTACCCGAAGAAAATTGGTGGTGTTCTTCTGATCCTATTAGTACCATAGGTAGGCAGCTGCAGTATTTACATTTAGTGTACTGTGTCCTCTGCACAGTGTGCACCTAAAGCTACCTGAAGACAATTGCTAGTGTTCTCATACTAATAATACTACAGGCAGGCAGTTGATTCTGCTAGCTGCAGTATCAGTATATATATATATATATATATATATATATATATATATATATATATATACACATCCCAGCTTTGTACAGCTACATCTCACTGCAGGCCATTAGTATGTCTGGAAGGACAACAAGGAGAGGCAGACAGTCACAAACCAATAAAAGAGGGCAAGCAGGCTCTGTGTCTAGAGGCAACAGTGCTGGTCATGGAGACGGTGCATCCTCATCAGCACGTGGCCGTGGGACACGCTTGTCCTTTTTTTCGGCAGCTGGCCATGTTGAGCTGCAACATGCGGAAGACTTGGTAGAGTGGATGACCAAGCCATCCTCATCCTCCTCATCCTCTCTCACCCAGGCTCAGTGTACTTTGTCTGGCAAAGCAGCTGCCAACGCGGCCTCTTCCCTCGGCTCAATGGCATCAGTCACTCCTTCCCTTGCCCCACCATGTCCTCCTGAGGAGTCCCCCAAACTGTTTGACCACAGTGTTGGGTACATGCTCCAGGAGGATGCCCAGCGTTTTGAAGGCTCCAATGATGGTACCCAGCTAAAGGAAGGCAGTAACATGAGCCCAGAGAGAGGGGGTGCCCAAGAAGGACAGCAATCTGGTAGTCATGTTCCCCCAGCTGCAGCATACTGCCAGGTTTGCTCCAGTGATGAGGAGGGAGGGGATGATGAGGTCACTGACACCACATGGGTGCCTGATAGGAGAGAGGAGGAGGAGGAGGGGGAGGCACATCTCCAATGAGACAGGATGCCCTCCAGGGGCCAGCTTAAGGGCAGCACACCGACTGCATGACACCGCAGAGCTCCGCATGTGCAGGGCGCTGCTGTCTCTGCGCGTTATTCCAAAAGTTCTTTGGTGTGGGCCTTTTTTGAGATGAGTGCATCAGATCCCACCACTGCTATTTGCAACATATGTCTCAAGCATATCTCGTGTGGCCAAAACATCACCCGCTTGGGCACCACATGCTTGACCAGACATATGTCAACCTGCCATGCAGTTCGTTGGCAAGCGTACCTAAAAGACCCACACCAAAGAACAAAGCGGACCTCTCCTTGCTCCTCATCAGCTGGGATCTCCAACCCCACTATACCTTCAGTGCTCTCTGAAACCTGCACTGAGAGGAATGAAGGTGTAGAATTAGCTGTGTCACAGCCAAGTACTTGCGGGCAATCTGCTATCGGTACACCGACATCAGATTGTACCAGGCAAATTTTCCTGCCCCAGCTGCTGCACCGACGAAAGAAGTTCACTAAATTGCTAGCACTTCAACTGCTGCCTTTTTAGTCGGTAGACTCTGCCCCCTTCCGTGAGTTTGTGGAATGTGCGGTTCCTCGGTGACAGGTTCCCAAACGCCACTTTTTCTCATGAAAGGCAATTCCGGCTCTCTACCGGCTTGTGGAAGGCATTGTCTTGGCCTCGCTGGACAGGGCGGTCAGCGGTAAGGTGCATATTACCGCTGACTCATGGTCCAGCAGGCATGGACAGGGACATTGCCCCAGCAGACGTCCAATGACAAAACGTGTAGGGCGGGATCTATGGACGTCTTGCGTCACCTCCAGTCAGACGATCACAAGTCGATTGCCATGGATCTTATCATTTCATGCTTACAAGTATCTTTTAAAATGTGAGTACAATCTCTATTTATGTCACAATAAAGCTCTTTTAAACGGTTTCATACTATGGACATTCCCTCTTTTCCATGGTGAACATATTTTAAGCCGGTAAAGCAACATTAAAAGCACGGACCGGGGACATCCAGGGCTGCTACACAGTGGCAGACACTGTGACTGCCTATACCCCTGCAGGGGTGATTTTATCCGGTGAGTGCAAGCATAATAAGAGCACGGTTAAGAAGCACCAGCACCTGGACAAGAAGTTGTTTAAAAAAACAGCATTATTTTACAATGAGGACTTAACCCTTTTGAGCTATATTTATAAAGACTTCTCATCATAAAAAACTTATATATTATCTTTTCCAGCAAGTACAGGGTTTTTGAAGCACAAGTCACTTTGTTAATTTTTTAAGCACAAGTCACTTTATTAATTCAGAATAACAAGCACTTTTTAAACTTGGGTATTTACATTGTAATGGTATGTGATATAGGATTGCGATTTTTACTGAAAATAACCTTTTCACCTACGACAAAAATTTAGCACAAGGCACTTTGTCAATTAGTATTTATATTTTTGCAACCAGCAAACACTTTTTTCACTTTCAGCTCTGGCGCAAAGGTATGTGATATAAAATTGCGGCCTTTTTTTTGCGTAATTAATTATTCCCACCTAGGAGTAACATCCAAGAGGGGTAATCTACACTACTTCTGGCTAAAACTATATATTAATAAAACGATCTTGGCAAAACAGCCACCAGAGGGTGTAGCACAACAGAAATTAAACACAAATTGGGCTTTAAAGGCTATATCACATGTCGGGTCTCATACATTTCACTTAGCATTTTCTATCAAGTTTAAGTTTATTTATTTGTTCACATATTATGTTTTGAATTAGCTTAATTGCCAATAAGCCACTTCTAGCACCACATTGTGATTTAGGTTCACACAAATAATATCCTAGTCTCTTGCAAGCTAGTACATATAATTTAAAATATTTAGCCTCCACATCTAATTCAGGTCATCACATAAGGCACAGGAGGGTGGCCTACCATCAAAATTGTACTACATTGGAGCAGCGCCATACCTACATTTGTCTTTTGTTCACATGGACAGGGATGTTACCTATCTTTCACCACGCATTGGGTGACTCTTCTGGCAGCTGGGAAGGATGCAGGACAGGGTGCAGTAGTGTTGGATGTTGTTCCGCCACCACGCCTCCAAAATTCTACTAGTGGTGATTCTGCCACACCTCTCTCCTCCACCCCCTCCTCTTCTTCTTCCTCTATGGCCTCTTCCTGTGCTGATTTGTCCTTGGAACCAGCGGTGCTCCGTAGGCGTTCAAGGGGCTACACAAGCACGCAGGCAAAAAGATGCCATGCGGTGCTTGAGCTGGTGTGCTTGGGGTGTGCTTCGGGGACAGGAGCCACACTGGGGCAGATATTCTGTCAGCTCTGCAGGGACAGGTTCAGAGGTGGTTGAAACCATGCCAGCTTAAGGCAGGTATGGTGGTTTGCGACAATGGCACCAACCTTCTCTCCGCCCTCCGACAGGAACAACTGACCCATGTGCCCTGTTTGGCTCATGTCCTTAACTTGGTGGTGCAGCGGTTCTTGGGCAGGTACCTGGGCTTACAGGATGTCCTGAGGCAGACCAGGAAAGTCTGTGTGCATTTCCGCAGGTCATATAATGCCAGTGCACGGCTGGCTGACCTCCAAAAGGAATTTAACCTGCCCAAGAACCGCCTAATCTGTGACATGCCCACCAGGTGGAACTCAACGTTGGCCATGCTGCAGCAGCTGCACACGCAGCAGAGGGCCATCAATGAGTACCTATGCGACTATGGAACCAGGACAGGGTCAGGGGACCTTGTTTTTTTTCCCCACGCCATGCATGTATTGTCCTGTTTTTTTGTTTAATAAGTTTTTATTAAAGACAAGAGAAACAATACAGTAGTGTTTACATATGGTGGCTAGTAGGCCTTTCATCATTATCATAATCCGGTTCATGCAAGTCTCTTAAATTCACTTTAAGGTATCTCAATTGAGACCAATCAATCACTTCTAATGCTGCCTAACATCGTATCAATTCAACATCCTGTCATTTATGTTAACATACGTTCTAAAAAGAGAACAGAAACAGAAAAAAGTGAAAGAAAGACAAGGAAAGGGGGAAAAAGAAAGAAATAGGGGGGTGCGGGGAAAGGAAAAAAAGGGGGGGAGGTGTTCGCCTCAGATAATTCCCCTGTATTAAAAGTTTTTACCAGTAATACTTTACGTAGTCGAAGCCATGATTTCCGCATAGGCAGGAGTGTATTTAAAGGCAAGCTACCAGGACCATATGTTCTTTCCTAGATTGGTTTTGTTTCTAAGAGAGTAAGTTAAGTCTTCCATATAGTCAATTTGGTCCACCACCATTAGCCATTGGCGTAATGTAGGTGCAGTTGTCTTTTTCCAATACTGGGAAATAAGAGGTTTAGCAGCGTTTAGTAAGTGTGGGGTTATCGATCTCTTATATGGTCCTATTGGTCCGTCCGTACAATGCAATAACACTACCCAGGGGTCATTCAAA
This sequence comes from Lithobates clamitans, assembly GCA_037952925.1. Classification (NCBI taxonomy): domain Eukaryota; kingdom Metazoa; phylum Chordata; class Amphibia; order Anura; family Ranidae; genus Lithobates; species Lithobates clamitans. Next base: position 4,366,159 of record JBBGZY010000434.1, on the reverse strand, counting down.
ACCTCAAAACCCTGAATCTCCTTGATCCAGTAAAGGATAGTCAACCAGTATGGTCGAATAATCGGGCAGTACCACCAAACATGAGCATGTGAATCTCATTCCCCACATCCGCGCCAACAGAGTGGGGACGTTTCTGGGAATGTTTTGTGTAGAACCTCTGGAGTGTAGTGCCACCTTGTCAAAAGTTTATAGTAAACCTCTGCCAGTTTGGAGGACAATGATGATGAGTGGGATAGAGTGAGGATTGTAGACCTCTGAGTTTCTGTAAGTTCCTTGTGAAGGTCCTTCGCCCAACTGTCGATGAAACTAGGATGACCAAAGGAGGCTAGTGATCGTAATGCTTGGTAGAAGTATGAGAGGGGTTTCTCCACAGGTTGGTCATCTATAAAAGCAGATTCTATTGATGTTAGGTTAGAGATGTCCCATATGGGTTTTGGGAGAGAATGAATGAAAGCTGTCAATTGGTGGTATCGCCATTGGTTCATTAAAGACGTTGTTGGCATAGATGCGAGTGTTGAGAGTGGCACTAATCCAGAGTTAGTTGTTACCTGATGGAGGAGAACTGAGTGTCCGAGCTTCCAGGAGTGATTTCTGGGATCCATATTTCCTGGTGGGAAGTAGTTATGTCCCATAAGAGGCATCAGGGGAGAATTTTATGATCAATTGTGTGTTTTACACATAGAGTCCCGAGACCTTAGGGTGGAGCGCATAAGCGGTGATGTGCTTGCGGCCAACGATCTATATTTCCTTGGTATCCATATTTGTGTATAAAGATCTGAACCACTGAGAGCTATTTCTAAGGATACCCAAAGCTTGGAGTTTCCGTGATACTTCCAGTCAGAAACCCTGTTCAGTATAACTGCCTGAAAGTATCGTTTGATGTCTGGCAGAGCCAGACCGCCTTCCCTTTTAGGTCTAGTAAGCAAACTTCTGGCAAGTCTGGGACGTCTCCTGGTCCAAACATATCTGGTAATCATAGATCTCACTATTGTGAAATATCCTGCAGAAATTATATATGGAATCATTTGGAACAAGAATAACAGCCTGGGCAGAATGTTCACTTTCACCACACTTATTCTTCCCAACCATGAGTGAGCAAGCTGTGACCATTTCTGTAAATCAGATCTAATTGTATTCAGTAGTGGTATGTGCAATCAGTGAAAGGGTACGGAGAGAATTGTCCCTTGCCTCTACCGGGAATGAAACCCGTTTGGTCATTAGAAACCCATTTTGGGAACAGGGGGAGGAGCCTATTTGCTATAGCCTTGGCGTATAATTTGGCATCGAGGTTTAAAAGGGAGATGGGGCGGTAATTTCCACAGACACTAGGGTCCTTACCGGGTTTGGGTATAATCGAGTCAATCTAGAAATTAGAATCTCAGCAAAGGCACGGTAGTATGCAAACGTAAAGCCATCTGGGCCTGGTGCCTTACCATTGGCCATGGATTTTAAAGCTACACACAATTCAGCAGTTGTGAACTCCCCTTCCAAAGCAGTTAAGGCTTTGTTTGAAAGTTTAGGTAAATTAGCGCGTGACAGGTATTCATGAACAAGCTTTGTTCTAGACTCATGATCTGCTGTATTTTGATGAACATGATGTTGTGAATTCATTAAAAAGAAAAAAAAATAATAATAATAATCCATTTAATATCTACTGACAGAGATGTGAGATTCCAGAGGCCTCAAAAAGCAGATGAATCATGATTATTGCAATTATTGGACTGTTGCCCTTTTGGAGACCTTTAGAACACAATAGATGTTCTCATGTTTTTCCAAGTTTTTCTACTACATCAAATATTGAAGACTTTTACAAGCATGTATTGTGAGAGAAACTCGATGGAACAATAGTGTATCTCATCACAAAATAAGGAAATATTTACATGGTTTTAGTGGATAAACAAAAAATACACGTGCAGCCATAGGAAAAAAAAGGTTATATAGACTGTCATCACCTAGAATACACTTGTGTCCAACAAAACCTATTGTGTTCGAGTGAGGAACTGTTTAAATAGCTAACACCTGGGCGAACACAACTCATTGTGTAGATTTTAGGAATTGTGGACACAGCTAAACTATCTAACTATCCATTGAAACTAAGTCCATCCTAACACATGGTGTTAGGAAGATGTGAATGATTATGCAAGTCAGAAATATTTTAAACTACATACATGTTATTATAAGACATTCAAATTATGTATGATAATTTAGATCACAGACATATTATAATTTTAGTATCTGCGAACCCAACAACTTTGGTATAAAGAAAATATATATGAAAGTGTGCTTTCATATAGACCTTATAGCTCTTTCTTAGATAGACCAGTTTTTATAGATATACATTTATAGATATACATACTTGATTTGATTGTAGCCGTATATACATATATATATATATATATATATATATATATATATATAAAACCAGTTTATGTAATAGTGATTGATCAAAATTATACTGAGTGTATTTTACATTAGACCGATTACCAGAATATTTAAAGGTATATATTCTTCTCACCATTATACATATTATGAAAAGTGAACATTTCATTTGAGAGAGAGTTCAGAACACATTTTCTGCTCTCAGACACGCCTAGTGGTTGAAGGTGATATTACCTAAAACTCACGAAACTCCCTGGGAGGTAAATGATGAGGTTTTGCTTAACCAATAGAAAAGAAGCCATACCTTTTGGGCAGAGGTATTATAATTTTTATGGTCTCATTGTCTGAGATGGTATTTAGAGGCAAGTAAGATGCCATGAGAGGGAGCTCAGGGACCTACCCTGACACACACTCGGGGACACACCCTGAGGGGGGACACTGGGAGATACATACACTCCCAGACAGACTGACACTCTCAGATATTGAGATATACATGCATCAATACATATCTTTACATTCATGAAGATTCCTCAACACCTGATACTTGGAACTCGGAGGTCACAAGAAGTAATTCCTCTTTAAGAGTATTTATTTATTTAAAATCCTGGTAACCAGCAATCCAAACTAGTAGCCATCTTGGAATGGGTAATTATGTCATGTTGATTTTATCTTGTATGTTCTCTCAAATATTGATGTATTGAATATTATACTATTGATAATCGTTCTCCCGAATCAATAACCACCTTGTAGATTTTTCTCTAAAGGTTCAAATTTTTCATTATATTTTTCTTTTTGCATATATCTCATTGTGTGAGATATACGTCGATATTTTGTACAGGATCAATCATAGTTATGGTGGTGACATACATAATATTTTGCATGAAATTATTCATTATTAATTTTTGGAAACATTTTTTTTTGTTTGCCAAAAAAATGTCTGGTCAAAGTAAATTTTATGTTGATGGGGATTATCAAGAGTCAGCCCTTAGTGGTAGTATGAGTACTCAGGTACAGGAAATGTTGGAAATAATTTCTAAAATGGAAACGGCGGATCAAGTCAGAAAAAGTTTGTCTAATGAGACTGATCTAGAAGCAGACATTAAAGACCTTAAAAACCACCATTTAGTAAAAGACATGTGGATCGTGGAAGGTCAAATCGATGAACTCACTGACAGCTTCTCTGAGACAAAGGGAATAAAAAGGCTTGATCACATTCTTTTGGAAGGATGCATTACCCTGATGTATCTTCATAGAGAGTTTAAACGTCAAAATACCCAACAGGAGAGTGATATCTTAGAATCTTAGAATCCCAGCCCAGTTTAATAGAAAAGGAATGTGAGCTTACTAAAAATAGAAAGGAGACCAATGACAAGGCAGATCATTATCACGAGTCTATAATGACAGTGCAAGATAAAACAGAACAGTTGAGAAAAAAACAATAAAATAATTCTGAACGAATGTCACCAAATAAATAAAGAGTGGGAACAATTAATACAGGAGAGGGAGAGTTTTCTGCAGTAAAACGAGTCCCCTGATGAAAGTTGCCGAGTAAAAGTCAGTGGAAATATAGAAGAAACAATCAGCTTAGGTCAGGACATGAATCCCTAATTAAGCAATCAGAAGTATTAAAAGAACAAGTGAAGTTTGAACTCCAGGGTAATGCTCAGATGCTTAACCCTGAAAGTGAAGAGTCTGACAATACTCCAGAATCTGACTCTCAATCTGAAGTTTGGGAGTTAGACAATGGAGAGGGAGCAGAAAAAGAACCCATATCATACCCCAAGCCATCTGTAGAGCAAAGGGGGGTAAAAATTGAACCACCACATGAGAGTAGGTCTAATCAGTTTTTTTTGGGATCAGAGAAAAAGACAGACGCCCCTAAACAAGACACCTCAGAAATAATAAAATTTGTAAATGATGCTATCCCAGTAACCACTTAAGGACCAGCCTCATTTTGGATTTTAGGTGTTTACATGTTTAAAACTGTTTTTTTTGCTAGAAAATTACTTATAACCCCCAAACATTATATATGTTTTTTTTTTCAAACACCCTAGAGAATAAAATGGCGGCTGTTGCAATACTTTTTTTTTGCACAGTATTTGCGCAGCGGTCTTAAAAGCGCACTTTTTTTAAAAAAAAATTCACTTTTTTGAATAAAAAAATAAGATAACAGTAAAGTTAGCCCAATTTTTTTTTTATATTGTGAAATATAATGTTACGCCAAGTAAATTGATACCCAACATATTACGTTTCAAAATGTAAACATCCCTTGTAATAGAAAAAAGCATGACAGGACCTCTTAAATATGAGATCTGGGGTCAAAAAGACCTCAGATCTCATGTTTACACTAAAATGCAATAAAAAAAAAGTCATTTAAAAAAATGACATTGAAAAAAAATATGCCTTTAAGTGGTGTGGACGGAAGTGATGTTTTGACGTCGCTTCCGCCCAGCAGTGTCATGGAGATGAGTGGGTGCCATCTTAGCCTCACTCATCTCCAGGCACAGCACTGACCAGGACGCGATCGCCTCCGCCACTACAGACGGCTCCGGTAAGCGGTGGAGGGCACCGGATCGCGGCGGGAGGGGGGGCCTCTCCCACCACCAATAAAAGTGATCTTGCAGTGAATCCACCGCAGGGACCACTTTTATCAGAAAGCCGACCGCCGCACGAAAATGGAGATACCGGGGTTATGGCAGCTAGCTGCTGCCATAACAATGATATCCGCCGGCAAAGTTTGGACGTACATCGGCGTGCGGCGGTCGGCAAGTGGTTAAGGAAGAAGGATCCTTGTGCGTTATTGACCACATCGAGACCTATGAAAATACTTTATCAGCTTTAGGCCTAGATGATGACCAGTCTAGGATCAATTTCTTGCCGTGGGTATTTAAAGTCAAGCACCGTAGATTCTGCAAATCTTTAAAAGGTCTGTATGGTACTTCATGGCAAGAATTTAAACACCGCTGTCATCTAAAATTTGGCCCATACGAAAATGTTACCGCGGCTAGAGCGGCTATACACAATCTCAGATGTACCAGTAATCAAAGCCCCACTGAATTTCTGGCTGTGCTCAAAAGTGCTTACCACTTAGCAGAAAAGGAGCCAGATTACAATAAACCTGAGTTTAAATCCATGTTTTTCGAGGCCCTACCTAACTACATAAAAGTGAGTTTAGCGAAAGACTACAAAGGGGGGTGGTCACTGGAGTCTTTGGTAAAAGAGAGTAACAATTTGTACTCTATCCAACAGACTGGTGAAAACCAAGGATATAAAAAAGGAAAAGAAAGGCGCCTCTAAGTGCAGTATGTCAAATTTAATAAAGTGCACAAAGGGTTAAAAGCACTTACAAGATAGTTGAGTGTTAAAAGACATGATAAAATCAGGAGTCCTCATCTGTGGCATGTGTCCATCCTCAGCACGGTGGTAGAGAGCAGTGTAGAGCCGTCCAGCAGCTGTAAAGCGTTCTCATGCGTGTTGGAAAGAGGAGGCAGCAGGGAAGCCTGTATTCACTGCGGGACACACAAGGCTGATGGTGTCAGTGTAGAGAAGGGGGTGGTAACGCGTTTCGGAGCATGTGCGGCTCCTTCGTCAGACCTACGCCCACACTCCTCAAGCTGGCTTATAAATGGTGAGGGGGAGGAGCAAGGGGAGGAGTGTGGGCAGATACTAAATACACAATAATAAGGGAAGTGACAGATGTATTATGAGGACGGCCAAGATGACCGTGCACTCGCAAAATGGATTATTAACGTCAGTGCTATATACAATGAAGTCCTGAAGGAATTTGACACAGGGGTACAGGGCACAGGTGGCAGTGGTTAAATTAACAATAATAAATAAATAAATATACAAACATAAGGTTGACATTGAATTAATATACAGGTGTGTTACATGGTCGGCCGGGTGTCTATATGAATGTGTTATAAAGGTGGCCGGGCGTTTGTACACATGCAAATAGGGTCGTAAGTCTAATGTTGAGTTGACAATGAATAAATCTACAGCCGTGTTACAAGGGCGGCCAGGCGTATATACACATGTGTTACCGGGGCAGCCAGGAATCTATGTGCACGTGTTACAAAGGCAGCCGGGCGTTTGTACACATGCAAATAAGGTAGTAAGTCTAATGTTGAATTAGCAATGAATAAATAATAAATAAATATGTAGCCGTGTTACAAGGGCAGCCGGGGAGCTATACACCTGTGTTACAGGGGCGGCCAGGCATCTGTACACATGCAAATAAAGTAATAAATCTGTTGTAAGGGGATAAAAAAAAAAAAGGAATAAGCGATTACTAATTATGTCTGTAACAATGATAAAACAGTGATGAATATTACTTTATTATGAATAAGTGTATAGGTGTGTTACAAGAGTGGCCGGGCGTCTATACACTAAGGACAGATAGAGGAAAATAGTGGATGCTTATACAAGTTGTACGAATTGTGCAGATTATGCCTGTAGCAATAATCTCACGGTGAGAGTTATTACTCAACTGTGTACTAGAATATAGAAGTGTTACAGGGGCGGCTGGGCGTCTATAAACTACAGAAGGATAATAGGAGGTGGTGGATACTTATACAAATAGTGCAGATTATGCCTGTAGCAATTCTCTGACGATAATAGATAATAATAGACTGTAAATAAGTATGCGAGTGTGTTACAGGGGCGGCCGGGCATTTACACACCCGCAAATAAGGTCACAAATCTACTATAAGGAATTAACTTATAGAAATAGGTAATAAGATGTAATGGATGCTCCATTACATCCTATTACCTATTTCTATAAGTTAATTCCTTATAGTAGATTTGTGACCTTATTTGCGGGTGTGTAAATGCCCGGCCGCCCCTGTAACACACTCGCATACTTATTTACAGTCTATTATTATCTATTATCGTCAGAGAATTGCTACAGGCATAATCTGCACTATTTGTATAAGTATCCACCACCTCCTATTATCCTTCTGTAGTTTATAGACGCCCAGCCGCCCCTGTAACACTTCTATATTCTAGTACACAGTTGAGTAATAACTCTCACCATGAGATTATTGCTACAGGCATAATCTGCACAATTTGTACAACTTGTATAAGCATCCACTATTTTCCTCTATCTGTCCTTAGTGTATAGACACCCGGCCGCCCTTGTAACACACCTATACACTTATTCATAGTAAAGTAATATTCATCACTGTTTTATCATTGTTACAGACATAATTAGTAATCGCTTATTCCTTTTTTTTTTTTATCCCCTTACAACAGATTTATTACTTTATTTGCATGTGTACAGATGCCTGGCCGCCCCTGTAACACAGGTGTATAGCTCCCCGGCTGCCCTTGTAACACGGCTACATATTTATTTATTATTTATTCATTGCTAATTCAACATTAGACTTACTACCTTATTTGCATGTGTACAAACGCCCGGCTGCCTTTGTAACACGTGCACATAGATTCCTGGCTGCCCCGGTAACACATGTGTATATACGCCTGGCCGCCTTTGTAACACGGCTGTAGATTTATTCATTGTCAACTCAACATTAGACTTACGACCCTATTTGCATGTGTACAAACGCCCGTCCGCCTTTATAACACATTCATATAGACACCCGGCCGACCATGTAACACACCTGTATATTAATTCAATGTCAACCTTATGTTTGTATATTTATTTATTTATTATTGTTAATTTAACCACTGCCATCTGTGCCCTGTACCCCTGTGTCAAATTCCTTCAGGACTTCATTGTATATAGCACTGACGTTAATAATCCATTTTGCGAGTGCACGGTCATCTTGGCCGTCCTCATAATACATCTGTCACTTCCCTTATTATTGTGTATTTAGTATCTGCCCACACTCCTCCCCTTGCTCCTCCCCCTCACCATTTATAAGCCAGCTTGAGGAGTGTGGGCGTAGGTCTGACGAAGGAGCCGCACATGCTCCGAAACGCGTTACCACCCCCTTCTCTACACTGACACCATCAGCCTTGTGTGTCCCGCAGTGAATACAGGCTTCCCTGCTGCCTCCTCTTTCCAACACGCATGAGAACGCTTTACAGCTGCTGGACGGCTCTACACTGCTCTCTACCACCGTGCTGAGGATGGACACATGCCACAGATGAGGACTCCTGATTTTATCATGTCTTTTAGCACTCAACTATCTTGTAAGTGCTTTTAACCCTTTGTGCACTTTATTAAATTTGACATACTGCACTTAGAGGCGCCTTTCCTTTCCTTTTTTATATCTTCAGAGTTGCTTCTCCTCTAACCAAAGTGCTGCCAGAAGTGCCAGCTCATCACTATCATCCCTCTGACCAGCTACCCACCTCCACCAGAGCGCCCTTATCACCTCTCTGGTGAAAACCAAGGGAGGCCCGAACCCTTAACTAAATTTATAGATGAAACTCATGTATCTCCTCAATCATTACAGTTTGAAACCAAGAAAAAGACATACGCTGACATAGTCAGAGGAGATATGCCAAAGAGTTTCCCCAGCGGGAGACCAGATACCCCACCAAACAGAAGGGGGGAGCAGAGACCACCCTTTAGAGGGGGAGTACAAAGACCACCTCAGGAGTATCACCCAAGGGATTCAGACCCAAGGTTTGAAAGAAACTATAGGGTGTATCTCCCATGGGTCAGATTTAAACCTAAGGGTAGACACCCTCACCAGTGTAATTGGCCCCGGGGGCCTACACAGGTAAATAGGGAGCAACCACAGGGTAGGACACCCCAAAATCCCCGTAAAAATAGGGAGCAACTAAGGCCCAGACAACTATCCCAGGATCAAGACAGTGGTTCTGAGGGGGATATGTCTGATCAAACTGAGCCAGTAGTCCCTAGAAAGTACAGAAACCGGGTCCCACAACCCAATTCTGATCAACCTGTAAGCAATACGGAAACCAAAAGAGATCAAATTATGGATATGTTACACGGTTTCATTGCTGTACGGAATGTGAATAACCCTCCTTCAAGGGGAAAATTCTATGGCCAGCCAAGGGCCACAGAGCCTGTGAAGTGCCTATGTTAAAATAAATCAGAGGAATGCACTGAATAAAGGTATAGGAGACAGAGGTTTTAACACCATGATTTTCCCTAGGTCACAGTAATGAGGATCCTGAAATCCCTACCGGGGGATGGTGATTGTTAGATATTAATTATTCTCCTATTTTTCAGTGGTCACTTCATTCCTCTGACATACACAGGTCACTCCAAACAGCCTAATTTTATGAAGTCGCCAAAGACGGTAATTCCAGAGGAAGACCGAATCCTAAAGATATTAATATCAGGAGGCCTAAGTGGTTTGATATGTTGGTAAAAGATGAGTCAACCCCATTAGATAGTTTGATTGCCTCAAATGAGTTGTATTGACACCCCAAAGGGGGGAGTTTTTATCTGTTTTATTCCTCACAATAGAAGTTTGACTATAATGTCAAATATTTTATTACTGACAATAAGTGTCACAAGTCAAAATGAAATGTTTTAATTGTTATTATTCCAGAACCGCTACAATTAAGCTAAAAAAAATGGTTCTGAAGAATGGCAGTCAGTCTTTAATGTCTGGTATCCACAGCTATAAATAAATGTCCTCATGTTAATGAGCCCTGGAGCTTTGTCTCCTATAGCAAATGTTTCATTCATTGTCTTGCTATCCAGAATGTTTAGTTAAAGGACTGAAGACAGAATGGGAAAAAAGGAGGGCTCTGAGGAAGCCCAGGATACCAGCTTGACACTGAGATCTTAAACACAGATCATGTAAAAAAAAAGGGGACTATATATGTCTTTTCTCACGGAATCCATTTTCCCTTACAGGACTAAGATGTCCATGAGCCGGTCAACAGAACCAAGAGTCCAACATGTGTGAAACATCCAGAGAAGGAACCGTATGGGGGATCCAGGGACACTACTGATGGCCAGTCTACACGGACAATATCCACCAGGATGGCCAAGACCCAAAGGTGCCCAGAGTGATCAATTTCCTGCCAACCAACGGATGACAGCCCTGAGATGCACACATCAATCACCAACCCATATTTTTTGTTTCTCAAAGAATTACACCCACATGCAGGTGTTTACACCCTTTAAACATAGATCCACAATCAGGATCCATCTCCACCACCAGACTTGCAAGACCCGAATGAAGCCATATTTCTTCAACATTCTGTAGTTGTGAAGTCTTTCAAACGACTTCCAGCATTTGAACACTTCACAAGGGGGGCTTTGTTGTGAATTCATTAAAAAAAAAAATAATAATAATACATTTAATATTTACTGACAGAGATGTGAGATTCCAAAGGCCTCAAAAAGCAGATGAACCATGATTATTGCAATTATTGGACTGTTGCCCTTTTGGAGACCTTTAGAACAAAATAGATGTTCTCATGTTTTTCCAAGTTTTTCTACTACATCAAATATTGAAGACTTTTACAAGCATGTATTGTAAGAGAAACTCAATGGAACAATAGTGTATCTCTTCACAAAACAAGGAAATATTTACATGGTTTTAGTGGATAAACAAAAAATACACATACAGCCATAGGAAAAAAAAGGTTATACAGACTGTTATCACCTAGAATACACTTGTGTCCAACAAAACCTATTGTGTTTGAGTGAGGAACTGTTTAAATAGCTAACAGTTGGGCGAACACAACTCATTGTGTAGATTTTAGGAATTGTGGACACAGCTAAAATATCCTGCAGGAATTTTATATGGAATCATTTGGAACAAGAATAACAGCCTGGGCAGAATGTTCACTTTCACCACACTTATTCTTCCCAACCATGAGTGAGCGAGCTGTGACCGTTTCTGTAAATCAGATTTGTATTCAGTAGTGGTATGTGCAATCAGTGAAAGGGTACGGAGAGAATTGTCCCTTGCCTCTCTACTGGGAATGAAACCCGTTTGGTCATTAGAAACCCATTTTGGGAACAGGGGAGGAGCCTATTTGCTATAGCCTTGGCGTATAATTTGGCATTGAGGTTTAAAAGGGAGATGGGGCGGTAACTTCTACAGACACTAGGCTATGTAAGTCAGAAATATTTTAAAATACATACATGTTATTATAAGACATTCAAATTATGTATGATAATTTAGATCACAGACATATTATAATTTTAGTATCTGCGGACCCAGCAACTTTGGTATAAAGAAAATATATATGAAAGTGTGATTTTATAAGTAGAAGTGTTTTAAGAAACTAATTAGTATTATGAAAAACATATAATTATGATTATAACTATATAAGACTGCAGCCTATGTTTAGATAAACAAATATTCATTGGATATACCAGAATGATACAGGTATTGCTATAGATAATCATTTTATGTGATATTAATTAACATGTGTCATTCTTAGATAGGGCAGTTTTTATAGATATACATTTATAGATATACATATATATAACCAGTTTATGTAATGGTGATTTATCAAAATTATACTGAGTGTATTTTACATTAGACCGATTACCAGGATATTTAAAGGTATATATTCTTCTCACCATTATACATATTATGAAAAGTGAACATTTCATTTAACCACTTGCCGACCGCCGCACGACGATGTACGTCGACAGAGCGGCACGGGCAGGCAAAAGGGCTTACCTGTACGTCCCTGCCTGCCCGCGGGTGGGGGGTCCGATCGGACCCCCCCCCGGTGCCTGCGGCGGTCGGCAAATGTCCCCCGGCGATCGGTGGTGAGGGGGAGGCCATCCATTCGTGGCCCCCCCCTCGCGATCGCTCCCAGCCAATGGGATCATTTCCCTGCCTCTGTATTGTACACAGAGGCAGAGGAAATGATGTCATCTCTCCTCGGCTCGGTATTTTCCGTTCCGGGCCGAGGAGAGAAGACTGAACTGTGAGTACACAACACAAACACACACAGTAGAACATGCCAGGCACACATTACACCCCGATCACCCTCCCCCCCCTGTCACAAACTGACACCAAGCAGGTTTTTTTTCTTTTTCTGATTACTGCATAGTGTCAGTTTGTGACAGTTAGTGTGTTAGGGTAGTGAGTGTTAGGCCCCCTTTAGGTCTAGGATACCCCCCTAACCCCCCCTAATAAAGTTTTAACCCCTTGATCACCCCCCGTCACCAGTGTTGCTAAGCGATCATTTTTCTGATCGCTGTATTAGTGTCGCTGGTGACGCTAGTTAGGGACGTAAATATTTAGGTTCGCCGTCAGCGTTTTATAGCGTTGGGGACCCCCATATACTATCTAATAAATGTTTTAACCCCTTGATTGCCCCCTAGTTAACCCTTTCACCACTGATCACCGTATAATCGTTACGGGTGACGCTGGTTAGTTTGTTTACTTTTTATAGTGTCAGGGCACCCGCCGTTTATTACCGAATAAAGGTTTAGCCCCCTGATCGCCCCCTCACCATTTATAAGCCAGCTTGAGGAGTGTGGGCGTAGGTCTGACGAAGGAGCCGCACATGCTCCGAAACGCGTTACCACCCCCTTCTCTACACTGACACCATCAGCCTTGTGTGTCCCGCAGTGAATACAGGCTTCCCTGTTGCCTCCTCTTTCCAACACGCATGAGAACGCTTTACAGCTGCTGGACGGCTCTACACTGCTCTCTACCACCGTGCTGAGGATGGACACATGCCACAGATGAGGACTCCTGATTTTATCATGTCTTTTAACACTCAACTATCTTGTAAGTGCTTTTAACCCTTTGTGCACTTTATTAAATTTGACATACTGCACTTAGAGGCGCCTTTCTTTTCCTTTTTTATATCTTCAGAGTTGCTTCTCCTCTAACCAAAGTGCTGCCAGAAGTGCCAGCTCATCACTATCATCCCTCTGACCAGCTACCCACCTCCACCAGAGCGCCCTTATCACCTCTCTGGTGAAAACCAAGGGAGGCCCGAACCCTTAACTAAATTTATAGATGAAACTCATGTATCTCCTCAATCATTACAGTTTGAAACCAAGAAAAAGACATACGCTGACATAGTCAGAGGAGATATGCCAAAGAGTTTCCCCAGCGGGAGACCAGATACCCCACCAAACAGAAGGGGGGAGCAGAGACCACCCTTTAGAGGGGGAGTACAAAGACCACCTCAGGAGTATCACCCAAGGGATTCAGACCCAAGGTTTGAAAGAAACTATAGGGTGTATCTCCCATGGGTCAGATTTAAACCTAAGGGTAGACACCCTCACCAGTGTAATTGGCCCCGGGGGCCTACACAGGTAAATAGGGAGCAACCACAGGGTAGGACACCCCAAAATCCCCGTAAAAATAGGGAGCAACTAAGGCCCAGACAACTATCCCAGGATCAAGACAGTGGTTCTGAGGGGGATATGTCTGATCAAACTGAGCCAGTAGTCCCTAGAAAGTACAGAAACCGGGTCCCACAACCCAATTCTGATCAACCTGTAAGCAATACGGAAACCAAAAGAGATCAAATTATGGATATGTTACACGGTTTCATTGCTGTACGGAATGTGAATAACCCTCCTTCAAGGGGAAAATTCTATGGCCAGCCAAGGGCCACAGAGCCTGTGAAGTGCCTATGTTAAAATAAATCAGAGGAATGCACTGAATAAAGGTATAGGAGACAGAGGTTTTAACACCATGATTTTCCCTAGGTCACAGTAATGAGGATCCTGAAATCCCTACCGGGGGATGGTGATTGTTAGATATTAATTATTCTCCTATTTTTCAGTGGTCACTTCATTCCTCTGACATACACAGGTCACTCCAAACAGCCTAATTTTATGAAGTCGCCAAAGACGGTAATTCCAGAGGAAGACCGAATCCTAAAGATATTAATATCAGGAGGCCTAAGTGGTTTGATATGTTGGTAAAAGATGAGTCAACCCCATTAGATAGTTTGATTGCCTCAAATGAGTTGTATTGACACCCCAAAGGGGGGAGTTTTTATCTGTTTTATTCCTCACAATAGAAGTTTGACTATAATGTCAAATATTTTATTACTGACAATAAGTGTCACAAGTCAAAATGAAATGTTTTAATTGTTATTATTCCAGAACCGCTACAATTAAGCTAAAAAAAATGGTTCTGAAGAATGGCAGTCAGTCATTAATGTCTGGTATCCACAGCTATAAATAAATGTCCTCATGTTAATGAGCCCTGGAGCTTTGTCTCCTATAGCAAATGTTTCATTCATTGTCTTGCTATCCAGAATGTTTAGTTAAAGGACTAAAGACAGAATGGGAAAAAAGGAGGGCTCTGAGGAAGCCCAGGATACCAGCTTGACACTGAGATCTCAAACACAGATCATGTAAAAAAAAAGGGGACTATATATGTCTTTTCTCACGGAATCCATTTTCCCTTACAGGACTAAGATGTCCATGAGCCGGTCAACAGAACCAAGAGTCCAACATGTGTGAAACATCCAGAGAAGGAACCGTATGGGGGATCCAGGGACACTACTGATGGCCAGTCTACACGGACAATATCCACCAGGATGGCCAAGACCCAAAGGTGCCCAGAGTGATCAATTTCCTGCCAACCAACGGATGACAGCCCTGAGATGCACACATCAATCACCAACCCATATTTTTTGTTTCTCAAAGAATTACACCCATATGCAGGTGTTTACACCCTTTAAACATAGATCCACAATCAGGATCCATCTCCACCACCAGACTTGCAAGACCCGAATGAAGCCATATTTCTTCAACATTCTGTAGTTGTGAAGTCTTTCAAACGACTTCCAGCATTTGAACACTTCACAAGGGGGGCTTTGTTGTGAATTCATTAAAAAAAAAAATAATAATAATACATTTAATATTTACTGACAGAGATGTGAGATTCCAAAGGCCTCAAAAAGCAGATGAACCATGATTATTGCAATTATTGGACTGTTGCCCTTTTGGAGACCTTTAGAACAAAATAGATGTTCTCATGTTTTTCCAAGTTTTTCTACTACATCAAATATTGAAGACTTTTACAAGCATGTATTGTAAGAGAAACTCAATGGAACAATAGTGTATCTCTTCACAAAACAAGGAAATATTTACATGGTTTTAGTGGATAAACAAAAAATACACATACAGCCATAGGAAAAAAAAGGTTATACAGACTGTTATCACCTAGAATACACTTGTGTCCAACAAAACCTATTGTGTTTGAGTGAGGAACTGTTTAAATAGCTAACAGCTGGGCGAACACAACTCATTGTGTAGATTTTAGGAATTGTGGACACAGCTAAAATATCCTGCAGGAATTTTATATGGAATCATTTGGAACAAGAATAACAGCCTGGGCAGAATGTTCACTTTCACCACACTTATTCTTCCCAACCATGAGTGAGCGAGCTGTGACCGTTTCTGTAAATCAGATTTGTATTCAGTAGTGGTATGTGCAATCAGTGAAAGGGTACGGAGAGAATTGTCCCTTGCCTCTCTACTGGGAATGAAACCCGTTTGGTCATTAGAAACCCATTTTGGGAACAGGGGAGGAGCCTATTTGCTATAGCCTTGGCGTATAATTTGGCATTGAGGTTTAAAAGGGAGATGGGGCGGTAACTTCTACAGACACTAGGCTATGTAAGTCAGAAATATTTTAAAATACATACATGTTATTATAAGACATTCAAATTATGTATGATAATTTAGATCACAGACATATTATAATTTTAGTATCTGCGGACCCAGCAACTTTGGTATAAAGAAAATATATATGAAAGTGTGATTTTATAAGTAGAAGTGTTTTAAGAAACTAATTAGTATTATGAAAAACATATAATTATGATTATAACTATATAAGACTGCAGCCTATGTTTAGATAAACAAATATTCATTGGATATACCAGAATGATACAGGTATTGCTATAGATAATCATTTTATGTGATATTAATTAACATGTGTCATTCTTAGATAGGGCAGTTTTTATAGATATACATTTATAGATATACATATATATAACCAGTTTATGTAATGGTGATTTATCAAAATTATACTGAGTGTATTTTACATTAGACCGATTACCAGGATATTTAAAGGTATATATTCTTCTCACCATTATACATATTATGAAAAGTGAACATTTCATTTAACCACTTGCCGACCGCCGCACGACGATGTACGTCGACAGAGCGGCACGGGCAGGCAAAAGGGCTTACCTGTACGTCCCTGCCTGCCCGCGGGTGGGGGGTCCGATCGGACCCCCCCCCGGTGCCTGCGGCGGTCGGCAAATGTCCCCCGGCGATCGGTGGTGAGGGGGAGGCCATCCATTCGTGGCCCCCCCCTCGCGATCGCTCCCAGCCAATGGGATCATTTCCCTGCCTCTGTATTGTACACAGAGGCAGAGGAAATGATGTCATCTCTCCTCGGCTCGGTATTTTCCGTTCCGGGCCGAGGAGAGAAGACTGAACTGTGAGTACACAACACAAACACACACAGTAGAACATGCCAGGCACACATTACACCCCGATCCCCCCCCCGATCGCCCCCCGATCACCCCCCCCCCTCGATCCCCCCCCCGATCGCCCCCCGATCACCCCCCCCCCTGTCACAAACTGACACCAAGCAGGTTTTTTTTTTTTTTTCTGATTACTGCATAGTGTCAGTTTGTGACAGTTAGTGTGTTAGGGTAGTGAGTGTTAGGCCCCCTTTAGGTCTAGGATACCCCCCTAACCCCCCCTAATAAAGTTTTAACCCCTTGATCACCCCCCGTCACCAGTGTTGCTAAGCGATCATTTTTCTGATCGCTGTATTAGTGTCGCTGGTGACGCTAGTTAGGGACGTAAATATTTAGGTTCGCCGTCAGCGTTTTATAGCGTTGGGGACCCCCATATACTATCTAATAAATGTTTTAACCCCTTGATTGCCCCCTAGTTAACCCTTTCACCACTGATCACCGTATAACCGTTACGGGTGACGCTGGTTAGTTTGTTTACTTTTTATAGTGTCAGGGCACCCGCCGTTTATTACCGAATAAAGGTTTAGCCCCCTGATCGCCCGGCGGTGATATGCGTCGCCCCAGGCAGCGTCAGATTAGCGCCAGTACCGCTAACACCCACGCACGCAGCATACGCCTCCCTTAGTGGTATAGTATCTGTATGGATCAATATCTGATCCAATCAGATCTATACTAGCGTCCCCAGCAGTTTAGGGTTCCCGAAAACGCAGTGTTAGCGGGATCAGCCCAGATACCCGCTAGCACCTGCGTTTTGCCCCTCCGCCCGGCCCAGCCCACCCAAGTGCAGTATCGATCGATCACTGTCACTTACAAAACACTAAACACATAACTGCAGCGTTCGCATAGTCAGGCCTGATCCCTGCGATCGCTAACAGTTTTTTTGGTAGCATTTTGGTGAACTGGCAAGCACCAGCCCCAGGCAGCGTCAGATTAGCGCCAGTACCGCTAACACCCACGCACGCAGCATACGCCTCCCTTAGTGGTATAGTATCTGATCGCATCAATATCTGATCCAATCAGATCTATACTAGCGTCCCCAGCAGTTTAGGGTTCCCAAAAACGCAGTGTTAGCGGGATCAGCACAGATACCTGCTAGCACCTGCGTTTTTCCCGTCCGCCCGGCCCAGCCCACCCAAGTGCAGTATCGATCGATCACTGTCACTTACAAAACACTAACCGCATAACTGCAGCGTTCGCAGAGTCAGGCCTGATCCCTGCGATCGCTAACAGTTTTTTTGGTAGCGTTTTGGTGAACTGGCAAGCACCAGCCCCAGGCAGCGTCAGATTAGCGCCAGTACCGCTAACACCCACGCACGCAGCATACGCCTCCCTTAGTGGTATAGTATCTGATCGGATCAATATCTGATCTGATCAGATCTATACTAGCGTCCCCAGCAGTTTAGGGTTCCCAAACACGCAGTGTTAGCGGGATCAGCCCAGATACCTGATAGCACCTGCGTTTTGCCCCTCCGCCCGACCCAGCCCAGCCCACCCAAGTGCAGTATCGATCGATCACTGTCACTTACAAAACACTAAACGCATAACTGCAGCGTTCGCAGAGTCAGGCCTGATCCCTGCGATCGCTAACAGTTTTTTTGGTAGTGTTTTGGTGAACTGGCAAGCACCAGCGGCGTAGTACACCCCGGTAGTAGTCAAACCAGCACTGCAGTAACACTTGGTGACGTGGCGAGTCCCATAAGTGCAGTTCAAGCTGGTGAGGTGGCAAGCACAAATAGTGTCCCGCTGCCACCAAAAAGACAAACACAGGCCCGTCGTGCCCATAGTGCCCTTCCTGCTGCATTCGCCAATCCTAATTGGGAACCCACCGCTTCTGCAGCGCCCGTACTTCCCCCATTCACATCCCCAACCAAATGCAGTCGGCTGCATGAGAGGCATTTTTATGTCCTCCCGAGTACCCCTACCCAAGGAACCCCCCCAAAAAAGATGTCGTGTCTGCAGCAAGTGCAGATATAGACGTGACACCCGCTATTATTGTCCCTCCTGTCCTGACAATCCTGGTCTTTGCATTGGTGAATGTTTTGAACGCTACCATGCACTAGTTGACTATTAGCGTAGGGTACAGCATTGCACATACTAGGCACACTTTCACAGGATCTCCCAAGATGCCATCGCATTTTGAGAGACCCGAACCTGGAACCGGTTACAGTTATAAAAGTTAGTTACAAAAAAAAGTGTAAAAAAAAAAAAAAAAAAAACATACAAAAATATAAAATAAAAAAAAAATAGTTGTCGTTTTATTGTTCTCTCTCTCTCTATTCTCTCTCTCTATTGTTCTGCTCTTTTTTACTGTATTCTATTCTGCAATGTTTTATTGTTATTATATTTTATCATGTTTGCTTTTCAGGTATGCAATTTTTTATACCTTACCGTTTACTGTGCTTTATGGTTAACCATTTTTTTGTCTTCAGGTACGCCATTCACGACTTTGAGTGGTTATACCAGAATGATGCCTGCAGGTTTAGGTATCATCTTGGTATCATTCTTTTCAGCCAGCGGTCAGCTTTCATGTAAAAGCAATCCTAGCGGCTAATTAGCCTCTAGACTGCTTTTACAAGCAGTGGGAGGGAATGCCCCCCCCCAACGTCTTCCGTGTTTTTCTCTGGCTCTCCTGTCTCAACAAGGAACCTGAGAATGCAGCCGGTGATTCAGCCAGCTGACCATAGAGCTGATCAGAGACCAGAGTGGCTCCAAACATCTCTATGGCCTAAGAAACCGGAAGCTACGAGCATTTTATGACTTAGATTTCGCCGGATGTAAACAGCGCCATTGGGAAATTGGGAAAGCATTTTATCACACCGATCTTGGTGTGGTCAGATGCTTTGAGGGCAGAGGAGAAATCTAGGGTCTAATAGACCCCAATTTTTGCAAAAAAGAGTACCTGTCACTACCTATTGCTATGATAGGGGATATTTACATTCCCTGAGATAACAATAAAAATGATTTAAAAAAAAAAAATGAAAGGAACAGTTTAAAAATAAGATAAAAAAATAATAATAATAAAGAAAAAAAAAAAAAAAAAAAAAAAAGCACCCCTGTCCCCCCTGCTCTCGCGCTAAGGCGAACGCAAGCGTCGGTCTGGCGTCAAATGTAAACAGCGATTGCACCATGCATGTGAGGTATCGCCGCGAAGGTCAGATCGAGGGCAGTAAGTTTAGCAGTAGACCTCCTCTGTAAATCTAAAGTGGTAACCTGTAAAGGCTTTTAAAGGCTTTTAAAAATGTATTTAGTTTGTCGCCACTGCACGTTTGTGCGCAATTTTAAAGCATGTCATGTTTGGTATCCATGTACTCGGCCTAAGATCATCTTTTTTATTTCATCAAACATTTGGGCAATATAGTGTGTTTTAGTGCATTAAAATGTAAAAAAGTGTGTTTTTTCCCCAAAAAATGCGTTTGAAAAATCGCTGCGCAAATACTGTGTGAAAAAAAAAAATGAAACACCCACCATTTTAATCTGTAGGGCATTTGCTTTAAAAAAAATATATAATGTTTGGGGGTTCAAAGTAATTTTCTTGCAAAAAAAAAAATATTTTTTTATGTAAACAATAAGTGTCAGAAAGGGCTTTGTCTTCAAGTGGTTAGAAGAGTGGGTGATGTGTGACATAAGCTTCTAGATGTTGTGCATAAAATGCCAGGACAGTTCAAAACCCCCCCAAATGACCCCATTTTGGAAAGTAGACACCCCAAGCTATTTGCTGAGAGTCATGTTGAGTCCATGGAATAATTTATATTGTGACACAAGTTGCGGGAAAGAGACAATTTTTTATTTTTTTTATTTTTTTTTGCGCAAAGTTGTCACTAAATGATATATTGCTCAAACATGCCATGGGAATATGTGAAATTACACCCCAAAATACATTCTGTTGCTTCTCCTGAGTACGGGGATACCACATGTGTGAGACTTTTTGGGAGCCTAGCCGCGTACGGGACCCCGAAATCCAAGCACCGCCTTCAGGCTTTCTAAGGCCGTAAATTTTTGATTTCACTCTTCACCGCCTATCACAGTTTCGGAGGCCATGGAATGTCCAGGTGGCAAAAAAAAACCCCAAATGACCCCATTTTGGAAAGTAGACAACCCAAGCTATTTGATGAGAGGTATAGTGAGTATTTTGCAGACCTCACTTTTTGTCACAAAGTTTTGAAAATTGAAAAAAGAAAAAAAACATTTTTTTTCTCGTCTTTCTTTATTTTCAAAAACAAATGAGAGCTGCAAAATACTCACCATGCCTCTCAGAAAATAGCTTGGGGTGTCTACTTTACAAAATGGGGTCATTTGGGGGGGTTTTATGTCATCTGGGCATTTTATGGCCTTCAAAACTGTGATAGGTAGTGAGGAGTAAAATCAAAAATGTACGCCCTTAGAAATCCTGAAGGCAGTGATTGGTTTTCGGGGCCCCGTACGCGGCTAGGCTCCCAAAAAGTCCCACACATGTGGTATCCCCGTACTCAGGAGAAGCAGCTAAATGTATTTTGGGGTGCAATTCCACATATGCCCATGGCCTGTGTGAGCAATATATCATTTAGTGACAACTTTTTGTAATTTTTTTTTTTTTTTTTTGTCATTATTCAATCACTTGGGACAAAAAAAATGAATATTCAATGGGCTCAACATGCCTCTCAGCAAATTCCTTGGGGTGTCTACTTTCCAAAATGGGGTCATTTGTGGGGGTTTTGTACTGCCCTGCCATTTTAGCACCTCAAGAAACGACATAGGGAGTCATAAATTAAAGGCTGTGTAAATTCCAGAAAATGTACCCTAGTTTGTAGACGCTATAACTTTTGCGCAAACCAATAAATATACACTTATTGACATTTTTTTTACCAAAGACATGTGGCCGAATACATTTTGGCCTAAATGTATGACTAAAATTGAGTTTATTGGATTTTTTTTAGAACAAAAAGTAGAAAATATCATTTTTTTTCAAAATTTTCGGTCTTTTTCCGTGTATAGCGCAAAAAATAAAAACGGCAGAGGTGATCAAATGCCATCAAAAGAAAGCTCTATTTGTGGGAAGAAAAGGACGCAAATTTCGTTTGGGTACAGCATTGCATGACCGCGCAATTAGCAGTTAAAGCGACGCAGTGCCGAATTGTAAAAAGTGCTCTGGTCAGGAAGGGGGTAAAACCTTCCGGGGCTGAAGTGGTTAAACACTTCAGCCCCGGACCATTATGCTGCCTAAGGACCAGAGGTCTTTTTCCAATTTGGCACTGCGTCGCTTTAACTGCTAATTGCGCGGTCATGCAATGCTGTACCCAAATGAAATTTGCGTCCTTTTCTTTCCACAAATAGAGCTTTCTTTTGATGGTATTTGATCACCTTTGCGGTTTTATTTTTTGTGCTATAAACGGAAAAAGACCGAATAATAAACCAATAAACTCAATTTTAGTCATACATTTAGGCCAAAATGTATTCGGCCACCTGTCTTTGGTAAAAAAAATGTCAATAAGTGTATATTTATTGGTTTGTGCAAAAGTTATAGCGTCTACAAACTAGGGTACATTTTCTGGAATTTACACAGCTTTTAGTTTATGACTGCCTATGTCATTTCTTGAGGTGCTAAAATGGAAGGGCAGTACAAAACCCCCCAAATGACCCTATTTTGGAAAGTAGATACCCCAAGGAAATTACTGAGAGGCATGTTGAACCCATTGAATATTTATTTTTTTGTCCCAAGTGATTGAATAATGAAAAAAAAAATTTACAAAAAGTTGTCACTAAATGATATATTGCTCACACAGGCCATGGGCCTATGTGGAATTGCACCCCAAAATACATTCAGCTGCTTCTCCTGAGTATGGGGATACCACATTTTGGGAGCCTAGCCGCGTATGGGGCCCTGAAATCCAATCACCGCCTTCAGAATTTCTAAGGGCGTAAATTTTTGATTTCACTCCTCACTACCGATCACAGTTTTGAAGGACATAAAATGCCCAGATGGCACAAACCCCCCCCCCCCAATGGCCCCATTTTGGAAAGTAGACACCTCAAGCTATTTGCTGAGAGGCATGTTGAGTCCATGGAATATTTTATATTTTGACACAAGTTGCGGGAAAGTGACACATTTTTTTTTTTGCACAAAGTTGTCACTAAATGATATATTGCTCACACAGGCCATGGGCATATGTGGAATTGCACCCCAAAATACATTTAGCTGCTTCTCCTGAGTACGGGGATACCACATGTGTGGGACTTTTTGGGAGCCTAGCCGCGTACGGGGCCCCGAAAACCAATCACTGCCTTCAGGATTTCTAAGGGTGTACATTTTTGATTTCACTCTTCACTGCCTATCACAGTTTTGGAGGCCATAGAATGCCCAGGTGGCACAAACCCCCCCTAAATGACCACATTTTGGAAAGTGGATACCCCAAGCTATTTGCTGAGAGGCATGGTGAGTATTTTGCAGCTCTCATTTGTTTTTGAAAATGAAGAAAGACAAGAAAAAACATTTTTTTTTTCTTTTTTCAATTTTCAAAACTTTGTGACAAAAAGTGAGGTCTGCAAAATACTCACTATACCTCTCAGCAAATAGCTTGGGGTGTCTACTTTCCAAAATGGGGTCATTTGGGGGGAGGTTGTGCCACCTGGGCATTCCATGGCCTCCGAAACTGTGATAGGCAGTGAAGAGTGAAATCATAAATTTACGCCCTTAGAAAGCCTGAAGGCGGTGCTTGGTTTTCGGGGTCCCGTACGCAGCTAGGCTCCCAAAAAGTCTCACATATGTGGTATCCCCGTACTCAGGAGAAGCAACAGAATGTATTTTGGGGTGTAATTTCACATATTCCCATGGCATGTTTGAGCAATATATCATTTAGTGACAACTTTGTGCAAAAAAAAAAAAATTTGTCTCTTTCCCGCAACTTGTGTCACAATATAAAATATTCCATGGACTCGACATGACTCTCAGCAAATAGCTTGGGGTGTCTACTTTCCAAAATGGGGTCATTTGGGGGGGTTTTGAACTGTCCTGGCATTTTATGCACAACATTTAGAAGCTTATGTCACACATCACCCACTCTTCTAACCACTTGAAGACAAAGCCCTTTCTAAAACTTTTTGTTTACATGAAAAAATTATTTTTTTTTGCAAGAAAATTACTTTGAACCCCCAAACATTATATATTTTTTTAAAGCAAATGCCCTACAGATTAAAATGGTGGGCGTTTCATTTTTTTTTTCACAAAGTATTTGCGCAGCGATTTTTCAAACGCATTTTTTGGGGAAAAAACACACTTTTTTAAATTTTAATGCACTAAAACACACTATATTGCCCAAATGTTTGATGAAATAAAAAAGATGATCTTAGGTACATGGATACCAAACATGACATGCTTTAAAATTGCGCACAAACGTGCAGTGGCGACAAACTAAATACATTTTTAAAAGCCTTTAAAAGCCTTTACAGGTTACCACTTTAGATTTACAGAGGAGGTCTACTGCTAAAATTACTGCCCTCGATCTGACGTTCGCGGTGAAACCTCACATGCATGGTGCAATTGTGGTTTACATTTGACGCCAGACCGATGCTTGTGTTCGCTTTTGCGCGAGAGCAGGGGTGGACAGGGGTGCTTTTTTTTTTTTTTTTTTTTCTTTATAATTTTTTTGCTTTTTTATCTTATTTTTAAACTGTTCCTTTCATATTTTTTTTTAATCATTTTTATTGTTATCTCAGGGAATGTAAATATCCCCTATGATAGCAATAGGTAGTGACAGGTACTCTCTTTTGAAAAAATTTTGGTCTATTAGACCCTAGATCTCTCCTCTGTCCTCAAAGAATCTGACCACACCAAGATCGGAGTGATAAAATGCTTTCCCAATTTCCCAATGGCGCTGTTTACATCCAGCAAAATCATGAAATGCTCGTAGCTTCCGGTTTCTTAGGCCATAGAGATGTTTGGAGCCACTCTGGTCTCTGATCAGCTGGCTGAATCACCGGCTGCATTCTCAGGTTCCCTGTTGAGACAGGAGAGCCAGAGAAAAACACGGAAGACGGTGGGGGAGGGGGGGCATTCCCTCCCACTGCTTGTAAAAGCAGTCTAGAGGCTAATTAGCCGCTAGGATTGCTTTTACATGAAAGCCGACCGCTGGCTGAAAAGAATGATACCAAGATGATACCTAAACCTGCAGGCATCATTCTGGTATAACCACTCAAAGTCGTGAATAGGGATGAGCCGAACACCCCCCTGTTCGGTTCGCACCAGAACATGCGAACAGGAAAAAAATTCGTTCGAACACGCGAACGCCGTTAAAGTCTATGGGACACGAACATGAATAATCAAAAGTGCTAATTTTAAAGGCTAATATGCAAGTTATTGTCATAAAAAGTGTTTGGGGACCCGGGTCCTCCCCCAGGGGACATGAATCAATGCAAAAAAAAGTTTTAAAAACGGCCGTTTTTTCAGGAGCAGTGATTTTAATAATGCTTAAAGTCAAACAATAAAAGTGTAATATCCCTTTAAATTTCATACCTGGGGGGTGTCTATAGTATGCCTGTAAAGGGGCGCATGTTTCCCGTGTTTAGAACAGTCTGACAGCAAAGTGACATTTGGAAGGAAAAAACACATTTAAAACTACCGCGGCTATTGCATTGCCGACAATACACATAGAAGTTCATTGATAAAAACGGCATGGGAATTCCCCACAGGGGAACCCCGAACAAAAAAAAAAAAAAAAAATGATGTGGGGGTCCCCCTAAATTCCATACAAGGCCCTTCAGGTCTGGTATGGAAAATAAGGGGAACCCCAGCCAAAATTTAAAAAAAAAATTGACGTGGGGTTCCCCCTAAATTCCATACCAGACCCTTCAGGTCTGGTATGGATTTTAAGGGGAACCCCGCGCCAAAAAAAAAAAAAAAAAAGGCGTGGGGTCCCCCTAAAAATCCATACCAGACCCTTATCCGAGCACGCAACCTGGCAGGCCGCAGGAAAAGAGGGGGGGACGAGAGTGCGGCCCCCCCCCCCTCCTGAACCGTACCAGGCCACATGCCCTCAACATTGGGAGGGTGCTTTGGGGTAGCCCCCCAAAACACCTTGTCCCCATGTTGATGAGGACAAGGGCCTCATCCTCACAACCGTGGCCGGTGGTTGTGAGGGTCTGCGGGCGGGGGGCTTATCGGAATCTGGAAGCCCCCTTTAACAAGGGGACCCCCAGATCCCGGCCCCCCCCCTGTGTGAAATGGTAAGGGGGTACTTACCCCTACCATTTCACTAAAAAACTGTCAAAAATGTTAAAAATGACAAGAGACAGTTTTTGACAATTCCTTTATTTAAATGCTTCTTCTTTCTTCTTTCTTCCTTCATCTTCTTCTTCTTCTGGTTCTTCTGGCTCTTCTGGTTCTTCCTCCGGCGTTCTCGTCCAGCATCTTCTCCGCGGCGTCTTCTATCTTCTTCTCCTCGGGCCGCTCCGCACCCATGGCATTTGGGGGGAGGCTCCCGCTCTTCTCTTCATCTTCTTCTCTTCTTCATCTTCTTCTTCATCTTCTTCTTCTTCTTTTTCTTCTTCTTCCTTCTTCTCTTCTTCTCTTCTTCCTGTCTTCTCCGGGCCGCTCCGCAATCCATGCTGTGGCATGGAGGGAGGCTCCCGCTGTGTGACGGCGTCTCTTCGTCTGACGGTTCTTAAATAACGGGGGGCGGGGCCACCCGGTGACCCCGCCCCCCTCTGACGCACGGTGACATGACGGGACTTTCCTGTGGCATTCCCCATGACGTCACAGGGAAGTCCCTCAAGTCACCGTGCGTCAGAGGGGGGCGGGGTCACCGGATGGCCCCGCCCCCCGTTATTTAAGAACCGTCAGACGAAGAGACGCCGTCACACAGCGGGAGCCTCCCTCCATGCCACAGCATGGATTGCGGAGCGGCCCGGAGAAGACAGGAAGAAGAGAAGAAGGAAGAAGAAGAAGAAGAAGAAGATGAAGAAGAAGATGAAGAAGAGAAGAAGATGAAGAGAAGAGCGGGAGCCTCCCCTCATGCCATGGGTGCGGAGCGGCCCGAGGAGAAGAAGATAGAAGACGCCGCGGAGAAGATGCTGGACGAGAACGCCGGAGGAAGAACCAGAAGAGCCAGAAGAACCAGAAGAAGAAGAAGATGAAGGAAGAAAGAAGAAAGAAGAAGCATTTAAATAAAGGAATTGTCAAAAACTGTCTCTTGTCATTTTTAACATTTTTGACAGTTTTTTAGTGAAATGGTAGGGGTAAGTACCCCCTTACCATTTCACACAGGGGGGGGGCCGGGATCTGGGGGTCCCCTTGTTAAAGGGGGCTTCCAGATTCCGATAAGCCCCCCGCCCGCAGACCCTCACAACCACCGGCCACGGTTGTGAGGATGAGGCCCTTGTCCTCATCAACATGGGGACAAGGTGTTTTGGGGGGCTACCCCAAAGCACCCTCCCAATGTTGAGGGCATGTGGCCTGGTACGGTTCAGGAGGGGGGGGGGGCCGCACTCTCGTCCCCCCCTCTTTTCCTGCGGCCTGCCAGGTTGCGTGCTCGGATAAGGGTCTGGTATGGATTTTTAGGGGGACCCCACGCCTTTTTTTTTTTTTTTTTTTGGCGCGGGGTTCCCCTTAAAATCCATACCAGACCTGAAGGGTCTGGTATGGAATTTAGGGGGAACCCCACGTCAATTTTTTTTTTAAATTTTGGCTGGGGTTCCCCTTAATATCCATACCAGACCTGAAGGGCCTTGTATGGAATTTAGGGGGACCCCCACATCATTTTTTTTTTTTTTTTTTGGTTCGGGGTTCCCCTGTGGGGAATTACCATGCCGTTTTTATCAATGAACTTCTATGTGTATTGTCGGCAATGCAATAGCCGCGGGTAGTTTTAAATGAGTTTTTTCCTTCCAAATGTCATTTTGCTGTCAGACTGTTCTAAACACAGGAAACATGCGCCCCTTTACAGGCATACTATAGACACCCCCCAGGTACGAAATTTAAAGGGATATTACACTTTTATTGTTTGACTTTAAGCATTAATAAAATCACTGCTCCTGAAAAAACGGCCGTTTTTAAAACTTTTTTTTGCATTGATCCATGTCCCCTGGGGCAGGACCCGGGTCCCCAAACACTTTTTATGACAATAACTTGCATATAAGCCTTTAAAATTAGCACTTTTGATTTCTCCCATAGACTTTTAAAGGGTGTTCCGCGGCATTCGAATTTGCCGCGAACACCCCAAATTGTTCGCTGTTCGGCGAACTTGCGAACAGCCAATGTTCGAGTAGAACATGAGTTCGACTCGAACTCGAAGCTCATCCCTAGTCGTGAATGGCGTACCTGAAGACAAAAAAATGGTTAACAATAAAACACAGTAAACGGTAAAGTATAAAAAATTGCATACCTGAAAAGCAAACATGATAAAACATAATAACAATAAAACATTGCAGAATAGAATACAATAAAAAAGAGCAGAACAATAGAGAGAGAATAGAGAGAGAGAGAACAATAAAACGACAACTATTTATTTTTATTTTATATATTTTTTTATTTTTTTTTACACTTTTTTTGTAACTAACTTTTATAACTGTAACCGGTTCCAGGTTCGGGTCTCTCAAAATGCGATGGCATCTTGGGAGACCCTGTGAAAGTGTGCCTAGTCTGTGCAATGCTGTACCCTACGCTAATACTCAACTAGTGAATGGTAGCGTTCAAAACATTCACCAATGCAAAGACCAGGATTATCAGGACAGGAGGAAAAATAATAGCGGGTGTCACGCCTATATCAGCGCTTGCTGCAGACACAACCTCTTTTTTGGCGGGGTTTGTTGGGTAGGGGTACTCGGGAGGACATAAAGAAAAGGCCTCTCATGCAGCCGACTGCATTTAGTTGGGGATCCCAATTAGGATTGGCGAATGCAGCAGGAAGGGCACTATGGGCACGACAGGCCTGTTTGTCTTCTTCTTGGTGGCAGCGGGACACTACTTGGGCTTGCCACCTCACCAGCTTGAACTGCTGGTTTGACTACGACCGGGGTGTACTAGGTCGCTGGCGCTTGCCAGTTCACCAAAACGCTACCAAAAAAACTGTTAGCGATCGCAGGGATCAGGCCTGACTCTGCAAACGCTGCAGTTATGCGTTTAGTGTTTTGTAAGTGACAGTGATCGATCGATACTGCACTTGGGTGGGGTGGGCTGGGCTGGACCAGGCGGAGGGGCAAAACGCAGGTCCTAGCAGGTATCTGGGCTGATCCTGCTAACACTGCGTTTTTGGGAACCCTAAACTGCTGGGGACGCTAGTATAGATCTGATCGGATCAGACATTGATCCGATCAGATACTATACTACTAAGGGAGGTGTACAGTGCGTGCGTGGGTGTTAGCGCTACTGGCACTAACCTGACGCTGCCTGGGGCTGGTGCTTGCCAGTTCACTAAAACGCTACCAAAAAAACTGTTAGCGATCGCAGGGATCAGGCCTGACTCTGCGAATGCTGCAGTTATGTGTTTAGTGTTTTGTAAGTGACAGTAATCGATCGATACTGCACTTGGGTGGGCTGGGTGGGCCGGGCGGAGGGGCAAAACGCAGGTGCTAGCAGGTATCTGGGCTGATCCTGCTAACACTGCGTTTTTGGGAACCCTAAACTGCTGGGGACACTAGTATAGATCTGATCGGATCAGATATTGATCTGTTCAGATACTATACCACTAAGGGAGGTGTACGGTGCGTGCGTGGGTGTTAGTGGTACTGGCGCTAACCTGACGCTGCCTGGGGCTGGTGCTGGTGCTTGCCAGTTCACCAAAATGCTACCAAAAAAACTGTTAGCAATCGCACGGATCAGGCCTGACTATGCGAACGCTGCAGTTATGCAGTTATGCCGCGTACACACGGTCGGACTTTTCGTCTACAAAAGTCCGACAGCCTGTCCGACAGACTTTCGACGGACTTGCGGCGGACTTTCGACGGACTTGCGGCGGACTTTCTAACGAACAGACTTGCCTACACACGATCACACAAAAGTCCGTCGAATTCTTACGTGATGACGTACACCGGACTAAAATAAGGAAGTTGATAGCCAGTAGCCAATAGCTGCCCTAGCGTGGGTTTTTGTCCGTCGGACTAGCATACAGACGAGCGGATTTTTCGACCGTACTCGAGTCCGTCGGAAAGATTTGAAGCATGTTTCAAATCTAAAGTACGTCGGATTTGAGGCAAAAAAAGTCAGTTGAAAGTCCGGAGAAGCCCACACACGATCGGATTACCAGCCAGCTTTAGTCCGTCAGAGTCCGTTGGACTTTTGTAGACGAAAAGTCCGACCGTGTGTACGCGGCATTAGTGTTTTGTAAGTGACAGTGATCGATCGATACTGCACTTGGGTGGGCTGGGCGGAGGGGCAAAACGCAGGTGCTAGCAGGTTCCTGGGCTGATCCCACTAACACTGCGTTTTTGGGAATCCTAAACTGCTGGGGACGCTAGTATAGATCTGATCGGATCAGATATTGATCCGTTCAGATACTATACCACTAAGGGAGGCGTATGCTGCGTGCGTGGGTGTTAGCGGTACTGGCGCTAACCTGACGCTGCCTGGGGTGACGCATATCACTGCCGGGCGATCAGGGGGCTAAACTTTTATTCGGTAATAAACGGCGGGTGCCCTGACACTATAAAAAATAAACTAACTAACCAGCGTCACCCATAACAGTTATACGGTGATCAGTGGTGAAAGGGTTAACTAGGGGGCAATCAAGGGGTTAAAACATTTATTAGGTAGTATATGGGGGTCCCTGTCGCTATAAAACACTGACGGGGAACCTAAATATTTATGTCCCTAACTAGCGTCACCAGCGACACTAATACAGCGATCAGAAAAATGATCGTTTAGTGACACTGGCGACAGGGGGTGATCAAGGGGTTAAAACTTTATTAGGGGGGGTTAGGGGGTATCCTAGACCTAAAGGGGGCTAACCCTAACTGTCCTAACATAGTAACTGTCACAAACTGACACCATGCAGTATTCAGAAAAAAAAACACTGCTTGGTGTCAGTGTGACAGGGAGGGGGGAGGGGTGATTGGGGGGTGATTGGGGGGCGATCGGGGGGGGGGATCGGGGGTGTTTAGTGTGCCTGGCATGTTCTACTGTGTGTTTTTACTCACATTCCTGTCTTCTCTCCTCGGCGCCGGAGCGGAAAATACAGAGCCGAGGAGAGATGTTTAGCATACAGCAGCAAAGGAAATGATCTGATTGGCCGGCAGCGATCGCAAGGGGGGGCACGAATGGATGGCCTCCCCCTCACCTCCGATCGCCGGGGGACAAAAGAGGATCGCCTCGGGCACCGGGGGGGGTCCGATCGGACCCCCCACCCGTGGGAGGCAGATCATGTACATATACGTGATTTTGCCTGCCCGTGCCGCCTTGCCGACGTATATCGGCGTGAGGCGGTCCTTAAGTGGTTAAAAGAGAGTTCAGAACACATGTTCTGCTCTCAGACATGCCTAGTGGTTGAAGGTGATATTACCTAAAACTCACGGAACTCCCTGGGAGGTAAATGATGAGGTTTAACCAATAGAAAAGAAGCCATATCTTTTGGGCAGAGCTATTATAATTTTTATGGTCTCATTGTCTGAGATGGTATTTAGAGGCAAGTAAGATGCCATGAGAGGGAGCTCAC
The DNA here is from genome assembly GCA_037952925.1 of Lithobates clamitans. Lineage (NCBI taxonomy): Eukaryota > Metazoa > Chordata > Amphibia > Anura > Ranidae > Lithobates > Lithobates clamitans. Next base: position 4,334,771 of record JBBGZY010000434.1, on the reverse strand, counting down.
AGACACACCCTGAGGGGGGACACTGGGAGATACACACACTCCCAGACAGACTGACACTCTCAGATACTGAGATGTACATGCACCATGCATCAATACATATCTTTACATTCCCGAAGATTCCTCAACACCTGATACTTGGAACTCGGAGGTCGCAAGAAGTAATTCCTCTTTAAGAGTATCCATTTTGAAAGCGACAACAGTCATCTTAAAAATCCTGGTAACCAGCAATTCAGACTAGTAGCCATCTTGGAATGGGTAATTATGTCATGTTGATTTTATCTTGTATGTTCTCTCAAATATTGATGTATTGAATATTATACTATTGATAATCGTTCTCCCGAATCAATAAACGCCTTGTAGATTTTTCTCTAAAGATTCAAATTTTTCATTACATTTTCTTTTTGCATAGTCGCTACTTTTATTGACACAACAAACGTCTAATTTATTTCACATTGTTAACCACTTACTTACCTGCAGTATAGTAACGGTTGGTCGTGTGAAATACAGACATTCTGTTTAATTGTCAATTTCACAAGGTTATTAATTCTACCGAGAAGTTATCATGGTGGTATTATGTCAAAGGGACTGTACGCACATTTTGCAAGTGTTTTTATTGATTTTCAAGACGTTCATGTAACGCAATCCGTATTTTAATTTCATGTAGATATCTGTTTTTTGTCAACCAATAAATGTAACTATTTCGTATGATCACATGTCTCCGTGACTAAGTTTCATATGCATAGACTGTGTCATATAGATTGATTTTGTATCTTAAAAATATCCTCGTTAAAAATTATTCAATATTAATTACTGTGCGGGAAAAGCTGTCCTTAAAAAGCACAACAATGATATAGATGTTGGTAGAAGGATCTGAATTCCTCTGCTATTGCAGAGGTTTCATGGACTAAGGTGTCGGTCGAGGACTTAATTCTAGCAATAAAAGTTTCAGCTTTTTTCTGCTGTAATGAGCGGGCCAAAACTCTACCGGGTTTATTACCCCATTCGTGTAAGTGTTGGACCACAATACGAAACTGTTGCTTCTGTTCCAAATGAAGGAGGATCTTCAATTCCTGTCTTCTCTTGTACAGAGTGTTGAACACAGCATGCGACAACCCGGCTTTGTGCTGTTTTCCTGGACCCCAGTTCTATAAATTTCCAACGGATAAATGCCTTATGGGCCTCCCAGAGTGTGCGTGGTGAAATTTCTGGATGAGTGTTTTCTTGAAAATAGTGTTGTAGTTCATCATTAATCATTTTTTTATCTATTTCTTCTGAAATGAGTTGATTGTTAAGCTTCCAATTAGTAGCTTTACGTGGTATAGATGGGGTTTTTAATTTGAGTGTTATCGGAGCATGGTCCGATAAGGTGAATGTTTCAATGCTAGTATCTATGAGAAGGGAAGGTGATGGTAATCCAATAGAACATAAACCATACGTGAATATATAGGAGTGTTACATGTGGGAATAGTGGGTGAAATCCTTATCCCTAGGGTGCATTATCCTCCACACATCCATCATCTGGGCTTCATGTAGGCATCTGCATATGAACGCCAGACGTCTACGTTATATACAAGATCTGCTAAGTGACGCGTCCATAAGAGGGTCCATTGGGGAATTAAATTATCCAGCAAGGAGCACACAACCATGAGTGAAATCGGTCAATTTTTTAAGAGTGGTTGTTATAAAGCTCACTTGATCACGGTTCGGAGCGTATAGTGTTGCTAAAGTACATGGCATACCACCCAGACTACCCTTCAAGAACAGAAAACGACCTGTTGGGTCACTTACCATAGAGTCCAGAGTGAACGGAGTACCCCTACGAAACCCAATGGCCACTCCTTTTGCTTTATGAACATTTGATAAGCTATAGCACCATGTGGGGAATTTTGTGGGAGAAAGGAGGTTGTGTGCATGAAGTGGGTCTCCTGCAGGAAGACAATGTCTCCTCTCAGTCGACCCAGCTCCCTGTATAGGTTGTGTCTCTTACCTGGAGTATAGAGACCTTGCACGTTAATGGATACTAAATTTGTTGTGGCCATTGGGATCGATGGGGGAAATCCACACTCAATATTCTCCAAAGTTAACCAACCTGAGGCGAGACACCAGAGAGGTGAGGGAGTGAGGGGGAAGGGGAAATAGTAAGAAAGAGAGAGGAAAAGGAGAAAATAGAAGAAATAGCATTAACACTGTACATCAACAGAACAAAATACTACCATAAGAGGAGGTAGGTATGTGCACGCATAAATCTGCTGTGCATATTTGGGGCAATCCGGGGGCCCAACAACCCCATGCATCCCGTCCCCGTAGGGACAAGTTCACGAGAGCATGAGGATCCGCGATGCCCCAAAAGGGGTGGGCACGTAGCCCGGGGCAATGGACAGTGAGCACACAAAGTTGGTGCAGGTATTGTCTCGATGCTCCGGAGTCAACATCACATCATGCTAAGTACAACTAAACTATTTCCTAAATAAATCACTCTGTAAGTATAAAGCTGTTACCGTCTAACATCTAACAGGTCTAATATCCCTTTATCCACTTATTTATCAAGGAACCTTGACTAACCAAACAGCAAGGAATTACACATCAGGGATGTGTGACTATAACAGAGAAGAAATATTCGTTACTTAAAAGTCACCCAAATACTTGCAAACTGCGTCATCTCAAATCGTCACCTACTGGGTCTCAATCCTGTAGCTCAGCCGAGCTGGGGGGAAGAGCCTGGGGTATTTGATCGGTGCTTTCTATCCACTTTTTGCCACCTCAGTTCGGATTGCTTAGGAGGCGGTGGAATGGCATCCTGCCAGCCTGTAGCTCCGATGGGGAGATGTTGATGTCCAAGCAAAACTTTTCAAGGTCTTCCGGGAAACTGAGAATCGCCGTCTTGCCATCCTTGTTAGCAATAAGGGACGCTGGGAACCCCAATTGGTAATTGATGGATGACGCTCAGAGTTTCTCTGTCAGAGGTCGCAGAGCCCTGCGCCGTTCCAGCATTTCTCTGGCCAGGTCTGGAAAGAACTGTTAAGGTGGCACCGTCGAAGTCCATCGGGGCCTTTTTGCGGGCTTTCCGCATTATGAGTTCTTTTTCTTGATAATAGTGGATCCTGCAAATAATGTCTCGTGGGATCTCAGAGGACAAATTGTGGGGGCGCAAAGCTCTATGTGCTCTGTCAATTTTCAAGGGATGGTAGGCCTCACCGCCCAGCAGGCCATTGAAAATACTGCAAAGGGATGGGAGGAGGTCATCATCGCCGGTAGCTTTCGGAAGGTCTCTTATCCTAACGTTGTTCCTCCTGTTGCGGTCTTCTTGGTCCTCAATCTTATAGAGGGCCATCCTGTGTGCAATGGTGAGGTTGCGAGTAGTGGTTTGGAGGCTTCTTATGGCAGCCGCGTGGCAGTCAAGCCGCTGCTCCGATTCCTCCACTCGATCCAACACCTGCGCCAGATCCGAGTGTATCGCGGAGAGCTCTTTCTTGATGGAGCGTTCTAACCCCAAGAACAAGGAGGTCAGCTCTGCTTTAGCGGGCAGCTCGCTGACCAGCGATGCCACTCCAGAGTGTCTAGAGGTGCTGCCCTCACCCTCCGAGCCCGCTGATGAAGATGGAGAGTGGCGTCTGGGATCAGGCCTAGGAAGAGGGGTGGAGCCTGAGCCTCGTGGAGATCGGCCTAGTCCGTCAATATTTAGGATGTCCTCCGGTTCCGCGGCTAGGAATCATTTTATGGATCCCGAAGAGAATCCTTTCTTGGGTAGGGATTTGCAGTCCTCTTCCGCATGCTTGGCGGGGTAATGGCTAGTGAAGATGAGTGGGTTAGTTTGGATAGATTCAGTGTCAGCTCCGGAGCTCAAGAGAAGCACATCTTCACCGCTGCATTCCGAAACCACGCCCCCGCATGCACTGTCCTGTTACCATTTGAGGAGGCCACAAGGATGGTGAGCAGTGACAGTGCATGCATCAGTGACACTGTCCCTCTTGTCCACCTGTTGGAGCACACGCTGAGTGGAATAATGGACAGGGCACTTGAGGCAGAACAGAGGAAGGAAGAGTAGGACTTCCTTACCTCTCAAGGCCCCTTTGTCCAGACAGTGTTAGTTCGTGCCCGCCGATCACACAGGAAGAGGGTGAGGAGGAGGATTGTGTCAGCATGGAGGTGGAGCCTGGCACTCAGCATCAGCAGCAGTCTTCAAGGGATCATTTACAGTCCCAAGAAACCCATGGACTTGTATGTGACTGGGAGGGGGGCTGCGGATCATGTAATCCGTAGTGACCCAGATGACTCTGGACCGAATGCCTCAGCAAACCTACGCTGCATGGCCTCCCAGATCATGCAAAGCCTGCAGAAGGATCCTCGTATTCGTGGTATCAAGGGGAGGGATGATTACTGGCTGGCAACCCTCCTTGATCCACGTTACAAGGTTAAGGTTGTGGACATTATCTTGCCGTCGCAGAGGGAGCAGAGGATAAAACATCTTCGGGAGGCCTTGCAGAAAGGTTTGTGCAATGCGTTTCCAGAGCCTGGGAGGTTACAATTTTCTGGTCCTCTTGGACAACGTGTTGCTAAGGCTTCAGTATATCACAGAAGGAGCGGTGGAGAAGGTGGCCGTCTGACCAATGCGTTCAGACAATTTTTTAGTCCGCAGCCCCAAGGTCTGATTGGTTCCAGCAACCATCCCCAGCATCTGATTCACATGGTGCAGGATTACCTAAGGGCAAAATCAGACTTGGACACCTTTCCCACCGAATATCCTCTGCGTTACTGGGTCTTGAGGATTGATCACAGGCCAGAGCTTGCACAGTATGCAATTGAGCTACTGGCCTGTCCTGCATCCAGCGTTCTTTAAGAACGCACATTCAGTGCTGCTGGAGGCTTTGTAACCAATCACAGGGTGCACCAGTCCACCAAATCGGTCGATCTTCTGACCTTAATAAAAATGAATCAGTCTTGGATCACCAGCTACCAAGCACCTGATGTAACTGATTGATTTTTTTTTTTAATGTGAGATCCCTTCAAGACTGCCTATGCTGATGCTGAGTGACTATCCTGTTATGCCGAGTGACAATCCTCTTCCTCCTCAATTTTCACGCTGATAGCTTCTAAGAACATTTTTGGTTCTGGGCACCGAGACCAGTGGCCAAGGCCCAATTTTTCTGCCCCTGTTTAACAGGGGCGTGTAATTACAATTTTTGATGCAATACTTTGCAGCAGAGTTCATTCCTGTGCTCCAACTATAGTATCTGTGAGGGGTTGCAGTGTTGTGGCACCAGCACCAATGCCCAAGGCCCAATTTTTCAGCCCCTGTTTAACTGGAGCGTATAATTACAATTTTTGATGCAATACTTTGCAACAGGGCTCATTCCTGGGCTCCAACTATAGCATCTGTGAGGGGTTGCAGTGTTGTGGCAGCAGTGGCTAAGGTCCAATTTTTCTGCCCCTGTTTAACAGGGGTGTGTAATTACAATTTTTGATTCAATACTTTGCAGCAGGGCTCATTCCTGCACTCCAACTAGAGTATCTGTGAGGGGTTGCGGTGTTGTGGCACCAGCACACTGTCCAAGGCCCAATTTTTCAGCCCCTGTTTAACAGGGGCATATAATTATGTTGCCTTATGAGTTTATATGAAATCTCCATTAATAACTGTAAAATATTGTAATAATGAATATATTTCATTTAGCTGGCATCTATGAAAGCCAGGCAAAAAGGGTTTCGTTTAAGCTTTTGCTAAGAGCAGAGAATGTGGGCCAAGGCTTGTATATGCAAACAATGGAGAGCCAATTCCATTGTTCTACACCTACTCATTTGAAAGGGTGCCATGCTGGGATATGCATTGGACCTAACATCCTGGGGAAACGCAATTAACACACTTGGCCAACATAGTCACAAGGATTTGCATGAAAGGGGGCCGACTTATGGAGTAAGCCCTCCAATCATGATCCAAGCTAGGCCAACCAATGAGACATCAGCTTGGTTTGATATACTCAGAGCCAAGAGAGAGGTATCTCCCTTTCTGATAGACCAGCAAGCTGAAAGGAGCTTGGGTAAGGATGGGTAATTATGGGAAAGGAATGCCCTTTTACTTGTAACTAAATATGTGTGTAGATTACAGTATTGAGGAATATACCCTGTATTCCTTCATGTAAATACTTTATTTCAACCTAATATTTTCTTCCTTGGTGTAAGGCGATAGATAGATGATTGTGTATTAGCTAGACTTTCAACTGCTTCCTAATAAATGTTATTATATTTTAAGCTTTCACTCTTCGTCGAAAAGAACTCTTATTTAACCCACATCATATCTATGAGATATGAAAAATCTTAAATATAGATTTTTCAGGGTAACAGAATGGCGACCACTGAAGTAGATTACAAGACTGAAAGTATTTACTATAATAGCGAGATTTGTGTAAGGCAGATTAAGGTTATTGGGGGGAATTTAAACTGAGTCAGTTTGTCCCGGAAATTGGAGGTCAGAACAATTTTATCTAGGGAAAAATATAGGTAAATGTTTGTTTTATTAGTGGGTATTAGATGAACTCTAAAAAGGAGGGAGGATACACCACATATTTTGTTTTGCTTAATATCCCGTAATTATACTTGAAAAAAAAAGTACTTTGGATGTACCATTATAATCCGGATAAATGTAATGGGGAGGAAGTACAAAGCGGGAAATTTTTTTTTTTTTTGTTTCGTTTCTTTTGTGCTCACCAAGCTTCATTGCTCTCTATCTAACCAGGGTTTGAGTGTGCTGCATGGTGAGTACATGTGTTTCATTGGAAAGACACCGATTGAGGGTGGTCTTAGTTTTGTTCAACAGATTTTTGTTTTTAATTTAAATGGTGTGTCCACTAAAGGCATAGTATTGTGTGTAGGACATTGGAAATGAGCTACAAGAGAGTAGTTTGGTTCATTTGTTTGTTTTTTTTTAGCTGTGGGAATTTACAAGCAGTAATATTTTCATTGGCGTGAGTTAAAGTACAAAACGGTGGACGTCTTGTTACTGAAGCTAATATTTGATAAAGATTATTATTATAGGGTATAAGGTGCCTCTAGCATACTGTATTATACCTTGAATACATTTTTTAAGGATAAACCCTATGCAAAAAAAAAAAATTTGATGATCTGAGTTTGTGGTAGATTTTTTTTTTATTAAACTGAATTTGTTTTAACATTGGTGTAAACACGGCTGTGTTTACCTTTCTATTGTAAACCTAGAGGGCTACCCACCCTATTTGATCCTTGTGGCTTTATTATTGTTCCCTTTATCCCCGGGTCTATTGTTTTGCGGGTGTAGGCCCAGACAAGGTAAACTACAGTCTATTGTGTGTAGGCTACAGGCTAGTGAGTGTGTCTCCACTAAGCTGAAAGATTGTGTTATTGAGAGCTGAAAATATCTTTTATTTTCTACACTTTACTGTATTTTCAGAATTTTTATTCTATTTGAGTTTCTGTTTATTGTTTTGTCCCTCCTTCTATAGTGACTGTATAGTACAGGGAAACATTTAACTTAATTCAGCTTACAAATTGTGCATATTATTTGTTGATAATGGCAGCCATGTCCTCTCTAGAAAAGTTTGTAGCAAGTTATACTCTTAAATATAAGAGCAATGAATTTGCATGTGATGCTAGATTACAAGGTTTGCCTTGGGACTACGTCCAAGAGTTATTTGAAGAACAATTTAAAACAACCAAAAAGGATAAAAAGCTCAAAAGTTTAGCTGTAGCAGGCATGTATTCGGCTTGCATGGCTATGAATGCTAAAATACAGCAATTAGAAGATATAGTCTATAATAAAAATAGTACAATTTCTAAGAGGGAAAAGGAGAATACAGCTTTACATAATCAAGTACAAACCTTAACTACCCTTAATCAAATGGTTAATGCCTCACCGGAGGAAAATGTTAAAAAGTACAAATTGGCTCAAAAAGAAGTGGTACATTATAAAAACATGCTAACTAAAGTGGAGACTGAACTGGACCACATAATTACTGCATATAAAGTGATCCAAAATCAGTTACATGAAACTAAGAAAGGAAAATTTATAGATCACACACAGTGCACACAAACAGAGTCACAGTTGCTACAAACAATTTCAATTCTCAAAGGACAGGTGGCTGGGGCTAGCAGATGTGAACATGCTAATGCTACGACACCTACTTGTGCCTATAAAATAGGGGACACAGAGGAATATGAAAAGTACTGGGGAGGTGAAGATATGGGTCCCAATTCTACTTTTCCTGTGGCGATGGGAGAAATCGCTGAGCCACAGGAAAATCGAGAATGCACCATGGTCACAGACCCACTAAACAATGGGGGCCAGCTGTTCACAAATGAGGAGCAAGACAAGTTCCCCATCACGGGTAGGATCCAGACCCTCTCCTCTCCTGAAGGAAATCCAACACGTTTGGGGTTTGATTGTGAAGGAAATGAGGGGATTTCAGATGTATATCCAATTCAACCGGTAAAAACACTCAGGAGTGTGGCTGCTTTCAGTGGCAAAATTAAAACTAAGGAACACATTCCACACGCAACCAATGTACAACAGAGCTGTGAGCTCTTAGATGGGAGAAGGCCTAGTGGCCAGGTTAAGGCATCTTCCAGCCCAGGGCAGCGTGTGCAATCTACACATACCATAGATTGTAATGCAACCAGGTTGAGTATTTCTAGAGACAACAGGAAGTTATCTCCTCCTGGAGAAGTTGTTAATTTCAACAACTCATTAAAAGGTGAGAGCTCTTTTGTAAATACCCCTAGACCTCCTAGGAAGACAGGAAAAGTGGTTAATCAAGTTGGAGCCATGGAATATTCTCGGCCTAAAACCACACCAGTTGTTAAGAGATGCTTTAATACTTTACAAAAGATAAAGTGCTACACGTGTAGGTTATGGGGGCATATTTCGCAGTTTTGTTTGTCTTCTGGGAAAAAGTTATTTAAACACAAGCAATATACAACCAAGAGGCGTGATGTGGAAGTATACTCACCGCGCTGGGGTGAAGGGCCTAGGAAATATGAAAATGCAAAATCATACATCCCTTCCTCAACTATTAAAGCCGAAAATGAGGCTTTACAGCAGGAGATTAGGCAAATTAAACAGGAACGGGATGAGTTTGTGAAAGAATTCTAATCCTTTAAGAGAAACGTTATTGACTCCTTGAATTGGAAAAATGGAGGGAGTAATTTGTCCATCGAGAAACAAACCACTACACTAAAGCCGGGGTGGCAATACAATATATAAGTTATGTTATAGAGTTCTATGGCATTTAAGTGTCACTATATCCAGACAGGAATGTTATGGACCATTTACCAATATACACGTATGAATGATGTATTGTTTGCTTTAAATAAAGTTAAAGAGAAAAAAGAGGGGGATAGAGTTAATAACTGTTTTCTACAAGTTTTTTTTTTCAGGTTAAGTGAGTTCCTGAAAATAAATGTACATATAAAGCAGCTGTATTGTAGGATGCTGTACATATGCGTAAAATACGCGCCTAACAAAGGTAAGGTGTAACAGTCCATTGTGTTGGTTTTTCTTTCTCTCTCTTCTTTCCTTTGTATTCTCCCAGAGGCCTGAAACTCCTAGCTTTTCATTTGTAATTAACAAAGCTCTATCCACAATGTATGGGTTCAATCTAAATGAATGTGTGTGTCTGAGTGATGGAATGCATGGGTATGAACTGTCCATGTGTAAAGAAAGATTTTTTTTTTTTTGTAGGGGTGTACATTGTTTTTATGGCCATCAATAAGTGTGATCACACTAATGCGCATGCTTTGTACTGTTTATGATTATTTTATTAATTTTTCTCGTTTGTAATGAGCTCAATACTGGTACCAGTTTAAATTAATACTTTTTTACAAGTTTATATGTATTCGCGAATAAATAACCTGTGCACAGATAAGAGATCTCGATCCCTATAACTCTGAGAAACTGTAGGGATTTTGTTTTGATAATATTTCCTTTCCTGTGGCTTAGAGTGAAGTTTCATTCACTCTGATACGTGGAAAATACATAACAATGCATTGCTTTGCACCTTGTGGCATCTTATGGATTCAGTAGATCTGGTGTTGGTTGTCCTTCCAAATTGACGCATGTGCTGTTAATATGTGTAAAGCTTTTATGTCTACAGGTTGTCTTCTTAAACTTTAAGTACTTACAAACACACCAGGTTTTCCTATAACTTTTTGTTTGTCAGAGTACAGATATGTGGGTGTGTCTGTACATTTTCGACTGTACTTACTGTGGATGGACGCATTATCTCAGCTGAAAGTCTGTTCCAATCATCCACTACTAGTTTAGTCCATTATGAACCTCTCAGAGAGGTACAGTGAGGTGTTATTAATTTTTGAGTTTTGTATTTTAGGAGACATACACAGACAAGGACAAATGATTGGACACAGACTGGACAAAGTGCTTTGAAACACAGAGGACCTTGAAACATAATTTTTATTTTTTTTTTGTTTTAAGGAGAAGCCTTGAATCCAATTAATTGCAGTCAGGCCCAACTAAATTCTAAAAAGAAAAACATTTAAACTTTTTTTTTTTTTTAAACAGAGATCCTGCTCTCTGTAATACAAGTTCTTGTGGCCTGATTGAATTGCAAATAGCTTTGCTATTTGCTCTGAGAGTCAATTAATATGTTAATCACCACCGACAGAGGGTGTTGCCTTTTGAATAGCTACAATGTTTGAAGGCAGTTTCAATGTTTTTTTTTTTGACAGAATACAGATTCAATTTTTTTTTAATTTGTTACATTTTTTTTTCTCTCATTTTTATTCTTCTTTTTTCTTAACGGTAATTTACAAAAGAAAGAAAAAACAAAGGGGGGAAGAACGATTTTGAATTTTTTTTTGAAATTTTTTTTTTAATGTTTACTATTTTTCTTTCTTTCCTATAATACCTTTATTTATTTTTTATTTTTTTTTGTATGGTGATTCTTGAGTTTGGTGTCACTAGGGTGAAATAAATAAATAAATAAATTAAAAAAAAAGAGGGGAGTAGGGGGAACATTATATGGAGAACATTTAAAATGGTTAGAAATGTTGATATAGAATATTAAAGCTTCCCTATAGCATTTTGGGGATGGACCAAGTTCCAACAGTTTTTCTTCTTCTCTTTCGACATTGGATAATTGTTTTATATAAATGTATGTCATGGTAGTTATTACCAACTATGACAGTAACACCTGGTTACACCTGGTCATGTGACTATTTTCGTTGTATATGTGACATACAATCCTCTCTACAGTTCTAATATTGGGCAGTCATCATATGTGGTCATTGATCAATTTTTTGTTTGTTGGTCAGTTTTCTTTTTCATGCCATAACTAAGTTCAAAGAGCATTGTGTGAATATCATATAGATATACTGGGACTGGTGAGACTCATAGTGATTGGCAAATAGCAGGGAGTATAGTACAATTGTACTTAAGAGTAATTTAGTTTGATTGTTCCTGAAGCCATTAGTGACTGATGACATCACACTTATCCGTATTCTGAAATCAAGTTATTTTGGTCTGCATAGGCGACACTGCCTAATCTGCACTGAAAACTCTTAAAGTGATGACCTCTTCCATAGCCTGCTAAAGGCAGGATTCATACAGTAGCTACACACGGTAGCCAAGGACGGAGCTATATGCCCAAAGGTTTGGCACCAGCCAAGGTTGAACTGTACCCAGTTTCAGTAAAAGGAGTTAGTGGTGAGTTGCGATGGCAACAAAACTCCCCGGAACACGTGAAGGGTCATACACGCACACACAACGTGGTATTCCACAGAAGGTGGGGCAGAGGTACTTGCAGGCATATGACAATGGAGGAAGAAAGATGGGGGGATGAAAATCAGACACCTGGCTGAAGGGCGTAACCATTCAAATTGTTACACATGTCACTGGGAGAGGGGTCTCATTAGTATGTCGCAGTATATCTATGACAATTCTAATCAAAGGTCCTTACGGCTCAGACTTACCAGACAAGCATTCAGTTGAATGCATATGTTTTAAATTCACTTGTGTTTTTCTTTCTCTACCTGTGTCCACATTAATAAAGTATAATCTTAGAAAGCCAGGAAAAGCTGGTCCCCAGGCTATTATTGTATGCTGTATCCACTTGGAATCACCAGTGAAGGCCATCCCAGAAGCAAGGGCAACAGGACCAGATTCGCCGTATGGACTTTCGTACTGTTATTATCGGACTATTGTTATTATTGGACTGTTGAGAACAAGGATCCTCATGTTTTTTTGTTTTTTTTTTCCTTATTGTTTTGTATTGGTGCTGTTTCTCATGATTTCTATTTTGGACTTATGACATCCAGAACAAGTGATGACTACCAATACTGGGATCCAGAAATGTGAACTGTAGAGATGGAGAGTTTAAAAGTTTTTTTTTTCTTCTCAAAGAGTTTTATTTCATTTCAGAGGGTAAAGCCGAAAGTGCCAAATATTAAAGGAGATTGCACATAAACCATTATTCTAGGTGTGGCCGAGTCTCATATTCTCAACTGGCCACAAGGGACCATCTGTTGCCTTATGATTTTATATGAAATCTCCATTAATAACTGTAAAATATTGTAATAATGAATATATTTCATTTAGCTGGCATCTATGAAAGCCAGGCAAAAAGGGTTTTGTTTAAGCTTTTGCTAAGAGCAGAGAATGTGGGCCAAGGCTTGTATATGCAAACAATGGAGAGCCAATTCCATTGTTCTACACCTACTCCTTTGAAAGGGTGCCATGCTGGGATATGCATTGGACCTAACTTCCTGGGGAAACGCAATTAACACACTTGGCCAACATAGTCACAAGGATTTGCATGAAAGGGGGCCGACTTATGGAGTAAGCCCTCCAATCATGATTCAAGCTAGGCCAACCAATGAGACATCAGCTTGGTTTGATATACTCAGAGCCAAGGGGGAGGTATCTCTCTTTCTGATAGACCAGCAAGCTGAAAGGAGCTTGGGTAAGGATGGGTAATTATGGAAAGGAATGCCCTTTTACTTGAAACTAAATATGTGTGTAGATTGCAGTATTGAGGAATATACCCTGTATTCCTTCATGTAAATACTTTATTTCAACCTAATATTTTCTTCCTTGGTGTAAGGCGATAGATAGATGATTGTGTATTAGCTAGACTTTCAACTGCTTCCTAATAAATGTTATTATATTTTAAGCTTTCACTCTTCGTCGAAAGGAACTCTTATTTAACCCACATCATATCTATGAGATATGAAAAATCTTAAATATAGATTTTTCAGGGTAACAATTACAATTTTTGATGCAATACTTTGCAGCAGGGCTCATTCCTGCGCTCCAACTATAACATCTGTGAGGGGTTGCAGTGTTGTGGCATCAGTGCCCAAGGCCAGATTTTTTTGCCCCTGTTCAACAGGGACATGTAATTACAATTCTTGATCTCACCCATCTCTTGATGGGTGAGAAACAGGCGAGTCGGTTAGCCTGACAGAATTAGGCGGTCTGGCACCATGAGACCTGTAAGGGGGACTGGCACCTTTGTGCCACCATGGTGCAGATGCCTGGACTTGGGGAGTCCCAGACAGGGGTGGTGTGGGGTGAGGTTACTTGGAGACCTGTGTATGCCCCCTCCTCTCGCACGAACCCATCTGGCCCACCCCTTAACCCCATACGACACAACATAATTTAAATATTGTCTAGGAAGCCGGCCAAATTTAATACGCACAATAACTCTTCTTAGGAGGACAGATTCATCAGCAGACAGTCAGACGGGTAGAGCTCAGCTCGCCTGCTGAACAGGTCGAGACCTTGCCGCCAACCCGTTACCTGATAACTGACCCCCTCAAATCCTCAGTTACATCAAATGACCTTCTGTGATTGTTTGTCATTTATGTTCTCATATCCTTTTTATGTGGAAAAACAAAAAAAGAAATGACTGGTGTATTACTTGAAGCCACCACCTTTGGCAAATGTTTATTGAGTTGTATTACCCTGTCTTTCCTAAATAAAGATTATTTAAAAAAAAAAAAAATCACTGCTCCCGAAAAAAACGGCTGTTTTTAAAACTTTTTTTTTTGCATTGGTACATGTCCCCTGGGGCAGGACCCCAAACACTTTTTAGGACAATAACTTGCATATTAGCCTTTAAAATTCACACTTTTGATTTTTCACGTTCGGATCCCATAGACTATAACGGTATTCGAATGTTCACGCAAACTTTCAGTCCGTTGGCATGTTCTGCCACAAACCGAACCGGGGGTTGTTCGGTTCATCCCTAGCCACCACACTTAGCAGCCCTTACAGGGGTACCGCTACATAAGTAATAAAGTTCAGAGTATATAGTGCAGTCAGTGTAGTATATATAATTCAGTTTAGAGTATATAGTGCAGTCCGAGTAGTATATATAATACAGTTCAGAGTATATAGTGCCATCAATGTAGTATATATAATACATTGAAGATTATATAGTGCAGTCAGTGTAGTATATATAATACATTGAAGATTATATAGTGCAGTCAGTGTAGTATATATATAATACAGTGGAGAATATATATAGTGCAGTCAGTGTACTATAAATAATACAGTGCAGGGTATATAGTGCAGTGCAGAGTATATAATACAGTGTATTGAAGTGGTTAAGGGGAACTCTATGACAGTATTAAAAAAAAAATGGCCCTTTGGGTCTGGCATAGATTTTAAGGGGAACCCCACACCCAAATTTAGAAAAAATTGGCGCAGGGTTCCCCCCAAAATCCATACCAGACCCTTATCCAAGCATGCAGCCTGAAGGTCAGGATGGGGGGGCGAGTGAGCGCCCCCCCTCCTGAACCATACCAGGCCACATGCCCTCAACATGGAGGGGTGGGTGCTTTGGGGCAGGGGGGTCTCAGTGCCCCCCCAAAGCACCTTGTCCCCATGGAATGATGTTGATGGGGACAAGAGCCTCTTCCTGACAACCCTGGGCTGTGGTTGTCGGGGTCTGCGGGCGGGAAGGCTTATGGGAATACGGAAGCCCTCTTTACAAAGGGGACCCCCAGATTCCGCACCCCCCCCTATGTGAATGGGTATCAGGTACATTGTACCCCTACCCATTCACCAAAAAAAGTGTCAAAAAGTAAAAAACACAACAGGCAGTTTTTGATCATTTCTTTATTGAAAAAGAAAATGGATGACTCCGCCCCTTCTAATGTCATGTGACGTTATGTGATGTCAGAGGGGGCAGGGTCATCTGGTTACATCAGAGGGTGGCCCCACCCTTGCCTATATAAGAGCTGTCAAACAGAAAAAAGACAGCAGTGGCTGGGAGGCCTCCCATCGAAGCAGAGCTTTTTACATTTTTTTCTATTTTTTGGCTCCATTGGCTGGCATGATTGAAGGTGGATGGACATCACGGGACACTTTTTTTTCTTGTTTAATAACTTTTTGATACTTTTTTTGGTGAATGGGTAGGGGTATGTACCCGATACCCATTCACATATGGGGAGGGTCTGGATCTGGGGTCCTTTGTTAAAGGAAGCTTCCAAATTCCAATAAGCCCCCTGCGCGCAGACCCCGACAACCAATGGCCAGGGTTGTCAGGAAGAGTCTCTTGCCCCATCAACATGGGAACAAGATGCTTTGGGGTTGGGGGGCAGAGCCCCCCCTGCACCAAAGCACCCACCCACCCATGTTGAGGGCATGTGGCCTGGTATGGTTCAGATGGGGGGGTCGCTTGCTCATCCCCCCCTATCCTGACCTCCAGGCTGCATGTTCGGATAAGGGTCTCATATGGATTTTGGGGGGGGACCCCAATTTTTTTTAAAATTTTGGCGTGGAGTTCCCCTTAGTATCCATACCAGACCCGTAGGCCCTGGTATGGACTGGGGGGACCCTACGCTATTTTTTTCCTTGATTTTTCACCTATATTGCCGGGAGCAGGCAATACATTACAGTCGCGAACAAGTTTGAATTACATTTTTTCCTTTAGAAATGTCATTATTTCTGTGGCATGTTTTACACATCACACAGATGTGCCACTTTACAGGCAGACTAAGGGGACCCCAGGTACGATATTTAAAGAAATATATTATTTGCTCCTAAAAAAAATGATTGTTTTAAAAACTTTTTTTTGCATTGATACATGTCCCCTAGGGCAGTAGCTGGGTCCCCATACACTTTTTATGGCAATAACTTGCATATAAGCCTTTAAAATTTATTTTTTAATAAAAAAAATGTTTGCCTGTTCGCAATGTTCTGGTGCGAACCAAACCGGGGGGTGTTCGGCCCATCCCTACTTGTAACTAATGCAAGCTTATGTTCTTAAAATACTTGAAAAAACGTAATGTGAACAATTTACCAGGGCACACCAAATTAACATGGTGCTAATATTCAAAAAAGGGCTGAGATACATACCAGGAAACTACAGGTCAGTTAGCCTTACATCAAGTGACCATCTTCCAAGAATTTGCTGATGAAAATAGTATCAGTAGTAACCAGCATAGGTTTATTCAAAGATCATTTTTACCAGACCAACCTGTTAACATTCTATGAGGAAGTGAGCTGTAATCTGGATTTCACCAAAGCATTTGACACGGTACCCCATATACGCTTAATTTACAAATTGAGGTCCGCTGGCATCAACAATAGGGTATGTATCTGGATAGAGAATTGGTTACAGGAGTGTGTCTAAAGGGTGGTGATAAATAGTGGCCCTTCTGAATGGTCTGGAGATGTGAGCAAGGTACCCCAGGGCTCTGACCTGGGACCAATTCTGTTTAAACGATAAAACGGTTGGTATAAGTGGATAAATAAAATAGAGGGGTGGCCAACTAAATGGCAAATGAGGTTTAATATAGGGTAATGTGAAGTGAGGTGCTTGGAGGCTAATGCCGCGTACACACGGTCGGACTTTTCACCTGCAAAAGTCCGACGGACGCCGCCGGACAAAGTCCGGCGGAAAGTCCGACCGTGTGTGGTCTCCATCGGACTTCCGACGGACCGTTTCGGTCGGATTTTTGCGGAAATCCGACGTACTTTAGATTTGAAGCCTGCTTCAAATCTTTACGTCGTACCTCCGCCGGACTCAGTTCCTGACGGAAAGCCCGTTCGTCTGTATGCTAGTCCGAAGGACCAGATACGACGGAGGAGCAGGTTACTGCATCTCGCGCTCGCTGCAATAGGAAAAACAAATCTTCCTATTGCGGCGAGCGCGGGGCATACCAGGCCCTTAGGTCTGGTATGGATTATAAAGGGGAACCCCTACGCCGAAAAAACGGCGTGGGGTCCCCCTAAAATCCATACCAGACCCCGATCCGAGCACGCAGCCTGGCCGGTCAGGAAAGGGGGTGGGGACGAGCGAGCGCCCCCCCCTCCTGAACCGTACCAGGCCGCATGCCCTCAACATGGGGGGTGGGTGCTTTGGGGGAGGGGGGCGCCCTGCGCCCCCCCCCCCAAAGCACCTTGTCCCCATGTTGATGAGGACAAGGGCCTCTTCCCGACAACCCTGGGGGCGGGGTCTCCGCCTATATAAGTCACAACGCAGCCCTCAGAGACCAGTCCAGCCGGAGAGAGCGTCGTGTCAACATCTGGGGGAAGAGAAGAGAAGAGAACACAAGAAGCCAAGAAGCCCAGAAGTCCGGACCTCCGCTGGCAATAGAGCTACCTGAAGATAGCGGAGGGGCCGGCCGAAGACCTGGGACACCGGGAGAAGAGGCCGGAGAGCGGAGAAGAACCAACCGGACGCCGGGAGAAGATGAACCGGAGGGACCCCTGAAGACGGAAGAAGACCCCCCCGGAGCTGTTTAATAAATTATTTTAAAAACCTGTGTTGTGTTTTATTACTGACACTTTTTACCTAGGTAAATGGGTAGGGGTACCATGTACCCCATACTCATTTACATAGGGTGGGGGGCCGGGATCTGGGGGCCCCCTTATTAAAGGGGGCTCCCAGATTCCGATAAGCCCCCGCCCGCAGACCCCGACAACCAACGGCCAGGGTTGTCGGGAAGAGGCCCTTGTCCTCATCAACATGGGGACAAGGTGCTTTGGGGGGGGGGCGCAGGGCGCCCCCCTCCCCCAAAGCACCCACCCCCCATGTTGAGGGCATGCGGCCTGGTACGGTTCAGGAGGGGGGGGGCGCTCGCTCGTCCCCACCCCCTTTCCTGACCGGCCAGGCTGCGTGCTCGGATCGGGGTCTGGTATGGATTTTAGGGGGACCCCACGCCGTTTTTTCGGCGTAGGGGTTCCCCTTTATAATCCATACCAGACCTAAGGGCCTGCGACGGGGCTCGCAAGGTTTCAATCTCGCCAAAAAAAGCGGCGAGATTGAATTCCTTTTCTAGTCCCGTCGTACCAAAGTCACGTTCAAAATGAACGGACTTGTCCGTGTGTGGGAAAGTCCGTTCGTTCTGGAAGTCCGTCGGGAAGACCGGATTCCGGAAAGTCCGGCCGTGTGTAGGCAAGTCCGGCCGTTCAGAAAGTCCGGCGGTAGTCCGCCGGAAGTCTGGCGGCAAGTACGTCGGACCTAGCTTTCTAGAAAGTCCGACCGTGTGTACGCGGCATAAAAAAATGAATGCAGGCTACACACTAAGGGGTGAACCCCTGGGAGAATCAAGGATGGAAAATGATCCAGGGGATGCTAGATGATGACAGACTCAGCAATAGCATGTAATGCCAAGCTGCAGCAAGCAAGGCCAGCAGACTATTAGAATGCATTAAAAAGGAGATGTAATCAAAAGACACATCTATAATTCTACCACTTTACAAAACCCTAGTTTGACCACATCTTGAGTATGCTGTCCAATTCTGGCCACCAATCCTCAGGAAGGATGTGCTGGAATTTGAGAGAGTCCAGAGGAGGGCAACTAAACTAATAAGGGGGTAGAGGGCCTCAGTTATGAGGAAATACTACACTCATTAAAGTGGAAGTCCAATCAAAAATGAAAATTTCTATTAAAGATATGTAAAATATCTTCATCTTTGACATTATTAATTTTATGTATAGCTGATTGTCAAGCTTAGAAAGTCTAATCAAAGCTAGACAATCAGCGTCTTCCTGTTCTTCAGGGACAACCTTACTTCCTTATTTCTGAATTCTGCATGGGGGCCTCTTACTTCCTGAAAATGTTGTCCTTCTCTGATACACGCCCCCACCCCCATCACCCCCATCCCTCCTCTCCTTTTTAGACAGACATGCCTAGACCTGCCCAGCCCCACCCCCACCCCCATCCCTCCGCTCCTTCACAAATCTTCTCTTGTCCTAACAGCCTCGTTTTAGCCAGCAGTTTCTCCTGAGAGAGAGAGAAAGGGCATTCTTTGGAAGTATGTTATGTTTGTCAGAAAATGTAATATAGATTACAATGCAACATGCTGCAGATTTTCTACAGTGTACAACCACGTGGTTGTTTCTGCATGGCACTGTGATGGGCACTGATGGCATGGTGTAGCACACGCCCAGTTGAGGGAGCTACATGTGAGTAAGTTAGCTACTAATGCATTTAAGGCTCAGTTTCCACTAGTGCGACTTGTCATGCGATTTTGGACACAAAGACGCATGACAAGTCACAGCCCATTGATCTCAATGGCAAACATTCCCATCTACGCAACTTTGAAAAGTTGCTTGCACTACTTTGATGTGACTTTGATCCAGAGTGTAAAGTTGGATGAAAGCTGCACTCAAAGTCGCACTCTAAATCACACAGCTTTGGAGTTGCACTATTGGAAACGTAGCCTAAGACTACAGTGTGTGACTTTGATCCAACTTTACATTCTCTGGATCAAAGTCGCATTAAAGCATTGCAGGTACCTTTTCAAAGTCGCTGATTTTCAGATGGGAATAGATGGGAATAGGTACCATTAAAATCAATGGGCTGTGACTTGCCATGCGATTTTGGACACATAGTCGCATGACAAGTCATATTTCCACTATTACAACCACAAAGTTGCACGATTTAGAGTGCGATTTTGATGCGATTTTAAGTGCATCTTTGATCCGCCTTGACACTCTCTGGATCAAAGTCACATCAAGCATTGCAGGTACCTTTTAAAAGTCGCTGATTTTCAAAGTCACATAGATGGGAACGGGTACCATTAAAATCAATGGGCTGTGACTTGTCATGTGACTTTATGTGTCCAAAGTTGCATGACAATTCATACTAGGGAAATTGGAGCCTTAGTCTACGTTTCCACTATTGCGACCGCAAATTTGCACAATTTAGAGTGCAACTTTAAGTGCAGCTTAGATCCAACTTTACTTTGGATCAAAGTCGCATCAAAAGTCGCATTAAAAGCATTACAGGTACCTTTTCAACATCGCTGATTTTCAAAGTTGCATAGATGGGAAAGGGTGCCATTGAAATCAATGGGTTGTGACTTGTCATGCGACTTTGTGTCCAAAGTCACATAACAATTCATACTAGTGGAGCCTTAGTCTACGTTTCCACTATTGCAACCACAAAGCTGCACAATTTAGAGTGCGACTGAGTGCATCTTTGGTCCAACTTTATGCTCTCTGGATCAAAGTCGCATCAAAGCAGTGCAGGGACCTTTTCAAAGTTGCTGATTTGCAAAATCACATAGATGGGAACGGGTACCATTAAAATCAATGGGCTGTGACTTGTCATGCAACTTTGGACACATAGTCGCATGACAAGTCACGTTTTCACTATTTCAACCACAAAGTTGCATGATTTAGAGTGGGACATTGAGTGCAGCTTTGATTCAACTTTACACACTCTGGATCAAAGTCGCATCAAAGCATTGCTTTTCAAAGTCGCATAGACTCTCTTCTCCTGTGCACAGCTATACTATATATGTGCACTGCACTTCCCATCCACCTGTTAGGATGAGGCTTTTTATTTCGTCATTTTCTCATGAATTAGGATGTACAATGAGAAAACACTGGGCAGGAACTTATGTTCAGCTCCTCCCATCCTGTATACGCCCACTGGCTACACAGGTCCCTCCCAAGAAGTGATGTCACTAGCTTTCAGCAACCACACCCACTGGCTGATTTTACTCTCAGAAGGAAGTAGAATTGAAGTCATGTGACGGCACTGGATTCTGAAAAATAAAAATAGAAAAACTGGGATTTTTTCCCTTTGAGACATAAGGCTGAACTTAGCTCACATTAATGATTGCAAGGGAGAATTTAAGTGCTAGGGTGGACTTCCACTTTAAGCTTGTTTTCACTGGAGCAGAGATGCTTAAGAGAAAATATGATCACAGTATATAAATATTTACATGGTGATTGTAGCATAGAGGAAAAACTGTTCAGCCTCAGGTTGCTCAAGAGGACAAATGGTCATTCAATGAAGTTGGATAAGAAGTGGTTTAACCTTAAAGTGATTTAAAGGATTGTTTTTGTGTTTTTAAAAATCACAAACATATCATACTTACCTCCACTGTGCAGCTCGTTTTTGCACAGCGTGGCCCCGAACATCCTCTTATGGGGTCCCCCGGTGGCTCTCGCGACTCCTCCCCACATTAGATAACCCCCTGGGAGAAGCGCTCCCGAGTCCAGCATTTGTGTCCACAGACACGAATGCCGGACTCACCCCCCCTCGGCATTGGATTTGATTGATGGCAGCGAGAGCCAATGGCTGTGCTTCTATCAATCTATCCAATCAAGAGCCGGTACCCCATGGAGAGAAGGACAGCGCGTCCCCGCCGAGGAGATGAAAGGGGCGCAGGTAAGTAAAATGGGGGGCTGGGGGGCGCTGACTGTCAGGTGTTTTTTCACCTTAATGCATAGGATGCATTAAGGTGAAAAAACACAAGGGTTTACAACCCCATTAACATGAGTAAGGGGTTCTTTACTGTTAGAACGGAAGGGATGTGAGACTCCCTTCCATAATTGGTGGTGTTAGTGGGAAGTGTTGACAATGTAAAAAAAACTTTTAGATAGGCACCATAGCGTAACCAATACATAGAAATATGGGAAGTGTTATGCTGGCCATACACTATACAGAAAATCGGCCGAACCCATTTTCGAAAAAAGACCGTTCGGTAGTGACCGCAAACGATCACGCCATCAGGTAAGTAAAGATTTTCGATCGTTAAATCGTTTATGAACAGCAATGTATCAATTTTTCGTTCGTTTTTTTGATTTATAAAAGGAAGTGTCAAAATGTGTTTGACCTCTGCACTGTGGCTTCCTGTGTTTGACGAGGAGCAACATACGTTCGTGCATACGTCGGAACGAACCCTGTACCTACAATATGGATGTGGATGAGAGGATCATTGGCATAGTCATGCTTGGAGTGATGGCTATACAACAAGCAGAGGAACCCATAATCAAAAGGCGAAGGTTATGGAGTAAAGAGTGGCTGAAGAACCGGGACGACTTCTCTCATATGAGATTGGTTAGAGAGCTCAAGGAAAACAATCCAGATGACTATCGGACTTATCTGAGGATGCCTGATGAGTCCTTTCAGCTCTTATTGAGTAAAGTGTCACCCCTTATTACCAAAAAAGACACAGTCTTAAGACCAAGCATCCCAGCAGAGCAGAGACTGGTAGCAACACTTCGCTTTCTGGCAACTGGCCGAAGTTATGAAGATTTAAAATTCACTACTGGAATCTCTGCCCAGTCACTTGGCCGCATCATACCAGAGACCTGCCAAGCCATTATAAGGATCATGCAAGAGGAATACCTAAAGGTAATGACACACTGCTTTTATTTTTAACTCTCAAACACTGTACAGCTTGCTTTGTTTAACTTTGATTTTAGAAGCTATAAACATATCGGTAAACTCAAACTAGTTCATAACATGTCAAACTGACAAACATAACATATTTTAACCCAAATGTATGTTATTCACAAAGATGTGTACTGATAATCATGTCCCCTGTTGCTTTGTTGACGATCCTGCTGTGGGAATGGTACGTGCCACTGATGCATTTGTTGAGGTACTTGCAATGATTGTGGGTGTGTGGTTTTGTGCTCAGCTAAGTGTGTATTTGTGGTCAGCTCCCCCCTTAACCCTTTATTAAGAAGTTGAATGAGTAATGGTTCCAGTAATTGTTTTTGGTCTTCTAAAATCCTGCGCATTTTCTTTGCTGCAAATGCACCCAGGTCATCACATTCATCCTTCTTCTGATTTAACGCTGCAGATGCTTGTAGTAGAAAGTTGCCTGTTGCATCTTGCTTTGTCTTTCTCTTTTTGGTAATGCTTACTGGTGGTGATGTGACAGTTTGTGTTTCACTGCCAAATAGATCCTGTATAATAAAGCCAATTGTTATAATTTTTGGACAATTAAGCCTTACATTTTTTTGTAACATATATTTTTATCTTTGCACAGCTGCCATCATCTGTGGAGGAATGGAAATCAACTGCCAAACAATTTCAAGACTATTGGAATTTTCCAAACTGTGGTGGTGCCATAGACGGCAAACATGTTCGGATAATACCCCCAGCAAACTCTGGCTCATTCTACTACAATTATAAAGGCTACTTTAGCATTGTCCTAATGGCAATTGTCAATGCCAAGTATGAATTTATATTTGTGGACATTGGGAAAAATGGCAGAAATTCGGATGGGGGAATAATAGAGAAAACCTCTTTTTTCCATCACTTAAAAAATGGACTTTTTCATCTCCCATCCCAAGAGGACACAGTGGAAGGACTCAACTTCTCATTTGTTGCCGATGACGCGTTTGCGTTATCTGAGCATATTTTAAAACCTTTTGCCCTGAAAAACCTGACACCTGAGCAAAAAATTTTTAATTATAGGTTATCTCGTGCTAGACGAGTTGTTGAAAACGCATTCGGTATTATGGCCAACTGCTTTAGGGTTTTTCATACAGCAATAAATGTAGCCCCCACAAAAATTGACACAATAGTCCATTGTTGCTGTGTGTTGCACAAATTCTTACGGCGTACTAGCTCCACCTACATGCCCCAATCCCTGTTGGACCGGGAAGATACTTTGTCTGGGGATGTCACGCCTGGTGAGTGGCGTAATGACACTGAAGGGTTATTAAACCTAGGCCATGCCCCACCACGTCTCTCCAGTAAAGTCGCTCGCCAGAGTCGCATTGATTATATGCACTATTTTCTGGGTCCTGGAGCAGTAGATTGGCAAAACAATATCTAACTGCTATGTAAATTTGAGCGGCTGCATTTATATATTATTTCATTACTAAATACAGATGTCATGTAATATTTTTCTTTAAATGAAAAAAATTACCAAGGTACATGTGCTTTGATTTTTGGATGTATTCTCTTCAATTTTTAGTTTCAGATGTGTATAATAAAACATAATATTATGACTTTACCTGACTGTCTGCCATTTCGTCAAATGTTCCATCTTCTTCATCTCCTGAAATATTCTCACTGATACTGTCTAAACTTGACACAGAGGGTCATGCTTCCTCCTGGTCAGTCAGAAAACGTAGACTCTCAAAATACCACAGGCGTGGCACATATACTTCATCTGCACCTACACCAGATCTTTTGGATTCATTAATTTTATTTAATTCTTTTTTGAAGATCGTACGCAGATTGGTTATTTTTTTGGTCACATAGGATATATCTGCTTTTGCATACACAACAGTGCATAGTTCCACTAATTTAGTATACGCTTCTTTACGTTTTTGACGATCTGAGTAGTCTTTGGAGCGCACTTTCCATAGACATGTAAGGTCTTGGTACATTTCAATGAATTGTCGCAGGAAATGTGGTGACGTAAATTTGTCCACCATTGCTCCTGTAATAATAAAAAATGTAGCATTGTTCAGTTGCCAAACTACACCTAACAATTAATACCCTAGAACTATTGTACTGGTCTGCTTACCTTCAGTTCTTCAAAATCTTCTGTGTATTGGCCCGTGTAATCCTTTGTCTGGTCAGTGGCAAGACAACGTTCTGTTCGGTGTGTGTTAAGCACCATACACACGATCGGACCTTGTACAAACTTTCCCGTTGCTTTTTTGGAAATAGGGCCTTGTCTCTCTGAACTTGTATTGCATGCAGACGGTCTGACGTTTAGACAACAAACACGAACGTAGTGACGTTACAACGTACGGATGACACTTCCAAAGAAGACGTTAAATAGGAGAGAGTGTGTTGTTTATGGGCTTGGAGTTCTTGCTGTGACTCTAGCCCGGTCCAGGAATGGTCAGAGTAGTAGGATGAGGATTATTTGGGCCAACACTTGGCTACTTAATCGTGACCAATTTAGCCATATGCCCTTGCTGCGTGAGCTGCAGGAGAATAATCCAAATGATTCTCTGAATTATCTCCGGATGACGGACTCCTGCTTTCAGCAACTATTGTCCTTGCTGTCCCCCTATATCATGAAGCAGGACACCTGCATGAGGGCTGCTATTCCAGCAGAGCAAAAGCTCATAGCTACCTTACGTTATTTGGCGACAGGGAGGGGTCCCCAGGATATCAAGTTTACCACTTGTATCTCTCCCAAGGCTCTGGGAGAGATTATTCCTGAGACATGTAGTGCTATTATCCAAGTCCTGCAGAAGGACTATATTCATGTAATTTTTTGGATTTAATATCACCTTCATGTTTTTATAAAGTATTTTCTAAATTTAGTATTCCATCCTTCCCATTTTTGTAATATGCTGTGAATGAATGTCCTCTTTGTCCTCATGCATGCTGTAACTTTTTGGTGGCCTATATGCATATTTTCCTTCACTAACCTCCCCAGCATGCTACCCTGGGCCCATACACACCTAGCCTAGTAACTTAACACTGTATTTTTTTATGCTTCATTTTTAGGTTTACCACAAACACCCCCTAAAATGTGTCCCAATCTTATTCCTGTCCTTTAAATTCATGCAGAGTGCAAGATTCCCTTTTTGGTTGTGCAAACACTTAAAAAAACACCAAAAAAACAGTCAACCGATATAACTACTCTATCTGCTGATTTTGCTAAACACATACATAGTATACCTTATTTTTTTAGTTAAGATTGCTGCATAAATTCTCCAAAGCATGTAGTGCAAGGGCCTGCAAGATTACCTTCAAAAGGTCCAAATGATAGGTTTGTTATGATGAATTTAGCATTATGAGGGGCTCACACCATCCCTGTGCTGTGCTCATTATGAGGGGCTCACACCATCCCTGTGCTGTGCTGACTTCCTGGGTTTATAACTTTATCATAACGAATAATCCTAATTAACGAACATTGTTATTATTTTGTCCGATGTATGCCAAAATGTGTATAGATTTGAACAATGTGCCTTCTTATTTACGGATTTGCCCACTTCTTACCTGGCCACTGGCCTGACAATGTTCTAAAGATGGATGGTCAGGCAAAATAATACTTAATTTTTCATGCATTTAGCTCTCATGGAAGTGTAGAGGTTTACTTGTCAAAACCAGCTACCAATTCAACTCCCCCCCCCTTAAAGTTTAGGAATGTGCCACCAGAGGGGGTGAGGGGGCATATAATTACAATTTAGCCTTTTTTGGATGTTGGGATGAATGGACGCCACTCTGACGGAGATGTGATGATACGTACTGAATTTTAGGATCGTATACAAAAAGGGACCTTAATTTTTCTAAATGCTCAGGACAATATTGAGGTACTAAATTTTGTCTTTGGGGCAGATGAGGCTACATTGCCTCAGGGAAAAGTGATGAGACTTTTTCCCGACCAGCTCAATAGGCTGTGATGCCAGCTCTGGAAAGTGCATGTGCTGGTTTGGGCTCCCAGAATGCCTGTCTTGTCAGTGAACAATATATGGACTACTTTTTTACTTGCTGATTAATTATTTTACTTCTTAATAAAATTATATTTTCAAGGAACTACTGTTGTCTGTTTACTAGCTTTGCAAATAGCCTTGATCTTTTTAATTTTTGCCACTAGTGCAAACCAACCTGATATGCAACATGAGGTGACAATCTCACTTTGAGCTAACTATTATATTGTGCTGTGTCTCAGCTACACACATTTTAGAGTACACTGTCAATGTAACCACATCAACTTAACAAATATACTGGTATTGAGCATTGAAATAAAAAACCACACATTGTTTTTTTTATAAAATGTTTTTATCTGTGCACATTCCTGTGCGTTTTTTTAGTTTGACAAACAGGCATGTTGTAAAACAGAACTTGCATAACAAACACAAACTTACAAAGTTCAACATGTTCAAAATATGTAAATTTTAATTTTCTTTATTTATTATAAACAATTTTGTACAAAAATTTTTGCGTAAAAATCTTTTTGTTAATTATTTATTTATTTATTTTTTTTATTATTTTTTGATATTTGTTGTGTAATTATTTATAGATAATTTGTTTTATCATTATTTTTTTGGAAATTTTTTCTATCATTTTTTTTTACAAAATTTTTTAGAAATATTTTTATAAAATTTTGGTTTTCATTATTTTTTTTTATAATTTTTTTGGTCATTATTTTTTTATCAAATTTTTTTTTCATTATTTTTTTATAATTTTTTTGGTCATTATTTTTTTATCAAATTTTTTTTCATTATTTTTGTCAATTTTTTTTACTAATTTTTTTTTTATTTTTTATTTTTATACAAACATAAACAAACAACAATGTGGACATAATCATGCAGCAGGAAATGAAGAACATGATAGATGTTTATGGACGTCAAAAGTGTTTAGATTCTACCCAAAACATCTATCATGTCCTTCATTTCCTGCTGCATTGTGTTGAGACGATTTCTCATGGCATCTATTTCGCCATTCTATTGCATGATCTACCCAATGAGCCTTTGGGCGCTGTCCGATGTAAAATGGTCGGGTGGCTCTTCCACATCCAGAACATCACCTAAAAAAGTGAGAAAAAACATGTATTTAGAAATATGCAGGCATACATAGATTACCTGAAGCTGGGGTGTCAGACACTCACCTGGTGAGGTACACGCTCCCACTTCCCCCACCTCTCTTTCCTCAACATGTGTGACGCTGGTGCTGAGTTCATGTTGGGGGTCCCGGAGACATTGGGGGTCCTGTTGACCCTGTTGTCTGCGTCTTTGATTCGCTATGAAAAATTAAAAAAAGGTATACTTAGCACACGGATATTTATGGCCAGAAATAGGAACATGAAACATTGCTTTCAAGTGGTGTACAATTGTCTGTTTAGGAAGAGAACCAAGTTGAAGACATGATTAAAAAGACCTTTGACCCCAAATGCAATACTTACCTTTTTGGGCCAAGTTTTTATGGTGTCCCACACTAGTGCTCCTGAGTCCAGATGTGTAACCAGCTGCTGAGTGTCCTCTCCTTACATTCCACTGAATCTATTTATCAATTAATTAAAATTTCAAAGGCATCTAGACAACAATGTCTTTTAAATTCGTTCAATCACATAAATGATCATGACCAAAACAGTCATAAGCCTATATCAGTTTAAAAAAGTCGTATTTATTGGCAAACGATCACTGTTGGTCCTTACGAACGTTATTTCCTACCCGCAAACGTTATTTAACACCTACGAACATTCAGTATAACAGTCAAGAAAAGCACATGGAGAAGCAGGCAAGTGAAGAATCATAAATGTTACACACAAGTACTTACTTTTTCGAAGTTACTTCCTTATTTTGAGGTACTGATCTGGCTCCCTGTTTTTCAGGTCAGACCAGCGCTTCCTCAGTTGGTCCTTCTTTTTATGGACCCCAAACTTCCGCTCCAGAGCCTTCACCACATGATTGAGTATTTTGTCCTTGACAAAATTTGGATGGGCATATGGGCCATGTTTCCCATCATAATCTTCTTTTTTTAATATTTAAACCATCTCCACCATTTCCTCAAATGACATGTTGGTGGCCTTGCATCTCCTCCTGGATCCTGACACATGTGTCTCCGCCATGTTGCTCCTCACTACGCACCGAATAGAAAAGGGGTGGGCAATATTATAGAAAAAGAACGTCAGGGGCGGAGTCTCAGGCATGCGCCGCCTATGTCAAGTTAACACGCGGTACGAACGAATGTGTTATGCCGTTCGGGTAGCGGAGTTTTCATGCCTAGGTAGTGTATATAAATCGAACGAGCGTGTGATGTAAGATTACATTCTGTTTGGGTGCGAGACAAAGGCAATCCGAGAGTCCCCACGAAAAGAAGCTGGTTCTAAATTCTGTCGCTACCGTTCGTAATTTTTAATGACATTTTTTGCATTTGAAATGTCATTTTGCTGTCGGACTGTTTTAAACGGGAAACATGCGCCCCTTTACAGGCATACTATAGACACCCCCCCTAGGTACGAAATTTAAAGGAATATTACACTTTTAGTGTTTGACTTTATTCATTATTAAAATCACTGTTCCTAAAAAAAAAGGGCGTTTTGTAAACTTTTCTGTCCATTCATACATGTCTCCTGGGGCAGGACCCAGGTCACCAAACACTTTTTATGGCAATACCATGAATATAAGCCTTTAAAATTACCACTTTTGATTATTCATGTTCAACTCCCTTAGACTTTAATGGTGTTCACGTGTTAAAAACAATTTTTTGCCTGTTCAAATGTTCTGTTGCGAAACTAACAGGGGGGTGTTGGGCTCATCCCTAATGGCAATTAGCTTGCATATTATCTCTTAAAATTATCACTTTGGAATTCTACCATAGACTTTTATAGGTTTGCAAATTAGAAAATGTTGTATGGGGCACACTGCAAACAGCCCCCCCCCACAGCTGCCCTAGTGTCAATGCAGCGTGACCTGTGCCACATACAGCATGACCTGTGCCACATACAGCCTGGTCTGCCTGTGCACCATACAGCCCCATCTATGCTGAGGAAGAGGCAAGCTACTAGGATCAGCAGAGAGCGGGATTGGCCGCTGTACTAGCTTTCATTTGAATTTCCCGTCTTCCCGGGGCTCATCACATAGCCCCACCTCTTGGCCCGACGCCTTTGATGACATCACATGTCCCGCATTGGATCGGCGTTCTATCAAATGCACCAGCCCAAAAGGTGGAGCTATGTGACGTGAGCCCCGGGAACACTGGAAGTCCTAATGAAAGCTCTTACATCGGGCAATTCAGCTCTGCTGATACGGACAGCTCGCCTCTTCCTCTCCTCTCTCTTCCCCTGGCTGGGAGACTGTGGCGGCGGTGCTCTTATCTTCACTGGGCCCCACTCGGCTGCGGGCCCCATAGCGCCCGCATGGGTCAATATGGTGGTAGTTACGCCCCTGAATGCATAGTAATTTGTTGTGTTAAAAAAGTGAGTCCCATATCAATAGACAGCAGTGGCCAAAAAGGATTAGGACAAGAATGAGAAATGCTGGAGTCAGAATGATAGTCTTTCCTATTTGGACACATTCCAAATTAAAAAGTCATGACATGAAAATTGTTGATGATTGATGTCCAAAAATTAAAATGATGTTGGTTTTACACACACAGGAACTTTAGAGCCAAGAAGAGCCTGGGCCCAGCAGCCAGACGACAACTGAGTGCAGGATCCCTCCCCTGCGTCCTCCCAAAAAAAGGGCCAGGAAGAGCCAACATCTGGATGAGGCCACAGCTGAGTTCTTAACTAGGGCTACTTCTACTTCTCTGACCCTTCAGCACCCGATAGTGCTGAAGGGTTTGGCTGTTTTAATGCTAGTAAGCTCCATGAGCTTGGCGCAGATCAAAGGGAGCTATGTGAGGCTCTAATCATCCAGCTGTTCAGCAAGGCCAGGAAACAAGAGCTAACCACTAAATCTCATGTGTGTCATTTGAACAACACTCCTCCACAACAAACCTACCCACCCCAGCAAGCCCACCCACCTGAGCAGCATGGTGGTCAGTGGCAAAAGCAGCCCCAAGGATCCACAACAAGGCCACTGGTGTGGGGAGTTTAGGGGCTAATAATTTAGCAGGTTGAATTTTTTGATTTCAGTATGATTTAATAAGCTATATTTTTTCGTTTTATGTGTATCGTTTGCTCTTTTTGTTTTGAAATTATAATTTTTAATTGTGATGACAGAGAACGTGTCTAATAATTTTGTAAGTTTATTTATGTTGTGAATGCACAATAACCAAAATGGCCTAAAAAAAAAACATTTTGGGATTGATATCACTAGAACACAAATCCTAACTAAAATATGTTTGTCTGTACTCTGTCAGTATCACCAGCAAAGCAGATTTATTCTTAAGCCATTAAAATTTCGTGCTGGTCCTTGCTTCCGAGCATGCGTGTTTGTACTTTGGACTAAAGTCCGATGGTATTTTGTGCACACACGATCAGAGTTTTGTTGCCAGAAAGTTTGTCCGTTCGTAGCCAACAAAAGTCTGATAAAAACATAAAACATTTGTCCGATGGAGCGTACACACGGTCAGATGTTGCTCCAGAACTGCTAATTTGCATGTTTGTTGTCAAAAAGTCCGATCGTGTGTGCGGGCCTTTATATAGTTGGTGTTGACAATTTGTCATGATGTTTTGATGCGAACGTATTTGACACGAATATTTCCCTTCCGGGTTAAATTATTTTCAACCATGCGCAGTAGCAACCATTCGTTTTTTCACGGACGAAGAACGCATTAAACTTGCAATTTATCGTACATTCGGCAGAAATTTTCCAAACTTGCCGTTCGTTTTTTTCCCACAAAAATGTCACAAACGATTATCGATTTGTGCCCATTAACTTGCCGAAAAACGAACGAAGTGTCTATATGAACGATTTTTCGGCCGATTTTCTGTATAGTGTATGGCCAGCATTAGAGTTGCATACACACACACCCACATAGGTTGAACTGGATGGACTGATGTCTTTATTCAACCTTACCAACTATGTAAAAAATCTCTATATAAAGACCTTCCACAAGAAAGTTACCTTGGAGGTCAGGTTATACCCATATCCAAATGCCCTTTGCTATTTATGGGAAGCTTTATAATGTTTCACTTCCCATTACAATTTAGATTCAAAGGAGGGTGGGGGGTTACTAAAGCTGGAGGGTGCAAAATCTAGTGTAGCTCTGCTTAGAAACCAGATCACTTTTTTTTTTGCAAAAGCTTACTTGAACAAGCTGAAGTTAGAAGCTGATTGGCTACCATGCACAGCTGCCCCAGATTCTGAGTGCTCCAGTTTTAGTAAATCTCCCTCAAAGTTCCTTCCAGTAGTATGTTGAATACCTTCATACTGGGGGGGGCAGGCGTCGGCGGCAAAGCGGCGATATTTCTTGCTCCGCTTTACCATAGTTTTAGCAGCGCTATTTGGCCGCTAGCGTGGTGGGTCTAACCCCCGCTAGTGGCCAAAAAAGGGTAGCTACAGCGGCGGTTTGCCGCTGGTTTGGCGGCGCTGCCCCATTGTTATCTATGGGCAGGGGCGCTTTAGAAGCGGTGTATACACCGCTCCTACAGCGCTGCAAAGATGCGGCTTGCAGGATTTTTTTTTACCTTCCTGCAAGCGCACCACTACAGTGTGAAAGCCTTAATGCTTTCACACTGGAGAGACAGGAGAGGCTCTTTACAGGCGCTATGCAGGCACTATTTTTAAAGTGCCTCAGTGTGAAAGTAGTCTTATGCCGCGTACACACGAGCGGACTTTACGGCGGACTTTGCCCGGCGGACTGGATTTCGTCGGACAATTCGATGTGTGTGGGCTCCAGCGGACTTTGTTTTCTCAAAAGTTGGACGGAATTAGATTTGAAACTTGTTTAAAATTTATCCGTTGAAATCGAGTCCGGTCGAAAAGTCCGCCGTCTGTATGCTAGTTCGACGGACAAAAAGCCACGCTAGGGCAGCTATTGGCTACTGGCTATGAACTTCCTTGTTTTAGTCCGGTCGTACGTCATCACGTACGAATTCGACGGACTTTGGTGGATTGTGTGTAGGCAAGTCCGTTCGTTCACAAAGTCCGTCGGAAAGTACGTCGAAAAGTCCGCCGGGCAAAGTCCGCCGTAAAGTCCGCTCGTGTGTACGCGGCATTATACTAACAGTATTTTAGAGTTCATGAATAAGCATGAGACTTAAAAGAGGCACATTGAAACATAAAGGCGAACACAGAACAGATAACAAAGAAAGAGAACAAACCTGGAAGACTGTTACAATTGCCCACAGTAAAGAATCAAAGTTTTTCCGATCAGGTACAGTGTCTCCAGAATCTGTTCTTAGGCTGAATTTACATCCAAAAATATGCATTCCAAGAATACTGCAAAGAAATGAAGAATAATAGAATCTGGTTATTTTTTTTTAGGTTGTGGTCTAAGACATTTATGATCCTTAACATGGAAAAAAGAGTTGCATAGGCATTCATAACTATGTAATACTTGACACTAGTCACAAATATTATGTTTGTTTTGGTAAAATCGAAATTTCGTTTGAAAAACAGATTTTTCATACTGTGGCAACACATGCTGCATAGGTTTTTTAAATGTATTATGATACTTAAAGGTTAAGTTCACCTTTGGAATATGTTACATGTTCAACCCATGTTCCCTCCAATCCCTCCCTCCCTGTGACAGCAGGAGGGGATTCCTCTCCCTGTACCCACTGTCACTTTTTATAAAACAGTGCAGCTGTGTGGCGCTTCACCCACACATTCACGTGATTTATTCATTGATATCTGTAAATTAATAAACTACAAGTACCGTCTGTGACCGCGGCAGATTGACTTGTAGTTTCAATGGGCTGCAGTGAGAGCTAATGAGTGCTTTCATAGTCCACTGTCATGTCCTCTGGCTTTCAAACAGAAACCCTGTACAGAGGTACATACAGGCTGAAAGCCAGAGAACATGTCTGCAGGAGACCACACTGCACCCGTGATCTACTGATCACTGGTGCAATGCTTTCCAGGCTCCTGCAGGAAATTAACAAATGCAAAATTTTGTTTTCTGCAAAAATATATGGATTTTTTTTTCTATAAAGGTGAACTTAGCCTTTAGGCTCTGTTTCCACTACTGCGAGTTGTTTTGCGACTTGACACATGTCAAGTCGCATGACAAGTCAAAACCCATGTATTTCAATGGTCCCCGTTCTAATTGGTGCAACTCAAGTCGCAGCGACTCCAAAAAAGGTTCTACTTTGTTCCATCTTCAGTGCGACTTGTTCTCCATAGAAAGGTATTAAGTCGCAATGCAGTCGTATGTACATGTCTGACACCGCGACTTTGTTGCAACTTCCACAGAAGTCTACGGAAGCACATGCTCCTTCCAAATACATCACTTCCTATATTGATGTATGTGAGTGTGGAAGACAGCAGGAAGCATGCCTAGGGCTAGAAAGAACAAGCGACAAGTTCATGACAATGAGGAAATTATTTGGCTTGTCAGACAACTTCCGGCAATATATGACCTCAGAGATCCAGGTTACAAAGATCATGCAAAGAAGGAGAGAGCATGGTTGGAAGTGGCTCGCATATATTATGATACCTGGGACTCTTTATCAGCTACAGAACGATCTTCAAAAAGTAAGTGGTTGATATATGCTGCTTAGCATTTTGCGCCTTGCACCTATTTAAATGTTCAGCAACCAATGGGTGTGTGTTAACAATGTGCACTGTGTTTTCTTGGTGGGGACCGCTTCTCCTGCCAGGAGATCACAATGGTTTGGCAGGAGGGAATCCCCTGTCAACACTATCTGTGTTGATGGTGGAATTTATCTAGTTTCTTTCCTGCAACCTGTGGCTGCAGGAAAGTAAATCTGTGTGTGTGTGTGTGTGTGGGCCAGCAAATAATATTTGCCCACGGTCCAAATAATATTAAAGATGGCCCTGTCGACATCCTTCAGCACATGACAAATTATGCAGGTGTCATGGTTAATATATTTAGCGGTTGTTTTAACACCATCCATATCAATTATGCAGCCTAGCAAATTAATGACCTATGGGCAGTTAATAAAGATTTTTTTTTAAATTTGGTATTTTCTTTATATTTTGCAGTGCACTCATTACAAACTCGATGGAGAAGTTTCAAAGACTGCTACAACCGGTACTTACGAAAATTAAAAGAAGGAAGGAGTGGTTCCGGCTCAAAAAGATTAGCCCCATATGCCCATGCCGGGGATCTTGATTTTTTAAAACCAGTGTTGGAAATGCAAGAGTAAGTTATCAGCAGGCATATGTTATGAATTTTACATATCAAATTGTAAT
The DNA here is from genome assembly GCA_037952925.1 of Lithobates clamitans. Taxonomy (NCBI): domain Eukaryota; kingdom Metazoa; phylum Chordata; class Amphibia; order Anura; family Ranidae; genus Lithobates; species Lithobates clamitans. The sequence goes on along the minus strand of JBBGZY010000434.1, from coordinate 4,299,840 downwards.
GCTTACTTTAAAAATATGTGATTTGTATTTCAGAACCCAAGCAAGCTGGGATGACAGCACACAGGGTTTGGCACCAGAAGACGAGTCAGAGGAAGCTGCTGCAGAGGAGGAGCAAGAACAATTCCAAGATAATGTTGACAAGGAACTGTTCGTAGATGAATCAAGGTCAACAACAAACTCAATGAATGAGGAGGATGCAGAACCAGGGCCTAGCAATGTCTCTAAGCCTTTGCGAAGATCTTCAAGGGGAAGTGCCAGGCCTGTGAAACCCATGGATAAAATATTAGATGTAGTCAGTCAGATGTCCACTAAAATGGCTGAAAACCAGTGTGAAGACACAGCATTTCTCACTGTAATTTTAGGCATATGTAAACAGGTACCCCCAGAGAAAAAATATGCACTTTGGCTTTGATGTCAACTGCTCAATCCTTTGTGGGTGAGGGGCCAACAACATCCTCACCATATATGCAACCCCCCCTTTCCCAATATCCCCCTCATCAACAATACCCTCACTTTCAAAGTACACAGTATGCTCCACCAATAAACCGGCCATACTGTGACCAGTATGGTAATATGCTGAATCCCTCCAGGACACGCATGTTGCATCCAATTCCTGCCCCCACTACCTCTACCCTTGGCCCCCCAACCACTCACCAACTTAGGCAGCCTATACCCAGTCAGGTTACGCCTTTTCTTGAAAGGAAATACTACCCGGGACCATCAGTGGATTTCCCTGGACCAACCAAGTTCAGTTTCTGAGACCACTGAAAACAAAACCTACGAGCAATTGTAATTTTATATAATTTTTGCTGTGGTTTTAAGACTTGTTCTATTTTTTGTTTTTGGTTGTGGTTGCTAAAACAACAAGCCAAAAAATTTTGAGTTCATGGAACTATTTTTTTTTTTGCCTTCTTGCAAAAAGATTTTGCTTGTAAAAAAGATTATGATTATATATTTTATTTGTTGTATGACTTTTATTTTGGTGTTGTTCAAAGTGATATATTTTATTATTTTATTATTTGTTGTGGTTGTTCAAAATAAAAAAACAACAAATGGTGTAGTTCACCCAAAACAAAACAAAAATTTGCTGCATTCTTGCAAAAAAATCAGGAAAATAAAAATTATTCCGGGTAAATTATGCGTTTTCTACTTATCCTTTTTTATACTTTGTGTTAAAGACCTGTTATTTTGCATTTGGATGCAATTAAACATAACAGACATCTAAATAATAGTAAAATCAAAAATACATGACATACATTATGCAATGGCATCCTGCTGCCAGGGGACAGAACCAGCAGCAGACATAAAATACGACGAAAATCCCTCACGCACAGTGGCACCATTGGTGGTGCCCCTACTGGCACTCTATTGTGCACCTTCCAGATCGTGCATGAGGGAATCTTCAAAAAGATAACCATCACAAATTCTTACAAAATTATGAAGCACACATGCTGCTTTTACTGCAGATATTGCATTCTCAAGTTTTAAATTTATAGGTGTATGTAGCAAATGCCACTTGTTTGCTAAAATGCCAAATGAACATTCTACCACTCGTCTTGCCCTCGTTAACCGGTAATTGATGATTCGCTTCTCTTCACTCAGACACCTATTGGAATAAGGCCTTAATAGATGCTCACTGAGAGCAAAGGCCTCATCCCCAACATACACAAATGGCATTGGCGGCCCATTTGTTCCTGGCAACGGACAGTCCTGTGGCAGGTCCAGACCATTTTCCCTCAACATTCTTCCAAAAGATGATCTTTGGAAAATACTGGAGTCTGAGCTGCTGCCATACAATCCTATGTCTATATAGCTAAAACAATAATTGGCATCAGCCACTGCTAGTAATACAAACGTAAAATATTTTTTGTAGTTAAAGTATTTGGTTCCACTGCAGATGGGCATCACTACCCTCATATGTTTTCCATCAATTGCCCCAAGACAATTAGGGAAATTGCATCGATCCCAGAAAACTTCCGTGATCTTGCACCAATCTTCGCAAGTGGGCTTCTTCAGGATGAAGTCCCTAAGGACATTCCAGATGTCTCTGCAGGTATCGTGGACAATATTGCTGACAGTAGTTTTGCCAACCAAAAATTCATAATCAAACTTGCAAAGGAATGTCCAGTTGCCAGATACCTAAAATGGAACAGTAAATACAGTTTATTATAATGATACATTTTAACAATAAGCTAATTCGATATTAGATCTAAAAATGAACTTGGAAGGAGGTGCCTGAGGAAGTGAAGGAAGAAGAGGAGCAGGAAAAAGACACTGGTGATGTAGAGGGAAAAATAATATTGGAAAAATAATTTCATCCACAATAACATGCTAGGATTTATTATTTCACTTCATGTAAAGAGGATGAAAGAATGATGTGGATATCCAAATGCCACATATGAGGTAAGAAGAAGAAAAAGTAGGTATGAACAGTTACCTCAATGTTATAATCAGTCTTTCAACAGCTGGAATACTCCTTCAGAAACTGGTGTTTTGTCGCTCTAGATGGCTAGAGAGCAAAGCCAACAATTCATCAAAACCGTAAATATAAAATGTATGGCTATTATCTACATTGACCATGTAAAAATCAAACATTTAACAATCTAGTGCCATTTTTACAAAATTTGATCAGGTTATAGTTAACACTTCTAGCTATTCAAAGCTAAAAATTAGAAAAAGAGTCATACTGACCAGGCATATACACGTTTTCAGAAATATATCTTGGAGCATTTGCAAGTTGACATAAAAAAATAATCTCACCTTCTAATTGACATCCGTGTGTAGTTGAAAAATTTGTCTTCATGAGCACGGAGGTCATTGTAAAGGACCCCAAACTGGCCTCTCCCTTCCCTTTGGGCGATGATGGGATGGATCCAAAATCTATGCCTTCTCCTCCTCCGGTTATCCTCTTCTTCTTCATCTATTAATGCTGCTACAGCAGCCATAATGACTGCTGACCCAACATATTGCATAGCCAACATGTTTGCTAAACAACATACAACATGTGACAATGAAACAGGAAGTGGAAATAACTAAGTAGGATAAGGAATTACATCACTCTGACTAAATCGCAGAACATCAAAGTCACACAAAGTCATTTTTAAAGTTGCATCAAATCGCAACATAAATCGCATTGTAAAGTCGCAGTGTAAATTGCGCGACTTTGGGGACGCAATAGTGGAAACAGAGCTTTGAGCTTATAATATGCTGTAGTATAACCTGATGCACAAATTTTGACCATACATTGTCCCATTACTCTTAAAAAAAATACACACAGGTTGCAATTTGGTCTTTTCATACTACACTTTCCAGACCATCAAAATCGTTATTTCTTTGCACTCTCTTTGCATTTTTGTACAATTTGACTTAAAAGCGTCACAGATTGTACAATCAGAATTTGTACTGCCTCTTAAAATGGACAAAATCAAAGAAAGGTTCCAGAAGGCAGCACAGTGGTGTAGTGGATAGCACTCTCACCTAGCAGTAAGAAGGGGTCACTGGTTCAAATCCCAACCACGATACTACCTGCCTGGAGTTTGCATGTTCTCCCTGTGCCTGCGTGGGTTTCCTCCGGGTACTCCGGTTTCCTCCCACACTCCAAAGACATGCTGGTAGGTTAATTGGCTTCTGTCCAAAATTGTCCCTAGTATATGAATGTTAGGGACCTTGGATTGTGGGCTCCTTGAGGGTAGAAACCGATGTCAGTGTGTTATATATGTGTGGAGCGCTGCGTAAAAATTGACACAGCGCTATATGGGTACCTTAACATAAAAATAGGGATAATTGTAGACACGCACCCACACTCGTTCAGGTTGAACTCGATGGACTGGTGTCTTTATTCTAGAGGTGGGGGACTCGAGTCACATGACTTGACTCGAGTCAGACTCGAGTCACCTGTTTGAGGACTTGCGACTTGCTTGACAAAATTAAATAAATGACTCGACTTGACTTTGACTTGCCACTAATGATTTGTTGACTTGACTTTGACTTGGGCTATTTGAATTGCAATGACTTGGCACCACCAGTGCTGTGTATTGGCCTAGGCAAAAGCCACCCCCCCACAAAAGAAAGTCCCCCCGAGTCCCGGATTCTGCTCGCACAAATACAGCTTGCTAACATTGTGGGGGGTGATCGGATAGGTGTCCGCGAGCGGCGCTTGCAGTGTTCGTGGCCGCTGCAGACTTTTTTTATATTTGATGATGACTGCACTGCAGTCTCTCCTCCTAGGCTGTACACAGGTCTCTGTATTCCGTCCGGGCCAGGCCGCGGCGCCGCCCCCCTCCTGCTGCAGAGTGATGTCTGAGGGAGGGGCTGGGCTTCTGTGCAAGTGTGCAGAGCCAGCAGCGTGAGTCGCGGGCCTCACGTGGGCCTCATGGTGGGGGAGGAAGAAGGCACTGGAAGTTGCCCAAGGAGCCGAGCCAACTGACTGAATCTGAGATGAGTCCAGTCCAGCAGCCATAGAGTAAGTCATGGCAGACTCTTGTATTATTATTCTTCTACTGAGGGGGCACTGGAGCAGGGACAGTCACACGACTCAGGGAGGAACTGGTCTGGGAATGGGGGTCAGTGTAGTGGTCGTCACAGCGCAGAAGAAAAAGCACAGAGCCGAGGAGGAGGAAACAGATTTGCAGAAGCTGCAGGTTTGTTTGATGCAGTGCCAAGCAAATGCTTCCCTGAAAACTTCCCTGCAAACTTTGCAGGGAAGCATTAGCTTTGCTTGGCACTGCATCAAACAGACCTGCAGCTCCTGAAAATCTGCACTAGTGATGTAGCAGCTAGCAGGGTCCTGGCCTGTAATGATGATTGCAGGATGCAGATATGATTGCAGATGCAATCATCAATATCATTGCACATGCTAAAACTATGAAACCTAGGTAGGTACAAACCTTCTTTCCTTGTTTTCTCCTCCTCCTCGGGTCTGTGCTTTTTTCTCCTGCGCTGCGACGGCCACTGCACTGACCCCCAGTCCCAGACCAATTCCTCCCTGAGTCCTTCACTAATTAACTATTACTTGTGCGAAGTACAAAGTGCTCAACGTGAATATTACATAAAAATCATATTGCAATTAAGTGCTCCATGCGTACTACAAACTCATTAAACAGTCCACATCCAGTGAAAGTTCACTGCAGTGCTCCATGCATGCTGAAATCAATGCAAACTTTAGCACTGGTTACTGTATTGGTGTCACTGGTGCCCAAAAAGTGTCACTATGAGTCACTAATGTAATGTAATATTCTAATCTGGAATGATAAACGTGTCACTGTTTTAAACAAGGCTAGGTTAGGACCGTATATAATACATTAAAAATAGTTCTGTAAGTAGTGTACTAAGCAACACCTTATTTTCTGGCAGTGCCCGGGCCGTCCTGACAGACCAACGCACAAGGCAGCTATAATGGAGGGAGCGATTCCAAAAATAATTACATTTGGATTTAAGGATTATGTTTTAGATGTTAGTGAAAAGAAGAGAACGGCGATATGCAAGGTCTGCAACTCAAAAATAAGAGACACGTCCGTCACTACAAAACCCCCCAAAAAAAGTAGGTACAGTAACGTCACGTGTATGTATATATATATATATATATATATATATATATATATATATATATATGCAAATTAGGCCTACATCCCACTTTAGGTGGGAGCAGAGTGTGTTGTTGTTCAAATCAATAAATCACATAGCTAACTTTTTTTTCTATCTCTCTTCTGTTTACTCTATAGATATGAAGAGTACGTCCATACCAAAGGGACTTTTGATGCTACCCAGCCTCAAATCTCACAATTCACCGCACAGGGGACTGTGCAGCTATACCACTGCAACCACCAGCAGCAAAAGGCAATTACAAACTCAATCCTGTCAGACCTCATTATAAACTGCAACATAACACTGTCCATCAGTGAACATTAATGCTTTTGTCGCTTTTTGTCAATAGTAGACAACAAGTACTCTCCAGTAAGTAGAAGAACAATTACTGGCAAGCTTGACAATCTGGTGGCAGATAGGAAAATGAAGCTGAAAAATGAACTCGAAGTGGTAGATCATCTGTCAGTGACTGTAGATATATGGTCAGACCGCAGGATGAGAGGCTTTCTTGGAGTCACAGTGCACTGGATCAATATTGAGGATGACCGTCTTCAGTTAAAATCACAGTTGCTTGGGTGCAACCACTTCAAAGGTCCCCATACAGGGGAAAGAATTTGTGAGGAATTTGAGCATATATGTGAAGAGTACAAGATTAAAAAAAAAGGTAGACCACATCATCTGTGACAACGCCGAAAACATGAAAAAAGCATTTACTACATGTTTTCCAGGACAGCTAGATGAAGAAGATGACCTTGATGATTCAGACACTTGGAATGACCTGTCAGTGGAAGAACAGGAGATGTTTGACAATTATTTGACTGCAAAAACCCAGACTAGACTTCAATATTTTGCACACACGCTTCAATTGGTAATAGGTGATGGACTTAAAGAGACTAAATTAGTCAATGCAGCTCTCGCCAAAGCTTCCAGGTTGAGCTCCTTGTTACACACAAGCACCTCTTTCAAGGAAAAATTTGAGGAGGAGTTTGGACAGCATGGAATCCCTGCCTCTGTTAACACAGGCTGGAATTCCACACTGAGGCAATTGAAATCAGTGGTCAGCTGTGACCAGCTGAAACTGACTAGAATGCTTGAAGGTGGGGGACACAAAGAGACTGTATTCACAGCTAGAGAGTGGAATCAGATTAAGGAACTCATGGATGTCCTTCAACCTTTTGGAGAAGCCACAGACCTCTCACAGGGAGAAAAAGTTGTGACAATAAGTCCTGTTGTACCCTGTATCCTTTCTCTGAATCACCACTTGGAAAATCATAAAGAGAGCGTGCGCCAGTGGCAGAGTCAGAGAGTCAATCTGGGCTGTTCACAGCATACCGCAAAAAACAGAAGAGAGATTCTTGTTCCAGTCCCCAAATTCAGCTGAACCAGTATTTAGACATTTGTGATGGACAGAGCTGCCTTCAGTTTTGGGCCATGAACAGGCACATGCTCCCCTCTTTGTTTAGGGTAGCGGTAAGAGTAATGTCAGTCCCTGCATCAAGCGCACCTGTTGAACGTGTGTTCAGCCATGGTGGGGTGATAATGCGACCCCATCGCTCACAACTGAGCGAGAAAGTACTTTCCAATTTAATTTTTTGCAAATGCAATGCATGTTAAGTGGCTATTCTGAGAATAGCCACTTAACATGCATTGCATTTGCAAAAAATAGTATTCTGAGAAGTGAGAATACTATTTTTTGCAAATGCAATGCATTTTAAGTAGCTATTCTAATAACTAAGAAAAAAGGAATAGAAGTAGATAGGCGCTGTTTCCAAGCCTGGTGAATTCAAATGTGTTATTCCCTTAGTGGGAGGGCAGTATGGAGTGGGAAAGATTGTAACGATGTTGCCTATTCAGTGAATGTTTATCCAGTGGAATTGTGTATAAAGTTCCTGGATGTGCGTAAGTCAAGTTGGTTGTCTGACTTAATAAAGTGCAGTGTGTGCTCTAAAAAAGATATAACTTAATCCGTATATATACAATATCCATATATAAATGAACCCTATTTTAAAATTAAAAATATTTGTGCAAAATTATGTGATCCATAACGTAAATTGATAATGTACATATGTAGTGAACAAACAAATATATATAATCAAGTGCTTTCAGTGCTGCTACAAAAAAATCCCCCTGGATTCTGATGGATATTCCAATGAGTAAATATACTGTGGATGTGTAAGACCCCAAGAGGAGGTGAAGGATCTGGTGAGTGCAATCAATCACTATTAGAACACGGATTAAGGCATGCACTGAAAGGTTTACTCATTGGAATATCCATCAGAATCCAGGGGGATTTTTTGTAGCAGCACTGAAAGCACTTGATTATATATATTTGTTTGTTCACTACATATGTGCATTATCGATTTACGTTATGGATCACATAATTTTGCACAAATATTTTAAATTTAAAAATAGGGTTCATTTATATATGGATATATTATATTTATACGGATTAAGTTATATCTTTTTTAGAGCACACACTGCACTTTATTAAGTCAGACAACCAACTTGACTTATGCACATCCAGGACCTTTATACACAATTCCACTGGGTAAAAATTCACTGAAGTGAATAGGCAACATCTTTACAATCTTTCCCACTCCATACTGTCCTCCCACTAAGGCAGGGATCCTCAAACTACGGCCCTCCAGCTGTTGCGGAATTACACATCCCATGAGGCATTGTAAAACTCTGACATTCACAGACATGACTAGGCATGATGGGAATTGTAGTTCTTGAACAACTGGAGGGCCATAGTTTAAAGACCCTTGCACTAAGGGAATAACACATTTGAATTCACCAGGCTTGGAAACAGCGCCTATCTACTTCTATTCCTTTTTTCTTATATCTTACTCCACCTAGTGGAAGTAATCGATAGTGGCAGCAGTTCCTCCAACAACATTCTTTAATTTTTAAATTTTTATTCAATTGCATGCATCCCATTGCACGGGTGTTTCTCCCTCTTTTTTCTATTCTAATAACTAAGCTCAAAGTTTGAACTTGACACAATGCCAATATCTGGACACTTGAATGGTGATGAGAATACTATTATTCTCATCACCATTCAAGTGTCCAGATATTGGCATTGTGTCAAGTTCAAACTTTGAGCTTAGTTATTTTCCCCCTCAGCAAGGACTACATTTTTTCAGGCTTGTTGGCCATTTAATTGCTGAGTGTTCTGCTCCTTGTCTGCTATTTGGGCATTCAAAGTGTTTCTTTAATATGCCAAGAAAAAAGCACTAAGCAGTTTTGTTAATGGTGAAAATAAAACAAAACCTTTCCTGAAAACTAACTTTTAACTCATTTAAGGGATGGAAATGGGGTAGATCAGTATTTTGACTTAATTTGTGACTTGACCAAAATAAATGACTTGACTTGTTTGACTTTTAGCAGGGACTCGACTTGACTTGCTTGCTTTTCGCCACAGTAACTTGGGACTTGCTTATGACTTGAAGGTTAAGACTTGAGACTTGCTTGTGACTTGCACATGTGTGACTTACTCCCATCACTGCTTTATTTAACCTTACTAACTATGTAACTATGTACTAAGGCATAAGCACAGAGGTTCAGAGATAAACCCAGGAATGAAGGCCTCTCGACCCCCCCCTCAGGGAATAGAGCCTTGACTGATGGGGACATGACCAGGTGCAGGACAAGGTGGCTGAGTGGTCACCAGGGATTGGTTGTTATGGGGGATGGGCTGAGCCTGAGCTCAGGAAAGTTTTGTTCCCAGGGAATTCTGGGTCGTTCGAGGAACGTGGCTGGAAGAGCTGAAGCTGAAGCGACCCTGTCCCTCCACCATGGACAGCAAACTCCTGCTGGCCAGGGTACACGAACTGGCCCTGCAAGGTCAGGCAGACTGGTTGTTTGCCCTCCTCTCCCCTGAGGTGCCTTCCTCTCCCCCCGCCTCCTACGAACTCTGCTGCAGGGCCCCTGGTTCCCAGGGCCTGGAGGCGGGCCGGCCCTCCTTCCCATTTAAGCCCCAGTCCTTCCAGGGCCTCTTACATGCCTGCCTGCCCTCCCCACTCCCCCTAAGCCACTGATGAGCCAGGTGCCGGGTCTTACCCACCTAGGAGGCCCAGAACATCTGCCCCCTGCCAACGGGGTTTCACCTGGCGGGCACCCTCCCCACCTGCGTCTGCCCCGGCTCGGGTCTCTGCCCGCTATTCCAGCTCCTGGAGCCCTAGAGCTACGATGCGGCCCGCCCGGGCTCCTCCAGCTACCTATCCCCCTGGCTGCCTCCCTGTGTCTGGCCATACCTGGGTCTGCCCTCACCCCCCAGCACGCAGGGGGGCTGCCAGGGCTCCATGGAGATCAGCTTGTATGTCTTTTGCCAGGCCAAGCTGTCCCATGGCTCACCATCCAGGAGTCTCTGCTGGGTCCCCTACAGCCGCCCGCTCACATCTCCCTGCGGGTGGTTCTTTGGCTCTCCCAGCATCTGCGCTGCTGCCCCCAGTGGCTCATTCTCTCCATGCGCCCAGCAGGGCAGGAGATTTGAATGTGCAAGTGCTCTCTACTCAGCCTATGCTGCCTGCCCTGCATCTCCCTGCACCCGGCTGGGTGGGAGATCCCATCGCATCCCATGCTGCCCACCCACTGCTCAGGTCTCCTGACTGCCCAGGCCCCCCTGCGCTCGGTTGGTCGAGCTGCTCCGGCTGTCCTCCCCTCCTCGCGGACCCCTGCATACCCACGCCTCCCTGCGCCTGGCTGGGCGGGAGATTCCTGCGGGCTGCCTGCCACTACAGCCCAGACTTGGTCTGCTACACGGCCTCGTCCCCCTGCACCCGGCAGGGCAGAAGATTCCTACTCCAGTCCCGGGATGTCAACTGCACCTGTCATGGGTCCTCTGCCCGGGAGTCCACGGTTGCTCTTGTGGTTTCTCAGCTGCTGTCCTTGGCCACCTGGGCTCCTCAGGGTCGATGGTCGGACCTCAGCCCCTAGACCTCTCCTTCCATCATCACCCCCCTGCCTTGCCAGGCGCCACCATTCCTCTATGAGATGGACGTCATAGGCCCCTGCCAGCCCCTACCGTGGTTGATACTGCACTGGACGCCTGGATCTGCTGCTGGTCGCCCTTCTTCAGCTCTGCCTCCGCGCATCAGTGAGTATGACTGTGACTTAATTTGGGGTAGGTCTAGTGACGCTTCTGCTTCCGAGCCCGCCAGACGAACACTTCTCTACAATCGTAAAATCGGTTCTGTCCCACATGGGGGTTTCGGGTCTGGTGGTCAGAGAAGATCGACAAATCTCATCACGTTGACGTCACGGCGCAGGGCGACAAATCCAAACAGCTTCCTCGTATGTTTGGGAACTGGCTGCAAGGGTTCTGCGCTTACGCTGGAGTGCTTTATGAGCAGTGCCCGGAGTTGGCCACATCTCTCTTTTGCTACTTAGACCTTATTTGGGGTGCCTATAAGGTTTACGGGGGCCAGTGTTGGTCTCACTATGACACCCAGTTTTGCCAAAAAATGGCGACAGTTTTGTTTTGACTGCCAAGACGTTAGCCTGTGGTTATTGCTGATGTGTTCCCACAGGCCTTTGTCCTTTCAGTTCCCAGCCGACACTCCCTCCGGAGTGCCGGCTGCCCCAAAAAAGGTCTATGCTGGCCATTCAATGAGAGCCACTGCAAATGGTACACTGCATGCCATTTTAAGCACAAATGCTTCCTTTGCGGGGGGCGCTCACCCCGCCAGCAGGTGTTTCCGGAAGGGAAAGCCAACGCTTTCCAGGCTGGGAGCTAAGTCTGACCTTTTTAAACCGGATGATACCAGTGAACGTCTTAGAGATGCTTCCCTGGCTAGACCGGTACCCCTTCATAGGGAGGCTTTGATCTTGAGGGACGGTTTGGACCGTGGTTTTGGATACCCTTCACTCCTTCCGATGTGCCTACCATGGCGTCTAATTTGAAATCCGCTGTGCAATTTGAGTCTGTCGTGGCTGAGAAGCTTCAGAAGGATCTGGATTTGGGACGTATGGCAGGCAATTTGGTCTCCCCCCTTTCCACAACCTGTGGGTGTCCCCCCTCGGTGTGGTCCCAAAAAAGGCGGAGGGAAAATATCGCCTTATCCACCACCTTTCCTACCCTTCTGGCTCCTCGGTCAATGACGGCATCGACAAGGAGGAATCCAGGGTCCACTATGCCTCTTTCGACAAGGCTCTTCACTTGATCAGGGCTGCCGGTCAGCCAGCTTTTCTGGCCAAGGCGGACATTCAGTCTGCCACCTCCCGGTCCACCTGGATTGCTTCCACCTACTGGGCTGCTACTTTCAAGGAAGCTACTTTTTTGACATGTGCCTTCCCATGGGCTGTGCCATTTCGTGTTATTTCGAGCTCTTCAGTAGCTTCCTTGAATGGGTAGTTGTCCAGGAGGCTGGTTTCCATTGCGTGTTGCACTAATTAGACGACTTCCTATTGTAGGCCCAGCTGACAGTGGTCATTGTCAGCAGCTTCTATCTGTTTTTCAGGATACCTGCGAGCCGTTTCCTATTCCGCTGTCAGCTGACAAGACCGAGGGCCCTGTGATGGTTTTGGCCTTTTTGGGCATAGAAATAGACACGGTGGCGATGGTTTTTCGGCTGCCCAGTGACAACCTGGCCAGGCTCTGCTCCCTGGCACGCTTGGCAAAAGGGGCCAAAAAACTATATTTGAAACAGCTAAAGTCATTGCTAGGTTACTTGGTCTTTGCCTGTAGAGTCATCCGAATGGGGAGGGCTTTCTGTAGACGCTTAGCGTGGGCCATGGAGGGGGTGGCTGCCCCCCTCCATTATGTCCGTATCACCAAGCCACTGCAAGGCGACTTGGGGATATGGCTATCCTTTCTCCAGTTCTACAATGGCCAGACTTGCTGGTTACCGGAGGACACACAGCTTGAGCTATACACCACAGGCTCTTGTGGTTTCGGCACCTTTTTCCAAGAGGAATGGTCTGCTGAGTGTTGGCCGGCCTCATGGGCCCACATGGATTTGTTGCCATCGAGCAGTGGGGCGAACGGTTGCCCGATAGCCAAGTGGTTTTCTGGTCCGATAACATGAGCGTGGTACAGGTGGTTAACCAACAGTCAGCTAGCTCCCCTCCGGTCATGTTGCTACTGCGTTTTTTAGTTTTAAAATGCTTGCAGTTCAACATTTGTTTTAGAGCCAGGCATGTTCCTGGGATGGCTAACGATATTGCTGATGCTCTCTCTCATTTACAGCTCAATCGCTTCTACTTCCTGGCCCCGTCGGCTTCCCTGGAGGGCCTCCCCTCTCCGGCCCACTTGTTGAACCTCATTTCCAATTTTTTATAGACCTCCTCCAGGCGTCGCTGTCCCCACGGACGTGGGCGTCGTACTGTCGGGTGTGGGACGAATGGGTTTAAGTGTTGGGGCGGTGAGTTCTTAATTTCGCCTCAACATGACAGACACATGGCTTTGTTTTCTTACCGTGTTTATTTGCTTCAGAAAGGTTCTTTGGGTTCCACGGTTTTGTCATCTATGTCTGCATTGTCCTTTTGGTTTCAGCTTCTTGGGTGGGAAGACATCACAAAAGCGTTTCCTGTTCGACGGGTCCTGCGGGGCTGGAGACATGCTACCCATTCCCCTGATTCCCGGCGCCCGGTATCCCTCCATATCCTCTTCGGTATCCTTTCCCTGTTGCCATCTGTGTGCTCCTCTACGTTCAAGACCCTTCTTTCTCAAGTGGCTTTCTCCTGGGCGTTTTTCTGTGCCTTTCGCAGGGGCAAATTGGTTTCCAAATCCACTATCTCTGCGGGGGGCGTTCTGACGGAGGATGCATCTTTCACTGAGCACTGCGTGTCGGTTTTATTGCGTACTTCAAAAACTGACAGCTTTGGTAAGGGTAGGAGGGTCGTCCCGTATGGGGGGCCCTTTTGCCCGGTTTCGCTAGCCTCCCCCTTCCTGTCCGTGCGCCACCCGTCCCCCACCTTTTTCATCCATGCTGATTTCTTCTCACTGAGCAGGTTCTAATTTTTGCGGGTTTTCCGTCTTAGCCTTAAGAAACTGGGCCTCCCTACACATGATTTTGCGACCCACTCTTTTCGCATCAGTGCTGCCAACGCTGCTTCTGGTATGGGTTTCTTAGATACAGAACTCCAGTGTCTGGGTAGGTGGGAATCTTCTCATTTTGCGTGGTATGTCCGCCCACACCTCCTGTTTAAAATTTTTTTCAGGTTGTTACCCGGTTCTAATCTGGATAGTTGGAGATTCCTTCATCTACTGGGCCACTCGTTGATCGGAAGTTCAGAGCTATAGGAAGAATTTGGGTTTCACCCATGATCTTGCCAGGATCCCCTGGCTTGGGCGCCATGGGTTATGCTGGCATCAGGTTCTTCAGGAGTGTTTGCACCTTCGTGCACAGGTTTCTGGCCCCATCGTCTTGATACTTCATGCTGGAGGGAATGACGTGGGTTATACACGTTCCGTGGATTTAATCTCAACTATCAAGCGAGACATCACCCAGTATTATGCAGCATATACTAACTTGGTTCTGATCTGGTCGGAAATCATGCCTCACTTGCTATGGACCCAGGTGATACCAGGCCCCCGCCTGGAACACTTCCGTCGCAAGGTTAACACCCAGGTCGTCAAGTTTGTTTGCCAGATGGGGGAGTTTGTGATCCGGCACAAGGATTTGGAGGGTGCAAATGATGATCTGCTGAGATCGGATGGCATTCACCTTAATGATATTGGTTTGGATAATTTTAACCTTGGCCATCAGCGTGGTATGAAACAGGTGCTGGCGGCGGTGGGGCGCCCGTCAGTTATCCACTGACAGGCGAGTGGCGGTTTCTTGACCTTGCCAGCATAAAAGTGGCTGTAATGACCTTGCCAGCACTTATGGTAAGGACAGGCCCTTTTTGGAATTTTGTGCTCACAGTACAACTGTGACTGGCACTGGTTTAAAGTGCTAACATGTTATGTGTTGGATTTTAATAAAGCTTTGGCCTTGCCCTTTCCAACCTAATGGTTGTAAGTGTGTTGATTTAATGGGTTGAAGGGGCAAGGGTGAAGGTTTTCTATACATTATGTTACATTTAATTTGTACCGGGCCCATTGCGACTCAGCAGTCAAGGTAATATTACGCTGCTGGGATATTAATCTGGCTAAAGACTGCCACTATAGAGGCTATTAACACAATGCTGTTGCATGGTTGCAGCTGCAAAGTTGGATGGGCTCTAGGTAAAAGTAAAAAATATACAGAAGTTGGAAAAAATATGTTAACCCGATGGAAATGAATGACTTTTTCAAGAAATCTGAACAGGCAAACATTAGATCTTCATTCAAGCAGTGACTACAGGCACAGTTAACAAACTTTAACAAATGACACATAAAATGTACATGTTGTATTCATGCTCATAATCTTAACCACTTGAGATCCAGAAGGTTTTACCCCCTTCGTGACCGGGCCATTTTTTGCTATTTAGTAATTCACACGAATAGAGGTTTTTTTTTGGTGGTATTTCATCACCACTGGAGTTTTATTTATTTTTTCCATATTTAAACAGAAAAAAGACCAACAATTTTGAAAAGAAACAAAACAATACTTTTTACTTTTTTTGCTAGTGACACTAAATGTCATTAGGTGGGAACTGACTAACTGATACTGACATCACCAGTAGGGATGAACCAAACACCCCCCAGTTGGGTTTGTGGCAGAACATGCGAACAGACCACAAATTGGTGCGAACACATGAGCCCCGTTAAAGTCTATGGGACTCGAATGTGAAAAATCAAAAGTGTGAATTTTAAAGGCTAATATGCAAGTTATTGTCCTAAAAAGTGTTTGGGGACCCAGGTCCTGCCCCAGGGGACATGTATCAATGCAAAAAAAAGTTTTAAAAACGGCTGTTTTTTCGGGAGCAGGGATTTTAATAATGCTTAAAGTGAAAAAATAAAAGTGAAATATTCCTTTAAATATCATACCTGGGGGGTGTCTATAGTATGCCTGTAAAGTGGCACGTGTTTCCCGTGTTTAGAACAGTCCCTGCACAAAATGACATTTCTAAAGGAAAAAAAGTCATTTAAAACTGCTTGCGGCTGTAATGTTAAGTTGCCCCCCCCAGCCCATTAACAGGTCCTTTGGGTCTGGTATGGATATTAAGGGGAACCCCACACCCAAATAAAAAAAAGGCTTGGGGCCCCCAGGCTCTATATACTCTGAACAGCAGTATACAGGCGCTCCCCGGTTTACAAACAAGATAGGGACTGTAGGTTTGTTGTTAAGTTGAATCTGTTTGTAACTTGGAACAGGTACATTTTTTAATTGTAGCTCCAGCCCCAAAATCTATGTTTAAGCTTTTTGGATAATATAGGGCAGGGTTATCACCCCTGTAATATTTTTTTTGCTGTATGTGCCCTTGTTCAGAAGATTTCACCTCACTTTCTGTCCCAATGCCAATTGGATTTTGAAAATTTGGGGTTATTAGGGAAAGAAGGATTGGTGATAAAGCATCAGTGGAGACACCTTTTTCCCATATTAACTCTTACAGGAAAGAATTTCCCTTCCTAGGGGTAGACTTCCTCTCACTTCCTGTTGTCTCCCTCTGTTTGTAAGTAGGAGTCATTTGTAAGTTGGATGTTTGAAAATAGAGGACCGCCTGTATATACTATACAGCCTGCCCTATACACTCTGCGTAAAATTGGGCCTTAGGTGTTGGTGGTACCAGAACACTGTAATCCCTCACAGTTGCTCTTGGTGGACGCTGCAATGGGCCCTGCTGCAAAATATTATATAAAGAATTGTAATTACATGCCCCTGTTAAACAGGGGCAGAAAAATTGGGTCTTAGGCAGTGGTGGTGGTGGTGGTGGCACAACACTGTAACCCCTCACAGATACTCTTGTTGGGTGCAAGAACGGGCCCTGCTGTGAAATATTAGATCAAAAATTGTAATTACAATACAGTGCAGCCGTAGTGCCTTTGGTACTACTTTTCCGGCGGTGTACACAGTACACAATACAGTGTAGTGCGGTGTTGCAAAACAAAATATACATCATGTCCAGAAGGACACCAAGGAGAGGCAGACGCTCACAGCAGGCCAATAAAAGGGGGCAAACAGGCTCTGTGTCTACAGTCAACAGTGCTGGTCATGGACATGGTGCATCCTCTGCCAGTGGCCGTGGGGCACACTTGTCCTTTTTTCTGCTGCTGGCCATGTTATTGAGCCAGAACATGCAGAAGACTTGGTGGAGTGAATAACAAAGCCGTGCTCATCATCCTCATTCTCTGTCACCCAGGCTCAGAGTCGTTTTTATTCCTATGCAGCTGCCAAAGCGGCCTATTCCACTGGCTCCTTGTCCACAGTCACTCCTTCCGTAGCCCAACCATCATGCACAGAGGAGTCCTCCGAACTATTCGACCACAGTGTCGGGAACATGCTGCTGGAGGATGTGCAGTGATTTGAAGGCTCTGATGTTGGTACCCAGGTTGAGGAAGGGAGTAACGTGAGCCTAGAGCGAGGGGGTGCCCAAGAAGGCCAAGAAACTGGCAGTCATGTTCCCCCAGCTGCAGCATAGTGCCAAGTTTGCTCCAGTGACGAGGAGGGATGGGATGATGAGATCACTGACTCTACTTGGGTGCCTGATAGAATAGAGGAGGATGCACAACTCCAATAAGGCAGGATGTCCTCTAGGGGGCAGCTTAAGGACAGCCACCCTACTGAATCACACCGCAGAGCTCCGCGGGTGCTGCTGACTCACTGTTAATTTTAAAAAGTTCCTTGGTGTGGGCTGTAACGACACCCCGAGTATGAAAGGGGTTAAAGTCGTTTAGGACATTTCATACCCAAACACAAAGGCAGCTACCGAACACTCCAATCAGCCAAACAAGGAACCCATACAAATAATCCACCCCAAAAACGAGACACAGCTCTGTCTTCAGGTTCCAAGCAGGAATGAATCTTTATTCTCAAAACACATGTTATACAGATCCCACTTCAAAACATTCCCCCCCCCACCCTTGGAAAACAGGGCGGGTTAAACTGTCTAATAACAATGGACACACAGGTCAGGTGTGCTTAACTTCTCATCAGTAAACAGTCTTAAAAGGGGGGCTGCTGGAGGAATCCCCCCTCCCTCTTTCCTCACAGCAATACACATCCTGTGATCCAAGGCAGACAAACACAATAGAACATTGGAATACAGCCCCACCCCAAAGTAGCACAGCAAACAGTACACATTCTATATACACATATATACAGCATTGAGTCTCTGACTAGCACAGATCATAGTGGGGTTCTCATTCACCTTGTGCCCCTATTAGTGACTCCCATCACAATGGCATATCCAGGGTCCCCAGAGTCTGTGTGTCTTGGGGGACATGGACCTGAATCTAAAGTAACGCCACCTCCAGGGTCCCCAGGCATACAGCTCGCAAAGAGCACCGTTCCCCCAAATGCCAGGGACCATAATCGGTTTGCAGGAGGCTGGCATTCAGTCCCCTCCAAAAGCCTCTTTTCTGGCAAGGTCTGTCACATGGGCCTTTTTGGACACGTGTGCAGCAGATCGCACCATTGCTGTTTGCAACCTATGTCTGAAGCGGGTCAAGCGTGGCCACAACAGCAGCCGCTGGGGCACCACATGCTTGACCAGACATATGACAACCTCCCATGCAGTCTTTTTCCCGTATACTATATTTGAGATTTAATATCTCTCAGATATGATTTGGGTTAAATAAGAGTTCTTTGACCATGAGTGAAAGCTTTAACACAATAACAAAATTTATTGGTGAGTAGTTGAAAGTCTATCTTATACACAACCATCAATCTATAGTCTACAGCAAGGAAGAAAATATTAGGTTAAAATAAGAGAATTACATAAAGGAATGAGTATATTCCTGAAAACATTAATCTGCAAACATATTTAGTTACTTACAAGTAAAATGCAGACCTTTCCCATAATTACCCTTTGCACCAAGGTTCCATTCATTCTGATGGTTGCTCTCCAATAAATAGGGATGAGCCGAACACCCCCCTGTTCGGTTCACAATAGAACTTGCGAACAGGCAAAAAATTTGTTCGAACACGTGAACACCGTTAAAGTCTATAGGACACGAACATAAATAATCAAAAGTGCTAATTTTAAAGGCTTATATGCAAGTTATTGTCATAAAAAGTGTTTGAGGACCTGGGTCCTGCCCCAGGGGACATGGATCAATGCAAAAAAATTTTTTAAAAACGTCAGTTTTTTCGGGAGCAGTGATTTTAATAATGCTTAAAGTGAAACAATAAAAGTGTAATATCCCTTTAAATTTTGTACCTGGGGGGTGGCTATAGTATGCCTGTAAAGGGGCGCATGTTTCCCATGTTTAGAACAGTGTGACAGCAAAATGACATTTCAAAGGAAAAAAAGTCATTTAAAACTACTCGCGGCTATTAATGAATTGCCGGTCCGACAATACACATAAAAGTTCATTGATAAAAAAGGCAGGGGAACTCCGAACCAAAATTTTAAAAAAAATGACGTGGGGGTTCCCCCCAAATTCCATACCAGGCCCTTCAGGTCTGGTATGGATTTTAAGGGGAACCCCGCGCCAATTTTTTTTTTTAAAATGGCGCGGGGTCCCCCCAAAAATCCATACCAGACCCTTAACCGAGCAGGCAAGCTGGCAGGCCACAGGAAAAGAGGGAGAGAGCGCCCCCCTCCTGAACCATACCAGGCCACATGCCCTCAACATTGGGACGGTGCTTTGGGGTAGCCCCCCAAAACACCTTGTCCCCATGTTGATGGAGACAAGGGCCTCATCCCCACAACCCTTGCCCGGTGGTTGTGGGGGTCTGCGGGCGTGGGGCTTATCGGAATCTGGAAGCCCCCCTTAACAAGGGGACCCCTAGATCCCGGCCCTCCCCCCTGTGTGAAATGGTAAGGGGGTACAAAAGTACCCCTACCATTTCACAAAAAAACTGTCAAAAAATGTTATAAATGACAAGAGACAGTTTTTGACAATTCCTTTATTTAAATGCTTCTTCTTTCTTCTATCTTCTATCTTCTATCTTCTTTCTTCTATCTTCCTTCGGTTTCTTCCTCCATCTTCCTCTTCTTCTGGTTCTTCTGGATCTTCCTCCGGTGTTCTCGTCCGCCATCTCCTCTTCTTTGTAACGTCTTCTTCTTTGTAACGGGTGACCCCGCCCCCCTCTGACGTCACGGGGAATGCCACAGGGAAGTCCCTGTCAAGTTCCCGTGCGTGACCCCGCCCCCCCCGTTATTTAAGAACCGTCAGAAGAGGAGAAGCGCCACACAGCGGGAGCCTCCCTCCATGCCATCATGGATGCGGAGCGGCCCGAAAAGAAGATGAAGACAAGAAGATGAAGAGAAGAAGATAAAGTGAAAAAGATGAAGAAAAAGATGAAGATAGAAGCGTCACACAGCGGGAGCCTCCCTCCATGCAATCATGGATGCGGAGCGGCCTGAGGAGAAGAAGATAAGAAGACGCCGCGGAGGAGATGCCGGACGAGAACACCGGAGGAAGAACCAGAAGAACCAGAAGAAGAAGAAGAAGATGGAGGCAGAAACCGAAGGAAGATAGAAGATAGAAGAAAGAAGATATAAGATAGAAGAAAGAAGAAGCATTTAAATAAAGGAATTGTCAAAAACTGTCTCTTGTCATTTTTTAAAATCTTTGACAGTTTTTTTGTGAAATGGTAGGGGTACTTTTGTACCCCCTTACCATTTCACACAGGGGGGAGGGCCGAGATCTGGGGGTCCCCTTGTTAAAGGGGGCTTTCAGATTCCGATAAGCCCCCCGCCAACCCAAAGCACCCTCCCAATGTTGAGGGCATGTGGCCTGGTACGGTTCAGGAGGGGGGGTGCTCTCTCGCCCCCCTCTTTTCCTGCAGCCTGCCAGGTTGCGTGCTCGGATAAGGGTCTGGTATGGATTTTTGGAGGCACCCCACGCGTTTTTTGTTTAAATTTTGGCACGGGGTTCCCCTTAAAATCCATACCAGACCTGGAGGGTCTGGTATAGATTTTAAGGGGGGACCCCACGCCATTTTATTCTTTAAATTTTGGCCGGGGTTCCCCTTAATATCCATACCAGACCTGAAGGGCCTGGTATGGAATTTAGGGGGACCCCCCACGTCATTTTTTTTAAAATTCTGTTTCGGGGTTCCCCTGTGGGGAATTCCCATGCCGTTTTTATCAATGAACTTTTATGTGTATTGTCGGACCGGCAATTTTTATCAATAGCCGCGAGTAGTTTTAAATGACTTTTTTTCCTTTGAAATGTCATTTTGCTGTTAGACTGTTCTAAACACGGGAAACATGTGCCCCTTTACAGGCATACTATAGACACCCCCCAGGTACAAAATTTAAAGGGATATTACACTTTTATTGTTTCACTTTAAGCATTATTAAAATCACTGCTCCCGAAAAAACGGCCGTTTTTAAAACTTTTTTTGCATTGATCCTTGTCACCTGGGGCAGGACCCAGGTCCCCAAACACTTTTTATGACAATAACTTGCATATAAGCATTTAAAATTAGCACTTTTGATCATACATGTTCGTGTCCCATAGACTTTAACAGTGTTCGCGTGTTTGAACACATTTTTTGCCTGTTCGCAAGTTCTGGTGCGAACCGAACAGGGGGGTGTTCAGCTCATCCCTATTCAGGAGGCCTTGAAGAAAGGTTTGTGCAATGCATTTCCAGACCTTGTGAGGTTACAATTTCCTGGTGCTGGAAAACGCGTTGCTGAGGCTTCTGTCAGGTCCCCTGAGGCCAGGTGACAGATGCACACTGTTGGGGTCAGGAGTGCACCGCAAAGGTAGTGGACCCTATGGCTGACTGCTGCGGATGGGAGTCTAGGTGGTTAAGGAAGGCAAGTCCACTGGAACACCAACACGGATCCCACAGGGGCTAGAGCGTGAGATTACCCAGGGCGCAGAGTCTAAGAGCCAGCAGGTGTTCACCAGAGCCTCTAGTGGTGAGGATGGACTGGTCTGCAACTCGCTCCAGGTCGCAACCCCCAGGGTCTCCCAGCTCACACCCACTGTAGGCTACAGGAGGACAGGGATAGTAAGGGAAAAAGCCAAAGGTCAGGGCGACTAGCAGTAGCAGACAAGGATAAACATAGAACATGCCAAAGGTCAGGGTCAGAAGCAGGCAGGGATAGTCGAGAACAAGCCAAGATCAGTAACTGGAATCAGACATAGAAAACACAGCAAGATGCACACGGAAGCTAAACACGCAAAGGTTGATCAGCAAAGCAGGCTTGCAGTGCACAGGTTAATATAGAGTTCCCTGATAGGGGCTGGGGTGGAGCCATGCTTTGAGGAGAGATTATTTAAGTAGCCTGGTGAGAATGACTGGCATCTAAAGGTGAACACATGTAGGAGAGGTAAGCTGACAAAGGTTATTGCATAACCATGAAAGCTTTGTTCAGTCAGAGGAAGAGCAGTGTAGAAGGTGGCTAGCTGACCGATGCTTTTAGACAATTTTTCAGTCCTCTGCACCAAGGTCTGATCGGTTCAAGCAACCATCGCCAGCGTCTGCATTACATGGTTCAGGAATATCTAGGGGCAAGATCAGACTTGGAGACCATTCCAACAGAGCATCCACTGGGTTATTGGGTCTTGAGGATGGACCACTGGCCAGAACTAGCTCAATATGCAATTGATCTACTGGCCTGTCCTGCATCCAGCGTTCTTTCTGAACGCACATTTAGTGCTGCTGGAGGGTTAGTAACGGATCATGGAGTGCGCCTGTCCACAGACTCCCTTGATAGGCTCACATTCATAAAAATGAATCAGTCTTGGATCAGCAGCAGCTACCAAGCACCTGATGCTGATGTAACTGCTTGATTTTTCTATGGATGTGGGATCCCTTGAAGACTGCCTATGCTGAGTGACTATCCTATTCCTCCTCAATCTTGATGATGCTAGCTTCCAACAATATTTTTAGTTTCGGGCACCACCACCACTGCCTAAGGCCCAATTTTTCTGTCCCTGTTTAACAGGGGCATGTAATTACAATTTCTGATCTAGTATTTCACAGCAGGGCCCATTCCTGTGCCCAACTAGAGTATCTGTGAGGGGTTACAGTGTTGTGGCACCACGACCACCAAAGGACCAATTTTTCTGCCCCTGTCCCAGCAGCAGAAAAAAAGGACAAGCGTGCCCCACGGCCACCTGCAGAAGATGCACCATGTCCATGACCAGCACTGCGGACTGTAAACACAGAGCCTGCTTGCCCTCTTTTAGTGGCCTGTGAGCATCTGCCTCTCCTTGGTGGCTTTCCAGACATGATGGTGATTTTGTTTTGCAACACCACACTACACTATATTGTGTACTGTGTACACCACCAGAAAAGTAGTAGCAACTGCACTATGGGTGCACTGTGTTTTGTACACCACCAGAAGTCTAATAGCAACTATGGGTGCACTGTATGTATTGTGTACTGTGTACACAACCAGAAAAGTAGTAGCAACTGCACTAGTGGTGCACAGTACTGTGTACTGTGTACAACGCCTGAAGTATATTAATTAGAAACAGTAGACCAGGAACGGCCTGCAGTGAGATCTAGCTAAACTGTATGCAGTGGATATATATATACTAGACTGACTGTATATATATATATGAAATACACTGCAGCTAACTGAATCACCTGCCTGCCAGAAGTATAGTAGAAACAGTGAGTACACCAGGAATGGACTGCAGTGAGATCTAGCTAAACTGTAAGCAGTGGGTATATATACGAGACTGACTGTATACTGTATATATATATATATAAAATACACTGCAGCTAACTGAATCACCTGCCTGCCTGAAGTATATTACAAAGAGTACACCATGAATGGCCTGCAGTGAGATCTAGCTAAACTGTATGCAGTGGATATATATATATATATATATATATATACTAGACTGACTGTATATATATATATATATATATATATATATATGAAATACACTGCAGCTAACTGAATCACCTGCCTGCCAGAAGTATAGTAGAAACAGTGAGTACTCAAGGAATGGACCGTAGTGAGATCTAGCTAAACTGTATGCAGTGGATATATATATATATATAAAAACGACACTGACTGTATATATATATATATATATGGCTTGCAGTCAGATATAGGCTTAGCTAGACTAGAATGCAGTGGATATATATGTAGGAGACTGTATATATATTTTATGCACTGCAGATCACTGAATCACCTGCCTGCCTGGCCTAAAAGTGAAAATGAACACCAGGAATGGCCTGCAGTCAGATATAGGCTTGGCTAGACTGGAATGCAGTGGATAGCTATATGCATGAGACTGTAAATATATTTAATGCACTGCAGATCACTGAATCACCTGCCTGCCTGCCTGCCTGAAAGTCTATTTGAAAACCTAGAACAGCAATGGCCTGCAGTCAGATATAGGCTTGGCTAGACTAGAATGCAGTGGATATATATGTGGGAAAGTGTATATATATTTAATGCACTGCAGATCACTGAATCACCTGCCTGCCTGAAAGTGTATTTGAAAACGTACACCAGGAATGGCCTGCAGTCAGATATAGGCTTGGCTAGGCTGGAATGCAATGGATATATATATATATATATGTAGGAGACTGTATATATATTTAATGCACTGCAGATCACTGAATCACCTGTCTGCATGCCTGAAAGTGTATTTGAAAACGAACACCAGGGATGAACTGTAGTCAGATATAGGCTTGGCTAGACTAGAATGCAGTGGATATATATATGTAGGAGAATGTATATATATTTAATGCACTGCAGATCACTGAGGCCTGCCTGCCTGCCTGCCTGAAAGTGTATTTGAAAACGTACACCAGGAATGGCCTGCAGTCAGAAATATATATATACAGTCTCCTACAAATATATATTCACTGCATTCCAGTCTAGCCAAGCCTGTATCTGACTGCAGGCCATTCCTGGTGTACGTTTTCAAATACACTTTCAGGCAGGCAGGCAAGTGATTCAGTGATCTGCAGTGCAATAAATATTCATACAGTCTCCTACATATATGTTATGAGCCCCTGCTCTCTCGGTTCCACTCTCCCGACACTCCTCTGTGGCTATAGAATCAGATTGCATATCGCAACATCTGATGGTTCGGTCATCCGATGCTCCGGGACTAGAACTACAGCTATGTGCCATTCTAATCCAGTTGTGTAGCTCAGAACAAACACCACTGGAATGCAGTGGATATATATGTAGGAGACTGTATATATATTTAATGCACTGCAGATCACTGAATCACTGCATGCCTGCCTGAAAGTGTATTTGAAAAATTACACCAGAAATGGCTTGCAGTCTGAAATAGGCTTGGCTAGACTGGAATGCAGTGGATATATATATTGTGACAGACCCAGAGAGAGACTTTTGGAGGGGACTGAATCCTAGCCTCTTGCCGATCGATCGTGGGCCCTGGCATTTGGGGGAATGGTGCTCTTTGTGAGCTGTATGCCTGGGGACCCTTGAGGTGGTATCACTGAGGATTCGGGTCCTGGTCCCCCAGGACACACAGACTCTGGGGACCCTGGATTTGCCATATTAGAAATAGTGGCTGATTCATAATGCTGGGACAAATACTGTTAGGAGATGCTGATGTCAATTCCAGCCACCTGTCTGTCTGTTGCCTGCTAGAATGTGTTTTGTAAATAAGTCTCTAGTATGGTATCTAAGAGTCATTAGATCCCCATTGTTGTTTGTGTAAATTAACTCTGCTATTGTGATAATGTTGATTGCGTTTTCTGAGCTACAAGACGGCCAGTCTGGCCTAAAGGTCATGTCTGAGTCATCTAGGCTGTCTAAAGGGATTAGTTAATTAGCCCATGTTAATTAGGTTTCTGGTCACAGGTGTATGTTCAGAGTAATATGAGCCGGTATATATATTTGTAGGAGACTGTATATATATATATTTAATGCACTGCAGATCACTGAATCAACTGCCTGCCTGCCTGAAAGTATATTTGAAAACGTACACCAGCAATGGCCTGCAGTCAGATATAGGCTTGGCTAGACTAGAATGCAGTGGATATATATGTAGGAGACTGTATATATATTTTATGCACTGCAGATCACTGAATCAACTGCCTGCCTGCCTGAAAGTATATTTGAAAACGTACACCAGGAATAGCCTGTAGTCAGATATAGGCTTGGCTAGACTAGAATGCAGTGGAGATATATATATGTAGGAGACTGTATATATATATATATATATATATATATATATATATATATAATGCACTGTAGATCACTGAATCACCTGTCTGCCTGCCTGAAAGTGTATTTGAAAATGAACACCAGGGATGACCTGCAGTCAGATATAGGCTTGGCTAGACTGGAATGCAGTGGTTATATTTGTAGGAGACTGTATATATATTTAATGCACTGCAGATCACTGAATCACTGCATGCCTGCCTGAAAGTGTATTTGAAAACGTACACCAGGAATGGCCTGCAGTCAGAAAAAGGCTTGGCTAGACTGGAATGCAGTGGATATATATATGTAGGAGACTGTATAAATATTTATTGCACTGCAGATCACTGAATCACCTGCCTGATTGAAAGTGTATTTGAAAATGTACACCAGGAATGGCCTGCAGTCAGATATAGGCTTGGCTAGACTGGAATGCAGTGGATATATATATATGTAGGAGACTGTATATATATTTTATGCATTGCAGATCACTGAATCACCAGCCTGCCTGCCTGAAAGTGTATTTGAAAACATACACCAGCAATGTCCTGCAGTCAAAAATAGGCTTAGCTAGACTGGAATGCAGTGGATATATATATGTAGGAGACTGTATAAATATTTATTGCACTGCAGATCACTGAATCACTTGCCTGCCTGCCTGAAAGTGCATTTGAAAATATACACCAGGAATGGCCTGCAATCAGATATAGGCTTGGCTTGACTGGAATACAGTGGATATATATTTGTAGGAGACTGCATATATATATATTAATGCACTGCAGATCACTGAATCAACTGCCTGCCTGCCTGCCTGCCTGAAAGTATATTTGAAAACGTCCACCAGCAATGGCCTGCAGTCAGATATAGGCTTGGCTAGACTAGAATGCAGTGGATATATATGTAGGAGACTGTATATATATTTTATGCACTGCAGATCACTGAATCACCTGCCTGCCTGCCTGAAAGTGTATTTGAAAGCGTACACCAGCAATGGCCTGCAGTCAGATATAGGCTTGGCTAGTCTAAAATGCAGTGGATATATATGTAGGAGACTGTATATATATTTTATGCACTGCAGATCACTGAATCACCTGCCTGCCTGCCTGAAAGTGTATTTGAAAACGTACACCAGGAGCATGGGAGGACGGAGGAGGGGCGTGACCGGATGCAGGAGTGAGAGGAGGGGCGAGTGAGCTTCCCCCAGCCTGATGCCTCCGTGTTCAGCGGAGCTAACTTAATGCTCTGGCCTGGCTGACCGAGCCTTCTCTCCCCCGCAGTGCTTGCATCTGCCTGGCTCCCTCATCACCGCCCAGCCCGGAGCGTGCCGGCGGCGCTTTGGTACAGCCGCTCTGGAAAGGAAACGGACAAGAGCCCTCGGAGCGGCGAGGAGGAGCTCGGGCTACTAGTTCTAAGCAGTTACCTGGGCAACGGCAACGGCTTCAACAGGAAGAGGCGGCGGGGACGGCGTGTGTCACCAGCGTGAGGATTCACCACTAGAAGCGTCCCTGTGCTGCCCAGGCACCCGGCAGCATCAAGGTATCAACCCTTGCAGCTAATTCAGAGGTGGACTGCCTATCCCCTCTCCCCAAGGGCTAGCCTATTGCCACGGACGAGGGGGGGTGGAGGCACAGGTGGGCCCAGGCAGCCGGCCACATTGTTTCTTAATGACCTGTCCTTGGGCTTAGGCAGGCTTGGGCAGCCTGACACACTGACACACAGCGATCTGTGTCCACCAGGGAGAAGATACCCCTTGATGGCTGGTGGAGGGCTGCATTAATGAGAAAGACGTTAATCTTTTGTCATATTATATAATTTCAATCGAGCTGAAATACCGGCCATTTCAAACTGGGCAATTACTCCAGGGGCAGCTGCAAACTAGAAGGGTACTGCTGGGGCTGAGGCAGTACTGAGGGAAGGGACGAAGAGTAAGGGAAAGGTGAAGAGAGGGGTGAAGAGAGGGGAGGCAGGTACCAACCCCACGAGCGGCTCAACTCTTTTATATCCTCTCTTGGTCTATGTAAATAGCCATGACTAGAAAAAAGGGTGAGGAACTGCAACAGCAGGACAACACTAGCTCCCAAATGACCCGTACTTCAAAAGAAAAGGTGAACCAGGCAGCAGCTGCCGCAACGGCCAAACTGGAAAAATTTGCGCACCCCTCCACCTCTTCACCATCTAAAAACACCCAACAGCAGCAGCACAGACCGCATGCGGGGGGTTCAGGGGACAGGAAGAGCCTTGGAAAAGGACCAGCAGCAATGCACACAGTAAAAACGACGAGCAGTAAAAGCTCCGCGGGTGAGCCCGCGGGATTAGCAATTAACAATGCTGCTGCGCAAGACGCACCAGCAGAAGTGGAACCCACATTGAAAGATGTTCTATGTGCTGTTAACTCCTGTAAGGCCTCCCTAAGCGATCTGTGCGACCGGCTGACGGGACTAAAGGAAGAGCTAATTATGGTAAGCCAAGAACTGCAAGGGATTAATGCTAGAACAACTGCGCTGGAGGGGAGAGTTAGCCAGGCTGAGGACGAATTAACCCCACTGAAGCAAGAACTTAAGGCATTAAAAACACAGATGGGTTTGCATAAAGTTAAAATGGAGGAAATGGAAAACAGGTCCCACAGGAAGAACGTGAGGGTGGTAGGCCTACCGGAGCGGTGTGAGGGCCCCCACCCTGAGGAATTCTTGGAGAAGTGGCTCAAGGGAATATTCGGGACAGAAACCTTCTCTCACCTCTTTGCCATTGAAAGAGCCCACAGGGTGCCAACTAGGGCCTCACCGTCAGGGGGGCATCCTAGGCCAATAATAATGAAGCTTTTTAACTACAGAGACAAGGTAACATTGATGCGTAGGGCTAGGGAGCTGGGGGAGATCCTACACAACGGAGTCAAGGTTTTATTTTTTCCCGATTACTCCCCAGACCTCCAGAAGCGGAGGGCTGAATTCAGGGACATAAAGCGTAACCTACGGACTTATAAAATAGAATACGCCCTGCTGTATCCTGCACGGCTACGCGTCACTGCCTTAGGGTCTACCCATTTTTTTGACACAACAGCAGGGGCAATAAAGTGGCTGGAGGATAACAAAGCAGACCTGCAGAGCTAGGGGTTAAACAAGGCTATTTAAACTTGGATAGGAAAGGAGGAAAACGCGATTTTTTTTTCTTCCTTTTTCACAGTAATGAGCAGCTTACACGGAGGAGGGGGGATGGGGGGGGGTATGTGAGATTGACGCACAGATAAAAAATGTGATCCCACTAGTTTTGTATGTTCTAAGTGTTGTTTTGGGGGTGGGGGGGAGGTTAGTGGATGGGGGGGAGGGGGGGATGAGTATGGTAGTGAGTCACATTGTATTTTTTCAGCATATGTGTGGGGAGGTATTTTCTGTGTGGTTGGAAGGGGGGAAAAAGGTCACAAGCACAGCCCCTAGGGCTAGCCTAAGTAGGCAGGAGGGGGGGCCACGAATAAGGGTGGTAAGAAGGGGGTTGCATAAACCAGAGGGTGGGGGGGATGGGGGGTTCACAGCGAGTCATAGGGCTAGGCAATGGGGTGATTGTAAGGCACACATAGCTACGAAGGGCGGGTTCACAATAATAAAAGTAAAGTATACTAGCACAGGTGGTTTGCATTTGCAGTTAGGAAACGCCCTTCCCCACTCTATCTATTTTTTATTCTTTTTTTTTCTTTTGTAAACACTACCACAGCGCCCATGATCAATTTGGTATCCACAAATGCACCAAGGAAATGCCCTTTTTTTGGGGGGCATTTTTTCCTTTTTCTTTTTTGGCTTTTCTCGTTACTTTTCTTGCCCTTTTCTTCTAGATGCCTTTTAAAACGCTAAAGATAGGCTCCTGGAACATCAGGGGCATGACTGATCCCGCCAAAAGGGCAGCAGTTTTTATGGCAATGGAAGCTTATGGCGTTGAGCTGGCTTGCCTGCAGGAAACTCACCTTACTAATGATACTAAATTACATGTTCGGAACCACAAATTCCAAGAACAGTATCATTCAGTCTATACCTCATACTCAAGAGGGGTGAGCATATTGGTGGGGAGAAGTGTCTCGTTTTCCTGCAGGGAAGCCAGAATTGATGCGCTGGGACGCTATGTTTTTTTGAACTGCGTTGTGGAAAATAAGCCTCTGGTAATAGCAAACATTTATATTCCTCCTCCGTTTAAAACAGAGACCATCTTGGATTTGTTGGAATTTGTGGAAAGTAAGTTAGATGTACCGATAATATTGGTGGGGGATTTTAACGCAGTTTTGGATAATAAAATGGACCGGTTTCCGCCTATGAATCGGGCGGAAAGGTTATCGGAGGGCCGACTAGGCCAACTTCTGGCAGAGGTCGGGTGGTGCGATCTATGGAGATCCCGCAACCCAAAAACCCGGCAGTATTCCTGCTACTCAGGATCACATTCTACTCTCTCGCGTATAGATATGGCAGTAGGCAACAGTGAGGCTTTGCAACTAATAGGGAATATAGAGTACAAGCCGAGGGGTATCTCAGATCATTCTCCCTTGACCTTGACTCTGAACTTATGCGCTAGACCAAGCCGGAAAAGGTGGACAATAAAGCCACTATGGTTGGACTTAATAAGCAGCCCAGAAGAAGTTACATCCAAATTAAAAGAGTTTGTAACATTTAACTCAGGTACAGCCCCTGTGGGGGTAGTGTGGGACACCTTAAAAGCATTCCTTAGGGGATTGCTACACCAGCAGGTCGTTATAATTAAGAAAACGTCAAGGGAATGGGAGGTGAGAGCTAGCAGAGAAGCCATGGAATCAGAAGCACAATACGTGGCGGACCCAACCCCTGAGAAACAGGAGGTCTGGCTCAGTAGACAACAAGAGTACAGAGAATTAATTAATAGAAGAACAGAAAATAAAAGACTCTTCCAGAAACAAAATTACTATGGCGAAGGGGAGAAAGTAGGTTGGATGTTGGCACTTATAACCAAGTCTAACCTATCCCCATCGGCCATTTCCTCAATTAGGACACCGGCCGGAGAGATTACTTCAGACCCCGCCGAGGTCCTAAAGACCTTTTCCACGTTTTATAGGGACCTGTACAGGTCGCGCCGGGGGTCGGACCGGCGCGATATGGATGGATTTCTGGAAGGGGTAGCTCTGCCTGTGCTCTCGGAGGGAGACAGGAGTGAGATGGAGTCTCCCCTGACCCTGGAGGAGTTGCAAAAGGCTGTCGCAGAGCTGTCAGGCCAGAAATCTCCTGGCCGGATGGCTTGCCATTGGAGATCTACAGGAAGTACGGGGAGATTTTACTCCCGGAGCTTTTAAAGGTACTGGAGCAGGCGACATGGGATGGAAGGCTACCCCCATCAATGCTGGAGGCTGATATAGTGGTGATACCAAAAGAGGGGAAAGACCAACTGGAAGTCACCTCATATAGACCGATATCACTACTGTGTTCGGACGCCAAGATCGTAGCAAGGGTGTTGGCGTCCAGGCTAAACAAGTGCATTGCAAAACTTGTACACCCAGACCAATCGGGGTTTATCCCCGGTCGGTCCACCAGCACTAATATTAGAAGGGCGTACTTGAACCTCCAGGTTCCAGCGGAGAAGGTGGGATCTAGAGCCATACTGTCTTTGGACACCGCCAAGGCCTTTGATAGCCTGGAATGGGAATATCTTTGGTGGGTGCTAGAGAGGTTTGGATTCGGCCCCGTATTTATCAGCTGGTTAAAAATACTATATAATCACCCAAAGGCAAGACTCAAGATAAATAACGATTATTCAGAAAGCTTCCCCCTTGAAAGAGGGACTAGACAGGGCTGTCCCTTGTCTCCTTTATTGTTTGTTTTGGCCATGGAGCCATTGGCTGGAGCGGTGAGATCATCATCTGAATTGCAGGGCTTTCATAGGAAGGGCGAGGAGGAGAGAATAGCGCATTTTGCGGACGATGTCCTATTTTTCCTTGGGGATACGACCTCCTCATTGGAGAAAGTAATGCACTTGGTGAAGGACTTTTCTCAGGATTGACTATCAACTGGGAGAAATCATCGCTCCTGCCGGTTGATCCATTGGCCAATCCTATCTTAACGAGCCTACCCCAACTGAGAGTCACGGGGAAAATGAAGTACCTCGGTGTCGTGTTGTCCAAGGACCCCGGTGCGTTTATTGAGGATAATTTGGTCCCTCTCCTATTAAAATTTAGAAAAAAATGCGATATTTGGAGTAGACTCCCCCTTTCTGTGGCGGGCCGGGCCAACCTGATCAAAATGGTATGGCTGCCTCAGTTGTTATACTTGCTCCACAACTCCCCAGTGTGGATCGGGGAGAAGTGGTTTCAAAAAACCCAATCCCTTTTTAGGGAACTAATTTGGAAAAAAGGGCAGGCCAGGATAGGCCTACAAAAACTGCAGCGCCCCATCACGGAGGGGGGACTGGGGGTCCCCCACCCGTTTGCCTACTTCCTGGCAGCCCAGCTACAACAACTTGGGGGATGTGCCATTGATGAAGGGGGCAGTAAGAGCACCCAGGTTATCCTACAGGGAAGCCCACATAGTTCATTAGTTGAAGCACTGGAGGCAGATTCACTACAAAGAGAGATTCTGACACTTAAAATGATCACCAAGGTTTGGCAGACTGCCAAGCGAATAATGGGGTATAAGGGAATCTCAGAATACTCACCAATCTGGAACAACAAGAACTTGCAGGAACTACTATCTGTTGACAGGAATAAGCTTTGGGAGAGGAATGGGATATGGCGGTTGATACAAATATACGAAGGGGACACCCTGAAACCCTTCGAGGAACTGAGGCACGAGTACGGGCTGCCAAATCGTGTATTCTATAGCTACTTACAGATTAGACACGCTTTGGGAAAGCAGTTTGGAAGGCAGCCCCCCACATGGTGTAAGATCCCACTACTACAAACAATAATTAAATCAGAGACCTCCAAGGGGTTAATCACAGAGATATATACCCAGCTAATAAAGAAAATAAACACACAGGTGGGCTCCTCCGGGGGCAGGGACAGGTGGACGGCTGATGTGGGGGAGATAACGGACACACAGTGGAAAAGGATTCTGGAACTTGGACCAGAGGTGTCGGTCTCTCCCTCACAAAAGGCCTCCCACCTGATGCTGCTGCACAGATCCTACTATACACCAAAAAAGCTCTTTACGTTCGGTCGCCGAACCAACGACGAGTGCCCCAGATGCAGAAGAACAGGCGATCTGATCCATATGTTCTGGAGGTGCCCAAAACTAGTCAGGTTTTGGCCCGAGATCCTAAAGAAAATAAACACCACGTTTAAAATTAACCTAGAGCTAGACCCCAAGACCTGTGTGCTGGGATATGTTACTAACGGACCGAGAGACCGTAGCACGGCGGTAGTGGTAGCAAGATGCCTGTTCCAAGCTAGAAAACTAATTGCACAGTCTTGGCAATCTAGGACCCCCCCTACCCCGGAAGATTGGACAGGAGCTGTCAACTCCACAGTGTGGAACGAAAGAACATTCTACACTAGGTCCGGCAACTACAATAAGTTTGCGAGAATGTGGAACCTGTGGGTTCAAACAATGCCTTGCCCGTTATCAGTGCTATCCTAATGCTGAGAATATCCGTCTTCCTACCAATGGGGAGAGGCTGAGCTAGGAGCAGTTTAGAGTCTAGAGCCGAGGGAGAATAATGTATGGTATGACGATTACCGGACATGCCTTGGAACTATAGGGGTTTAAAGGGGGGAGGGTCACAGGAGGGTGGGGGGGTGGGTTCTTTAGAAAGAAAAGTACCAATACATAATACGTATAGTAGCAATACGAGGGTATGCGGTTAATCGGTTTTGAGACACAAGACGTACGCTATGCATTTTGCAACGTGGCACTACTGTAACTACATATATACCGAAATGTACACTGCTATAATATTTATAGCCACAAAAAAAAAAAAAGGGGTAAACTTGGAAAGGCCACAATGATGTGACTGGATTAGAGACATATATGAACACTACTCTGAAAACAGTCTCTGGACAAAGTTAACTGAAGTGGCAAAAAAAAAAAAAAAAATGAAAACGTACACCA
This sequence comes from Lithobates clamitans, assembly GCA_037952925.1. Classification (NCBI taxonomy): domain Eukaryota; kingdom Metazoa; phylum Chordata; class Amphibia; order Anura; family Ranidae; genus Lithobates; species Lithobates clamitans. The sequence continues at coordinate 4,266,067 of JBBGZY010000434.1, read as the reverse complement.
GGAATGGCCTGCAGTCAGATATAGGCTTGGCTAGACTGGAATGCAGTGGATGTATATATGTAGGAGACTGTATATATATTTTATGCACTGCGGATCACTGAATCACCTGCCTGCCTGCCTGCCTGAAAGTGTATTTGAAAATGAACACCAGGAATGGCCTGCAGTCAGATATAGTCTTGGCTAGACTGGAATGCAGTGGATATATATGAAGGATACTGTATATCTATTTTATGCACTGCAGATTACTGAATCGCCTGCCTGCCTGCAAGTGTATTTGAAAACGTACACCAGTAATGGCCTGCAGTCAGATATAGGCTTGGCTAGACTGGAATGCAGTGGATATATATATGTAGGAGACTGTATATATATTTTATGCACTGCAGATCACTGAATCACCTGCCTGCCTGGCCTAAAAGTGTATTTGAAAATGAACACCAGGAATGGCCTGCAGTCAGATATAGGCTTGGCTAGACTGGAATGCAGTGGATAGCTATATGCATGAGACTGTAAATATATTTAATGCACTGCAGATCACTGAATCACCTGCCTGCCTGAAAGTGTATTTGAAAACGTACACCAGGAATGGCCTGCAGTAAGATATAGGCTTGGCTAGGCTGGAATTAAGTGGATATATATATATGTAGGAGACTGTATATATATTTAATGCACTGCAGATCACTGAATCACCTGTCTGCCTGCCTGAAAGTGTATTTGAAAATGAACATCAGGGATGAACTGCAGTCAGATATAGGCTTGGCTAGACTAGAATGCAGTGGATATATATATGTAGGAGACTGTATATATATTTAATGCACTGCAGATCACTGAATCACTGCCTGCCTGCCTGAAAGTGTATTTGAAAACGTACACAGTCTCCTACATATGTGTAACGAGTCTCTGCTCGCTCGGTTCCACTCTCCTGACACTCCTCTGTGGCTATAGAATCAGATTGCAGATCGCAACATCTGATGATTCGGTCATTTGATGCTCCGGGACTAGAACTACAGCTATGTGCCGTTCTAATCCAGTTGTGTAGCTCAGAACAAACACCACTGGAATGCAGTGGATATATATGTAGGAGACTGTATATATATTTTCTGCACTGCAGATCACTGAATCACCTGCCTGCCTGAATGTGTATTTGAAAATGTACACCAGGAATGGCCTGTAGTCAGATAAAGGCTTGGCTAGACTAGAATGCAGTGGATATATATATATATATATATATATATATATATATATATATATATATATATATATATATATATATAATGCACTGTAGATCACTGAATCACCTGTCTGCCTGCCTGAAAGTGTATTTGAAAATGAACACCAGGGATGACCTGCAGTCAGATATAGGTTTGGCTAGACTGGAATGCAGTGGATATATATGTAGGAGACTGTATATATATTTAATGCACTGCAGATCACTTAATCACTGCATGCCTGCCTGAAAGTGTACTTGAAAACGTACACCAGGAATGGCCTGCAGTCAGATATAGGCTTGGCTAGACTGGAATGCAGTGGATATATATTTATAGGAGACTGTATATATATATTTAATGCACTGCAGATCACTGAATCAACTGCCTGCCTACCTGCCTGAAAGTATATTTGAAAACATACACCAGCAATGGTCTGCAGTCAGATATAGGCTTGGCTAGACTAGAATGCAGTGGATATATATGTAGGAGACTGTATATATATTTATGCACTGTAGATCACTGAATCACCTGCCTGCCTGAATGTGTATTTGAAAACGTACACCAGGAATGGCCTGTAGTCAGATATAGGCTTGGCTAGACTAGAATGCAGTGGATATATATATACAGTACCTGACCGCGAGATTGTGTTTCCAGCGCGATAGCATCGCGCTGGTTCTCGGCGACAGGGTACTGTGCATGTCGCGCTAGCTCACTCATCGGGAAAGGAAAACTTTGTTTTCCTTCCGCTATGAGTGACAGGCAGTGCTGACAGTTGTCTGGTATGAATCCTGGGGCAGGAAAACCGTGCCAAATTTTAAATGAAAAAAACGGCGTAGGTTCCCCCCCAGGGGCATACCAGGCCCTTAGGTCTGGCATAGATTGTAAGGGGAACCCCCTACGCTGAAAAATTGGCGTGGGGGTCCCCCCAAAATCCATACTAGACCCTTATCCGAGCACGCAGCCCGGCCGGCCAGGAAAGGGGGTGGGGACGAGCGAGCGCCCCCCCTCTTGAGCCGTACCAAGCCGCATGCCCTCAACATGGGGGGGTGGGTGCCTTGGGGGAGGGGGTGCCCTGAGGGGCCCCCCCCACCCCAAAGCACCTTGTCCCCATGTTGATGAGGACAAGGGCCTCTTCCTGACAACCCTGGCCGTTGGTTGTTGGGGGGCTTATCGGAATCCGGGAGCCCCCTTTAATAAGGGGGCCTCCAGATCCCGGCCCCCCACCCTGTGTGAATGAGTTTGGGGTACATGGTACCCCTACCCATTCACCTAGGGAAAAGTGTCAATATAAAAAAAAACACAGTACACAGGTTTTAGGAGTAATTTATTAGTCGGCTTCGGGGTCTTCTTCCAACTTCGGGGGGTCTCCTTCCGCCTTCTCCCGGTGTTCGGCCTCTTCTCCCGGTGTTCGGCCTCTTCTCCGGGCCCCGCCGCTATCTTCTTCCAGCTCTATTGCCAGCGAGGGGCCTGGTCTGCTGCCGCTGTCTTGTCGCCACTGTCTCGCCGCCGCTGTCTTGTCGCCGCTGTCTCGCCGCGGCTGTCTCTTCTTCCCTGATGTTGACACGACGCTCTCTCCGGCTCCAATGCTGTGTGCGAGCTGCGGAGCCATTTATATAGGCGGTGACCCCGCCCCCTTACGACGTCATGGTCCCAGCATGCACAGGGACTCTGGGGTCACGCCCCCTTATGACGCTAGAGTCCTCTGCGCATGCTGGGACCATGACGTCGTAAGGGGGCGGGGTCACCGCCTATATAAATGGCTCCGCAGCTCGCACACAGCATTCGAGCCAGAGAGAGCGTCGTGTCAACATCGGGGAAGAAGAGAAGAAGAGACAGCCGCGGCGAGACAGCGGCGACAAGACAGCGGCGGCAAGACAGCGGCAACAAGACAGCGGCAGCAGACCGGGCCCCTCGCTGGCAATAGAGCTGGAAGAAGATAGCGGCGGGGCCCGGAGAAGAGGCCGAACACCGGGAGAAGAGGCCGAACACCGGGAGAAGGCGGAAGGAGACCCCCCGAAGTTGGAAGAAGACCCCGGAGCCGACTAATAAATTACTCCTAAAACCTGTGTACTGTGTTTTTTTTTTATATTGACACTTTTCCCTAGGTGAATGGGTAGGGGTACCATGTACCCCAAACTCGTTCACACAGGGTGGGGGGCCAGGATCTGGGGGCCCCCTTATTAAAGGGGGCTCCCGGATTCCGATAAGCCCCCCGACAACCAATGGCCAGGGTTGTCGGGAAGAGGCCCTTGTCCTCATCAACATGGGGACAAGGTGCTTTGGGGTGGGAGGGCCCCGCAGGGTGCCCCCTCCCCCAAGGCACCCACCCCCCCATGTTGAGGGCATGCGGCTTGGTATGGCTCAGGAGGGGGGGCGCTCGCTCGTCCCCACCCCCTTTCCTGGCCGGCCGGGCTGTGTGCTCGGATAAGGGTCTGGTATGGATTTTGGGGGGACCCCCACGCCAATTTTTTGGCGTAGGGGGTTCCCCTTACAATCCATGCCAGACCTAAGGGCCTGGTATGCCCCTGCGGGGGAACCCACGCCGGTTTTTTCATTTAAAATTTGGCACGGTGTTCCTGCCCCAGGATTCATACCAGACAGCTGTCAGCACTGCCTGTCACTCATCGCGGAGGGAAAACAAAGTTTTCCTTTCGCGATGAGTGAAGCATCTTGGCGCTGGCTCCTGCGACTAGGAGGAGACTGTATATATATATATATATATATATATATATATAATGCACTGTAGATCACTGAATCACCTATCTGCCTGCCTGAAAGTGTATTTGAAAATGAACACCAGGGATAACCTGCAGTCAGATATAGGCTTGGCTAGACTGGAATGCAGTGGATATATATGTAGGAGACTTTATATATATTTAATGCACTGCAGATCACTTAATCACTGCATGCCTACCTAAAAGTGTATTTGAAAATGTACACCAGGAATGGCCTGCAGTCAGAAATAGGCTTGGCTAGACTGGAATGCAGTGGGTATATATATGTAGGAGACTGTATAAATATTTATTGCACTGCAGATCACTGAATCACCTGCCTGCCTGAAAGTGTATTTGAAAACGTACACCAGGAATGGCCTGCAGTCAGATATAGGCTTGGCTAGACTGGAATGCAGTAGATATTTATTTATAGGAGACTGTATATATATATATTTAATGCACTGCAGATCACTGAATCAACTGCCTGCCTACCTGCCTGAAAGTATATTTGAAAACATACACCAGCAATGGTCTGCAGTCAGATATAGGCTTGGCTAGACTAGAATGCAGTGGATATATATGTAGGAGACTGTATATATATTTATGCACTGTAGATCACTGAATCACCTGCCTGCCTGAATGTGTATTTGAAAACGTACACCAGGAATGGCCTGTAGTCAGATATAGGCTTGGCTAGACTAGAATGCAGTGGATATATATATATATATATATATATATATATATATATATATATATATATATATATATATATGTAGGAGACTGTATATATATATATATATATATATATATATATATATATATATATATATATATAAATATAATGCACTGTAGATCACTGAATCACCTGTCTGCCTGCCTGAAAGTGTATTTGAAAATGAACACCAGGGATAACCTGCAGTCAGATATAGGCTTGGCTAGACTGGAATGCAGTGGATATATATGTAGGAGACTTCATATATATTTAATGCACTGCAGATCACTTAATCACTGCATGCCTGCCTAAAAGTGTATTTGAAAATGTACACCAGGAATGGCCTGCAGTCAGAACTAGGCTTGGCTAGACTGGAATGCAGTGGATATATATATGTAGGAGACTGTATAAATATTTATTGCACTGCAGATCACTGAATCACCTGCCTGCCTGAAAGTGTATTTGAAAACGTACACCAGGAATGGCCTGCAGTCAGATATAGGCTTGTCTAGACTGGAATGCAGTGGATATAAATATGTAGGAGACTATATATATTTTATGCACTGCAGATCACTGAATCACCTGCCTGCCTGCCTGAAAGTGTATTTGAAAATAAACACCAGGAATGGCCTGCAGTCAGATATAGGCTTGGCTAGACTGGAATGCAGTGGATATATATGTAGGAGACTCTATATATATTTAATGCACTGCAGATCACTGAATCACTGCATGCCTGCCTGAAAGTTTATTTGAAAATGTACACCAGGAATGGCCTGCAGTCAGAAATAGGCTTGGCTAGACTGGAATGCAGTGGCTATATATATGTAGGAGACTGTATAAATATTTATTGCACTGCAGAATACTGAATCACCTGCCTGCCTGAAAGTGTATTTGAAAACGTACACCAGGAATGGTCTGCAGTGAGATACAGGCTTGGCTAGACTGGAATGCAGTGGATATAAATATGTTGGAGACTGTATATACATTTTATGCACTGCAGATCACTGAATCACCTGCCTGCCTGCCTGAAAGTGTATTTGAAAATGAACACCAGGAATGGCCTGCAGTCAGATATAGGCTTGGCTAGACTGGAATGCAGTGGATATGTACCGAAATAAAAGAAAAACAGGGGCACACCAACCTTGTGCATTAACTTTTAAAACATTTATTAAATAAAAATGATAAAAAGAAACAACTCACAAGCAATAGGTGGAGGAGGCACAACACAAAGTGTACCAACAGCCAGCATACGACTTAGGATGAGCGATACCTTCCAAAGATCGTGGAGGGACGCACAAACATCACAATCAGCTAACGCGTTTCGAAAGGAATGTCCCTTCTTCGTCAGAGCTATGCAGTGATCCCTCCTTCAGCAGTCCCTTCTTATAAGTGCCTGAGTGTCAATGAACCAAGGATGGGATATGGGGCTCCTCCCCCTCAGGGGATCCCTCCCTCTTGTGCCCTCCAATAATACGGGCAACACTCCAATTGGTAAACAGAGAATAGTTTGTGTAGTAAATAATAAAAATAATTATAAAAATAATTATATATATATATATATATATATATATATATATATATAAACATATAATGAAATATAATAAATATATATAATACAATAAAATAAATTAACAATAATAGTATACCAGAAGCAAGCTGAACCATTGAACCATTGGTGATGAATCGTGGCGTGCTGTGCACACAGAATGCAACAGATGACATAAGCATAAGATGTACCAGATATGAATCGTAGTGAGCAGTAGTAGACATGGTGGGTGGGAAATTCCCACTCCACAAAACCACCAGTCGCATCAAAAAAAAAAAAAAAATTTGTAAAGATATAGAGCTATGAAAGATAAATAAATAAATAGATTAATTGAATCATAGATGTATATAAAAATGAAGAACGAGTACCTACAGTGCTATCTCAGGGGGTCAGTACAAGTAGAGCGCCTCCGTATCAAGTGCACAGCGGGCCGGTGACAGCGTGGCTGTATCCGAGTGGAACACACGCCGGTGTGCTTGCGTTCCAAGCTGGAGGAAGGGGGCAGAATCCACATCGCCCCTTCTGCATCTCATACAGCTCACTCTCAATGTGAGTGGTGGAAGACAGCCTAGCGACATGTGACTGGGGGCGGGACCAGCATGTAGGGGCCGTCCGCTCACTAAAGCAATTCTAGTGTCAGTCTGGGCTAGCAGCTGCCCCAAAGTACCAAACTACCAAATAGCCCCAACAAAAGAACAGAGGGCTCCTACCAACTAGTAATATATATATATACCAAGTGGTAAAATGATGATAATAATATTGGCAATAGTGATATAAATGCTGTTAAATATTGATAAAAAATTGATAAAAAATTAATAAAAAATTGAAATAAATAGCTGAGATAGTAATCAATATATATTCAATGATGAAATAAGGATGGCAAAATCCATATTAATAATACTATATATAGTATAACACTAATATTAGTAATACTGGTAACCAAAGGAAGAAAGCGCAATAGTAATATGATTAATTATCAATCATCTGGCCGCCAGCGCACAAAACACGCGCCACATCTACGGCTCTATATATGCATATACGTGCCTCAAACTAGCATGCCACGACTCAACCACAGGTCAGCAATTGAGGGAACTGTAAAAACAGAAACCAACCCAATTAGAATTGCACTAAAATAAAGGTCATGCTGAAGGAGATATGCACATGCAGCAACATACTGCGACTAGAGAAACAATGTCTAAAACCTGATAATTGCAAATTGCTAGACATACATAAATCTCATTGTATTACAATAAAAGGGGGATAAGTGATCCCTCTCCATTCGCTATGTGCAATGAATGGTTGTGAAAGTGGCTATAGAATAAAATAAATAACAAAACAATACATGTATTTCACAAATAAAAGAATATCTTGGATGGTGTCACAACTACAATATATTGGTAATAATCATGAACTAGAAAAGGTACAATTTCTGGGGAAATTGTGAAAAGTGTTCTTGCCTCTACAACTGGAATAGGCGGAGTAACTGTGAAAAGCTTAATATTTTAAAAAGTATAAATAGTAGTAAAAAAGTTAAAGTCCCATCATTAGCTGAAAGAGCTGAACATTTTTTTCAAAAGTTTTTTTTTTTTTCAAAAATGAATAATTTTTTTTCCAAAATGATTTTTTTTTATTTTTTAAATGAATTATTTTTTTTCAAAAATGAATTTTTTTTTTCAAAAATGAATTTTTTTTTTCAAAAATGATTTTTTTTTTTCAAAAATGATTTTTTTTTTCAAAAATATTTTTTTTTATGGGGCGGTCATAATGTTTTGGCTGATCATGGGGTTGTCAGCTTTTGTCACCTCCCACTCTAGTTTTGAACATTTCGCCATTCATTCCTATGGGACCAATTTCGTCGCAAAAACGACGATATTTCGTGAACCATTCGGCGAAACGTTCCAGAAAGTAATAGCACACCAATTAAATGACATTGATTCCGGATTCACACTGGTATTTTTCAGCTTTTCACAAAGTTCCACAAAGTAATAGCACACCAATTAAATGACATTGAACATTTCGCCATTCATTCCTATGGGACCAATTTCGCCGCAAAAACTACGATATTTCGTGGACCATTCGGTGAAACGTTCCACAAAGTAATAGCACACCAATCGGGAACAATCGGCACGTTTCGGTATATTACTTGTCTCTGTAGTGTAAAAACTGTGGGAGGAGTCTACAAGCATTATCAAGTCTAGCAGATGAAGTCACATGCATTTGGGGTGTCTCAGCATCTTGTGTTTACAACCACTGTTTCCTAGCAACGCTCATGCCCTGTTTATGCCTCACAAATACTGCTCCATACACAGTACACAGGACCATGATAGATGTAGTAACTATGCAGTAATTCAAATGGCCGTATTTTAAAAACTTTAAATCTTACAGTGAAGATCTTTATATTGTGAGAATCACAAGACCCAGACCTAGATTTTGATGTATAGTATGTCTCTGAAATATTAAAAATAGAGGCACGGTCGCAGTTTAGAAATTGCCCTTCAAATTTGAAGGGGCTAGAGTGTAGTTTCAATGAATGTCAATGGACGGCGTGAGTTGCAAACAAATGGTCATATTGTGAAAACTATCAGGACTATGGCTTAGCGGTGGACATGTTTAGTGGCAGCAGGGATAGCTGAACGTTTTGATATAAGATTTGTGTAGGTGGGCTTGAAAATGAGGGAGTGGCGGCAGTTTACAAATCATGTTCTGATTTTTCAGCTTTTGTCCCCTCCCCCGGGCTCTGTAATCAGAGCTGAGATGCTCCAGCCACCTCCCCCCCTGTGTATAACAGAAGCTTTGGTAACCATGGCAACAAAACACACACAGTACACTCTGATTAATGGCTAAAATTTCTTGAAATGACCTCTAAACAAAAAGCTTTTTCTCAAAAACTGTAAAAGATATCAAACTGAAAAGATATAGACAGATAGCTGAATATTTTGTGAACATTTTAAAGTTTGTTTGGTGTCTCTAGGTGAAAGTATGAAGGAGCTGAAACTTTTGGGAGCGGAAGAAAAATGTAAGGATTTCAAGCATGCTCCCATTGACTTCAATGTTAAAAAAAGTGATAAAAAGCTTAATATTTTAAAAAGTATGAATGGTAGAAAAAAAGTTGAAAAAGAGCACACCTCAGCTAAAAGAGACGAACATTTTGATAGTTGAATGGTTTTAATAGCTGAAAGTATGCAGAAGTTACGCATTACCGAAAAACGTACGGAACTAGAAAATGCATTTCCTGGGGAAAATACGTGGGAATGCTGAATAGCTAAATTGCTAAAATGGCCGCCATCAAAACTGCCCCATCATACTGCCCCATCATACTGCTATCAAAACTGCCCCATCAGAATTGCCCCATCAAAATTGTCCCCATTAAAACTGCCCCATCATATTGCCACCATCAAAACTGCCCCATCAGAGTTGCCCAAACAAAACTGCCCCATCATATTGCCACCATCAAAACTGCCCCATCATATTGCCACCATCAAAACTGCTTCATTAAAATTGTCCCCATCAAAACTGCCCCATCATATTGCCACCATCAAAACTGTCCCATCTGAATTGCCCTATCAAAAATGCCCATCATATTGCCACCATCAAAACTGCCCCATCAGAATTGTCCCATCAAAACTGCCCCATCATATTGCCACCATCAAAACTGACCCCTCATAATTGCCACCAATAAAACTGTCCCATCATAATTGCCCCATCAAAACTGCCCATTCAGAATTGCCCTATCAAAACTGCCCCATCATATTCCTCTATTATAAATCAGTACATGGTGTGTCTGTCCCCTCCCCCGGGCTCTGTATTCAGAGCTGAGATGCTCCAGCCACCTCCCCCCTGTGTATAACAGAAGCTTTGGTAACCATGGCAACAAAACAAACACAGTACACTCTGATTAATGGCTAAAATTTCCTGAAATGACCTCTAAACAAAAAGCTTTTTCTCAAAAACTGCAAAAGATATCAAACTGAAAAGATATAGCCAGATAGCTGAAAGAACCAGAAAACGTACGGAATAAGAAGACAAACTAGAAAATGCATTTCCTGGGGAAAATGCGTGGGAATGCTGAATAGCTAAATTGCTAAAATGGCCGCCATCAAAACTGCCCCATCATACTGCCATCAAAACTGCCCCATCAGAATTGCCCCATCAAAATTGTCCCCATTAAAACTGCCCCATCATATTGCCACCATCAAAACTGCCCCATCAGAATTGCCCAAACAAAACTGCCCCATCATATTGCCACCATCAAAACTGCCCCATCATATTGCCACCATCAAAACTGCTTCATTAAAATTGTCCCCATCAAAACTGCCCCATCATATTGCCACCATCAAAACTGTCCCATCTGAATTGCCCTATCAAAACTGCCCATCATATTGCCACCATCAAAACTGCCCCATCAGAATTGTCCCATCAAAACTGCCCCATCATATTGCCACCATCAAAACTGACCCATCATAATTGCCACCAATAAAACTGTCCCATCATAATTGCCCCATCAAAACTGCCCATTCAGAATTGCCCTATCAAAACTGCCCCATCATATTCCTCTATTATAAATCAGTACATGGTGTGTCTGTCCCCTCCCCCGGGCTCTCTATTCAGAGCTGAGATGCTCCAGCCACCTCCCCCCTGTGTATAACAGAAGCTTTGGTAACCATGGCAACAAAACAAACACAGTACACTCTGATTAATGGCTAAAATTTCCTGAAATGACCTCTAAACAAAAAGCTTTTTCTCAAAAACTGCAAAAGATATCAAACTGAAAAGATATAGCCAGATAGCTGAATATTTTGTGAACATTTTAAAGTTTGTTTGGTGTCTCTAGGTGAAAGTATGAAGGAGCTGAAACTTTTGGGAGCGGAAGAAGAATTTAAGGATTTCAAGCATGCTCCCATTGACTTCAATGTTAAAAAAAAGTGATAAAAAGCTTAATATTTTAAAAAGTATAAATGGTAGAAAAAAAGTTGAAAAAGAGCACACCTCAGCTAAAAGAGACGAACATTTTGATAGTTGAATGGTTTTAATAGCTGAAAGTATGCAGAAGTTACACAGAACCAGAAAACGTACGGAATAAGAAGACAAACTAGAAAATGCATTTCCTGGGGAAAATGCGTGGGAATGCTGAATAGCTAAATTGCTAAAATGGCCGCCATCAAAACTGCCCCATCATACTGCCATCAAAACTGCCCCATCAGAACTGCCCCATCAAAATTGTCCCCATTAAAACTGCCCCATCATATTGCCACCATCAAAACTGCCCCATCAGAATTGCCCAAACAAAACTGCCCCATCATATTGCCACCATCAAAACTGCCCCATCATATTGCCACCATCAAAACTGCTTCATTAAAATTGTCCCCATCAAAACTGCCCCATCATATTGCCACCATCAAAACTGTCCCATCTGAATTGCCCTATCAAAACTGCCCATCATATTGCCACCATCAAAACTGCCCCATCAGAATTGTCCCATCAAAACTGCCCCATCATATTGCCACCATCAAAACTGACCCATCATAATTGCCACCAATAAAACTGTCCCATCATAATTGCCCCATCAAAACTGCCCATTCAGAATTGCCCTATCAAAACTGCCCCATCATATTCCTCTATTATAAATCAGTACATGGTGTGTCTGTCCCCTCCCCCGGGCTCTCTATTCAGAGCTGAGATGCTCCAGCCACCTCCCCCCTGTGTATAACAGAAGCTTTGGTAACCATGGCAACAAAACAAACACAGTACACTCTGATTAATGGCTAAAATTTCCTGAAATGACCTCTAAACAAAAAGCTTTTTCTCAAAAACTGCAAAAGATATCAAACTGAAAAGATATAGCCAGATAGCTGAATATTTTGTGAACATTTTAAAGTTTGTTTGGTGTCTCTAGGTGAAAGTATGAAGGAGCTGAAACTTTTGGGAGCGGAAGAAGAATTTAAGGATTTCAAGCATGCTCCCATTGACTTCAATGTTAAAAAAAAAGTGATAAAAAGCTTAATATTTTAAAAAGTATAAATGGTAGAAAAAAAGTTGAAAAAGAGCACACCTCAGCTAAAAGAGACGAACATTTTGATAGTTGAATGGTTTTAATAGCTGAAAGTATGCAGAAGTTACGCAGAACCAGAAAACGTACGGAATAAGAAGACAAACTAGAAAATGCATTTCCTGGGGAAAATGCGTGGGAATGCTGAATAGCTAAATTGCTAAAATGGCCGCCATCAAAACTGCCCCATCATACTGCCATCAAAACTGCCCCATCAGAATTGCCCCATCAAAATTGTCCCCATTAAAACTGCCCCATCATATTGCCACCATCAAAACTGCCCCATCAGAATTGCCCAAACAAAACTGCCCCATCATATTGCCACCATCAAAACTGCCCCATCATATTGCCACCATCAAAACTGCTTCATTAAAATTGTCCCCATCAAAACTGCCCCATCATATTGCCACCATCAAAACTGTCCCATCTGAATTGCCCTATCAAAACTGCCCATCATATTGCCACCATCAAAACTGCCCCATCAGAATTGTCCCATCAAAACTGCCCCATCATATTGCCACCATCAAAACTGACCCATCATAATTGCCACCAATAAAACTGTCCCATCATAATTGCCCCATCAAAACTGCCCATTCAGAATTGCCCTATCAAAACTGCCCCATCATATTCCTCTATTATAAATCAGTACATGGTGTGTCTGTCCCCTCCCCCGGGCTCTCTATTCAGAGCTGAGATGCTCCAGCCACCTCCCCCCTGTGTATAACAGAAGCTTTGGTAACCATGGCAACAAAACAAACACAGTACACTCTGATTAATGGCTAAAATTTCCTGAAATGACCTCTAAACAAAAAGCTTTTTCTCAAAAACTGCAAAAGATATCAAACTGAAAAGATATAGCCAGATAGCTGAATATTTTGTGAACATTTTAAAGTTTGTTTGGTGTCTCTAGGTGAAAGTATGAAGGAGCTGAAACTTTTGGGAGCGGAAGAAGAATTTAAGGATTTCAAGCATGCTCCCATTGACTTCAATGTTAAAAAAAAAGTGATAAAAAGCTTAATATTTTAAAAAGTATAAATGGTAGAAAAAAAGTTGAAAAAGAGCACACCTCAGCTAAAAGAGACGAACATTTTGATAGTTGAATGGTTTTAATAGCTGAAAGTATGCAGAAGTTACACAGAACCAGAAAACGTACGGAATAAGAAGACAAACTAGAAAATGCATTTCCTGGGAAAATGCGTGGGAATGCTGAATAGCTAAATTGCTAAAATGGCCGCCATCAAAACTGCCCCATCATACTGCCATCAAAACTGCCCCATCAGAACTGCCCCATCAAAATTGTCCCCATTAAAAACTGCCCCATCATATTGCCACCATCAAAACTGCCCCATCAGAATTGCCCAAACAAAACTGCCCCATCATATTGCCACCATCAAAACTGCCCCATCATATTGCCACCATCAAAACTGCTTCATTAAAATTGTCCCCATCAAAACTGCCCCATCATATTGCCACCATCAAAACTGTCCCATCTGAATTGCCCTATCAAAACTGCCCATCATATTGCCACCATCAAAACTGCCCCATCAGAATTGTCCCATCAAAACTGCCCATCATATTGCCACCATCAAAACTGACCCATCATAATTGCCACCAATAAAACTGTCCCATCATAATTGCCCCATCAAAACTGCCCATTCAGAATTGCCCTATCAAAACTGCCCCATCATATTCCTCTATTATAAATCAGTACATGGTGTGTCTGTCCCCTCCCCCGGGCTCTCTATTCAGAGCTGAGATGCTCCAGCCACCTCCCCCCTGTGTATAACAGAAGCTTTGGTAACCATGGCAACAAAACAAACACAGTACACTCTGATTAATGGCTAAAATTTCCTGAAATGACCTCTAAACAAAAAGCTTTTTCTCAAAAACTGCAAAAGATATCAAACTGAAAAGATATAGCCAGATAGCTGAATATTTTGTGAACATTTTAAAGTTTGTTTGGTGTCTCTAGGTGAAAGTATGAAGGAGCTGAAACTTTTGGGAGCGGAAGAAGAATTTAAGGATTTCAAGCATGCTCCCATTGACTTCAATGTTAAAAAAAAAGTGATAAAAAGCTTAATATTTTAAAAAGTATAAATGGTAGAAAAAAAGTTGAAAAAGAGCACACCTCAGCTAAAAGAGACGAACATTTTGATAGTTGAATGGTTTTAATAGCTGAAAGTATGCAGAAGTTACGCAGAACCAGAAAACGTACGGAATAAGAAGACAAACTAGAAAATGCATTTCCTGGGGAAAATGCGTGGGAATGCTGAATAGCTAAATTGCTAAAATGGCCGCCATCAAAACTGCCCCATCATACTGCCATCAAAACTGCCCCATCAGAATTGCCCCATCAAAATTGTCCCCATTAAAACTGCCCCATCATATTGCCACCATCAAAACTGCCCCATCAGAATTGCCCAAACAAAACTGCCCCATCATATTGCCACCATCAAAACTGCCCCATCATATTGCCACCATCAAAACTGCTTCATTAAAATTGTCCCCATCAAAACTGCCCCATCATATTGCCACCATCAAAACTGTCCCATCTGAATTGCCCTATCAAAACTGCCCATCATATTGCCACCATCAAAACTGCCCCATCAGAATTGTCCCATCAAAACTGCCCCATCATATTGCCACCATCAAAACTGACCCATCATAATTGCCACCAATAAAACTGTCCCATCATAATTGCCCCATCAAAACTGCCCATTCAGAATTGCCCTATCAAAACTGCCCCATCATATTCCTCTATTATAAATCAGTACATGGTGTGTCTGTCCCCTCCCCCGGGCTCTCTATTCAGAGCTGAGATGCTCCAGCCACCTCCCCCCTGTGTATAACAGAAGCTTTGGTAACCATGGCAACAAAACAAACACAGTACACTCTGATTAATGGCTAAAATTTCCTGAAATGACCTCTAAACAAAAAGCTTTTTCTCAAAAACTGCAAAAGATATCAAACTGAAAAGATATAGCCAGATAGCTGAATATTTTGTGAACATTTTAAAGTTTGTTTGGTGTCTCTAGGTGAAAGTATGAAGGAGCTGAAACTTTTGGGAGCGGAAGAAGAATTTAAGGATTTCAAGCATGCTCCCATTGACTTCAATGTTAAAAAAAAAGTGATAAAAAGCTTAATATTTTAAAAAGTATAAATGGTAGAAAAAAAGTTGAAAAAGAGCACACCTCAGCTAAAAGAGACGAACATTTTGATAGTTGAATGGTTTTAATAGCTGAAAGTATGCAGAAGTTACACAGAACCAGAAAACGTACGGAATAAGAAGACAAACTAGAAAATGCATTTCCTGGGGAAAATGCGTGGGAATGCTGAATAGCTAAATTGCTAAAATGGCCGCCATCAAAACTGCCCCATCATACTGCCATCAAAACTGCCCCATCAGAACTGCCCCATCAAAATTGTCCCCATTAAAACTGCCCCATCATATTGCCACCATCAAAACTGCCCCATCAGAATTGCCCAAACAAAACTGCCCCATCATATTGCCACCATCAAAACTGCCCCATCATATTGCCACCATCAAAACTGCTTCATTAAAATTGTCCCCATCAAAACTGCCCCATCATATTGCCACCATCAAAACTGTCCCATCTGAATTGCCCTATCAAAACTGCCCATCATATTGCCACCATCAAAACTGCCCCATCAGAATTGTCCCATCAAAACTGCCCCATCATATTGCCACCATCAAAACTGACCCATCATAATTGCCACCAATAAAACTGTCCCATCATAATTGCCCCATCAAAACTGCCCATTCAGAATTGCCCTATCAAAACTGCCCCATCATATTCCTCTATTATAAATCAGTACATGGTGTGTCTGTCCCCTCCCCCGGGCTCTCTATTCAGAGCTGAGATGCTCCAGCCACCTCCCCCCTGTGTATAACAGAAGCTTTGGTAACCATGGCAACAAAACAAACACAGTACACTCTGATTAATGGCTAAAATTTCCTGAAATGACCTCTAAACAAAAAGCTTTTTCTCAAAAACTGCAAAAGATATCAAACTGAAAAGATATAGCCAGATAGCTGAATATTTTGTGAACATTTTAAAGTTTGTTTGGTGTCTCTAGGTGAAAGTATGAAGGAGCTGAAACTTTTGGGAGCGGAAGAAGAATTTAAGGATTTCAAGCATGCTCCCATTGACTTCAATGTTAAAAAAAAAGTGATAAAAAGCTTAATATTTTAAAAAGTATAAATGGTAGAAAAAAAGTTGAAAAAGAGCACACCTCAGCTAAAAGAGACGAACATTTTGATAGTTGAATGGTTTTAATAGCTGAAAGTATGCAGAAGTTACGCAGAACCAGAAAACGTACGGAATAAGAAGACAAACTAGAAAATGCATTTCCTGGGGAAAATGCGTGGGAATGCTGAATAGCTAAATTGCTAAAATGGCCGCCATCAAAACTGCCCCATCATACTGCCATCAAAACTGCCCCATCAGAATTGCCCCATCAAAATTGTCCCCATTAAAACTGCCCCATCATATTGCCACCATCAAAACTGCCCCATCAGAATTGCCCAAACAAAACTGCCCCATCATATTGCCACCATCAAAACTGCCCCATCATATTGCCACCATCAAAACTGCTTCATTAAAATTGTCCCCATCAAAACTGCCCCATCATATTGCCACCATCAAAACTGTCCCATCTGAATTGCCCTATCAAAACTGCCCATCATATTGCCACCATCAAAACTGCCCCATCAGAATTGTCCCATCAAAACTGCCCCATCATATTGCCACCATCAAAACTGACCCATCATAATTGCCACCAATAAAACTGTGCCATCATAATTGCCCCATCAAAACTGCCCATTCAGAATTGCCCTATCAAAACTGCCCCATCATATTCCTCTATTATAAATCAGTACATGGTGTGTCTGTCCCCTCCCCCGGGCTCTCTATTCAGAGCTGAGATGCTCCAGCCACCTCCCCCCTGTGTATAACAGAAGCTTTGGTAACCATGGCAACAAAACAAACACAGTACACTCTGATTAATGGCTAAAATTTCCTGAAATGACCTCTAAACAAAAAGCTTTTTCTCAAAAACTGCAAAAGATATCAAACTGAAAAGATATAGCCAGATAGCTGAATATTTTGTGAACATTTTAAAGTTTGTTTGGTGTCTCTAGGTGAAAGTATGAAGGAGCTGAAACTTTTGGGAGCGGAAGAAGAATTTAAGGATTTCAAGCATGCTCCCATTGACTTCAATGTTAAAAAAAAAGTGATAAAAAGCTTAATATTTTAAAAAGTATAAATGGTAGAAAAAAAGTTGAAAAAGAGCACACCTCAGCTAAAAGAGACGAACATTTTGATAGTTGAATGGTTTTAATAGCTGAAAGTATGCAGAAGTTACGCAGAACCAAAAAACGTACGGAATAAAATTAAAATTAAAACTAGAAAATGCATTTCCTGGGGAAAATGCGTGGGAATGCTGAATAGCTAAATTGCTAAAATGGCCGCCATCAAAACTGCCCCATCATACTGCCATCAAAACTGGCCCATTAGAATTACCCCATCAAAATTGTCCCCAATAAAACTGCCCCATCATATTGCCACCATCAAAACTGCCCCATCAGAGTTGCCCCATCAAAACTGCCTCATCATATTGCCACCATCAAAACTGCCCCCATCAAAACTGCCCATCATATTGCCACCTTTAAAACGGCTCCATTAAAATTGTCCCCATGAAAACTGCCCCATCATATTGCCACCATGAAAACTTCCCCATCAGAATTGCCCTATCAAAATGGCCCCATCAAAACTGCCCCCAGCAAAACTGCCCCATCATATTGCCACCTTTAAAACTGCTCCATAAAAATTGTCCCCATCAAAACTGCCCCATCATATTGCCACCATCAAAACTGCCCCATCATATTGCCACCATCAAAACTGCCCCATCAAAATTGTCCCCATCAAAACTGCCCCTTCATATTGACACCATCAAAACTGCCCCATTAAAACTGCCCCATCATATTGCCACCATCAAAACTGCCCCATCATGTTGCCACCATCAAAACTGCCTCCATCATATTGCCATCAAAACTGCCCCATCAGAATTGCCCCATCAAAACTGCCCCATCATATTGCCATCAAAACTGCCCCATCAGAATTGCCCCATCAAAACTGCCCCATCATATTGCCACCATCAAAACTGCCCCATCATATTGCCACCATCAAAACTGCCCCCATAAAAACTGCCCCATCATATTGCCACCTTTAAAACTGCTCCATTAAGATTGTCCCCATCAAAACTGCCCCATCATACTGCCACCATGAAAACTGCCCCATCAGAATTGCCCTATCAAAACTGCCCCATCATATTGCCACCATCAAAACTGCCCCCAGCAAAACTGCCCCATCATATTGCCACCTTTAAAACTGCTCCATAAAAATTGTCCCCATCAAAACTGCCCCATCATATTGCCAACTGCCCCATCATATTGCCACCATCAAAACTGCCCCATCAGAATTGCCCCATCAAAATTGTCCCCATCAAAACTGCCCCTTCATATTGACACCATCAAAACTGCCCCATCAAAACTGCCCCATCATATTGCCACCATCAAAACTGCCCCATCATGTTGCCACCATCAAAACTGCCTCCATCATATTGCCATCAAAACTGCCCCATCAGAATTGCCTTATCAAAACTGTCCCATCAGAATTGCCCCATCAAAACTGCCCCATCATATTGCCACCATCAAAACTGCCCCATCAGAATTGTCCCATCAAAACTGCCCCATCATATTGCCCTATCAAAAATGCCCCATCATTTTCCTCTATTATAAATTAGTACATGGTGTGTCTGTCCCCTCCCCCGGGCTCTGTAATGAGCTGAGATGCTCCAGCCACCTTCCCCCCTGTGTATAACAGAAGCTTTGGTAACCATGGCAACAAAACACACACAGTACACTCTGATTAATGGCTAAAATTTCCTAAAATGACCTCTAAACAAAAAGCTTTTTCTCAAAAACTGTAAAAGATATCAAACTGAAAAGATATAGCCAGATAGCTGAATATTTTGTGAACATTTTAAAGTTTTTTTGGGGTCTGTAGGTGAAAGTATGAAGGAGCTGAAACTTTTGGGAGCGGAAGAAGAATTTAAGGATTTCAAGCATGCTCCCATTGACTTCAATGTTAAAAAAAAGTGATAAAAAGCTTAATATTTTAAAAAGTATAAATGGTAGAAAAAAAGTTGAAAAAGAGCACACCTCAGCTAAAAGAGACGAACATTTTGATAGTTGAATGGTTTTAATAGCTGAAAGTATGCAGGAGTTACGCAGAACCAAAAAACGTACGGAATTAAATTAGAATTAAAAACTGGAAAATGCATTTCCTGGGGAAAATGCGTGGGAATGCTGAATTGCTAAAACGGCCCCCAGCAAAATTGCCCCCATCATATTGCCATCAAAACTGTCCCATCATATTGCCACCATCAAAACTGCCCCATCAGAATTGCCTCATCAAAACTGCACCATCATATTGCCACCATCAAAACTGCCCCATCAGAATTGCCCTATCAAAACAGCCCCATCATATTGCCACCATCAAAACTGCCCCATCATATTGCCACCATCAAAACTGCCCCATCAGAATTACCCCATCAAAACTGCCCCATCATATTCCTCTATTATAAATCAGTACATGGTGTGTCTGTCCCCCTCCCCCGGGCTCTGTAATCAGAGCTGAGATGCTCCAGCCACCTCCCCCCCTGTGTATAACAGAAGCTTTGGTAACCATGGCAACAAAACAAACACTAACAGTACACTCTGATTAATGGCTAAAATTTCCTGAAATGACCTCTAAACAAATGGCCGTATTTTAAAAACTATACCTCCTACAGCGAAGATTTTTTTATTGTGAGAATCACAAGACCCAGACCTAGATTTTGATATATAGTATGTCTCTGAAATATTAAAATTGAAGGCACGGTCGCAGTTTAGAAATTGCCCTTCAAATTTGAAGGGGCTAGAGTGTAGTTTCAATGAATGTCAATGGATGGCGTGAGTTGCAAACAAATGGTCATATTGTGAAAACTATCAGGACTATGGCTTAGCCGTGGACATGTTTAGTGGCAGCAGGGATAGCTGAACGTTTTGATATAAGATTTGTGTAGGTGAGCTTGAAAATGAGGGAGTGGCGGCAGTTTAGAAATCATGTTCTGATTTTCCAGCTTTTGTCCCCTCCCACGGGCTCTAATCAGAGCTGAGATGCTCCAGCCACCTCCCCCCCTGTGTATAACAGAAGCTTTGGTAACCATGGCAACAAAACACACACAGTACACTCTGATTAATGGCTAAAATTTCCTGAAATGACCTCTAAACAAAAAGCTTTTTCTCAAAAACTGTAAAAGATATCAAACTGAAAAGATATAGCCAGATAGCTGAATATTTTGTGAACATTTTAAAGTTTGTTTGGTGTCTCTAGGTGAAAGTATGAAGGAGCTGAAACTTTTGGGAGCGGAAGAAAAATTTAAGGATTTCAAGCATGCTCCCACTGACTTCAATGTTAAAAAAAAGTGATAAAAAGCTTAATATTTTAAAAAGTATAAATGGTAGAAAAAAAAGTTGAAAAAGAGCACACCTCAGCTAAAAGAGACGAACATTTTGATAGTTGAATGGTTTTAATAGCTGAAAGTATGCAGAAGTTACGCATTACCGAAAAACGTACGGAATAAAATTAAAATTCAAATTATTAAAAATAATAAATAAAATCGAATAACAATAGTGGGACTGCTAAAGCAGTCCCACTAATAAATAAAATCGAATAACAATAGTGGGACTGCTAAAGCATTCCCACTAATAAATAAAATCGAATAACAATAGTGGGACTGCTAAAGCATTCCCACTAATAAATAAAATCAAATAACAATAGTGGGACTGCTAAAGCATTCCCACTAATTAAGAAGATTAAAAATAAATAAAATCGAATAACAATAGTGGGACTGATAAAGCATTCCCACTAATAATAAAAAAACGAATAACAATAGTGGGACTGCTAAAGCATTCCCACTAATAATAATAAGAAAAATAAATAAAAAAACGAATAACAATAGTGGGACTGCTAAAGCATTCCCACTAACTAGAAAATGCATTTCCTGGGGAAAATGCGTAGGAATGCTGAATAGCTAAATTGCTAAAACGGCCGCCATCAAAACTGCCCCATCAGAATTGCCCCATCAAAATTGTCCCCATTAAAACTGCCCCATCATATTGCCACCATCAAAACTGCCCCATCAGAATTGCCCCATCAAAATTGTCCCCATTAAAACTGCCCCATCATATTGCCACCATCAAAACTGCCCCATCAGAATTGCTCCATCAAAATTGTCCCATCATATTGCCACCATCAGAATTGCCCCATCAAAACTGCCCCATCATATTGCCACCATCAAAACTGCCCCATCAGAATTGCCCCATCATATTACCACCATCAAAACTGCCCCATCATATTGCCACCATCAAAACTGCCCCCATCATATTGCCATCAAAACTGCCCCATTAGAATTGCCCCATCAAAATTGTCCCCATCAAAACTGCCCCATCAGAATTGCCCAATCAAAACTAAAAGTAATTTTTTTTTCAAAAGTAATTTTTTTTTTCAAAAATGTTTTTTTTTTTTTCAAAAATAATTTTTTTTCAAAAATATATATATTTTTTTCAAAAATAATTTTTTTTTTCAAAAATAATTGCTGAATAGCTAAATTGCTAAAACGACCGCCATCAAAACTGCCCCATCATACTGCCATCAAAACTGCCCCATCAAAATTGTCCCCATTAAAACTGCCCCATATTGCCACCATCAAAACTGCCCCATCAGAATTGCCCTATCAAAACTGCCCCATCATATTGCCACCATCAAAACTGCCCCATCAGAATTGTCCCATCAGAACTGCCCCATCATAATTGCCACCAATAAAACTGCCCCATCAGAATTGCCCTATCAAAACTGCCCCATCATATTCCTCTAGAATAAATCAGTACATGGTGTGTCTGTCCCCTCCCCCGGGCTCTGTATTCAGAGCTGAGATGCTCCAGCCACCTCCCCCCCTGTGTGTAACAGAAGCTTTGGTAACCATGGCAACAAAACAAACAGTACACTCTAATTAATGGCTAACATTTCCTGAAATGACCTCTAAACAAAAAGCTTTTTCTCAAAAACTGTAAAAGATATCAAACTGAAAAGATATAGCCAGATAGCTGAATATTTTGTGAACATTTTAAAGTTTGTTTGGTGTCTCTAGGTGAAAGTATGAAGGAGCTGAAACTTTTGGGAGCGGAAGAAGAATTTAAGGATTTCAAGCATGCTCCCATTGACTTTAATGTTAAAAAAAGTGATAAAAAGCTTAATATTTTAAAAAGTATAAATGGTAGATAAAAAGTTGAAAAAGAGCACACCTCAGCTAAAAGAGACAAACATTTTGATAGTTGAATGGTTTTAATAGCTGAAAGTATGCAGAAGTTACGCATTACCGAAAAACGTACGGAATAAAATTAAAATTAAAAATAAATAAAATCGAATAACAATAGTGGGACTGCTAAAGCAGTCCCACTAAAAATAAATAAAATCGAATAACAATAGTGGGACTGCTAAAGCAGTCCCACTAATTAAGTTTAAAAATAAACTAGAAAATGCATTTCCTGGGGAAAATGCGTGGGAATGCTGAATACCGTATTTATCGGCGTATAACACACACTTTTTTCCCCTTAAAATCAGGGGAAAATCGCGGGTGCGTGTTATACGCCGATCCCCTGCGATCCGAGCTGTCAGAATTTAAAAATCGCTGACCGCGATTTGAAAATGGCGCCGCCGGCGCCGAAATACGCAGTGCCGGTCCTCGGCTCTTCTCGGCGGCTTTCGGTTTCACTCGAGCGCCGCCCGAACCTAGCCGAGTATACTCGGCTAGTTTCGGATAGCTCCGCTCACCGTCCGAGTGAAACCGAAAGTAAACGAGAGCCGCCGAGAAGAGCCGAGGAGCGGCTCTGTGTATTTCGGCGCCGGCGGCGCCATTTTCAAATCGCGGTCGGCGATTTTAAAGCTCACAGGCTTCAGCAAGGCTGGACTGGGGCAAGGCTGGACTGGGGCAAGGCTGGACTGGACACTGGGGAAGGCTGCACTGACATGGCTGCACTGACATGGCTACACTAGCAAGGCTGCACTGACATGGCTGCACTGGCAAGGCTGCACTGACATGGCTGCACTGGCAAGGCTGCACTGACATGGCTGCACTGACAAGGCTGCACTGACAAGGCTGCACTGGCAAGGCTGCACTGGCAAGGCTGCACTGACATGGCTGCACTGACATGGCTGCACTGACATGGCTGCACTGACATGGCTGCACTGACAAGGCTGGACTGGGGCAAGGCTGCACTGAGAAGGCTGCAATGATGGGCATTTAAATGTAAGTTTTTTTCCCTTCAACTTCCCTCCTAAAAGTTTTTTTTCCTTAAAATTCCCTCCTAAATTGAGGTGCGTGTTATACGCCGGTGCGTGTTATACGCCGATAAATACGGTAGCTAAATTGCTAAAATGGCCGTCATCAAAACTGCCCCATCATACTGCCATCAAAACTGCCCCCTCAGAATTGCCCCATCAAAATTGTCCCCATTAAAACTGCCCCATCATATTGCCACCATCAAAACTGCCCCATCAGAATTGCCCCATCAAAACTGCCCCATCATATTGCCACCATCAAAACTGCCCCCATCAAAACTGCCCCATCATATTGCCACCTTTAAAACTGCTCCATTAAAATTGTCCCCATCAAAACTGCCCCATCATATTGCCACCATCAAAACTGCCCCATCAGAATTGCCCTATCAAAACTGCCCATCATATTGCCACCATCAAAACTGCCCCATCAAAACTGCCCCATCATATTGCCACCATCAAAACTGACCCATCATAATTGCCACCAATAAAACTGCCCCCATCATAATTGCCCCATCAAAACTGCCCCATCAGAATTTCCCTATCAAAACTGCCCCATCATTTTCCTCTATTATAAATCAGTACATCGTGTGTCTGTCCCCTCCCCCGGGCTGTGTATTCAGAGCTGAGATGCTCCAGCCACCTCCCCCCTGTGTATAACAGAAGCTTTGGTAACCATGGCAACAAAACAAACACAGTACACTCTGATTAATGGCTAAAATTTCCTGAAATGACCTCTAAACAAAAAGCTTTTTCTCAAAAACTGTAAAAGATATCAAACTGAAAAGATATAGCCAGATAGCTGAATATTTTGTGAACATTTTAAAGTTTGTTTGGTGTCTCTAGGTGAAAGTATGAAGGAGCTGAAACTTTTGGCAGCGGAAGAAGAATTTAAGGATTTCAAGCATGCTCCCATTGACTTCAATGTTAAAAAAAAGTGATAAAAAGCTTAACATTTTAAAAAGTATAAATGGTAGAAAAAAAGTTGAAAAAGAGCACACCTCAGCTAAAAGAGACGAACATTTGATAGTTGAATGGTTTTAATAGCTGAAAGTATGCAGAAGTTACGCAGAACCAAAAAACGTACGGAATAAAATTAGAATTAAAATTATTAAAAACTAGAAAATGCATTTCCTGGGGAAAATGCGTGGGAATGCTGAATTGCTAAAACGGCCCCCAGCAAAATTGCCCCCATCATATTGCCATCAAAACTGTCCCATCATATTGCCACCATCAAAACTGCCCCATCATATTGCCACCATCAAAACTGCCCCATCAGAATTACCCCATCAAAACTGCCCCATCATATTCCTCTATTATAAATCAGTACATGGTGTGTCTGTCCCCTCCCCCGGGCTCTGTAATCAAAGCTGAGATGCTCCAGCCACCTCCCCCCTGTGTATAACAGAAGCTTTGGTAACCATGGCAACAAAACAAACAGTACACTCTGATTAATGGCTAAAATTTCCTGAAATGACCTCTAAACAAATGGCCGTATTTTAAAAACTATACATCCTACAGCGAAGATCTTTATATTGTGAGAATCACAAGACCCAGACCTAGATTTTGATACATAGTATGTCTCTGAAATATTAAAATTGAAGGCACAGTCGCAGTTTAGAAATTGCCCTTCAAATTTGAAGGGGCTAGAGTGTAGTTTCAATGAATGTCAATGGACGGTGTGAGTTGCAAACAAATGGTCATATTGTGAAAACTATCAGGACTATGGCTTAGCCGTGGACATGTTTAGTGGCAGCAGGGATAGCTGAACGTTTTGATATAAGATTTGTGTAGGTGGGCTTGAAAATGAGGGAGTGGCGGCAGTTTAGAAATCATGTTCTGATTTTTCAGCTTTTGTCCCCTCCCCCCGGGCTCTGTAATCAGAGCTGAGATGCTCCAGCCACCTCCCCCCCTGTGTATAACAGAAGCTTTGGTAACCATGGCAACAAAACACACAGTACAGTACACTCTGATTAATGGCTAAAATTTCTTGAAATGACCTCTAAACAAAAAGCTTTTTCTCAAAAACTGTAAAAGATATAAAACTGAAAAGATATAGCCAGATAGCTGAATATTTTGTGAACATTTTAAAGTTTGTTTGGTGTCTCTAGTTGAAAGTATGAAGGAGCTGAAACTTTTGGGAGCGGAAGAAAAATTTAAGGATTTCAAGCATGCTCCCATTGACTTCAATGTTAAAAAAAAGTGATAAAAAGCTTAATATTTTAAAAAGTATAAATGGTAGAAAAAAAGTTGAAAAAGAGCACACCTCAGCTAAAAGAGACGAACATTTTGATAGTTGAATGGTTTTAATAGCTGAAAGTATGCAGAAGTTACGCATTACCGAAAAACGTACGGAATAAAATTATTAAAATTAAGTTTAAAAATAAATAAAATCGAATAACAATAGTGGGACTGCTAAAGCATTCCCACTAATAAATAAAATCGAATAACAATAGTGGGACTGCTAAAGCATTCCCACTAATAAATAAAATCGAATAACAATAGTGGGACTGCTAAAGCATTCCCACTAATAAATAAAATCGAATAACAATAGTGGGACTGCTAAAGCATTCCCACTAATAATATATATGTGAGATAACAGTAAGTGGTCTTGCTATGCAAGAACACTTAATAATCAACTATTATCTAAAATTGAATAGATTGAATACAAAAGAAATAGATAATGCACTGAACCCGTTGCTTGGTTAAAGGTAGTGGGGGGAGGGGGGGCGGGAGTAATTGGGGAGGCAAGATAGTGGCCGACGAACTCTAAAGGTCAAACAATTTTTTGAACCTCAGGATCCTCATTTAACCCCCCAGGGGTCATGCTACCTAAGGTGAAGATCCAATAGGCCTCGCGTTTGCAGAGCCTCTGGTGTCTTCTACCTCTATCAAGATCACCCCTGATGGACTCAATCCCAAATAATTTCATACCAGACGGATCTCCGTGGTGTGCATCATGGAAGTGACGAGGGACAGGGTATTTGGCTCGTGTGTTGGTAATATCACATTTGTGCTCGCCAATGCGCACCCTCATGGGGCGAGAGGTGCGGCCAACATAAAGACGCCCACACGGGCAAATAATGCCATAAACCACGTGGTCCATCCCACAGTTGATAAACTGCTTCAAATGGTGGACTCTACCATCACTCCCAGTGACAGACTTTTTTCTGTGCCACATGTATTGACAAGTGCCACAGTTCCTAACACTACACTTGTAGCTACCTTTCTGATCGAAAATAGTCGACCATACATTAGTGGACTTATTCAGGGGTTTCTTCACCATGCTTGGAGCTATCAAGCTTCTTAGATCCTGTGGTTTTCTATAGACTATATTCGGTCTATCAGGAAGGTGCTTACTTAGGACTGGATCGTGTTTAAGGATATTCCAGAAAACCACGGGATCTAAGAAGCTTTACAAGTGTAGTGTTAGGAACTGTGGCACTTGTCAATACATGTGGCACAGAAAAAAGTCTGTCACTGGGAGTGATGGTAGAGTCCACCATTTGAAGCAGTTTATCAACTGTGGGATGGACCACGTGGTTTATGGCATTATTTGCCCGTGTGGGCAACTTTATGTTGGCCGCACCTCTCGCCCCATGAGGGTGCGCATTGGCGAGCACAAATGTGATATTACCAACACACGAGTCAAATACCCTGTCCCTCGTCACTTTCATGATGCACACCACGGAGATCCGTCTGGTATGAAAGTATTTGGGATTGAGTCCATCAGGGGTGATCTTGATAGAGGTAGAAGACACCAGAGGCTCTGCAAACGCGAGGCCTATTGGATCTTCACCTTAGGTTGCATGACCCCTGGGGGGTTAAATGAGGATCCTGAGGTTCATAAAATTGTTTGACCTTTAGAATTCGTCGGCCACTATCTTGCCTCCCCAATTCCCCCCGTCCCCCCCCCTCCCCCCACTACCTTTAACTAAGCAACAGGTTCAGTGCATTATCTATTTCTATTGTATTCAATCTATTCAATTTTAGATAATAGTTGATTATTCATGATTATTACCAATATATTGTAGTTGTGACACCATCCAAGATATTCTTTTATTTGTGAAATACATGTATTGTTTTGTTATTTATTTTATTCTATAGCCACTTTCACAACCATTCATTGCACATAGCGACTGGAGAGGGATCACTTATCCCCTTTTATTGTAATACAATGAGATTTATGTATGTCTAGCAATTTGCAATTATCAGGTTTTAGACATTGTTTCTCCAGTCGCAGTATGTTGCTGCATGTGCATATCTCTTTCAGCATGACCTTTATTTTAGTGCAATTCTTATTGGGCTGGTTTCTGTTTTTACAGTTCCCTCAATAGCTGACCTGTGGTTGAGTCGTGGCGTGCTAGTTTGTGGTTTGTGGGCACGTATATGCATATATAGAGCCGTAGATGTGGCGCGTGTTTTGTGCGCTGGCGGCCAGATGATTGATAATTAATCATATTACTATTGCGCTTTCTTCCTTTGGTTACCAGTATTACTAATATTAGTGTTATACTATATATAGTATTATTAATATGGATTTCACCATCCTTATTTCATCATTGAATATATATTGATTACTATCTCAGCTATTTATTTCAATTTTTATTAATTTTTTATCAATTTTTTATCAATATTTAACAGCATTTATATCACTATTGCCAATATTATTATCATCATTTTACCACTTGGTATATATATATTACTAGTTGGTAGGAGCCCTCTGTTCGTTTGTTGGGGCTATTTGGTAGTTTGGTACTTTGGGGCAGCTGCTAGCCCAGACTGACACTAGAATTGCTTTAGTGAGCGGACGGCCCCTACATGCTGGTCCCGCCCTCAGTCACATGTCGCTAGGCTGTCTTCCGCCGCTCATATTGAGAGTGAGCTGTATGAGGTGCGGAAGGGGCGATGTGGATTCCGCCCCCTTCCTCCAGCTTGGAACGCAAGCACACCGGCGTGCGTTCCACTCGGATACAGCCACGCTGTCACCGGCCCGCTGTGCACTGGATACGGAGGCGCTCTACTTGCACTGACCCCCTGAGATAGCACTGTAGGTACTCGTTCTTCGTTTTTATATACATCTATGATTCAATTAATCTATTTATTTATTTATCTTTCATGGCTCTATATCCTTACAATTTTTTTTTTTTTGATGCGACTGGTGGTTTTGTGGAGTGGGAGTTTCCCACCCACCATGTCTACTACTGCTCACTACGATTCATATCTGGTACACCTTATGCTTATGTCATCTGTTGCATTCTGTGTGCACAGCACGCCACGATTCATCACCAATGGTTCAGCTTGCTTCTGGTATGCTATTATTGTTAATTTATTTTATTTATTTTTTTATATTTTATATATATATATTATTTTTATTATTATTTTTATTATTTACTACACAAACTATTCTCTGTTCACCAATTGGAGCGTTGCCCGTATGATTGGAGGGCACAAGAGGGAGGGATCCCCTGAGGGGGAGGAGCCCCATATCCCATCCTTGGTTCATTGACACTCAGGCACTTATAAGAAGGGACTGCTGAAGGAGGGATCACTGCATAGCTCTGACGAAGAAGGGACGTTCCCTTCAAAGCGCGTTAGCTGATTGTGATGTTTGTGCATCCCTCCATGATCATTGGAAGGTATCGCTCATCCTAAGTCGCATGCTGGCTGTCGGTACACTTTATGTTGTGCCTCCTCCACCTATTGCGTGTGAGTTGTTTCTTTTTATCATTTTTATTTAATAAATGTTTTAAAAGTTAATGCACAAGGCTGGTGCGCCCCTGTTTTTCTTTTATTTCGGTTTTCACTAGGATCCCCCATCCTTGAGGGCAGCAAGGCCTGTGTTGACGTATCTTTTATATGGTGATCCACATGTGCTCAGGAGTCGTTGTTTCTTGTTTGCTAATGTACTGCAGTGGATATGTACCCTGTTTCCCTGAAAATAAGACCTAGCTTGATTGTCGGTGATGGCTGCAATATAAGCCCTACCCCTCAAATAAGCCCTAGTTAAAATCCTTGTAGGTCTTATTTTCAGGGTAGGGCTTATTTTTGGGGAAACAGGGTAGGGCTTATTTGGGGAATAGGGCTTATATTGCAGCCATCACTGACAATGAAGCTAGGTCTTATTTTCGGGGAAACAGGGTATATGTATGAGACTGTATATATATTTAATGCACTGCAGATCACTGAATCACCTGCCTGCCTGAAAGTGTATTTGAAAACATTCACCAGCAATGTCCTGCAGTCAGATATAGGCTTGGCTAGACTAGAATGCAGTGGATATATATATATATGTAGGAGACTGTATATATATTTAATGCACTGCAGATCACTGAATCACTGCCTGCCTGCCTGAAAGTGTATTTGAAAACATACACCAGGAATGGCCTGCAGTCAGAAATAGGCTTGGCTAGACTGGAATGCAGTGGATATATATATGTAGGAGACTGTATAAATGTTTATTGCACTGCAGATTATTGAATCACTTGCCTGCCTGCCTGCCTGAAAGTGTATTTGAAAATGTACACCAGGAATGGCCTGCAGTCAGATATAGGCTTGGCCAGACTGGAATGCAGTGGATATATATTTGTAGGAGACTGTATATATATATTTAATGCACTGCAGATCACTGAATCAACTGCCTGCCTGCCTGCCTGCCTGAAAGTATATTTTAAAACGTACACCAGCAATGGCCTGCAGTCAGATATAGGCTTGGCTAGACTAGAATGCAGTGGATATATATGTAGGAGACTGTATATATATTTTATGCACTGCAGATCACTGAATCACCTGCCTGCCTGCCTGCCTGAAAGTGTATTTGAAAATGAACACCAGGAATAGCCTGCAGTCACATATAGCCTTGGCTAGACTGGAATGCAGTGGATATATATATATGTAGAAGACTGTATATATATTTAATGCACTGCAGATCACTGAATCACCTGCCTGCCTGAAAGTGTATTTAAAAACATACACCAGCAATGTCCTGCAGTCAAAAATAGGCTTGGCTAGACTGGAATGCAGTGGATATATATATGTAGGAGACTGTATATATATTTAATGCACTGCAGATCACTGAATCACCTGCCTGCTTGCCTGAAAGTGTATTTGAAAACGAACACCAGGAATGGCCTGCAGTCAAAAATAGGCTGGGCTAGACTGGAATGCAGTGGATATATATATGTAGGAGACTGTATATATATTTTATGCACTGCAGATCACTGAATCACCTGCCTGCCTGCCTGCCTGCCTGAAAGTTTATTTGAAAACGAACACCAGGAATGGCCTGCAGTCAGATATAGGCTTGGCTAGACTGGAATGCATTGGATATATATATGTATGAGACTGTATATATATTTAATACACTGCAGATCACTGAATCACCTGCCTGCCTGAAAGTGTATTTGAAAATGTACACCAGGAATGTCCTGCAGTCAGATATAGGCTTAGCTAGACTAGAATGCAGTGGATATATATATGTAGGAGACTGTATATATATGTAATGCACTGCAGATCACGGAATCACCTGCGTGCCTGCCTGAAAGTGTATTTGAAAATGTACACCAGCTATGGGCTGCAGTCAGATCCATTCATCCATCCATCCATTGTCATTCCTGAGTCGAAGATGACTTTGAGACTCTTGGCTTTGGTGCTAGGAGAGATGGTCTGTCCGAGGATGGAGGGTGGTGTCCACGGAGTCTTTATTTTGGAATTTTTGTTGGCTTGCAGGAGATGAAGTTCTGTTTTTGATCCGTTGAGTTTGAGGGAGCTAGTGGTCATCCAGTCATCTATTAAAGTAAGGCATTTCTGTAATTGCTGATGAAGATCTTTTTGTCCGTTGATGCAAAGGTAGAGTTGGGTGTCGTCTGCGTATGAGTGGAAGCAGAGGTCGGTGTTCCTGATGATATTGAGAAGTGGGCGGATGTAGATGTTAAATAGCACTGTGACAAGGGTGAGCCCTGAGGGACTCCACAGGAGACTGCTCGAGATTCCGAGGTGAATGTTCCTAGTTTCACTGTCTGGGAGCGATTCTCTAAGAAGGATGTAAACCATTTTAGGGCAGAATCTGTAGCTCCTGTAACTTCTGCGAGCCGGACGAGTAAAGTATTGTGGTCCACTGTATCGAATGCTGCGCTGAGGTCTAACAGTACCAGGAGACTCTCCGTCATCTGCTGCTTCAAGGGCGTCGTCCCATATTTTGAGAAGTGCTGTTTCTGTGCCATGGCCTGGGCAGAAGCCTGATTGTAGAGGGTCCAGGAGTTGGTGAGTGTCCAGGTGGCGTTGTAGCTGCTGTACTACTGCTTTCTCTATAATCTTGGAGATGGTGTTGAGGCTTGTTATTGGGCTGCGGCAGTTAGGGTCTTTAGGGTCAAGATTGGGTTTCTTTAGCAGGGGTTTGACGATGCCTTGCTTGAGGGAGGTTGGCACAGTCCCTTCTTTGAATGATTGATTTATGAGATGTGTTAGGGTGGGGGCCAAGATGTCGGAACATTCTTTAAGCAGTTTGGTGGGGATGATGTCGTTCGGTGATGTGCTGTCGCGAAGGCTTCCGATGATGTTTTTAGTCGTGTCTGTAGTGATTGAGGACAAAAAGAAATTCGGTGGTTGAGTGATGTTCGTGTTGATATCCTCTTTTTGCTTTGGTTGAGTGAGGTTGGTTGTTATTTTCTGATGAATTGCTTTCCGAATGTTGTCGATTTTGTTGATGAAGAAATCTGATAACTCATTGCAGAATTCTTGAGTATCGTTTGCCGGGGGCTCTAAGCAGGTCGGGTTCATTGACTGAGCAACTATTTTGAAAAGTTCCCGCGGGCGGTTTAAGGCGGATGATATGGTGTCTGCGAAATGTTCTTTTTTGGCTTTGAAGATTGCCTTGTGGTATTTCACCGTGAGTGCTTTGTAGTTAGCATGGTTTTCCTTGGTAGGATTTCTTCTCCAAGCTCTCTCAGCTCTTCTGCGTTCTTGCTTGAGAAGGGTGAGAGTGCCATTAAACTAACTCGAGTTTTTTTTGCGGACGAGTGTTCTGCGTTTTGGCGCCACTGAGTCTGCTGTTTGTAGTAAAACATTGTTTAGGGAGTTGAGTGTTTGTTCAGTTGAGAGATTTGAGTTTAGCAAAAGAATTTTGCTTGATAATGTAGTTTTGAAGATTTCAGAGTGTAGTTTCTTCTGAGATCTATTCCAGTGTGTTGCTGTTGCCCGTTTCTGTTTTTGGAGGATGGTGTTAGTGGTGGTTTTAAATTTGATAGCATGGTGGTCCGTCCATGGTAATGGAGTGTTGTCAAATACGTCGATGTCCATATTCTGTTTGAAGATGAGATCTAAAGTGTGTCCTGAACCGTGCGTGGGAGCATTTATCAGTTGTTGAAGGCCAAGTTCTTCCATTTGGTTGACGCAGGCGGTTGCAATAGGGTCTTGGGCAGAGTTTGCCCACAGGTTAAAATCCCCAAGTACCAGAAGGTTTTTGGTTTTCAAGGTATGCATTGAGAAGAATTCAGTGAGCGGGGTAAGGAGATTGGTCTTTGGTCCTGGTGGTCTGTAGCATAGTAGTATGTGAATGGTGTCTTGAGGTGTTGTTTGAAGATGCAGTGAGAGTGTTTCCATGAAAGGTACTGAGTTCTGTAAGTTTGGTTTGGTGAACCCCAGGTGTGATTTGAAAATCACTGCTAGGCCTCCTCCTTTTTTTCCTATTCTATGCTCGGATAGGATACTGTAGTTCTTGGGCACCAATTCAGTTAGGATGGTGTTGCAGTCAGAAGTTAGCCAGCTTTCTGTAATGAAGAGGCAGTTTATGTTGTTTTCGATGATGAAGTCGTGGATTTCCAGCCTGTGCTTGACTGCAGATCTGGTGTTGATCAGGGCGCATGCTAGCTGTTGAAGTTGGCTCCCTGCCTTTGATGGTTGATTGTGGGTTGGTCCTTAGTAATTGTTCTTTTTTTAGTCTTTTTTGCGTGGTGGTCGGTAAAGTTGCGGCAGTGTTTCTTAGCCTGTGGAGGGTGTCTGCTGTGTATTTTAAGTTGCTCATGATGAGGAAGACGGCATTGCTTGAAGGAAGGAAGGGTGTTCTGATGATGGTACTGATGGGGCCATGATACACTTGCAGGGGGATGGAAGGATCGGATGGCTGACCACTGCTTCTGGAGTGGTGAGGGTGACGGCTGAGTGTTGGAGCGGAGGTACTGGAGGGAGGTGAGGCTGCCTACCTCCCTCTCGTTGATCCAGAGGAAGGCAAAAAACCCCTAGCTGCGTTTGCCAATAGTGCAGCAGAGGAAAAAATTCCTTCCTGACCCCCCGAGGGACGATCGGACTAGGGCCCCTGGATCAACTACTATGGTGCCCCCGGTGGCTTACCTGTGCTGATGGTCCAGAAGATGAATGGAGGGGGAGCTGATGTTACTTACAGTAGGTGGTGCGGTGTCTGCGTCTCGGGCGATTTGAGGTAGACTAGCCTCCGGTGAATCTCCAGTGCCCCCGCGGTGAGGTCCAGTAGGGGAGGGGTGATTCCCGGTGTGGAGGGGCACGGGGCTCTGTTGGACAACAGTGGGAGGTTATTGGTGGCTAGCTGACTGGATCTAGGCTGCAGCCGTGGTCTGTCCCACCGACTCTAGCGGCTAGAACGAGGTGATTTAGACCGCGGCTGTGGTGGAGTCCACGAGGGGGGGCCTGGGCTGAATGGGGGACTTAGGGGAAAGGTGGGTCCAACCGGGAGGTGACGCGGCTGGGGGCTGGTGGCCTCAGGAGGGGGTCCTCGGATGCTGCACCATTGGCACTGGGTGTACCAATATGGCCGCCGGCTAGGCCCGAGCCGCGGGCTGTCCTACGTTGTTACCCGCACCGTCCGATGCTGGTGGGCGGGTAGGACCGGTGAGGATGGTCGAGCAGGAAGGGGGGGTGCGGACCCGCCGGGCGAGCGACTGGTCGGTTGAGGGAGGAACAGTGAAGTGCTGTAAGCTAGCCGCCAAAGCTGGCCGAAGCCGCGGAGTGTCCTGAGCAGCCGGCCGGCTGGCTTAAGGCGGCATCCGGATGGGTCGAGGGGGGAGGGAACCAGTGTAATGCTGCAGGGAGGAAGCAGTGAAGTGCTGTAAGCTAGCCGCCGAAGCTGGCCGGAGACGCGGGGTGTCCTGAGCGGCCAGCCGGCTGGCTGAAGGCGGCGTCCGGATGGGTCAGAGGGGGGAGGGAACCAGTGTAATGCTGTTGGGGGAGCTGGGCCGGAGCCGCGCAGTGTCCTGAGCGGCCGGCCGACTGATAGAACGGGCGTCCGGAGAAGGTCAGTGTCCATGTGCGGATAGGAGGGGAGGGGGTCACGGTGTGCTGCTGCGGGGGGGGTCAGGGATAGAACCAAGGAAGGGTGGCCGGGTGGCCGGAGCTGCTTGACAGAGCTGCTTGACAGAGGTCTGCTCTACAGAGTGTCAGCACTCAGTTTGGCTCTCTTTGCTGACGGTGCTGTGATTGGCCAAAGCATGCGGGTTATAATGCATGCTTGGCCAATCATCAGACAGCAATGCACTGCACTCCTGCAGTGCGATATGAGCTGTTCCGTTACGAGCCACTCAAATTTGGCGTGAATGGCCCATAATGTGCGTTTTTCGACGAACGGGTAAACAGCCAATGTTCGAGTCAAACTCATGTTCGACCCGAACAGAAAGCTCATCAAAATAGCTCAAGCTCTGTCAAATTGGATGGAGAACATCTGTGAACAGCAATTTGCAAGTCTTGCCACAGATTCTCAAATGGAGAATGACTGGGCCATTCTAACACATGTGCTTTGATCTAAACCATTCCATTGTAGCTCTGGCTGTATGTTTAGGGTCATTGTCCTGCTGGAAGGTGAACCTCCACCCCAATCTCAAGTCTTTTGCAGACTCCAAACAGGTTTTCTTTTGAATTTGCCCTGTATTTGGGGGCGTGGCCAGCATGTGAACCAGAGTGGACCTGTTTCACTGGAACTCAATCCTGACAGCTGTCTACCAGCAGTTTCCAGTCCTTGTTCTCTGCTCTACTGACCACCATCTGGTTCCCTGCCACCCTAGGACCATAACATGCTGCTTGGTCCTGCTCGGATGGGTCCACCTAAGACCCGTTCCACACAGCCTGATTCAACGCTCTCCACTCTTCTCAGCCGATGGCAATTTTGACCCATAGACGTGGCTTACGCAGAAATCCTGGCAGCGATTCCTGAGAGTAAGGAATCTCTAAAGGCCAAAATCGACTATGTGGCGATGGACATCAGTCTCATTTGCCAGGCTCTTGATAAATTCATCGCCCGAGTTTCCTAGGTGGAGGACCAGATCTCCACAGTGGAGGATGTGGTGCGGTCTGACTCCACGGACCTCCGGGCTCTGCAACTTCAGGTACAGGCACTTCAAGAATGGGCCATAGACACTGAATACCGCCTTCGCCTGAATAACATTTGCATCCTGGGCCTACCAGAACGGGCAAGGTACTAGGCCCACCGAATTCACTGAACAGCTCCTGATTAACCTGTTCGGCCTAACCAACATCCCACCCACATTCGTGGTAGAGTGCGCCCATAGAGTTCCACCAACCCCGCCTAAACCAGGGGTTCCACCGCGCCCTTTTCTTACTACGCTTCCTCAATTACAGGGACCGGGATTGTATCCTGGCAGCAGCCCGTGTCAAACCAGACATAAAGTACGAGAATACTAAGCTACTCTTTTTACCGGATTACTCCCAGGAAATACAGCAACGGCGTAAATCCTTTACAGAAGTGTGCAAGAGACTCAGAGAAAAGGGCATCCGCTTCTGCCTCCTCTACCCCAGCAGGATGAGGATCACAGATGGCGACGGAACACATTTCTTCGATAACCCTGAAGCCGCTGCAGCCTGGCTGGACACCCTTTGAGACCCTCTCTGGCTTCATAACACTTAAACGAGTTTTCATCATGCTCATAGATACCAGCTGATAAACTTACTGAAGCCAGAGCCCAATATAAAGCAATTATCACCCAGGCACATCAGCAGGCCCTGATTGATAAGGACCTGCTGGAGTACCTTGATGTGAAATGTCCCATCACACCCACCTTCTACTCTATCTCAAAGGTTCACAAAAGCTTACAAAATCCACCTGGATGACCTATAGTGTCTGGGATTGGTAGCCACACAGAAACTGCCAGCAGATATGTCGACAGCCACCTACGTCCTCACGTGATGGCATTGCCGTCATATCTAAAGGATACTTTAGACCTGTTAAAGGTGATTGAAGGACTCACAGTGCCTCCTGGAACCATCTTAGCTGCCATAGATATTGAAGCATTGTATTCCAGTATTCCACACAATAAAGGTGTGAAAACCATTTCCACATTCCTTAGAGAACAGGATCGGAATGATTGGAAGTTGTGCCGATTCATTACGACACTCCTTCAACATATCCTTACCACCAACATGTTCCTATTTAACAGCTCCACCTACCTCCAGGTACAGGGGGTAGCGATGGGGACTTCGTGTGCCCCATTGTATGCCAACCTGTACCTGGGGGGGTGGGAGCGGGAGCTGTTTTCAGATGACGGCGCCGCGATACACCTCCGCCACATTCTATTGTGGCAAAGGTTTATCGATGACGTGCTGCTCGTCTGGACAGGATCTGCTCTGGAACTGTCAGAATTCATGATGTTCATATCAAATAACAACTTTAACTTAAAATTCACGATCCAATCTGATACCAATAGTATTGCTTTCTTGGATCTACGTCTCTTCGTTAGGAGCGATGGCTCCATCTACAGTAATCTATATAGGAAGGAAAAAGCGGGGAACACCATCCTACATTATTCCAGTGCACATCCTCACCCCTTAATACGAAGTATACCGTATAGTCAATACTTAAGACTACGTAGAAACTGTGCGAGAGACGAGGATTTCTATCAAGAAGCTAAAGCACTATACGAACGACTCATTAAAAGGGAATACAGTAAGAAGGTGCTTAAACAAGCATATCAAAGGGCCAAAACACAAACACGTGATTCATTAATTTTTCGAACGCAGAGACCAGAAACCAAACCGACTACCAAATTTGTCACTACTTTTAGTGCACATCAAAACATCTTTCGGCAACTTATGGAGAATAACTGGCATTTTTTATCAGAGGACCCAATCGTATCTAAATATGTGGCAAACAGTCCAGAAATCATCTATAGGAAATCCCGGCCAATCAGGGACAGTCTGGTACATAGTCACTTTGCACCCGCCGCTCCCCTTTTTGGAGCGGCGGGTGGAAAGGGGACATTTAAATGCGGTGGCTGCGATCAGTGCCCTTGGATCAGAGAGGGCACTGGTTGTCCCTTACCGAGAGGTGGTTACTATAAGTCCAAAACATATGCGGATTGTAATACAATTGGGATAGTTTATCTTGCAATGTGCCTATGTGGCGCATTTTATATTGGCAAGACGAAACGCCCGTTTGCAAAACGGATTCAGGATCACCTCTATTACCTTGACGCGGGTTTACTATATACCCCAATCTGTAAGCATGTTGGATTGAACCATAGTTATGATCCTATCTTCATATCATTTTTTGCATTGGAGGTGATACCAGAATCTGATAGAGGAGGTGATTTTGACGAGAGAATCCTCCAACGTGAAGCGAGATGGATTTTTAGCCAAAGAGCTACCTATCCACCGGGTTTAAACACTGCTCTGTCATTCAAACCATTCCTATAAACTAACAATACTAACCTGACAGTGTTCGATTATATCGTTTTGTACCTCATATCTGATGACACATTGATCAAATAAGGGGTTTCCACTCTCTTCTCCATAATCATAATATAGACTCTATACATACATGTAGCCTGCTTGTTTAAATATTGCTTGATCGACTGACTGTCTTTATGTGACATACCTGGTATATTGGATGATATCAGTGGGGATAAGAACCCAATTACAAATGTATCAATTCCCCTTCTTCCTTTTTATTTTTTTTTCCCCCTTCTATTTTATCTTCTTTATATATATCTTGTACATCTCTATTCTAGGGCCAAAATATATGTTATTTTTGTATATATTAATTGATTTCATTTAGATGTGTAACAGTATCGATGCTGAGCGGTCTGCCTGGCACCTTACATCGGTGGCTCTCTAATTCAGCTGGCAGCGATTGGGGAATGAGTGTGGATTTTCGGGCGCCCCTGGTGGGAGGTTAGGGCCATATCATCTCCCTTCCTCCCTTCCCGCGCACGTAGCAGTTGCGCGGTGTGCGCTGACGCAATGACGGCCAGTCCCGGCCGTCCTGCGCATGCGCTACGCAGGGGCTCCTGCTCCGGAAGCAAAGTCAGGGGTCAGGTGACCCTCTGCTTCCTGAGGGATTACGTAGATTTAAGGAGACGCGATTAGCATCTCCTTAGCCACCTATTACGGCAGCAGATACAGCGGAATTTAACTGGCGGCCTTCAGCCCTGAAGCCATCCCACATCCATAACTATTAGAGGTTAATGATAGACGGATATTTTCTTTGCTTACTGTCGTTTTAGAAACCCAGATATAACCTATTCTAACCATATAGATCACCCACAGTATATATAATTTAGCTATGTATACTGTACCTAACATCACATTACTCCATTCACTATGAGAAACCCACATCAGAGTATTTACAGTATGCTTTACATGCTGTCATTGACAGCATGGTTGTATTTACTGGTTGGTGCTGGAAACTATGTCAACTTATTATATTAGCTAACACTTTGGATTTTATAGTAAAGCAGATAGTTATACTGATCCATTTTTGAGATTGACTATTATTGTAAATACAGGGAAATCATATCCACCTAGGTGAATATTTCTAATGGGCATGTAGGGTGGTGTCATATGGATATGAGTACAACCCATATAAGCATTATTTAATATGTATAGAGAGACAAAGTCAGAGCACTGTAATACATTAGGACTATGACTAACGTTAATTAAAATCCCCCCCCCTCCCCCCCCCCATTTTTCCTCTATCGCTAAAGTAGTTAAAAATTTCTTTCTACACAGGATATACCTACCTAATAGGTTGGTCACTACGTGATCCGACATCCCATTGTCCAACCCCGTTTAGGCTCTGACTGCCTTGGGGTAACGATCGCGATCGGCTGATAGTGGAGTGGGCATTTGGTGTGAGTCTGGCCATGCACGCTGTACTGTAGGCATTGGTAACTACGATTGGGTAAGCACCTTTATCAGCCAAACCAAATATACTTGTGTATTATTGAAACTATGGTTCCTAATATGAATTTT
This sequence comes from Lithobates clamitans, assembly GCA_037952925.1. Taxonomy (NCBI): domain Eukaryota; kingdom Metazoa; phylum Chordata; class Amphibia; order Anura; family Ranidae; genus Lithobates; species Lithobates clamitans. Next base: position 4,226,155 of record JBBGZY010000434.1, on the reverse strand, counting down.
TGTAATCTAGAGATATCGACAGATGCAAGCAATGCCCTTGAAGAAGCAGGAGACTGCGAAACATGTTGGCTTACCGCATTCTCTAGCATCTCTCCAGTATTTCGCGTTACAGCGATTTTTAGTATCAAGTATCTTTAATGTACTTTTTGTAGCTTGTGTTTTTATCATAGTAGATATTACGTGTTTTGTAATCAATAAAATGTAATTTTTATCAATTGTTAAGTCTGTGCTTGCCTTATTATACAGATAATAATGGTCCACTATTAAAATCCCATCTCTCATGAGGCAGCCTAGGCTCCCTCTCTAGTTTCTATTTGCGATTTAATATTAGGGATTGGGGACCTTTATCTGTATCTGGAAACAATCCAAAATTATCCAGTAACCAGCTAAGTACCGTATCTGCTTCCCCTATATACCACAACTGTGTTGAAGAGCACAACATTCTCCTCTCTACTACGCCTCAGTTCTCCTATTAATGGTGACAACCTATCCCCACTGTGCTGGAACTATCCTTCTTTCATTGTTCAGGAGCCTCCTGGCCTGTCCTCCTGTTATTGTAGTTACAGTACTCCCTTCATGGATATTACTTGCTCACACCATATAATTCCCCCTACATGTTATCTCCTACTACTGTACCAGGATCCAGTTACTGCCAGACGGCAGCCCCCCTCCCTGATCCTAGATCCCCAGTTTTTTCACATGTTTTTACTAAATGGAGGATCTCCTCAGGTTCTTTGGACATAGTAATGAATTATTGCCTGTTACTGTTCTAGTTTTGGGTATAGGCCCGATCTGGTTTCTCACGAGTTTTTAGGGATGACACCAGACAAGGCCAGGGATAACACCTTGATGTCATATTGGGTGAAGTCTTTGTTCTTTTGTTCATTTTCTTTCCATCTGGTTGTGCTATATGTTACTGTCTCTCTGGGTCTTTGCTGCTCCTGAGGTGTATCTCAGGCCACTTACACTCCCTCCTGATCTCATAATTTCTAATAGGGATGAGCTCAAACATCGGGTGTTTGTCCGTTCGCCGAACAGCAAACAATATGGGGCATTTGTGGGAAATTCGAGTTGCGCGGAACTCCCTATAATGAACTGCGAGATTGCAGTGCATTAGTGTCTGATGATTGGCCAAAGTATGCACCTGATCTGCATGCTTTAGCCAATCACAGCGCACTCTGCAGAGAGAGCCATAATTGTCCAAAGGCAGGGTGCCTTTGGCCAATCCTGGCTCAGGGGGACTAACACTATATATGGCTGCTTACATAGTGGCCGTGTATAGTGTCTGACTGTGGAGGGAGATTGAGCTATATTAGGCAGGCAGGTTAGCTAGTTGCAGTGTATTTGATATATATAAACTCAGTCTATAATATATATATATATACTCTGCATTTAGCGTAGACTATATATTCAGTATATATATATATATATATATATATATATATATATATATATATTAGTATCTCACAAAAGTGAGTACACCCCTCCCATTTTATAATGTAAATAACGTAAATATTCTATTATATCTTTTCATGTGACAACAGTGAAGAGATGACACTTTGCTACAATGTAAAGTAGTGAGTGTACAGCTTGTATAACAGTGTAAATTTGCTGTCCCCTCAAAATAACTCAACGCACAGCCCTTATTGTCCAAACTGCTGGCAACAGAAAGTGCGTATACCCCTAAGTAAAAATGTCCAAATTGGTCCCAAAGTGTCAATATTTTGTGTGGCCACCATTATTTTCCAACACTGCCTTAACCCTCTTGGGCATGGAGTTCACCAGAGCTTCACAGGTTGCCACTGGAGTCCTCTTCCACTCCTCCATGACAACATCACAGAGCTGGTGGATGTTAGAGACCTTGCGTTCTTCCACCTTCTGTTTGAGGATGCCCTACAGATGCTCAATAGGGTTCAGGTCTGGAGACATGCTTGGCCAGTCCATTACCTTTACCCTTATCTTCTTTAGCAAGGCAGTGGTCGCCTTGGAGGTGTGTTTGGGGTCATTATCATATTGGAATACCGCCCTGGGGCCCAGTCTCCGAAGGGAGGGGATCATGCTCTGCTTCAGTATGTCACAGTACATGTTGGCATTCATGGTTCCCTCAAATGAACTGTAGCTCCCCAGTGCCGGCAGCACTCATGCAGCCCCAGACCATGACACTCCTACCACCTTGACTGTAGGCAAGACACACTTGTCTTTGTACTCCTCACCTGGTTGCAGCCACACACGCTTGACACCATCTGAACCAAATACGTTTATCTTGGTCTCATCAGACCACGGGACATGGTTCCAGTAATCCATGTCATTAGTCTGTTTCTTCAGCAAACTGTTTGTGGGCTTTCTTGTGCATCCTCTTTAGAAGAGTCTTCCTTCTGAGATGACAGCCATGCAGACCAATTCGATGCAGTGTGCGGCATATGGTCTAAGCACTGACAGGCTGAGCCCTTCAACCTCTGCAGCAATGCTGGTAGACTCATAAGTCTATTTCCCAAAGACAACCACTGGATATGATGCTGAGCATGTGCACTCAACTTCTTTGGTTGACCATGGCGAGGCCTGTTCTAAATGGAACCTGTCCTGTTAAACCGCTGTATGAGTTCTTTGCCATGAGGTGCCATGTTGAACTTTCAGTGACCAGTATGAGAGAGTGAGAGCTATAACACCAAATTTAACACACCTTCTCCCTATTCACACCTGAGACCTAGTAACACTGAGTCACATGACACCGGGGAGGGAAAATGGCTAATTGGGCCCAATTTGGACATTTTCACCTAGGGGTGTACTCACTTTTGTTGCCAGCAGATTAGCAATTAATGGCTGTGTGTTGAGTTATTTTGAGGGGACAGCAAATGTACACTGTTATACAAGCTGTACACCCACTACTCTAAATTGTAGCAAAGTGTAATTCAGTGTTGTCACATGAAAAGATATTATAAAATATTTACAAAAATGTGAGGGGTGTACTCACTTTTGCACTTTTGTGAGATACTATATATATATATATATATATATATATATATATATATATATATATATATACACACTATGCATTCAGTGTAGCCTATATATTACAATGCATTCGGTGGTTTACAGTTTCTAATACACTTCAGGCGGTGTACACAGTACATAATACAGTTCAGCCGGTGTACTGTTTCTAATACAGTGCAGGCGGTGTACACAGTATATAATACAGTGTAGTGTGCTGTGAAAAGAAAAAAATCACCATCATGTCCGGAAGGCCACCAAGGAGAGGCAGACACTCACAGGCCACTAAAAGAGGGCAAGCAGCCTATGTGTCTACAGTCAACAGTGGTGGTCGTTGACATGGTGTATCTTCTGTAGGTGGCTGTGGGGCACATTTCTCCTTTTTTTCTGCTGTTGGCCGTGTTATTGAGCCAAAACATGCAGAATAGTTGGTGGAGTGGATAACGAAGCCATCTTCATCCTCCTCATCCTCTGTCACCCAGGCTCAAAGTAGTTTGCCTTCCAATGCAGCTGCCAAAGCAGCCTATTCCACCTGGTCCTTGTCCACAGTAACTCCTTCCAAAGCCTCACCATCATGCATGGAGGAGTCCCCAGAATTATTCGACCACAGTGCTGGTTACATGCTGCTGGTGGATGCGCAGCAATTTGAAGGCTCTGATGTTGGTTCCCAGGTGGAGGTAGGGAGTAACGTGAGCCTAGAGAGAGGGGGTGCCTCAGAGGGACAAGAAACTGTACAGTCATGATCCCCAAGCTGCAGCATACTGCCAAGTTTGCTCCAGTGGCGAGGAGGGAGGGGATGATGAGGTCACTTACCATACTGGGGTGCCTAAGAGAAGAGAGGAGGAAAGTGAGGAGGAGGAGGAGACACAATTCCAATGAAGCAGGATGTCCTCCAGGGGTCAGCTTAAGGGCAGCCACCCTATTGCACCACTCCGCACGTCGTACAGGGCACTGCTGACTCCCGCTGACTTAAAAAAAATCCTTGGTGTGGGCCTTTGTTCGACATGTGTTCAGCAGATCGTACCATTACGGTTTGCAACCTATGTCTAAAGAGGATCAAGCATGGCCAAAACAGCAGCCCCTTGGGCAACACATGCTTGACCAGACATATGATGACCTGTCATGCAGTCCATTGGCAGCAGCACCTGAATGACCCACATCATAGAAAACGGCAGACTTCTCCTTGCTCCTCATCTGGGATCTCAAACCCTACTATACCTCCAGTCCTCTCAAAAACCTGCACTGAGAGTAATAAGGGTATAGCAATAGGTGTCACAAGTACTTGCAGCCAATCTGGTAGCAGTACACCACCAGTTGATTTCAGCAGGCAAATTTTCCTACCCAGATGCTGAGCCGTTAAAAGAAATTCGGTCCCAGCCATCCACATGCTCAGCGTATAAATGCTAGCTTGGCCATATTGCACTGTCCTGTCACTATTTGAGGAGGCCACAAGGATGGTGAGCAGCGACCATGCATGCATCAGTGACACTGTCCCTCTAGTCTTCCTGCTAGAGCACATGCTTTGTGGAATGCTTTGTGGAGGCAGAACAGCAGGAGGAAGAGGACTTCCTTTCCTCTCAAGGCCCCCTTTATCCAGATAGCATTCCTGTGGGTCTGCCAAACACACAGGAAGAAGAGAAGGAGGAGGAGGAGGATTGTGTCAGCATGGATGTTGCGGATAACACACAGCAGTCTTCAAGGGATGGTTTTCAGTCCCCAGAAACACAAGGAGTTGTACGTGGTTGGGAGGAGGAGTTACGGATAATGTGATCCTTAGTGACCCAGAGTACTCAGAATCGAATGCCTCTGCAAACTTACACTGCATGGCCTCCTGATTCTGCAAAGCCTGCAAACGGACCCTAGGATTCCTAGTATTAAGAAGAGGAATCATTATTGGCTGACAACCCTTCTTGATCCATGTTACAAGGGTAAGGTTGCAGAACTCATCCTGCCTTCGCAGAGGGAGAAGAGGATGAAACATCTTTAGGAGGCCTTGAAGAAAAGTGTGTGTAACGCATTTCCAGACCCTGGGAGGTTACCATTTCCTGGTGCTGGACAACGTGTTTCTGAGGCTTTGTTCGGTCAGAGAAAGAGCAGTGGAGAAGGTGGTCTGCTGACCGATGCCATTAAATAATTTTTCAGTCCTCAGTGCCAAGGTTCCAGCAACCATCACCAGCGTCTGCATTATATGGTGCACGAATATCTAGGGGTAAGTGCAGACTTGGAGACCTTTCCAACAGAGCATCCACTGAGTTACTGGGTCTTGAGGTTGGACCACTGACCAGAACTTGCTCAATATGCAGTTGAGCTACTGGCCTGTCCTGCATCCAGCGTGCTTTCTGAATGCACATTTAGTGCTGCTTGAGGGTTTGTAATGGATCAAAGAGTGCACCTGTCCACAGACTGAGTTGATAGGCTCACATTTATAAAAATTAATCAGTCCTGGATCAGCAGCTATCCAGCACCTGATGCTGATGTAACTGATTGAATTTGCTATGGATCTGGGATCCCTTGAAGACTGCCTATGCTGCCTATCCTATTCCTCCTTAATCATGATGATGCTAGCTTCCAACAATAGTTTTGGTTTAGGGCACCACCACCACCCAGGGCCCAATTCTTCTGCCCCTGTTTAACAGGGGCATGTAATTACAATTTTTTAAATAATATTTAACAGCAGGGCCCGTTCCTGCACCCAACAAGAGTAACTGTGAGGGGTTACCCTGTTATTCCTCCACCAACACCTAAGGCCCAATTTTTCAGCATAGTATATAGTGCAGTCTATATAGTACATACAGTATACTGCAGTTCAGAGTATATAGTGCAGTCAGTGTAGTATATATAATACAGTGCGGGGTATAGTGCAGTGTACAATATATCATATAGTGTATTGAAGTGGTTAAGGGGAGCTGTATGACAGAATTATAAAAAAAACATCATGGGTAAGGATGGGCCGAACACCCTCGGTTCGGTTCGCATCCAGAACATGCGAACGGACCTAAAGTTTGTGCGAACATTAGAACACCGTTAAAGTCTATAGGACTCGAACGTGAGAAATCAAAAGTGCGAATTTTAAAGGCTAATATGCAAGTTATTGACCTAAAAAGGGTTTGGGGACCCAGATGCTGCCCCTGGGGACATGTATCAATGGAAAAGAAAGTTTTAAAAACGTCCGTTTTTTCAGGAGCAGTGATTTTAATGATGCTTAAAGTGAAAATATACCTGGGAGGTGTCTATAGTATACCTGTAAAGTGGCATGTGTTTCCCGTGTTTAGAACAGTCCCTGCACAAAATGACATTTCTAAAGGAAAAAATTTAATTTAAAACTGCAAGAATGACATTTCCTGCAAGGTTAGTTAAAAACACCTGAACATATTCAAACAAATACGGGGGTTTGGTCACACTATATGGTCATATAATGCTAAGCCCACTTACTGCAACAAAGTACACCGAATAATTTTTTGGACTGGAGCACCCCTCCCTCTCTTCATTACCTCTTTTTATTTATTTTATATTTTTTTTGAATATGTTCAGGTGTTTTTAACTAGCCTTGCAGAAAATGTCATTCTTGAATGTGTGCGCTGTAATATGTTTTGTACTGTAATGTAATGTTGCCTTCCCCTCCCCAGCCCATTACCAGGCCCTTTGGGTCTTGTATGGATATTAAGGGGAACCCCGTATCCTAATTAAAAAAAGAAAAGGCGTTGGGCCCCCCAGGCCCTGTATACTCTGAACAGCAGTATACAGGCGGTGCAAACAAGACAGGGACTGTAGGTTTGTTCTTATGTAGAATCTGTTTGTAATTTAGAACAGGTACATTTTGTAAGTGTAGCTCCAGCCAAAAAATCTATTTGAAAGCTTTTTGGAAAACATAGGGAAGGGTTATCACCCCTGTAACATTTGCTTTGCTGTCTGTGCCCCTGTTCAGAAGATTTCACCTCACTTTTTTAAGGTTTTAAGGGTTTTTAAGGGAAACAAGGATTGGTGATAAATCAGTGTAGGAGACACCTTTTTCCCATATTAACTCTTAAAGGAGAGAATTTCCCTTCCTAGGGGTAGATTTCCTCTCACTTCCTGTTGTCTCCCTCCATTTGTAAGTAGGAGTCATTTGTAAGTCGGATTTTTGAAAATAGGGGACCGCCTGTATATACTATACGGCCTGTTACTCTTGGTGGGCGCAGGAACGGGCCCTGCTGTGAAATATTATATCAAGAATTGTAATTACATGAAAATTTACAGAAAAATTGGGCCTTTGGTGGTGGTGTGGTGGTGGTGCCAAAACACTGCAAGCCCTCACAGTAACTCTTTGTGGGTGCAGGAATGGGCCCTGCTGTAAAATAGTAGATCAAAAACTGTAATTACACGCCCCTGTTAAATAGGGGCAGAAAAATTGGGCCTTAGGCAGTGGTGGTGGTGCCACAACACTGCAAGCCCTCACAGTTACTCTTGGTGGGTGCAGGAATGGGCCCTGCTGTGAAATAGTAAATCAAAAATTGTAATTACATGCCCCTGTTAAACAGGGGCAGAAAAATTGGGCCTTAGGCAGTGGTGGTGGTGCCCAGAACCAAAAATGTTCTTAAAAGCTATCAACATGAACATTGAGGAGGAAGAGGATAGTCACTCAGCATAACAGGATAGTTAATCAGCATCAGCATAGGCAGTCTTCAAAGGATCTCACATTCATAAAAAAATCAGCATCAACATCAGCATCAGGTGCTTGGTAGCTGGTAATTCAAGACTGATTTATGAAGGTTGGCCGATCAACCGAGTCAGTGGACAGGCGCACTCTGTGATCGGTTACAAAGCCTCCAGCAGTACTGAATGTGTGTTCCCAAAGAACGCTGGATGCAGGACAGGCCAGTAGCTCAATTGCATACTGTGCAAGCTCGCTGACGATGCTGGAACCGATCATACCTTGGGGCTGAGGACTAAAAAATCGTCTGAACGCATCGGTCAGAAGGCCACCTTCTCCACGGCTCCTTCTGTGACTTACCAAAGCCTCAGCAACACGTTGTCCAGGAGGACCAGGAAATTGTAACCTCCCAGGCTCTGGAAACGCATTGCACAAACCTTTCTGCAAGGCCTCCTGAAGATGTTTCATCCCCTGCTCCCTCTACGAGGGCTGGATAAGTTCTGACACCTTACCCTTGTAATGTGGATCAAGAAGGGTTGCCAGCCCGTACTGATCCCTCTCCTTGATACCACAAATCCGAGGGTCCTTTCACAGGCATTGCAGGATCAGGGAGGCCATGCAGTGTAGGTTTGCTGAGGCATTCGTTCAGGAGTCCTCTGGGTCACTAAGGACGACATTATCTGCAGCCACCGCCTCCCAGCCACGTACAAGTCCATGGGTTTCTGGGGCCTGAAAATGATCCCTTGAAGACTGCTGCTGATGCTGAGTGCCAGGCTCCACCTCCATGCTGACACAATCCTTCTCCTCCTCTTCCTGTGTGATAGGCAGGCCTGCAGGAATACTGTCTGAATAAAGGGGGCCTTGAGAGGTAAGGAAGTCCTCCTCTTCCTCCCTCTGTTCTGCCTCAAGTGCCCTGTCCATTATTCCACGCAGCGTGTTCTCCAACAGGTAGACAAGAGGGACAGTATCACTGATGCATGCACTGTCACTGCTCACCATCCTCGTGGCCTCCTCAAATGGTGACAGGACAGTCCATGCATCCTTGATCATGAGCCACTGGCATGGCAAAAAAAAGCCAAGCACCCCTGACCCTGTCCTGGTGCCATACTCGCACAGGTAGTCATTGATGGCCCTCTGCTGCATGTGCAGCCGCTGCAGCATTGCCAACGTTGAGTTCCACCTGGTGGGCATGTTACAGATGAGGCGATTCTTGGGCAGGTTGCATTCCTTTTGGAGGTCAGCCAGCCGAGCGAGCACTGGCATTATATGACCATCGGAAATGCCCACAGACTTTCCTGGCCTGCCTCAGGACATCCTGTAAGCCTGGCTACCTGCACAAGAACCACTGCACCACCAAATTAAGGACGTGAGCCAAACAGGGAACATGGGTGAAGTGTACCTGTCAGAGGACGGAGAGAAGGTTGGTGCCATTGTCGCAAACCACCATTCCTGGCTGAAGCTGGTGTGGCATCAACCACCTCTGAGCCTGCCTCTGCAGAGCTGCCAGAATCTCTGCCCCAGTGTGGCTCCTGTCCCCCAAGCAGATCAACTCAAGCACCGCATGGCATCTTTTTGCCTGAGTGCTTGCGTAGCCCCTAGAACGCCTACGGAGCACCGCTGGTTCCGAGGACAAATCTGCACAGGAAGAGGCCATAGAGAAAGAAGAAGAGGAGGGGGTGGAAGAGAGAGGTGTGGCTGAATCACCACTATCAGCAATTTGGAGGCGTGGTGGCGGAACAAGCTCCAACAATACTGCACCCTGTCCTGCATCCTTCCCAGCTGCCAGCAGGGTTACCCAGTGCGCCACGAAAGAAAGGTAATGTCCCTGTCCATGCCTGCTGGACCATCAGTGGTAATATGTACCTTACCGCTGACCGCCCTGTCCAATGTCAGTAGAGAGCCGGAATGGCCTTCCAAAAACACCAAAAAATTGGCGTTTGGGAACCTGCTACTGAGGTACCGCACATTCCACAAATTCTCGAAAGGGGGCAGAGTCTACCAGCTGAAAAGGCAAAAGGCAGCGGTTGGAGTGCTAGCAATTTAGCCAAACTAGCATTCAGCCGCTGAGCATGTGGATGGCTGGGACTGAATTTCTTTTGCCGGTTTAGCAACTGGGGTAGGGAAATTTGCCTGCTACAATTGGATGTTGGTGTACCGCTAGCAGATTGCCCAGAAGTGCTTGGGACACCTAATTCTACACCTTCATTCCTCTCAGTGCAGGTTTCCAAGCGGACTGAAGGTATAGTGGGGTTGGAGATCCCAGCTGATGAGGAGCAAGGAGATGTCTGCCTTGTTCTTTGGTGTGGGTCTTTTAAGTACGCTTGCCAATGAACTGCATGGGAGTTCGATATATGTCTGGCCAAGCATGTGGTGTCCAAGCTGCTGCTGTTTTGGCCACGCTTGATATGCTTCAGACATGTTGCAAACAGCAATGGTGCGATCTGCTGCACACTTCTCAAAAAAGGCCTACACCAAAGAACTTTTGGAAAAATGCGCAGAGTCAGCAGCGCCCTGCACATGCGGAGCTCTGCGGTGTGATGCAGTCAGGTGGCTGCCCTTAAGCTGGCCCCTGGAGGGCATTCTGCTCATTGGAGATGTGTCTCCTCCTCCTCCTTTCTTCTATCTGGCACCCATGTAGAGTCAGTGACCTCATCATCCCCTCCCTCCTCGCCATTGGAGCAAACCTGGCAGTATGCTGCACCTGGGTAAACATGACTGCCAGTTTCTTGTCCTTCTTGGGCACCCCCTCTCTCTGGGCTTACATTACTGCCTTCATCCTCAACCTGGGTACCATAATCAGAGCCTTCAAAACGCTGCGCATCCTCCTGCAGCATGTACCCTACACTGTGATCGAACAGTTCGGGGGACTCCTCAGGGCAAGATGGTGGGGCTAGGGAAGGAGTGACTGATGACATTGAGCCAGAAGAGGCTGTCTTGGCAGCTGTATTGGCAGACAAAGTACCCTGAGCCTGGGTGACAGAGGATGAGGAGGATGAGGAGGATGAGGACGGCTTGCACATCCACTCTACCAAATCTTCTGCATGTTGTGGCTCAACACGGCCAGCTGCCGGAAAAAAGGACAAGCGTGCCCCATAGCCACATGCTGAAGCTTAACCCCTTCCCGACCGTGCTTATCCCCTTCCCGACCGGCGCACGCCGATGTACGTCGGCAGAATGGCACGGCTGGGCAAATGGATTTACAGGTACGTCCATTTGAACTCCCCGCCATGCCATTGCGTGCACGCCGCCTGGAGCTCCATGAGTCGGGTCGCGGGCCCCGCGGACTCAATCACCACGGGGATACCCGCGATCGCCTCGCGGAGAGGACGAACGGGGAGATGCTGATGTAAACAGCATCTCTCCGTTCTGCCTAGTGACGAATGTCACTGATCACAGCTCCCTGTCATCGGGAGCAGTGATCAGAGTAATGACACTGCTAGCCCATCCCCCTACAGTTAATAATCACTCCCCTAGGACATACTTAACCCCTCCCCGCTCCCTAGTGGTTAACCCCTTTATTGCCAGTGTCATTTACACAGTAATCAGTGCATTTTTAATCGCACTGATCACTGTATAAATGACAATGGTCTCAAAAATGTGTCAAAAATATCCGACATTTCCGCCATAACGTCGCGGTCACAATAAAAATTGCTGATCGCCGCCATTACTAGTAAAAAAAAAATATTAATAAAAATGCCACGCTATAACTTTTGCGCAAACCAATCAATAAACGCTTATTGCGATTTTTTTTTTTACCAAAATCATGTAGAAGAATACAAACGGCCTAAACTGTCAAAAAAAATGCTTTTTTATATATTTTTGGGGATATTTATTATAGCAAAATGTAAATAATAATGCGTTTTTTTCAAAATTGTCGCTCCTATTTTGTTGCCGGGATCTGGCGATACATTACAGCCGTGAGCAAATTTAAATGACATTTTTTCCTTTGGAAATGTCATTTTGCTGCGGTACTGTTCTAAACATGGAAAAATGTGCTACTGTACAGGCAGACTAAGGGGACCCCCCCGGAACGATATTTAAATTAATATTTCATTTTTATTGTTTCACTTTAAGCATTCTTAACCGCTTCATGCCCCGGAACATTTTACTCCCTTCCTGACCAGAGCAGTTTTTGCGATTTGACACTGCGTCTCTTTAACTGACAATTGCGCGGTCGTGCGACGTTGCACCCAAACAAAATTGATGTCTTTTTTTTCCCACAAATAGAGCTTTCTTTGGGTGGTATTTGATCACCTCTGTGGTTTTTTTTTGCGCTATAAACAAAAAAATAGCGACAATTTTGAAAAAAACGCAATATTTTTTACTTTTTGCTATTATAAATATTCCCCAAAAATATATAAAAATATATTTTTTTTCCTCAGTTTAGGCTGATATGTATTCTTCTACATATTTTTGGTAAAAAAAATTGCAATAAGCGTATATTGATTGGTTTGCGCAAAAGTTATAGCGTCTACAAAATAGGGGATAGTTTTATGACATTTTTATTATAAATTTTTTTTTTTTACTAGTAATTGCGGCGATCTGTGATTTTTATCGGGACTGCGTCATTATGGCGGACACATTGGACAATTTTGACACATTTTTGGGACCATTGGAATTTTTATCAGTGCTATAAAAATGCATTGATTACTGTAAAAATGTCACTGGCACTAGGGGGCGATCAAGGGGTTAACTGTGTTCCCTGCTATGTGTTCTAACTGAAGGGGGATGGGACTTGCTAGGGGAAGAGATAGATCGGTGTTCATATTTTGTACTTTGTACTTTGTATGAACACATGATCAGTCCCTTCTCCCCTCAGAGAACCGGTTCTCGCTGTGTCACGAGCGATCGCGGGAGCCCAGCAGTTATCTTGACCACTGGGCACTCGCATCGGCTACGGGGGCAAGCAGTGGCCACAGGGTGAAGCGTAAGGTAATGTTGTTTCCCCAGCTGTGCCTATCTGCCACAGTAAAACTGCAGCGGCTGGTCAACAAGTGGTTAAAAGCACTGCTTCTGAAAATACAGCCATTTTAAAAACGTTTTTTTTTGCATTGATACATGTCACCCGGGGCAGGACCCGGGTCCCCAAACACTTTTTTATGGCAACAGCTTGCATATAAGCCTTTAAAATGAGCACTTTTGACTTTTCATTATCGTGACGCATAGACTTTAACAGTGTTCGCATGTTCGCACAAATTTTTTTTCTGTTCGCAAGTTCTGGTGCAAACTGAACCGGGGGGGTGTTCGGCTCATCCCTAATTTCTAACGCACACGATGGCTACACGTGATGTCCCTAACTTCAATATACTGTCCTGGAATGTCTGTGGGCTAAACTTAAAGAGCGGTGCTTTTTAAATATCTCAAATTACATTCCCCCATATGGTATTGTTACAAGAAATGCACCTCATGGGCAGCAAACTCCTCACACTTAAAAAGCAAATAAACTGGACGGGGGGGTTCTGTCGCAGTCCTTCCCTCTCCAGCTTTGTTTGGCATCGTGATGGAACCAGTGGAGGAGGCCCTCCGTACCTCCCCACACATCAAAGGGTTGCCGGTTGGATGTCTGGAGGAGAGGGTGGCCCTGTACGCAGATGACCTCCTGTTATTTCTCAATGATGCTGACTCGTCTCTCAGAGGGGCCCTTCAGGTCCATAACTCCTTGTCACAGGCCTTAAAGTCAACTGGGCTAAGTCCCTACTGTTTCCCATAGATCCTGCAGCTCACACCACCGCTCCCCCAGATGTTCCCTTGCAGTGGGTTGAGAGCTTTAGGTACCTTGGGGTGGTGGTGTCGAGGTCCGGCTAAAGCTGAAGGCATGGGAGTCGCTACCCCTGTCATTTTTAGGACATATAAACCTGCTCAAAAAGAAAATTTTACCTAAATTTTACATATTTATTCCATCATACCCTGCAATGGTTCCCTAAATCCTTTTTTACCTGCCTATATTATCTCTTCTCCTCCTTTTTATGGGGTCCCCAGACCCCTCGATACAGATCGGGAAAGGCTAGGCCCCTTGTGAGGCCGGCCGCATTAACGTGGACCACATTAATGCGGCCAGCCTCACAAGGGGCCTAGTATTTTCCGATTTTTATAAATATTTTCTGGCCACTCCGTTAGTCACCGCTGAACCCGAACCCTACCAATCCTTCTACTCTAGTTGAGGTGGCAGTGGTGAACTCCCTAGAAGCGTTGAAGTTTCTACGATATGGAGACCCTAGTGCCCCATATCAACTGACACCTTCCATGCTCACTACACTGCGTGCGTGGCAGGGGCAGATCCCGGGGGGGGCAACAGGGCAATTGCCCCCCCTCCCCCGAAATAGTAGCACTGACATGTCATTGAAGCCAGTGCCAATGCGGCTGCCGCTGCCTCTACCCGAGTCTCTCTCTCACATCAGCCGATCAGCGGCACCGAGAGAGAGACTCGCACTGACATGGCAGGATACCAGGAGGAGGAGGAGGTGGGTGGAGCCTCTTCCCCGCACTCGTTGCTAATGCCAGGGCCTCCTGGCATCTAGCAACGAGTGATGTCAATCATACCCACCAACATTTTGAGATGAGAATGAGGGACACCTACTACCAAACGTATGTAGGCATAGGACACGCCCCCTGCCACACCCCCTTAGAGGTGAATTAACCAAAAAAAAAAGTTTAATTAAATCCGTAAGGGCTTTTTTTTTACCACTACTATTCCTTTATATTGGCTTTTAAAATTGACAAATGCAGCAATTTAGAAATCAGATGAAAGGTTTAGCACTGGGAAACACTTTTTGAAAGATAAAAAGTACATTTTATATACAACTATATAGATCAGACCAAAATGAGGGACAAATGAGGAGGAAAGAGGGACAGAGGGACATTGCTCCAAATCAGGGACAGTCCCTTGAAATCAGGGACAGTTGGGAGCTATGCGTCAATGAGTCACGTCGGACATGACTGTGACAGGTCAGACGGAGCTGTGGCTGCTGGAGCCTCAAAACAGTCGGCGTGTAAGTGAGTGGGCGGCCGAGCTGCCCAGCGGCTCACCTGCTCGGCGCTCATACAGTCACACTGAGCGGGGGGGAGGGATGGACGGGAAGCTGCCAGCTGGGAGGCTCGGTGGGTGGACTGGCCAATCAGTGGGTGGCGGAGCAGAGAGATGACATCTTCTCTCACCGCCCAGCGCCCGCCCTGCATCCTGGCAGTTCCGCCCTCACTCACTGTGCAGGCAGCAGAGAGATTACATCATCTCTCTGCTGCCTGACTCAGACTGGGACGCAGGAATTGACAATCCCCATTCCCCACCTTAGCAGGAAAGTGACTATCTGCAACTTGTGGCAGGTGATGTGGCAAGTGGACAATCTGCAATGTGTGGCAGGTGACATGGTAAGTGAGCAATCCTCAACTTGTGGCAAGTGATAATCCGCAATGGGTGGCAGGTGGACAATTTGCAACTTGGGGCAAATGGACAATCAGCAATGTGTGGCAGGCGATAGTGGACAATTTGCAACATGTGGCAAGTGACAATCCGCAGCTTGTGGCAGGTGACGTGGCAAGTGGACAATCCGCAACTTGTGGCAGGTGACATGGCAAGTGAACAATCCGCAATGTGTGACAGGTGATGTGGCAAGTGGACAATCAGCAATGTGTGGCAGGTGATAGTGGACAATTTGCAACATGTGGCAAGTGACAATCCGCAGCTTGTGGCAGGTGACGTGGCAAGTGGACAATCCGCAACTTGTGGCAGGTGACGTGGCAAGTGGACAATCCACAACTTGTGGCAGGTGACGTGGCAAGTGGACAATGAGCAGTGTGTGGCAGGTGATAGTGGACAATTTGCAACAGGTGGCAGGTGATGTGGCAAGTGATAATCTGCATCTGGTGGCAGGCTATGTGGCAAGTGACACACTCGGGGCTCCCACTGATTGTGCATTATGGTGAGTTGAACTATTTCATTTTCTATAGCAATGTAATAATAGAAATAATGTGTTTCAAACATCCTGACACTATAATAACCATGGTGCCGTGATGATTGAAGCGCCAACATCAGCCATTTCCCTGATAAATTGCCCCCAAAAAAACTTATTTTCTGGCAGTGTCCCTCCCGAGACTAGACTCTGGATCCGCCCCTGGTGCATGGGGAGCAGGACTTGTTGTCCAGTCAGCAGTGGAGGATCTCCTTAGGTACGAATATGCAGAGAAACCTACTTCCCAATTATATTCTCATCTGGTAATGACCTCCCTGCTTGTTCTGGAGAAACTCAGAGGTAGGTGGCTTCAAGACATCCCAGACCTCGATAATGATGACTGGGATGACATATGGGATTTCCCCTTTCGGTCCCTTGTCTCCCTGAGGGATTGCTTAATCCAGCTCAAGATAGTTCATTTTGCATATTTTACCCCATATAGATTACACAAAATGAGTTCCAACTTTCCTCCTGGGTGCTGACATTGTGGGGGGACTCGCAGGGAGTTCACCCATATTTTTTGGACCTGCCTAGCCACTGTCGGGTACTGGGAAGAGGTATTGATGCTCATTAACCAGATTACCACCGTACCACTACAACCTTCAATGTCAATCTGTAATTTGGGCTTAATAGAACCATTAATTCCCACATTTGCGGGACGTATTCTAGTTGGTCTGCTTCTCTTTTATGCCCGAAAGGCCATAGCTCTGTATTGGCGAAAACCTCCCCCCCATCCTCTCACATTTTGGAAGCAATTACTTAACAACAGTCTGCCCCTTTATAAAGACACCTACAGTATGCTAATAGAGGATGTCCTATAAAATATGACAAGGTTGGGTCCAAGTGGCTAGCGGAGCCCTCGACAGCTTCTGAGGTATCCTCAAGTTAAAATACTCATATGCAATACACATTTCCTAGTGTAAGCCATGTTCTACTTGTTGATGTTTTACCTCCTCTAATGCCATGTACACACGGCCGGTCTTTGACAGCAAAGGTCTGACGGAATGCTAGTCCAACAGACAAACAACGACACAAGGGCAGCTATTGGTTCCTTATTCTAGTCCGGTCATACGTTATCACGTTCAAATTAGTCGGACTTTGGTGTGATTGTGTGTAGGCAAGTCCATTGCGTCGGAACTCCATCGAAAGTCCGTCAAAAAGTCCTTCGGAGTTTAGTCCATCGAAAGTCCGGTCGTGTGTACACGGCATAAGATTACATGCTCAAGGTCTGTGCGGAATATTGACTTTAGATAGCCAGATTGTTGCCAGTATTGTGGTGACCTTTTCAAACTATTTATACTCAAATATTTACCCTCTGTTTTAATGTGCTTTTTTTGCAAGGGCCATCTCATTCATCATCCACAACCATTGTATGTTGTTCTGTATTTTGTGTACTCAGAAGGACTGTGACAGGTACTCAGGTACTCATATGGACTGTGACAGGTACTCAGGTACTCAGATGATGTGTGATAGGTACTCAGATACTCATATGGACTGTGACAGGTACTCGGGTACTCAGATGGACTGTGACAGGTACTCAGGTACTCGGTACTCAGATGAACTGTGACAAGTACTTGGGTACTCAGATGAACTGTGACAGGTACTCAGGTACTCGGGTACTCAGATGAACTGTGACAGGTACTCAGGTACTCATATGGACTGTGACAGGTACTTTGATGGGTGGTGACAGGTACTTTGATGAGTAGTGACAGGTCCTCTTTATTAGGGGGTTTGTTGTACACTGTAAGCGGTAACAAGATGTTACCACAATCTCCTTCTCACACACGATTGGTGTGTGAGGAGGAGAACCCGGTAACATCTCGTTAGCGCAGTTTGTGGACATTCTGTGACCGGCTGTGATTGGACACAGCCGGTCACGTGGTGTAGAGACAATTTCATTGGCTCTTTACTGCGATCAGGGTTGGGCTGTGTCAGGGTGACAAACCTCGCCCCCGATCGCCGCTCTGCGCGCACTCTAGGGGCGCACACAAGCTCCGTGCATGTGGACAGTACATGTGACTGGCTGTGATTGGACACAGCTGGTCACGTGGTAAAGAGCCATTTTTTATTGCCACGAGTAGTTTTAAATGACTTTTTTTCCTTTGAAATGTCATTTTGCTGTCAGACTGTTCTAAACACGGGAAACATGCGCCCCTTTACAGGCATACTATAGACACCCCCCAGGTACGAAATTGAAAGGAATATTACACTTTTATTGTTTCACTTTAAACATTATTAAAATCACTGCTTCCGAAAAAACGACCATTTTTAAAACTTTTTTTTGCATTGATCCATGTCCCCTGGGGCAGGACCCAGGTCCCCAAACACTTTTTATGACAATAACTTGCATATAAGCCTTTAAAATTAGCACTTTTGATTATTCATGTTCGAGTCCCAATGACTTTAACAGTGTTCGCGTGTTCAAACAAATTTGATGCCTATTCACATGTTCTGGTGCGAACCGAACAGGGGGGTGTTCGGCTCATCCCTAGCTGTGACAGGTGCTCAGGTACTCGTGTACTCACATGAACTGTGACAGGTACTCAGGTACTCGGGTACTAAGATGAATTGTGACAGGTACTCAGGTACTCAGGTACTCAGATGGACTGTGACAGGCACTCAGGTACTCAGATGGGCTGTGACAGGTACTCAGATGAAAGGTGACAGGTACTCAGATGGACTGTGACAGGTACTCAGGTACTCAGATGGACTGTGACAGGTACTCAGGTACTCAGATGGACTGTGACAGGTACTCAGGTACTCAGATGGACTGTGACAGGTACTCAGGTACTCTGGTACTCAGATGAATTGTGACAGGTACTCAGGTACTCATATGGACTGTGACAGGTACTCAGGTACTCAGATGGGCTGTGACAGGTACTCAGATGAACTGTGACAGGTACTCAGATGAACAGTGACAGGTACTTTACTCAGATGAACTGTGGCAGGTACTCAGGTACTCAGATGGACTGTGACAGGTACTCAGGTATTCGGGTACTCAGATGAATTGTGACAGGTACTCAGGTACTCAGAAGGACTGTGACAGGTACTCAGGTACTCAGATGGACTGTGACAGGTACTCAGGTACTCAGATGATGTGTGACAGGTACTCAGGTACTCAGATGGACTGTGACAGGTACTCAGGTACTCAGATGGACTGTGACAGGTACTCAGGTACTCGGTACTCAGGTACTCAGATGGACTGTGACAAGTACTTGGGTACTCAGATGAACTGTGACAGGTACTCATATGGACTGTGACAGGTACTCAGGTACTCGGGTACTCAGATGAACTGTGACAGGTACTCAGGTACTCATATGGACTGTGACAGGTACTTTGATGGATGGTGACAGGTACTTTGATGGGTAGTAACAGGTCTTCTTTATTAGGGGGTTTGGTGTACACTGCAAGCGGTAACAAGATGTTACCACAATCTCCTTCTCACACACGATTGGTGTGTGAGGAGGAGAACCCAGTAACATCTCGTTACCGCAGTTTGTTGACATTCTGTGACCGGCTGTGATTGGACACAGCAGGTCACATGGTGTAGAGCCAATTTAATTGCCTCTTTACTGTGATCAGGGTTGGGCTGTGTCAGGATGACAAACCTCGCCCCCGATCGCCGCTCTGTGCGTGCCCTAGGGGCACGCATGGGCTCCATGCATGGGGACAGTACATGTGACTGTCTGTGATTGGACACAGCTGGTCACGTGGTAAAGAGCAATTTTTTATTGGCTGTTTACACGGATCTGGGATGGGCTGTGTCCGAGGGACATGCCTCATCCCCGATGGGCGCGTTGCGGGCTCCCGGAGGCCCGCAGGAGTGGCGAGAAGCCGAGGACATCATATGACGCCCACCCAGGATGGGAGATCCCATCTGCTGACGTCATTTGACTATGGCCCGGTATTGAAGTGGTTAAGGCCACTATCCAATCCTATAGTAACATTTTCTGCTTTTTTAACTGTACTCACCTAATTACCCAAAAAGTACTTTTTCATATTGATTTTACATATGTGCCACCTTGTGTTGGTCTATCACATAAAATCCCAATAAAATTCATTTAGGTTTGTGGTTGTAACATGACAAAATGTGGAAAATGTCAAGGGGTATTAATACTTTTTCAAGGCACTGTATTGATGGCCATAAAAGGTTCCTAGAGGTGTGGAACCCGTGGATTAAATATTCTATATTACCGGATAAGAGCTATATCTGGTCTCTTACCTCAGAGGGAAGCTTAAAGAGGGTCTTTCTCCCCCCACCAACTAATTTTCCCTTCCCCGTTCTCTTCTTTCTTTCTTTACAAAACTTCACCTATGAAACAACATTCTCCCTTTCTACCTGTTTACGTTTTCACTCACATTTCACCATTAGTAGGATACCTTGTTTGATTGTCTGGAACAGTGTTGGTCAACCGGGGTTCCACAAAACCCTGGTGTGTCGTGAGGAGTCCTTAGGGGTGCCGTGGCAACAGCCAGATCTGAGCGATCCTCTGTTAGCTTCTGTGCTACAGGAGGGAGAGAGCTATGCTCGCACCTACCCCCCTCTCTGCTCCTCTCTGTACTCTTGCCGACAAAAGAGAAAGCTGAGCTGGCCGCCCAACCACGTCCTGTTAACCAACCAATAATGTCATTGGTTGCTAAGGGCTTGCCAGCAAGTGTACAGAGAGGAGCAGAGAGTAGTGGGAGGTGCGGGCACAGCTCTCGGCCTCCTCTGTACACAGGAGTTATCCGTGCGCTCTCCCTCCTGTTAACGGTTAATAGAGGATCGCTCAGATCTCAGGAAGGAGAGCAGCTTGGGGGTGGGACATAGAAAGCACAACCTACCTCCTGTCTCTCTCTCTCAGCTACTGTCTCTAGTGTAAGAAAGAGAAGGGATTTGGGAGGTATTGGTGCTATGTGTAGTGCGACCTCTGCACAGTTTTGAGCTAAAGCTACCTTTAGAAGGTTGGTGTTGTTTTCCTGATCCTATCACTACAGCAGGCAGCTACATTATTTACACGTTAGTGTAGTGCGATCTCTGCACAGTGTTCAGCTAAAGCTACAAGTTAGTGTAGTGCGACCTCTGCACAGTGTTCAACTAAAGCTACCTGTAGAAGGTGGGTGTTGTTTTCCTGATCCTATCACTACGGCAGGCAGCTACATTATTTACATGTTAGTGTAGTGCGACCTCTGCACAGTGTTCAGCTAAAGCTACCTGTAGAAGGTTGATGTTGTTTTCCTGATCCTATCACTACTGCAGGCAGCTACATTATTTACACGTTAGTGTGGTACGACCTCTGCACAGTGTTCAGCTATAGCTACAAGTTAGTGTAGTGCAACCTCTGCACAGTGTTCAGCTAAAGCTACCTGTAGAAGGTTGGTGTTGTTTTCCTGATCCTATCACTACCGCAGGCAGCTACATTATTTACACGTTAGTGTGGTGCGACCTCTGCACAGTGTTCAGCTAAAGCTACCTGTAGAAGGTTGGTGTTGTTTTCCTGATACTATCACTACCGCAGGCAGCTACATTATTTACACGTTAGTGTGGTGCGACCTCTGCACAGTGTTCAGCTAAAGCTACCTGTAGAAGGTTGGTGGTGTTTTCCAACCTACCGCAGGCAGCTCCATTATTTACACATTACTGTATTGCGACCACTGTACAGTGTTCAGCTAAAGCTACCTGTAGAAGGTTGGTGGTGTTTTCCTGATCCTATCACTACCGCAGGCAGCTACATTATTTACACATTAGTGTAGTGCGACCTCTGCACGGTGTTAAGCTAAAGCTACCTGTAGAAGGTTGGTGTTGTTTTCCTGATCCTATCACTACCGCAGGCAGCTACATTATTTACACGTTAGTGTAGTACGACCTCTGCACAGTGTTCAGCTAAAGCTACAAGTTAGTGTAGTGCGAACTCTGCACAGTGTTCAGCTAAAGCTACAAGTTAGTATAGTGCAATCTCTGCACAGTGTTCAGCTAAAGCTACCTGTAGAAGGTTGGTGTTGTTTTCCTGATCCTATCACTATCGCAGGCAGCTACATTATTTACACGTTAGTGTATTGCGACCTCTGTACAGTGTTCAACTAAAGCTACCTGTAGAAGGTTGGTGGTGTTTTCCTGGTCCTATCACTACCGCAGGCAGCTCCATTATTTACACATTACTGTATTGCGAACACTGTACAGTGTTCAGCTAAAGCTACCTGTAGAAGGTTGGTGGTGTTTTCCTGATCCTATCACTACCGCAGGCAGCTACATTATTTACACATTAGTGTAGTGCGACCTCTGCACAGTGTTCAGCTAAAGCTACCTGTAGAAGGTTGGTGTTGTTTTCCTGATCCTATCACTACCGCAGGCAGCTACATTATTTAAACGTTAGTGCAGTGCGACCTCTGTACAGTTTTCAGCTAAAGCTACAAATTAGTGTAGTGCGACCTCTGCACAGTGTTCAGATAAAGCAACCTGTAGAAGGTTGGGGTTGTTTTCTTGATCCTATCACCACCGCAGGCAGCTACATTATTTACACGTTAGTGTAGTACGACCTCTGCACAGTGTTCAGCTAAAGCTACAAGTTAGTGTAGTGCGACCTCTGCACAGTGTTCACCTAAAGCTACAAGTTACTGTAGTGCTACCTTTGCACAGTGTTCAGCTAAAGCTACCTGTAGAAGGTTGGTGTTGTTTTCCTGATCCTATCACTACCGCAGGCAGTTACATTATTTACACGTTAGTGTAGTGTGACCTCTGCACAGTGTTCAGCTAAAGCTCCAAGTTAGTGTAGTGCTACCTCTGCACAGTGTTCAGCTAAAGCTCCAAGCTAGTGTAGTGTGACTTCTGCACAGTGTTCAGCTAAAGCTACAAGTTAGTGTAGTGCGACCTGTGCAGAGTGTTCAGCTAAAGCTACAAGTTAGTGTAGTGCGACCTCTGCACAGTGTTCAGATAAAGCTCCAAGTTAGTGTAGTGCGACCTCTGCACAGTGTTCAGCTAAAGCTAAAACTTAGTGTAGTGCGACCTCTGCACATTGTTCAGCTAAAGCTCCAAGTTAGTGTAGTGCGACCTCTGCACAGTGTTCAGCTAAAGCTAAAAGTTAGTGTAGTGCGACCTCTGCACAGTGTTCAGCTAAAGCTACAAGTTAGTGTAGTGCGACCTCTGCACAGTGTTCAGCTAAAGCTACAAGTTAGTGTAGTTCGACCTCTGCACAGTGTTCAGCTAAAGCTACCTGTAGAAGGTTGGGGTTGTTTTCCTGATCCTATCACTACCGCAAGCAGCTACATTATTTACACGTTAGTGTAGTGCAACCTCTGCACAGTGTTCATCTAAAGCTACAAGTTAGTGTAGTGTGACCTTTGCACAGTGTTCAGCTAAAGCTAAAAGTTAGTGTAGTGTGATCTCTGCACAGTGTTCAGATAAAGCTAGAAGTTAGTGTAGTGTGACCTCTGCACAGTGTTCAGCTAAAGCTCCAAGTTAGTGAAGTGCGACTTCTGCACAGTGTTCAGCTAAAGCTACAAGTTAGTGTAGTGCGACCTCTGCAGAGTGTTCAGCTAAAGCTACAAGTTAGTGTAGTGCAACCTCTGCACAGTGTTCAGCTAAAACTCCAAGTTAGTGTAGTGCGACCTCTGCACAGTGTTCAGCTAAAGCTACAAGTTAGTGTAGTGCGAACTCTGCACATTGTTCAGCTAAAGCTACCTATAGATGGTTGGTGTTGTTTTCCTGATCCTATCACTACCGCAGGCAGCTACATTATTTACACGTTAGTGTACTATGACCTCTGCACAGTGTTCAGCTAAAGCTACAAGTTAGTGTAGTGTGACCTCTGCAGAGTATTCAGTTAAAGCTACAAGTTAGTGTAGTACGACCTCTGCACAGTGTTCAGCTAAAGCTACAAGTTAGTGTAGTGCGACCTCTGCACAGTGTTCAGCTAAAGCTACAAAATAGTGTAGTGCGACCTCTGCACAGTGTTCAGCTAAAGCTCCAAGTTAGTGTAGTGCGACCTCTGTACAGTGTTCAGCTAAAGCTCCAAGTTAGTGTAGTGCGACCTCTGCACATTGTTCAGCTAAAGCTCCAAGTTAGTGTAGTGCGACCTCTGCACAGTGTTTAGCTAAAGCTACAAGTTAGTGTAGTGCGACCTCTGCACAGTGTTCAGCTAAAGCTCCAAGTTAGTGTAGTGTGACTTCTGCAGTGTTCAGATAAAGCTACAAGTTAGTGTAGTGCGACCTCTGCAGAGTGTTCAGCTAAAGCTACAAATTAGTGTAGTGCGACCTCTGCAGAGTGTTCAGCTAAAGCTACAAGTTAGTATAGTGCGACCTCTGCACAGTGTTCAGCTAAAGCTCCAAGTTAGTGTAGTGCGACCTCTGCACGGTGTTCAGCTAAAGCTGCAAGTTAGTGTAGTGCGACCTCTGCACAGTGTTCAGCTAATGCTACAAGTTAGTGTAGTGCGACCTCTGCACAGTGTTCAGCTAAAGCTACCTGTAGATGGTTGGTGTTGTTTTCCTGATCCTATCACTACCGCAGGCAGCTACATTATTTACACGTTAGTGTAGTGTGACCTCTGCACAGTGTTCAGCTAAAGCTACAAGTTAGTGTAGTGTGCCCTCTGCAGAGTGTTCAGCTAAAGCTTCAAGTTAGTGTAGTGCGACCTCTGCACAGTGTTCAGCTAAAGCTACAAGTTAGTGTAGTGCGACCTCTGCACAGTGTTCAGCTAAAGCTTCAAGTCAGTGTAGTGTGACCTCTGCACAGTGTTCAGCTAAAGCTACAAGTTAGTGTATTGTGACCTCTGCACAGTGTTCTGCTAAAGCTACCTATAGAAGGTTGGTGGTGTTTTCCTGATCCTATCACTACCGCAGGCAGCTCCACTATTTACACGTTAGTGTATTGCGACCTCTGTACAGTGTTCAACTAAAGCTACCTGTAGAAGATTGGTGGTGTTTTCCTGATCCTATCACTACCGCAGGCAGCTCCATTATTTACCCATTACTGTATTGCGACCTCTGTACAGTGTTCAACTAAAGCTACCTGTAGAAGGTTGGTGGTGTTTTCCTGATCCTATCAATACCGCAGGCAGCTACATTATTTACACATTAGTGTAGTGCGACCTCTGCACAGTGTTCAACTAAAGCTACCTGTAGAAGGTTGGTGGTGCATCCTGATCCTATCACTACCACAGGCAGCTACACTATTTATACGTTAGTGTAGTGCAACCTCTGCACAGTGTTCAGCTAAAGCTACAAATTAGTGTAGTGCGACCTCTGCACAGTGTTCAGCTAAAGCTACAAGTTAGTGTAGTGCGACCTCTGCAGAGTGTTCAGCTAAAGCTACAAGTTAGTGTAGTGCGACCTCTGCACAGTGTTCAGCTAAAGCTCCAAGTTAGTGTAGTGCGACTTCTGCAAAGTGTTCAGCTAAAGCTCCAAGTTAGTGTAGTGCGACCTCTGCACAGTGTTCAGCTAATGCTACAAGTTAGTGTAGTGCGACCTCTGCACAGTGTTCAGCTAAAGCTACCTGTAGATGGTTGGTGTTGTTTTCCTGATCCTATCACTACCGCAGGCAGCTGCATTATTTACACGTTAGTGTAGTGTGACCTCTGCACAGTGTTCAGCTAAAGCTACAAGTTAGTGTAGTATGACCTCTGCAGAGTGTTCAGCTAAAGCTTCAAGTTAGTGTAGTGCGACCTCTGCACAGTGTTCAGCTAAAGCTACAAGTTAGTGTAGTGCGACCTCTGCACAGTGTTCAGCTAAAGCTTCAAGTTAGTGTAGTGTGACCTCTGCACAGTGTTCAGCTAAAGCTACAAGTTAGTGTATTGTGACCTCTGCACAGTGTTCAGCTAAAGCTACCTGTAGAAGGTTGGTGGTGTTTTCCTGATCCTATCACTACCGCAGGCAGCTCCACTATTTACACGTTAGTGTATTGCGACCTCTGTACAGTGTTCAACTAAAGCTACCTGTAGAAGATTGGTGGTGTTTTCCTGATCCTATCACTACCGCAGGCAGCTCCATTATTTACCCATTACTGTATTGCGACCACTGTACAGTGTTCAACTAAAGCTACCTGTAGAAGGTTGGTGGTGTTTGCCTGATCCTATCACAGGCAGCTACATTATTTACGCGACATCTGCACAGTGTTCAGCTAAAGCTACCTGTAGAAGGTTGGTGGTGTTTTCCTGATCCTATCACTACCGTAGGCAGCTACATTATTTACACGTTAGTGTAGTGCGTCCTCTGCACAGTGTTCAGTTAAAGCTACCTGTAGAAGGTTGGTGGTGGTTTCCTGATCCTATCACTACTGCAGGCAGCTACATTATTTACACGTTAGTGTAGTGCGACCTCTGCATAGAGTTCAGCTAAAGCTACCTGTAGAAGGTTGGTAGTGTTTTCCTGATCCTATCACTACTGCAGGCAGCTACATTATTTACAGCTTAGTGTAATGCGACCGCTGTACAGTGTGCAGCTAAAGCTACCTGTAGAAGGTTGGTGTTGTTTTCCTGATCCTATCACTACCGCAGGCAGCTACATTATTTATACATTAGTGTAGTGCAACCTCTGCACAGTGTTCAGCTAAAGCTACATGTTAGTATATTGCGACCTCTGCACAATGTTCAGCTAAAGCTACAAGTTAGTGTAGTGCGATCTCTGCACAGTGTTCAGCTAAAGCTACCTGTAGAAGGTTGGTGTTGTTTTCCTGATCCTATCACTATCAAAGGCAGCTACATTATTTACACATTAGCGTATTGCAATCTCTGCACAGTGTTCAGCTAAAGCTACAAGTTAGTGTAGTGCAACCTCTGCACAGTGTTCAGCTAAAGCTACAAGTTAGTGTAGTGCGACCTCTGCACAGTGTTCAGCTAAAGCTACCTGTAGAAGGATGGGGTTGTTTTCCTGATCCCATCACTACCGCAGGCAGCTACATTATTTACACGTTAGTGTAGTGCGACCTCTGCACAGTGTTCACCTAAAGCTACAAGTTAGTGTAGTGTGACCTCTACACAGTGTTCAGCTAAAGCTACCTGTAGAAGGTTGGTGTTGTTTTCCTGATCCTATCACTACCGCAGGCAGCTACATTATTTACACGTTAGTGAAGTGCGACCTCTGCACAGCGTGCAGCTAAAGCTGCCTGTAGAAGGTTGGTGGTGTTTTCCTGATCCTATCACTACCACAGGCAGCTATATTATTTACATGTTAGTGTAGTGCGACCTCTGCATAATGTTCAGCTAAAGTTACCTGTAGAAGGTTTGGGTTGTTTTCCTGATCCTATCACTACCTGAGGCAATTAAATTCTTTATACGTTAGTGCAGTGCGACCTCTGTACAGTGTTCAGCTAAAGCTACAAGTTAGTGTAGTGCGACCTCTGCACAGTGTTCAGCTAAAGCTACCTGTAGAAGGTTGGTGTTGTTTTCCTTATCCTATCACTATCACAGGCAGCTACATTATTTACACGTTAGTGTATTGCGACATCTGCACAGTGTTCAGCTAAAGCTACCTGTAGAAGGTTGGTGGTGTTTTCCTTTTCCTATCACTACCGCAGGCAGTTACATTATTTACACGTTAGTGTAGTGCGACCTCTGCACAGTGTTCAGCTAAAGCTACCTGTAGAAGGTTGGTGTTGTTTTCCTGATCCTATCACTACCGCAGGCAGCTATATTATTTACACGTTAGTGTAGTGCGACCTCTGCATAATGTTCAGCTAAAGTTACCTGTACAAGGTTGGGGTGGTTTTCCTGATCCTATCACTACCTGAGGCAACTACATTATTTATACGTTAGTGCAGTGCGACCTCTGCACAGTGTTCAGCTAAAGCTACCTGAAGAAGGTTGGTGTTGTTTTCCTGATCCTATCACTATCACGGGCAGCTACATTATTTACACGTTAGTGTATTGCAACATCTGCACAGTGTTCAGCTAAAGCTACCTGTAGAAGGTTGGTGGTGTTTTCCTTTTCCTATCACTACCGCAGGCAGCTACATTATTTACACGTTAGTGTAGTGCGACCTCTGCACAGTGTTCAGATAAAGCTACCTGTAGAAGGTTGGTGGTATTTTCCTGATACTATCACTACCGCAGGCAGCTATACTATTTACACGTTAGTGTAGTGCGACCTCTGCACAGTGTTCAGCTAAAGCTACCTGTAGAAGGTTGGTGGTGTTTTCCTGATCCTATCATTACCGCAGGCAGCTAAATTATTTACACGTTAGTTTAGTGCGACCTCTGCATAGTGTTAAGCTAAAGATACCTGTAGAAGGTTGGTGGTGTTTTCCTGATCCTAGCACTACCGCAGGTAGCTACATTATTTATAGGTTAGTGTAGTGCAACCTCTGCACAGTGTTCAGCTAAAGTTACGTGTACAAGGTTGGGGTGGTTTTCCTGATCCTATCACTACCTGAGGCAACTACATTATTTATACATTAGTGCAGTGCGACCTCTGTACAGTGTTCAGCTAAAGCTACAAGTTAGTGTAGTGCGACCTCTGCACAGTGTTCAGCTAAAGCTAAAAGTTAGTGTAGTGCGACCTCTGCACAGTGTTCAGCTAAAGCTACCTGTAAAAGGTTGGGGTTGTTTTCCTGATCCTATCACTACCGCAGGCAGCTACATTATTTACACGTTAGTGTAGTGCGACCTCTGTACAGTGTTCAGCTAAAGCTACAAGTTAGTGTAGTGCGACCTCTGCACTGAGTTCAGATAAAGCTGCCTTTAGAAGGTTGGGGTTGTTTTCCTGATCCTATGACCACCGCAGGCAGCTACATAATTTACACGTTAGTGTAGTATGACCTCTGGACAGTGTTCAGCTAAAGTTACAAGTTAGTGTAGTGCGACCTCTGCACAGTGTTCAGCTAAAGCTACAAGTTAGTGCGACCTCTGCACAATGTTCAGCTAAATCTACCTGTAGAAGGTTGGTGTTGTTTTCCTGATCCTATCACTAACGCAGGCAGCTACATTATTTACACGTTAGTGTAGTGCAAGCTCTGCACAGTGTTCAGCTAAAGCTACCCGTAGAAGGTTGGTGTTGTTTTCCTGATCCTATCACTACCACAGGCAGCTACATTATTTACACGTTAGTGTAGTGCGACCTCTGCACAGTGTTCAGCTAAAGCTACAAGTTAGTGTAGTGCGACCTCTGCACAGCGTTCAGCTAAAGCTACAAGTTAGTGTAGTGCGACCTCTGCACAGTGTTCAGCTAAAGCTACAAGTTAGTGTAGTGCGACCTCTGCAGAGTGTTCAGCTAAAGCTACCTGTAGAAGGTTGGTGGTGTTTTCCTGATCCTATCACTACTGCAGGCAGCTACATTTTTTAAACGTTAGTGTAGTGCGACCTCTGCACAGTAATCAGCTAAAGCTACCTGTAGAAGGTTGGGGTTGTTTTCCTGATCCTATCACTACCGCAGGCAGCTACATTATTTACACATTAGTGTAGTATGACCTCTGCACAGTGTTCAGCTAAAGCTACAAGTTAGTGTAGTGCGATCTCTTCATAGTGTTCAGCTAAAGCTACAAGTTAGTGTAGTGTGACCTCTGCACAGTGTTCAGCTAAAGCTACCTGTAGAAGGTTGGTGTTGTTTTCCTGATCCTATCACTATCAAAGGCAGCTACATTATTTAAACCATAGTGTATTGCAATTTCTGCATAGTGTTCAGCTAAAGCTACCTGTAGAAGGTTGGTGGTGTTTTCCTGATCCTATCACTACCGCAGGCAGCTATATTATTTACAAGTTAGTGTACTGCGACCTCTGTACAGTGTTCAACTAAAGCTACCTGTAGAAGGTTGGTGGTGTTTTCCTGATCCTATCACTACAGCAGGCAGCTACATTACTTACACCTTAGTGTAGTGCGACCTCTGCACAGTGTTCAGCTAAAGCTACCTGTAGAGGGTTGGTGTTGTTTTCCTGATCCTATCACTACCCTTTGGGGGGGGCAGTGTTAGGAACGGCATGCCAGCACCCAAGATGGCTGTCGAAGAAGATGACCTGTTACCTCTGCCCCTGTCAGAATTCCATTGGTGCACACACACCCTGTGACAGCTTTTGACACCCAAACAGGCTACCTAAACTCAGTCAGTTTCAAGACTCAGTGCTGTCTTCTCTACAGCGTTCCCTGTGTATCCTGCAATTACCTACCTGACTTCCGTTCCTGTTGTGACCCTGCTTGCTTCCTGACGTTCCTGTTTCCTGCCTGCATCCCACCCTGGCTTGTCCTCTGCATCTGCCTGCTCCTTCTGCCACTTCGCTGCCAGTCTGCTGACGACCCGGCCTGTAATCTGATTCCGCTTCAGCCTCTGTTCCTGACATGCCCGTTTGTGTATGACCCGGCCTGCCTGTACCTGCCTTCTCTTCAGCCTCGAGGGTGCCACCATCCCTTCTGCTGCACCTGCACTTAAGCCTGTGGGGACCGGTTGTCTACTTACTCCAGTTACCTGCCTACCACTGCTCTCGGATTCCTACAGACACCTCTACAGCCCGGCCGAGGGCTCTGATCCAGCTCCAGATCCAGTGATCCCGCCAGGCACTCGTGCAACTCTGAATCTCGGTGCTTCCTGTCAGCTCTATCAGGGGCTCCAAGTCAGAGTTGTAAGAGAGGCCGTCCTCTGCATATCAGGCTCCATCACCAGGTACGTGACACTACCTGTAGAAGGTTGGTGTTTTTTTCCTGATCCTATCACTACCGCAGGCAGCTACATTATTTACACATTAGTGTATTGCAACCTCTGCACAGTGTTCAGCTAAAGCTACCTGTAGAAGGTTGGTGGTGTTTTCCTGATCCTATCACTACCGTAGGCAGCTACATTATTTAAACGTTAGTGTAGTGCGTCATCTGTACAGTGTTCAGCTAAAGCTACAAGTTAGTGTAGGGCGACCTCTGCACAGTGTTCAGCTAAAGTTACAACTTAGTGCAGTGTGACCTCTGCACAGTGTTCAACTAAAGCTACCTTTAGAAGGTTGGTGGTGTTTTCCTGATCCTATCACTACCGCAGCAAGCTACATTATTTAAACGTTAGTGAAGTGCGACCTCTGCACAGTGTGCAGCTAAAGCTACCTGTAGTAGGTTAGGATTGTTTTCCTGATCCTATCACTACTGCAGGCAGCTACATTATTTACATGTTAGTGTAGTGCGATCTCTTCACAGTGTTTAGCTAAAGCTACAAGTTAGTGTAGTGCGACCTCTGCACAGTGTTCAGCTAAAGCTACAAGTTAGTGTAGTGCGACCTCTGCACAGTGTTCAGCTAAAGCTACAAGTCAGTGTATTGCGACCTCTGTACAGTGTTCAACTAAAGCTACCTGTAGAAGGTTGGTGGTGTTTTCCTGATCCTATCACTCCAGCAGGCAGCTACATTACTTACACGTTAGTGCAGTGCGACCTCTGCACAGTGTTCAGCTAAAGCTACAAGTTAGTGAAGTGCGACCTCTGCACAGTGTGCAGCTAAAGCTACCTGTAGAAGGTTGGTGTTGTTTTCCTGATCCTATCACTATCAAAGGCAGCTACATTATTTACACATTAGTGTATTGCAATCTCTGCACAGTGTTCAGCTAAAGCTACCTGTAGAAGGTTGGTGGTGTTTTCCTGATCCTATCACTACTGCAGGCAGCTACATTATTTTCAAGTTACTGTATTGCGACCTCTGTACAGTGTTCAACTAAAGCTACCTGTAGAAGGTTGGTGGTGTTTTCCTGATCCTATCACTATCAAAGGCAGCTACATTACTTACACGTTAGTGTAGTGCAACCTCTGCACAGTGTTCAGCTAAAGCTACAAGTTAGTGTAGTGCAACCTCTGCACAGTGTTCAGCTAAAGCTACAAGTTAGTGTAGTGCGACCTCTGTACAGTGTTCAGCTAAAGCTACCTGTAGAAGGATGGGGTTGTTTTCCTGATCCTATCACTACCACAGGCAGCTACATTATTTACACGTTAGTGTAGTGCGACCTCTGCACAGTGTCCAGCTAAAGCTACAAGTTAGTGTAGTGCGACCTCTGCACAGTGTTCAGCTAAAGCTACCTGTAGAAGGTTGGTGGTGTTTTCCTGATCCTATCACTACCGTAGGCAGCTACATTATTTAAACGTTAGTGTAGTGCGTCATCTGCACAGTGTTCAGCTAAAGCTACAAGTTAGTGTAGTGCGACCTCTGCACAGTGTTCAGCTAAAGCTACAAGTTAGTGTAGTGCGACCTCTGCACAGTGTTCAGCTAAAGCTACAAGTCAGTGTAGTGCGATCTCTGCACAGTGTTCAGCTAAAGCTACAAGTTAGTGTAGTGCGACCTCTGCACAGTGTTCAGCTAAAGCTACCTGTAGAAGGTTGGTGGTGTTTTCCTGATCCTATCACTACCGCAGGCAGCTACATTATTTAAACGTTAGTGTAGTGCGACCTCTGCACAGTAATCAGCTAAAGTTACCTGTAGAAGGTTGGTGTTGTTTTCCTGATCCTATCACTACCGCATTCAGCTACATTATTTACTCGTTAGTGAAGTACGACCTCTGCACAGTGTGCAGCTAAAGCTACCTGTAGAAGGATGGGGTTGTTTTCCTGATCCTATCACTACCACAGGCAGCTACATTTTTTACACGTTAGTGCAGTGCGACCTCTGCACAGTGTTCAGCTAAAGCTACAAGTTAGTGAAGTGCGACCTCTACACAGTGTGCAGCTAAAGCTACCTGTAGAAGGTTGGTGTTGTTTTGCTGATCCTATCACTATCAAAGGCAGCTACATTATTTACACATTAGTGTATTGCAATCTCTGCACAGTGTTCAGCTAAAGCTACCTGTAGACGGTTGGTGGTGTTTTCCTGATCCTATCACTACTGCAGGCAGCTACATTATTTTGAAG
This sequence comes from Lithobates clamitans, assembly GCA_037952925.1. Classification (NCBI taxonomy): domain Eukaryota; kingdom Metazoa; phylum Chordata; class Amphibia; order Anura; family Ranidae; genus Lithobates; species Lithobates clamitans. Next base: position 4,193,827 of record JBBGZY010000434.1, on the reverse strand, counting down.
TTAGTGTATTGCGACCTCTGTACAGTGTTCAACTAAAGCTACCTGTAGAAGGTTGGTGGTGTATTCCTGATCCTATCACTACAGCAGGCAGCTACATTACTTACACGTTAGTGTAGTGTGACCTCTGCACAGGGTTCAGCTAAAGCTACAAGTTAGTGTAGTGCGACCTCTGCACAGTGTTCAGCTAAAGCTACCTGTAGAAGGTTGGTGGTTTTTTCCTGATCCTATCACTATCGAAGGCAGCTACATTATTTACACATTAGTGTATTGCAATCTCTGCACAGTGTTCAGCTAAAGCTACCTGTAGAAGGTTAGTGGTGTTTTTCTGATCCTATCACTACTGCATAATAATACTACAGGCAGGCAGTTGATTTTGCTAGCTGCAGTATCAATGTGTGTGTGTGTGTGTGTGTGTGTGTGTGTGTGTGTGTGTGTGTGTGTGTGTGTGTGTGTGTGTATATCTCAGCTTAGTGCAGCTACATCTTACTGCCGGCCATTAGTATGTCTGGAAGGCCAACAAGGAGAGGCAGACAGTCACAAGCCAATAAAAGAGGGCAAGTAGGCTCTGTGTCTAGACGCAACAGCGCTGGTCATGGACACGGTGCATTCTCATCAGCACGTGGCCGTGGGACATGCTTGGCCTTTTTTTCAGCAGCTGGGCCGCAACATGCGAAAGACTTGGTCGAGTGGATGACCAAGCCATCATCATCCTCCTCATCCTCTCTCACCCATGTTCAGGGTACTTTGTCTGGCAAAGCAGCTGCCAACGCGGCCTCTTCCCTCAGCTCAATGGCATCAGTGACTCCTTCCCTAGCATCACCGTGTCCTCCTGAGGAGTCCCTCAAACTGTTTGACCACAGTGTTGGGTACATGCTCCAGGAGGATGCCCAGCATTTAAAAAGGCTCTGATGATGATACTGAGCTAGATGAAGGCAGTAACGTGAGCACGGACAGAGGTTGTGTCCAAGAAGGACAGCAATCTGACAGTCATGTTCCCCTGCTGCAGCATACTGCCAGGTTTGCTCCAGTGATGACAAGGGAGGGGATGATGAGGTCACTGATTCAATGTGGGTGCCTGAAAGGAGGGAGGAGGAGGAGGCACATCACCGATGAGGCAGGATGCCCTCCAGGGGCCAGCCTAAGGGCCGCACACTGACTGCATCACACCTCAGAGCTCCGCATGTGCAGGGTGCTGCTGTCTCTGCACGTTATTCCAAAAGTTCTTTGGTGTGGGCCTTTTTTGAGACGAGTGCATCAGATGGCACCGCTGCTATTTGCAACATATGTCTCAAGCGTATCTCTCGTGGCCAAAACATCTCCCGCTTGGGCACCACATGCTTGACCAGAGATATGTTGACCTGCCATGCAGTTAGTTGGCAGGTGTACCTAAAAGACCTACACCAAAAAACAAACAGGACCTCTTCTTACTCCTCATCAGCTGGGATCTCCAACCCCACTATACCTTCAATCCTCTCTGAGACCTGCACTGAGAGAAATGAAGGTATAGAATTAGGTGTGCCACAGCCAAGTCCTTGCGGGCAACCTGCTATCAGTACACCGACGTCAGATTGTACCAGGCAAATTTCCCTGCCCCAGCTGCTGCACCGCAAAAAGAAGTTCACTCCCAGCCATCCACATGCCCAGCGGTTGAATGCTAGTTTGGCAAAATTTCTAGCACTTCAACTGCTGCCTTTTCAGTTGGTAGACGCTGCCCCCTTCTGTGGAATGTGCGGTTCCTCAGTGGCAGGTTCCCAAACGCCACTTTTTCTCATGGAAGGCGATTCCGGCTCTCTACCAGCATGTGGAAGGCAATGTCTTGGCCTTGCTGGACAGGGCGGTCAGTGGTAAGGTGCATATCACTGCTGACTCATGGTCCAGCAGGCATGGACAGGGACATTACCTAAGTTTCACGGCACATTGGGTGAATCTTCTGGCAGCTGGGAAGGATGCAGGACAAGGTGCAGTAGTGTTGGAGGTTGTTCCGCCACCACGCCTCCAAAATGCCACTACTAATGATTGTGACACACCTCACTCCTCCACCCCCTTCTCTTCTTCTTCCTCCATGGCCTCTTCCTGTGCTTTGTCCTCGGAACCAGTGGTGCTCCATAGGCGTTCAAGGGGCTACGCAAGTACGCAGGCCAAAAGATCCATGCGGTGCTTGAGCTGGTGTGCTTGGGGGACAGGAGCCACACTGGGGCAGAGGTTCTGTCAGCTCTGCAGGGGCAGTTTCAGAGGTGGTTGACGCCACGCCAACTTAAGGCAGGAATGGTGGTTTGCGACAATGGCACCAACCTCCTCTCCGCCCTCCAACAGGGACAAATGACCCATGTGCTCACATCCTTAACTTGGTGGTGCAGCAGTTCTTGGGCAGGTACCCAGGCTTACAGGATGTCCTGAGGCAAGCCAGGAAAGTCTGTGTGCATTTCCGCTGGTCATATAATGCCAGTGCTCGGCTGGCAGACCTCCAAAAGGAATTTAACCTGCCCAAGAACCGCCTAAACTGTGACATGCCCACCAGGTGGAACTCAATGTTGGCCATGCTGCAGCTGCTGCACATGCAGCAGAGGGCCATCAATGAGTACCTGTGCGACTATGGCACCAGGACAGGGTCAGGGTCAGGGGAGCTTGTTTTTTTTCCCCACGCCAGTGGGCCATGATCAGGGATGCATGCACTGTCCTGTCACCATTTGAGGAGGCCACAAGGATGGTGAGCAGTGACAGTGCATGCATCAGTGACACTGTCCCCCTTGTCCTCCTGTTGGAGCACACGCTGCATGGAATAATGGACAGGGCACGTGAGGCAGAACGGAGGCAGGAAGAGGAGGACTTTCTTAGCTCTCAAGGCCCCCTTTATCCAGACAGTGTTCCTGCATGCCCGCCGATCACAGAGGAGGAAGAGGAGTATTGTGTCAGCATGGAGGTGGAGCCTGGCACTCAGCATCAGCAGCAGTCTTTAAGGGATCATTTACAGTCCCAAGAAACACATGGACTTGTACTTGGCTGGGATGAGGTGGCTGCAGATCATGTCATCCTTAGTGACCCAGAGGACTCCGGACCGAATGCCTCAGCAAACCTACGCTGCATGGCCTCCCTGATCCTGCAAAGCCTGTGGAAGGATCCTCGTATTCATGGTATCGAGGAGAAGGAACAATACTGGCTGGCAACCCTCCTTGATCCATGTTACAAGGGTAAGGTTGCGGACCCTATCTTGCTGTCGCAGAGGGAGCAGAGGATGAAACATCTTCGGGAGGCCTTGCAGAAAGGACTGTGCAACGCGTTCCCAGAGACTGGGAGGTTAGAAACTCCTGTTTCTGGACAAAGTGTTGCTGAGGCTTCGGTCAGTCAAAGAAGGAGCGGTGGAGAAGGTTGCCATCTGACCGATGCGTTCAGACAATTTTTTAGTCCGCAGCCCCAAGGTATGATCAGTTCCAGCAACCATCGCCAGCGTCTGTTTTACATGGTGCAGGAATACCTAGGGGCAAGATCTGACTTGGACACCTTTCCCACCGAAAATCCTCTGGGTTACTGGGTCTTGAGGATAGATCACTGGCCAGAGCTTGCACAGTATGCAATTGAGCTACTGGCCTGTCCTGCATCCAGCGTTCTTTCGGAATGCATATTCGGTGCTGCTGGAGGCTTTGTAACCGATCACAGGGTGCGTCTGTCCACTGACTCGGTCGATCGACTGGCCTTCATAAAAATGAATCAGTCTTGGATCACCACCAGCTACCAAGCACCTGATGCTGATGTAACCAAATAATTTTTTTTGAAATGTCAGATCCCTTCAAAGACTGCCTATGCTGATGCTGAGTCACTATCCTGTTATGCTAAGTAATTATCCTCTTCCTCCTCAATGATCATGCTGATAGCTTGTAAGAACATTTTTGGTTCTGCGCGCTGCCACCAGTGCCTAAGGCCCAATTTTTTAGCCCCTGTTTAACAGGGGCGTGTAATTTCAATTTTTGATGCAATTCTTTGCAGCGGGGATAGTTCCTGCGCTCCAACTAGAGTATTTGTGAGGGGTTGCAGTGTTGTCGCAGCAGCACCAGTGCCTAAGGCCCAACTTTTCAGCCCCTGTTCAACAGGGACATTTAGTTAGAATTCTTGATCTAATATTTCACAGCAGGGCCCATTTCTGCACCCACCAAGAGTAACTGTGAGGACTTACAGTGTTGTGGCACCAGCACCACCACCACCACCAAAGGCCCAATTTTTCTGCCCCTGTTCAACTGGGGCATATAATTACAATTCTAATATTTCACAGCAGGGCCCTGTGAGGGCTTACAGTGTTGTGGCAACAACACCTAAGGCCCAAATTTCTGCTGAGTATATACTGCAGGCCCCTATTTTCAAATATCAAACTTACAAACGACTCCTACTTGCAAACAGAAGGAGAGAACAGGAAGTGAGATGAAATCTACACCTAGGAAGATAAATTCTCTCCTGTAAGAGTTTATATGGGAAAAACTTTTCTCCTTTACACTGATGCTTTATCACCAATCCTTGTTTCACTAAAAACCCCAAACTTTCAAAAAACATTTGTCATTGGGACAAAAAAAGTGAGGTGAAATCTTCTGAAGAGGAGCACAGACAGCAAAACAAATGTCACAGGGGTTATCACCCTTCCCTATGTTTTCTGAAAAGCTTAAAATAGATTTTTTGGCTGGAGCTAAACACGTTAAAAATGTTCCAGTTCAAAATTACAAACAGATTCTACTTAACAACAAAACTACAGTCCCTGTCTTGTTTGCACCGCCTGTATACTGCTGTTCAGAGTATATAGGGCCTGGCGGCCCCACACCTTTCCTTTTTTAATTTGGGTGCAGGGTTCCATTTAATATCTATACAAGACCAAAAGGGCCTGGTAATGGACTTGGGGGTACCCATGCTGTTTGCCTCACTGATTTTCATCCATATTGCCAGGACCCAACATTACATTAAAGCCACAAGTAGTTTTAAATGACTTTTATTCCTTTAAAAATGTCATTTTGTGCAGTGACTATTCTAAGCACGGGAAACACGTGCCACTTTACAGGCATACTATAGACACCCCCCAGGTACGATATTTAAAGGAATATTTCACTTTTTTTTTTTTTTACTTTAAGCATCATTAAAATCTCTGCTCCCGAAAAAATTTTTGAAACTTTTTTTTTGCCTTGATACATGTCCCCAGGGGCAGGACCCAGGTCCCCAAACCCTTTTTAGGACAATACCACACAAATTAGCCTTTAAAATGAGCACTTTTGATTTTGAACGTTTGAGTCCCATAGACGTCAATGGGGTTCTAACGTTCGTGCAAATTTTCGGTCCGTTCGCAGGTTCTGGTGCAAACCGAGCCGGAGGGTGTTCGGCTCATCCCTAGTGCCCAGAATGCAGGAATCAGTCTGCATTGAGCTCAGAATGCAGGGATCAGGAGTGCATTGTACTCAGAATTCAGGAATCAGGAGTGCATTGTACTCAGAATGCAGGAACCAGGAGTGCATTGTACTCACAATGCAGGAACCAGGACTGCATTGTGCTCAGAATGCCGGAATCCGGGGTGCATTGCGCTCAGAATGCAGGAATCAGGAGTGTATTGCGCTAAGAATGCAGGAATCTGGACTGCATTGTGCTCAGAATGCAGGAATCAGTCTGCATTGCACTCAGAATGCAGGAATCATGACTGCATTGCACTCAGAATGCAGAGATCAGGAGTGCATTGCACTCAGAATGCAGGAATCAGGACTGCATTGTGCTCAGAATGCAGGAATCAGGACTGCATTGTGCTCAGAATGCAGGGATCAGGAGTGCATTGTGCTCAGAATGCAGGGATCAGGAGTGCATTGTGCTCAGAATGCAGGAAGCAACCAATCACCAGTGGTTTAACATAAAAAGTTTGTTTTGCCAGCTCCTCTTCCCGCCCTCCGTCCTGAGCCGTGCTTCCTCCCGGTTTCCGCTGTTCACTGATGACAGTGGTGGAGGAGGATAGAGGCGGGAGGGCGAGAGAGAGACCGTGACATAGATGGCATGGTGGAGCCACCCACAGAGGAGGCTGGGATGGAAGACAAGGACTGCACATAGAAAGCGGGGGTCGGCGGCGCAGAAACCTGTTCGCGGTGGACAGGTGGACTAAGATCGTCAGGTTGCCAACCTCCGTTATAGTGAGTACTAAAACATTTTCAGTCTTGTGGAGGAAACCTGGAGAATGGGCTGTCATAACAATTCAGACTTTTTAAAAGCCACAAAAAAAAATCAAGTATAGGCTGTTTTCATCATGATCAAAATATGGTCATAACAGATCATCATGTATTACTATACATTGCAAATTTGCAACATGAAAAGATGTACATTCTCTAGGCTATATTTATATGGACTGGTATGCCTGGCCTGAGCAACTTCCAATACAATGTGGAGCTGAATGATCTCTTATATTACACATATATCTTTCAAGCCTAGAGAGTGTACATCTTTTTATATTGCAATACATCTGTTATGGCAGTGGCGGCTGGTGCTCAAAGTTTTTGGGGGGCGCAAAAAATGTTGAAAAAAAATCATCAATTGCAGCCACTGTGCCATCAAATGCTGCCACTGTGCCCATCAAATGCAGCCACTGTGCCAAACACTGCCCCTGTGCCATCAATCGCTGCCAGTGTGCCCAAACGCTGCCAGTGTGCCCATCATATGTTGCCAGTGTGCCCATCATATGTTTCCAGTGTGCCCATTATATGCTGCTAGTGTGCCCATCATGATTGGCGGAGAGGCGGTTTAGTGTTAGGAAAGCCAATAGTCATTCGATTTTTCTAACACAGCTGAGTGACCTGCGAGCTCCCAGCATGGCGCTTGTAGGTTACCTTTTTTGACGCCTATTAGAGCCTATGGCTCCAATCAGGTGCTTAAAAAACACCCCCCCGCCGCTGTAATTTAGGCGTCCTGCACCCGAAAAGGGTCCGGGCGCCTGAGTAGGTGGTGGCAGCGGCCGCCACAGATAGATTCATGCAATGCATGAATCTATCTATAGGTGATAGAGGGGTGGCAGGAGAGAGGGGGCGGCGCTCCCGTGCGCCCTTAATGCACGGGCCGCCATTGTGTTCTGGCCATATTTAGATCTTGATGAAAACAGCTATACAGTCTATATAGCTGTTTTCATCAAGTTCAAAATATGGCCACAGCAGATGTATTGCAATACAAAAAGATGTACATTGCATTCTCTAGACTGATCTAAATTATATAGGTATGGACTGGTCTGGTACGCCTGGCCTGAGTAGTAACTTACAAAGTGAAAAAAAGAAAACTAAAGCGCTGATGTGGATTCTCTATAAAATAACAAAACACCAAAAAGAAATGTGTAAGCTGCAACCAATTACTGCTGTGACACCTGTTGCTATAAATCAATATAAAATATGTTGGTGCGCTTATCAAACTATCCCCATCTGTTGGAGTGGTGCTTATGTATAAAATCCTAAACCATAAAAATACCCTGATATCAATAATCAATAAAGTGAATAGGTGCAAATAAATAATCAATCAATAAAGTGAATACATGCAAAAAAATGCATCAAAAAACATATACCCTGATATCACAATCAGTAAAGTGAATAGGTGCAAATAAATATATCAATAAATAAAGTGAATAAATGCAAATAGATGCATATAGATGCATAAAAAACATATAAGATATATGTAGATGAAGGAAAAAAAAAAAAAAAAACAATAAATAGTGTCTTGTGTTAATGCAGCTGAGGTCTAAATGTCCAAACAATTGCCTTTGATGAACTTGCTTGTATTTCAATTCTCACAGGTCACAGTTGCATGATGAATAACATTTTCAAAGTGATGAATCACATAAAGATAAAAGAAAAACTATCATTACGCAGTGTTTTTAAATGCTACAAGACTGGGCAAACAATGTAATCCACTTACACATTTGCAGTAGCTGAATCGCTTTTGTTATAATGGTCAGACAGCTTCACCGTCATAGAGCTATCCCTGTGTTTGCCGAACACTATGCGAAGACGTCACTGACTCCTTCTCCACACACGTATCATCACATGTCACGTGACTTTCTCAAGGGTAGTCATGTGACCGGCCAAGCTTCCTATTTAACCACTACACATCCGCGCTATGGCCGAATGACGGCCACAGCGCGGACCTGAATTCCCGGGAGGCAGTCATATGACGGCCTCCCTTGTGCACGCTCCTTGCGCACACCCTATAGGGCGCGCGCCGGGCGCGCTGTGATCGCCGAGACACTGAGACTCGGCTGATCACCGATCCGAGTAAGGGGTTGGTCCCGGCCCCTTACCATGTGATCAGCTGTCAGCCAATGACAGCTGATCACATGATGTAAACAAAAGATCGGTAATCCTTTTTTTTTTTTACTCACGCTAACAGTGTGAGTAGAAAAAAAAGCCAATCACCGGCTGGGATGTGAGGGACATTGGTCCCCAAGTGGAAGAGGCACGTCTGCCTCATCAGTGCCACCTAATAGTGCCAATTAAAAGAGCCCACAGTGCCACTTAACAGTGGCCACAAGTGCCACCTATCAATGCCAAGAAGTGCCACTTATCAATGCCCACAAGTGCCACCTATCAATGCCCACCTGTAGTGCCAATCAGTGCCACCTGGCAGTGCTGCCCATCACTGCCACCCATCAGTGCCCATCACTGCCCCCTGCCAGTGCCCATCACTGCTGCCTATCAGTGCCCATCACTGCTGCCTCATCAGCGTACATCAATGAAGGAGAAAAATTACCCGTTTAAAAATTTTTAAAACAAAATATAATAAAATAATTTTTTTTTTTTAATTCAGTTTTTTACATTTTTTTAACAAAAAGTAAAAACTGCAGAGGTGATCAAATACCACCAAAAAAAGCTCTATTTGTGGTGAAAAAATGATAAAAATTCCATTTGGGTACAGTGTTGTATGACCGCGCAATTGTCATTCAAAGTGTGTCAGCGCTGAAAGCTAAAAATTGGTCTGGATAGGAGGGGAGTTTAAGTGCCCTGTAAGCAAGTGGTTAAGCTATAGACGGCATATTAGTTGCCATAGTAATATCGGTAAATAAGCAAGTCATCATTCCATTAAGTCTGCATTACAGCAATACTTATTTTTAGTAATAGATTACACAACATAACTTTTAATAATACAACTTTTAAAAGACACAAGTTAAAATCAAATTTGGAATTAAGAAACATTATTGACTAAAAGAAACATTATTCACTAAAAAGATCTATTGAACACAGACTTCAGGCTCCCCCCATGGTCAAACTTGGTATTCATATCCAAAGTAAATAATAGATGACAATAATCCATAGTGCTATGCCCTCCAGTGGTGAGTATTAACCTCTTCAGCCCCGGAAGATTTTACCCCCTTCCTGACCAGAGCGTTTTTTGCGATTCGGCACTGCATCGCTTTAACTGACAATTGCGCGGCCGTGCGACGTGGCTCCCAAACAAAATTGACGTCCTTTTTTTCCCACAAATAGAGCCTTCTTTTGGTGGTATTTGATCACCTCTGCGATTTTAATTTTTTGCGCTATAAACAAAATAAGAGCGACAATTTTGAAAAAAACGCATTATTTTTACATTTTGCTATAATAAATATCCCCCAAAAATATATAAAAAAACATTTTTTTTCCTCAGTTTAGGCCGATCGTATTCTTCTACATATTTTTGGTAAAAAAAAAAATCACCTATCCCCTATTTTGTAAACGCTATAACTTTCGCCTATCCCCTATTTTGTAAACCCTATAACTTTTGCGCAAACCATCAATAAACGCTTATTGCGATTTTTTTTTTACCAAAAATATGTAGAAGAATACGTATCGGCCTAAACTGAGGAAAAAAAATGTTTTTTTAATTCCTTTTTGGGGATATTTATTATAGCAAAAAGTAAAAAATATTGTGTTTTTTTCAAAATTGTCGCTATTTTTTTTATAGCACAAAAAATAAAAACCACAGAGGTGATCAAATAGCACCAAAAGAAAGCTCTATTTGTGGGAAAAAAAGGATGTCAATTTTGTTTGGGAGCCACGTCGCACGACCGCGCAATTGTCAGTTAAAGCAATGCAGTGCCGAATCACAAAAAACGCACTGGTCAGGAAGGGGGTAAATTCTTCCTGGGCTGAAGTGGTTAAGTATAACATCACGAGCAAGAAGCATGCGCAGATAAGTATAATTCAACCATAAATGAATTTAAAATTATTAAAATACACACATCACAGCCTACATATTATGGTTATATAATCTTTATAATATAGGACCCTTAAAACCATTCCCTCCTGTAATGAGCCATGGGAAAAAACACTTAAAATAAATATATTTAAAAACCAAAAGAGATAAAATTGAAAAACTAAAAATCTGAAATAAAACAATTCAAGTCAAAATCAATATTCAAGCCCCTCGGCGATAAAGTGCACATTTCAAAGATCCATCTGGATTCACTTTTACTTAACTCTCTGATCTTATTACTACCCCTCCAGTGGGATTTGCACTTATCAATAGCCCAGAATTTTATGTGAGCAGGATCTTTATTATGATGTAGTGCAAAATGGCGGGATACACTGTGTTTGGGGTAGCCACTTCTAATATTTTGTATATGTTCCCGTATGCGTTTCCATAAGGGACGTTTAGTTCATCCTATATACTGCAGTAAACATGTACACTGCAACACATACACCACCCCTTCCATCCTACAAGTAATAAAATCCTTGATTACATACTCTTTGTTGGTACTTGTCGAAATAAAATGTGTGCATTTTTGGCCATTAAGCTTTGTATTCCTGCATGGTAACACCTTCTGCAGGGATAAAAACCTTTTCCCTGAGAAAAAGTTACCTCTTAGGTGGATCTGGGACATTTTTTGCAACTAAGTCCCTCAGAGTTGGAGCCCTCCGGTAAGTAAAACGTGGTTTCTCCAGTAAAATCGATTGCAATTGTCTGTCAGCTAAAAGAAGTGACCAATGCCTTTTGGTAATCTGTTCAATTTGTTTATGTTGTGTATTAAAATTCATAATTAAGGGAATTTCTTGATATTGTTTAGACTCCTTCACTTTATCCTGTATAAGTTTCTCCCGTGGAATATCATATACTTCTGTATTTTATCTTCTATAAAGTTTTTATTACATCCTTTACTTGTAAATGTATTTCCTATAATTTTTGCTTGTTCCAAATAATTATTTTCGCTAGAACAGTTCCTTCTCAGATGTATCAGCTGGCCTTTAGGTTTATTAATAAGCCAGGGTTCATGGTGGCAACTGTCTACCGGTATATAACTGTTCCTTTCCACAGGTTTGAAGAAAGTTTTTATAGTTAGTATTCCCTCTTCTTGATATATTTCAAGATCAAGGAAGTGAACCTTTTCATTGCTAATTTCATAAGTAAGTTTAAGTCATCTATAAACCTTCTGTAAAGGATAAAATCTTCAGGAAGGTCAGCGTATATGGATTAAGATAACTTAATCCCCAGAAAACTCAGATGGGATGTCCCAATCAATGATGGTTTATTGGGAAATGAGGATATAGATGAATGGTACTCGTTCTTTGAAAGTAAAGGGAGAGAGATTATGGAATTTCTGATTAAAAGGAAACAACGCAAATTGAAATCTTTGGAGAATCAGATTAAGGAAATTAGGGATAAAATCTCTCCTTTTAAAGATACACCGGAATATAATAAGCACATGGGTGAACTGCAGAAAAATATGCAGAAAAAGGATTTAGAGAACAGAAATGGAAAAAAGAAAAAATACCAGAGAGATCTGGATGATTACCAGAATAAACGAGTTTACAGATGGCAAGCAACGTTGGAAAATAATGTTGCCAATAATTCGCAGATAGATAATACGGGTGACCAAAATGTAGGTGCTAGAGCACCCTATCCACCAAATCAACAACAGCAGGATGGAAGACCACCTAATAGAGGACATCCACCACATCAATATGAGGATAAGCAACCTTATACACCTCTTCGGCAACCCCTAAGAAGGGCGCAGATGGATTATGACACACATCAAGGGTTGAACGGAAGAAGATATGATAACCCATATCAGGGTCCCCCTACTAACCAAGGAAATTGGGGCTATGGGGCACCGCATCATAGGGGAAATGGTTTTAAACCCTACTACGGTGGAAATCAATATGGCAGAGGACATCAATCCTACCATACACCAAATAGGAGGGGTGCACAACATAGTGAAAATCGTTCCTATGGACCACAATATAATAGAAATCAAGGTTACCAACAAGGGACACCGATGAGGGGTGATCGACGTCCACCATATGGGGGTCCTCCAGCACTTCCACCACCCCCACCTCAAGGTTATGGACGGTTCCCTCAATATAGGGATGAACCCCAAAGAAATGGAGTTTATTATTCACCTAAACCCCAGAGGACACGTTATGATAGACACACACAAGATCAATATGGGGTTCCAGTATACAACAGCTACCAACCACTTGCAGAAAATAGTGATCGATATTCTGATGAGTCTTTTTTAGGGAAGAACCAGGATGGATTTACCCGCGAAGGAAGAAATCCAGGAAGAGGGGAAGAAGATCCGGACGAAGGTTACAGCAGAAAAAGAAGGCGGGAAGATTAGGTGAAGGAATCTTCAATTTGAGTGGCAAGGACTTATCAAGGGAAGAGATCTCAATACTTGATAAGGGGATAAAGTTTGCACCTAAAAAGGGTCTTAATAAATTTGATACATATGTAGGAGTGCAGAAGTTCATCAGGAAGCTTAATATTAAAAAGTATTTCGCTTTAAATCCGGTAGAAAAAACAGCTATTAATGAGAAATTTACGGGGTTGAGAAATAATTCTGTCTTCAACCCTTTTGTGGCTAATAATAAGTATGTGGACCTTTTTAAAAAATTGGTCAACACAGAGCTTGAACAGCTGCCTATTAAAAAAGTGCATGAACATAGGAATTTCAAAAAGGGACTGGAGTCGTTGGAAAAAAGAACAGATATTGTCATCAGACCGGCGGACAAGGGGGGGGTATCGTGGTACTCTCATTACAGCAATACAAGGATGAGATGAATAGGATATTGAATGATGAGAGCACATACCAAGCATTAAGTACTGATCCCTCTAGGGATTTCAGGAAGGAACTAGATTTGATTATAAAATACGGGGTGGATAATGAATTCCTGAATAATCAAGAAGCTAAATACTTAATTCCCACAGTTAGTAGGATCCCAGTAATATATTATCTTCCCAAAATTCATAAAGATAGTGTAAACCCACCAGGACGGCCCATTGTGAGTGGGATTGAGTCCCTCACTTCTAGATTGGGGGAGTACATTGACCTTCATCTACAACCCCTAGTAAAGAAAACACGTGCTTATTTGAAGGATACTAAGCATACCCTTCAATTGTTGGATGAATACGTCACGGATGGCAATATAATAATGGCTACGGGTGATGTAGCTTCATTATATACCAACATTAATCATGAAGGGGCCTTGGAAGCCGTGGAATGGGCCTTAAGTAAGGAAGAGGATTTTGATAGGGGCCTATGCGGGTTCATTTTAAAGTGTTTAAATTTTTGTTTACACCATAACTTTTTTTGGTATGATAATAGGTTCTTCCTACAAATAAGGGGTGTGGCCATGGGCGCGAAATTCGCCCCGAGTGTAGCAAACTTGTACATGGCCAAATGGGAAGAGGAGTCAGTGCAAATTGAGCAATATGGAGACTTACTACTGTACAGAAGATTTTTAGATGATCTTTTGATCATATGGAAGGGGAGTGCAGAATCACTAACGGAATTGTTGGAGTCTATGAATAATAATGATCGAGGTATCTCTCTGACTTGGGAGATTAGTAGAGACCGCATACACTTTCTTGACTTAGAGATTGTGACCACAACCCATGGTGTTATTACGAGGTCTTTTTTTAAAACTACTGATCGCAACTCCTACATTCCTACTACTAGTTGCCATCACAAACCGTGGCTTAGCAATATCCCCAGAGGACAGTTCACAAGAATGAGGAGAAACTGTACGCAAGATGATGACTTTGATTCCCAAGCGGATAGATTAAAAAAGATGTTTCTAGATAAAGGTTACAAGGAAGAATTTTTAGAAAAAGAGAAAAGTTTGGTGAAGAATTATAAGAGGGATGATTTACTGAAAGATAAAGATATTACTGTGGGTGATGATGAATATGATGGAACTTGTATAGTTTTGGATTATTGTCTACAAAGTAAGGACGTAGAGAAGATTTTAAAAAAGTACTGGAATGTACTCAAACAGGACTGTCATTTAAGAGAATTGATACCTGACAGTCCTAAGATTGTTTATAAAAGAGCGCCCTGTCTACGTGACCGATTAGTACACAATGTAGTAAAACCTCCCCTACCAAAACCGAAGATGTTCTGGTATTTAAAGGGCTTTTTTGGATGTGGGAGATGTTATAGTTGTATCAGAGTACCACCTAACACTAAGAGAGTTAAAGAATTCCATAACCCCCGTAATGGACAAATATACAAGATAGATGACTTTGTTTCTTGTGACACCATTGGAGTGGTATATGTAATCCAGTGCCCTTGCAATTTGTTCTATGTTGGCCGTACTATTAGGGCTTTAAAAGACCGTATGGAGGAGCACGTTAGGAACATACGGAATGGATCCGATAGCCATTTTTTATACGTACATTTTAAGAAAGCGCATAATCAGAGCACGCAGGGTATGAGTTTTTGGGGATTGGAGGCCCCAAAACATAATTGGAGAGGCTCTAACTATACCAGGGACATCAGCAAACGCGAGTCATGGTGGATATACCAACTTGGCTCCTTGTCGCCTGGTGGGTTGAACAAGGAATTTGATCTCGCATGTTTTCTAAGTAATTTTTTATATTTTTTACTGTATTTACACACCATGCGATTTTATACACCTAGTTGTAAGTTGTGCGATCGATGGTCACACACGAACTTGACCTTAGACTTAATCAAATCGGCTCCTTTTCGTTTGTTTTTAATTAATTATTGATGTTTTATATTATATTTCACACCATGCGATTAAATATTATTTAGTCGCATGTTGTGCGATTGTGGGGCATGTATAAACCTGACCTAGGTTTTAAAATTAGTTTTTAATGTTGATCTATATTCATATACCATGCGATTATGACATTCAACTCGCAGATCATGCGATTAAAGGGCGTTTATCAGCTTGCCATAAAACCCAATTTTTTTTTTTTTTTATTAGTTTGCCCTAAAACCCAATTTTATTTTATTAAAGAATTTTTATTGTTTTTATTATGATGATACGGGTAGTTGTTTCCCAGTATATATTCTTATGGAGTTTATCTAAAGGGTAGGTTATACATTTATACATTTAATCACCATGTCTGCACTATGCCTGCATAGTATTTATTAATCATCATTACAGTCATTTCCATGTTTACTAGTATTTACTTAGTTTGAGGGTATGTTTTCTAAGTAATTTTTGATATTTTTTACTGTATTTACACATCATGCGATTTTATACACCTAGTTGTAAGTTGTGCGATCGATGGTCACACACGAACTTGACCTTAGACTTAATCAAATCAGCTCCTTTTCATTTGTTTTTAATTAATTATTGATGTTTTATATTATATTTCACACCATGCGATTAAATATTATTTAGTCGCATGTTATGCGATTGTGGGGCATGTATAAACCTGACCTAGGTTTTAAAATTAGTTTTTAATGTTGATCTATATTCATACACCATGCGATTATGACATTCAACTCGCAGATCATGCGATTAAAGGGCGTTTATCCACTTGCCATAAAACCCAATTTTTTAAATTTTTTTAATCACCATGTCTGCACTATGCCTGCATATTATTTATTAATCATCATTACAGTCATTTCCATAATTACTAGTATTTACTTAGTTTGAGGGTATGCTGAGCGGTGTGAGTTTCCAATCCCTTCCTAGCTCCGTCCTGGGTATTTTTATTACAGGATATTTTTATTACAGGATATAGTTATATTTGGAGTTCGTATAGATGCATTATTTTTGTACTGTGAGTATTCAAAGCGGAGCCCATTGTATATATGTCTGCGGTCCCACGCAAAATGGCCGCTGTTAATGGCTTTAAATTCACTAGGAGGAGTGGAGCCCAGCATATTAATGTCCGCGGTCTTACGCAAAATGGCCGCCGTTAGGGTATTTAAACTGTAGAGCGCCCGTCCAATCATATCCCCCTGATGAAGACACGTGACTCCCTGTGTTGAAGACGCGTAGGGGAGGGGCCAGGACGGAGCGATCAGCACAGAGCTGGGTTGTGGAGCTCTCACACCCCGCAGCACGCCGCACAGCCGTTTTTTCCTATGTTATGTTTGGTGCACATGAGCACCTTATAAATGTGAGTACCCCATGTGGGGATTGGATGTGATTTTAATAAAAGTATCCTACGGTATTATACTATATTAGCTTTTTTCTTTTATATGGTCTGATGTGAGTGGAGCCATAAAGAATCCAGTG
Source organism: Lithobates clamitans (assembly GCA_037952925.1). Taxonomy (NCBI): domain Eukaryota; kingdom Metazoa; phylum Chordata; class Amphibia; order Anura; family Ranidae; genus Lithobates; species Lithobates clamitans. Next base: position 4,177,370 of record JBBGZY010000434.1, on the reverse strand, counting down.
TGGGAATCAGCTGTACCTAATACTGAGCCCAGGGGTGGCTCCAAAAGCGTGTATTGACACAATTAAAACCTGTGTCACACGCTCCAAGGTGAGCGCAATCACATTGGGGGTCACCAAGGCACTTCACAGCATGTTTTTCTTTGGGCATGTTTGATTCAAAACCGGAACTTTTTCTTTGAACCATCACCATTACACTGACTTTTATTTGAACTTGGTCACTTTATGTTACTGGATTGGAAGATTTTTTCACGGATGTGATTTGAACACCTTTATTAGGGCGATTATAGTTTCAATTCGCCCACGCATGTGATTGATTTACTCTGTTTGTGTTTTACGAATATATATATTGTTTTATTTTTTTTTATTTTTTCATTTTAATCACAGTGGATCTACATATGTGTAACATTTTTTAGCATATACACCTTATTAGGAATGATTATATTTTAATCACTGTGGATTGTATATTTATCTTATTACGTTTTTTTATGCACATTGCACTTTGTGATTTATTGCACTAGATATTTTTTAGTGTGTTTGGTCATAGGATTCACACAGCAGGTGATCTTAGTAAGTGATCAGAGCTTTAGGATTCACACAGCAGGTGATCTTAGTAAGTGATCAGAGCTTTAGGCTCTATTTGATTTGCACGCTTTATTATCTATGATTTGTACTTAGATTTACAGTTATTCAGTTACACCCCTAGGCACGGCGCATTTTTTTCATATATCATTTATCGCACGGTCATGAATACGTGATCTGCGCCTGCAGCCGAGTAGCTGTTTGGTTGAATTTCCATTAAGGCACTGGATAATTGTGGCTCGCAAGATTTTTTTCCATAATTAGCGTATATGGCCTGTTCCTCCCACTTCGCCATAAATATATTTGCAACACTTGGTGCATATTTAACACCCATCCCAATGCCATTCAATTGTCTATAATATTCATTATTATTCCAAAAATAATTGTGTTGCAAGCCAAAAGCCAAACACCTCAGAATAAATCTCTTTTGTTTCAAGATCAAATTAGTAAACTTATCTAGAGCCCATTTAGTAGATTGAATGGCTTCATCGTGATCTATTATCATATACAGCGATGATACATCTGCTGTGGCTATTAAATACTTATGTTGGGGTACCAAATCCGTTTCACTTAGTATCTGAATAAGGTGCTTTGTATCTCTCAAGTACGCACATGTTTTTGGCACTAAAGGCTGTATAAATTTATCTACATATTCTCCCAGTCTAGAGTTTATAGATTGTATTCCATTAATTATAGGCCTTCCTGAAAGATTTAGTGGATTTTTGTGAATCTTTGGTACTGTATATATAATGGGCACTCTGCACACCTCAGGTACCAAATATTTCTCTTCCTTCTTTGTTAGAATATTCTTCATACTTCCTTTTAATATAAGTTCACGTAACTCTTCTTTATATTGCCTTGTTGGATTACCCTTCAATTTTATGTAGGTACTAGTATCACTTAATTGGTCTATTAACTCCTTATTATAATAACAAAACAACAATTGCTCCCCCTTTATCAGCTGGTCTAATCACAACTTGTTTGTTTTGCTCCAATTCCCTAATTCCTCTTTTGATAGCTTGAGGCTCATGTATTTTTTTAATTTTCAGTTTCTCGAGGTCTTGTATGACCATCCTGTTAAAAACCTCTATATGCTCATTATTATGAACCGGCGGGTTGAATAGCAATTTATTTCTCAGTTGGCTATGCACAATTTTTTCTGATATATCCGATCTTCCATTTTGAATATTTGGGGTCTTGTTTAGAATGTATTTTTTTACATTTAATCTCCTTATATATTTCTGAATATCAACATATACTTCAAATTTATTAAGATTCTGTTAAGGGGCATACTTCAATCCTTGATCTAATGTCAGCATTTCTGATCTTGTTAGTTCTATTCCACTCAAAATAATCACTAGAGATCCGCGCTATAGCCGAATGATGGCTACAGCGTGAACCTGCTTTGCCGGGACTAGGTCCATTGACGTTGTCCCGTGCACGAGCGGCCTGCGCGCCCCCTGCAGGGCGCGCGCCGTGCTTTGTGAGCAGCGAGTCTATGAGACTCGCCTGATCACAGATCGGAGTAAGGGGTCGATCCCGACCCCTTACCACATGATCAGATGTCAGCCAATGACAGCTGATCATGTGATGTCAACAGAGCCGGTAATTGGCTATTTTTTCTCCTCACGCTGACAGCGTGAGGAGGAAAAAAAAGCCGATCATCGGCGGCCGTGAGAGCGATATCAGTCTCGATCACGGAGATCTGCTGCCAGATCACCAGTGCCCACCTGTGCCCCCTGCCAGTGCCTCCTAGTAATAGGCAGCAGTGCCACCTACCAGTGCCCACCAGAGCCACCCATCAGTGCCCACAGTGCCACCCATCAGTGCCCACAGTGCCCAAAATCAGTGCTTCAACAACAGTGCTGCACATCAGTGCCACCTATCAGTGCCCATCAGTGCTGCCCATCAGTGCCGTCCATCATTGCCCGTCAGTGCCGCCCAGTGCCGCCCATCAGTGCTACCTATCAGTGCTCATCAGTGCCACTCATCAGTGCCACCCATCAGGGCCCATCAGTGGCCATCAGTGCCGCCTTATCTGTGCCCATCAGTACCGCCTTATCTGTCCCCATCAGTACCGCCTTATCTGTGTCTATCAGTGCCGCCTTAACTGTGCCCATCAGTGCTGCCTTAACTGTGCTCATCAGTGCCACCTTAACTGTGCCTATCCATGCCCATCAGTGCAGCCTATCAGTGCCCACCAGTGCTGCCTCATCAGTGCATATCAATGAAGGAGAAAAATAACCTGTTTGCAAAATTTTATAACAAACTATAAAACATGATTATTTTTTTTCAAATTTTCCATCCCAGCTGTGATTAAATACCACCAAAAGAAAGTTCTATTTGTGGGGAAAAAAAATGATTAAAACTTCATTTGGGTACAGTGTTGTATGACCGTGCAATTGTCATTCAAAGTGCATCAGCGCTGAAAAATAAAAATTGGTCTGGGCAGGAGGGGGGTTTAGGTGCCCAGTAAGCAAGTGGTTAAGGATGCCTTTCCCTACTATTCTCTTTTTCTTTTGGGCCTTCCGTCCTCCACGACATCTTCTTTTTAGTTTGGACTTCTTGCATTTAGAATTTTGTCGTGAGTGTAATAGAACTAACAAGATCAGAAATGCTGACATTAGATCAAGGATTGAAGTATGCCCCTTAACAGAATCTTAATAAATTTGAAGTGTATGTTGATATTCAGAAATATACAAGGAAATTAAATGTAAAAAAATACATTCTAAACAAGACCCCAAATATTCAAAATGGAAGATCAAATATATCAGAAAAAATTGTGCATAGCCAACTGAGAAATAAATCGCTATTCAACCCGGAGGTTCATAATAATAAGCATATAGAGGTTTTTAACAGGATGGTCATACAAGACCTCGAGAAACTGAAAATGAAAAAAATACATGAGCCTCAAGCTATCAAGAGGAATTAAGGAATTGGAGCAAAACAAACAAGTCGTGATTAGACCAGCTGATAAAGGGAAAGCAATTGTTGTTTTGTCAAAAAATTATTATAATAAGGAGTTAATAGACCAATTAAGTGATACTAGTACCTACATAAAATTGAAGGGTAATCCAACAAGGCAATATAAAGAAGAGTTACGTGAACTTATATAAAAAGGAAGTATTAAGAATATTCTAACAAAGAAGGAAGATAAATATTTGGTACCTGAGGTGTGCAGAGTGCTCATTATATATACAGTACCAAAGATTCACAAGAATCCACTAAATCCTCCAGGAAGGCCTATAATTAATGGAATACAATCTATAAACTCTAGACTGGGAGAATATGTAGATAAATTTATACAGCCTTTAGTGCCACAAACATGTGCGTACTTGAGAGATACAAAGCACCTTATTCAAATACTAAGTGAAAAGGATTTGGTACCCCAACATAAGTATTTAATAGCCACAGCAGATGTATCATAGCTGTATACGATAATAGATCATGATGAAGCCATTCAATCTACTAAATGGGCTCTAGATAAGTTTACTAATTTGATCTTGAAACAAGAGATTTATTCTGAGGTGTTTGGCTTTTGGCTTGCAACACAATTATTTTTGGAATAATAATGAATATTATAGGCAATTGAATGGCATTGGGATGGGTGCTAATTATGCACCAAGTGTTGCAAATATATTTATGGCGAAGTGGGAGGAACAGGCCATTTACGCTGACCTTCCTGAAGATTTGAAGGTTTATAGATAACTGTATAGTCATATGGAAGGGGGATGAAAATAGTTTGGTACAATTTTTTGAAAAACTAAATAAAATAATCAGTAAAATGTTAAACTTACTTATGACATTAGTAATGAAAAGGTTCACTTCCTTGATCTGGAAATATGTCAATAGGAGGGAATACTAACTATGAAAACTTTCTTCAAACCTGTGAAAAGGAACAGTTATATATCGGTACACAGTTGCCACCATGAACCCTGGCTTATTAACATACCTAAAGGCCAGCTGATACGTCTGAGAAGGAACTGTTCTAGTGAAAATAATTATTTCGAACAAGCAAAAGTTATAGGAAATACATTTACAAGTAAAGGATAGAATAAAAACTTTATAGAAGATAAAATACAGGAAGTATATGATATTCCACAGGAGAAACTTATACAGGATAAAGTGAAGGAGTCTAAACAATATCAAGAAATTCCCTTAATTATGAATTTTAATACACAACATAAACAAATTGAACAGATTATCAAAAGGCATTGGTCACTTCTTTTAGCTGACAGACAATTGCAATCGATTTTACCGGAGAAACCACGTTTTACTTACCGGAGGGCTCCAACTCTGAGGGACTTAGTTGCAAAAAATGTCCCAGATCCACCTAAGAGGTCTAATGACCTAACTTTTTTCAGGGAAAAGGTTTTTATCCCTGCAGAAGGTGTTACGCATGCAGGAATACAAAGCTTAATGGCCAAAAATGCACACATTTTATTTCCACAAGTACCAACAAAGAGTATGTAATCAAGGATTTTATCTCTTTTAGGACGGAAGGGGTGGTGTATGTGTTGCAGTGAACAAGTTTACTGCAGTATATAGGATGAACTAAGCGTCCCTTATGGAAACGCATATGGGAACATATACAAAATATTAGAAGTGGCTACCCCAAACACAGTGTATCCCGCCATTTTGCACTACATCATAATAAAGATCCTGCTCACATAAAATTCTGGGCTATTGATAAGTACAAACCCCACTGGAGGGGTAGTAATAAGATCAGAGAGTTAAGTAAAAGTGAATCCAGATGGATCTTTGAAATGTGCACTTTATCGCCGAGGGGCTTGAATATTGATTTTGACTTGAATTGTTTTATTTCAGATTTTTAGTTTTTCAATTTTATCTCTTTTGGTTTTTAAATATATTTATTTTAAGTGTTTTTTCCCATGGCTCATTACAGGAGGGAATGGTTTTAAGGGTCCTATATTATAAAGATTATATAACCATATTATGGAGGCTGTGATGTGTGTATTTTAATAATTTTAAATTCATTTATCGTTGAATTATACTTATCTACGCATGCTTCTCGCTCATGATGTTATACTTAATACTCATCACTGGAGGGCATAGCACTATGGGTTATTGTCATCTATTATTTACTTTGGATATAACTACCAAGTTTGATCATGGGGGGAGCCTAAAGTCTGTGTTCAATAGATCTTTTTAGTGAATAATGTTTCTTTTAGTGAATAATGTTTCTTAATTCCAAATTTGATTTTGTGACTTGTGTCTTTTAAAAGTTATATTATTAAAAGTTATATTGTGTAATCTATTACTAAAAATAAGTATTGCTGTGATGCAGACTTAATGGAATGATGACTTGCTTATTTACCGATATCACTATGGCAACTAATATCCCATCCATAGCTTAAATAGGAAGCTTGGCTGGTCACATGACTACCCTTGAGAAAGTCACGTGACATGTGATGATACGTGTGGGGAGAAGGCGTCAGTGACGTTTTCGCATAGTGTTCGGCAAACACAGCGATAGCTGTATGAGCGGTGAAGCTGTCTGACCATTTTAACAAAAGCGATTCAGCTACTGCAAATGTGTGAGTGGATTACATTGTTTGTCCAGTCTTGTAGCATTTAAAAATACTGGGCAATGATGGTTTTTCTTTTATCTCTATGTGAATCATCACCTTGAAAATGTAATTAATCACGCAACTGTGATCTGTGAGAATTGAAATACAAGCAAGTTCATCAAAGGTAATTGATTGGACATTTAGACCTCAGCTGGATTAACACAAACAGACACTATTTATTGTTTTATTTTTTCCTTCATCTACATATATCTAGGGATGTGTGTTCCCTTATATGTTTTTTGATGCACACACTTGCATTTATTCACTTTATTGATTGATATATTTATTTGCACCTATTCACTTTACTGATTGTGATATCAGGGTATATTTTTGTATTCTTTTTTTGCATTTATTCACTTTATTGATTGATTATTTGTTTGCACTTATTCACTTTACTGATTATTGATATCAGGGTATTTTTATGGTTTAGGATTTTATATATAATCACCACTCCAACAGACGGGGATAGTTTGATATGCGCACCAACATATTTTATATTAACTTACAAAGTGACGAAGACATGAATTATCTCATCAACATATTACACTAAAGAGACATATCTTTCCAGCAAATCTAGCAATAAATAAATCAAAATCCTGGCTGCTACTAACTGCTGTTACCTGTGGTTCCTCGCTGTTTTTGTTGCCTAGGCACAGGTAGCATATCACTGAGCGGCTCGCAGTTAAGTGGGCGATGGCAGTGTCGGCCCGGATCTACATAGTGGAAGACTGCCAGCATATCACTCGGTGGCTCGCACTTGAGTGGGCGGATCCAGGGGCGTACCTAGAGCATTTGGCACCCGGGGCGGATCCTATATCTGGCACCCCCTCCCCAGGTGGGCAGTCGGCGCACAGCATGTTGACATCAAATGACGTTTGTGTAGCGCCTCCACGCACTGCGGCCTGTGCTGCTGCCAGTGGCATCACTAGGGCTGGTGTCACCTGGTGCAGTAAAACACAGTGTCACCCCCCAAAAAATATATATTTTCCTGTTTTCTGAAAGTGCGCCAAAGATGCAGACTTTTGGTGCGTTTTCAGAAAATGCCGAAAAAAATACGCAACCTAAGAGAAATCTATAGCACTGCATCTATAAATGCTGGTAAAATGTAGGAAAACCCCCTTTACATTACACAGCCCCATACCTCTGGACCCCTTCACATTACACAGCCCACACACCTCTGGACCCCTTTACATTGCACAACCCCCATTGACACCAATGCTGTGGGAGTAAATATAGCATCCACTGACATCATTGCTTGGGGTTATTAACAAATGGGCTTATTTTACTCCTGCTCTATTTCCATATGCCTTGCTGCAAAAAAATGACATTTACTGTGTATTATGCATTCGTAGAACAGGAATAAAATAAAATTATGGGAGCATTGGAACTACTAAAATAAATACTGTTAAAATTTGTGAGTGATATTTGATTTGAATTAATTAAAAGCGGTGTTTTTTCACCTTAATGCATCTGTCAGTCACCGGCCCCCTAGCCCCCTCCCCCCCATTTTACTTACCAGAGCCCCTTCATCTCCTCAGCGGGGACGCGCTGTCCTCCTCTCCACGGAGTCCCGGCTTTGATTGGATAGATTAATAGCAGCACAGCCATTGTCTCCCGCTGCTGTCAATCAAATCCAATGACGCGGGTGCTGGGGGGCAGGGCCAAGTCATACACTTGGCGTCTATGGGCGCCGAATGAATGAATCAGGAGCGCGCCTGCAAGGTAACCCCCTCGGGAGAGTGCTTCTCCTAGGGGCTTATCTAATGCGGGCAGGAGCCGTGAGAGCCACCGAGGGACCCCAGAAGAGGATGTTCGGGGCCACTCTGTGCAAAACAAGCTGCACAGTGGAGGCAAGTATGATATGTTTGTTATTTTTTAAACAAACCTTTAGTATTACTTTAAGGGCTTGTTTATACCTGAAGGTGGTGCAGGAAATCCATGTTCCCTGTGCGTTTCCCACACTGCGTTCAAAACGCACCGGGTATGTGATCTCCTGCAGGTGTATATATATATTTCTAAGGAAACCTCAAAGACAGATCACAATTGCAGCGCTTTTGCCTGCCCTAGATCTCATGGTACCATAGTACCATGCAATTTGGTGCAGTACGCTTTTGAAAAAGTAGTGTGTGCATTACATTTTTGTGCGATCCAAAGTGATTTCATCCCAGTTAAATGAATGAGCTGAAAACAGGAATACAGCAGGCATTTTCAAAGCTGCATTGGAAAAACAACAAGCAAAATATGGAACAGCACGCAAATAAAGTCAAATCAAAAAATGACTCCCAGGTAAAATTTTATTGAAAATTATTGCACTCCAATCACTGAATCACCCTTTAAACTAAAAGCAGTGAGTTAGTACATTAGTGGGTGGTGGTGGACACAGCAGCCTCCCGCCTTATCAGACCAGGTCAAGGAGGCAGAAACAAACACCCCACCATTTTCTCACAGCACACCTGCTGAGGGCAGCGAACACCATGCCAACCCACACCCCCTTATCACAAGCTCACCTCGGAGGACACTGGCAGGGAGGGTGGCTGGCTCAGCCTCAGGTACACCAGATCCGGAAGACACAGTGTGCGGTAGCAGCTGTGCCGCTCGGGCGGAGAATAATAACAGTAGGCCTGGCTCGGCAGCGCAGCAGTGGTGGGAGGAGCGAGGAGGAAAACACAGACCAGACCATTGCTGCCGCAGCATGAGGGGTGATCAGAGAGAGCTCAGAGCAGCCAGCAGAGAAACAGACGTAGAAAAAAAAGTCTGCGGCAGCCGCGGCAGACATTTCAACACAGTCTGTAAGTCAACAACACCTGATGATTCCGGGGGGGGGGGGGGGCAATTGCCCCCCCCTTGCCCCTATTTGCAGACGCCCATGATAGGTTACCATACAACCAGGATGCTCAACAGTTTGCTCAGCAAAAGGAGAGCAACAAAAGACGAACTCATAATGTAGTAATTAAAAATCCAAGCTTTTTAATGAAGGTTAAAACTGCTTACAAGAGGGCAGGAGTAGAATCACATGCAGACACTCCAGCGGGTGTAATAAAGTCAACGCTGTAGCTCCTCCCGACTAGTTTTGTTCAAATGAACATTATCAAGGGATAAAGGATTGTTAATATACGAATGGTCTTCAAAAACTTTGTGGAAAAAGTGTGGAAATTTTTAAAGAAACCATGTATACAGTATACGTGTATGTGTATATATATATATATATATATGTAGGAAGGCCAGTATGGTGGCCTGAATTTATGGGAGGAGCCCGGGGGTATTTAAGCAGCCCGCTCACCTGTGGTGCTTGTCGGTTTCCTGTGCGCGATATACGTCACTAGGCCGACTATTCGAATACCAGCGTCCGCAAGTTCTTGCCTCGCAAGTTCCCGTATTCGCAATTTCCGTGCTCGAGAGTTTCGAAGTCCGTGTTTACCGATTCGTAGTTCGTACCACGCGTCTGGCTTGGCTGTCGCAGGTAGGGTCCCGTCGGACTTTTGTTTTTACGCATTTTTAGATATCATGTCACCAAACCGTGATATCAAACTTACGAATCACTCGCAAAAATTTCACAAACGTAACCACAATGTATATCACTCGTACTATCGTTATGTTACCATTTCGAGTTACCCGAGAAAACCACCGCGACGCAGACGTCGCTTCATTTCTAGCATGTCTTAAATTGTTAAACATGCGCCAGTAGACAGCCATAGCGAGTCGCAATTCGCAAATCTTATCGAATCACGTCAGTTCGATACCAATCATTTCTCATTTCTGAACATTTCTAAATACATTTCTAAACATTTCAAACCATTTCAATAATTTCTCATTTCAAGTCACGTACCGCGCTCCGATTCGAATCCAGTCGCACCTAAAAGATGCACCGATTCACTCCGGTGTGCCCCAGTAGTTAAGGCCTCATTTCAGTACATGCTCCAGAGTCACGTCATTATCAGTCACTTCGACTCACCGATTCGTACCTCTGTCATGGTTTTCATTTCATTGCCACGTATCCCGCTCCGATACGAATTCAGTCGCATGGAAATGCACCGATTCGTCTCGGCGTGCCCCAGGTATTAGCCACATTTCAGTACATGCTCCAGAGTCCGATTCGTAGTCAGTCGCTACAACAGCACGACCGATTCGCGCCTCTGTCATGGCAAACAATATGTTACACCTGCACTTACCGCGCTCCGCTTCGAATCCAGTCGCATCCTCCATGCACCGATTCGTTACGGCGTGCCCCAGGGCTCGGCCTCATTTCTGATACATGCTCCAGAGTCCGGATCATAGCTAGTCGCAAATATCGGGCGACCGATCCGCATCTCTGTCATGCAATTGCTACCATTTCACTCCCACAGCGCATCACCGTTTCGAAACCAGTCGCATCCGAGATGCACCGATTCGTCACGGAATGCCTCAGTTGTTTCGGCCGTATCCATACCTATACCAGAGCTCGGTTCATTGCCAGTCGCAAAATGCGGCACAACCAATTCGAGCCTCGGTCAAGGTAAACATTTCTCTCATTTCGTTTTCATACTGCGCTCCGATTCGAATCCAGATGCATCAAACATGCACCGATTCGTCCCGGTGTGCACCAATGTTTTTCAGTTGCCTCATTTCAGTACATGCTCCAGAGCCCGGTTCACGGTCGGTTCAGTCACGACACGACCGAGCCGGACCTCTGTCATGGAATTTACTCATTTCATAATCAAGGCAAACATTTCAAATCATTTCATTGTCACAAGATTGCTAGCACCATACAAGTCGTTGCTTCAAGTTAGTCAGCAAACCCTTCACGAATTATCACCTTTCATTTTCCTCTAGGTCAGTCAAAGTTCAGTAGGTCCACCCTGCACCAGGTTGGACGATATCCCCCCAGGTAAAAAAAAAAAAAGGGAGAAAATAAGTCGGGTAAGTATGACTCAGGGGATCAAAGAAAAAACTTGAAATTCATGTCACCCCCAATAGGTTACAGTCAACCAAAGAAATAAGAGCTCAAAGACAGGAGATTCTCACCAGATCAACCATGTCTCAGGCCGGCAGCGAAGACTTCACGGCCCCTCTGTCACCTTCCCCGGTCTCAGAGAGCGGCAGCGTGCAGTCCCTCAGGGGATGGACCATCCCTAAACTGACGGCAGAGCTCAGACGCAGAGGTGTGCCCTTCCCCGCCACAGCGAGGAAAGGCGAGCTCTTCAAACTCCTCTTTCCCCCACCAGCAGCAGGACCCAGTACCCAACAGGCATCCCTCCAGGTAATATCTTCAGCCATCTCACAACTACACACGATGGTGTCATCCTTGTCTACCTCGGTTACAGACGTCCAAACCAGGGTGGCACTCCTGGAGGCTCGACCGGCCACGGCTGTCCCCGACCCAACCGCAACCCAAACCTTAACACCCCTTCCTGCAGGTACCTCAGGCTGGAGCCCCATTGTCTACCCCTCCCATTTGGTTCCAACCAGCATCAGGAAGGACATTTTGGACGGCAGGGACGTCAACCTGGCCTCTCTCCTTATTTCTGTGCACGATCTGGCAGAAAATAAGGCTTACTCCTGGGGTGACATATCGGTGGTCCTTAAAGCCAAAGACCCCAGATTGAACCGCAAGTTATCTGTCCCAGAATTCACCTTGGCCTTTGGCATGCTGAGAGACGTCCTATGCTCAGCCGCACCCAGCAGAAGGGAAGAGCTGGACTTGTACCTCCATACGGTAGTAGACTTGGGCTACAAGTATGGAGGATTTTCCTTTTACGATTACCACTGTTCCTTTTCCGCAAAGGCTGCCACCAGACTCACACGGTTCCAGACAACAACAAATTGGAGTCTCATGGACACAGAGCTCTTCTGCCGCCATTTTGCCGGCTTACGCTCACCCCTGTGTGCGATTTGCCAGTCCTCCACCCACACTGCCACCTGGTGCGCCAATGCGGCGATCAGACATCCCTTCGAATTTCCCTCTACCTCCGGTGCACTTCAGGGTCAGTCGCCCCCTGAACAAACGCCTCAGGTGGACAAATTCGGACGCCCAGTCCGAACCGTGGGAGGGGCAGCCATCTGCAATAAATTACAATTACGGGTCCTGCAACTTCAGTCAGTGCCGCCTACTCCACATCTGCACCTTATGCCAAAGAGCGCACCCAAGAAACTTGTGCGAAGTCAAACAACAGAAGAGGGCATGACTAAGCCGGATCAACGTCTTATGGCTAGGACTCTACCTCACTTCACATCCCACCCCTTCGCTGGCCACTTACCTTATCCAGGGCTTCACAGTAGGCTTTCACACCGGCCTCATTTCACTACCCCACAGTACTCACGAATGTAGGAATCTTCGTTCAGCAGCCATTGACGAACAAGCCATAGATCGGCTCTTACAAGCAGAAGTAGACCGAGAGTACGTTATAGGCCCTTTCACTCAGCCCCCTTTCAGCACTTGGAGAGTCAGCCCTATTGGGCTTGTCAAGGGCAAATTCACGAATAAATTACGTTTGGTGTACGACCTGTCTGCGCCTCATTCTTCCCACATCCCCAGTCTCAATTCCCTGATCCCCTCCGAAGAATTCTCCCTAAAATATTCCTCCGTCGACATGGCAATACAAGCAGTCATCAAAGCAGGTACAGGTGCCTGGCTCTCCAAAGCTGACATCTCGGATGCCTTCAAGCTCCTGCCCATCCACCCATCCCTTTGGTGCTGGCATGGCATCAAGTGGAAGGAGGCATATTATTTTGCCACAAAACTGACCTTCGGTTCAAAGAGTAGTCCTTGGCTCTTCGACACATTCGCTCAGTCCCTTGCTTGGATACTGTTACACAAAGGACAATGCCAAGAAGTCATCCATTACCTGGACGACTTCCTACTAATAGAACCTCCCAGCAAGCCCCCAGGAGACCTCGACAAACTCAGAGTGATATTTGGAAATCTCAATGTTCCCATCGCCGAGCACAAAGTCGACGGCCCAGCACACATCATCACCTTTCTCGGGGTCAACTTAGACACCTGCGCTATGCAAGCCAGTCTCCCCCTCGACAAACTAACCCGCATTAGGGTGGTCCTTCACGAATTCACCCACACCAAGGGCTGTACCAAAAAGCAGTTGCAATCTCTCCTGGGAATGCTTAATTTCGCCATGCGAATTATTCCACAAGGCCGCACCTTCGTGTCACGCCTGCTGAGATTCCTGTCAGAAACACAAGACCCCGATCAGATCCTAAATCTAGACACCGCAGCAATAGCGGACCTATCTATGTGAGAGGAATTCCTGTCCGCCTGGAATGGCATATCCCTATTCATACCCATGATTTCGGCCCTGTCACCCCAGGTGGTGACAGACGCTGCAGCCTCCACAGGTTTCGCGGCAATTTTTGGCCACCAATGGTTTTCAGGACCCTGGCCTCAACAGATTCTGTTGATACCCGGCTTTATTCAAACATCTTCCCTCTTCGAACTCTATCCCATAGTGGCAGCTGCACAACTCTGGGGCCACCATTGGACAGGGCAAACCGTAGTCTTCACCACCGACAATCAGGCCACAGCAGACATCATCAACAAAGGCAGGTCCAAGTCCCTAGCAGTCATGTCCTTCCTGCGCAGATTGGTACAACTGTCTTTACAGCATCAGTTTAACATACACTGTGCATTTATTCCCGGCAAATACAATTTAGCTGCTGACGCACTGTCACGTTTTAATTACACCTCCTTTTTCAAACAGGTTCCCGAAGCCGAACCAGTGTCGGCCCCTATCCCTGTCTGGTCACAGCTGACCCTGGACTAGTTCAACATTTACACGGAGCAACGCAGCTCATCAATCATTCACTCTCTCACAACACACTCAAAGCCTACCAGACAGCCTGGAAGGCGTTCAATAAATTTCTCACATCCTGCCGTAAAGGACCAACAGATGTCAAACAGGTACTGGCCTTCACTTCATACTGCCACACTCAGCTGGCCTTATCTTACAATACCATTCGGCTATACCTAGCCGGCATACAACATTTTTTAACGCTTGAAGACCCCACTAAATCTTCACTGTTCTCATCACACGCTATACGAGCCATCCTAAGGGGCATTCAGAAACAACAACCAGTCATCAGCACCAAGCACTTACCCATTACGGGGCCCATCTTCAGGGACATGTCGACTATTCTGGCTACTTCGCCATTTGGTCTGCTCCCCAGCACGGTCTTACAAGCAGCCATATATTTGGCTTACTACGGGTTCTTGCGACCTGGCGAATTCACCTATAACAACCCCACAGACCAAGTACTATGCAGACGGCACTTACTTCGCTACCAAGACCATTTCATCCTTCACCTCGAGGTCTCTAAAACCCAGCAAACGGGCTCTGGAGTGGACATTCACCTCTATAAAACCAATAACAGCTGGTGTCCAGTCACCGTACTCAGACTCCTGTCACTCCTGCCTGAACAACCGGACACCAGTCCTCTTCTACCATTCCCAGTTAAACCCTTAAGCGCCTGTCAGTTTGTAAAACACATAAGGATACTTCTCCGCAATCTTCACCTTAACCCCAGTCAGTATTCCGGACACTCCTTTTGCATCGGAGCAGCCTCCGCAGCATCCCGCCACGGGGTTCCAGACCACGTCATCAAAAGATTAGGCAGGTGGAAATCAGCCTGCTTCGCCCGGTATATCCCCAATCCTCAAGTAGAGATGGCACAGGCATTCTCCAAATTAGCTCAACGAATAACTGAAAACCAATAAAATATTATACCCCTACCTGAATGTTTTTGCCCCCTTATTTTGGCATACCGGCCATTAGACCAAGGCACACTTTCAGGTCCATTTCATATGGTAAGTCCACACTTCCAGGTCTATTTCCGATGGTAAGTCTTATCTTAACTATAAATGTTATCTACGTCCATATCGGACATAGGGCTCCAACCATAAGTAGGAAGGCCAGTATGGTGGCCTGAATTTATGGGAGGAGCCCGGGGGTATTTAAGCAGCCCGCTCACCTGTGGTGCTTGTCGGTTTCCTGTGCGCGATACCCACCCTCCCATCCCCATTTCACAGCATTTCTCAACTATTCATTTCTCTTTACAGAATAATCATTTCTTAAACCAGGGTATGCCCCCTTATTTTGGCATACCGGCCATTAGACCAAGGCACACTTTCAGGTCCATTTCATATGGTAAGTCCACACTTCCAGGTCTATTTCCGATGGTAAGTCTTATCTTAACTATAAATGTTATCTACGTCCATATCGGACATAGGGCTCCAACTATATATATATATACACACACACCTTTTTCTTTTTGTTTCCCTATGAGGCACTATCTTTATGTATGTTTACTTATGTTTTGTTAATATTTTTCACTGTTTTCTGGTTAGAAATATTGTCATCTTATGTATTTGCTGTTTTCTATTTTCAGTGACTTTTATGGTATTGTAATGATATTGGAACATCTACGAGTTCTGTAAGGTCCTGAGGAACGAAACGCATCAACTGCTTTACAGAGACCGCCTTGACATTCCCTCTGCATTTTTAAGGAATTGGTTGTTGATACATTTATGACCTCCAATATGTATTTTAATATTTGTCAGTATGGTTTTGTTGTATACTAATAAAATGTAATGATTACTCTTGCTAACTGAGTTTGGAGTTACTATTGGAGGCATATGTAAAGTCCCATTATTTTGCTTTCTGTGCTTTGGCAATATGTAGGGATGATGCCTCCTTTGGTAAGAAGACTTATCTGAAGATCACCACACACATACTTGCATCATTTTGGAAAACTGGTTCTATTAACAACTCTCTCAATGTGTTGCATGTTTCGGTAAAGCTACCAAAACTGGCGGCAGGGCTTTTTAAAATCTGTAGCTGTACTTTTTAAAACTATAAATCCTGTTTTTGTAACATTTTTTGTTGATGTACAATTGATAGGTGTGCTAAGACACTTCTATTTTCTGTACCTATCAGGGGAGGTTACACTTGAGGAGAAAGTCAGTGTTGGCTGTGCCACCTGAAGAAAATTCCAGGGACTTGTAAACTTGTAAACTTCAAGGATGAAGCAGTTTCAGGGAGGCAGAAACAAACACCCCACCCTCTTCTCACAGCACACCAGCTGAGGGCAGTGAACACCATGCCAACTCACACTCCCTTATCACATGCTCACCCCGGAGTACACTAGCAGGGAGGGTGGCTGGCTCAGCCTCAGGTACACCAGGTCCGGAAGACACAGTGTGCGGTAACAGCTGCGCCGCTCGGGTGGAGAATAGTAACAGCAGGCCTGGCTCGGTGAGGGGAGGTTACACTTGAAGAGAAAGTCAGTGTTGGCTGTGCCACCTGAAGAAAATTTCAGGTACTTGTAAACTTCAAGGATGAAGCAGTTGCAGGGAGAGGCTCCAATGCTCTGGGAGGACCAGAGGGCAATGTTAACCCGAAGGAAGGACTTGACACCCCTGAAGTGCCCACTAAAAAGGTAATCACTAAAAACTCGGGATTGGCCCAGGTGGGAAGAGCCGCAGATTTGTATCTGCCCCAGGTAAGGGGAAGAGAAAGAATTGCCTGTTATCCCACCAGTGCTTTTTAAATCATTTTAGTACTTGAATGTGAGTGGAAGTTTCCCTATCTGAGGTTTATTTGAAGCTATCTGGGAATACCTAGATGTTCCCAGAGTACAACACATCTGGAGCTAGGAAAACCTGTATCAGAAAAAAAATTGATGCTTCAGGAGTTAAAAGCAGCAGTACAAAATTTTCGTAACTGTAAAATTTGCCAGTTTTGGTAGCTTTACCGAAACATGCAACAAATTCAGAGAGTTGTTAATAGCACCAGTTTTCCAAAATGATGCAAGTAGGCTGTGATGGTCTACCTATTGAAATTTATAAGCATTGTGGGGGATACTCTCCTCTCTGCCATTCTTCAGACTTTTAAGGCACTTAGCACAGGTTTCTTCCTGACTCTATGTATAACACCACTCTAATGGTGATTCGTAAAAAGAATAGAATCCTACTTTACCCAATTCTTTTAGTTCTATTTTCTTTCTTCCTACTGATATTAAAATACTAGCTAGAGCTCTAGCTATCAGGCTTAATCAAGTGATAACAAGTATTATACACCCATACCAGACTGAATTTATCCCTAAGCTTTCCACTGCCATCTATACTAGACGTGTTTATTTAAATATGCAGATTCCCAACAGATGCTCTCAGGAAAAGGGCACTTCTTTCTCTCGATGCTTAAAAAGTACTTGATAGCATGGTAATTTATGTGGGCACGTCTTGATCTGTTTGATATATGCCAAATCATTTTGTTCAAGCAAATGGCCTTCTTTGCATATTGTGAAAATCCTGCGAGCCACTAAATGAAAATAATAACCAAAAAGTAGGCTGACTATGCTGCTGGTACTGTTCACACTCTCATAAATGTGCCAAATATATTTCAAGTTTAAATAGTACCACGCTACAGTAATCAAAGTAATGGAACTATTATAATAATAACAATAATTATTATTAATTAAATATATTATTTATTAAATATATAAAAAATTAGGATCACAGTGCTAGATACATCAAAATATAAATAAATGAATCCAATATCAGTGAATAATTTAAATCAGTGCAAACAATGAACAGTCCATGCAAAAAACTGAATAAATAATAAAAGTAAAATAGTGATGAAAAAATGAAGATGCAGCCTCCCATTAAGAGCTACAATAACTCACAGAGTCCATCTTATGCCGCGTACACACAAGCAGACTTTTCGACCGGATTGGTCCGACAGTCTATCCGACGGACTTTCGGCGGAGTTCCGACGGACTTTCCGAACAAACGGACTTGCCTACACACGATCACACCAAAGTCCGACGGATTCGTACGTGATGACGTAGGACCGGACTAGAATAAGGAAGTTGATAGCCAGTAGCCAATACCTGCCCTAACGTCGGTTTTCGTCTGTTGGACTAGCATACAGATGAGCGGACTTTTCAACCGGACTCGAGTCCGTCGGAAAGATTTGAAACATGTTCCAAAAAAAGGCCGCTACAGGTCCGATGAAGCCCACACACGGCTGAATTGTCCGCCGGACTCGGTCAGTCGGACCAGTCTGGTCGAAAAGTCTGCTCGCGTGTACGCAGCATTATGCAGTGTACACACAAGCGGACTTTTCCCACCGGACTGGTCCGACGGACCGAATCCGGCGGACAATCTGACTGTGTCAAAAATGACTCAACAGATCCCCTCAAAGTGCTCCCCCCTTCAGGAATAATCTCACCTGAGGGAGTGTGATCTTTACAATTAAGTGAGATCAATACAAGCCTTTTAAGCTCTCCAGGCTTTGAAATTCCTTGCTGTTGTCCTCTCAGATGTGGCTCATGGTGATTTGTAGTATCCAAAGTGCATATATAAAGAAAAAGTGCTTATATCCTCAAAAAAACTTACATTTATTAAATAAGTACAGGTTACTCACATTGCTCAGGTGCTTCCAGCACCCCAGGCTCTGACAAGCAATAAAATCCATGTTTTGAACACACCGTTCTCTCCACACAAGCCTCGCAGACAACAATCCAACTCACAGCTCCACGCTGGATGCAGATGTTGTAATTTGATATTACTGGTTGCACTAGGTTTACTCCTTTATGGGTTAACAATCTACTTCCCGAGATTGGGAAAACACAGGGATTTCATAACCGGACCAAGGCAGGCATTTTGATGATTTCCTATCTGTGTTTCAATCAATCTTTGACCACTTTCTGACCGCCGCCTGTACATACACGTCTACAAAATGGCATGGACAGGCAAATGGGAGTACAGGTACGTCCCTTTAAATTTGCTGCTGTGTGGTCACGCGCATACGCCAGCGGCACGCGCACGACCCTGCCATGAGCTGTCCCCGCAATCGTCTCACGGAGAGGATGAATGGGGAAATGCTGATGTAAACAAGCAGTTCCCCGTTCTAAAAAACAGCGAGAGGCGCAAATCTAAGTGCAGTATCCTGAAGCTTCCGCATTTTCTTCAGATCCGATAGGCTAATACAACAGGTGTCCTTTTATGGGAACTATGGAGTCAGTAACTAGGCAACGGTTTGTGAAGCTCTTCACACATTTACTTCCTTAAATCCTGTGACACATACCTAGCCTATGTATTAGCCTATCGGATCTGAAGAAAATGCGGAAGCATTGAAACGCGTCATCCGACACGTCCATACGTCACTTCCGTTTTGTTGGTTCCTGGACTAGTGCCTTGCGTTCCACGCTCGTCTTCCAGTTCCCGTCTACTGCGACGGCTCTGGCTCTCCATGTCCGCTTAGACGCTGGCTGTCTCTGCGGACACCTCCATCATTTTGCAGCCTAGCGCCCAGCAGTGACCCCGGTGACTACTTGTACATCCTAACGTGGACAGCGCTTCCAGGAATACCTGCACCATGCACTTTGCCCACATCTGAGGAGGACGTCCCTGGACCCACCACTTGTCCTTGCCTTAACCTATTTCATTTTTGTGAGTAGCCATTTGGCTGTTTGTCCGTTTATAATTATCTTATTAAAGTTTCAGGATACTGCACTTAGATTGGCGCTTCTTGCTGTTTTTTACATTGTTGTTTCAGAGTTGCCTACTTCCACTCTCAAGTGAGCTGCCGCTGGTGCTTTTTATCAGATCTTTAAATTCAGTGACTATTTACACACACACATACATATATATATATATATATATATATATATATATATATATATATATATATATATATATATATATATATATATATATATATAATTTTTTTATATATATATAATTTTATTGACTATCACACCCTGGATTTATTTTTATTTTTTTCACATTTACTTTGGACTCTTTTTCTGCCTAGTGACACTGACACTAATCACAGTTCCCTGTAATCAGGAGCGGTGATCAGTGTCGTGTCACACATAGCCCATCCCTCCCACAGTTAGAACACATGCCTAGGACACACTTAACCCCTGCAGCGCCCCTCCTTGTTAACCCCTTCACTGCCACGCACATTTACACAGTAATCAATGCATTTTTAATCACACTGATCGCTGTATAAATGTGAATGGTCCCAAAATAGCGCCAAAAGTGTCCGATCTGTCCGCCATAATGTCACAGTCACGATAAAAATCGCTGATCGCCGCCATTACTAGTAAAAAAAAATGAATAAAAATGCCATAAAACTATCCCCTATTTTGTAGACACTATAACTTTTGCGCAAACCAATCAATACACGCCTATTGCGACTTTTTTTTTTTACCAAAAATATGTAGAAGAATCTATATGTTTTATCTCTTTTGCTTAAAAAGAACAATTTTATTGTTTACATTAAAAACAGGCACATATGCCAGTAAATTATAACAATACAGTTAAAACAGCATGGTCATAAATGGAGAATAACATATAGGATATACTCTACAAATTCATAGATAGTAGTTATTGCATACTAGCCCGACATGTTTCGCATTAGTCGCTTTATCAAGGGGTATGCAATTAGGTAGCGAGTCATCTAATACTTTTAATGATTCTACAAAAAAGAAAAGGGGTTTTACATATAAGAAAATATTTTGCAATAATAATACAACATAGCATAAATGAAGAATGTGTTGTCACTCTGAAGCATCCATATAGGCTTACCCCCAAAACAAAGAGAAATGACCCTAGATGGACTCGTCAGAACCAGCATATGCAGACGCAGCCGAGCGGGACAGCAAAAAGGGCTTGAAATGCAACCACAGGGAGCAGTAAGGAGAAGCTGTTGTACAGATAGGAGGTATTAAGTATTGGAAGGTAAATATCAGTGTACAGAAGGTTAATTGGATTTATAAAGGGCATAAAGTTTAAATGGATATCACTTACATCAAAAAATTATTAGTTGCATCTGCAACCCAAGAAGTGCAGTTAGACGCCAGAAAAGGCAATAGCCAGAAATGGATGGATGGAATATACGTTTGAAGCTGGGAGATAAAACATAAACACAATTTGCACAAAGGAATAATTAAAATTAAGAATATGCTCCATAGAGAAATGTTAAAAGTAATATTATCAATCGGCATCATAGTAGAAGTATGCTCCAAGTATAGGGGTTTTCAGTTAATTTGAAAAGAAAAGAAAGATGTTGTAGACAGATTTGAGATTCGACCAGAGTTCAACAAGTGTAACCATAAGAGCATAGCTGTGAGATATGGAGCAAGGTATGGTGAAAATCACCAGTCACATTACCTGGCTTGGATCTTAGCTTGCATCCTCCGGCGCTGGCAGACATGGCTGTCAGATTAGCCGGTTTAAATACTGCTCCCCATCGAGACGGCGTGTGACGTTGCCGGCTCAATGCGGACGTAATGGCGCTACTGCGCATGCCCGGAGGACCGGACCTCGCCGAACCTCAATCCCCACAAATCACCGCGCCGGAGGAGGCGGCCGACATGCGCACAACTGCGCATGGTAGCCCCTCCCGCACAACGATCACGTGGGGACGGAGGGGGCGGGGAAGGGTTACGATGGTAACCAGCAGGGAGGCTGGTTTGGAGGGGATGCGCGGCGCGGATTGGGCACATCAAGTAGATGTGCCCCGGGCGTCCGTGTGGATGCGACAGCCCCCCTACAGCTGTCCTAGCAGGACTGGCCTGAAGCGGCCTGGCTAAGAAGGGTCAGAGGAGTAACCGGTCGATTCGGAGGGACCACAAACCAACCGATCCCGATCGGTGCTGCTGAGGGACAACACATACTGTATCAATCAAGTCGTAAATACAATAAAGAACATAATTAAGTAATGAAACATCATTTAGACAGCAATTACATATTTACAAAGATATACCAAATGAAATAAAAAAATAGACTAACATGAGTATTTGCAAACAGCAAGATATTTAAATAGAAATGACATGAAGGAGGAAGGAAGAACCAAATCAATAAACGCCTATTGCGACTTTTTTTTTTTTACCAAAAATATGTAGAAGAATATGTATAAACTAAACTGAGGAAAAAAATTTTTTTTTATATATTTTTTGGGGATATTTATTATAGCAAAAAGTAAAAAATATTCCTTTTTTTAAAAAAATTTTTGTTTATAGCGCAAAAAATAAAAACCGCAGAGGTGATCAAATACCACCAAAAGAAAGCTCTATTTGTGGGGAAAAAAGGACGTCAATTTTGTTTGGGAGCCACGTCGCACGACCGCGCATGTGTCAGTTAAAGCGACACAGTGCCAAATCACAAAAAGTGCTCTGGTCTTTGGCCAGCCAAATGGTCCGGGGCTTAAGTGGTTAAATCATTTCAGCAACTCCAAGCAGAACTTTGTTTGGATAAGAGGAACTTTTATCAATATCTTAGACATGCCTTCTAGGCCCAAAATGGCTCCCTTGATTTCCCGATTACAGACACCCTGTCCTGGCCTCGCTCCCTGTACTCCTGGAGTCTATGGGTAGCTATCCAGGCAGATAACCTTTTTCTGCACACACAATAATAGACTGCTGTTTCTTGTCTGTGTCTTTATTGGCACGTTGCAGATTTTAATACAAGTGTGAATGACACACGCTATATGCGGTAAAACTGAAAATAACAAGAATAATACAACATTACCATACAATAGTAAACATCATATAAAATAATAACTGAAATAGCTATCTCCTTTCCCTAATAACCTGTGGAGGAGGAAGGGGAAGATTGCTTACCTCCGATGCCATGGATGGGAAGAGATTACATCTAGGCAGCTGGGATAATCTTGACAATGCTGTTCCCTAAGGGTATTCACTTCCTGACTAAAGAGGATGTGATGATTTTTTTGTCACATCCTTTAAAGGTTAAAGGTATTATTACAAATGATATTAATGTTTGGCCAGTAGGTGGCGCATGCGTACAGCTAACCTGGAACAAACATAATTTATAGCTTAACAATGCAACAACACAATATACAATCAAATGACAATATGAATTCTCCTTTCTGAACCTCGAGAGAGAGAAAGGTCTCCTGGAGACATAAAACACCCCATTATTTGACAACATTTTTATGGCACAAGACCCAACAAGAAATACATACAACTTCTATTAAAAATTTTGTTGAAACATCCAATTTCCTGTAGACAGAAATGGGAACAAGAGTTAGGTCCTATCCCTGATGTCTGGGAGGGGGTACTGCAAGCAATCATTCTTGTTTCTCCTTCCCCCTGACATCAGCTTACACAGTTGTTATATTGGGTATGCCTCACTCCACTTTTTTGGTATTGTATAAGTTCACGTCAAGACTCTAGTTGCAGCAGTTGCAATCAACCTCATGGAGAATTGATACATCTATTGTGGCATTGTCCTAAGCTTAAACAATACTGGACTGAGGTCATCCATATGCTTAATGTTGTTCTTTACAAACTGCTGATCCTTTGCCAAACATTTATATTCATCCCAAGAAGATGAGTCAAAGTAACCAAGGATATATGTCAGTTTCCAGATCACTTTTTGCTACTTGTAGAATGATTGTTGTTAAATAGATTTCAATCTCTCCTCTCTTGATAGCAAAATGGTTACAGGAACTGAATAGGTGTATCATATATGAAAAGCAATGATATTTTCCGATCACCTTCCAGGACGGTACACCTGAGAGATAAGAGGCTCCTCCCTACAGGAAACACAATCAATTGACAGCTGTTATAAGTCCCCAGTATTCTCCTTGCCCCTCACTATTGATTGTGTTTCTTCCTACACAGCGGAACATTTGTTTTTTTCCTTTAACCAAAAGACCAGGGAGGGTCAGATGGTACACCTTTGAGATAAGTCTAGGAAAGCCAGAGAGGTCTGATCTAACCTGCAGGCTGAATCCTTCTCACAGGTTGCCCGGAAACTGTACCGGGGGGGTGAACCGTTACTGCTACACACCGCTCGGCAGTATCTGCCTCTGTCTCCTACTGTCCCCCTCTGCATGCAGGTGAGCCTGATCGCCAGTCTCTGGTAAGGTCAGCGATAGGGGGATTGCGACAGCATGACTCAGAAAAGAGGGGGAGGCACCAGAGTAGACGCTGATGCTCATAGTGGCTGCGGAGAGAGCTCAAGGAGGCACCAGATCACTGCTGTGTGAGCAAGGGGTTCAGCACAGCGATTGTCTGCCTACCACCTCAGATGGGCTGAAAGGCATTGCTGGTGGCTGCAGGCAAGAGCAAGTTGGTAAGTGCCTTCCCTGAGTGAAGCTAAAAAAAAAGTAGAGTACCCTAAGAAGAAAGTTTGTCTGCTGGCCACCCCAGGCTTTCATGGCCCTGGCCTTTCCCCCTTTCCTTTTGGAAAAGTTGGATTCCAGGAGAGGTGTGTGTATGCTGCTGGTGCAGTGTGGGACACATAACCCAACTTGGCAGCTCTCCAGGAGGGACAGCAACTTGAAAGGAGGTGATTTTGGCTGCTATCCTCCTTTGTGTGACCCTGAGGATGGCTTAGCAGCAGAATCCCTAATAGCAGCCAGGTGGTTTCTGGGCATTGAGGCAGGACTCCCTTCCTCAATCCAGGTTGCTCTTATCCTTTCCCTTGGGTCTGGAAACAAATATCCCAGAAGCTTCAGCTAAACCAATGCCGACAACTTCTTCTTACCTCAGTAGATGCTATGGTTATTACAACATTATGTTGCCAGTCTCTTACTATAAGTCCTATTGTAGTACATTAATAAGGGTGAATCTAATGAAGAGGTGACACAAAGTGTCACACAAAGAGTGAACACGTTTATGACAGATTGGTCAAAAAATGATCGACCAATTTAAATTCTGTGTGAAGACTAGCTGGTCGTTAAGGAGCAGGCCAGGAAGCCGGCCGCAGTGTCCTTAACTACTCATGACTCATCAGCTGTCAGTAGGCTTCCCCACTAACAGCTGAAATGTAAACTAAAGAATGACAGCAATGAAAAATTCAGAAAAAAACATGGGCCCCTCCCAAAATCCATACCAGACACTTATCCAAGCATGCAGCCCGGCAGTTTAGGAAGGGGGGGCAAGCAAACGGCCCGCCCTCCTGAATCATACCAGGCCTCAATTGGGGGGGTGCTTTGGAGCAGGGGGGCTCTGATCCCCCCACTCTAAAGAACCTTGTCCCCATGTTGATGAGGACAAGGTCCTTTTCCCCACAACCCTGGCAAGTGGTTGTGGAGGCCTATGGGTGGGGGCTTATCAGAATCTGGGAGCCCCTTTAACAAAGGGGTTCCCAGAACCTGCCCCCATTTGAATGAGTAGGGGTACCCCTACCCATTCACCAAAAAAAATGTAAAAAGTGAAGACACAACATGAGTTTTTGACAATTCCTTTATTAAAAATAAATACAAAAAATACAATGTCCCCCCAGTGTAGATCAGGACCCCCCAAAAAAATAAAACCTTTCAGTCTCGTCGAAGGCTCTCACCATCTGCCTGCCTCGCCAGCTGACATTTCTTAAATAGTAAGGGGCGTAGCCACCCAGCAACATCCCGCCTTCTTGTGACATCATCGACCAGGGCTCCTCCATAAGGAGGCGGGTCACCTGATGATGTCATCAGGTGACTCCACCCCTTAGTTATTTAAGCAGTGGAGCAGGCAGACGGCATGACCCTTCGACAAGACCTGAGGGTTTTTTTTCTTTTGTCAGGTCCAGCAGTGCGGCGGGTGTCCCGTTTGATGATGGATCTACACCGAGGGAATTACATTTTTTTTTTAAATAAAGGTATTGTCAAAAACTTGCGTTGTGTCTTCACTTACTTTTTACACTTTTTTGGCGAATGGCTAGGGGTACTATGTACCCTATACTCATTAACATAGGGGGGCGGGAGCTAGACCTTGTTCTGAATTTTTAATTGCTGGCATTCTTTTGTTTACATTTCAGCTGTCAGTGGGCAAGCCAGCTGACAGCTGATGAGTCATCGGTTGTAAAGAACGCTGCTGGCAGCTTCCCGGCCCGCTCCTTAACAACCAGCTATTCTTCACACAGAATTTAAATTGGTCAAACATTTTTCAACCAGACGAGAACACCGAAGGAATAACCAGAAGAACAAGAAGAAGAAGAAAATGGAGGAAGAAACCGAAGGAAGATAGAAGATAGAAGAAAGAAGATAGAAGAAAGAACAAGCATTTAAATAAAGGAATTGTCAAAAACTGTCTCTTGTCATTTTTAACATTTTTGACACTTTGTTTGTTTTTTTCACACGGGGAGGGCAGGAATCTGGGGGTTCCCTTGTTAAAGGGGGCTTCCAGATTCTGATAAGCCCCCCGCCCGCAGACCATCACAACCACCGGGCAAGGGTTGTGGGGATGAGGCCCTTGTCCCCATCAACATGGGGACAAAGTGTTTTGGGGGGCTACCCCCTCTTTTCCTGTGGCCTGCCAGGTTGCGCGCTCAGATAAGGGTCTGGTATGGATTTTTGGGGGACCCCACGCCATTTTTTTATGCACTGGACTGTACTGAAACGCTGTAAAATGCATCAAAAACGCACTGGAACGCACCTAAATGCACCAAAAACACACTGCAACACACTTGTCCTTATTTAGGGTTAAGAAAAAAGAGGGGGGAAAAAAGCACTGGACTGCATCGAAAACGCACCGGAACGCATCAAAAACGCGCATGCAGAAAAGCACCTGGAACGCATCTGGACTGCGTTTCTATGGTGTGATCTGGCCCTTAGGGCCCTTAGGGCCAGTTCACACCATAGAAACGCAGTCCAGACGTGTTCCGGGTGCTTTTCTGCACAGGGCCCATCCTAGGGTCACCGGCGCCTGGGTGCAGAAATATTTCTGGCGCCCCCACATGGGCGTGGTCATCCTACCAACTCCTCCCCTTTACAAATGTTTCTATGGCAACGACTCAAACACAGAGATGCTCCCCTAAGAAGTCTTTGTTACCCTGGGATCCTCCTGTGATCTTTTAATAAAGAAAATACAGGAAGAGGGTACACTAATGAGACCTGGAGGGGAGTCTCTCTGATGCACACAGAGGGGGCTTCTGTTAGAGAGAGCCCCCAGACATATTACAGAAGATGGTCAGAGACTGCAGACATAGTACAGGAGATGATCAGAGACTGCGGACATAGTACAGGAGATGATCAGAGACTGCAGACATAGTACAGGAGATGATCAGAGACTGCAGACATAGTACAGGAGATGATCAGAGACTGCAGACATAGTACAGGAGATGATCAGAGACTGCAGACATAGTACAGGAGATGATCAGAGACTGCAGACATACTACAGGAGATGATCAGAGACTGCAGACATACTACAGGAGATGGTCAGAGACTGCAGACATACTACAGGAGATGGTCAGAGACTGCAGACATAATACAGGAGATGATCAGAGACTGCAGACAGGATTTAAGAGATGATCAGAGACTGCAGACATAGTACAGGAGATGATCAGAGACTGCAGACACAATACAGGAGATGATCAGAGACTGCAGACATAGTACAGGAGATGATCAGAGACTGCAGACATAGTATAGGAGATGATCAGGGACTGCAGACATAGTACAGGAGATGATCAGGGACTGCAGACATAGTACAGGAGATGATCAGAGACTGCAGACAGGATTTAAGAGATGATCAGAGACTGCAGACATAGTACAGGAGATGATCAGAGACTGCAGACATAGTACAGGAGATGATCAGAGACTGCAGACATAGTACAGGAGATGATCAGAGACTGCAGACATAGTACAGGAGATGATCAGAGACTGCAGACATAGTACAGGAGATTTGTCTAAAAGATTTTTGGATTCCCCAGTGGGGCTTTAAAACAGCCAAGTATACCATTACGAAAATCATTAATATAGATGTTAACATCTATATTAATGATTTTTGTAATGTTGTACTTGGCTGTTTTAAAGCCCCACTGGGGAATCCAAAAATCTTTTAGACAAATCAATTTCAGGGTGTGCAGCTTTTTTGGTCTCTTTTATATATGTCTCCCGTTAGTTGTAGTTTTCTCTTGGGTGGTTAAACACCCCTTCCCCGCTTAGACATATTAGAGATCCCAACAGGAGCAGTGGTCCTTTGCCACCTTCAGAACCCTGCATTTGCCAACTTTAGTATACACTTAACCTTTGAACATACTCAAATTGTCCTTACAAAGGCTGTTAATGGGTAAACCCAAGGTTGGGATGACATACCCATTCTCCTTTGGGGAACTGGATTGAGATCCAATCCCTTCCCCTTCCATGCACCAGGAGGAATAGACCCCTGTATTGCATGATGCTCAAATGCCCCACACGGTAGTTTGTGATTACCTCCAATGGGCTTTATGCAGGAGTCTGGGGTTATGGTTTTGGCACTCTGTTCCTGTGTATAAACACAACATTTATTGTTCTTTTTGGTACATTTTATGACTATTTAAAATGTTTGTTCAAGTGTACTTTTGAGTATCTGAGGGTATTTTTGCAGGTTCCGGTGGGTGCAGTTGCACCTCCCCCCCCCTCGGGGTTGAGCCTGGCTTCTCTGGGACTTCCCGGCAGGGTGGGGGCGTATGGACACATCCGTACGCCTCTATGCTTGCTCTACTCTGCGTCTGTTATCAGCCGCGGAGGCGAGCCTCACCCTGCCGGCGGCATCCCGTGTTCACCTCCGGAATGTGTGTGACGAGGTGTGCGTGCGGGAGGGCCCGGCGCGCGCACGGCGTCATGACGTCACGCGTTTTGTGATGGAGATGACGGCGGTGGTCGGGACCTGTTGGCCTTCCGGGACGCCAAGGGAGCCACACGTGGGCTGCCGTTGGCGGCCCATACGCCATGATCCTGGGTGGGTGGGGGAGTTCTGCACCTGCACACGATTATCCCATTAGCCTCAGTTTAGTTATATATGAGACCATATGTTTACAAATTAAACAAAATTTCCATGCAGGCCAGGACAGACGGCACTTTTTTTCCAAACAACCGCAGCCTGGTTCCTGTCAACCAACATGCTCTATATACGTCATACAACCTACATGGGTCATGCCACAGCACAAGGTAAACTATCACTTCTTTTGAACCATATCATCTTACTCCACACATCATATCATTCAAACACTGTCATATTTGGTTGGCTTTTCACTTATCTCACGTTTTTACCTTTCACATCTTTGTTTTGTTTGTTTTTGTTTTTCACTTTTCACCCCTTGCCAACACTTAGTTAACTACACTATGCTTTCATCACAACATGCACTTTCTCAGGGACTTCATAATTCCATCCACTGTACACATTTTCACACACACACTGGGCACTTTCTGTGTACCATATTGTGACTGGTAGTAACACCAATTTACTTGAATTATTCACTTATTTTTGTTATATTTTCATTCTTACACTTTTACTCCATGTGACGCAATCAATATTCTAATATATGTACACATTCTCAGTCTCTATATACAGCTAAAAATAAACACTTACAACGATGACCTAAATACTACTATACTACTTCATTAATGGCGATTAATGGATGTCTGTTGCAGGTGTGCACTCCTTCACCCCCCGGGGGGGCGTGGATTAGTGTGGCTCCTTGTAAGCCCCTTGAGGCTGGCTCTCTCCCCCCGTCTGGTCTGCGTACCACTCGGACTCCTCAATGGCTCCTAATACCCCTATTAGAAACATCTACTTCATCCATAACGGTAAAACTTATCACCATGATTTATTTAATGTGACATTTTCCTAAAAAACTTTATATTTCTGAATATTTGTACTATCTTTTATAGATTCAAATGTGCCCCCTGAAGAGACCGCATATAGGTCGAAACGCGTCGGGGCTTCGGTATTTTACTATACTATGCAATGTAATGATGTGTTAATGCATTTTTACCGCTTTATGGACTATAATTGTATTTTTACCGTTTTATGTAATAAGAACTCATCACTGGATCAGACTTTGTATAAGCACATGACTTCATTGGACACTCCGTCAATAAACTGTCTTCATAACATCTATATTAATGATTTTCGTAATGTTGTACTTGGCTGTTTTAAAGCCCCACTGGGGAATCCAAAAATCTTTTAGACAAATCAATTTGGGGTGTGCAGCTTTTTTGGTCTCTTTTATATATGTCTCCCGTTAGTTATAGTACAGGAGATGATCAGAGACTGCAGACATAGTACAGGAGATGATCAAAGACTGCAGACATAGTACAGGAGATGATCAGAGACTGCAGACATAGTACAGAAGATGATCAGAGACTGCAGACATACTACAGGAGATGATCAGAGACTGCAGACATACTACAGGAGATGATCAGAGACTGCAGACAGGATATAAGAGATGATCAGAGACTGCAGACATAGAACAGGAGATGGTCAGAGACTGTAGACATAGTACAGGAGATGATCAGAGACTGCAGGCATAGTACAGGAGATGGTCAGAGACTGCAGACATAGTACAGGAGATGGTCATAGACTGCAGACATACTACAGGAGATGATCAGAGACTGCAGACATAGTACAGGAGATGATCAGAGACTGAAGACATAGTACAGGAGATGGTCAGAGACTGCAGACATAGTACAGGAGATTATCAGAGACTGCAAACATAGTACAGGAGATGATCAGAGACTGCAGACATAGTACAGGAGATGGTCAGAGACTGCAGACATAGTACAGGAGATGATCAGAGACTGCAGACACAATACAGGAGATGATCAGAGACTGCAGACATACTACAGGAGATGATCAGAGACTGCAGACATAGTACAAGAGATGATCAGAGACTGCAGACATAGTACAAGAGATGATCAGAGACTGCAGACATAATACAGGAGATGATCAGAGACTGCATTTCCTATGAACGTTAGTAGATAATGGCTGATCGGCCCTCTCACCTGACCCAACGATACAGCAATGGTTCCTCTGATCAGGAGTCAGCTCACTCTGAATTGCCCATGGCGACTCCGCTGGGTAGAGCCCAGATCTATATTCCTGCAATGACTCCATTCCTTTCTCTGCCAGGGATGGCGCTAGGCTGTATGGCTTTCCCTCTGGTGGCGCAGGTCAGCGGGGTTCTCTCTCTGATGGTGTTCTCTCAGCACTGCCCTCTCCCTCTGGAGTCCTTGGTGTACTTCCCTGAAAGCTTTCCTGGGCTCCTGGCTCTCTCTCTCTCCCATTTAGCTGAGCATGCTGTGTAGGCTGCAGTTTCCGTGTTACAGTGGGGCTGCCAGTCCTCGGGACTACATGTCCCACAATCCTCTTCTCTGCTCCTCCGTTAGTACAGACCCCCCCCCAGGACAGACCCCCCTCCATTAGTACAGACCCCCCCAGGACAGACCCCCCTCCATTAGTACAGACCCCCCAGGAGAGACCCCTCCTTCATTAGTACAGACCCCCCCAGGAAAGACCCCCCTCTGTTAGTACAGACCCCCAGGACAGACCCCCTCAATTTGTACAGACCCCCCAGGACAGGACCCCCCCTCAATTAGTATAGACCCCCAGGACAGACCCCTCCTTCATTAGTACAGACCCCCCAGGACAGACCCCTCCTTCATTAGTACAGACACCCCAGGAAAGACCCCCCCTCTGTTAGTACAGACCCCCCCAGGACAGGACCCCCCTCCATTAGTATAGACCCCCCCAGGACAGACCCCCCTCCATTAGTACAGACCCCCCAGGACAGACCCCCCTCCATTAGTACAGACCCCCCAGGACAGAGCCCCCCTCCATTACTACAGACCCCCCAGGACAGACCCCCCTCCATTACTACAGACCCCCCAGGACAGACCCCCCTCCAATAGTACAGACCCCCCAGGACAGAGCCCCCCCTCCATTACTACAGACCCCCCAGGACAGAGACCCCTCCATTAGTACAGACTCCCCAGGACAGACCACCCCTCCATTACTACAGACCCCCCAGGACAGACCCCCCTCCAATAGTACACACCCCCCAGGGCAGGACCCCCCCTCCATTAGTACAGACCCCCCAGGGCAGGACCCCCCCTCCATTAGTACAGACCCCCCTCCATTAGTACAGACCCCCCAGGACAGAGCCCCCCCTCCATTACTACAGACCCCCCTCCAATAGTACAGACCCCCCCAGGACAGAGCCCCCCCTCCATTACTACAGACCCCCCAGGACAGAGACCCCTCCATTAGTACAGACCCCCCAGGACAGACCACCCCTCCATTAGTACAGACCCCCCAGGACAGACCCCCCTTCCAATAGTACAGACCTACCAGGGCAGGACCCCCCCTCCATTAGTACAGACCCCCCTCCATTAGTACAGACCCCCCAGGACAGAGCCCCCCCTCCATTACTACAGACCCCCCAGGACAGAGCCCCCCTCCATTACTACAGACCCCCCTCCAATAGTACAGACCCCCCAGGACAGAGCCCCCCCCATTATTACAGACCCCCAGGACAGAGCCCCCCTCTATTAGTACAGACCCCCAGGACAGAGCCCCCCTCTATTAGTACAGACCCCCCAGGACAGAGCCCCCCTCTATTAGTACAGACCCCCAGGACAGAGCCCCCTCCTCCATTAGTACAGACCCCCCCTCCATTAGGGTACAGTACATAAAAACACCCGGGCGGCAGCTGGAGAGGAGAGGACAGTGTGCAGCTGCGCCGCCCGGGTGGAGAACAGAAGAGTACACAGCAGGCAGCAGGAGTGAGAGACACAGAGGAGGAGAATGTGTCAGCACAGCACGGACCGCTCCGCTTCCCCCCCCGCGCGACATCACTCACTGCACGGCTGGTCTCTCTCCACACAGAGACCAGCCTCTCTGCCTCCCTTCTCATCTTCAGCTGGCTGAAGGAGGGAGGGGCTTGAGCAGTGAATACAGTGGCGCTTTCTTCTGAGAACACCAGTGGAGAGGTGCCGCAGCAGGACACAAACAAGAGGAGGAGATGGAGGGAAGGGAGCACTCTGGCGCTTCAGCGCCCCCACCTCTCTGGCGCTGGGGTGCACTGCACCCCGTGCACTCCGTCTGGGATCGGCCCTGTTTCTGCATGCACATTTTTGATGCATTCCAGTGCATTTTTGGTGCTTTTTTGATGCAGTCCAGTGCTTTTTTCCCCCTCTTTTTTTTTAACCTTAAATAAGGACAAGCGCGTTCCAGTGCGTTTTACAGCTTTCCAGTAAAGTCCAGTGCAGAAAAAATGCAGCATGTTCTACATTTTTTTTCTGGAATGCACTGGAACTGCAAGCACTGGTGTAAACTATGCCATTGAAAACCATATAACCTTCTTTCCATGCATTTTTGATACATAAAATATGCACGGGACTACATTGGTGTGAACTGGCCCTTAAGCAATTTGGCATATTTAAAGGCATTTCTCCTTGTTTTGTTTTTTGGGTTTCCAATTGGTGACATTGATATATGTCCCTTAGGGTGGGCCCCGGGCCCCGGGCCCCATACCCATTTAGAGGGCAATAACTAGAAGGTAAGCCAGCCAAGTGGGGACTAGTAAAATTGCCAAGTCAGTTCCCTTAGACTGCAATGGTATTTGTTGTATAACTTTTGCACATGTTAGGCTCTTTAGTTGCCCCTCTGGACTGGGGGGTGTTTTGTCCCATCTGTAATTTTGGTGCATGCTGGATGATGTGCCTAATTTTGGACAGGGGGTTGGCTTCTTTTGTGCTATTTGCATTTGGGTTGTTCTGGGCATGCTAAGGGACTTTGTTTTCTTTGGTGGTGCTTTTTGTGTGTGAACAGCACTTGGATGTTTCTGGGCATGCTCAGAGTATGTTTTTTAGTAATTTAAGAATATCCTTAACAGGTGTACTCACTTTGAATGTGTTACATAAAGCTTGCAGATAGCAGTCTTTACTTTGCCCTGAAAAGAGCCAAGATTGTGTGTGGGGCTGGCAAGAGAGTACATTTGGGTGGCCTTAGTGAGTTTCTAACACATGTATTTGTTTTTTGTTTGTTATGTTGTTGCAAAACAGATGTGTTTTTATGCAATTTATTTGTTACTTTGGTTTGTTGAATTTTTTTGGGTGGTGGTTAATTTACCATGAAATCTTTTTTATGTTGGCAATGTTTGTTGTTTTTACGTTGTTCACTTTGATTTAACTGTCTGTGCTGCATTATTTTTGAAATTCTTTCTCAAGGTGTTGTGCCTAATGTTGTTTTAGTCCGTAATAGATGTCCATTTGTGGGCGTACTCCTTTTAACTCCTGTTAATTTACACCGCACAAGGGTCAAACCTCAAAACATATTCTGTTAGTGTCTCAAATTAACATACATGTGTGTATTTTACTTTCCTTGCTTCTTTTCCAAGTCCTGTGTGTTTTTTTTTTTTTTTTCTTTTTTTTTTTTTTTGGACCAATAAAATTGTTTCAAATTTTTTATGTTTTACGTGTGTTCTTTTCATGCAACGGATTTCCCAGCTGCAGCTTAACCAGGCTGATTGGCATGTCTTAGACAAATCCCTTTTTTATTTTTTATTTTTAAGTTACTTTCCTGGTGCCTTCATGATAGCACATGCATGGATTTTGCATAGGCTACCATGGATAGTGACCAGGAAAGTAACATTTCAGAGTGGTAAGTATTCAATTTTACATTGTTACATAGTCAGGTTGAAAAAAAGACACAAGTCCATCCAGTTCAACCATAAAAAAAATAAATAAATAAAAAATATCGTACAATCCAATATACCCAATACTATACCCACAGTGGATCCAGAGGAAGGCAAAAAAAACCCAGCAGAGCATGTTCCAACTTGCTACAGCAGGGGAAAAAATTCCTTCCTGATCCCCCAAGAGGCAATCAGATTTTCCCTGGATCAACTTTACCTATAAATGTCAGTACCCAGTTATATTATGTACATTTAGGAAAGTATCCAGGCCTTTCTTAAAGCAATCTACTGAGCTGGCCAGAACCACCTCTGGAGGGAGTCTATTCCACATTTTCACAGCTCTTACTGTGAAGAAACCTTTCCGTATTTGGAGATGAAATCTCTTTTCCTCCAGTCGTAAAGAGTGCCCCCTTGTCCTCTGTGTTGACCGTAAAGTGAATAACTCAACACCAAGTTCACTATATGGACCCCTTATATATTTGAACATGTTGATCATATCCCCCTTATTCTCCTCTTCTCAAGAGAGAAAATTCAGTTCCTCTAATCTTTCCCCCATGCCTCTTATCAGTTTGGTTGCCCTTCTCTGCACTTTCTCCAGTTCCCCGATATCCTTTTTGAGAACTGGTGCCCAAAACTGAACTGCATATTCCAGATGAGGACTTACTAATGATTTGAACAGGGGCAAAATGATATCTCTCTCTCTCTAGAGTCCATATCTCTCTTAATACAAGAAAGGACTTTGCTCGCTTTGGAAACCGCAGCTTGGCATTGCATGCTATTATTGAGCTTATGATGTACCAAAACCCCCAAATCCTTCACTACGCATACCCCCAGTTGTACTCCCCCTAGTATGTATGATGCATGCATATTCTTAGCCCCCAAGTGCATAACTTTACATTTCTCAACATTAAACCTCATCTGCCACATAGACGCCCAATTAGACAGAGCATTGAGGTCAGCTTGTAAATTGGAGACATCCTGTAAGGACGTTATTCCACTGCATAGCTTGGTGTCATCTGCAAAGACAGAAATGTTACTTTAGATCCCAGACCCAATATCATTTATAAAGATATTAAAGAGTAAGGGTCCCAGCATTTTCTTTTTGAGCAGTGGTTTTCAGCCTCAGTCCTCGAGTACCCCCCCCCCAACAGGACATGTTTAGGAAATTTATCTTATCTAAAATAGCTGTTCAAAATACAAAGCCATTGACTTTGAGTTCAAGCACCTGTGCAAGATGAAGGAAAACCTGCAAACATGGCCTGTTGGGGGGTACTTGAGGACAGGGTTGAGAAGCACTGATTTAGAGCATTGAACTAAAATCAATCTCAAGACAATCCTATTCTAATTTTGGACATTTGAGGGAAATCAAGAATTTTTGTTTTGTTTTTAGGTTGGGCTTTGTGTACCTTTTCTTAAAATTGGCTTTGCTTCCTGTCACATAGCCAAACAGGAAGTGAGAGTAAAATCCTAACAATTTTTTTCCTTGGGGACACACAGGTCAATCTAACTCGTATCCCCATTATGCAAATTGCACTCTAGCACTTTGTTGTGTAAACCCCAAATTATTAGGTATTTTGGGGTTTATTAAAGGCAAATCCTTTCTGCAATACAAGTGTAGTTGATGAAAATCAGAGGGGAAGCATTGGTGATTTTATCATTCAATCATGTAGAGGCAAATATGCTGTTTTTTTTCTTTTCCTTGCTTGTCCCCCTCAGATCTCCAGCAACTGCACTTGTAGTGCAAAGTGGATTTACCTTTTAGTAAATAAACCCCAAGATACATAATAATTTGGGATGTACATGGCAAAATGCTAGAGTGCAATTTCCCAAATGGGGAAACTATTTAGATTGACCTGTGTGTCCCCAAGGACATACATTGGTAGGGTTTTACCCTCACTTCCTGTTTGGCTATGTGACAGGAAGTGAATAATTTTGAATGAGAAATTGGGGGGTGTAGACATCCCCCAAAACTTCTAATCCCTCTGCAGTTTATCCTCAAGCAAAAATAAGAAAGGATTTTAATTAGTTTAACTTTGCAAAGACACATTTCTAAGTTCAATTGTGATGCATGTTAATGGCCCATTTAGACCTTTAATAAAAAGTCATCAGTTGCCTTCGACTCTAAACATTATTTTTGGCCAGTCCTAGAAATCTGCATCTGTTTTTCTATTAACCACTTGGTGTCTGTGCTATAGCCAAACAACGGCCACAGTGTGGACCTGAATTTTTTGGGAGGCTGTCATAGGATGGGCTCCCCGCATGCTCCCTGCAGGGCGCGCAGTGCACACTGAGTCACTGAGACTCGGGTGATCACAGATCGAAGTAAGGGCCGATCCTTTACCACGCGATTAGCTGTCAGCCAATGACAGCTGATCACACTAAAACTAAAGCTCAGTAATTGTTTATTCTTTCTCCTCACGCTGACAGCATGAGGATAAGAATAAAAGCCGATCACCGGCTTAGGTGCAAGGGACATTGGTCCCGAAGAGGCAATTCTGCCTCATCTGTGCCCACCAGTACCACCTGCCAGTGCCTCCTATCAATGCCCACCAGTGGTCCCAAGCAGTGCTGCCTATCAGTGTAACCAATCAGTGCCGTCTCATCAGCGTACATCAATGAAGGAGAAAAATCACCTGTTTGCAAAATTTAATATGAAAATATCCAAAAGTATACAAAAGTATACAAAATTATTTATAAAAATCTGTCTTTTCTTTTTTTTGAACAAAAGAAAAAAACCAAAGAGGGGATCAAATACCACCAAAAGAATGCTCTATTTCTGGGAACTTTAAAAAAAGCAAAAAAAAACACATTTGGCTAAGTATGACCACGCAATTGTCATTCAAAGTGCATCAGCGCTGAAAATTGGTCTGGGCAGCAGGGGGGTTTAAGTGTCCAGTAAGCAAGTGGTTAATTTCCATGCCAAATATGGATTTCTGTAATAAAGATGTGTGCCCGCTGTGTATACGGCATGTGCGCATGGGCGTAAGCAAGTCACACACATATGAACAGTACTCATTGTAAATCATCGGGTACAACTTGTGATTAGACATGTGCATTCGTTTTCGTCCCAATGCATTTTCGTCCGAATTTCAGGTATTTTCGTTATCGTTTTAACAAACGATAACGAAAGTGCAGAATCCGAAAAACGAAAGATCCGACATAAACAAATGCTTTAATTTTGTTTTAGTTGCTACAACAGTTCGATATAGATAGGAGATTCGACATCATGATGACAATAACAATCTGTGTCCATCAAACCTGTGGTCGGAATGTGCCTAACCTTAACTCTATTAGTCCAAGATTATTCTACATAGAGAGAAAAGATTCGACATAGAGAGAAAAGATTTGACGTAGGGGAGAAAAGATGAATAAAAATAATGATGATGATGAATGTTATTGGCTGATTGTAACCAAAGAGGAGGAGCAGTAAAATAGCTAGAACTAAGTACACACGTACTTTGGCTTATGGTGTTTGTTGAAAGTTCTAAGAAGTTTCGACGGAGCAGGTAAACTATACGACGTCGTACAGTTTAGCTGCTTCGTCAAATCTTCTTTGAACATTCGACAGGCACCATAAGCCTTCAATGACAGATTTGACCTTAATTTGGATCTTCGGACGAATGCAATTTTTAACGAAAAACAAAATAAAAACGAATTTCGGGAGTAACTAAATAAATGTATTTTTCGGACGAAAACGAAATTCCGAAAAGAAATATTTCAGTGTGCACATGTCTAGTGTCAATACCTCAATTTGCCATGCATTTCTAACTACAGGCAAGATGTTTGATTGCTGGAATCTCCATTCAAATCTGGGGAAAAGAAAGTAAAGGAATAAGAAAGGAACCATATCGTTCACATAGATGGACCCAAAGTCCTCCACGTGAACAAATAAACTCTCCCTTCATGTAAAAAATGTGGAAAGGAAAAGCCCAAAAAAAAGGACCCACAATTTAATTACATATATCAATCTCTAATAAAAAACTTGATGCTGGCGAGCCGCAAGTGGACCAAATCACATCTCCGGTTTCACCCAACTTACAGATCTTTCTGTCCCTAGTGGTGAAAGAAAGGCATAGGCGGCGTGCTGACTCGCCCCTTTTGTTTCTCCAATCACTCGAAAACCGCACCCCGGTCTATGCTTTGGATAGCACATCCCTAAATGGCCATCTTTTAAGGGGGCAAATGCCCACATTCTGCTAATTATGCTAAACAAAATAATAATAATGAAAATAAAAGTAAATATAAACCAGAGGTCACCGCTCCGCCACAGCAAAAACTGTCTACCCCAGCTAAACCCTACGGGAGCAAACCCCCCCCCCCCCCCCCCCGGTATTATACAAAACTATTAAATGTTCATTCAATTAAAAATGATATATCGATGCCTTAATTCACCATACATTGCATCACCATACAGGGCATGATACTAAACTACTAAAATCCCCTTTCAGATCTAGGGAAAAAAAATAACCGGACAGGGAAAAAAACATATCATTTATATAAATTAATCTAAAGTTCTATGCGTGTACAGATGCGCTCCCATTACATATAAAAAGATGGAAAAGAAAAAACCCAAAAAAGGAAAACCTCATTTATTACAAATATCAGTCTCTAACTAAGACTCAATATCAGTGACCCGGAAGTGGAACAAATCACATCGTTGGGGACACCCAGCTTACAGGTTTCTGTCCCCATTGGTGGAAAAAGGTAATTGTCTATTGTCAAAATCCACCTTATAACCCTTATTGGAAACCTAGAGTTTGAATTAGCAAAATTACAACGCCACTATAAAATCGAGTCCTACACCAGTGGCATTGTTAGAATGACCCAAGCTAGTAAAAAATATTCATTTCCAAAGATTCTGCAAGATATTGCAAAACTCAAGAAGAAAGAAATACACTTAAAAAGATGTCCGACAAGAAATTAGCTCGTCACCTAAAAAAATTATAATAATAATAATAATAAATGTAGTCATCCCAAAACTTAAATCGGGTTTACAATGCAACAATCTATATATTCAGGAATTGTCTATAAATGCATTGACATCCACATCTATGTTGAGACCAAAAGGGGTGTTGCACCGTACTCTATGTATCCATGCCATTTCCAATCGGGATAGCTCTCTAACCAGTGAACTGCCCCTCCAATGACCGCTAAATTTATCGATACCTATAAATAAGGTAAATATAATTTATAAAGGATTTTGCGCAATGTGAATGCCATTGAATCAATAATTCAATAAATACATTCACGTGTATCAAACGTGTGCAAAGTGTGCAGTAGTAAAAAGCCAGTAAAAAATCCACTGGTCAATCTGCTACTCTGCTCTGCCTCCTTGGAGACACAGAGAAGGAGTAATTGAGGAATAGCCACAGAGAGAGCAAAGACTTCAGTGACAGCTGCCAGAATACAAAAAAAACCCTATACCATTGAATGCTGTTTTTCTACAACATGAAGGTGAGGGTCCTAAGAGACCATTAGTGGATACACCAAGAGCATGATCATGCACCCTTTTCACCTTATGCACAACAATTAAATAGAAGAAAGAGTTTTTTACTACAGACTTTTTATCTAACTACCTTTGATATCGCCTCACTAGTACTCCATCCCATTAGAGTGTGGATGAGAACTTTTACTTAATATAATATCTCCTATGAGCCTGTGGAGTGATGTCCTATAATTATATATGATTATTTACTTTTTATATATATATTTATATATATGTCATGTATTTATTTGCACATTAGTTTATTTATGCTCTATCTAGGGCGGTTTACTAGGATTGTTTTTTCACGCACTTTTATGTTGCTATTAATTGTCATTATTAGAAGATAGTATTTTTGGTTATTTGCTGCACTATAGAGATAATTTATCCTTTGCAGTGATAACCCACCTATTTAGCACTTTTTAATGTCACGGCTTTTTACTACTGCACACTTTGCACACGTTTGATACACGTGAATGTATTTATTGAATTATTGATTCATTGGCATTTATATTGCGCGAAATCCTTTATAATTTATATTTCACTAAGTGTTGGTGTGAACACCCCAATTTTGCTGCAACATTGTGATTCACTTATTATGCGATTTTATAGTGTCATCATTCAATTAGTTTTTTTAATTTTCTTATTCTTAATTTTTACATCCGACAAGCGCGAAGGATACCATACACTCTATAAATAAGGTGTTAGCTGGATCTTTGTTGTGGTATGTGGCATAGTGTTTTGAAACTGAATGGTATTTAAAACCATTTCTAATGTTGGCAACATGTTCACCCAAGCGTACTGCATGGTGCGTTTGGTCCTACCCAC
Organism: Lithobates clamitans; assembly: GCA_037952925.1. Classification (NCBI taxonomy): domain Eukaryota; kingdom Metazoa; phylum Chordata; class Amphibia; order Anura; family Ranidae; genus Lithobates; species Lithobates clamitans. Next base: position 4,136,488 of record JBBGZY010000434.1, on the reverse strand, counting down.
ATATTGCAACCCACAGGGACATTGAAACAAATAAACCACATCCGTCGTGGAGCAAGTGATAAATGATTCAATTCTGTGTTCCACTGAGGTGCTCACTGAAACAAAAACATCCGTTCTCCTGCTTCTATTCCTATTTAGAGAACAGACTTGGCATTTTCGGCATTGATGGTACCCTGTCAAATTTTGAAAAACAGCCAATTTTTTAGTGGGGGATCCACAAAATTGGGGCAACCTTATCCGTAAGTGAGGGGACGCCCCTAAAAACCACCTGTGGATTGGTTGGTAAAAAAAGTCCTAATAACCCGATCATTACCCAACAGATGCCAATGTTTACGGATGATCCCCTTTATTTGATAATGTTGGGTCAATAAAGTGGTGATAAAGGGCACCAAAGGTGCTCCACCTCTGTTCTGCTTTTGTGTTTTCTCCCCCAACAGGCTAGATCTATCAATTGTGCCAACCTGTTCAATAATACTTTGTAATGAATTTGAATCATAGCCCTTTTCCACAAGTCTACCTTTTAAAACACCTGCCTGGACCCTATAGTCACCTATCTCTGTACAGTTGCGCCTCATCCTTAAGAATTGGCTTCTAGGCACTGATTTTAGCCAGGAATCATGATGGCAACTGTCCAGAGGTATAGAGGCATTTCTGTCTCTTGTTGTCAAATGTGTAATGTTACTGAAACTTTCTCCCCCCTTGGATATAGTTAAGTCCAAAAAGTTGATTTATTTTTGGTTTGCCATAGACAAACCTAATCCCCCTATTGTTGTCATTAATGGAGGAAAAGAACTCATCCAACTGGGGGCATGTACCATCCCACAGGAGGAGGACTTCATCAATATACCTGATCCAGAAAGTCAAATAAGGACTTAGATCAGTATAGACGACATTCTCCTCCCATTTGGCCATAAATAAATTAACCAAGCTAGGTGCGTATTTGGCCCCCATTGCTACGCCACGTTGGCGATAGAATTGATGATTGAACCAAAAATAATTATGATTTGCCGTGAATTCCAGCAATTCCATAATAAAGTTCTGTTGATTAATTGGTATCTTAGAAAAGGTTTCCAAATAATATTTCACAGCTATTAAACCTAGATTATGAGGTATAATCGTATAAAGGATGTGACATCTGCTATCACCAACCAAGTGTTCTCTTTAAGTTTAAGTTGAGAAAGCAAATTGATCGCATGTCGTTTATCCTTAAGATACGATGACATTTGCTGGACAAGGGACTGAAGAAAAAAATCTATGTACTTGCCCACCAGGGACATGATCGAGTTAATGCCACTGACGATCGGACGACTCGGAGGGCAAGTCAGACTCTTATGAATCTTGGGCAAATAATATAGAACAGGTACACGTGGGGCTTTAGGTATCAAGAATATTTTCTCTTTTTTATTGAGAATGTTATTATCTAGACCCTTTTGTAACAGCACCTCTTATGTTTTCTTATATTTACCTACTGGATTCCCATTTAGCAGAGTATAGGTATCGTGATCATCTACTATTCTGTGCAACTCCATCAAGGGAAGTCACATCTATCCAGTATTACTATCCCCCCCCCTTATCGGCGGGGCGGATTACAAGATCTTTATTTGTACACAGTGAATTCAGTCCTTCCTCTAAACTCTTGCTCATTTTACAATTCTTCACTTTTATAGATTCCAGATCTCTCAAAATGACATCTCTGAATACTCTCAGAGATGGAGCTATAGTTCCTGGGGGGTTGAATAGGGAAGCATTAGCCAGTCTAGAATGTTGATACTCTGACTGGATCTGTCCCCTTTCCCTAATGGGGGCTAAGGCAAAATGTCTTTTGATATTTATTTTACGCACATATTTATGTACGTCCATGTATGTTTGGAATTTAACTTCCTAGGCGGTGCAAATTTTAGACCTTTTTTTAGCAAAGATATCTCAGGGTTTGACAGGATTTTGGTACTTAAGTTAAAAATTCCCTCACCTTTCACATTCGTTTCCTTTTTTGATTGAACTCTCCTCCATCCCTCTAGTTCCTCTTTGCCTTCGACAGGTCTTTTTCATCCTTGATTGGACCTGGGAAAACCCCAGTTTCCCTGTTCCTTATTCCTATCATTGGGTCTGTTAGGTTGGTCTCTTACTGGGCCCACCCTAGGGTAATAGGTCTCATATTGTGTATCTCCTTGACCATATTCGATCGGCCAAAGTTATTAGGACCTTCCCTATCCCTAGGGGAAAGAACCGATTCTGAGTATCTATATTATAGTCATTACCCGGAATTGTTTCTCCTCCTATCTTGCTGGTTTCTAAAATATTAATTAGGGCCATGGTTGTGCTGTGATTCATAACCATTACTCTCATATCTCGTTATGTCTGGACCTCTTACTATAGCAGGAGAATCTCTCCCGTACAGTATCTCACAAAAGTGAGTACACCCCTCACATTTTTGTAAATATTTTATTATATCTTTTCATGTAACACTGAAGAAATGACACTTTGCTACAAAGTAAAGTAGTGAGTGTACAGCTTGTATAACAGTGTAAATTTGCTGTCCACTCAAAATAACTTAACATACAGCCATTAATGTCTAAACCGCTGGCAACAAAAGTGAGTACACCCCTAAGTGAAAATGTCCAAATTGGGCCCAAAGTGTCAATATTTTGTGTGGCCACCATTATATTCCAGCACTGCCTTAACCCTCTTGGGCATGGAGTTCACCAGAGCTTCACAGGTTGCCACTGGAGTCCTCTTCCACTCCTCCATGACGACATCACAGAGTTGGTGGATGTTAGAGACCTTGCGCTCCTCCACCTTCCATTTGAGGATGCCCCACAGATGCTCAAAAGGGTTTAGGTCTGGAGACATGCTTGGCCAGTCCATCACCTTTACCCTCAGCTTCTTTAGCAAGGCAGTGGTCATCTTGGAGGTGTGTTTGGGGTCATTGTCATGTTGGAATATTGTCCTGTGGCCCAGTCTCTGAAGGGAGGGGATCATGCTCTGCTTCAGTATGTCACAGTATATGTTGGCATTCATGGTTCCCTCAATGAACTGTAGCTCCCCAGTGCCCGCAGCACTCATGCAGCCTCAGACCATGACACTCCCACCACCATGCTTGACTGTAGGCAAGACACACGTGTCTTTGTACTTCTCACCTGGTTGCCGCCGCACACGCTTGACACCATCTGAACCAAATACATTTATCTTGGTCTCATCAGACCACAGGAGGTTCCCGTAATCCATGTCCTTAGTCTGCATGTCTTCAGAAAACTGTTTGCTGGTTTTCTTGTGCATCATCTTTAAAAGAGGCTTCCTTCTGGGATTACAGCCATGCAGACCAATTTGATACAGTGTGCGGTGAATGGTCTGAACACTGACAGGCTGACCCCCCGGGCCTTCAACCTCTGCAGCAATGCTGGCAGCACTCATACGTCTATTTCCCAAAGACAAGCTCTGGTTATGACGCTGAGCACGTGCACTCAACTTCTTTGGTCGACTATGGCGAGGCCTGTTCTGAGTGGAACCTGTCCTGTTAAACCACTGTATGGTCTTGGCCACTGTGCTGCAGCTCAGTTTCAGGGTCTTGGCAATCTTCTTATAGCCTAGGCCATCTTTATGAAGAGCAACAATTCTTTTTTTTAGATCCTCAGAGAGTTCTTTGCCATGAGGTGCCATGTTGAACTTCCAATCACCAGTATGAGAGAGTGATAACACCAAATTTAACACACCAGCTCCCCATTCACACCTGAGACCTTGTAACACTAACGAGTCACATGACACCGGGAGGGAAAATGGCTAATTGGCCCCAATTTGGACATTTTTACTTAGAGGTGTACTCACTTTTGTTGCCGGCGGTTTAGACATTAATGGCTGGGTGTTGAGTTATTTTGAGGGGACAGCAAACTTACACTGTTATACAAGCTGTACACTCACTACTTTACATTGTAGCAAAGTGTCACTTCAGTGTTGTCACATAAAAAGATATAATAAAATATTTACAAAAATGTGAGGGGTGTACTCACTTTCGTGAGATACTGTATACTTGATGTTGACCTTGTTTCAATTGATAACCATATCCTTGCCCATAATTAGAGCTCTGTCTCGGGGGAGGTGGATGATTCGATCCTGGATTTCTTGGATATTGCCCTCCCGATTCGTCCCTGTTGTTCTATAGGGTGATTGATGCGAGGGACGTCTACCTTTTTTCTGAGGTTTTCCAGAATTCTGAGATGTTCTTATTGGTGATCTATGTGGGTCACTCCATACAGAGAAGTGTTGAACCTCTGAGGTGGCCCCCGATCTTATTTCATCACCCAGGGTGATAGCCTCCATTTTTTAATCTGGTTTGGTTTGTTGTTCAGCAGCTATTTTTCTCTGCCATTCAAAGACACTACTAGCCTGATAGTCACCATAATCCCTATTATATTTTTTCCTCTTTTTTTATTTTCTGTTCCCTCTCTTCTTTCTGCAGAGTTTTTAGTTAATAGTTCGTTTTATATTTATAATCCTCCCCTTCCTCGTATGGGAGCAAGCTGTCCTTGAGAGACTTAATCTCCCCATTCAAACGTGCCAACTTTCTTTGATTTCTGTTTTCCAGAAAAAATTGTAAGTTCACTCCTGCCTCATTGAAATATCTGAACCACTCCTCAAGCTCTAAATCCCTTGCTGGGGGCATAGTTCCCACCTTAGGCTCCTAGGAACCATATTGAGTTTAATATAAGTTTCTAAAAAGGCCACATCCCATTGTGTATGGATTTCTGAGATGGTTAAATTTTTTAATCTAGTAAATAATCCACCCAGATCTCCTTCTGACTCAGTGAACGTCTGAAAGACTCGATCAGTGTTGACTACTGTCATGGCCCTATAACAAAAGATATCCATATTGAAAAGCTAATAGTGAAAATAAAAAAAAATAATAATGTGTTCTAGTGACAAATAACTCCAGTGATATCTTATGACAATGTGAATGTATCTGACAGCTGCTGTAAACCTGTATCACATACAAAATATCAAACAAAATAAAATTACTGCGCTTGTCAGAAAAAAAGAACAAGTGAATAAGTGAATAGATGAAACATAAATATATTTGTTTTTTAGAAAGCCAAGCTGCAACTTCCTGTGGGATACACACAAAATAAACAACTTTCTATGTTAAGTTGCGCTATGCTCTCAAACAAGAGAATTCTAACAATAAACGTTAATAATGCTATATTTTCTATTTAAAGTGACTCCGTGCATAAATTAGAAAATTGATTGGTTAATTATCACAGTGTATCATGTTTTGAATAGTCCACTGTGTTAAAATTATTTTCAAACGTGAAACTGGCACACCATGCAAACAAGAGTGATGGTTGTGGCTTTATACCCAGCCCAGAGAGTGTAATCCTTCAAAGGCACGTATTGCCCATTAAAACATAAAAACTTCCACAGTGTAAAATCCTAGGTGGCTTTATTAAGTAAAAAATGATTGCACTTACAGTTTAAACAATAAAAGATTGCAATATAAACAAGCCAGCTGGCTCTTGATTGCAGCTCGTCACCCTGGGACCTGCGTAAACATGGTGACATCAGCATGTCGCTCCTCCCTACGTGTTTTCTTACACCTGATGTCACCCTAGTGTGCGCACCTTATTTCCTTCCAGTCGTTCAGAGACTCCACCCAGGTCTGAACTTTGGGTGACACAAAGCCAATTTGCCATCTTACAAGTGGGCAAATGCCCACACTCCGCTGAATTTGCTCTAAAAAAGTAAACCAAAGGTAACTGCTCCGTCATAAACATAAATATAACAAATAAACAGAGATTCATACGTGGTGAAATGTGAATCAAACAAAGAAAATGTGACATTTCTGAAAAAAATGCTGATATGGTGAAAAATGTGCTAGTATGGTGACTATACCATAAGTAAAGTGAGAGATAGAAATCAGGGTGTTAATGCTGAACAGAAACACATCAAATACACAAGGATTAACACATAATGAATGTGAGTCCAAACTCAGAAAAAATGAGAGTAGTTTCTGAAAAATGTGCTAGTATAATAATTTGCTAGTATAATAACTGCACTATAAACAAAGTCCAAAAAGTGAAAATGATGAATTATAAAGTCCAAAGAAATCCAATTAGATGTGCAGTCCCGTTAGACATATGAGGGATTCCAATTACCGGTATGAACTGTGAAGGGAAAAACAGAAGTACCACCACCATAAACAGGGAGAGGCTTACCAGATCTTATTGACTTGGTGGGGCTTACACCATCCAAGTATGCAGAGCTTATTAGGTTAAACACATCTGTTGGAAACAACTGGTCCTAGATCTGTATCAATTAATCGACCTTGGGCTGTCACTGAATAGTAATTTACTCGCATCCAACCACTGCCATATTCTTACCGTGGAACATAAATCAATTTTACTCTAGAACAAACACTAAAATCAAAGGTATATCTCTGTTTTATATGATGCTTAATAACAAAGACGTGTATACTAAAACATCCGCAATGTCTGCTTGGGAAAGAGAGATGGGAATCTTGTATACACCATACCAATGGCAAAAGGCTTTCAGAGTGACTTATGCGGCTACAAGAAGTGTGAACCTATGGGAATTAACCAAAAAAATATCACTTAGATGGTATTTGACCCCGTATAGGATCGCAAAATTTGCTCCACACTCCTCCGCCCTATGCTGCAAGTCTATCACATTTTATGGTCGTGCCCAGTGATAACTCAATATTGGAAAGTAGTATATCAACTGCTCACATAAATCTTAAAAATCCATATACCTTTATCTCCTGATCTGGCTCTTTTATCCCTAACCATTGAGACACTCCCAGTAGAGAGCAGAACGGTAGCTTCCCATATCTTGCTAAGCGCTAGATTGGTGCTAACCCGCCACTGGAAAGACCAGATGGCTCCTGCTATACAAAAAGTAGTAATGACTACCCACACTCATGCCACATATGAGCTGCTGTTTGCTTCCACGCAGAACCGACTCCATGTAGTTGACCTGTGGTGGAAACCATGGATGGATTGGTATAAGAGACACACTGAAAAATGACAATACTTAAATACCTAATGAGGAAACAACTTTCTGGTCAAGGCTGACTGTGATGAATAGTTTGCTTAGTTTGTTTAGAATGTTTAGTTTATATCTGTTCGCACAAAACTCCAATAGTACATGTTATAAAATTACATTTTCACTCTCTGGTTATCCCGAATTTACGCACTCCTACCCCTTGTGCGGACAGAGGATCTATTGGAGCTGTATCCTGATACAATAGATAGCTAACATAAGTTTATTAAAGGTTGTGAAAATGCAAATTGTCAAATAACGGAACTATAACTCTCTGTGTGATGTGTACTACTACTGCTATACCTTGACTACACAAAACTACTGCTATTGTATCAGTAATATGATATGTTTAAAACCAATAAAAACTATTGAAATTAAAAAAGGCAATTTATTAAAAATAGAATAAAACACTCACATTTGGAAGAGTAGAAAAAAGCATGTATATAACAAAGAGCGATGCAAGCAGGTGGACCTCCTGCTTGCATCGCTCTTTGTTATATACATGTTTTTTCTACTCTTCCAAATATGAGTGTTTTATTCTATTTTTAATAAATTGCCTTTTTTATACGGTATCACGCTATGTTAGCTCATCTTTTCATTGCATGATAAATCCCTCCTGGCATTTACCTTCCACCCTCCTCACGATGATTGGAGCCTTTAAGGCTGGGTTCACACTGGTCCGACAAATGCTCCGACATTGGGAGCTCATGTCGCATGACGTGTGAAATGTAATGTTTCCCTATGGGAGCCGTCCTAACTGGTCCGACACAAGTCGTTCCGACTTTAGAAATGCTCCCTGTACTACTTTGGTCCGACTTTGATCCTACTTCAGCCTATTGACTATCATTGAAGTCGGATCAAAGTCGGATTGCCGTCTTGCATGATCCGACTTCGGCACGCGACTTTAAATAAAAATCCGGCATGGGTTCCCCCTCCAAGAGCATACCAGGCCCTTGGGTCTGGTATGGACCTTGAAGGGAACCCCCTACACCGAAAAAACGGCGTGGGGGGTCGCCCCCAATCCATACCAGACCCTTATCCGAGCACGCAGCCCGGCCGGACAGGAATGGGGGTGGGGACGAGCGAGCGCCCCCCCCCTCCTGAACCGTACCAGGCCGCATGCCCTCAACATGGGGGGTGGTGCCTTGGGGGAGGGGGCGCGCTGCGGCCCCCCCACCCCAAAGCACCTTGTCCCCATGTTGATGAGGACAAGGGCCTCTTCCCGACAACCCTGGCCGTTGGTTGTCGGGGTCTGCGGGCGGGGACTTATCGGAATCCGGGAGCCCCCTTTAATAAGGGGGCCCCCAGATCCCGGCCCCCCACCCTATGTGAATGAGTATGGGGTACAGCGTACCCCTACCCATTCACCTAGGAAAAAAGTGTCAATTTAAAAAAAAACACTACACAGATTTTTAAAGCATTTTATTAGACAGCTCCGGGGGTCTTCTTCCGACTTCGGGGGTCTCTCCGGTTCTTCTCCACGCTCTCCGGATCTTCTGCCGGGCTCCTCCGCTCTCTTCTGCTCTTTTGCCGCTCTTTTGCTAAAGCGGAGGAGCCTGGTCTTCAATCTTCTGCCTTCTGCCTTCTGCCCTCTTCTCCTGATGTTGACACGACGCTCTCTGGGGCTAGAATGCTCTCTGTGCGCTCTGCTCTGATTTATATAGGCGGTGACCCCGCCCCCTTAAGCCGTCACAGTCCCTGGGCATGCTGGGACTGTGACGGCATAAGGGGGCGTGGTCATCGGGTGATGACCACGCCCCCTAAAACGTCACAGTCCCAGCATGCCCAGGGACTGTGACGGCTTAAGGGGGCGGGGTCACCGCCTATATAAATCAGAGCAGAGCGCACAGAGAGCATTCTAGCCCCAGAGAGCGTCGTGTCAACATCAGGAGAAGAGGGCAGAAGGCAGAAGGCAGAAGGCAGAAGGCAGAAGGCAGAAGATTGAAGACCAGGCTCCTCCGCTTTAGCAAAAGAGCGGCAAAAGAGCAGAAGAGAGCGGAGGAGCCCGGCAGAAGATCCGGAGAGCGTGGAGAAGAACCGGAGAGACCCCCGAAATCGGAAGAAGACCCCCGGAGCTGTCTAATAAAATACTTTAAAAATCTGTGTAGTGTTTTTTTTTTTTTAATTGACACTTTTTCCCTAGGTGAATGGGTAGGGGTACTATGTACCCCATACTCAATTCACATAGGGTGGGGGGCCGGGATCTGGGGGCCCCCCTTATTAAAGGGGGCTCCCGGATTCCGATAAGCCCCCCGCCCGCAGACCCCGACAACCAACGGCCAGGGTTGTCGGGAAGAGGCCCTTGTCCTCATCAACATGGGGACAAGGTGCTTTGGGGTGGGGGGCCGCAGCGCGCCCCCTCCCCCAAGGCAACAACCCCCCATGTTGAGGGCATGCGGCCTGGTACGGTTCAGGAGGGGGGGGGCGCTCGCTCGTCCCCACCCCCATTCCTGTCCGGCCGGGCTGCGTGCTCGGATAAGGGTCTGGTATGGATTGGAGGGGACCCCCCACGCCGTTTTTTCGGCGTAGGGGGTTCCCCTCAAGGTCCATACCAGACCCAAGGGCCTGGTATGCTCTTAGAGGGGGAACCCATGCCGGATTTTTATTTAAAATTTGGCGCGGAGTTCCCCCTCAAGATCATCTGTGCACAAGTCGCGTGCCGAAGTCGGATCATGCAAGACGGCGATCCGACTTTGATCCGACTTCAATGATAGTCAATAGGCTGAAGTAGGATCAGAGTCGGACCAAAGTAGTACAGGGAGCATTTCTAAAGTCGGAACGACTTGTGTCGGACCAGTTAGGACGGCTCCCATAGGGAAACATTACATTTCACACGTCATGCGACATGAGCTCCCAATGTCGGAGCGTTTGTCGGACCAGTGTGAACCCAGCCTGATACAGATCTAGGACCAGATGTGTTCAACCTAATAAGCTTTGCAGACTTGGGTGGTGTAAGCCCCGCCAAGTCAAAAAGATCTGGTAAGCCTCCCACTGTTTACGGTGGTGGTACTTCTGTTTTTCCCTTCACAGTTCATACCGGTGACTGGAATCCCCCATATGTCTAACGGGACTGCACATCTAATTGGATTTCTTTGGACTTTATAATTCACCATTTTCACTTTTTGGACTTTGTTTATAGTGCAGTTATTATACTAGCACATTATTATACTAGCACATTTTTCAGAAATTACTCTCATTTTTTCTGAGTTTGGACTCACATTCATTATGTGTTAATCCTTGTTTATTTGATGTGTTTCTGTTCAACATTAACACCCTAATGTCTATCTCTCACTTTACTTATGGTATAGTCACCATACTAGCACATTTTTCACCATACCAGCATTTTTTTTCAAAAATTTAACTTTTTCTTTGTTTGATTCACATTTCACCACGTATGCATCTCTGTTTATTTGATATATTTATGTTTAAGTCGCATTTATATCATTTATTTATGCAAATTTGCTTTTTGCAACCTTAGCGCTGCACTTATTTATTCACAGTTTTTGCTTTTTGTCTACAAGCTGTGCTGGCTGCTAGGTTGCAGGTTCACAGCACAGTATTCCTTTCACTTTATTAACTGCTTCGTCATAGCCAAAACCATCTCATCCATCTCAGCCATACAGGAGCAACCCCCCAGTATTGTGCAAAACTATTGCTTGGTCAGAAAATCTTGGATAGAGTACACTCGACCCTCACCTGATTCGGGGTTGTGAACCCCACCTCTAGGGCTCCCACTCCCAACCCTCTTCCCACACAGAGTTGAATGCAATCAACTTAACTCCTTACCATTCACAGGTGAGGAATTCAATGTATTCCAATTGGGACTCAGCTTTTGCCCCTCTGCCAAAATTGACAGATATGACACTATCAAAGACGTGTATCTTTTTGCACGTAATCTTACTTTTAAATACTTGTTTGACAAGATCCAAACAAAATAAAGAACAGAAAAAATAAAACATTTTACAATGAAAGAGTTTTGGGCCATTCGTGACATGATCCTTCTATTAGAAGAGAGTGAATCACAAAGCATCAATCCCACTCACACTCTTACATCAAATCACACTACGATTTCTACTATGACACATTGCTTTAGGAAGAAAATCACAAAAATTCCCAGACCTGTGCCTAAATCCTAACATCTGGGCTTTCCTTACATCTATGGTCAATGAAATAAAAAAATACAAACTTTAAACCTGTTGTAAATAACCTAACTCCCAAACAACAATATGCCATCCTTAGCCTCAAAGGCAGATCTAATATAATAATCAAAAGTTCAGGCAAAGGAGGTAACATGGTTATTATGACCCAACCACAAAATTAACATACAGTATGTGCCTCAACATACTTAATAACAAAGAACGGTATTGTCCCCTCTCCCCCCTCCAATATTTAGGAATTTTTAAATAATTATAAGACTCTGATCGGTAATGTATTCATGGAGGGACTTATTGACCAGGAGACATATGTCTTTCTCAATACCAAACACCCTCGGGAAGCAACCTTTTATGCTCTACCCAAGATACATAAGAGGCTGTTTAACCCACCAGGAAGTCCTATTGTATCAGGCATTGAGTCACTCACTAAGAATGCCAGTGAACTAGTGGATTGTTTTCTCTTACCTTACGTCATTAGACTCCCATCTTACATCAAAGACACACAGAATCACCTCAAATGGGGGTTGGAACGTGAGCTGTTTGCTAGTGAGACCCTCAGCATTTATTTGGACCAGGCCCTCTGCTTGTTTCGATTAATTGACAACATATTTCTAATATGGACAGGGGTACAGTAGAGACACTCAACAAATTTGTGAATTTAATTAACATCAACAAACACAACCTTCAATTAACCCTTAACAACCATCTTACCATGGTTGTATCCCTTGACCTACAGATTTACATAGAATCCAATCATTTTCTAGCCACTAACCTACACCGGAAAGATACAGCAGGCAATACTATCTTGCACACGGCCAGTGCCCACCCCCAAACTTTGGTACACAGTATCCCATATGCACAATATATCTACCTTAGACTGAATTGTACCCAACTTAGTGACTTTAAAATACAATCAGTCCTTCTTAGACAGCAGCTTTTGTTGCTAGGATACAGCAAATCCCCACTCAGGAAGGCGTACAATAAAGCGCTTGCTCAGGACATAAACACACTTATATGTAAACTAATGTAGTTCAATTAGGAGTCAATTCCACCGTCAAATTTTCTACTGATATTCCTCTCAACACCAAGATCTTTGTCACATTTTATACAAACATTGACATTTGCTTGTGAGCGATTCCATTACTTCCAAATACATCTACCCCTGAGATTGTCTTCCGGAGGAACGTGTCCTTCCGAGACAAACTCACTCAAAGTCATTACATTCCTATCCAACGTGACAATGTATTACCCCAAGGATTTTACAATTGTGAAACAGTGTGATATGTGCCCTTGGGTGAATGAAGGCAACCATTTCACCCAACCCAATGGAGAGATTTTTATCCCACGTTTCCATGCTGACTGCAACATACAAGGTGTGGTTTACCCAATGTTTATTCGCTGCGGATCGTTTTACGTAGGTGAAACGATCCTTTAACTCAAACAAAGAATCAATGATCACATTTATTATTCCTCTAATGGAAAGATGATTCATCTAGATCTTTATCACAAATTCAACACGTCATCAATATCATTTATTGTCCTAGAGGTCATCCCTTGTGATCCCAGTAAAACATGTATTTTACTGCTCGATCATTTACATGAACTTTTTGTCTATATGGACTGATGCTGAATGATGATGATTATATTTTATCACCTGAATGAATTACTGTAATCATGGTTAGATACCGATTGTATACTATATTTGCTGAGGAGGCTCTGTAACAATATAATGTGCTTCCAACATTATTGTTCATTATTCCTACTGCATATACATAAATTATTAAAGCTTTTTACATATTTACCAATTACTGACTGTATACTATGCACCACATTTAAAGTCCCAAACTCCTTTCCTTCTCAATTATACATATTAATGGAGGTATTTAGTTATGTACACTATATGCCTAATTTAAAGTCCCAAAACCCTTCCTCTTTCATTAATGAACCAGGAATGGAGGTGCATAATTGCAGTCAGTATCCCTGACTATAGACTATTGGCACTATGTCAGACGGCAGACCCCAATTGAGGTATTCTGTGACACATATTGGGACCTATTGCATTTTACAACATTATGTATTCATGTGTTTCATTTATATGGTTATGAGCCATTCACATGTGGCTGTATGTGGAATTTGATGGTTTGTCTTCTGCGCCCGGGACCTGCGATGCACTCCAGAGGTCCTCGCATCGGCACCATGCCTTCTGCACCTGACGTCAGACATCAGCTTCCTTGACGTCATGACGCCGATGCGTGGTTTACACACTGATATTCGATGCACGAGGACGTCTTTTTTGGCACCATGCCTGGACAGTCATCACCGTTTAGGTGTGATGCCTCTCCTTGTTGTAAGTGTCGCGTGACGCTTGGAGGAACTCTCGGCTGCATCAGTGGTATATATTCCACTATCTAGGACCAAATATTTCTTGGGACAACTGCACTTTGGTCAATGGACACAATATGCACCATGCAATATCAGGTACTTTATTTGGTACATATCGTTTTTTTGATTTCCTTATTGTTCACTTTGTTAGTCACTATTAGTGTCTATACTTTTTGTATTTTTGTATCCCCCCTCACTTGGTAATGGTACCACTGATACATTCTTGATCCCACCATTGGAGTTTTAACTATCCGCCCAAACATTCTACTATATATTTTTCACCTTGGTGCCAGACACTCAAGTACACCTGTTTTACAGCTGGGCTTTATTTTAAACTTATTTTTTATTTTTATTTTTTCTTCTCCTGGGATCTAGTGGCAGTCACATTTTATATACCTGTCGGCAATTATTATACTTGCCCTAATGATAATTCACATATAAATAATTTTATCAGAATTCTTTTGGACTGCCAGGTTTGCCATCATCAGATACTCAATGGAGATATGCAACTTCTATCAGGTCTTTCTATGTGTGTTCCAACAGTCACGGGTATTACCCCCATAGCTTCCAGTGCAGACGCTCACTGACAATTCTCATTTTATTGTACCACATGTTGAATCCCGAGCTGATTTGTGAGCATATTAAGGTAGGGATCCCACCTTTTTGGTGGGTTTCTTTCTCTCCCTTTCCCTTTTTCCTACATCTGGGTAAAACATCAGACTATAATATCATTTTTATATTCTTTATAAATTTGCATCTTCTCCTGAGGCAGTGGAGCATACTCCATGAAACACGTCAAGCTATTTGGATGCAATTCTTTCTGTTTGAACGTGTTTTACTTTTCAATCATTTACATGAACTTTTTTTATCTATTATGGACTGATGCTGAATGATGATGATGATGATTATATTTTATCACCTGAACAAATTAATGTAATCATGGTTATATATCAATTTTATACTATATTTGCGGAGGAGGCTCTGTGACAATAAAATGTGCTTCCAGCATTAATGTTTATTATTCCTACTATATATATATGAATTATTAGGGTGCATAGTATACAGTAATAGGTAAATATGTAAAAAAGATTTAATTTAAGGTCCCAAACTTCTTTACTTCTCCCTCGTAACCCAGTTTTTAAATCATCCATACATTCTCCACATTTTCATTCACTCTTTTTCATTTTTCTTTTTGCCTTCCCTCCCTTCCCACCAACCTCCTCCCCCTTCCCCCTCTCCTCTTCCTCTCCTCCCCTTCCCTTCTTTTCCCCCTTTCTCCCTCCTTTTTTCCCCTTTACCCTTTTACCCCCCTCCTTCCCTTCCTTCCTTTTATTTTTTTCTCTGGTGTAGTTCCCCCTTTTTTTCATTGTTAACATTCTTTCCCGGCTGAATATGTTGCTTGTTATTATACAGACCTTTGTGGTACAACATAAACATCACTGCACACTTTTGCATATATTGACATATTTGTTTAATAATCTTTAAGTTTATATTTCATCACAAGGGATATTGTTTAGAGCAGCTTTGTTCATGAGCCTACTTAGGTCTGTATTTATCTATATACAATTTAGTATGCCATGTTGGCCTTGTACTTTGTATTGTTATGCTAATGCTGTATGGTTAGTATGCAGATGGGGGAAGTGGCAGTCTGAGCCTTTGGCAGATATGCTGCTGGGAGCTCCGTGTGTATCAGCCTCTGGCATCCCCGGGCTCTGAGTGCTTGCATGCAGTGCTTAGAGGCTCAGCTAGAGGGCGTTCCACCTCTGGCCACCTCCATGTATCCTGGATGTGGCAGTTCGGCCCTGCGGCCTGCATTGTTCCGTTGTGGGCATCCGCCCACTGTGACATGTTGTGCATATGCGTGAGCTTGGTTGGCACATGCGTGGATCACTCAGTGGGTGGGGTGACGTCACACGCTGAGGGTGTGTATGTATATATATATATATATATATATATATATATATATATAGGAAGGCCAGTATGGTGGCCTGAATTTATGGGAGGAGCCCGGGGGGTATTTAAGCAGCCCGCTCACCTGTGGTGCTTGTCGGTTTCCTGTGCGCGATATACGTCACTAGGCCGACTATTCGAATACCAGCATCCGCAAGTTCTTGCCTCGCAAGTTCCCGTATTCATTATTTCCGTGCTCAAAACTTTCGAAGTCCGTGTTTACCGTTCGTAGTTCGTACCACGCGTCTGGCTTGGCTGTCGCAGGTAGGGTCCCGTCGGACTTTGTTTTACGTTTTCATATCATGTCACAAAACCGTGATTTCAAATTTACGTATCACTCGCATTTTTACAAACGTAACCGCAATGTATATCACTCGTACTATCGTTATGTTACCATTTCACCTTACTCGAGAAAACCACCGCGACGCAGACGTCGCTTCATTTCTAGCATGTCGGTAATTTAATATACGTCTGTAGACAGCCACAGCGAGTCGCAATTCTCAAATCTATCGGATCAAGTCAGTTCGATGCCAATCATGTCTCATTTCTGAAACATTTCTAAACTCATTTCTAACATTTCAAATCATTTCAATCATTTCTCATTTCAGTCACCTACCGCGCTCTGATTCGAATCCAGTCGCACCTAAAAGATGCACCGATTCGCTCCGGTGTGCCCCAGTAGTTACGGCCTCATTTCAGTACATGCTCCAGAGTTACGTTATTTTCAGTCATTCGTACCTCTGTCATGGTTATCATTTCATTACCACGTATCACGTTCCGACATGAATTCAGTCGCATGGAAATGCACCGATTCGTCTCGGCGTGCCCCAGGATTGGCCACATTTCAGTACATGCTCCGGAGTCCGATTCGTAGTCAGTCGCTACAACAGCACGACCGATTCGCACCTCCGTCATGGCAAACGATATGTTACACCTGCACTTACCGCGCTCCGCTTCGAATCCAGTCGCATCTTCCATGCACCAATTCGTTACGGCGTGCCCCAGGGCTCGGCCTCATTTCTCAAACATGCTCCAGAGTCCGGATCATAGCTAGTCGCAGATATCGGGCGACTGATCCGTGTCTCTGTCATGCAATTACTACCATTTCACTCCCACAGCGCATCACCGTTTCGAAACCAGTCGCATCTGAGATGCACCGATTCGTCACGGAATGCCTCACTTGTTTCGGCCGTATCCATACCTATACCAGAGCTCGGTTCGTTGCCAGTCGCAAAATACGGCACAACCAATTCGAGCCTCGGTCAAGGTAAACATTTCTCTCATTCATTTCATACTGCGCTCCGATTCGAATCCAGATGCATCAATCAGGCACCGATTCGTCCCGGTGTGCACCAATGTTTTTCAGTTGCCTCATTTCAGTACATGCTCCAGAGCCCGGTTCACGGTCGGATCAGTCACGACACGACCAGGCCGAACCTCTGTCATGGAGTTCATTCATTTCATAATCAAGGCAAACATTTCGAATCATTTCATTGTCACAAGATTGCAAGCACCATACAAATCGTTGCTTCAAGTTAGTTAGCAATCCCTTCACGAATTATCACCTTTCATTTTCTCTAGGTCAGTCAAAGTTCAGTAGGTCCACCCTGCACCAGGTTGGACGATATCCCCCCCCAGGTAAAAAAAAAAAAAAAAAAAAAGAAGAATGGGAGGATAAGTCGGGTAAGTATGACTCAGGGGATCAAAGAAAAAACTTAAAATTCATGTCACCCCCAATAGGTTACAGTCAACCGGAAAATAAGAGCTCAAGACAGGAGATTCTCACCAGATCAACTATGTCTCAGGCCGGCAGCGAAGACTTCACGGCCCCTCTGTCACCTTCCCCGGTCTCAGAGAGCGGCAGCGTGCAGTCCCTCAGGGGATGGACTATCCCCAAACTGACGGCAGAGCTCAGACGCAGAGGTGTCCCCTTCCCCGCCACAGCGAGGAAAGGCAAGCTCTTCAAACTCCTCTTTCCCCCACCAGCAGCAGGACCCAGTACCCAACAGGCATCCCTCCAGTCAATATCATCAGCTATCTCACAATTACACACAATGGTGTCATCCTTGTCTACCTCAGTTACAGACGTCCAAACCAGGGTGGCACTCCTGGAGGCTCGACCGGCCACGGCTGTCCCCGACCCAACCGCAACTCAAACCTTGACACCCCTTCCTGCAGGTACCTCAGGCTGGAGCCCCATTGTCTACCCCTCCCATCTTGTCCCAACCAGTATCAGGAAGGACATTTTGGACAGCAGGGACATCAACCTGGCCTCTCTCCTTATTTCCGTACACGATCTGGCAGAAAATAAGGCTTACTCCTGGGGTGACATATCGGTGGTCCTTAAAGCCAAAGACCCCAGATTGAACCGCAAGTTATCGGTCCCAGAATTTACCCTGGCCTTTGGCATGCTCAGAGACGTCCTATGCTCAGCCACCCCCAGCAGACGGGAAGAGCTGGACTTGTATCTCCATACGGTAGTAGACTTGGGCTACAAGTATGGAGGATTTGCATTTTATGATTACCACCGTTCCTTTTCCGCTAAGGCCGCCGCCAGACTCACACAGTTCCAGACTACGACAAATTGGAGTCTCATGGACACAGAGCTCTTCTGCCGCCACTTTGCCGGCTTACGCTCACCTCTGTGTGCGATTTGTCAGTCCTCCACCCACACTGCCACCTGGTGCGCCAATGCGGCGATCAGACGGCCCTTCGAGTTTCCCTCTACCTCGGGTACATTTCAGGGTCAGTCGCCCCCTGAACCAACGCCTCAGGTGGACAAATTCGGACGCCCAGTCCGAACCGTGGGAGGGGCAGCCATCTGTAATAACTACAACTACGGGTCCTGCAACTTCAGCCAGTGCCGCCTACTCCACATCTGCACCTTATGCCAAAGAGCACACCCAAGAAATTTGTGTGAAGTCAAACAACACAAGAGGGCATGACTAAGCCGGATCAACCTCTTATGGTTAGGACTGTACCTCACCTCACATCCCACCCCTTCCCTGGCCACCTACCTTATCCAAGGCTTCACAGCAGGCTTTCACACCGGCCTCATTTCACTACCCCACAGTACTCACGAATGTGCCAATCTTCGTTCAGCAGCCATTGACGAACAAGCCATAGATCAGCTCTTACAAGCAGAGGTAGATCGAGAGTACGTTATAGGCCCTTTCACTTGCCCCCCTTTCAGCACATGGAGAGTCAGCCCTATTGGGCTTGTCAAGGGCAAGTTCACGAATAAATTGCGTTTGGTGTACGACCTGTCTGCGCCTCATTCTTCCCACATCCCCAGTCTCAATTCCCTGATCCCCTCCGAAGAGTTTTCCCTAAAATACTCCTCCGTCGACATGGCAATACAAGCAATCATCAAAGCAGGTACAGGTGCCTGGCTCTCCAAAGCCGACATATCGGATGCCTTCAAGCTCCTGCCCATCCACCCATCCCTTTGGTGCTGGCATGGCATCAAGTGGAAGGAGGCATATTATTTTGCCACAAAACTGACCTTCGGTTCGAAGAGTAGTCCGTGGCTCTTCGACACGTTCGCTCAGTCCCTTGTTTGGATACTGTTACACAAGGGTCAATGCCAAGAAGTCATCCATTACCTGGATGACTTCCTACTAATAGAACCTCCCAGCAAGCCCCCAGGAGACCTCGACAAACTCAGAGTGATATTTGGAAACCTCAATGTTCCCATCGCCGAGCACAAAGTCGACGGCCCAGCACACATCATCACCTTTCTCGGGGTCAGCTTGGATACCTGCGCTATGCAAGCCAGTCTCCCCCTCGACAAACTAACACGCATTAGGGCGGTCCTTCACGAATTCACACACACCAAGGGCTGTACCAAAAAGCAGTTGCAATCTCTCCTGGGAATGCTTAATTTCGCCATGCAAATTATTCCACAAGGCTGCACCTTTGTATCACGCCTGCTTAGATTCCTGTCAGAAACTCAAGACCCCGATCAGATCTTAAATCTAGACTCCGCAGCTATAGCGGACCTATCTATGTGGGAGGAATTCTTGTCCGCCTGGAATGGCATATCCCTATTTATACCCATGGTTTTGCCCCTGTCACCACAGGTAGCGACAGACGCTGCAGCCTCCACAGGTTTCGCGGCAATTTTTGGCCACCATTGGTTTTCAGGACCCTGGCCTCAACAGATACTGTTGATACCCGGCTTTACTCAAACATCTGCCCTCTTTGAACTTTATAGTGGCAGCTGCACAGCTCTGGGGCCACCACTGGACAGGACAAACCGTAGTCTTCACCACCGACAACCAGGCCACAGCAGACATCATCAACAGAGGCAGGTCCAAGTCCCTAGCAGTCATGTCCTTCCTGCGCAGATTGGTACAACTGTCTTTACAGCGTCAGTTTAATATACACTGTGCATTTATTCCCGGCAGATACAACTTAGCTGCTGACGCACTGTCACGTTTTAATTACACCTTTTTTGAACAGGTTCCCGATGCCGAACCAATGTCGGCCCCTATCCCTGTCTGGTCACAACTGACCCTGGACTAGTTCAACATTTACACAGAGCAACGCAACTCATCAATCATTCACTCTCTCACAACACACTCAAAGCCTACCAGACAGCTTGGAAGGCGTTCAATAAATTCCTCACATCCTGCCATAAAGGACCAACAGATGTCAAACAGGTACTGGCCTTCACTGCACACTGTCACTCGCAGCTGGCCTTATCCTACAATACCATTCGGCTATACCTAGCCGGCATTCAACATTTCTTGACGCTTGAAGACCCAACGAAATCTTCACTGTTCTCATCACACGCTATACGAGCCATCCTAAGGGGCATTCAGAAACAACAACCAGTCATCAGCACCAAGCGCTTACCCATTACGGGGCCCATCTTTAGGGACATGTCAACTATTCTGGCTACTTCACCATTCGGTCTGCTCCCCAGCACGGTCTTACAAGCAGCCGTATATTTAGCTTACTATGGGTTCTTGCGACCTGGCGAATTCACCTCTAACAAACCCACAGACCAAGTACTATGCAGACGGCACTTGCTTCGATACCAAGACCATTTCATCCTGCACCTCGAGGTCTCTAAAACCCAGCAAACGGGCTCAGGAGTGAACATTCACCTCTACAAAACCAACAACAGCTGGTGTCCAGTCGCTGTACTCAACCGACTCCTGTCACTCCTGCCTGAGCAACCAGACAGCAGTCCCCTTCTACCATTCCCAGTTAAACCCTTAAGCGCCTCTCAGTTTGTGAAACACATAAGGATACTTCTCCGCAATCTTCACCTTAACCCTAGTCAGTATTCCGGACACTCCTTTCGCATCGGAGCAGCCTCCGCAGCGTCCCGCCACGGGGTTCCAGACCACATCATCAGAAGACTAGGCAGGTGGAAATCAGCCTGCTTCGCCCGGTATATCCCCAATCCGGAAACAGAGATGGCACAGGCATTTTCCAAATTGGCTCAATAAATAACTGAAAACCAAAAAAATTATAACCCTACCTGAATGTTTTTGCCCCCTTATTTTGGCATACCGGCCATTAGACCAAGGCACACTTTCAGGTCCATTTCATATGGTAAGTCCACACTTTCAGGTCTATTTCCGATGGTAAGTCTTATCTTTACTATAAGTGTTATCTATGTCCATATCGGACATAGGGCTCCGACCATAAGTAGGAAGGCCAGTATGGTGGCCTGAATTTATGGGAGGAGCTCAGGGGGTATTTAAGCAGCCCGCTCACCTGTGGTGCTTGTCGGTTTCCTGTGCGCGATACCCACCCTCCCATCCCCATTTCACAGCATTTCTCAACTATTCATTTCATTCATTTCTCTTACAGAATAATCATTTCTTAAACCAGGGTATGCCCCCTTATTTTGGCATACCGGCCATTAGACCAAGGCACACTTTCAGGTCCATTTCATATGGTAAGTCCACACTTTCATTTCCGATGGTAAGTCTTATCTTTACTATAAGTGTTATCTATGTCCATATCGGACATAGGGCTCCGACCATAAATATATATATATATATATATATATATATATATATATATATATATATATATATTGTACGGGATACCATGGCTGGGTCCTGGAAGGACGCTATGTTTCCCCTCTGTTTGGACTGTGGTCCCTTTAAGGGAACAAAAAGGGTTAACTCACCTGTCAGAGGGAGTGGGTTTAAAACAAGACAGGAAGCTGTAGGTGGGTGTGGAGGAGTGTAGAGGAGATTGTGGATGGTGGATGGTGTTTTGTGTGCAGCAACAAAAGTTAACAGCAGTGTCCTGCCTGGAAGCCTCCTGGCAGGGGAAGCTACCTGCAACAGAAATCAAGGACTGTTTTAACTGCAATAGCAGTTCTGGACTTTGCAAGTCGGTGAGACTGAAATCCCTTTATTTTTGTTTTTACTGCTGTAAAGCTATTTAAGTTCAATAAACCTCCTTTTGACTGAAAAGCCTGTGTCCTGCAATCTAGCTGGTTCCCCGAATGTTACAAGTGGTGGAGAATGCGGGCAGGACAGAGTAACAGGCGTTTTCCTGCTATTTTTTTTTCATTCGACTTAAACTGACATTTAAAGGCACAGTACAGTGGATTTATGTCCTGGGTAAAAGCTGCCCAAACCCTGAAAGCTGAAGCAATGGAGGAGCTAATTAAACAGCTGACCCTGGCTAATATGCAAGCGTAGACTCGTCATGAGGAAGCTAATCAGCGCTTAGCAACCCAACTGGAGGTACAACAAATGCACCACAAAGAGGCGCTGGCTCTGCAGCAAGAAAATACTCGCCTGTTGGTGGCCCAGTTGGCAGCCCAGCAAGTGACCTAGCAAGGGGTTATGCAGGCTCTTTGATCCTCAAAAAGCCTATTTCGACCTGTCACCGGATGACGCTAAAGACTATCAAAAATTAAAGGCAGAAATACTGGCTCATTTGGGGGTGACTATGGCCGTCCGACGAGTGCACCAATGGAAGTATCGTCCAGATCGTCCACCACGGTCTCAAATGCATGACCTGGTGCAACTGGTAAAAAAATGGCTGCAGCCCGAAGTGTTGTCTGGCCCCCAAATCGTGGAGTGGGTCATGCTGGACCGATACCTAATGTCACTGCCAGACGACCTTCAACGGTGGGTCAGCCATGGAGACCCCAGAACAGTGAACCTCCTTGTCTAGATGGTGGAACGATATACAGTGGTCTCCACCACTCACTCCACCACTCACTTGGCCCTACCAAGCACCAAGGGCCCAGTCTGCCATGACCTACTCGATCGACTGCCACCCTTCAAAAGGACGTCCCCCGGAGCCCTGGAACCAACACCCCGGAAGGTCAAGAGTCACTCCCGGTACCTCCTCAGCAATCTGTTCCTGTTTGGAGAGGAGGGGATGTACAATGTTGGCGATGTCATTCCTGGGGCCATACCCGGGCCCATTACCCACTGCAAGAGGAGCCCATGGAATGTGGGGTTCTTCAGAGGGGGTCTTTTTATGCCCATAAAGCATGTACAACACATCTTGACCTTGGAGAAGAGAAATTTGAGTGTGAAGTCCAAGTGAACCACCTCCTTGCCCAGGCTTTGCTGGACTCCGGAAGCATGGTAACCCTGGTTCATCCTAGAGTAATTGGGAAGATCGGTCCGGTAAGCAAAACTTCACGGGTTGTGTGCATTCACAGAGACACTAGAGTGTACCCTCTCATCTCAGTGTCCATCTCCACAGCATGTGGCACTGGTACTCAAGAGGTGGGGGTGGTAAAGAACTTGGTACATGATGTTATCATAAGATGAGACTGTCCGTTATTTGCAAAACTGTGGGGACAAGGAGAACTACCTGAACGGTCCAGAGACTGGGGAGAAACTAGACCCTCTGTTCCTGCTGTTGAGGGGAATAACCCTGAAATACCAAATGTTCTTAATGGGGATCCAGTTGATGAAAATGCTAATGATTTGGTTAATGGTGATGAAAGTAGTGCTGATACTGTTAAGGATGTCAAAATGTGTGGTTCACAGACCTACCTGAACACTGAGGGGGGAGGGAACCTTCCCCACTTCAGGTAATGCTGGGGGAAGAGGATGAGGAAGTGGCCTCTACCCCTGCCCTGCCGGATTTCGGTGTTCACCAGGGAGCATTAGGTACTGGCCAGATGCAGGACCCCACTTTGGACAGGGACAGGTTGTAGTAGTAAATGGGGTTCCCCAAGAGTCAGGTGCAAATGAGCGGTGGCCACACTTTGCAATATGTAATGAATTGCTTTATCGGGTTACCAAAGTGAGAGAAAATGTGGTAGAACAATTACTGGTACCCCAACAGTATAGACGCAAGGTCCTGGACCTGGCCCATGTCAATGTTTTAGGGGGACACCTGGGAGTTGAAGACGGATCACTGACCGGTTTTACTGGCCAGGTCTGAAATCAGAGGTAAGGAGATACTGTACCTCTTGTCCCACCTGTCAGTTGACCTCTCCGGTGACCCACTTCCGGAGCCCTTTGGTCCCTCTGCCCATAATTGAGGTTCCATTCGAGAGGATAGCATGGATATAGTGAGTCTCTTGGTAAAGTCGGCTCGAGGTCACTCTTACATACTGGTGATACTCGACTATGCCACCCGATATCCTGAGGCGCTACCCCTGCGGAATACCTCTTCTAAGGCTATTGCCCGGGAATTATTCCAGTTGTTTACACAGACTGGTTTTCCCAAGGAAATTCTCACAGACCAGGGCATCCCGTTTATGTCGAAGGTTATAGCTGATGTATGCAAGCTGTTCCGGATTAAACAGCTGCGCACATCGGTCTACCGTCCCCAAACAGATGGGTTGGTAGAACGTTTTAATAAGACTGTTAAGTCTATGCTCAGGAGAGTGGTACAAAGGGATGGGAAAGACTTGAACTGCCTGTTACCAGCTCTCCTGTTTGCTATCCGGGAAGTGCCCCAGGCCTCCACTGGGTTTTCGCCCTTTGAATTGGTATATGGGCGGAGACCTCGCAGACTACTGGACTTTGTTAAAGAGGAGTGGGAAAGTGAACCTATTCAGCATAAAAGTGTTCTTAAATATGTCTCCCAAATGCAGGAGAGGATCCGAACTGTGATGCCACTAGTTAAAGTGGGATTCCGTCATTAAAAAAAAAAAATGAAAAGTCAGCAGCTACAAACACTTTAAGTAAGTACTTACCTGTCCTGGGTGCCCACAATGTCAGCCGCCTGAGGCCGACCCGTCCCTGGGCTCTCGGGTCCCGGCACCGCCATCCTAAGCAAGGGAGACAGGCAGTGGAGCCTTGCGGCTTCACTGCCAGTTTCCTACTACGCATGTGCGAACGGCGTGGTGCTTTGTGAATGGGACGTGATGTGTTGTGGGACATACACAGTTCCCATAACACACCGCGCCCCATTCCCCAGAAGACAACGCGGGGAGCAGAAGACTGAAGATCACCGCGGTGTAGGAAGAGGCAGATTAGGAAGACTGCCTAGCAACAGCCATTTCACGTAAGTAAAAAAATTTTTTTTCTTTTCCTCCATTTTTTTAGGTATTTTTTGATGCATTTTTTTTTTCAGGGTGGACTTCCACTTTAAGGAACATTTGCAAAAAGCCCAGGAGGCTCAACGATGGGTCTATAATAGGGCTGCTAAAATAAGGAACTTCCAAGTGGGAGATCGAGTAGCAGTGTTGATTCCCACTGTGGAAAGTAAATTCTTGTCCAGATGGCAAGGCCCTTTTGAAGTTGTAGAAAAATTGGGAGAGGTAAATTATAGAGTCCACCAGCCAGGCAAGAGGAAACCATATCAGATATATCATGTAAACTTGTTAAAGCTCTGGACAGACAGGGAACCGATGACCTCCCTGGCTAGTGCAAGACTTGAGCCTCGGGTTGGGTTGGAGCGTGTACAAGTAGCAAATACCCTGTCTAAAATCCAAAGTCAGCAGACAAAGGAGTTCTTGCAGAGAAATAAAGAAAAATGTTCAGACTTGCCAGGGCTCACTAGTGTCATAGAGCATGATATTATCACAGAACCAGGAGTCAAAGTTTTTGTCCGGCCCTATCGCATCCCAGAGGCTCAAAGGAAGGCCGTTTCCGAGGAAGTGAAGAAGATGTTAGACCTGGAGATTTTTGAAGAATCACAGAGTGAGTGGTCAAGCCCGAATGTGTTGGTACCAAAGCCCAAGGGGCCTCTGTGATTCTGCAATGATTTCCAGAAACTTTATGAAGTTTCACGGTTTGATGCCTACCCTATGCCCCGGGTAGATGAGCTTATTGAGAGACTAGGTCCAGCCAGGTATATCACTACATTAGACCTTACCAAGGGGTATTGGCAAATCCCATTGACTAAGTCTGCTAGAGAGAAAATTGCTTTTTCTACCCCAGAGGGGAGTTTTCAGTACAAAGGAATGCCTTTGGATTGCAAACTGCTCCAGCCACGTTCCAGAGAGCAATGGATAGGATTTTACGACCTCACAGGGAGTATGCCTCAGTGTACTTGGACGACATAGTCATTTTTAGCAGAGACTGGGAATCACACTTGCCCAAAGTCCAGGCAGTGCTGGACCCTCTTTGGAAGGAGGGGTTTACAATAAACCCTGAAAAATGTGCTTTGGGAATGGAGGAGGTGAAATACCTGGGCTATATTGTGGGTAGAGGGGTAGTGAAACCTCAGGTCAACAAGGTAGAGGTTATACAGAATTGCAAAAATAGTGGAAAAGTTTCCCCGGGGGGGTTTTAAGCAGCAAAATATTTCTGAAACCATATTAGCAAAAAAATTATTATTTAATTCAGACATAAAATGCATTACATTGGTACAATCAATATTGAATAAAATTTCTAGTAGTCGACATAGGCAACAACAAAGGACCATCTCTTGTGGCAATCAATTCATTGAGAAAGTTCTGTCCCCATCCCCAAAATGGTGCCAACTCTTGCATGTGTTACTTCACTTTGAGGCTATACAGAATTGGCCCTGCCCCCTCACAAAAAAGCAATACTTCATATTCCCATTGCACACATTCCTGGATGGGCTCACGAATATGGGTGCTGCAGCAACAACCAGCTGGATACTGGTACAAGTCACAATGAAGATATTTGCCAGCACACCATGGAACGGTGTAGATAGCGTCCAAACGTGTAATTTATTGCATGATCACAACACAAGAAGAGTGCAACGTTTTGGAGTCACGCAGGACCCCTTCATCAGGCATGTGATGACTGCATTATTCATTCTCACAAAAAAGAAGGTACATGCATTCCTGGGCATGGTGGGATACTACAGGAGGTTTGTACCCAACTTTGCCACGTTGGCGGCTCCATTGACTGATCTGACTAAGGGTCGGAAATCGGTCATGGTGGAGTGGAATGCAGACGCTGAGAAGGCTTTTTTGAAGCTCAAGTCGGCACTGTGCCAACACCCAATTTTTCAAAAGAGTTCATTGTCCAGACTGATGGTTCTGATGTAGGATTGGGAGCGGTGTTGTCACAGGTTTTTCATGGCAAGGAGCACCCGGTAGTATTCCTCAGCAGGAAGTTGACACCAGCGGAGAAAAACTACGCTATAATTGAATGAGAGTGTCCGGCCATTAAGTGGGCTCTGGAATCCCTCAGATATTACCTTTTGAGGAGAAAGTTTAGGCTGATCTCTGATCATGCCCCTTTAACATGGCTGAGACAAGGAAAAGGGACTAATGCCAGGGTTACTCTGTGGTTTCTGGCACTCCAGGAATTTAAATTTGTAGTGGAGCATAGGCCTGAGAGACTGCATCAAAATGCAGATGCCCTCTCCCAAGTCCATTGTTTGAGCTCCACTGTTGCCTCCACCTCCTTGGCGTTGTACATGATATGTACAGGACGCCGTGGCTGGGTCCTGGAAGGATGCTATGTTTCCCCTCTGTTTGGACTGTGGTCCCTTTAAGGGAACAAAAAGGGTTAACTCACCTGTCAGAGGAAGTGGGTTTAAAACAAGACAGGAAGCTGTAGGTGGGGGTGGAGGAGTGTAGAGGAGATTGTGGATGGTGTTTTGTGTACAGCAACAAATGTGAACAGCACAGCTACCTGCAACAGAAATCAAGGACTGTTTTAACTGTGATAGCAGTTCTGGACTTTGCAAGTCGGTGAGACTGAAATCTTTCTTTTTGTTTTTGCTGCTGTAAAGCTATTTAAGTTCAATAAACCTCCTTTTGACTGAAAAGCCTGTGTCCTACGATCTAGCTAGTTCCCCGAACGATACAATATATATATATATATATATATATATATATATATATATATATATATATATATATATATATATATATATATATATATATATATATATATATATATATATATATATGCACCGAGAGGTCCATTTGTGTGGACTACGTGGAAAGGGCCCCCCTCTCATTTCTAATCTTTGCATAATGGATAATGGGTGAGTGTTATCATCAGGTATGCATGTGTATATGAATGAACTTCAGCACTCTATGGGCTCCCCGTCTCTGGGGATACTAATTTATTTATGTACCTACCCCCTTAGATGTTTGGTGGTGACAGGACATTCGGCTTTAAATTTGATCTTCCTCTTTTGGAACCTCTACTCATCTCAACATGGTGCCATTCTGGGTGAAGCCACGTGGGAGGTGGCAAAACTAGAAGAGGTGGAACCTGGCGGTGGACTGATCGATACTGAGTAAGACTGTTCAGACTTGTATCCAATCTTTTAATTGTTTTAACAAATGTGAGTTTATTGCTAGCTGGGGTGGAGAGGTTTCATTTTCTAATCCCTTGGATACTGCACTATAGGAAGCACTTTTATTGTCTTTTTTATGTATTTCTGCATCTACTGGTCTTAAATACGGATTGAGGTTTAAAGCAGCACAGTGGATGGAACCCATGCTGGCCATAGACCTTTTCTCTTGAGCAAAGTAAAGATCACAGAGGATCCCCTGGGGAGATTATTGGCACGAAGTGCAAAGGCGCGTTTGACCCCTTGGGGTCATATAAAAGGAGGTGTGCGGCTATTGCATGCGGTGGTGGGAGCACTCTGGATAAGGAGTTCTTTAGAAGAAGCATCACACATGTTTTTTCACATCACTGAAGGAATTATCATCGATTGATTATTGGACTTTTTTTCATTATATTTCATCTATTTTTATATTGCACTGTTAGCTGAAGTTTTGGTTTATTTTATATAGATTGTATTATTGCAGCCCTATCCAGGGCCGGATTAACATAGGGGCTGATGGAGCTGCAGCTCCAGGCCCCTGCCTTAAAATCGGCCCTCACAGCCAGCAATATAAGCCTGGTTTCTCCTGTCCATAAACTTCTAGGGGACAGGAGAAGCTGTGTGTAAATGTAGGGGTGTCTGGCTGCATCTGTGTTGGCTCACTGTGTTTATTACAGTGTCACAGTGCACAGTTCCCCCCCTACACAAATGGCTCTGCCTTCCCCCTCCTCTCTCTCCTCTCTCTGTGTGCAGTGAAGGAGCCGTGTGGGCTGGGAAATTATGAACAGAGCAGCCGGCAGATAGAAGGTGAACACATATGTGAGTGATGAGCTTCCGACCATCCAAGTGTGAGCTCAGTGACTGGTCTCTTATCTCCCTTCTCTCCCCCTATTTTACCTTTATCTTCAGCAATGGCTCTTATAACTGCAGTTAATATGTAGACTCGGCTCCTTGTTCTTTTAGGTGGGTTCGCACTGCTTTGCTGTGTTTTGGCCATTGCTGGTGTATCCACAGTTTTCCTGCGTGTTACCTATAGTCCTATTGATTTCTATTAGGTTGCATGTTTTTTCTGAAAGCGCACCAAAATCAATAGGACTGCAAGCTAAAACTGCAGATACACAAGCAGTGCGCCCAAACTGCAGCAAACCAGTGTGAGCCCAAAGGCTGTACACACAGCCGTCTATAGAACTTGGTCTGATCAATACTCCTGGCATTCATTTTACACACAGCCATACCATCCCAGATCAGGAGGGGTGGGGGCTTCAGGGATTTGTTTGACTATGCTGGCCCTGTCCCTTCTCTACCCATCCTGGAGGGAGTGGCAGGCTGCTGGTGGCAGTTGGCACACTGTATCTGGTGACAGGCTGCAGGTGACAAGTGGCACACTGTATCAGGTGACAAGTGGCACAATGTATCTGGTGGCAGGCTGCTAGTGGCAAGTGGCACACTGTATCTGGTGGCAGGCTGCTAGTGGCAAGTGGCACACTGTATCTGGTGGCAGGCTGCTAGTGGCAAGTGGCACACTGTATCTGGTGGCAGGCTGCTGGTGGCAAGTGGCACACTGTATCTGGTGGCAGGCTGCTGGTGGCAAGTAGAACACTGTATCTGGTGGCAGGCTGCTGGTGGCAAGTGGCACACTGTATCTGGTGGTAGGCTGCTGGTGGCAAGTGACACGCTGTATCTGGTGACAGGCTGTCAGTGGCAAGTGGCACACTGTATCTGGTGGCCGGCTGCTGGTTGGCAAGTGGCACACTGTATCTGGTGGCAGGCTGCTAGTGGCAAGTGGCACACTGTATCTGGTGACAGGCTGCTAGTGGCATGTGGCACACTGTATCTGGTGACAGGCTGCTGGTGGCAAGTGGCACACTGTATCTGGTGGCAGGCTGCTGGTGGCAAGTAGAACACTGTATCTGGTGGCAGGCTGCTGGTGGCAAGTGGCACACTGTATCTGGTGGCAGGCTGCTGGTGGCAAGTGACACGCTGTATCTGGTGACAGGCTGTCAGTGGCAAGTGGCACACTGTATCTGGTGGCCGGCTGCTGGTTGGCAAGTGGCACACTGTATCTGGTGGCAGGCTGCTAGTGGCAAGTGGCACACTGTATCTAGTGACAGGCTGCTAGTGGCATGTGGCACACTGTATCTGGTGACAGGCTGCAGGTAACAAGTGGCACACTGTATCTGGTGGCAGGCTTCTAGTGGCAAGTGGCACACTGTATCTGGTGGCAGGCTGCTGGTGGCAAGTGGCACACTGTATCTGGTGACAGGCTGCTAGTGGCATGTGGCACACTGTATCTGGTGACAGGCTGCAGGTGACAAGTGGCACACTGTATCTGGTGGCAGGCTTCTAGTGGCAAGTGGCACACTGTATCTGGTGGCAGGCTGCTGGTGGCAAGTGGCACACTGTATCTGGTGGTAGGCTGTGGTTGGCAAGTAGCACACTGTATCTGGTGGCAAGTGGCACACTGTATCTGGTGGCAGGCTGCTGGTGGCAAGTGGCAAACTGTATCTGGTGGCAAGTGACACACTATCTGGTGGAAGGCTGCTGGTGGTAAGTGACACACTGTATCTGGTGGTAGGCTGTGGTTGGCAAGTGGCACACTGTATCTGGTGGCAGGCTGCCGGTGGCAAGTGGCACACTGTATCTGATGGTAGGCTGTGGTTGGCAAGTGGCACAATGTATCTGGTGGTAGGCTGCTGGTGGCAAGTGGCACACTGTATCTGATGGCAGGCTGCTGGTGGCAAGTGGCACACTATCTGGTGAAAGGCTGCTGGTGGTAAGTGACACACTGTATCTGGTGGTAGGCTGTGGTTGGCAAGTGGCACACTGTATCTGATGGAAGGCTGCTGGTGGCAAGTGGCACACTGTATCTGGTGGCAGGGAGCTGGTGGCAAGTGACACACTGTATCTGGTGGCAAGTGGCACAATGTATCTGGTGGCAGGCTGCTGGTGGCAAGTGGTACACTGTATCTGGTGGCAAGTGGCACAATGTATCTGGTGACAGGCTGCTGGTGGCAAGTGACACACTGTATCTGGTGGCAGGCTGCTGGTGGCAAGTGGCACACTGTATCTGGTGGCAAGTGGCACAATGTATCTGGTGGCAAGTGGCACACTGTATCTAGTGGCAGGCTGCTGGTGGCAAGTGGCACACTGTATCTGGTGACAGGCTGTCGGTAGCAAGTGGCACACTGTATCTGGTGACAGGCTGTCGGTAGCAAGTGGCACACTGTATCTGGTGACAGGCTGTGGTTGGCAAGTGGCGCACTGTATCTGGTGAAAGGCTGCTGTTGGCAAGTGGCACCAGTGTGCCACTTGCCAACAGCAGCCTTTCACCACCTACCACCACTTGCCACTAGCAGCCAGCCACCAGATACAGTTATCTGGTGGCTGGCTGCTAGTGGCAAGTGGCACACTGTATCTAGTGGCAGGCTGCTGGTGGCAATTGGCACATTGTATCTGGTGGCAGGCTGTGGGTAGCAAGTGGCACACTGTATCTGGTTGCAAGTGGCACACTGTATCTGGTGGCAGGCTGCTGGTGGCAAGTGACATGCTGCATCTAGCGGCAGGCAACTGTGGAAAGTGATACGCTACATCTGGTGGCAGGCTATGGGTGGCAAGTGACAAGCTGCATCTGGTGGCAAGTGACAAGTTCAGGTCCCACTGATTCTGCACGATGGTGAGTTGAACTATTTCACTATATATTACAATTAGTAACTGAAATAATGGAATTTGATCATCCTGACACCATATCAAGCATGGTGTCAGGATGATTGATTTTAAGTACTAACACCAGCCATTTGCCTGACAAATCACCGCCACCGCCGATTTCCCCGCCAACCCCGAGACTACACCCCCCACCCTCATCTTTTTTTGGGAAGAGGGGGTTGTCTCTGAATGACAGTTTGGAAATGTGGTCTCCCTATGTTGCTGCTGGTGAGAGACCGCATAGCAGGTGGTATTGGTGGTGTTGCTGCTGCTCAGAGGCTGCACGGCTGGTATTACTGGTGAGAGTATATTTAATTCGTTTTAGCGAAAAATTGTTTGCATTTTCATTTTGTTTCCATAAAAAGGCCCACCGAAATTCTCAGCACCAGGCCCATGATGCTCTTAATCTGGCCCTGGCCCTATCACACTTTTTTCATTTTTATATATGGGATACCCGCTTGTTATAGGTGAGTTTTCCCAGGTTCCCTTGGAATCAGCTAATGCTGCTAATAATATACCATTTGTCCCAAGCAAAATAGTTTTTCCTATTTCTTTTCTGTTTTTAATGACACTTTTTTCCATTTGTCAATTTCACCCCTATAATCCCAGGAAAGATTATATATGCCCTTCTACTCATTTATTCATACTACATTATAACAACAGGTGTTGACTTTGGAGGGTTTGCATGTGTTGCCCTATACCCTACCTGGATACCCTCCTCTGGTGTTTTTTAGTTATCTTCTTTATTATTATGCCTTTGCTAGGTCCTGGTTGTCTCCTTCTACTGCACCCCCATATCTGATGTTTGGGCTGTGTACAGATCCCTGTTTGGCCCTACATCCATTTAACCGCATTTTCTTTCTGTATTATCATGTTTTGGTAAGTACATTGATTTCCTTTTATGTATTATCTAAGTATAGGAAGTTATCTTGTATATTTCTGATGGCATAAATGTATGTTTTTGATATTTGGAGCATATTTTGTACATTTTTTGTTAATATAGAGCTGAAGCTGAAGAAGAAGCGCAACATCGCATGAAAGTAGTTGAGCATATACCAAACCAATATTGAGCCGAGTTGATTTACCCTGAGCGTGGCCGCTGGACCCCCTTGTATAACCGACAGGACAGCACCCTTTCAGGTTATGTACCATATTGATTCTGTTTTGGGGTAACCCACCCATCTTAGGGGTGCTATGGCTCTCTATAGTTCGGCTTTAAGTTTGGTTCAATTACAACATAGTCATTAAACAACACTTTTTAAGGTTCATTATTTTGGTGTATACCTTTTATACTTGGATACACTTTTGTTCTAATAAAGATGGTCATTGGTAAGATTTTAAATATGCCTACAAAGTCCATTTCTTCTCTTCACTTCCTCCATTTGATTGTACTGTATATTATATTTTATTTTATTTATTTATTTCAGGTACTTATATAGCGCCGTCAATTTACGCAGCGCTTTATATATATATTATACATTCACATCAGTCCCTATACCCTCAAGGAGCTTACAATCTAAGGTCCCTAACTCACATTCATACCTATACTAGGGCCAATTTAGACAGGATCCAATTAACCTACCAGCATGTCTTTGGAGTGTGGGAGGAAACCGGAGTAGCCGGAGGAAACCCACGCAGACACAGGGAGAACATGCAAACTCCAGGCAGGTAGTGTCGTGGTCGGGATTCGAACCAGCGAACCTTCTTACTGCTAGGCGAGTGTGCTACCCACTACACCACTGTGCCGCCCATCTTGTGCATCACAAAAATCAACCAATTGTATCAGAAAAAGTGTTCTTTAATGGTTGCTTCTTAAAAAGTGGTCAGGGAATATAGCTTAGTGTAGCATCACCTGTAGTCCCTGTTCCTATAAGCCTGGCCTACTGGTACATGTCTGCCCCAAGGAATGCCATGTTGACTGGCCAGGAAGTACAGGAGGCTTAAGGGAGTAAGAGTTCCTGTGGTTCCAGTAGTGCAGTTTTCTGCAGGGGATGGCTGAGACTGGTGCCTGGCAGGAACATAATCAGTGGGACATGTAGACTGTTCAATTTAGTTGGCAGGCAGAGACGTGGTCAATAAACAGACAAGGGACAGTACAGGTTGCAGGCAGAGACAACATTACAATGATGAGTCGGTGATCAGGGACACTGTCGCTGGCTGCTCTGGCTCTGGTGACACTGTACTGATCAGGTGGCTATCAGGGACACTGTTGATGGCTGCACTGGCTCTGGTGACACTGGAACTGGTGTGGCTAGTGATCACAAACATTGTTGCCTGCACTGGTCTTGTGACAGTTGCACTGGTATGGAAGTGATCAGAAACACTGTTGCTTACTTTGACTGGTCTGATAACACTGGGACTGGTGTGGCAGAGATCAGGAACACTGTTGCTGGCTGCACTGATCATGTTAAACTAATACAGGTGACGTAGTGATCAGGCTGTTGGCATACACTGGTCTGGTGGAACTGGAGCTTGTGTGGTGGTGATCAGGAACACTGTTGCTGGCTTAAAGTGGTCTGGTGATACTGGGAATAGTGTGGTGGTGATCAGTGAAACTGTTGTTGGCTCACACTGGTCTGGTGACACTGGGACTGGTGTGGCAGTGATCAGGAACAATGTTGCCGGCTTACATTGGTCAGGTGACACTGGAATTGTGTAGTGGCAGCCAGGAACACAGTTGCTGGCATACACTGGAATTGTAACACTGGGACTGGTGTGGTGGTGATCAGGAAAACTGATGCTGGCTGCAATGGTCTGGTGTGATGGCAACCAGGAACACTGCTTCTTGTTACACTGGTCTATCATAACTTTGCTGTGGTGGTGATCAGAGACTCTGAGAGTGGCTGCACTATTAGGGTTCATTCACAGGTAAAGTTGGGGGATGGTAAAACCTTGCAGTTTAGCCATGGTTTTTCACCCCCAACTGCTACCCACTTTAACTGCAGATGCTGTGACCAGGGGTGTACACATGTCAGGGCTGAGATGCATTGCTTCATAGCTTTGGCAGAAAAAACAAATACCCCTGTTACTTTCTGTGGGCGTAGCACCTGCTGATCGTGACCCATTCAAGTAAATGTGGGTGCTTATGCAGGGTCCAATGGGTTAAAAGAGTTGCATCAACAATGCTCTCTGAAGAGAGATCTAAACACAGATTGCTCTTCAGAGAACCCCACACATGTAAATGAGGCCTTATGGTGACACTGGGACTGGTGTGGCAGTGATTGGGGCCACTGTGACTAGTTACACTGGTCTGATGACATTGTACTTTTGTGGTGATGATCAGAAACAATGGCTGGTTACACTGACATGCAGTGATATCAGGGTAGCCAGCATGCATTAGCATTCCAAAGAAATGGATGATGTGCACCCTTAAAGAGAATAAAAAAAGTGTCTGCTATGCTTTTTCAAGAAAAGGCAGCATTGGGAGCCCATAATAATGACTAATATGTGAAATTGAGGTGGAAAATAATACAGGAACAGGCTCAAACATACAGTATATGGCTGTTTTGTGCTCTTGAGGGGGAGGAGGAAGAAAATGGCAGATACTTTCTGCTAGACTATATATGAGGGTGGGGGGGGGGGGCAGCACAAAGGACTTGGCTGTTATATGCCCTGTGAGAAATTAGCCTGTCCTGCACCAACACAGGCTTGGTCTCACTACACATAAGGGGTTTTCCACTACAAAGGTAGATTTTAGGCTCCGCAGTCTAACATGGTGGAGCAATTTCACAAGCAAGCTGAGAGTTTTACAGAGCCCAGAGTAGCCAGACCTGCTTCAGCTGAGTTCATTAACTTTTCAGCCAACCCACCAGCCCAGCAATCTCCCTACACAACAGAAAAAGACAAACAGTCTGTATACTGCCTAAACCTGGGAAAAACATATCTCCTGTCCTGGACACAATCAGCAGTGTTCCTGGCCAATTGTCACATAATACACCCCCGCCCCTTCGCGTTTCGACACTGAGGTTGAAACACTGGTTGCCAAGCACGTGTAAATTCGGGACAAGGCATCTGCTTTCCCCATCCTAATACCAGAGCAGTCTTTTACTGTAAAGCTAAACTCTTGAAGGGCCAAGAACCACCTTTTCACCCTCCTATTGGTCTTTTGTTTTGTGCCGTCCATTTTATTGAAGCTTGATCCGTAATCACTTCAAAATGTTTACCCAGGCGGTAGTATCAGGGGAAGCTAAAGCCCACTTTACTACTAAACACTTATTTTCAATGGTGACATGATTTTGACTTCATGGGACTTCATCAGCAAATCAAAACTACAAAGAGTGAAATAAGAAATGCAACAGTGCAATCAGCACAGCTAAAATAGATTACGAAAGACACATTACTAAGGAGAGTATAAAAAAAATTCCCCAATTTTTTTCAAATATAGTAATAGTTAAAAGGCAAAGTCAGACCATTATAGCCCCATAAAAGATGATTAGGGGATCAAAAGTTCCAGGGAGAGGCAACTGTATTAAACAAATTCTTCTCCTCAGTTTACACAAATGAAAAGGAGAGGTACAATAAACAAGACAGTAATGTTAACAATTGAGGCTGACAGAGTCCAATGGATTTATTGTTATTCAGGTGCATCTGTTGGGTAATGAATTATTTAAGAAAGGCATTAATTTCGAGCACTTGTAAATTTAACTGCACAGTCTGGGTTAGTGTAAGAGCAGCACAGCACCATTTCACATAAACACTTACCTTAAGGTGTTCACAAGCAGTTCATCGACTGTATTGACACGATAAGGGAAGCATAGGAGTATATATGTTCTACATATCTAAGAATTTTCTGATTAAAATAGTAATAGTAATAACCAACATGGATTTATGAAGAACTGTTCTTGCCAGACCAACCTTTTAACCTTCTATGAGGATGTGATTTGGGTAAATTGGATTAAAAAAGGCCTGTGGAGTTTTTTTGGCATTGATGACATGGTATGTATCTGGATAGAAAACTGGTTGCAGAAGTGTGTGCAGAGGGTGGCGATTAATGGCATATATCCTGAAAGGTATGGATTTGTGAGCGGTGTGCCCCAAAGCTCAGTCCTGGGACCAATTCGGTTTAACTTGTTCATAAAAGATACATAGGTTGGAGTAAATAGTTCAATCACAGTGTTTCTGACTATGCAGGAAAATAACTTCACAACAAGATATAGCAACTTTACAAGAAGATCTAGTTAAAATGGGGTGGGCAGTTATATGGCAGATGAGGTTCACTGCAAAGTAATAAAGTTGGGAGCTAAAACGATGTATACAAGTTAATGTATATGGTAGGGGGCGAACCTCTAAGGTAATTGACGATGGAACAGGATCTGGGGGTCCTAGAAGTTGATAGATTCAGCAATAGCATGCAATGTTAAGCTGAAGCAAGCAAGGCCAACAGACTATTAAAGTGGTGTTTCACCAAAAAAAAAAAAATTAGATGTCAGCAGCTGCAAATACTGCAGCTGCTGACTTTTAAAATAAGGACACTTACCTGTCCCGGGGTCCAGCGATGTCGGCACCCGAGACCGAGCCGTCCCTCGATCCTCGGGTGCTGCCGCCGCCATTCACACTGAGGGAATCAGGAAGCGAAGCGTTGCCGCTTCACTGCCCGGTTCCCTACTGCGCATGCGCGAGTCGCGCTGCGCGTCTTCACTGGTCCCCGTTGTGTTGTGGGAACTGTGTGTTTCCCACAACACAACGGGGGTGGGCGGGGAGTCTGCGGCTAGCTGTACCCGGAAGTGGGTGCAGATACCTGTATTATACAGGTATCTGCACCCCCCTCCCCCCTGAAAGGTGCCAATTGTGACACCGGAGGGGGGGAGGAATCCGATGAGCGGAAGTTCCACTTTAGGGTGGAACTCCGCTTTAACATACATTTAAATGGGTATTTACTCAAGAGATAAAACTATAATTTTACAACTTCACAGAACTGTGGTTCGGCAACATCTTGAGTATGCTATTCAGTTCTGCTCACCTTGAACTGGAGGGAGTCCAGAGATGGGTAAAAAAGCTAATAAGGGGACTGGAGGACCTCAGTTATGAGGAACAACTACAAACATTAAACCTATCCTCCCTGGAGAAGCAACGCTTAAAGGAGATATGATAGCGATATACAAATCTTTAAATGGGTACTCTAGCATGGGGAGGAGACTTTTTTCCTTTTCTTTTTACTTATCTTCCGTCTCTAAAAAAGACACATGGCCACACAATGAAGTTGGATAAATCTTAAAATGCAAAATGTATTCTATATTGTTAGAGCAGTAAGGATGTGGAACTTCCTTCCACAGTTAGTGGTGTCAGTGGGGAGTTGGGATAAGCTTAAAAAACTTTTGGATGTGTTTCTTAGTGAACTTAGTGAAAACAGTATGTCAGGAACGTTGTCATTACTGGTTTCATCTTCTGCTGGCATTATTATGCTCAGCACCAAAAGTTGTAGTTATGGTGGCCACCAGCGGGTGTCTCCCTGCCAAGACTGCCAACCACCTATCAAGCACACCTGTTGGAGTCTGCTGGACTATATAAGTCCGCCCTTTACCAAGGCTCAAATGCTTCAGAATTCCATCTGCTAGCCTTGTCCCTGCCTGAACCTGCTTGTTTCTGCTTTTGTCCTGCTTTTGTCCTGGATTCCATTCCACGTACCCTGTCCTTGAGCCCTGTTCCCTGTACCTGCTCCCTGCTCCCATTATGGTCTGTTTCCTCATACCTGGCTTCTGTTCCCCTTTTGTCCCTGCCTGGGTTATGTTCGTTTCCTGCTTATGAACATATAATTAGTTAGATAGTTAGATATTTTGGGGTTTTTCTGTGTCTTGCACTTATTACTTGTTTATGGTTTTCTATTTGGTTTGCACGTGTGTCTTTATCTTAAATAAACTTACTTTTTTCACTTACTCGTTTGTTCCCAATTCCTTGGTGCAGCCCAACGATCTGATCACCTGTATTGAATGTCTGTGTATGGCATCCCCTGACACAGTAGTTGAACTGTATGGACTTTATTCAACCTTACGAATCCTTTATTACTCTTGAACATTACAAAATTTTGAACCCGAACCGCAAAACCTATTAAAATCTTTGGGACCTGAACTTAAAAAAAACCAAAAGTGCCCATTT
The DNA here is from genome assembly GCA_037952925.1 of Lithobates clamitans. NCBI lineage: Eukaryota > Metazoa > Chordata > Amphibia > Anura > Ranidae > Lithobates > Lithobates clamitans. The sequence goes on along the minus strand of JBBGZY010000434.1, from coordinate 4,097,495 downwards.
TAAAGGCTTATGTGCTAGTTATTGGCCATAAAAAGGGTATAGGGGCCTGGCTACTGCCCTGGGGGACATGTATCAATGCAAACGTAAAAAAAAGTTTTTAAAGGAGCAGTGATTTTAATGATGCTTAAAGTGAAACAATAAAAATGAAAAATTCCTTTAAATATTGTGCCTAGATCTATATAGTGCCTAGGGGATCCCCTTAGTTTACCTATAAACTGGGGCATCTGTACCATGTATATAACCTGCTGCAGCAAAACTGACATATATAAAGAAAAAAAATGACATTTAAATTGATTTTCCCTGCAAGCTTTCTTTATTTTGTAAACAACAGCTTGGTGAGCCAGTCTTTATGATGAGGCCACAATTTAGTGCACTCAGAACAGGATTAAAGATTTTTTCGTTAAATACTGATGACTCAGGAGTGCGCATGTGCCGGAGCTCCAAGATGGCCGTGTAAGCCAGGAGCTCCGCATCACCCCGGACCATCGGCGCACACAGCAGCCTCCACAGCCAGCCACGAGCTCCGTAACGGGGACCACAGAGCTCCAGAGACCCCCGTGCACACCCCTGTATGTCCGCCCCGCTTGCCTGGCGTGATCACAGGCCTCAGCTTGAATTGGCAGTGAGGGGCGGGTGTACCAAGATGGCCGCTGTCTCCACAGCACCTCAGCCACACGAGGCCCACACGGAGGGGGCACTGCAACAGAGGCAAGTCATAGCCCCAGCCACCCTCACCTACTCCCAGGTGACAAGGGGTTAACCAGCCCCCCTGGCCCCCTCACCGGCCTTCACGGAATCCCTGCTGGGCTGCACCATGGACTATTTTGTCCTGACCCCGCTCAGGCCTACTCACACACACCTCCTGGCTACCCCATCCCGGGGATACCTAGACCGGACCCTGCCACACCACCTGAAGACTTGTTTCTCAGTTTCTCTGACCTCCTGGACAGGGGACTGACCAGCACGGCTGCTCAAATAACTAGGGACATCAAATCAGATTTCCAGAATCTTGGATCCAGAATGGAGGCCATAGAAAACAAATTGGACTTCACGGTATCCAGAACCAAATCAAAACTCAGACCACATTCAGGTCCTACAAGAACAGCTTGATACAGCACTCTCCGTGATTGATGATTTGGAGAATAGGTCTAGAAGATATAAATTCAGACTACGCAGCCTGCCCGAAACTGTCACGGACGTGACCTCTGCAGTTCAGGACCTCATCAAGGCCCTAATCCCCAATACCTCCCCTCATTGCCTGGAGCTGGACAGAGCCCATAGAGCCCTGGAACCCCTGGAAGGATGGATCCCCCAGGGACATTGTTGTGAAGCCACACTTTTATGCGGTGAAGGAGGCGGTCATGCGATAATCACGTTCTTTACCAAGGGTGACCTGCCAGGGCCACCAAGTACAAATATTCGCTGACCTCTCCCCCTCAACAATCCAGAAGCGGAGATCTCTTAAACCACTCTTGACGGTCCTCTCACAACGGGACATTAAATACAGATGGGCTTTCCTGTTTGCTGTGAAGTTCACTTTGAACGGCAAGACGCACTCCTTCTCAAACTTTCCGGACGGCAAGAAGATCTTCCTTAACCTCAAACTCATCTCTCAGGAAGCCCCAATGAATTTCTCCAATGCATCTGCTAGTTCTTCTAAGCGACCTCCTCCTACAAGCCTGATCTCTCTGTTCTGGAACAAAGGCATGCACAAACAATCGAAGGACGGCAGACCTCCATAAGACAGCTATCAAGTCTCACATTCACTCTTCTCTCCTTCATTCCCCTCACCATTGAGGGTGGTATCACCTGTTGAGGGAGCAGGAAGCTCCTGGCCCTACTGGCCCTTTGACTTCCCTCCTCCACACCGGTTATACAACTTTTCCATTTTTTACTTATTCAGTCTTCTTCAGTTGCTAGTTACCGGCAAGTTCAGAAGTCTAGACACAAAGTGTACTCTCTATCAATCAAGTCTAGCCCCCCGGGTTTCCTCGGTTTTTAATTATTTTTGATTGTTCTATTTTGTATTTTTCCTCCTCCGTGTCCATAAAGTTCAAGAACTCTGAAGAGCGCCTATGGAGGTTCCCTGCATCCTCTCGAGCGAGGGTCCTGGGGTGTCCATGGGATGAAGGTTTCCGAAACAGCACTACCTCGGATACGGGGTACCCCAACACAGACAGACAATCTTGGTACCCGGGGCTGCCGTTGGACACCCGGGGGGGACCCTCCCTCCCATTAAGGGGGGGAGATGCTCCCACGGGGGGCCTGGGGACCCTGGTTCCCACACAGCCCCTGGGTTACGTTATTTACGGATGTGAGTTGTTTACAGTTTTGATTTACATCAGAAGTCGGGGTCTGGGGTGACTCACTTGGGCCTCCACCCCTCCCAAAGTTGCAGTTTTCCTGTACCGGTGGGATGGGTAGTCGGCCCCCATTTTCTTTTTTGGTAGGAGTTTGGCAGAACTGTTTTATGCCAAACCTGATAGGTCTTCCTGGAAGACGCCTTGCCCTATATTGTTTTTTTCTTATTTCTCTCTTTCTTACTTTCTCTAACTCTTCTCATTTTTCCAGCTGATCAGCCAGGGAGGAGACGGGACCAGAACCAGCACCGGTCTGTATCTTACCATGCCCACGCACCCACTTGGGACCGAAAAAGACGGCAGGGGGTAAGTGAAGGTATCTATGACAGTATTCCACCCCTTTGTCCCCATGGCTAGTCCACAACCCCTGGGATCTAATGCCAGGATAGCCACACACAATGTCCAGGGTTTAAATTCCCCTCTGAAAAGAAGAAAAGCTTTTGATTACTATCATTCCCTCAAACTGGACATAGTTATGCTCCAGGAGACCCATTCACCGATGTGATACAGCCCTAATTTTCTACACGCCAAATACCCAACATTCTATCTGGCAAACGCAGTGAACAAGACTAAAGGGGTAGCAATCCTGTTTTCAAAACGTAGCAAATTCTCCATGACAGCAGTCCACAGAGACCCAGAGGGTAGATTTATACTGGTCAAGGGCACCATGGCAGGCACCCTGTACTCCGTGGTGTCATACCACACCCTCAATGCAGGTCAGACGCAATTCTTTCAATATCTCTTCAAAACTCTTGTCCCCCCTTGGAAGGCAAAGTCGTCCTCAGTGAGGACTCGAATGTAGCCTTCGACCAGGGCCTAGACAGATCCAGACCGCCCCACTAGAGCTAGTCTTAAAATAGCTAAACTCCTCCATTCACCCGGCCTGGTAGACATCTGGAGGGAAATGAACCACTCTAAAAAGGGACTACACCCACTATTCCTGCCCCCACCAGACATACGCTAGGATCAATCATGTCCTAGTCTCTCCAAATCTCATCCCGACCGCTCTGACCTCATCCATCAAAGACAGCCTGGTCTGATCATTCCCAGGTGACCCTTACCCTTCACAATCTCCTCACATGACAAACAGGTACACACTGGAGTCTTAACAAATTGCTTCTCAGCGATCCCACCAAAATTAAGGAAATAAATGACTCCTTAAAGGAATACTTTGCCCTAAATGATGTGGACGATATCTCCCCAGAGACCCTGTTGGCTGCCCACAAGGCGACTATGAGAGGCAAACTAATTAGTATTGCTACCCGGGTTAAAAGGGAGCGACAATTGGACACAGTGAAACTGGAGAAGGCCTTTCAGTCCATAAAGACCAAACACAAGTGAAACCCCACTAAGACTTCAATGGAACAGTTAGACGCTGCGAAATTAGAGCTCAACCTTGCTCTAGTGGCAAAAGCGGAGAAACACATTAATTGGAGTAGAGCTAAATTCTACATTCAGAGAGATAACATGGGCGCCATGCTGGCCTCTAAACTATCTCCACAGCATCATGCACAAACCACCCCCCAGATTAGGATAGGGGGGCAGCCCCCCACAGCCAACACAAACAAAATACTTACAGCATTCCAGGACTTCTATTCCCAGCTCTATAGCTCACCCCCCGCAGACAAGGGTCTGGAAATTCTTGACTTCTTTAATGACCTTCCTCTATCATCCCTATCTATTGAGCATAAAAACTCACTAGAGGCCCCCTTCTCGTCGGAAGAAATCCTGGAGGTTATTAAAGATCTCAAGAAGGAAACGGCGCATGGTCCCAACGGCCTTTTCTGTACCTTACTATAAGGCATTTGCCGATAATCTGGCCCCATATATGGCAACATTTTTCAAAGCAAAGACCCGGGGGTTAACCCTTAGACCTCCACCTCAATACAGCCTATATAACTGTTATACCCAAAGCGGACAAAAACTTAGAGGAAGTGGGGAATTAATAGATCCATCTCCCTCATAAATAACGACCTTAAGATCCTGATGAAAATCCTGGCCAACCGCCTGGCATCCTTCATCAGTACATCCACAAAGACCAGGTTGGGTTTATACCGGGCAGACAGGGCCCAGATCAGGTCAGAAGGGCAATAGATATAATTTCCCTTCTACAATCCGGCTGGGATCATGGACCCAAACAGGAAGGAATGTTGCTCTCTCTTGACTTGCACAAAGCTTTCGACTCAGTGACCTGGCCTTCCTTTCTTGCCCTCATGGAGCGTTGGGGATTTGGCCAGCGCTTCTTGGGGGTGATCCACGCCCTCTATTCCTCCCCAAAGGCTATGATACGCCTACAGGAACTCCACTCACAGCCCCTAATATAGCCAGGGGTACCAGACAAGGCTTCCCCCTATCCCCCTTAATTTTTTTGATTGTCATTGAGTCCTTGGCGTTCGCAATACACTCCAACCCAAATATCCAGGAGTAACCTGTGGCCCACAAATTCACAAATGTGATTTGTTCGCCAATGACATTCTCCTGTTTCTCACCTCACTGACCATGACCCTCCCTAATCTCTCTCTGCAAACTCCTGAACAAATTTTCCATCATCCCAGGCCTCAAAGTAAATTATTCCAAATCTCAAGCACTTAATGTCTCCCTTAAACCAGAAGAAGTCTCAGCATTACACAGCTCATTCAAGTTTGTTTGGAGTGCTTCCTCCATTAGGTATCTGGGGATCACTCTCACGGCCAAAATTAAGCACTTGCATGCATCTAATTTCCCACCCATGTACCGGAAACTTGCATCTGACCTTACAAACTGGGACAAGGAGGCTTTGTCCTGGCTTCATTCGGTAAAAATGATTCTCCTCCCCAGACTACTATATTTGTTCCGATCCCTCCCCATAAACATTATCCTTCAAAAGCAAGGTTACTAAATTTATCTGGGGTGGATCGGGCCACAGACTTCCCCAAAAAATCCTATTCCAAACTAGGACTCGGGTTTGGTACTTCCAAGCAGCAAGAATAGCTCAATTATCCACTGTCTACTCCAAGTTTGAAAAACCTGACTGGGTTAGCATTGAGAGACAGGCTGTCACAACACATACCTTAGACTACCTTCATTGGACCCCTCCAAGGACCGCCCCCAATATTATCTCCTATCCTATCACAAACCCTGTCTCTGTGGGACAAGATGCGACCTGTAGCATCCCTGTCCTCAGAATGTAGACCCTTGGCACATATTTTCCACAACCCAGACTTTCCCCTTGGTCAGGACATCAAGTCCTTTCAAAGGTGGCTGGACAAGGGGCTGTATCGCATCGGGCACTTCTTCACCCCCTCAGGCCCGGTTACCCAGAAATTCTGTGTGCAGAACCTGGAAATGCCAGCCTCGGAGCACTACAGGTTTCAACAGATACAGCACTTCCTCCACAGGCTATGGAAGGGGAAACCAATCCCCCCCCAAATTTACACCTTATGAAATGTGGTGCGGACAGGCTGGGGATCAGAGGGGTGGAATCTCTATCATTTACCAGTCGCTTGCTCACCTGTCCTCCAAATCCTCATACATGCTAGTGTGGGAAAATGACCTTCAAATTAATTTGGACCTTGAGAGGTGGCAGTCCTCTTTTTCCAGAGCTTTCAAGGGGGTAAGAAACATCTCCCTAGTTGAATCCGGTGTCAAGGTCATGACTGGATGGCACCTCACCCCCTCAAAGATGGTCAACTTTTTCCCCACAGTGAGTCCTCTGTTTCCGCGGTTGCCAGCTCACAGGCACTATGGTCCATACTTGGTGGGAGTGCCCTAGAATTAGGTAATTCTGGAGCAGGATGTTCACCCTGATCCAAACTGTGACTACTCACCAGCTCCCGAGAACCCCAGCTATAGCTCTCCTGAACTCCAACCTCCCTAGGATTCCCAAAGCAAGCCGCAAACTAATACATTTTATGCTCCTAGGGGCCAAGATGACCATAGCTAAAGCATGGAAACAACCCACGGTAACCCTCTCAGCAGCCAAACGCAAGATCTCCTGTATCATGTCTCAGGAGACACTTGCTAGCATATTAATGGACATGGTCCCAACATTCAAAGCCATCTAGGAACCCTGGTCCCTACATGTGGGGTTCCTCTGCGCCCAGGATTCCAGGCCCAACCAGAAGCTGTTGGAGATCGCCACTCGGCCCCCTCCCAGTAAGATTTGATCTCTTTCGCCTCCACTTTTTCTCTATGTGACTCTCTTTTCACCCTCCTCTTCTTATCGCCTCCCCTCTTAAGTACTTTCCAACTCTATATGGCCTTTTTCCAGGCTTGAATCTGGAATGATAGTCTGACATGTAGCCTTCTCCACTGAGCTAGCTGGCTCATCGCTAACAATGAACTACTGTCCAGCTTGCTCCCAATAGGGGTGCCTGAGGTCTTCTCCCCAAGATTCTGTACCAACGCCTTAGTAGTAGGTCAGGTCCTTTAGATTGAAAGTGCCAGTCCCTGGTCGACTATCCTGGTCGACTATCCACTTTGTGCGTCGGAATTGTCTACACACGATCGGAATTTACGCAAACGGATTTTGTTGTCGGAAAATTTTAGAGCCAGCTCTCAAACTTTGTGTGTCGGAAATTCCGATGGAAAAAGTCAGATGGAGGCAACACACGGTCGGAATTTCCGACAACAAGCTTCGATCGCACATTTTTTGTCAGAAAGTCTGATCATGTGTACAGGGCATTACTGGCTTACCAGTAAGGCAATTAAGGCATGGTTTTGGGTTTAGTGGCAAACTCATTCTGCCGCTGAAGCCGCTACTGATCTACAGACCAGTAAAAGGAAGTAAAAATTTCCCGGTGGAATTCTCAGAGAACACACTGCCGGAGAGAGCAGGAAATGGATATAGGTACTCTTGATGAAAGCAAGAATTGGCCTTTCTGTAAAAAATGTAAAGGATATGTATCTGTCAAACAGGTTCAGAAAAATTGGGCTTTGGGTGTTGGTGATGTCTTCACACTGTATCCCTAGAGGTACATTTGATGAAAGCAAGAATTGGCCTTTCTGTAAAAAAAATTTAATTATATGCACCTGTCAAACAGGTGTGGAAAAATTGGGCTTTGGGTGTTGGTGGTGCCTTCAAATCGTAGCCCTATAGAGGTACCCTTTGTAAGGAAAAACGTCCTACACGCCGCTTGAGTGCTTTCGATATACAGTATATCGCTTCCTCCCAGTCTAAATATAGATATCAGATATTCAAACCGCTGACAACAAACAAGACAATACTCGTATGGTTGCTGAACATGGACTGTTTAACACATGTACACAGGTAATACTCTGGACAATCCTTCCCCCTTTGCATTCCGGGCTGGGTAGACTGTCCAATCAGCAGTGAGAGCTGTTGGAGGAATTCATCCCCACCAATCTCACAGCTAATCTACATACACATCCCATAATATCCAAGGCAGACAGACACAATAGAACATTGGAATACAGCAACACCACAAATGACCCAGCAAAGAGTACACATTAAAATGAGACAATATACAAAATACAATATATATACAGTGTTTGACAAAAGTGAGTACACCCCTCACATTTTTGCAAATCTTTTCTTCTATCTTTTCATGTGACGACACTTTGCTACAATGTAACGTAGTGAGTGTACAGCTTGTATAACAGTGTAAATTTGCTGTTTCCTCAAAATAACTCAACACACAGCCATTAATATCTAAACCGCTGGCAACAAAAGTCAGTACACCCCTAAGTGAAAATGTCCAAGTTGGGCCCAAAGTGTCAATATTTTGTGTGGTCACCACTATTTTCCAGCACTGCCTTAACCCTCTTGGGCATGGAGTTCACCAGAGCTTCACAGGTTGCCACTGAAGTCCTCTTCCACTCCTCCATGATGACATCATGGAGCTGGTGGATGTTAGAGACCTCCACCTTCCATTTGAGGATGTCCCACAGATGCTTAAAAGGGTTTAGTTCTGGGGACATGCTTGGCCAGTCCATCACCTTTACCCTCAGCTTCTTTAGCAAGGCAGTGGTCATCTTGGAGGTGTGTTTGGGGTCGTTAACATGTTGGAATACTGCCCTGCGGCCCAGTCTCCAAAAGGAGGGGATCATGCTCTGCTTCAGTATGTCACATTACATGTTGGCATTCATGATTTCCTCAATGAACTGTAGCTCCCCAGTGCTGGCAGCACTCATGCAGCCCCAGACCATGACACTCCCACCACCATGCTTGACTGTAGGCAAGACACACTTGTCTTTGTACTCCTCACCTGGTTGCTGCCACACATGCTTGACAGCATCTGAACCAAATAAGTTTATCTTGGTCTCATCACACCACAAAACATGGTTCCAGTAATCCATGTCCTTAGTCTATTTTTTTTCAGCAAACTGTTTGCGGGCTTTTTGTGCATCGTCTTTAGAAGAGGCTTCCTTCTGGGATGACAGCAATGTAGACCAATTTGATGCAGTATGCAGGGTATGGTCTGAGCACTGACAGGCTGACCCCCACCCCTTCAACCCCAGCAATGCTGGCAGAACTCATACGGGCAGCACAGTGGTGTAGTGGGTAGCACACTTGCCTAGCAGTAAGAAGGGTCGCTGGTTCAAATCCCAACCATGACACAACCTGCCTGGAGTTTGCATGTTCTCCCTGTGCCTGCGTGGGTTTCCTCCGGGTACTCCGGTTTCCTCCCACACTCCAAAGACATGCTGGTAGGTTAATTGGATCCTGTCTAAATTGTCCCTAGTATGTATGAGTGAGTTAGGGACCTTAGATTGTAAGCTCCTTGAGGGTAGGGACTGATGTGAATGTACAATGTATATGTAAAGCGCTGCGTAAATTGACGGCGCTATATAAGTACCTGAAATAAATAAAATAAATAAATAAATACATCTATTTCATAAAGACAACCTCTGGATATGACACAGAGCACGTGCACTCAACTTCTTTGGTCGACCATGGCGAGGCCTGTCCTGAGTGGAATCTGTCCTGTTAAACCGTTGTATGGTCTTGGCCACCATGCTACAGCTCGGTTTCAGGGTCTTGGCAATCTTCTTATAGCCTAGGCCATCTTTATGTAGAGCAACAATTCTTTTTTTCAGATCCTCAGAGAGTTCTTTGCCATGAGGTGTCATGTTGAACTTCCAGTGACCAGTATGAGAGTGTGGGAGCGATAACATCAAATTTAACACACCTGCTCCCCATTCACACATGAGACCTTGTAACACTAATGAGTCACATGACACCGGGGAGGGAAAATGGCTAATTATACCCAATTTGGACAATTTCACTTAGGGGTGTAATCACTTTTGTTGTCAGCGGTTGAGACATTAATTTGTTGAGTTATTTTGAGGGGACAGCAAATTTAGACTGTTATACAAGCTGTACACTCACTACTTTACATTGTAGCAAAGTGTCATTTCTTCAGTGTCGTCACATGAAAAAATAGAAGAAAATTTAGGAAAATGTAAGTGGTGTACTCACTTTTGTGAGATAGTGTGTGTGTGTGTGTGTGTGTGTGTGTGTGTGTGTGTGTGTGTGTGTGTGTGTGTGTGTGTGTGTATATATATATATATATATATATATATATACACACACACATATATATTATTTTATATGTATGTATGTATATACATACATATATATACATATATACATATATACACACACACACACACACACACACACACACATATATAGTGGGGACGGAAAGTATTCAGACCCCCTTACATTTTTCACTCTTTGTTATATTGCAGCCAATTGCTAAAATCATTTAAGTTCATTTTTTTCCTCATTAATGTACACACAGCACCCCATATTGACAGAAAAACACAGAATTGTGTTTGCGGCCAAGTACAGGGGTATCCTGGATGAAAACCTTCTCCAGAGTGCTCAGGACCTCATACTGGGCCGAAGGTTTACCTTCCAACAAGACAATGACCCTAAGCACACAGCTAAAATAACAAAATAGTGGCTTCACAACAACTCCGTGACTGTTCTTGAATGGCCCAGCCAGAGCCCTGACTTATGCTAAAAGGGTACACCCAAAAGAGTGGAAGACATGGACTTTGTAGGCACCAGTCATAAAATAAAATATGGATTTTTATGTATACATGAGATACAAAAAAACACAAACATAAACATTTTTAAAATTGCAATACATTGCAAAAATGGTGATAAGTACTACCACATAAATATATTGAAAATAGACCGGGGGGTATCCCTTGCAAGGGGGGGATCCAACCCCTCTATTCTCACAAAAAAACCTCAAACTGATATAGCTCAGTGTAGCTCTACATGTTTCGCAATTGAATGCTTCTTCAGGAGCTTGTTTGAGTTACCTGTAATAGGGAAATAGAAAAAAGACATACACCAAAACAAGAAATAAAATATTAATGTCTTTTTTATATATAGAACCTTTACAGTACTGCGTCTCAATCAAAAAGTACCGAGTACCATGAGGAAGCAAACCCAAGGACCCAACATTCAACACGCATATGGTGACAGACAATCACATGCGGGGATGTGTCTGGTAGAGGGATCATAGCACCAATAAATTCCAGAAGGGTAGTAAACTGAAAAGTCCCAGCTGTCCAAAAAAAGATAGTCAAAAACTATATAGATGTAATGAAAACAGGGCTGCACTTAGTGTGTGAGGGGGGGGGGGGAACAGAAATGACAAAAAAGGGGGGTAACAGAAAAAAGGAAAAGATAAGGAAAGGAAGGGAGGGGGGGGGGGTGAAAAAGGAGGAAAGGGAAGGATGGGGGAAAGGGGGAAGAAAGAACGGGGGGAGGGGAAAAAAGGAAAACACGAGGGGAAGGGCTAGGGGGAAGAAAAAAGAGAAAGAAAAAGGGGGGAGTAAGAGAGACCAGGTGAAGTAGAAAAAGATAATGATATACCAGCTAGAGCAATTGGGTCAGTCTTCAAGCCAGGTGAGGGCTGCGGGTAGTTGAGAAGTATATGCTCAAAGATTTTGTCTCCAATAGCCAAAGTGCATAAGATAATTTAAAGTCTCTGATCTGAAGAGTATAAATAATATCAAGTCAGCCAGTATTCATACCAGCTCCATATAAATATGCCATAACACTGGTAAGTCTAATGGCACAGTAGATCCATTGATAGAAAACTATTCACAGTCACCAATAGAGCAGGGTAACTACATATAAAGCAGCTCATACCTTATAGGGTGATGCAAGCTGAACGGATCCTGTAACCAGCATCAGTCAGCTAATTACTTGTAAACCTAGCATCAAACAGAGCTTAGCTAGCAGGGCTGTAATGGAGCTCTAATCATGCCTATAAAGGCAGCTATTTAATAAAATGCCAAAAGCGCCATCTGAAGAAAAAGCAAAAAAGGCATCATATAATCAATCTACCCATACAAGCAAGGTGCAGCCACAGAGAATTTTGCTAGGTTGGTGCAGACAGAGCATTATCTTACCGGCCAGCTTGTATTGTTGGAAGTACCGCCCAGAAACCCGAGCGCCATAAACAGTAGTGGCGTGGTACAAGGCTATGTTGATAGCCTTAAATACACGCCCCAATCAGGTGTGCAGCCAGTGCACCACCTGATTCGGCCGGGCAGGGTTGCACGCGCACTCACACCTCGCCGCACATGCGCAGTAGCCAGCGGGGCCATCTGTCATGCACTCAGTGTGTGGAGGGAGCGCAGTCCTATAGGTAACAGATCTGGAAGCTCCCCCTAGTGGTTCCTCTTGTGTACAGCGTATGAGACGCTGTAAGGGCTAAACAGGCAGATGGAATAAACCCAGAGATGTCAATACACATAGCCAAGAGGTGCATGCTGCACATCTAGGGGGAGAGAGCAGGTCTGAACCAGAAGCCGCAAAAACCATCCCCTTGGTTGGGGGGCAGAATGCGGCTACCCGGCCGCACATGTGGTCAGTACACCAGCAAGTCGATGGGGTCCAGGAGTTGGTCTACCTCAGTCCTTGTTACAGGCCTAGGACGCAAAGCCAGTAAGCATAAGTACATAATGCTAACTACCATGAAGGGGAAATACTCATTCATGGTGCGTACCTATCAAAAAACATATAAAATTGGTAATAATTGAGTAAATAAATGCATGTACATTTTGCAAATAACAATGTGACTGAGAATTGAAACTTCCTGCAATTACACAACACTCTAAACCAACAGAATCACTGTGTACTTATAGAGTATAGTGACAAAAGGTATAGTTACCAATAACTGTCCAAAGAGGACTACGATGGGCGGGGCGGGGGACAAAGAGGTCTCCAATCTAGAGAGGGAGGGGGAACAAGCAGATTGATGGTACATAACTAATGTAAATGTACTGAAATCGATTATGTACTACGTGATTACTGGGAAACATCGAACAATATTTAATCGACATGTAGATCGACCTAAGGTCCTTATCCAAGAAAAGATTTATAAGATTGTGCTTCATTAATGCCTGGCCACTGTGTGGCATTCAGACGTTCAATCCACTTGGCCTCCTGTTGGAGTATCCTCCTGTCCCAATCGCCCCCCCTTGAGTCTTGTGAGATTACTGCCAACACAATAAAAGTCGCAACAGAAGTGTCAAATCTATGGCACAAATCGAGGTGTCTACTGATAGGACTGAGCATCTTCCCATTCGCTGAATAATAAACGTGGTCACGTATCCTTTGCCAGAAATGGCGGATGGTCTTGCCAACGTAAAATATCCCACACTTACAGGTCATCAAATATATTACACCCTGGGTATTACAGTCAGCCCGAAAGCGTGGGCAGAATGTCTCGCCATTTGGTAGCTGGAATCTCTGACCTGTAGATACCCAGGGGCAGAAGGAACAATGCCCACAAGTGTACATGCCCACTCGGTTGGTCGTATGAGCCTGTAAAGGGGACAAAATGGCTCCTGGTCAGTTTGTCACGCAGGGAGGGTGCTCTTTTGAACACGATTTCTGGGTAATCACTGACATATTTACTTAAGATGGGGTCCTCAGATAAAATGTGCCAATGTTGCTGCAGTATATTACGTAATTGGTACTGTTGATGCGAGTATTGTGTGATGAATTTGACCGTTGAATGTTCCTCCACTTTAGTTTTGTTAGAAAAGAGCAGTGTGTTTCTAGATTGGTCACAGGCTTTATTAAAAGGCTTTACGGAGTAAAGACTTGGAATATCCCCGTTTAAGGAGACATTCCCTGAGTAGGTCCGCATGATGTTTAAAATCACTGTCGACAGTGCAGTTCCTCCTAAGGTGGATATACTGTGCGTAGGGGATACTTCGCACCAAAGTGGAAGGGTGGGCGCTAGAAGCGTGCAAAATAGTGTTCCCTGCCGTATCTTTACGGTAGAGTGTGGTAGCCAGGCAATAGTTGGCATCCTTGTAAATCACCAAATCTAAGAAAGAGATTTTGTGTATATCGCTGTTATAAGTAAACTTTACGTTAAGTGTTTTTATTGAGGCGATTTACAAAAGAAGCCAATGTTTGCTGGGACCCAGTCCAAATAATGAAAATATCGTCAATATATCTTAGCCACACCAACACCTCATTGGTGTGGCTACTGAGTTGTTCATTTGAAAAATGTCACGTTCCCACCCCCCCAGGTATAGGTTGGCGTAGGCCGGGGGACACAACATGTGCCCATGGCCACGCCCTGTACCTGGAGGTAGTGGAAACCGTTAAACATAAAACAGTTGTGTGTCAATATGAAAAAGAGTCATTTCAATACGAATTCATTGAAGGGCCAAAGATGGTGGTTTTCCTCTATGAGGAAGGAACGGACCATCCCGACACCCTGCTCGTGAGGGATGCTTGAGTACAAGGCCTCAACATCCAGGGTCACAAGCAGGGCATGGGGAGGGACCGTCACCCCCTCAATCTGTTTAAGGAGGTCTAGGGTATCCCGGACGTACGAAGGTAAGCGTAGGACATGAGGGGTCAGAAAAAAAATCAACAAATTTGCTTGCATTCTCAGTCAGTGAGCCTATTGCTGAAACAATAGGCCGACCAGGGGGGGCTTCAAGGTTCTTGTGGACTTTTGGTAGCGCATAGAATGTAGCCATGTGAGGAAATTGATTATCCAAAAAATTATAAGTATCCTGGTCTACCAAACCCATATAGTAGGCCTCTCCTATGAGTGATTTGTATTCATTGGCGAAGCGGTGGCTTACACTCGCCGTGATTCTGCGATACCACGTCCTGTTTAAAAAATTCAAGCACATTTTGATATATTGTTGTTCAGTCATCAACACAATGTTGCCCCCTTTATCTGACTTTAATGATCAGATCGGGGCAATTACGTAATTTACTTAAAGATTGTAGTTGGTCAGATCATACATTTTTTGGTAAGGGATCCAGTATCAGTCACCTCAAATCTCCTGTGGTGGCTGTAAGGAAAGCCCAAATGTGTGGATTACTTGTAAGGTCTGGCAATTTTTTGGACTTGGGTTTAAATTTTTTATTGGATTTTGGCACTGGCGGAGTGATTTTATGTGTAGTATCAGTGGTGGTTATTGGGGACTCAGACCTCTCATTCTCTTCTAAGAGAGCCCTGACTTAAACCCAATTGAGCATCTCTGGAGAGACCTAACAATGGCTGTCCACCAATGTTAACCATCCAACCTGACAGAACTGGAGAGGATCTGCAAGGAGGAATGGCAGAGGATCCCCAAATCCAGGTGTGAAAAACTTGTTGCATCTATACATATATACAGTGGGGCAAAAAAGTATTTAGTCAGCCACCAATTGTACAAGTTCTCCCACCCAAAAAGATGAGAGGCCTGTAATTGTCATCACAGGTATACCTCAACTATGAGAGACAAAAATGTGGAAACAAATCCAGACAATCACATTGTCTGATTTGGAAAGAATTTATTTGCAAATTATGGTGGAAAATAAGTATTTTGTCAATATCAAAAGTTCATCTCAATACTTTGTTATATATCCTTTGTTGGCAATGACAGAGGTCAAATGTTTTCTGTAAGTCTTCACAAGGTTGTCACACACTGTTGCTGGTATGTTGGCCCATTCCTCCATGCAGATCTCCTCTAGAGCAGTGATGTTTTGGTGCTGTCACTGGGCAACACAGACTTTCAACTCCCGCCAAAGGTTTTCTATGGGGTTGAGATCTGGAGACTGGCTAGGCCACTCCAGGACCTTGAAATGCTTCTTACGAAGCCACTCCTTCGTTGTCCGGAAGGGGTGTTTGGGATCATTGTCATGCTGAAAGACCCAGTCACGTTTCATCTTCAATGCCCTTGCTGATGGGAGGAGGTTTGCACTCAAAATCTCACGATACATGGACCCATTCATTCTTTCATGTACACGGATCAGTCGTCCTGTTCCCTTTGCAGAGAAACAGCCCCAAAGCATGATGTTGCCACCCCCATGCTTCACAGTAGGTAAGGTGTTCTTTGGTTGCAGCTCAGCATTCTCTCTCCTCCAAACACGACGAGTTGTGTTTCTACCAAACAGTTCTACTTTGGTTTTATCTGACCATATGACATTCTCCCAATCCTCTTCTGGATCATCCAAATGCTCTCTAGCAAACCTCAGACAGGCCTGGACATGTACTGGCTTAAGCAGGGGGACACATCTGACACTACAGGATCTGAGTCCCTGGTGGCGTAGTGTGTCAATGATGGTAGCCCTTGTTACAATGGTCCCAGCTCTCTGCAGGTCATTCACTAGGTCTCCCCGTGTGTTTCTGGGATTTTTGCTCACCGTTCTTGTGATCATTTTGACCCCAAGGGGTGAGATCTTGCATGGAGCCCCAGATTGAGGGAGATTATCAGTGGTCTTGTATTTCTTCCATTTTCTAATGATTGCTCCCACAGTTGATTTCTTCACACCAAGCTGCTTGCCTATTGCAGATTCAGTCTTCCCAGCCTGGTGCAGGTCTACAATTTTGTTTCTGGTGTCCTTCGACAGCTCTTTGGTCTTCACCATAGTGGAGTTTGGAGTGTGACTGAGATTGTGGACAGGTGTCTTTTATACTAAAAACAAGTTCAAACAGGTGCCATTAATTCAGGTAATGAGTGGAGGACAGAGGAGCTTCTTAAAGAAGAGGATACAGGTCTGTGAGAGCCAGAAATCTTGCTTGTTTGTAGGTGACCAAATACTTATTTTCCACCATAATTTGCAAACAAATTCCTTCAAAAATCAGACAATGTGATTGTCTGGATTTGTTTCCACATTTTGTCTCTCATAGTTGAGGTATACCTATGATGACAATTACAGGCCTCTCATCTTTTTAAGTGGGAGAACTTGCACAATTGGTGGCTGACTAAATACTTTTTTGCCCCACTGTATATGCACAACATTCCTGTACAGTGAGTCCGATTAGTACAGATCAGACTGGATTTCTCGGTCACCCTGTGCCCCTAATAGAGACATAGAGTGATTTATACATAGGAGGTGCATGGTTTTCCCAACCACCCCAAGGGATTCTGGATTCCACGGGCCCCCCCCGCCCAAAGTGACTCCGTCACACCCTTGATGAAAGGAAAAATTGGCCTTGCTGGAAAAAATTCATCTATATGCACCTATCAAACAGGTGCGGAAAAAATTGGTCCTTGGGTGTTAATTGTGCCCATGAAACCTATACCAAAAAATTACTTCAAAATAAAATCAACACCCACAAAGCTAGGCAGCCTAGACAGTCTTGCAGAGATTCCAGTTTCCAACACTTAATCAGCGACATTGGCATCAGGGGCTTGATAGCTGCTGCTAATCCAGGACTGATTCATTTTGACAAATGTCAACGCTCTTTTATCTGTCACAAAACCTCCAGCAGCACCGAATGCACATTTGGAAAGCACGCTGGATGCAGGCCAGCCCAGTTTCTGGCCAGTAGTCTATTCTCATGACCCAGTAACCCAGTGGATCGTCTACTGGAAAGCTCTTCATGTCTGTTTTCACCCCTAGATAATCTTGTATCATTTCATGCAGACGCTGCCGATAGTATGTTGAAAGTCCTGGACCCCGAGGAAAATTTTTTCTTCACTTAGGCGGCCTCCTTTTCTACCGCTCATCTTTGACCAACAGAAGCCTCAAAACTACCTTTTCCATGAGACTGTAACCTACCAGGGTCTGAAAAGGTGTTACATAAATTCCTCTTTAAGGTGTCCTCAAGATATTTCATCATGTGCTCAATCTACGAGGGCAGGATGATTTCCTGAGACTTTCCTCTTGTAACAGTGGTCAAAGAGGGCTGTCAACTAATGATGATCCTTCTCCTTGATGCCACAAATTCTCAGGTCCTTTCGCAGGCTTTGAAGAATAAAGGAGCCCATGCACTGCAAGTTTGCAGAGGCATGAGAAGCAGAGACCCCGGGGTCAATGAGGATTACACTATCTGGAACTGCCTCCTCCCAGCCACATACTACTGATAAGGTGTCTGGGAACTGAAAACTATCTCTTAAGGTTTGACGTATGTCTTCTTCTGCTTCAATGCCTCCAAAACTGCCAGAATCCTACTCCTCCTCACTCTCCTCTTGTGTGTTCTGTGGTGTCACAAGAATGGTGTCTGCATAAAGCGGGCTTTGAGAGGAAAGGAAGTCCTCCTCTTCCTCCTGCTGCTCTGCCTCGAGTGCCCTGTTCAATGCCATGCGGAGTATGCTCCAGCAGGAACACAAGAGGGATATTGACACTGATGCATTCATTGTCATGGCTCACCATCCTTGTCGTCTCCACAAATGGTGACAGTACAGTCCTTTATCAGCAGCCATTGGCTGAGGTCCCCTGATCTTGTCCTTGTGCCATACTTACACAGGTACCTGTTGATGGCCCTCTGCTGCATGTGCAGCCACTGTAGCATTGCCAAAGTTGAGTTTCACCTGGTGGGGATATCCCAAATCAGGCAGTTTACAGGCAGATGAAACTCCCACTGAATTTCAGCCAACCGCACACTGGCTGTGTATGACCGCCTGAAATGGCTACAGACTCTTCTGGCCTGCCTTAGAAGATCTTGCAAACCTACGTACATGTTTAGGAAACGCTGCACTGCCAAATTAAGGACATGTGCCAGTGTCAGAAACCGGTGTGACCAGAAATGTGTGGACTGCCACAGAAAATATCAGGCACAAATATCCTGTAAAAGAATATAATTTATTAAGATAAGTGAATAACATAAATGTAAACGCAACTCCAACATACCAAACTGTAAAACAAACCAGATAACCAAACAAATAATGACACACGATGAACAACTGTCCAAACTAAGTGTATACAGCAAGCAGGGAATACAAAGCATGGTCGTAACAGAGCCAGGGTCATACACAGGAGATCAAGCAGAGGGAGCTTGGAGCAAGACAGGACAGGGAAAGGTAACAGGAGACGGAGAGAGCAGATGGGAAGGGATAAGGCTGCAGGGTCGGGGTCAGGGTCCAGGAACAGGGAACAGGATGCAGGATACAGGATCACTGGGACGCAGGTCAGGGGCAAATGGAGATAAAACACCAAAACAGGAGAGGGACAGACAAGACTTAAATATACTTCCTGCAACAAGCATCAGGTGATGACTGATGATATGAGCTTCTGGCTGCTGAGAGACACCCACTGGTGGATGCTGGAACTGCAGCCTATGGATCTAGAAGCCATAGTGCCACCAGCAGGTGAGCCCTTTTCTGACAGCTAGGCATGACATGTGTCAACTTTCCCAGTCAAAGGGCGGACAGAAGGTTAGTGCCATTATCGCACACCGCCATTCCTAGCTCAAGCTTCAATGACTTGAACCACCTCTGAGCCTGCCCCTGCAGAGCTGAAAGAATATCTGCTCCAGTGTGGCTTCTGTCCCCTAGACAGGCCAGCTGAAGTACTGCATGGTGTCATGGCGGAGACACATCAAAATATATATTTTTTTTCATTTAGACTTTAACTGAGTCAACGCTCCAAGAAAGCACTCCCCCTCCCAAGAGGATGCGCTGATTGCTGAAGTAAAGAGACAAAAACTATGTTGAAGCTAAGTAAACATAAACACCAAGGTCATCTTACACAAAACCATCTGACAAGGGACAAAATTTGTGTTTCCAAATCCAAGTTACAAAGCTTTCAATTAAAGAAAAGAAGTGGATAAACCCATTGTGTCAAAGGGTGAATTTATCTCCTTAGTCAACCTCAATGTTGACTCAAGCTGTCTCGCAGACAATGACTGAGATGCAAGGTTTATATGACACCAAAAATGTCTATAGTCCCAAATGTATGAACAGACTATAATGTTATTGACCAAAAGTGTTTATAAGGAGAGATTGTTTGTACAGCTAAACCTTTCTCCAGACCCTCAGTAAAACCGGTCCTAAGTCTATTTCCAATACTCTAGGAAGACTTTCAATTCCTGTATATATATATATATATATATATATATATATATATATATATATATATATATATATATATATATATATATATATATATATATATATATATATATATATATATATATATATATATAAAATCATAAGTGATGCAAATCCTATATATCAAACGTTGTAAGAAAACGCTGAAAACCTGTATACATGTGGCATTGTAAATATATGTGATACTAGAAGTAGGAATATAATATTTTAATATAGAATGAAGAACTGTGTTTTAGATACCATCATTGTTGTAAAGACATAGAAACCGTAACTGCATCTACATGAAAATATACATATTACATGGGTTGTCCCAAGACATATAAGTTTTCATAGGATTTGCAGGAGTCATGCATCTGTCCATATAAATATCCATTGTGTGTGATATTAACAACTTCAATACAGGGCACTTATACACCTTCCTACCCAGACCAATTTTCAGCTTTCAGCGCTGTCGCATTTTGAATGACAATTGCACAGTCATGCTACACTGTACCCAAACTAAATTTTTATCATTTTGTTCCCACAAATAGAGTTTTCTTTTGGTGATATTTGATCACCTCTGGGATTTTAAATTTCTGCTAAACAAATAAAAAAATACCGAAAATTTGGAAAAAAAATGTTTTTTTTGTTTCGGTTACAAAATCTTGTAAATAAGTACGTTTTCTCCTGCACTGATGGGCACTAATGGGGCTGCACTGACGGGCACTGATAAGGCGGCACTGATGGGCACCGATGAGGTGGCACCAATGAGGTGGCATTGATGGGCACTGATGATGGGCACTAATATCCGGCACTGATGGGGCACAGATAGACGGTACTGATGGGCACTGATAGGTGGCACTGATATGCAGCACTGATGGGTACACATAGGTGGCACTGATGGGCACTGATAGGCGGCACAGATGGGCACTGATAAGCGGCATGGATGGACACTGATAGGCAGCACGGATGGGCACTGATAGGCAGCACGGATGGGCACTGATAGGTGGCACGGATGGGCACTAATAGGTGGCACTGATGTACTGTAATGTATGGTACTGATGGATGCCAATCAGTGCCAAACAATAATGCCTGCCAATCAGTGATGCCCATTTTGGGCACTGATTGGCATCCATTGTGGGCACTGGCATCCATTGTGGGCACTGATTGGCACCCCTGGTGGTCTAGGGTGGCATACCTGGTGGTGACATCCCTGGTGGTCCTAGTGGCATCCCTGGTGGTCCTAGTGGCATCCCTGGTGGTCCAGTGTGGGCATCCTTGGGAGGGCTGCACTGATAATCGATCAGCACAGACCCCCCCGTCAGAGGAGCAGCTGATCGGCTCTCCTCTACTCGTGTCTGACAGACGCAAGTGAGGAAACGCTGATCATCAGCTCTTCCTGTTTACACTGTGATCAGCCATGATTGGACATGGCTGATCACGTGGCAAAGAGTCTCCGTCAGAGACTCTTCACCTAGATCGGAGTTGCGGTGTGTGCACAGTAGCTTAATATCCTGGTGAAGTCATATGATGTCCGGTCAGGGTATTGAAACCACTTTGCCACCACCATTTTGCTATTTGGCGGGTGGCATGTGGTTAATTAATTTAATTTATACTAAATGATTATATTTTGTACCAATTGCTGGGGGTCCCTAAACAATATATACATATATTCATAGCCCCAATATATAGATATATACCCATTACAAAAGAAAACATATTTTTCTTTTAACAAATAAGTTTAGAACACATTTTCTGTCCTCAGACACACCTAGTGGCTGAATATGATATTACCTAAGCTTACCCGGCAAATCATTAGAATTCCCCAACCAATGGAGAATGAGCCAAACCTTCAGGGCTGAGCTTATGATAGTTTTATGAGCTTATTGTCCCAGATGGTTGTGAGGGCCAGAGAGAAGGGAGCACAGACCCACACACCAGATACACCCCTAGACGATCAAGAAGTCTGCTGATATTTGACCACTCCCCATCTTGCTGGACCTTGTGACTGGAACCACTCGATGTACTTAGATATTGGTGAACATCTTCCCCTTTTTAAGCTATTGGTAAGATACAGACCATAATATCTTGATTATCTTTTTCTCTCAGAATTGTAGAGGTTATATTATACTATTGACGTATTGATATAATCAGATACAGTTTTTAGGGAAATTTATCATTGTCATCTGCCCACATTGATTGTCTAGAGTGTGTATTATTGTAGCCGCGTTTAGGGGAATTTAGACAAACTTGTTTACATCAATTTAAAAATTCTGTGGTCCCAGGGAGAGTTCAATTGTTTCATTTAATTTTAGTAGCTCTGTTGGTTTAATATTTATTTCAAATTGGCAATATTTTTCTGTTGACTTCGTGAGACATACTTTGGATTCCTTCCAGGCCGGAGAAATTTAGAGTTCTGTTTCCCCGAGCAACAAGGGATATTGTGTTCTTGAGAATAAAGCATAGATTACCGCACATATTTTTCCAACAGACCAATTTGGGCACCCCTGAGTAAATTGTATATTTAGATATATTGTTTCATTGCCGTGTTGATGTTTTGATAATGTGTGAAATATCAATCACCAGAAAACCTAATTCTGTATGAAATTGTATGACTATACTCGTTAATAAAGTCAAATTATTTACTTAATAATTTTGTTGGGAGATATTTATACTTTGGTAAGAAAACCCCATAAATTAACAAGCTCAGGAAAGGATTGTGGTATGTACTGATATTCTGAACTAGGTTCACAAAATTACCGTAAGGTTGGAGGCACTGAGAAATACAACACTGAGATCTTAATTAAGATTCCATACCACACTTACAACATAAAATTGGCAAGCACTGCTGAGATATTTTGTAAGCGGGACTCTTACCACATTACAGAACATACTGGTGATTGTATTTGCATATACATTGTGAAAAATATTGGTTGTATACTAACATGGCTGGTAGTGATAATGAATCATGTTCATCTAGAAACGGCCAGGATGGTGATACCGCCCCAGCGGTAGCTACCTCAAGCCAGAAAAAGGCCACTGGGCCTCAGAAAAACTTAAGTAGGGTCCTTGACTATGGTGTGACCAAATATATTCGCAAAAGATTAGACATAAGAGGCAGTTTAGAGAAATTTATTAAAGAGGAGAAAGAACAGGCCCAGAGGTTAAGTGATAATTTTTTTATTGAAGATGGTTGGATTTACCAAGTGATTATGGCTTTTACTAGCGCAAAAGACACAAAAAGTCGAGACCGGCTCATTATAGAGTCTTGGCCGATCTTGTGGTTTTTGTGTAATGAAGTTGGCGGACAAATGCCAGCTTTAAAGAGAATTGTTGGACACCCGCACCACCTTAAATAAAAGAACAGAAATTATAGAATCCCTGTCAAACCAAATTCAACAGGCTGAGAGTAGACTCCAACAATCTAAAGAAGGCCAGGAAGAGTTAATAGGCCAGATCCAAAATGCTCAAGACTTATATGAAGAAACCTGTTGCCTATTTAAAAAACTACAAGAGAAATATCAAAAATATAAACAAGAAATAGAATATTACAAACGAGAGAGAAAAGGCCCCATTGAAGCAAACTCTGCTGATAAAGATAAAGAGAGTGAAGCAGAAATTGAGAGACTCAAATCCAAACAGAGAGCAATGGAGGGACGGATAGAAAGATTAACGGAACAATTAGACCACGAATCCATGGGCCAAAGTCGTTTAGAGGAACAGGAAATGGAAAAACGGAAATATTCATATTTACGGGGAACACAGGTTACAATGAGACAGGGTCGGAAGACAGGTCACCCCCTAAGCTGCAAAGACACTCCCCAGAATGTACAGAGGAGGAAGTAGAAAGAGCTTCATATGGGCAGAAATGGAAGCCTAGGACCCTAATTAAAAAATATGACACCCCCAAGATGATAATATTCTCAAAAGAAACTGTTCCCGTTTTCTCCAAGAAGCGCTCCCAAACCATCACTGACCATATAGGAACCTACGAACGTACCCTGAAAATCTTAAACATTCAGGATGATCTTACCAAAATTGAGTTACTGTCATGGATATTTGAAGAAAAATATAGACAATTCTTTGATTCCTTGCAGGCTCTATATGATCAGTCATGGAGAGAAATTAAACATAGGTGTCAAATGGAGTTTGGGCCCTACAAAACTGTTACCGCTGCCAAAGCCACTGGCTACAATTTAAAATGTGGCCCTAATCAGAGTCCCACAGAATTCCTAGCCGTGTTGAGAAGTGCATACTTTCTGGCTGAAAAGGACCCCAGTCCGGACCAGCCACAATTCCAGATTCTATTTTTTGAAGCACTACCTGCTTATATCAAATTAGGACTGGCAAGGGATTTTAAGAAAGGACATTTCCTGGATTGGTTAGTCAGAGACAGTAATCACCTGTACTTAATCCAGCAGTCCAGCAAAGGTGGAATGGAAAGAGAAGCCAAACCTAGCCCTAAAACCATAGCAGCCACTACTGTGACCCCCCAACCTCATGGTCTACAGAGAGGAAATCATATGCTGAGGCAGTCCGAGATGGGAAAACCATGGGACCAGAGTTTCACGACAGCAGATGATGGAGGACAGACAGAGGTTGCCAGGTTACGGTAGTGAGGTTGAAAAGGGCCCCGGGTACAGAAATAGCCAGAGGGGATATCTGCAGGGGTCCCAGAACAACAAACAATCAAATTGGAATCGAGATCCCAATTCTACTTGGTACCCCTACTATAACAGGAACCCTAACTTTGGCAGGAACCCCAACTTTGGCAGAAACCCTAATTTTAACAGAGACCCTAACTTTCAAGGGTACCCACGCTTTAACAGAAATCCCAACTTCCACTGCAACCCTGGTTACTACAGAGACCCCAACTTCATAAGAGACCCTAATTTTAATGAGAATCCTGATAATCCCAGGGCACCTTCCAATCAAGAACATGTCAATCACCCCAGGGTTAGTGTGGCTCCCCAAATTCCTAAAAAATTAAGGGGAACCACAGGAACCCCCGAGAGAAAGGCCACAGCACCAAGACCAGAGGAGTGGTGATGAATCTGATGCATCACTGCAGTCCCGTCCTGAACGCGACCCCTTTAGGCAAAATAGGGCAAATCGCCAAAATACCATGGGCCGGCGAATCGAGCAAGTAGAGACGCAAGTCCTTCAGATGTACGAACAAATGACACATCTGATCAATTACAAATCTACCAACCCGTCTTTTTTAGGGGCCGCTCCTATGACCAACACAAGGTCACAGAATGCTTAGAACCCCAGACAGTCCTCCTGCAGGGGACAACCCTGGGTGCGATGACAAGAAACACACAACATGCCCCTAAACAGGGGGGATCAGGGTGGGATTGTTAATTCTGCCCCTGTTTTTCAGTATCCTTCTAACCCCTCTAATAAAGCTGTGCCACTGGGAGGCATTGCAAATTACCAATTGGGTGGGATGCCTCCCACTCCATGTGCTTCCGTATCGAGTAGGCCCTGCAGGCCATCCTGCAGGAATCATAAGCACAAAGAAGCTGTGACATGCGTTGAGATAAATGCCAAATGTAAATTGTTGGAAAACCTACAGATCCTCAACCATGCTAATTTTTTATGTGTGAGTTGACTGAATCTGAAGGAAGATATTTTACTACTGTAAAAGGTACATGAGGCCGGTGATCACCCCATTTCAGGTTTAATTGACACGGGATCCCAAGCCACCATCCTGTCGCAGGAACAATTTAATGCAGCAATAAATTCAATGCCCAGCAAACTGAGACTTAGGATTGCTCACTAATCGGGGTGGGGGGAGAGCCACTGCAATCATGGGTACTGCCTGGCTTAAACTCAAATTAGGTAATAAGGAAATCAGGCACCCCCTTATTATTGTAGATCTCCCACACCATCACATGATCATTGGAATGGATCTCCTTAAGAGGCTCAATACAATTGTTGATTGCGTGAATGAAGTGATGTGGTCACAGGTCATATTCCCGATTAAATATGAAAAGCTTCAAACTCCCCATTCCCAGCGACACTGCCACCTGGTGGAAGAAAGGCCTGGTTCCCTAGAAATCCACTTCAGGAATAGTCAGTTCCCCGATGTCACGGTTATCCAACCTGACAATCATGGCCTGGAAGTAGGAAATGAGGACCATATTTTTAAAATTCCCCGAGATTAAATAAAAGAGATCTCCCTCCAGGATAACCTACTGACCATATCCTTCTATCAAGAAAATAAAACTAAGACAGGGGGAAATCACGCAGAGTTCCTGACAGAAATAGAAAGGGTTAGCAGCGACCTCTTTATCCCTATCTGGATAAATGGTCTTACTAGGTCAAAATATGCCAAAATCGATCTAAAACAAGAGCATAGCTTTGTGAGTCATGGCCTTGTTAGTCACCTTTCTGACATAGAAATTATCAGTTTCTCCACTCCTTAGCGATATTGGATGACAGATACCATCAATGACTCTGAGGACCATAACTCAGTCGCTAGATTCCTTTTAAATATCACTATATGTAATAAGACATCAACCCATGTGTTCATAGTGCTGGATAATCCCCAATCCCAAATTTACGTTGGCAACGACCTACTGCATCATTTTGCCACCCAAATTGACCTGATAAACGACTGCTTATGGAGTCGACTAAAGGGGGACCCCAAGGGATAGCAAGATATGACCTCAGCCCTGAAGTTCCAGCAACAGATGCCTTATGCTGTTGAGATTCAGGTAGCTCAAGAAATTATCCCTAGGGACATAAAAAATGTATCACTCCCCATAAATGTCAAAAAGGGACAAAAACTGAAGGGATCAGATGCATTAGTATGCCTGTCCCAGAGAATACAGGAGGAAGGAATAAAAATTACCCACGCACCCTTAATCAATACGCATCAGTCGATAATGTCTATCTACGTACACAACCTCTCAAATTAGGACCTTAACCTACCCAAGGGCACCCTTATTGTCTTTGCGGTAAAGATAGTGTATTATACGTTTGGAGTCACAAACCAAGTGATTGGACTCATTCCAGATGAATATTTATCCAAGGAGAGATTAATTCAACAATCGTTTAATTCTTTACCCAAGGGTATATTCACCATAGAGTCCATTTACCCCTTCGATTCTAAGGATGGTACCTGTAGAATTAAAGAGACATCTCTCGTCTTTGATCAACCAAAGAACAAGAGTACCCCAAGAGTCCTGATTTGGAGAGAAATACACCTCGCACACCCAATGACCTGACCACCAGGCTTGAAGAGGCCTATGAGATAGGGAAACCTGAAAGCTTTCCGGGATTCAAAGAGATAGTCGAGGGGATCATAGCCCAAGCTGATGCGTGCACCAATGATCCTGAGCGACAATTGCTCTGAAAACTTCTTTTTGAATTCCAGGAAATCTTTGCTCAGGATTCCTACGATTGTGGGAATACTGATCTCCACATCGCCAAAATCCAGACTGACCCTCAGGCCCCATCAGTATTTGTAAAACAGTAAAGACTTCCGCTAGCCTCCTATGAGTCTCTCTATGAGATCATTAGGAAGTTACTTGAACGGGGTATAATTAGGCCCATCCACGGCTCGTACAATCACCCCATACTGGGGATTTTGTACCCCACCAGACAGTGGCGCTTGTGCGCTGATCTCCGACAACTCAATAAGCGTGTCTACATGTCAGGATGGCCTGTACCCTACATAGACCAGTGCCTTGCCCAACTCCAGGGATCCCAGGTATTCTCGGCCCTCGACTGTGCCCAAGGATACTAGACCATAAAAGTCAGTAAAGAAGGTCAATACAAACTGGCCTTCAGTTTTGGAAACCAACAGTACTGCTGGGTGCGCATGCCTTTCGGCTATATCAATTCTGGCCATGAATTTGCAGTCTTCATGCACAAGGCTATGTCAGATGTCTTGGAGTGAGGAACACTGGCATATGTCAATGACATCCTCATCAAAAGTACTGATATGACCAAACACCTCACAGAACTCCAACACATTTTGGGCCAGCTAAGGACAGCCAGAGTGAAGCTATCTATTCAGAAAGCACAATGGTGCTGCACCCGAGTAAATTTCTGAGGCCATGAAGTTACATCAGAAGGGTTAAACCCCCAAAAGAAAAAGGTTGAAGCAGTATTTAACTGTAAGGTCCCTACTAATCTTAAAGAATTAAGATCGTTTCTAGGTATGGTTAACTATTTGCGCAAGTTCATCGACAATTACGCTGAGATTAGCAAACCGTTACTTCATCTGCTGAAGAAAGACACTGAGAGGTCATGGGGCAAGGAACAAACAGACGCTATGATGGAACTGAAGGTAAGACTCTCCCAAGCTCTCTACCTTGCGTATCCAGAAGGAGGTAAACCCTTTTTTCTTGAGACAGGGTACACGCGGGTAAGTATGAGTTCTGTTCTTTATCAGTATCAAGAGAATGTCAGTAAGATTATAGCTTACGCCAGTAAAACATTGTCCTCAGTTGAGATTATGTTTTCTGGCTGCGAAAAAGCTTTATTGTCCACTGTCTGTGCATTACAGAATTTCTGCAGTTACATTCAAGGTGAAAGAATTATTGTTGAGACTGCACACCAGCCTTTGCAGTATTTACAGAGTGAACGTATCAGGGATGGAAATGTGTCTAATAGCTGCATCACTGCTTGGACTCTGTCCTTGCAATGGTGGCCCCTGGAAATTTGATATAAACAGAACAAGAAAAGTCCAGTGGCCCAGGGCCTTGCTGAGCTGCATGATTGTTCCGCCCCTGATCCCTGTGTGAGGACCCCGGACACTGACTTTTTAGAAGAGCAACTGTTGTCTCCATACACGGTTTATGATGATTAGGGATGAGCCGAACACCCCCCTGTTCGGTTCGCACCAGAACATGCGAACAGGAAAAAAGTTTGTTCGAACACGCGAACACCGTTAAAGTCTATGGGACACGAACATGAATAATCAAAAGTGCTAATTTTAAAGGCTTATATGCAAGTTATTGTCATAAAAAGTGTTTGGGGACCTGGGTCCTGCCCCAGGGGACATGGATCAATGCAAAAAAAGTTTTAAAAACTGACGTTTTTTCAGGAGCAGTGATTTTAATAATGCTTAAAGTCAAACAATAAAAGTGTAATATCCCTTTAAATTTTGTACCTGGGGGGTGTCTATAGTATGCCTGTAAAGGAGCGCATGTTTCCTGTGTTTAGAACAGTCTGACAGCAAAATTACATTTCGAAGGAAAAAAGCCATTTAACCACTTGCCGACCGCCTCACGCCTATATACGTGAGCAGAGCGGCACGGGCAGGCAAAATCACGTACCTGGAACGTGATTGCCTTCCCGCGGGTGGGGGGTCCGATCGGACCCCCCCCGGTGCCAGCTGCGGTCGGCATTTGGCTGGGAGCATTGAGAGACGAGGGGGAGGCCATCCGATCGTGGCCCCCCCCTCGCGATCGCTCCCAGCCAATGAGAAACATCCCCTGCCTCTGTATAGTACACAGAGGCAGAGGATGTGATGTCATCTCTCCTCGGCTCGGCAGTTTCCGTTCCAGCGCCGAGGGGAGATGACATGTAAGTAAGTGCACAACACAAACACACACAGTAGAACATGCCAGGCACACTAAACACCCCCGATCCCCCCCCCGATCGCCCCCCGATCCCCCCCCAATCACCCCCCCCGTCACAAACTGACACCAAGCAGGTTTTTTTTTTTCCTGATTACTGCATAGTGTCAGTTTGTGACAGTTAGAAGTGTTAGGACAATTAGGGTTAGCCCCCTGTAGGTCTAGGGTACCCCCCTTACCCCCCCTAATAAAGTTTTAACCCCTTGATCACCCCCCCTCACCAGTGTCGCTAAGCGATCATTTTTCTGATCGCTGTATTAGTGTCGCTGGTGACGGTAGTTAGGGAGGTAAATATTTAGGTTCGCCGTCAGCGTTTTATAGCGACAGGGACCCCCATATACTATCTAATAAATGTTTTAACCCCTTGATTGCCCCCTAGTTAACCCTTTCACCACTGATCACCGTATAACTGTTACGGGTGACGCTGGTTAGTTCGTTTATTTTTTATAGTGTCAGGGAACCCGCCGTTTATTACCGAATAAAGGTTTAGCCCCCTGATCGCCCGGCGGTGATATGCGTCGCCCCAGGCAGCGTCAGATTAGCGCCAGTACCGCTAACACCCACGCACGCAGCATACGCCTCCCTTAGTGGTATAGTATCTGAACGGATCAATATCTGATCCGATCAGATCTATACTAGCGTCCCCAGCAGTTTAGGGTTCCCAAAAACGCAGTGTTAGCGGGATCAGCCCAGATACCTGCTAGCACCTGCGTTTTTCCCCTCCGCCCAGCCTAGCCCAGCCAACCCAAGTGCAGTATCGATCGATCACTGACACTTACAAAACACTAAACGCATAACTGCAGCGTTCGCAGAGTCAGGCCTGATCCCTGCGATCGCTAACAGTTTTTTTGGTAGCGTTTTGGTGAACTGGTAAGCACCAGCCCCAGGCAGCGTCAGGTTAGCGCCAGTACCGCTAACCCCCACGCACGCACCGTACACCTCCCTTAGTGGTATAGTATCTGATCGGATCAATATCTGATCCGATCAGATCTATACTAGCGTCCCCAGCAGTTTAGGGTTCCCAAAAACGCAGTGTTAGCGGGATAAGCCCAGATACCTGCTAGCACCTGCGTTTTGCCCCTCCGCCCGGCCCACCCAAGTGCAGTATCGATCGATCACTGTCACTTACAAAACACTAAACGCATAACTGCAGCATTCGCAGAGTCAGGCCTGATCCCTGCGATCGCTAAAAGTTTTTTTGGTAGCGTTTTGGTGAACTGGCAAGCGCCAGCGGCCTAGTACACCCCGGTCGTAGTCAAACCAGCACTGCAGTAACACTTGGTGACGTGGCGAGTCCCATAAGTGCAGTTCAAGCTGGTGAGGTGGCAAGCACAAGTAGTGTCCCGCTGCCACCAAAAAGACAAACACAGGCCCGTCGTGCCCATAATGCCCTTCCTACTGCATTCGCCAATCCTAATTGGGAACCCACCACTTCTGCAGCGCCCGTACTTCCCCCATTCACATCCCCAACCAAATGCAGTCGGCTGCATGAGAGGCATTTTTATGTCCTCCCGAGTACCCCTACCCAACAAACCCCCCCAAAATAGATATCGTGTCTGCAGCAAGCGCGGATATAGACGTGACACCCGCTATTATTGTCCCTCCTGTCCTGACAATCCTGGTCTTTGCATTGGTGAATGTTTTGAACGCTACCATGCACTAGTTGAGTATTAGCGTAGGGTACAGCATTCCACAGACTAGGCACACTTTCACAGGGTCTCCCAAGATGCCATCGCATTTTGAGAGACCCGAACCTGGAACCGGTTACAGTTATAAAAGTTAGTTACAAAAAAAAGTGTAAAAAAAAAAAACACAAACAAAAATATAAAATAAAAAAAAAATAGTTGGCGTTTTATTGTTCTCTCTCTCTCTATTCTCTCTATTGTTCTGCTCTTTTTTACTGTATTCTATTCTGCAATGTTTTATTGTTATTATGTTTTATCATGTTTGCTTTTCAGGTATGCAATTTTTTATACTTTACCGTTTACTGTGCTTTATTGTTAACCATTTTTTTGTCTTCAGGTACGCCATTCACGACTTTGAGTGGTTATACCAGAATGATGCCTGCAGGTTTAGGTATCATCTTGGTATCATTCTTTTCAGCCAGCGGTCGGCTTTCATGTAAAAGCAATCCTAGCGGCTAATTAGCCTCTAGACTGCTTTTACAAGCAGTGGGAGGGAATGCCCCCCCCTCACCGTCTTCCGTGTTTTTCTCTGGCTCTCCTGTCTCAACAGGGAACCTGAGAAAGCAGCCGGTGATTCAGCCAGCTGACCATAGAGCTGATCAGAGACCAGAGTGGCTCCAAACATCTCTATGGCCTAAGAAACCGGAAGCTACGAGCATTTTATGACTTAGATTTCGCCGGATGTAAACAGCGCCATTGGGAAATTAGGGAAGCATTTTATCACACCGATCTTGGTGTGGTCAGATGCTTTGAGGGCAGAGGAGAGATCTAGGATCTAATAGACCCCAATTTTTTCAAAAAAGAGTACCTGTCACTACCTATTGCTATCATAGGGGATATTTACATTCCCTGAGATAACAATAAAAATGATTTAAAAAAAATATATGAAAGGAACAGTTTAAAAATAAGATAAAAAAGCAAAAAAATAATAAAGAAAAAAAAAAAAAAAAAAAAAAAAAAAAAGCACCCCTGTCCCCCCTGCTCTCGCGCTAAGGCGAACGCAAGCATCGGTCTGGCGTCAAATGTAAACAGCAATTGCACCATGCATGTGAGGTATCACCACGAAGGTCAGATCGAGGGCAGTATTTTTAGCAGTAGACCTCCTCTGTAAATCTAAAGTGGTAACCTGTAAAGGCTTTTAAAGGCTTTTAAAAATGTATTAATTTTGTTGCCACTGCACGTTTGTGCGCAATTTTAAAGCATGTCATGTTTGGTATCCATGTACTCGGCTTAAGATCATCTTTTTTATTCCATCAAACATTTGGGCAATATAGTGTGTTTTAGTGCATTAAAATTTAAAAAAGTGTGTTTTTTCCACAAAAAATGCGTTTGAAAAATCGCTGCGCAAATACCGTGTGAAAAAAAAAATGAAACACTCACCATTTTAATCTGTAGGGCATTTGCTTTAAAAAAATATATAATGTTTGGGGGTTCAAAGTAATTTTCTTGCAAAAAAAATAATTTTTTCACGTAATCAAAAAGTGTCAGAAAGGGCTTTGTCTTCAAGTGGTTAGAAGAGTGGGTAATGAGTGACATAAGCTTCTAAATGTTGTGCATAAAATGCCAGGACAGTTCAAAACCCCCCCAAATGACCCCATTTTGGAAAGTAGACACCCCAAGCTATTTGCTGAGAGTCATGTCGAGTCCATGGAATATTTTATATTGTGACACAAGTTGCGGGAAAGAGACAAATTTTTTTTTTTTTTTTTTTGCACAAAGTTGTCACTAAATGATATATTGCTCAAACATGCCATGGGGATATGTGAAATTACACCCCAAAATACATTCAGCTGCTTCTCCTGAGTACGGGGATACCACATGTGTGGGACTTTTTGGGAGCCTAGCCGCGCACGGGACCCTGAAAACCAATCACCGCCTTCAGGCTTTCTAAGGGCGTAAATTTTTGATTTCACTCTTCACTGCCTATCACAGTTTCGGAGGCCATGGAATGCCCAGGTGGCACAAACCCCCCCCCCCCAAATGACCCCATTTTGGAAAGTAGACACCCCAAGCTATTTGCTGAGAGGTATAGTGAGTATTTTGCAGACCTCACTTTTTGTCACAAAGTTTTGAAAATTGAAAAAAAAAATTTTTTTTTCTGGTCTTTCTTCATTTTCAAAAACAAATGAGAGCTGCAAAATACTCACCATGCCTCTCAGCAAATAGCGTGGGGTGTCTACTTTCCAAAATGGGGTCATTTGGGGGCGTTTTGTGCCATCTTGGCATTTTATGGCCTTCAAAACTGTGATAGGTAGTGAGGCGTGAAATCAAAAATTTATGCCCTTAGAAATCCTGAAGGCGGTGCTTGGTTTTCGGGGCCCCGTACGCGGCTAGGCTCCCAAAAAGTCCCACACATGTGGTATCCCCGTACTCAGGAGAAGCAGCTGAATGTATTTTGGGGTGCAATTCCACATATGCCCATGGCCTGTGTGAGCAATATATCATTTAGTGACAACTTTTTGTACATTTTTTTTTTTTTTGTCATTATTCAATCACTTGGGACAAAAAAAAATAAATATTCAATGGGTTCAACATGCCTCTCAGCAATTTCCTTGGGGTGTCTACTTTCCAAAATGGGGTCATTTGGGGGGGGGTTTGTACTGCCCTGCCATTTTAGCACCTCAAGAAATGACATAGGCAGTCATAAACTAAAAGCTGTGTAAATTACAGAAAATGTACCCTAGTTTGTAGACGCTATAACTTTTGCGCAAACCAATAAATATACGCTTATTGACATTTTTTTTACCAAAGACATGTGGCCGAATACATTTTGGCCTAAATGTATGACTAAAATTTAGTTTATTGGATTTTTTTTTATAACAAAAAGTAGAAAATATCATTTTTTTTCAAAATTTTCGGTCTTTTTCCGTTTATAGCGCAAAAAATAAAAACGGCAGAGGTGATCAAATACCATCAAAAGAAAGCTCTATTTGTGGGAAGAAAAGGATGCAAATTTCGTTTGGGTACAGCATTGCATGACCGCGCAATTAGCAGTTAAAGCGACGCAGTGCCGAATTGTAAAAAGTGCTCTGGTCAGGAAGGGGGTAAATCCTTCCGGGGCTGAAGTGGTTAAAACTACTCGCGGCTATTGCATTGCCTGTCCGACAATACACATAGAAGTTCATTGATTCCCACAGGGGAACCCCGAACCAAAATTTTAAAAAAAAATGACGTGGGGGTCCCCCTAAATTCCATACCAGGCCCTTCAGGTCTGGTATGGATATTAAGGGGAACCCCGTCCAAAATTTTTTTAAAAAATGACGTGGGGGTCCCCCTAGATTTCATATCAGACCCTTCAAGTCTGGTACAGATTTTAAGGGGAACCCCGCGCCAAAAAACCCCAAAAAACGGTGTGGGGTCCCCGCAAAAATCCATACCAGACCCTTATCCAAGCACGCAACCTGGCAGGCCGCAGGAAAAGAGGGGGGGACGAGAGAGCGCCCCCCCCTCTTGAACCGTACCAGGCCACATGCCCTCAACATTGGGAGGGTGCTTTGGGGTAGCCCCCAAAACACCTTGTCTCCATGTTGATGAGGACAAGGGCCTCATCCCCACAACCCTGGCCGGTGGTTGAGGGGGGTCTGCGGGTGGGGGGCTTATCGGAATATGGAAGCTCCCTTTAACAAGGGGACCCCCAGATCCCAGCACCCCCTGTGTGAAATGGTCTACCATTTCAATAAAAAACTGTCAAAAATGTTAAAAATGACAAGAGACCAGTTTTTGACAATTCCTTTATTTAAATGCTTCTTCTTTCTTCTATCTTCCTTCATCTACCTCTTCTTCTGGTTCTTCTGGCTCTTCTGGTTCTTCCTCCAGCGTTCTCGTCCAGCATCTCCTCCGCGGCATCTTCTATCTTCTCCTCGGGCCGCTCCGCACCCATGGCATGGGGGGAGGCTCCCTCTCTTCTCCTCTTCTTCTCTTCTTCTCGGGGCTGCTCCGCACCCATGCTGGCATGGAGGGAGGCTCCCGCTGTGTGATGACATCTCCTGGTCTGACGGTTCTTAAATAACGGGGGCAGGGCCACCTGGTGACCCTGCCCCCCTCTGACGCACGGTGACTTGACGGGACTTCCCTGTGATGTCACGGGGAATGCCACAGGGAAGTCCCGTCATGTCCTGTGCGTCAGAGGGGGGTGGGGTCACCGGGTGGCCCCTCCCCCCGTTATTTAGGAACCGTCAGACGAGGAGACGCCGTAACACAGCGGGAGCCTCCCTCCATGCCAGCATGGATGCGGAGCGGTCCAGAGAAGAAGAGAAGAAGAGAAGAAAAGAAGAAGAAGATGAAGAAGAAGATGAAGAAGAGAAGAAGATGAAGAGAAGAGCGGGAGCCTCCCCCCATGCCATGGGTGCCATGGGTGCGCACCGGCCTGAGGAGAAGATGCCACGGAGGAGATGCTGGACGAGAACGCCGGAGGAAGAACCAGAAGAGCCAGAAGAACCAGAAGAAGAAGATGAAGGAAGATAGAAGAAAGAAGCATTTAAATAAAGGAATTGTCAAAAACTGTCTCTTGTCATTTTTAACATTTTTGACAGTTTTTTAGTGAAATGGTAGGGGTACTTTTGTACCCCCTTACCATTTCATACAGGGGGGGCCGGGATCTGGGGGTCCCCTTGTTAAAGGGGGCTTCCAGATTCCGATAAGCCCCTCCGCCCACAGACCCCCACAACCACCAACAAGGTGTTTTGGGGGGCTACCCCAAAGGACCCTCCCAATGTTGAGGGCATGTGGCCTGGTACGGTTCAGGAGGGGGGTGCTCTCTCGTCCCCCCCCTCTTTTTCTGCGGCCTGCCAGGTTGCGTGCTCGGATAATGGTCTGATGTGGATTTTTGGGGGAACCCCACGCCTTTTTTTTTTTTGGCACAGGGCTCCCCTTAATATCCATACCAGACCTGAAGGGCCTGGTATGGAATTTAGGGGGACCCCCACATCATTTTTTTTTTTTAATTTTGGTTCGGGGTTCCCCTGTGGGGAATTCCCATGCCGTTTTCATCAATGAACTTCTATGTGTATTGTTGGACCGGCAATGCAATAGCCGCGAGTAGTTTTAAATGGCTTTTTTCCTTCGAAATGTCATTTTGCTGTCAGACTGTTCTAAACACGGGAAACATGCGCCCCTTTACAGGCATACTATAGACACCCCCCAGCTACGGAATTTAAAGGGATATTACACTTTTATTGTTTGACTTTAAGCATTATTAAAATCACTGCTCCTGAAAAAAAGGCTGTTTTTAAAACTTTTTTTTGCATTGATCCAGGACAGGACCCAGGTCCCCAAACACTTTTTATGACAATAACTTGCATATAAGCCTTTAAAATCAGCACTTTTGATTTCTCCCATAGACTTTTAAAGGGTGTTCCGCGGCATTCGAATTTGCCGCGAACACCCCAAATTGTTCGCTGTCCAGCGAACTTGCGAACAGCCAATGTTCGAGTCGAACATAAGTTCGACTCGATCTCAAAGCTCATCCCTAATGATGATGAATACTGTAAATAGTTGCCATGTGTTTATGTAGATGGCTTTGCCTATCATCACAAGGACAAAGACCAACTCCAACTAGTGGCTGGCATTGGGATCATATGGACCCAAGGTGTAGCCTCAATCTCTGTGGGATACAAACTTGAGCCAAGAAGCAGCCAAGTTGCTGAACTCGCTGCAATCCTGAATGTCGTTGAGATGGCTATAGATTACTGCATTAAAGAATTTGCCATCATCACCGATTCAAATTATGTTGGGAATAGTTTTGTGGAGTATCTCCCCCGATCGAACAGAACAACATGGTAAAAAGTAACCATAAACCTGTCAAACATGGTAAGTTGTTTTATCAAATCGACCAATTGGTAAGGGAACATGAGATCACTCTATATTTTAAGAAAAGCAAGGGCCACTCCAAAGTCAAAGGTGAAGAGAAAGAAGGGAATGATCAGGTCGATACCCTAGCCAAAGAAGGGGCCCTAACAGGTGAGTTGCTAGATATAGATCATCTCTTAGGGTCAGTACAGTCAGAAGCTGTCACTAAGCAACAAGCTAGTATCACTGATAATTCAAATGTATTGCAATGGTGTCATGAAAACCCCAGTGAAGATTTAATCACAGCCCAAAAAGAAGACCCAATATTTGGCTTGTTTTATAACCATTTGGAATGCCCGAGCCAGAATCCCCTTAGTCAAGAAAATTATCCTGGCAAGGAAGACTTACGTATATTAATGAAATCCATATCCCAGATCACGCTACATCAGGGATTGTTGATCCGCACCTCCAAGGGGGTATCCAACAATGGATAGTCTCCTTTAAATTCAGAGGTTTAATGCTACAGCATGCCCAAGATGGCACGTCTGGGCACCGCGGAGAAAAAAATCACCTATGAGATCCTACTGCCTCATATTCTGAGTGATGTGAAGGCATACTGTCAAGGATGCTTAATATGTCCTCAATTTTAACCAGCTTCGCCAACCCATAGGGCACCCCTTCAGAAAAGGGGGATATGCATGCATAGATCAGACCTTCAAATGGATTTAATTGGGCCTGTAACTAAATCTTCATGTGGGAATTGATATATGTTAACCGTAACATATTTATTTACCAAATATGTTGAATGCATTCCCGCACCAAATAACAGCTCCGACACAGTTGCCGCCCTTTTGATAAATCACATATTTTCATGCTTTGGCCTTCCACAGAGAATAGAATCTGATAGAGGTATTCATTTCACTAGCGAAGTAATGACCAAACTGTGGAAGATATTGGGCGTAAAAAGAAAGTTACACATATCGGCCCGCCTCTAGTGGTAGAGTGGAACGATACAATCAGACTATTCTAAATATACTTAAGAAATTTGTAAAGGAAACAGGCAAGGACTGGGATGTAAAGCTCCCTTTAGTCTTGATGGCATTAAGGGCAACCCCGAATACCGCCACAAAAATGTCACCCTTCGGACTTATGACCGGAAGGCGGATGGTCCAGCCCCATCACCTCCTGTACCGCACCACTGATCATAACTTGATCAATGCCAGCACAACTCACCAATGTATTGAAGATTTATGGAAGCGTTTACAATATGCATTCTCATTTGCCCAAAGAAATATTAAAAGAGC
Source organism: Lithobates clamitans (assembly GCA_037952925.1). NCBI lineage: Eukaryota > Metazoa > Chordata > Amphibia > Anura > Ranidae > Lithobates > Lithobates clamitans. The sequence continues at coordinate 4,059,516 of JBBGZY010000434.1, read as the reverse complement.
TGCAACTAGCGCTAAAACATACTATGACCTAAAAACCATAAAGAAGGAGTATGAGATTGGGGACAAGGTATATCTCTACAATTTCACGAGAAACCAGGTAAAGGAACGGAAATTCCTGCCATCCTGGAGAGGTCCATTTAACATTGTGGACAAAATCTTCCCCGTGGCAAATAAACTGCATATTCCACGAAATGGTGAAATCAGTGAGAGATGGGTGCACATCAATCAATTGCGTGCTTGCTATCCCAAGTCCCAATTACAGTTGCTGGAGAAATAACCCTCGGCAACATATACTTTCAAGGTCAATTAAAAGGGTTAACTCGCCTGAACATACATTATTTTTTATATATATCTCTACGTGATACTCAAACTGTCTATTTTCCTTTAAACAGTGTATACATAAAAGCAAAATGATATCCCTGCTGCCATCGAAACTCACGATCAGAGGTAATAGTGACCGGATGATCAAAGGAAGGGCCCATTTATTTCCCAGGTTTCCGAAACAGAGACCCGATCCCGAGACCGCCCCAGGAAACCACTGTATGGAAAATCCTTGGTATTCTACTATGGATGTCCATGCCAGGTCGGGCCAGGCCTCATCAGTTGACTGAGACCTTCCTCTGGGATACTGATCCAGAAAACCCCGGATTCATCTTGACGGTCCTGAGGCTCATCAGCGAAGGGTACCAGCAACCTTAATCTTCAATACACTGCACACCAAGTTACCACCCATCAGCAAAGACTACCAACAAATATCTGACTCTCGCCACGTTATGGAGTGAATTCCACGCACGTTGCCTTGACATACCTGGAATTCAAAGGGGGATTTTGTCATGGCGGAGACACATCAAAATATAATTTTTTTTTTTATTTAGACTTTAACTGAGTCAGCGCTCCAAGAAAGCACTCCCCCTTCCAAGAGAATAGGCTGATTGCTGAAGTAAAGAGACAAAAACTGTGTTGAAGCTAAGTAAACATAAACACCAAGGTCATCTTACACAAAACCAGCTGACAAGGGACAACATTTGTGTTTCCAAATCCAAGTTACAAAGCTTTCAATTAAAGAAAAGTGGATAAACAAACCCATTGTGTCAAAGGGTGAATTTATCTGCTTAGTCAACCCCAATGTTGACTCAAGCTGTCTAGCAGACAATGACTGAGATGCAAGGTTTATATGACACCAAAAATGTCAATAATCCCAAATGTATGAACAGTAGGGATGAGCCGAACACCCCCCGGTTCGCACCAGAACCTGTGAACGGACTGAAAATTCGCACAAACGTTAGAACCCCATTGAAGTCTATGGGATTCGAACGTTCGAAATCAAAAGTGCTAATTTTAAAGGCCAATTTGCATGGTATTGTCCTTAAAAGGGTTTGGGGACCCAGGTCCTGCCCCAGGGGACATGTATCAATGCAAAAAAAGTTTTAAAAAACGGCCGTTTTTTCGGGAGCAGTGATTTTAATGATGCTTAAAGTGAAAAAAAAAGTGAAATATTCCTTTAAATATCGTACCTGGCGGGTGTCTATAGTATGCCTGTAAAGTGGCGCGTGTTTCCCGTGCTTAGAACAGTCCCTGCACAAAATGATATTTTTAAAGGAATAAAAGTCATTTAAAACTGCTTGCGGCTGTAATGTAATGTCGGGACCTGGCAATATGGATGAAAATCAGTGAGACAAACGGCATGAGTACACCCCAGTCCATTACCAGGCCCTTTGGGTCTTGTATGGATATTAAGGGGAACCCCGTACCCAAATTAAAAAAAGGAAAGATGTGGGGCCACCAGGTACTATATACTCGGAACAGCAGTATACAGGTGGTGCAAACAAGACAGGGACTGTAGGTTTGTTGTTAAGTAGAATCTGTTTGTAATTTTGAACTGGTACATTTTTAACGTGTTTAGCTCCAGCAAAAAAATCTATTTTAAGCTTTTTGGAAAACATAGGGAAGGGTTATCACCCCTGTGACACCTCTTCAGAAGATTTGACCTCACTTTCTGTCCCAATGACAAAATGTTTTTTGACAATTTGGGGTTTTTAGTGAAACAAGAATTGGTGATAAAGCATCAGTGGAAAGGAGACACGTTTTTCCGTTTGCAAGTAGGAGTCTTTGTAAGTTGGATGTTTGAAAGTAAGCCCTCACAGTTACTCTTGGTGGAGGCAGGAAAGGGCTCTGCTGTGAAATATTTGATCAAGAATTGTAATTACATGCCCCTGTTGAACAGGGTCAGAAAAATTGGGCCTCTTGGTGGTGGTGCTGGTGCCACAACACTGTAATGCCCCGTACACACGGTCCGATTTTCCGATGGAAAATGTCTGATCGGAGCGTGTTGTCGGAAATTCCGACGGTGTGTGGGCTTCATCTGACATTTTCCATCGGATTTTCCGACACACAAAGTTGGAGAGCAGGAGATAAAATTTTCCGACAACAAAATCCGTTGTCGGAAATTCCGATCGTGTGTACACAAATCTCACGGAAAAAGTGCCACGCATGCTCAGAATAAATAAAGAGATGAAAGCTATTGGCCACTGCCCCATTTATAGTCCCGATGTACGTGTTTTACGTCACCGCGTTCAGAACGATCAGATTTTCCGACAACTTTGTGTGAACGTGTGTATGCAAGACAAGTTTGAGCCAACATCCGTCGGAAAAAATCCATGGATTTTGTTGTCGGAATGTCCGAACAAAGTCCGACCGTGTTTACGCCCTATAAGTCCTCACAGTTACTCTTGGTGGGCGCAGAAACGGGCCCTGCTGTGAAATATTAGATCAAGAATTGTAATTACATGTCCCTGTTGAACAGGGGCAGAAAAATTGAGCCTTAGGCACTGGTGCCACAACACTGCAACCCCTCACAGATACTCTAGTTGGAGCGCAGGAATGAGCCCTCCTGTAAAATATTGCATCAAAAATTGTAATTACACGCCCCCTGTTAAACAGGGGCAGAAAAATTGGGCTTGAGGCACTGGTGCTGGTGCCACAGCACTGCAACCCCTCACAGATACTCTAGTTGGAGCGCAGGAACAAGCCCTGCTGCAAAGTATTGCATCAAAAATTGTAATTACACGCCGCTGTTAAACAGGGGCTGAAAAATTGGGCTCAAAATTATTCGGTTACATCAGCATCAGGTGCTTGGTAGCTGGTGGTGATCCAAGACTGATTCATTTTTATGAAGGTCAGTCTATTGACCGAGTCGGTGGACAGGCGCACCCTGTGATTGGTTACAAAACCTCCAGCAGCACTGAATGTGCGTTCTGAAAGAACGCTGGATGCAGGGCAGGCCAGTAGCTAAATTGCATACTGTGCAAGCTCTGGCCAGTCAGATCTTGCCCCTAGGTATTCCTGCACCATGTAAAACAGACGCTGGCGATGGTTGCTGGAACCGATCATACCTTGGGGCTGTGGACTAAGAAATTGTCTGAACGCATCGGTCAGATGGCCACCTTCTCCACCGCTCCTTCTTTGACTGACCAAAGCCTCAGCAACACGTTGTCCAGGAATAGGAGTTTGTAACCTCCCAGTCTCTGGGAACGCATTGCACAGACCTTTCTGCAAGGCCTCCCGAAGATGTTTCATCCTCTGCTCCCTCTGCGATGGCAAGATAAGGTCGGCAACCTTACCCTTGTAACGTGGATCAAGGAGGGTTGCCAGCCAGTATTGAGCCCTCTCCTTGATACCACGAATACGAGGATCTTTCCGCAGGCTTTGCAGGATCAGGGAGGCCATGCAGCATAGGTTTGCTGAGGCATTCGGTCCGGAGTCCTCTGGGTCACTAAGGACGACATGATCCGCAGCCACCTCCTTTCAGCCACGTAAAAGTCCATGGGTTTCTTGGGACTGTAAATGATCCCTTAAAGACTATTGCTGATGTTGAGTGCCAGGCTCCACCTCCATGCTGACACAATCCTCCTCTTCCTCCTCCTCGTCCTCTTCCTGTGTGATCAGCGAGCACGCAGGAACACTGTCTGCATTAAGGGGACCTTGAGAGCTAAGGAAGTCCACCTCTTCCTGCCTCTGTTCTGCCTCAAGTGCCCTGTCCATTATTCCACGCAGCGTGTGCTCCAACAGGTGGACAAGGGGGACAGTGTCACTGATGCATGCACTGTCACTGCTCACTATCCTCGTGGCCTCCTCAAATGGTGACAGGACAGTGCATGCATCCCTGATCATGGCCCACTGGCGTGGGGAAAAAAAAACAAGCTCCCCTGACCCTGTCCTGGTGCCATAGTCACACAGGTACTCATTGATGGCCCTCTGCTGCGTGTGCAGCCGCTGCAGCATGGCCAACGTTGAGTTCCACCTGGTGGGCATGTCACAGATTAGGCGGTTCTTGGGCAGGTTAAATTCCTTTTGGAGGTCAGCCAGCCGAGCACTGGCATTATATGACCTGCGGAAATGCACAAAGACTTTCCTGGCCTGCCTCAGGACATCCAAGCCCGGGTACCTGCCCAAGAACCGCTGCACCACCAAGTTAAGGACATGAGCTAAACAGGGCACATGGGTCAGTTGTCCCTGTCGGAGGGTGGAGAGGAGGTTGGTGCCATTGTCGCAAACCATGATGCCTGCCTTAAGCTGTCGTGGCATCAACCACCTCTGAACCTGCCCCTGCAGAGCTGACAGAATCTCTGCCCCGGTGTGGCTCCTGTCCCCTAAGCACACCAGCTCAAGCACTGCATGGAATCTTTTGGCCTGCATGCTTGCGTAGCCCCTTGAACGCTTATGGAGCACCGCTGGTTCCAAAGTCAAATCAGCACAGGAAGAGGCCATGGAGGAAGAAGAAGAGGGGGATGGAGGAGAGAGGTGTGGCAGAATCACCACTAGTAGCATTTTGGAGGCGTGGTGGCAGAACAACCTCCAACACTACTGCACCTTGTCCTGCATCCTTCCCAGCTGCCAGAAGAGTCACCCAGTGCACGGTGAAAGATAGGTAATATCCCTGTCCATGCCTGCTGGACCATGAGTCAGCGGCAATATGCACCTTACCACTGACTGCCCTGTCCAGCGAGGCCAAGACATTGCCTTCCATATGCCGGCAGAGAGGCGGAATCGCCTTCCGTGAGAAAAAGTGGCCTTTGGGAACCTGCCACTGAGGAACCGCACATTCCACAAACTCACGGAAGGGGGCAGAGTCTACCAACTGAAAAGGCAGCAGTTGAAGTGCTAGCAATTTAGCCAAGCTAGCATTCAACCGCTGGGCATGTGGATGGCTGGGAGCGAACTTCTTTCTGTGATGCAGCAGCTGGGGCAGGGAAATTTGCCTGGTACAATCTGAAATCGGTGTACTGATAGCAGATTGCCCCCAAGTACTTGGCTGTGACACACCTAATTCTACACCTTCATTCCTCTCAGTGCAGGTCTTAGAGAGGACTGAAGGTATAGTGGGATTGGAGATCCCAGCTGATGAGGAGCAAGGAGAGGTCCTCTTTGTTCTTTGGTGTGGGTCTTTTAGGTACGCTTGCCAACGAACTGCATGGCAGGTCAACATATGTCTGGTCAAGCATGTGGTGCCCAAGCGGGAGATGTTTTGGCCGCGAGAGATACGCTTGAGACATATGTTGCAAATAGCAGCGGTGGGATCTGATGCACTTGTCTCAAAAAAGGCCCACACCAAAGAACTTTTGGAAAAACTCGCAGAGACAGCAGCGCCCTGCACATGCAGAGCTTTAGGTGCACACTGTGCAGAGGACACAGTGCACTAACTGTAAATACTATAGCTGCCTGCCTGTGGTATTAATAGGAGCAGAACAACAGCAATTGTCTCCAGGTAGCTTTAGGTGCACACTGTGCAGAGGACGCACTACACTAACTAAATACTGTAGCTGCCTGCCTGTGGTATTAATAGGATCAGAAGAACACCACTAATTTTCTTCAGGTAGCTTTAGGTGCACACTGTGCAGAGGACACAGTGCACTAACTGTAAATACTGTAGCTGCCTGTGATATTAATAGGAGCAGAACAACAGCAATTGCCTCCAGGTAGCTTTAGGTGCACACTGTGCAGAGGACACACTACACTAACTGTAAATACTGTAGCTGCCTGCCTTTGGTATTAATAGGATCAGAAGAACACAACTAATTTTCTTCAGGTAGTTTTAGGTGCACACTGTGCAGGGGACGCACTACACTAAATTGTAAATATTGCAGCTGCCTGCGGTACTGTACTAATAGGGTCAGAAGAACACCACTAATTTTCTTCAGGTAGCTTTAGGTGCACACTGTGCAGAGGATGCACTACAGTAACTTGTAAATACTGCAATTGCCTGCGGTACTGTACTAATAGGATCAGAACACCACTAATTTTGTTTAGGTAGCTTTAGGTGCACACTGTGCAGAGGACGCACTAAACTAACTTATAAATACTGCAGCTGCCCGCGGTACTGTACTAATAGGATCAGAAGAACACCACTAATTTTCTTCAGGTAGCTGTAGGTACACACTGTGCAGAGGACGCACTACACTAACTTGTAAATACTGCAGCTGCCTGCCGTACTGTACTAATAGGATCAGAAGAACACTACTAATTTTCTTCAGGTAGCTTTAGGTGCACACTGTGCAGAGAACGCACTACACTAACTTGTAAATACTACAGCTGCCTGTGGTACTGTACTTAAAGGATCAGAAGAACATCCCTAATTTTCTTCAGGTAGCTTTAGGTGCACACCATGCAGAGGACGCTCTACGCCAACTTGTAAATACTACAGCTGCCTGTGGTACTGTACTAATAGGATCAGAAGAACACCCCTAATTTTCTTCAGATAGCTTTAGGTGCACACTGTGCAGAGGATGCACTACACTAACTATAAATACTGTAGCTAATAGGACTAATAGGATCAGAAGAACACCAGCAATTTTCTTCAGGTAGCTGTAAATACTGTAAAAACACCTGCCTGCCAGTTGTAGGAAGAGAATAACAGGAAAGGGTCTAGCTAAAATAAATACAGTGTATATATTACACACACACACACACCACACCTAAGATGTATATATATACACAATACACTGTAAGTGCAGCTAACTGACTCGCCTGCCTACTCTATCTAACTTAAATCAAATGACACTGTCTCTCTGTCTATGTCATTCTCAACGCCGGAACACACTACACAGGGCCGCTGTGTAGGCGGCCTTATATAGTGTGGGGCGTGTACTAAACCCCCTGAGCCATAATTGACCAAAGCCACCCTGGCTTTGGCCAATTACAGCTCTCTGTACAGACGGCGCTGTGATTGGCCAAGCATGCGGGTCATAGTAAATGCTTGGCCAATCATCAGCCAGCAATGCACTGCGATGCCGCAGTGAATTATGGGCCGGGACGCGCCACTCGATCGTTCGGAATTCAGGGAATGATCAAACAGGTAATGTTCGAGTCGAACATGCGTTCGATTCGAACACGAAGCTCATCCCTAATGAACAGACTATAATGTTATTGACCAAAAGTGTATATAAGGAGAGATTGTTTGTACAGCTAAACCTCAGTGAAACCGGGCCAAAGTCTATTTCCAATACCCAAGGAAGACTTTCAATTCCTGTGTATATATATATATATATATATATGATCATAAGTAATGCAAATGCTATATATCAAACGTCGTAAGAAAACACTGAAAACCTGTATACATGTGGCATTGTAAATATATGTGATACTGAAAGTAGGAATATAATATTTTAATATAGAATGAATGAAGAACTGTGTTTTAGATACCATCATTGTTGTAAAGAAATAGAAACCGTAACCGCATCTACATGAATATACCCATATTACATGGGTTGTCCCAAGGCATATAAGTTTTCATAGGATCTGCAGGAGCCATTCAGCTGTCCGTATAAATATCCATTGTGTGTGATATTAAATAATCAAATTTATACTAAATCATTATATTTTGTACCACTTGCTGGGGGTCCCTAAACAATATATACATATATTCATAGCCACAATATATAGACAAATACCCAATATAAAAGAAAACATATTTTTCTTTTAACAAATAAGTTTGAATACATTTTCTGTCCTCAGACACACCTAGTGGCTGAAGATGATATTATCTAAGCTTACCCGGTAAATCATTAGAATTCCCCAACCAATGGAGAATGAGCCAAACCTTCTGGGCTGAGCTTATGATAATTTTATGAGCTTATTGTCCCAGATGGTATAAAAGGTTGTGAGGGCCATAGAGAAGGGAGCACAGACGATCAAGAAGTTTGCTGATATTTGACCACTTCCCATCATGCTGGACCTTGTGACTGGGACCACTCGATGTACTTAGATATTGGTGGACATCTTCCCCTTTTAAGCTATTGGTAAGATACAGACCATAATATCTTGATTATCTTTTTCTCTCAGAATTGTAGAGGTTATATCATACTATTGACGTATTAATATTATCAGATACAGTGTGTAGGGGAAATTTATCATTGTCACCTGCCCACATTGATTGTCTAGAGTGTGTATTATTTTGTGTATATATATATGTATGTATGTATGTGTATAAATTCTGTTGTCCCAGGGAGAGTTCAATTGTCCCATTTAATGTTAGTAGCTCTGTTGGTTTAATATTTATTTCAAATTGGCAATATTTTTCTGTTGACTTCATGAGGCATACTTTTGGATTCCTTCCAGGCTGCAGAAATTGAGGACTGTTTCCCCGAGCGACAAGGGATATTGTGTTCTTGAATATAAAGCGTAGATTACCGCACATATTTTTCCAACTGACCAATTTGGGCTCCCTTGAGTAAATTGTATATTTAGATATATTGTTTGATTGCCGTGTTGATGTTTTGATAATGTACGTGTGAAATATCAATCACCAGAAAACCTATACTCGTTTATTAATAAACTCAAATTATTTACTTATTAATTTTGTTGGGAGATATTTATAGTTTGGTAAGAAAACCTCATAAATTAACAAACTCAGGCAAGGATTGTGGTATGTACTGATATTCTGAACTAGGTTCACAAAATGACTGTAAGGTTGGAGGCACTGAGAAATAAAACACTGAGATCTTAATTAAGATTCCATACCACACTCACAACAATGGCACCTTTTAGCCTGACTCATTGAATAGCCTCTTGAACATGTAGGGGGTACTGGGGGTTCATAGGACAATTCAGCAGAGGAGGGCATGGAGGAGGAGGAGGAGGTGGGCCATGCGCCCCACACACACATCCACTCTCCAGTGTTTTGTCCCTGGCTCTTGTCCATTTTTTTTCATTGGCCGGGACCGGAGATCGACTGGGTGGTGCTTTTTCAGCACTACGGCGTCACTTCCAGTTTCTCTGGAGTCGGAGTGGAGTGCGGACACTGAGACTACTTTATTACTGCAACCCGGGACCCTGTAAGGTGCAGAGCTGAGCCCGAGCGCGGTGTACCAGAGCAGAAAGGGAATGACTGAGTGCGGGGATCGGAGGTTATCTCTCTCTCACAGTGTGAATGACAGAGGATTTTTGCATGTCTCTCCCTCCTGGCAACATGCTCCCCCTTCCCCAGAGTCCTCAGACTCCTCTGTAGGGTGGCTACAGAGTGACTGCTCCACCCTAAAATGCCCCCCCTCCCTGCCTCTCCACCCTAAAATGCCCCCCCTCCCTGCCTCTCCACCCCAAACAATAACCCCCCTTCCTGCCTCCACCCTAAACAAACCCCCCTCCCTGCCTCTTCACCATAAACAATAACCCCCCTCCCTGCCTCTCCATCCTAAACAATAACCCCCTTACTGCCTTTGCACCCTAAACAATAACCCCCCTCCCTGCCTCCACCCTAAACAATAACCCCTCTCCCTGCCTCTCCACCCCAAACAATAACCCCCCTTCCTGCCTCCACCCTAAACAAACCCCCCTCCCTGCCTCCCGCCCTAAACAATACCCCCCTCCCTGCCTCTCCACCCTAAACAAACGCCCCTCCCTGCCTCTCCACCCTAAACAATAACCCCCCTCCCTGCCTCTCCCACCTAAACTATAACCCCCCTCCCTGCCTCCACCCTATAAAACCCCCCTCCCTGCCTCTCCACCCTAAACAATCTATATATATCTGTGGGGCTGATCTATATACTGTATCTGCAGTGCTGAGCTATATACCGTATCTGTGGTGCTGATCTATATACCGTATCTGTGGTGCTGATCTATATACTGTATCTGTGGTGGTGAGCTATATACCATAACTGTAATGCTGAACTATATACCATATCTGTGATGCTGAGCTGTATACTGTTCTGTGATGCTGAGCTGTATACTCCTGACACTATGGGTGAAAGCAAGTGGAATACATGGGACAGAGTGGGTGGATTGTATAAGGGATGGGGCTTATGGGAAGTGGGAGTAGTAAAAAAGGAAGGGCGGGGTCTGGCACCCCCCCATCCTAAAACTTCGCCAGCCTCCACTACTCAGACTACACCAACACTGTACACTCATGCCCCGTACACACGGTCAGATTTTTCAATGGAAAATGTGCAATCGGAGTGTGTTGTCGGAAAATCCGATCGTGTGTGGGCTCCATCGGACTTTTTCCATTGGATTTTTATATTTTGATTTGTCACATCTGACAAATTTTTTTTTTGTTTTTTTTATTTTTGTTTTGTATCTTTTTCAAGGCTGATTTTTTTTGTTTTGTATTTGTTTCAAGGCTGATTTTTTGTTTTGTTTTACTCCAGAATATTTTTGTGTGTGTTTTGTGTGTCAAGTTACCACAACACCATTGTTATCTTGTATTATTTAATCTCAAGGAGATTGTTTGGTGTTGGTGACTCTTGTTAATTTCACATTGTATTTTTGAAATGTACCTGCCTCCTCACAAACAAACTGTCCTTTTTGAAGGGAAACACATATAGGCGAGTATAATTGTAACAAAAATTCCTTTATTAAGGGCTCATAACCAAACAAAGAGGGAGGCAACACTGGAGAAACAGCAGATATTGGTGAAGCCTTTGACCCCCAGGGCACACATCAATTATTTTACTGCAAAATTGGTGGCCTGAGGAGTCCATATCTAAGGGAGTGCAGTCTGGTCCAGAAGTCCCAGAGATCCGGAAAGCAGCAGATGACATCTGTGTCCCTAGGCTGTGGTACTACAAGAGCCTGCATATTTTGCCAGACCAGACTGAGCCCAGGGCCATCACTCTCTGGTCTTCCTTCCATGCTTCCTTCCACGCTGTGGCTCTGGTGTTGGAGATGTGGCAGGAGGAGGAGTAGGACCTGGAGGAGGAGGAGTAGGCCCTGGAGGAGGAGGAGGAGGACGACTATGTGTGAGGTCACAAATGTGGGTTGCACATGTGATTTGGCCCCTCAACCCCTTATTTAGAGCTTCCAAAATTAAGAACTCACACAGGAGTCATTGGCCCTCCTCCATCTGCATCATTTTGCATGCAGTTATGCCAGCAAAGTCCTCCTCCACACTGTGTGGTGTTCTGAGGGCCTCAGTAGCCTTCCAAAAGAGGCCTATAGCAGCCTCCTCCAGGTTACTCCTCTTCCTGCCACTTTGTCTTTGAAGGTGTAGGGGAGGGACCTGGGTATCAGGCAGCCTGCTTGGCCAGGTCACCTCCTGGCTGAGACTTTCCTGTGTATGAAAAAGGGACATGGTTTTAGTTTTTGCTTCATCAATCACAATCATAAATTAGTACTCCAAAATAACATCTATTTAACATCATTGATTGGATGACCAGAAATATTTAGAAGAATGCTATACCTGGCTCAAGCTGGGCTCCTCCACATGTTGCTGCCTGGAAGTAGACCTGCCAGAAAATGCAGCCTGTCATAGTACCACAGCCTGGGGACATAAATGTCATCTGCAGCTCCTGATCTCTGGGAATCCTGGACCTTCTTGTGCTCCCTTAGATAAGTGCTCCTCAGGCCACCAATTAGGATCTTCAAATAGGTGATGTCTGCCGTGGGGATCACCGACTTCACAAATTGCAGCAAATTATCAAGTGCTGCCTTCCTCTTTGATTGGTTCTTATATTCAGGGTGGTTTATCTGCCATAGACAAGGCAGCTCCCTAAACATATCTATGAAGATTGGCATAAAGTCCTGATCCTTCAAGATATCCATTTTCACTGCAAGACACAACACAAGACAAACCCTAATGTCAGCCTAAAGTCTTCTAAACTTGTGCAAATACAAGCCTCAATCTAGAAGCAGTATAGGCCCAAGTTTAGATCTTACCTTTGTTATCACGATCGGCGCCTCTGATACTCCTTCCTCCGCTCACAGATCGTACGTACTATGCACGCGTGTTATGCTTTATAGACACTGCGCATGCGTGAAACTCCGCCCGCCCCTGACGTTCTTTCTAGTCTATTCCCCGCCCCTTCTCATTCGGCACAGTGGGGGAAGAGCACATGGTGGAGACAGAGCAGGTGCGTGCTAATTACAGCAACAAGGAGGAGGAGGAGGAAAGCCCGGAGCCAGAAACGTCCCGATCCAGAAGGAGACGATTTAAGGCATCAAATATGTCCTTTGGGGAGATGTTGGAGATGGTTGACATCCTGAAGAAGGCTGACTATGACGGGAAGTATGGACCTTACCCCAACCCCAATGTCAGAAAGGCCAAGATCATGGCGGAAGTGGTCAAGAGTCTGCACCGGAATTTCAGGGTACGTCGATCGAAAGATCAGCTCAGGAAGCGGTGGTCGGACCTGAAATTAAGAGAGCACGAGCAGTACAGAAGGATCCGGAGAGTGCTGCAAAAAAGTAAGTAGTTGTCCTGTGTTCCTATTCTTTATGTTTATTACGTTCGTGCTGCTCCATGTGCTTTTCTTAACTATAATATAAATTTTAAAACTGCAGTAAAAGAAAGTAAATGTCCAAAAAAGTTTATATGGGCATCAAACAAAGGCACTACGGATCTCCCAAACACTATAATGTATGAAAAACATATGAAAAGTCAAGTGAGGTGCCCAACCACCTTGGTAGTAAATTGCGCTTACCAAACAGCAAGCAGTATAAGCGGATGGCTTAAAACCCAGCCCAGGCCTTTTAGGTGTAGAAAATACTTCCGCTCTCTCCAGGCTCCGATCACCGTTCCCTCAGTACATATATACCAGAAGGAGAGAAAAAGACAAGAAAAACTGGCCATAGTGTAGTATGTCTGAATATCACATGTGAACACGTTTAGCAACAAACATCCTGATGTGCACGTAAAACAAATGTGAAAACCCGACCACCGTAGCTGTATGCCCTGTACAAACGGTCGGATTTTCCTATGGAAAATGTCTGATCGGACCGTGTTGTCGGAAATTCCGACCGTGTGTGGGCTCCATCGGACATTTTCCATCGGATTTTCCGACACAAAGTTTGAGAGCAGGCTATAAAATTTTCCAACAACAAAATCCGATCGCGTCAATTCTGACCGTGTGTGGCCTGTTCCAACGCACAAAGTGCCACGCATGCTCAGAAGAAATTCCGACACGGAACAGTTCAGTCTGGTAAAATTAGTGTTCGCAATGGATACAGCACTTTCGTCACGCTGCAATGTTAAAAATGATTTAATACAGCGCACTCTCCTTTATAATGTGAGAAGAATGAAGTAGTTTTGCTCATATTCACACAGACTTCTCACAAACTTCTTTCTTTATTATTTATCGGGATTCCCTTAATATATTTTGATTTGTCACATCTGACAAAAATATTTATTTATTTATTTTTTTTAAAGCCAGATTTTTTTTTATTTTATGTTTGTATTTTTTCAAAGGCTGATCTTTGTTTTATTTTAGTTTTAGTTTTACTCCAGAATATTTTTGTGTGTTTTGTGTGTCAAGTTACCACAACACCATTGATATCTTTTATTATTTAATCTCAAGGAGATTGTTTGGTGTTGGTGCCCCTTGTTAATTTCACATTGTATTTTTGAAATGTACCTGAATCCTCACAAACTGTCCTTTTAGAAGGAAAACACACATAGGAGAGTATAATTGAAACCAAAATTCCTTTATTAAGGGCTCAGAACCAAACAAAGAGGGAGGCAACGCTGGATAAACAGTTGAAATTAGCGCCCCAGGGCAGACATCAATTCTTGAACATCAAAATTGGTGGCCTGAGGAGGCCATATGTAAGGGAGTTCAGTCTGGTCCAGAAGTCCCAGAGACCTGGAAAGCAGCAGATGACATCTGTGTCCCCAGGCTGTGGTACCACAAGAGGCTGCATCTTTTGCCAGACCAGACTGGATCCAGGGTCCTCACTTTCTGGTCTTCCTTCCACGCTTCCTTCCTGGCTGTGGCTCTGCTGTTGGAGATGTGGCAGGAGGAGGAGTAGGACCTGGAGGAGGAGGAGGACTAGTAGGACCTGGAGGAGAAGGAGGACTAGTAGGACCTGGAGGAGAAGGAGGAGGAGGACCATGAGGATGATAACCACCATGTGTGAGGTCACAAAGGTGGGTATCAGATGTTATTTGGGCCCACAACCCCTTATTGAGAGCCTCCAACATTAATGACTCAAACATGAGTTGTTGGCCCTCCTCCATTTGCTGCATTTTACAGGCAATGATGGCAGCAAAGTCCTCCTCCACGGTGTGTGGTGCTCCCAGGGCCTCTGTAGCCTTCCAAAATAGGCCTATGGCAGCCTCCTCTAGGGTACTCCTCCTCCTGCCACTTTCTCTTTGCAGGTGTAGGGGAGGGACCTGCATATAAGGCAGCCTGCTCGGCCCTGGCTACCTCCTGGTTTAGACTTCCCTGTGTATGAAAAAGGGACATGGTTGTAATGTTTTGCATCATCAATCACAATCATAAATTAGTACTCCAAACTAACATCTAGTTAACATCATTGATTGGACAAGCAGAAATATTTAGAGGAATGCTATACCTGGCTCAATCTGGGCTTCTCTACATGTTGCTGCCTGGAAGGCCCAGGTTGGGCGTCAGAAGCCTCAGCCGGGGGGGAAGGAAGCGTGGAAGGAAGACTGGAGAGTGATGACCTGGGTTCAGTCTGGCCTGCCAGAAAATTCACCCTGTCATAGTACCACATCTTGGCGACATAGATTTCATCTGCTGCTCTGGATCCCTGCGAATCCTGGACTTTCTGGCGCTCCCTTACATATGTGCTCCTCAGGCCACCAATTATCTTCAAATATGTGATGTCTGCCGTGGGGATCACCTGCTTCACTATTTCCAATAATTGATCCAGCGCTGCCTTCCTCTTTGCTTGGTTCTTATAATGTTGGTGGGTTATCTCCCACAGACAAGGCAGCTCCCTGAACATGTCAATGAATATTGCCATGAAGTCTGTATCATTCAAGATATCCATTTTCACTGCAAGACACAACACAAGACAAACCTTAATGTCAGGCAAAACTCTCCTAATCTTGTTACAATATAGGCCTCAATGTAGAAGCAGTATAGGCACAAGTATGTCTCTTACCTTCGTTCTTACGATCGGCGCCTCCAATGCTCCTTCCTCCGCTCACAGATCATACGTAATACGCACGCGTGTTACGCTTTATACACACTGCGCATGCGTGTAACTCCGCCCGCCCCTGACATTCTTTCTAGTCTATTCCCCGCCCCTTTTCGTCTGCCGCAGTGGGGGAAGAGCACATGGCGGATACACAGCAGGTGCGTGCTAATTACAGAAACGAGGAGGAGGAGGTAAGCCCAGATCCGGGGACGTCCCGATCCAGAAGGAGATTTAAGGCCTCAAATATGTCCTTTGGGGAGATGTTGGAGATGGTGGACATCCTGAAGAAGGACGACTATGATGGAAAGTATGGACCTTACCCCAACCCCAATGTCAGAAAGGCCAAGATCATGGCAAAAGTGGTCAGGAGTCTGCACCGGAATTTCGGGGTACATCGATCGAAAGATCAGCTCAGGAAGCGGTGGTCGGACCTGAAATTATGAGAACATGAGCAGTACAGAAAGATCCGAAGAGTGCTGCAAAAAAGTAAGTAGTTGTGCTGTGTTCCTATTCTTTATGTTTCTTACGTTCGTGCTGCTCCATGTGCTTTTCTTAAAAGTGTACATTTTAAAATGGCAACTTTCATGTTCATAGGCACATTATTCGTTCCTATCCAACATTTTTCTTTCGGCCTATAAAACACCATTGTTTTGGCCATATGCATTTGGCCACATTTTTTATGCCCTACTTGTATGAAACTAATTTGGTGGTGTAGATGGCTTTGTTACTAGAATGAAATGCAAACTAGATTCTGTGTAAGGAGAGGACACTCAGCAGCTGTTTTCACATCTGGACACTGGAGCACTAGTGTGGGACACAAGAACACCATTTTTCTTAGGGGACCCACACAGGTGCTCCAGTGTATACTATAGGTGGGTCTCCATATGTGAAGCTTGTACAAAACAGGTAAAGTATTGCAGCTTGACAAAGGACACTGAAAATGCTACATCTTGGAACTCTGCTAAAATTGACAATTGTACCCCACTTCCAAGCAATGTTTCATCTTTATAGTTCTGCCATCAAATATCTGTGTGCCAAGTATAGCATTTTTGTTTTACATAGGGGAGAAAAGACTCGGACACCCCTCATCCGAGGAGACCAGAGCCCCCCCCCCTGGAAGAAGGGGAAATACCCCCAACCCAAGAAGAGCAGGAGGAGGAAGACCTGGTGGAACTAGTCACCACAACAGGTGAGTGTCTGCGACCACAGGCTCAGGTAAGAGATGGATGCCGGCATATTTTTGATACCTGTTTTGTTTTGCTCTCTTTTTAGGTGATCGTGATGTTGTGGATCCAGATCCTTTCACATCAGAAAGTGCCCAGATCCTGATTGGGGAGATCATGGGGTGTAATTTAGCTTTGAAAAACCTCAAGAAAAACATCAATGATGTTATTCAAAAAAATAAGAACATCATTGATGTTTTGGGGTGAGTTTAAAACCCCTCAAAATCACTTTCTTCTTTTGTGTTCTACAAATGTAAAAATGTTTTAGCGATTTTTCTAAAAACTAAATTTGGAGGATGCGCACAGTGTGCCAACATGTGCTATCTGCCATCACGGGAGATCAATGGACGCGTTTTGGGGGTGCAACCCCTTCCTCAATAATATAGTAGCTGAGAGGAAGGGGTTTCTTCCCCAAAACACGTCCCTTGATCCCCCGTGATGGCAGGTAGCACATGTTGACATTGGGAAATTTGTGCGCATCTTCCAAATCTGGCTTTTCCTGGGGTGACTTCACCCCATCTGAACGCAATATCAAACACAGTTCCTAAATACTCATGTCTGATATTGCCTTCAAGTTCTACCAAATGTGAACTTTGTAAGTTCAAGATTTGTGTTTTTCTTGTTGGTTTTACACATGCCTGTTTTATCTTAAATGGACATTTCTATTTGTGATAATGCCACCCCAAAAATTGTTATACAACAAACATGTTGGTTTGTTTTAAAAACCTTTTCTAAATGCACCTGTGATTGTGCAGGTATTAAAATGATTGTTAATGAAGAATGTGTGGATTATTGTGTCAACGCTACAATACTTTGGTGGTGATGTAATTGGTGTTTTCTGTGAAAATGGGAGTTATTTCCTAAGGGTAAATCCTCTTTGCACTACAAGTGCAGTTTCAGTGCAGTTGCAAGTGCACTTGTAGTGCAAAGTGTCTTTGCCTTTAGTAAATAACACCCAACAGTGCTTTGTATAAGGTTACACAATCACGCCATTTTCAGGACTCCCCACATTTCTGTCAGGGTTAGGTAAAACAAACACAAGCAGGAAATGTCAAAGATTTGTTTTTTTTAAGATTTTTATTTGATAAAGGCTTCACAAATTGTCTGGCATATTGATGGCCCCCCTACCCGCAAAGAACTCAAGGTATCTTAACCGGACATCACGGGCACTCAGGGAGGGCAAGCCAGGACGGCCACTTTCAAGCGCCGTCAGGGTTGGTTCATTGATCATTCCGGCCTCAGGCCCAACTGAGCCAGCATAGTTGACAGAATGTTTGCGTAAAAAGTTATGTAGAACACAGCACGCCAGGATTAGATGATTACTCCGCCATATGGATGGGTGTCAGAAATAGGCGGAACCGGCTGGCCATGATTCCAAATGTGTTCTACACCACTCTTCTGGCTCTGGCCAGCCGGTAATTAAAAACCCTCTGTTCCGGGGTGAGGGTCCTCATCGGGAATGGCCGCATAAGATGGTCCCCCAGTGCAAAGGCTTCATCCGCAACGAAGACAAATGGGAGTCATTCCACATTGTGTTCTGGAGGTGGCAAGTCCAAGCTGCCATTCTGGAGCCACCTGTAAAACTCCGTCTGGGCGATGACTCCACCATCGGACATCCGGCCATTCTTCCCCACGTCCACATACAGGAACTCATAAGTAGCCGACACCACCGCCAACATCACAATACTATTGAACCCCTTGTAATTATAATAGTATGACCCCGAGTTGGGTGGTGGGACGATGTGGATGTGTTTCCTATCAATTTCCCCTCTGCAGTTAGGAAAGTCCCACCGCTGGGCAAAGTGGGAGGCCACAGTCTGCCATTCCTGTGGCCGTGAAAGGAAACTGTGGAGTCAAACAAGAAAAATAAATTAATCATTTTGCACATAAACGGGGAAAGCAGATTAGACACAAAAATTCTTGGCCAACATCAAGATAACATTTATTTGAGGGAGTTTTTAAAGACCAAAGTATAAGGTACACCTATCAGATTCCCCCCCCCCTCTCATGGGCCATTTCTAACATTATAGGGGGGGGGCTCTTGGACAGGTAACCCTCTCCACTTCATTGAGAGATGAATGCCTAAATAATGGGTATTACTTTGGCCAGCCCCTCCTTACTTTACACTATTGGCAGCCCACTGGACAGGTAAGAAGTGTCATAATACAAAGATCTAAATACACACTGTACACATTTGAGCACATTTGGAAATTCTGCTATTACCTATCAAGATAATAATAGGATATAAAAACTTTAAACAGTACCATTTGAAAGTATACAGACAGGCCCTTGCACTACATGCTTTGGGGAATTCATCCATACATCTGATCACAAAAGAGAAGGGTATAGTGTGTATGGGTTTGGCAAAGTCAGCAGAGAGATGATTGAGGATAGATAGAGAATTGGTATCAGCTGGCTTAGCAGTTGGGGGGAGGGAGGGTTCCAAATGATTTGGCGAGTCCAAAAAAAAAGCCTCTGGTACTCTGCCTGAATTTAAAGCACAAATCACATATAAAAACATTTTAGGGGGTGTTTGGGGTAAAGCACTACTATGGAGCTGATAAAATACATTGTTAAGTGAATACATGAGGTGAATATAGGGCCAGGAGAGCATGCTGGGGAGGTAAGTGAAGGCAAATATGCATGAAGGACAAAAAAAAAATTACATAAAAATCCAGCATGCATGAGGACAAAGGGGACATTCACAGCATATTCCAATCATGGTAATTAGGGAATGAGGAAAGAAATACAATATATTATCAAACATTAAATACAATAAAATGTGATATTAAAGGATAAAAATCTTACCTTAATATACTCCTTCTGCAGGACCTGAATGATGGCAGAACAGGTCTCTGGGGTAATGATCCCCAGAGCCTGGGGGGAGATGCCTGTCAAGAACTTGAGGTCCTGCAGGCTTCTCCCTGTCGCCAAGTACCGCAGGGTGGCGACTAGCCTCTGCTCTGGAGTGATGGCTTGCCTCATGCAGGTATCCTGCCTGCTGATATAGGGGGTCAGCAAGGCCAACAAATGGTGAAATACAGGGTCCGTCATCCGGAGAAAGTTCCTGAAATCATCAGGATTATTCTCACGGAGCAAAGGCATATGACAGAACTGGTCACGCTAAAGCAACCAATCCTTGGTCCATGAACTCCTCCCCACCCTGTTCATGGACTGGACTTGTGTCAAGGTAAGGACCTAAACACCAAGCCCCCGCACATCACGAACTCTACGAGGAGTACGTATACGCAACACGGCTAGAAAACGGTCGGCTGCTCAGAACGAAGTAACAGAATGCACTGAAGAACAGCAAGGCCTGTGAAGAGCGACCTGAAAAACAGTAATGAATGAACAAGAACACAATGGCAAGAGTCACGCGTAACTCGCTGCACGCACTGAAGAGCAGATACAAACCCACAAGCACAAACTGAACAGCAGAAAACGATCTGAAAACCACAAGTCTGAAAAAGCACGAATCATCTCTCACCAAACTTTTACTAACACGAGATTAGCAAAAGGAGCCCAAAGGATGCCGCGCTTGGTTCTGAACTGGCCTTTTCTAGTCTCATCGTACGTGCTTGACGTCACCGCGTTGTTGGCGATCGGAAATTCCGACAACTTTGTGCGACCATGTGTACGCAAAACAAGTTTGAGCCAACATCCGTCGGAAAAAATCCTAGGATTTTGTTGTCAGAATGTCCGATCAATGTCCGACCGTGTGTACGGGGCATCAAAGTGACAATAACACACTAACTCGCTAGTAGCAAACAGAGCCCTGCTCTATCTCCACTCCAACCTTTTATAGTGTGGGGTGGGACTAAGAGCACTGAGCCATGATTGGGCAAAGTCATCATGACTCTATCCAATAATGTCTCTACTGTGCTCTGTGCCTTGAGTGGGCAAAGCCTTGCACCTCACCAGCGGTCAGGTGCATTGCTTCATCCAATTAGGGCCCTAGAATGCACTGTGCAGTGCATTGTGGGGTGCTTGGCAGGCGAACATCCCGCCGAGCACTCCACAAATTCAGGTGTTCGCCTGAACTGGCGATGTCTGGGCCAAATATTTGCTTGGCTCGAAATGTTCGCCCAACTTCACTCTTTGACATAGGGTTTCCTGCACAGGGGTTTTAGCTTCACAAAACAGGTAATGATAAAATGGTAGCCCACCTGGCGGCATTCAGCAGCTCTGCCACTGTTGGCAATAGTCTCCCTGACCCCAGGTTACTCAGCTCTAGGTTCCCAGACTCTCTCAGCTGGCCCAATTCTCTCAATCCAATGGCCTGGAACTGCTCCCATGTAGCAACCTCTAGTGTTACTAGGATGTGTACAGTTAGGTTTTTTTTGTAGTGTAGGAAAATTTAAGCAGGCTTCGCAGGCAGCCAAGCTTGTATTTTGATTCTGATTGGGCAGGAAGCCAAGTAGGGCATCACTGAGACCTCCCCTCTGCTTCCAGAATGTGCTAGAATCTTCTGGAAAGCAAGGTAAAGAGGAGAGGTGGAGCTGTCGAGTATTTTGAGGGCCCTGTCCAATCCCTAACTAGGATTGGCAGAGGGGCAGACCCCCTCAAATACTCTGAGTCAGCCCAGCTGGGGAGGGGTTGTCAAGTGGGCATCCTGTATTTTTCCTTACCCCATCCAAGTTGAATTCCCCCAATAAGAACAAAAACCAAAGTGCAAGGTATGGTTTCTGCCTGGGAGTGACTGAATACTGTGTGCATGATTATGCAGAGTGAAAGACGGACCACAAGTAACAGCAGCCCCTACGTGGGTAATGCTACATTTTGGCGGCTAATTTTGGGACCATCTGCTCA
This sequence comes from Lithobates clamitans, assembly GCA_037952925.1. NCBI lineage: Eukaryota > Metazoa > Chordata > Amphibia > Anura > Ranidae > Lithobates > Lithobates clamitans. The sequence goes on along the minus strand of JBBGZY010000434.1, from coordinate 4,038,115 downwards.
CAGGTAACCTGCCAGTCGTTGCCCCTAGCAACCAAAGTGGATCAAGCCAGGGAACTGCACTTTGCTCCACCATTTGCAGAATTGAACCCGGGGAAGGATTTATGTACTCTGCCTGCTATTCAGTACTATAGCATTAGGTGCTGCTATCCATAGCAACCAGCGGGAGCTGCCTGTCAAGTTATTGCTGCCTGCTTACCCAGTTGCCCAACCGTGTCTGGGACGGACACATAGTAGAAAGTTACTGAATTGCAGGCTTTAAAATATGTGCCGTCTCCCGTGGCAACCAGGTGATTGCACCCATGGATTGCAAATATGTCCAGCGATCTACAAATGCTGGACATTGTGACTGTTTGCTTCAGACTCCTGCTTTTAACAGTAAAGTGTGCCCGGAGATGTCTACTGTTGTACATCTGTGTAACATGCTCATGCTCAATTTGCTTCTGTGAGGGGGAATCTCACTTTCCCATGTTTCTCTGGCAATGTCCAATAGCCCCCTTGGGTGCCTACTATACAGTAACTCAAATATACTAGGGTAAGGACCTTTGAGGCTGCAATCATCCCAAATAATATATGTCAATAAAGCAAAACTCTCTGGTGCAGCAACATGTCCAAGAAGCCAAATAATAAAGTAAAAAATGTATAGCTTATTCAAACATACTGTAAAATGACATTTGCAATAAAAAAAAATACATATGAAGTAGTGACTGATTACAAACGAAGAAGCTTTGGAGAATATGATGGAACCTAAAGCCAATGCAGCATATGATAACACCCAATGCTTATATAAAAAAAAATCTCTTATTTATGGGTGCAAACAAGCAGGTTCAAATATCTGTGGAAACTGCATTTATTTTTTTTTACATATTCCCCTGCTACATTTATACACTTATCACAGCATCTAACTAATGACTGGAAAGCTTTGGCATAGAAAGATTTGTCAGTACGCCTGAACCATCCAAGAACAGCCTGCTTTACTTCATCATTAGCGCAAGTGCCAAGGAACTCTTCTAGGGAGACAGGTTATGCGTTGATTATCCAGGATCGGCTGTTAAATGTGTTGAATGTTAACAGGAATGACTGCAGTGAGCTGGGAACCACCACAGCTGGTATTGTCACTGACAGACGTACGGACATCATCGAAACGTTACTTTACACCATTCAAATGTCTTTTTTTTAATTCAACTTTCTTTTCACTTTTTCTATTCAAAGAACATCTCCAAAATACATATCCCCCCGTTTCCCCTTTCATTTAAAAGAAACAGGGGGGGGGGGGAAGCACCTCTAAGTGTAGTATTAAAACAGTATCATTTATTGCACAATATTAAAAACACTCACTTACAAGATATAAGTGGGAGTAATGCTCGCCATAAGTATGTAGTCCTGGCAGTTCTACTGCGTCCCACAGGCTCCTCGCACGATCCGGGTAGCTGGGAAAGGTTCTGGTGTGATGTTGTGCTGAATAGCTGTACATTCAGGAAAACCAGGAAGTCGTCAGCTCTATGCTGTTCAGCTTGAACCGGAAGAGGAAATTCCGGTGTCCTGGTGTTTTATGACTAGCTGATTCCTATACCGCTTTTTGTAGTTCCTCAATAGTGATTGGTGCATTTAACGATACCCTATCTTCCGCTGATAGATATGGAATGGTCAGCCCCTGTATAAACTCCACCATTTCTCTATCTACCTCTCCCACCTTGGATTTATACATATCAAAGTAATAATCCTTAAAGACATTTATTACTTCTGCTGGGCATGTGGTCACATTTCCAGCACAGGTCCCAGTTGTCATTATAGAAAACGTGGAAGATCCTTGAGACCTTGCCAGAAGGGCCAACATGTGCCCATTATTTTCTCCTTCTTCATAATGGGCTTGTTTTTAAAAGAAAAAACGTATATTCTCAGCTTTCTTCAGGGACAGTGTTCAATATAGTTGCTTCAGTCCATTTAACTAGATTGTCTGATGATGGATCTTCTATATATGCTTTTTTCATGTCAGTAACTATCCGTATTATTTCTAACTCCCACTCCTTAGTAGATTTCTTCCTCCTAGAGATCTGCTGAAGTAAGATACCTCTCAAATAGGCTTTGAGGGTATCCCATACCATCCCCTGTGTTGCTGAAGTTCTATTAAGCTCCAGAAAATCCAGGAGCATAGCTAACATATATTCATTGGGGGTGATTAAAGGTTTTGTAAACCCTCCTTTAAAAAATAAACAAAATAACAAGCATGTCATACTTACCTCCACTGTACAGTTTGTTTTGCACAGAGTGGCCCCGATCGCCCTCTTCTGGGGTCTGTGGCGGCGCTGGTAGCTCCTCCCTGCAACAGGTGTCCACATTGGAGAAGCGTTCTCCTTGGTGGACACCCATACGGGCGCACTCCCGAGTCCTGCTTCTGCGTGTATTGACACAGAGAGCAGGACTCACCCCCCCCCCCCGACGACCACGTCATTGGATTTGATTGACAGCAGTCAAGTCAGTCCTAGAGAGTGAAGAGTGTGATGCCACATGTTACTATGTGGCATCAAATATTCCTTAAACCTGTTTCTTTACATATCCTATACAGAGATGTATATGGTGTCTGTTCAGATCTTTTTTCCCAAAGGGAACCTGTCCACCTGAGTGTTAATCACCATATTAAAATCTCCTACTATCAGGACAGGGGCCCTTGGTTTATCAACCATAAATTCCAACACCTTCTTAATTACTTCTAGTTTAAATGGAGGAGGTATATGTACACTCACAAGTGCAAATTGCATCTCTGCCAATATACAATATATAAGTATAAATCTTCCCTCTCAATCTATCTTTACTTGTTTACAGGAAAATTAAACTGACTTATGTATCTTTATGTGGAGTGGTACTGGCGGGAGAAACCCCTATGTTTTAGACGGGATACTGTTTCCTTTGCCAGGTGTGTCTCTTGTAGACAAAGAACTGATACCCTGAAAGTTGAGGCTGTTTTAAATAAGGCTGCTTTTTTTACCGAGTTGCCCAGTCCCCTCACATTCCATGAACAAACCGTCACCTCCCCATTCATTTAAATAAAAAAAATATATATATACATACTCGTGTAAAAACCTAACCCCAGAAACCAAATCTCTTTAACCCATCCTCCATATTTTTTACCCTGAATATGAGTTTTTACCCAATTTTTTTAACACCCACTCATATTTAAATTCCACTGTACGTTGCTCGTATACATTTTTTTTCTAAAACAATTGTGTGAATGTACCTTATTATTTATCCCAACTTCTCTAAAACAGAAAACACATCCCCTCCCTCCTCCCTCTCCCCCTCCCCTTCTCCCACCTCCCAACCCCTCTTGGGGGCATTGATTGTGGCCCAAAAATCTACTGTGTAAATCTCAAAATATTTTATCTCAAAAATCTCAAAAATGTCATGTGTCAGTTACTAAACACCTGTGACTCTCTAAACAATTACACCTTCTAATCCATAGCTCTTTTCTGGTGCTCCTAAAAAAATTTTTTAAAAAATATATAAGGGGTGTCCTTGTGTCCTTATATTTCCAACAATGGAACTTTACTAATGCTGTATAGATTGCTTCTTTCTTTCTTTCTAACCAAGTGACGGATGTAGCAGGTTATCAAAAAAGTGTACCGCCCCATTTACTGCGATTCTCAATTGCGCTGGGTATAACATTGCATATTGCATATTTAACTGTTGCAGCCACCTCTTAATGTCTCCGAACTTCACTCTTCCTCTCTGCACTTCTGCAGAGAAGTGAGGAAAGAATGAGATTTTTACTCCATTGAACATTACATCCTTAATTTCTCTCTTTTTTCTTATTATTATTTCTCTATCCTTAAAGAAAAGAAATCTCATAATCACTGATCTTGGCATCCCTTCCTGAGGAGATATTTTCTGCGGGACTCTATGAGCCCTTTCTATCAGAAATAAAGGGTAACACTCCTCCCCCCCAAAAACCTCACAAAACCATTTTTCCAGGAAGTCTCTCATGTTATTCCCTTGGCTTTTCTCTGGTAGTCCGATTATGTAAATATTATTTCTCCTCAGCCAGTTTTCCATATCCTCTAATCTATCATTTTGCTTCTCAACTGTTCCCCTTAAAAGTTCCATTTCCTTTTTCATAGGCATTATTATATCTTTGATTCCACTGACTCCAAAAAAGCCATTTCCTTCTTGATAGATTTTAATTGATCCGTCATTCCTGCTAAAGCAATTTTACACCCATTAACTGCATTTAATACCTCTCTCAGAGATGGTTCTTCTACTGTTGAGATTTACAGAACTGAACGGTCATATAACCCTGCTTGTTGGGGTAGAAGGTGTTGAGGCCATTTTAGCTGGCTCGCTTTGCAAGTTTAACCCTTTATACGATATTTTAGGTTGTTGTGTTTTTCCAGTGTTTTGAGATGGATTGTGGGCAAACTGTTCCAATTTTGCAGCTGCTTCCTTGGTTTTGTTTTTTACTGTCTTTTGTAACTGTGAGCTGGAGACATTCTGTGACATTGATGTGTCACCTTTTTTTTTAGTTCTCTGTCTTGTCTCCAGCTGTAAGCTGTAAGCTGAGTACCAATTATGCTCCCCGAGTCCGACAGCCACTTTTCCTTACCACTCAGAACAAAAACACAAGACAAAAAAATGAAAGAGGGATTATTATCCTTTCACTTATCTGATGTACTTGAGGTCTGGAGTTCATAGGCAGTAAGGGATAAAAAAAAGGGGGGATTTTGGGACTTTAGATGTGGCACATAAATGTGCCTCCATCCCTGGTTCAGGTAAACAAAGAAGGGAGTTTGGGACTTTGAATGAGGTTATTGACTGGTAGGGGTTCAATTGTATATAAAAATGTTTAATTGAGATGAGTAGTAAAATACAATGCAGTAGTACAAAACATGTAGAAATGGTATCATATATATATATATACACAGTACACATGCACGTATGGCATGGACATCATAAATTCATAGATATATATTAGGGATGAGCTTCGAGTTCGAGTCGAACTCATGTTCGACTCGAACATTGGCTGTTCGCAAGTTCGCCGAACACCGAACAATTTGGGGTGTTCGCGGCAAATTCGAATGCCGCGGAACACCCTTTAAAAGTCTATGGGAGAAATCAAAAGTGCTAATTTTAAAGGCTTATATGCAAGTTATTGTCATAAAAAGTGTTTGGAGACCCGGGTCCTGCCCCAGGGGACATGTATCAATGCAAAAAAAGTTTTAAAAACGGACGTTTTTTCAAGAGCAGTGATTTTAATAATGCTTAAAGTCAAACAATAAAAGTATAATATCCCTTTAAATTTCGTACCTGGGGGGGTGTCTATAGTATGCCTGTAAAGGGGCGCATGTTTCCCGTGTTTAGAACAGTCGGACAGCAAAATGACATTTCGAAGGAAAAAACTCATTTAAAACTACCCGCGGCTATTAATGAATTGCCGGTCCGACAATACACATAAAAGTTCATTGATAAAAACGGCATGGGAATTCCCCACAGGGAAACCCCGAACCAAAATTTAAAAAAAAAAAAGACGTGGGGGGGTCCCCCTAAATTCCATACCAGGCCCTTCAGGTCTGGTATGGATATTAAGGGGAACCCCGGCCAAAATAAAAAAAAAAAAAACGGCGTGGGGTTCCCCCAAAAATCCATACCAGACCCTTATCCGAGCACGCAACCTGGCAGGCCGCAGGAAAAGAGGGGGGGACGAGAGTGCGGCCCCCCCCCTCCTGAACCGTACCAGGCCACATGCCCTCAACATTGGGAGGGTGCTTTGGGGTAGCCCCCCAAAACACCTTGTCCCCATGTTGATGAGGACAAGGGCCTCATCCCCACAACCATGGCCGGTGGTTGTGGGGGTCTGCGGGCGGGGGGCTTATCGGAATCTGGAAGCCCCCTTTAACAAGGGGACCCCCAGATCCCGGCCCCCCCCCTGTGTGAAATGGTAAGGGGGTACTTACCCCTACCATTTCACTAAAAAAGTGTCAAAATAGTTAAAAATGACAAGAGACAGTTTTTGACAATTCCTTTATTTAAATGCTTCTTCTTTCTTCTATCTTCCTTCATCTTCTTCTTTTTCTGGTTCTTCTGGCTCTTCTGGTTCTTCCTCCGGCGTTCTCGTCCAGCATCTTCTCCGCGGCGTCTTCTATCTTCTTCTCCTCGGGCCGCTCCGCACCCATGGCATGGGGGGAGGCTCCCGCTCTTCTCTTCATCTTCTTCTTCATCCTCTTCTCTTCTTAATTTTCTTCTCCGGGCCGCTCCGCATCCATGCATGGAGGGAGGCTCCCGCTGTGTGACGGCGTCTCCTCGTCTGACGGTTCTTAAATAATGGGGGGCGGGGCCACCCGGTGACCCCGCCCCCCCTCTGACGCACGGGACATGACGGGACTTCCCTGTGGCATTCCCCGTGACGTCACAGGGAAGTCCCGTCAAGTCACCGTGCGTCAGAGGGGGGCGGGGTCACCGGGTGGCCCCGCCCCGTTATTTAAGAACCGTCAGACGAGGAGACGCCGTCACACAGCGGGAGCCTCCCTCCATGCATGGATGCGGAGCGCCCCGGAGAAGAAAATTAAGAAGAGAAGAAGAGAAGATGAAGATGAAGAAGATGAAGAAGAGAAGAGGATGAAGAAGAAGATGAAGAGAAGAGCAGGAGCCTCCCCCCATGCCATGGGTGCAGAGCGGCCCGAGGAGAAGAAGATAGAAGATGCCGCGGAGGAGATGCTGGACGAGAACGCCGGAGGAAGAACCAGAAGAAGATGAAGGAAGATAGAAGAATCATTTAAATAAAGGAATTGTCAAAAACTGTCTCTTGTCATTTTTAACTATTTTGACACTTTTTTAGTGAAATGGTAGGGGTAAGTACCCCCTTACCATTTCACACAGGGGGGGGGCCGGGATCTGGGGGTCCCCTTGTTAAAGGGGGCTTCCAGATTCCGATAAGCCCCCCGCCCGCAGACCCCCACAACCACCGGCCACGGTTGTGGGGATGAGGCCCTTGTCCTCATCAACATGGGGACAAGGTGTTTTGGGGGGCTACCCCAAAGCACCCTCTCAATGTTGAGGGCATGTGGCCTGGTACGGTTCAGGAGGGGGGGGGCGCACTCTCGTCCCCCCCTCTTTTCCTGCGGCCTGCCAGGTTGTGTGCTCGGATAAGGGTCTGGTATGGATTTTTGGGGGAACCCCACGCCGTTTTTTTTTTTTTTTTGGCGCGGGGTTCCCCTTAAAATCCATACCAGACCTGAAGGGCCTGGTATGGAATTTAGGGGGACTCCCACTTCATTTTTTTTTTTTTTTTTAATTTTGGTTCGGGGTTTCCCTGTGGGGAATTCCCATGCCGTTTTTAACAATAACTTGCATATAAGCCTTTAAAATTAGCACTTTTGATTATTCATGTTCGTGTCCCATAGACTTTAACGGTGTTCGCGTGTTCGAGCGAACTTTTTTCCTGTTCGCATGTTCTGGTGCGAACCGAACAGGGGGGTGTTCGGCTCATCCCTATTATATATACATAAACAGCACATAGCAAGAATAGTTATTGTTGATATAAAATATGTAAATTCATATATGTACACATGTCAACTTGGCAGCACAAACCAAATTAAAATGGTTGAAAAATAGGCAGTAAGGGAAGCAGACAGGGCAAGAACACTGGATTCCTTATCACAGTTGTAGGAGTAAACTGAAAACGATAAGAGCAATGAGAGACGGTCTCAGGCATCAAAATGAACCATGAATCTTATCAGGGAGTCAGGGAGTAGTATCAATCAGTCCCCAAGAACTCGTCCGAGTCAATGCAGGCTTAATCCAGGCTTATTCCAGCCAGAAGCCACCGATTGAGGCCAGCCAAAGTCAGCAGAGTCCGCGGATCACGGTATTTAGAGAGAGCCAAGAAAAGCCAATCAGGACTGGAGAGAGCCGAGGGAGACTGACACGAGCTGGGGGAGGTCAGAGTTTGTCACAGTGTCATTCCCCAGGAGTCATCCCGAGTCCCTCCAAGCCAGAATCAGGCACGTGCTTAGCCACTCACCCCCGCACGAGCAGTCATGGAGGCACTCGGAGGGTTTTCAATGTGTTGCTGGCTATCAGGCAAGACCAAAGGAGCCCAGAGCCGCCTGCCCGCATCAGCGCCAATAGTCACTCGAGACCCCGCTTCTCCAACTGTATCTTGCCGGCCACAGTGTGCTACTCTCGGACCCCTTTCACAGAACAGTCCGGTCTGTTTTCAGGATGAAGGAGCCCCGGTGAGCTATGCTATGCACGCCGGCTCACATTGATGTCAGACTACGCCTCTGACCATTCAAATGTCTTAACGCAGCTAAGCATCTGATCACCTTACTGTGCTTGAAGTCTTCTGTAGATAACCGCGGGTTTTACACCTTCATTTACAGGAAACGTCATCACAACACGCTGTTCCATGCACGCACTAACACTGTTGTCTGCCATCTTGATTAACGGTCTCTGGACTGGCTCTCGACATGTGCGCCACCTATCAGTGATAGGACACACTTACCATTTACTACTACGTGTAGTAACACCACACAGCGTCCCTTTTTAAAAATGTAAATTAAAAATTAAATGTCCCAGGTTTGACTTAAACGCTCCTCATATATCATATAACTGTGTACAAAATTAGGTTGCGGATTTCTATCCAAAATGGTTTGATGAGCGGGCAATCCCACCAAATGTGTAATAGTGTGCCGTGGGCAGAGTTACATCTCCAGCATAGCGGGGGAGACTAGGATAAAACTTGTGGATCTTGTCAGGTGACCTGTATCATCTTGAGAATATCTTTTATCTGCTTTCTTGAGTAGAAACATTGATGGAACCTTTGTGGATGTGGCTATATATGCGCTCCCATTCCTCCATCATAAGGTCTATATGTAGGTCAGATTCCCATTGTAGGACAATTTTGTCTTCTTTAATGATATGGGTCGAGAAAAGGAGCGCATAGATAGTCGAAATTAGGTGTCTGTGGGGTTCTCTGCTATTGCAAAGGAGTTTGAAGGGCATGTAATCCCTTTGCCAAAGTGTGTAGCGTTTGGAGTCATAAAAAAAGTGCTGAAGTTGTAGAAATTTAAAGAAAGGAATGTTATGGTCTGGGAATTTAGCAGATATAGCTTGGTGTGAAAGAAGTTTGTTGTTCTGGAAAAATTGTTGAGCTCTTAATTGGGTTCTGTGTGATGTCTCAGTTGGGATGTGTAGGGACAGGCCCGGTGGAAACTCAGGGTTATCATCTATGGGTCCAGGTCATGGGTCCAGGTGCAGGTTGCCAGTTCAGTTTTTTGCAGGCCGCTCTGAAGTTTGACAGGGTAGCATTAATTAGTGGGTGCGAGGAGAGTGCTTTGGGGATGTGAGAGTGGTGAATCCGCGGAAAGCTGGGTAGCAGGGTTTGCGTGAATGAGTTTTCAAGCTGAATCCAAACTTTACTTTGCCCATGTACATGCCAGTCAACTATTCTGGTCAGATGATACGCCCAATGATATTTTTGGATGTCTGGAAAGCCCAGACCCCCTTGTAGTTTGGGGAGCATCAGTCTTTCCCAACTGAGTCTGGGTGTTTTGGAGGACCAGATGAGGTTCCTACACATGCGTTTGTACGATGAAAAGAAGGAGGAGGGGAGCGTAATGGGGATGGCATGAAAGAGATAGAGAAGTCTGGGCACCACATTCATTTTTAAGATTGCTGTTCTACCGAACCATGAGAAAGGTCCTGCATGCCATTTGTGAAGGTCTCCTTGGCTGGTTTGGAGAAAAGGTTGGAAGTTCTGTGAATATAGGTTAGCCAATCTGGTGGGGATCTTGATACCCAAATAGGTGATAGAATGTGGTTCCCAGCAAAAAGGGAAATTATTTTTGCATTGTGTAACGAGTTAAGCCGGGAGGGTGATGTTTAGGGCTTTAGATTTTGAGAAGTTTATTTGCAGGTTAGAGAGTGTTTTGAAAAGTGAGAAGTCTTAGTGGAGGTTTGGGATTGTGTTTATAGGGTCTGTTAGAAAGAGTAGGATATCATCCATGTAGGCTGCTATTTTATATTTTTTATTTTTAATCTCGACTCCTTTGATATCTGGATCGTCCTTAGCTTGCGAAGGAGAGGTTTCATGGTAAGTATAAAAATTAAGGGGGATAGGGGACACCCCTCACGCGTGCCATTGGAGATGGAGAAGGCAGTGGGGGATGAGTAGAGAGTTAGGATGATCTGAAGTAAGCAGTGTGGTATACTCATCGCGTGTAGTGTCACCTCCATATAGTCCCAGGCCACCCTGTCGAATGCCTTCTCCGCATCCAAGGATAAGAAAAAGCCCGGTGGGGATGTAGTGGATGTAGTGGATAGCCAATGATGAATGTTTAGAGCTTTAGTGGGGAGGATAGGTCAGTTTGGGATAAGAAGAAGTGATCAAGTCACGAGTATTTGTTATGCGGAGGGGAGAAAAAGGTAAAGTCCTTCACATTGGGATGTAGTGTGCGCCAAGTATGAAGTAATTTCACAAAATCTTATTAGCTAGGAATGTGTAATTATAGTTCAGGCAAAGAAATTATTTTAGTATTATACAGTAAAGGTCATATAAGAATTTTTCAGATTTCAACCCAAACCAAACCCACATATTTCTTACCTAAAGATGAAGATAAAGAGCATGAGAAGCATGCAAAATGTAGCCACATTGTCCATTGTCTTCATTAAGACTACTAGCTGCCGTCTCAGTGCAGGCATAAACCGTACGAGTTTCAACACCCGAAGAAGACGAAAAGTTCTTAAAACTGAAAGCCCACCATCATTCTGCCCAATAATCTCCCAGACACTAAATAAAAAATATCAGAAGATAGGAGCAATTATTAAAAAAAGGGATTGTTATGCAGATAGAGAAAATAAAACTGCATACATTCTTTAAGTCCTCTCCTCTATATATTCTGTTTGGATGATATACTAACTTTAATTTCAGTGAGTGAAAGAATAAAACAAATTTAGCATGCAGTATGTATGAATAATATTTGGAATAAGAATGGTAAATGATTGTAAAAAGCCTTAATGACTCCTGTTTATATATAGAAGGAATCAAACTCTGTTTCACACATATACACACACACACACACATACAGTACACACCCACTCTTATAAATACATGTAAACAAACATTTTTAATATGTATTAAAACATGGAAGGTGTCAGCAGTAGGGCAGTGGACAGTGTCAGTAGAGCAATGGATGGTATCAATAGAGCAGTGGACTTGTCAGAAGGACAGTGTATGGTGTCAGTCAGTAAAACAGTGGACTTTGTTAGTAGGGGGTACAACAGAGGGTAGTGTCAATTGAGCAGTGGATAGTGTCAGTAGAGCAGAGAATAGTGTCAGTAGGGCAGTGGATGGTGTCAGTCATTTTTTTATTTTTTAATATTTTATTATTTTTTACAATTGTATTTATGTATTTTTTTACAATAATAATATTATTATTATTATTTTTTTACTATTTATTTAGGAGCCCCGATGGGGGGCTTTGGTAAAATATCAGGGGTCTAACCAGGTCTCAGGTCTCATTTTTAAAACAGAGGGAAACTGAGGACAGAGATACCCCAGTCTTTGTCTGCAGCCTCAGCTGCACTGGACAGTAAATGAATGGGAAGTGCTCTGTGCTGAGCGGATTCCTATTCATTCACAAACTGAAGTATAGTAAACAGAGTTTACTATGCTTATGTTAAGAATGGACACAGGAGCAATCAGTTCCGTTCACTCAGTTTATTCATTCAGAAAAGGAAGGGACATATAACATGACATATTTACCATCCCCTTCCCTACTCTCCATCCTGAAACATCCCAGAGTGCTACTGCTGCGGGGGAGGGGGAACAAGAGGGTACAAGGAAACAGTCCAGGGCAACAGGGGCAATTAGCGCAGCACCAGTTAATTAGGGTGTGCCCAGACACACAGAGCACACCCAGTGCACACGCCTATGTATATGGACGTCAATGGTCTTCCTGTGTGAAAACAAACATGAAGTGATAACAAATTCATAAATATCAATTATACTAAAAAAACTACTAGTAAGCTAGAAAATCAGATAAAGCATAATAGATGCAGAAAGGTGATATCATCACAGATAGATAGGGAAATGCATGCAAATCACCATAAATTAGTTACTACTTGCAGGACAAAACATAAACATTGCTTATTTATTGTAGTGGCAACACTTGGATGAATAAAGCGGTTGTATACCGCTGGACATTTTTTTTTCTTCCTGCAAGGTAAAGTCATAATATGCTAGTATGCATTGCATACTAGCACATTATGTGAAACTTACCTTAAAACAAAGCTGTTCCAGCACCGCAACGTTAGCGCTGCAGCCGCTTCCATTTTTACCAGTCTCGCTTCCAGGTTTGCGGGCTCCGGCTCTGTGACTGGCCGGAACCACAATGACGTCACTCCCGTGCATGTGTGCGGGAGCCGCCGTTAACGGCACAGGGCTCAGAAGGAACGGCTTTTGAGAGATTCCCAAATGAGTGTGTACCTAAGGACAGGGTGACACTGTAGGTACTTCTATAGTAGTGTGCCAACGTCCCTATATCAGATGAATAGAGTATGTTAACTAAAAAATGTACTTTTGAGGCACATAAGTAGTTTAACGATAAAAAGTAAAAATGATTTTATTTGGGTTTAATTTACAAAAATGAAAGCAGATACTATAAATATTACATTTTCCACAAAAAAGGTCTATATATTAAATATTGCCTGCCCTACATGCAATTTAGAACACCCCTTGTTATACATATAACTTATAATCAAACATTCCAAAAGAGGGAAAAAATTCCCCAACCAATGTTACGATTTATGAATGTAAGATGACAAGTTGTGGGTTAAATTGCAGATCCGGGTAGGTATTCTCTTAGTCGCTCGACATGTTGCGCGTCTAATTAATGCTTCCTCAGGAGCTAAGGATCATTCTGCCCATGTATTCAGACATAATGAAGAGCATGTAAATACAGTATTACAGCTGGTAAGATGAGTAATCGCTTAGTTGTATTTAGAGATTAGCAGTATATACAGAGAGTTGCGGAGGCACCAGTATAGCCATAGTTCTCGATAAGAAGATAGACGTTAGTAGAAAGCCTTTTAAGTAGCGTTGGATTAGTAGCTTGTAGAGGCTACTCCAGTTTGTTGTGAGAAGGCTATAGGGCAGTGATGGCGAACCTTGACACCCCAGATGTTTAGGAACTACATTTCCCATGATGCTCATGCACTCTGCAGTGTAGTTAAGCATCATGGGAAATGTAGTTCCAAAACATCTGGGTTCGCCAAGGTTCGCCATCACTGCTATAGGGTATGGTGCAGCTCCTTCTGATAAAGCAACATCTGCTTAATCAATCAATTTAACCCACAACTCGTCATCTTACATTCATAAATCGTAACATTGGTTGGGGAATTTTTTCCCTCTTTTGGAATGTTTGATTATAAGTTATATGTATAACAAGGGGTGTTCTAAATTGCATGTAGGGCAGGCAATATTGAATATATAAACTTTTATGGAAAATGTAATATTTATAGTATCTGCTTTCATTTTTGTAAATTAAAAAGTAAAAATGATTTTATTTGGGTTTATAGTTAAACTACTCGAGTGCCTTAGAAGTCCATTTTTTAGTTAACATACTCTATTCATCAGAAGGAACGGCACCGGTGGCCGTTCCTTCAGAGTGCATGCATCAGTGATGTCACTGGCTGCATGTAATGTAAATATCTCCCAAACGGTTTAGGAGATATTTACACTACCTATAGGTAAGGCTTATCTATAGGTAAATGTCAGCAGAGGAAGTTTACTTCCTCTTTAAGGGAAGTGCAAATATACAGTGCAAAAATAATGTGACTATAATTTTTATTGCTGAGGATTTTGAGCTTGTAATTGGACATGTGATTTATGGTGTGGATCATTTGTAGACTGAACAATGATATAATAAGAGTAATACTTGAAGTCACTTGTTTAGTAACAGGCTTTAGTTAAGTTTATTATATAAGAGGCAAGTGGCAAATACTAAGTAATATTAATTTTGATTACGGTTTTAATACATTTTAAATAATATTACTTTTTTGCACATATAAGCATGCACACATGCTGTCTCTTGTCACTGTATGAAGAGGAGTTGGTGGCACCCAGGATCCTCAGCCATGCAGGTTGAGGGGCTCCAGGATGGTTGTCTTATACAAAGTAGACAGGATTCTACAGAAGGACAGAAGTCCTGGATGGAATGCTAGAGCCCAGAAGATTATTTGGTGGGATGAAGCCTCCATTCCTGGATCCATGGTTTGCTGACAACCAGCATTTTGTTGGGACAGGTGTGCACAAAACTTTTAGTATAGATTCTGGCAATAATTCAGGGCTCTCATCTGGGAACAGAGGTCTCTGCCCAGGAGTCAAGGTGAGAGTCAATACAGCTGGGAGCTAGAGTCAGTGCACCAGGTGATTAGGGTGTGCACAAGAGTCTGTGGGTATGAGTACTGTTTTAAAAATCAGCATTGAAGCAGTGGCATAGCACTGGTGGCAGCCAGTGCGGTCGCCCTAGGTGCAACATTTAGAGGGGCACAGTCTTGTTACTGCAGCCTGTCACCTTCCTGTGTGTGTTACTAGTGTAGTGCTGGGTATACTAACAGGCACCGCTCCGCTCACTCCTTCGCACTTTGTTCACTTCCTCGGCAGCACATAATATTGAACAGGTACCACCCGACCAATGACAGGCTCAGCTAAACCCTAGCTCCGGTTCTAGACTTCACAGGAGGAATTTCTATGGTGGACGGTGGGGTAGCCTTACACCACCCCACCTGTCCAGTCACTGTCACAATTGGAGATGGTGATTGGGGAGGTTTGCCAGGTATCTGCTGGAAGGGGCGGGTGGAGGGGTGTGTCTGTGGGTTCAGTCTTTTTCTGTGGGGGCAGTCTAGGAGTCTGTGACTTGTGGGAATGGTTACTCTGTTCGGGGAAGCCCTAAGTTTCCACAAGATTTGCGCCCTGAAGAGTGATTTACATTCAGATTACTCTTTAAAGAGCATTTGACAGATGGTGAGGAAGAGCTGTATCACCTCCTCACTGCCTACTTTAACCCCTTGAATGATGCTGTGCAGCGTTTGCAGAGTGGCCCGATTCACTGCTGAAAGTGAAAGGGGGTATAGTTCTTGCTGCAAAGTGCTGCAGCATGTGTACACATCCAATGGCTGCCTCTTTAGCTAAAGGGAGTAGTGGTTGGGTTTGGTAAAGGTGTGGCTCAACTGCAGTGTCTCACTACCCCCCAACGGCTAGTGTCAATGAGCCCTTATGCCACGTACACACGGTCGGACTTTTCGGCTAAAAAAGTCAGACAGCCCGCCCGACAGACTTTCGACGGACTTTTGGCAGACTTGCGGCGGACTTTCTAACGAACAGACTTAACTACATACGATCACACAAAAGTCCGATCGATTCGTACGTGATGACATACGACTGGACTAAAATAAGGAAGTTGATAGCCAATAGCTGCCCTAGAGTGGGTTTTTGTCCGTCGGACTAGCATACAGAGGAGCGGATTTCTGGGTCTGGCGGATTTTCGACGTAAAGATTTGAAGCATGTTCCAAATCTAAAGTCTGTCAGATTTGCGACTGGAAAAGTCAGCTGAAGGTCCGGTGAAGCCCACACACGATTGGATTGTCCGCCGGATTTGGTCCGTCGGCGTCTGTCGGACAAGTTCGGTCGAAAAGTCCGAACGTGTGTACGCGGCATTACTGTAAACTTCATGTAGTGCAGATTAGACCTATGTACAAAAATCAGACACATCATAGTCCCAAGTATAGAGCAAGTACAGACCTCTGTAGTACCTAAAGGTACACAACCTCTCCCCTCTCTGTCACTGATTTAAGGGGGTGGAGGATACTGATATTATTTACAGTCTGAGCCTCTGATTGGCTGTTCGCAGCCTTTTATTGGTTGAATCTGAGAAGATATTTCTTTGACTGCTGTATTCAAAAAGATATCTCAGATTGAACCAATAATAAAAGGCTGTGGGCAGCCAATCAGAAACTCAGGCTGTGAGTGGAGGAACCCTTTGCATTTCCACAGCCACAGTCTAATACTGTACCAGTGGAAGGAAGTGCTAAAAGTCCGTGGGTTAGGGGACGCAATTTAGTTGCCTTGCCCCAGCCGCTGACAACTCACGCTACGCCACTGACTTGAAGACCAGATTTGAAGCCCATCCCACAATACATTAATATTGTATTAATTGGGGCCAGGAGCTGGCTAAATTGCCTGCGGTGTCAGGGGACACTTTACAACATCTGCCACAGTGAGGCTGTTTCCCCTAGTGCTCACCCGGGACTCTGCTTTGTCATATCCTTAATTCAGAGCAAGCAAGGCTTAGTAACAGAGGAACAAGGGATCTTGGGACATGTAGTTCGGAAAGCACAGTTTTCTGTTGGAGCCGGACCATTTCAGACTACAAGTTCCAGTTGGCTGGAGGGAGAGAAAAGAATGCTGGGAGAGGGGATACATATCCTGTACTGGGGAGGAGTCAAAAAAGAAAGTAGGTAAGGGTGCATACTGCAGTCAATGATGCCACAAACCATAGTCTGTGTGAACAATAATGGGCATGGGGTTCAGGGACAAAGTACATGAACCGGGTGAGAGGATATTAAATCCAACAGGAAAAGCAGACAGTCCACAGCTTAGGGCAGGCCTCTTGAAGGGAAGCAGAAGCACACTTCAAACATTTTAGAAAAAGCAAAGGAAGAGGCACTTTCTGAGTGCAGACAGTATAGACTTTATAATACAAATAATACAAATATTTTTATTTTTTATTTTTTTGTGGAGGAGTCGGCCTCTTGGGACCACGGCCTTCACCTGATGGCAGCGATCTGGATGGTAAGTCAGGGGAAGTCAGAGCTGAGGCCTAGGCAGTGAGGCGAGAGCACTTCTAAAGAGCGGGTGCGGACACATCTGTTGTTCTACAGTGTCCGGTCAGCCTGGTGACAGTTGGATAACCATCATTGGTACCTGTTTTGCAGATCAAGTCCAGTAGCAGCCTTTAAGAGAGTGTGGTCAAGCATCCTCTCTAAATACAGCATCAGCAGGAACCTGTGGCAGGATCTCCACAGCATTTCTTAAGCTTGATATCGTCTGGTCCGGTGAGCAGGCATCTGCCCACCCTCTTTGTACTTAGGACACTGCATGCAGACACCTTTAACTTGCCTCAACCCATAGAGCTCTATGAGGAGACATCTGTTATATATGGGTGATACTGGATGTAAATATTACACTAAATCTTCAGGCC
Organism: Lithobates clamitans; assembly: GCA_037952925.1. Taxonomy (NCBI): domain Eukaryota; kingdom Metazoa; phylum Chordata; class Amphibia; order Anura; family Ranidae; genus Lithobates; species Lithobates clamitans. The sequence continues at coordinate 4,020,865 of JBBGZY010000434.1, read as the reverse complement.
CCAACAATTGTGCTAGCTGAAGGTTCAAGACTTTTGCTTCAACATCAGAACTCCCTTCCTCCCCTTTTCTCTCCCCCAAGGGACAGGAACATGAGAGGCAGTTATTTGACCTCATAACACATAAGAAATATTTTACACTTAGAGACTAAGTTGTTGATTAGGGTATTACATGCTAGTCTGCATTAAGTAACTGCTAAAAAGGGGCTGTGGCATCAGGAGGAACCAATGAGCAGTTTGACTACAGAATTAGTCATTCTTCTACCCCTTTTCTGACCTTTAGCCATAGGCCAGAATTAGTGTTCAGCGGACAGCCTAATTTGCATAGCGCTCAGCGGGAAGTTGAGTGTTAAAGGTGTCTTCCAGATTTGCCCAATCACAGTGAATAGCTGTTGATAAGGAGCGGCTGCTGCATCCTTCTCAACGGATGAGTCATCAGCTGTCAATGGGCTTCCATTGACAACTGAATGAAAATGAAAAGCAATAAAAAAAGTGAAAAAAAAGCCCTTCAGGTCTGGTATGGATTTTACGGGGAAACCTGTGCCAAAATTTAAAACAAAAACAGCGTGGGGACCCCCCAAAATCCATACTAGACTACTAGACTCTTATCTGAGCATGCAGCCCAGTAGGCCATGAAACAGGGGGGTGTGAGTGAGCACCTGAACCATACCAGGCCACATGCCCTCATAATAGGGGGTGCTTTGGGGCAGGGGGGCCCCACCCCAAAGCATCTTGTCCCCATGATGATAGTCTGCGGGCAGGGGGATTATTGAAATCTGGAAGCCCCCTTCGGGAAGGGTGCCCCAAGATCCTGCCAACCCCATGTGAAGGAGTATGGTTCTACCCCTACTTATTCACCAAAAAATGGTCAATAAGAAGAAAAAAACAAACACAGTTTTTGACAATTTCTTTATTAAAAATAAAAAACAATGTCCCCTGATGTAGATCCATCGCCAAACACAACGCCCACCACCACCGCCAGACCCAAAAAAAAGAAAAAAAAAAACGCTCCATCCACGATAAAGGTTAACCACCATCTGCCTACTCCACAGTTCTTATATAGGTAAGGGGCAGGGCCACCTAGTAACATCACCTGATGGCACTGCCCACTTGTGATGTCACTGACTGATCTTCCCGACAGCCCTGGGCTGTGGTTCTGGGGATCTGTGGGAAGGGGGCTTATTGGAATCTGAAAGCCCCCTTTCACAAGCGAACGACCAGTGCATTCTGGGTCGATGATGTCACAAGTGGGCGGTGCCACCAGTTGATGTCGCCAGGTGGCTCTGCCCCTTACCTATATAAGAACTGTCAAACAAAGGAGCATGCAGTTAGCGGTTAGCCTTCGTTGTGGGTGGAATGATTTTTTTCTTTTTTCGGGTGCGGCAGTGGCGGCAACGTCATGATTGACAATTGATCTACATCAGGGGACATTGTTTCTTTATTTTTAATAAAGGAATTGTCAAAAACTGTGTGTGCGTTTTTATTTCTTTTTGACACTTTTTTGTTTAATGGGTAGGCCATTCTCATTCACATGGGGGGCCAGGGTCTGGGGGGGATTAAAGGGGGCTTCCAGATTCTGATAAGCCCCCTGCCTGCAGACCCCCACAACCACAGTCCAGGGTTGTCGGGAAGAGGCCCTTGTCCCTGGGCACCCCCCAGGCACTATATTTAAAGGAATTTTTCATTTTTATTGTTTCACTATAAGCTTCATTAAAATCACTGCTCCTTTAAAAACAATCTTTTTTAAAAGTTTTTTTTGCATTGGTACATGTCCCCCAGGGCAGTAGCCGGGCCCCCATACCCTTTATATGGCCAATAACTTGCATATAAGCCTTTAAAATGGGGACATCTGATTTTTTAAGTTCAGGTCCCAAAGACTTCAATGGGGTTCAGAGTTCCGGTCAGAACTTTTGCTATGTTTGGGAATTCTGATGTGAACCAAACCGGGGGGGTGTTTCGGTCCATCTCTAACCAGAATTGGTCACCATTGTTCTACTGTTGTTCATTTTGGGAGTTACTGTGGAGCCTTTGTTTGCCTGATCATTCAAAGTGTACAATACTAACTATAGGTTTCTGGTCTCATCTATCTTAACTGAAACTGTTTACAGCAAAGGTTTTAAGTAAAACTGATTCATTCTGCTTTGAATTATTCTGTGTCTGCATTTATCTTTTATAGAATGTTTGAACCCAGGGTGTCAGAGATGTCAGGAGACTTGCAAGGTCAGGGCAACCATTGGGGTACAGTATCTTCAAGTGGCCCTCACGGGGGTAACACTACATTTGGGGGCGAATCCGGGATACCCCTTATGGGTTGCAGTCATGTGCAGATGAAAGTATGGACTCCCCTGCAGCAACCGCCTGGGGCCAGGAGCAAGGCAGTCGATTGGAACTGTGCACGGTGGTGGAGATAACCAGAGTCAAATGAACTGAGAGGCAGGTACGCCAGTTGGTGAGAAAGGCTATATCAAAGCAAGGTGCCCATCTCATGGACATGAAAACCGAGCCTGAACTAGACTGTACCTATGCCCTACTGGAATGGAGGGTGAATATACCTGTTAGCTTTCAGAAGGACACTGTGATTTTAGCAGAGGGGGTGAAGGCCCAAATAATACCACAACTGTCAGCAGACTTGGAAGAAGAATGCTCTCAGTTTGGGTCAGTGGGTCTAGCATCAGAGAAGGTTGAAACCCCTGCCATTGGTCTGCCTTCTGCCTTCTGCCTTTTTTTATACAGACATGAGCAAGTTATTCGAGAGTCTTGTAAAGAGCAGTACCATCTCAGCCCTTTAAGGGTGCAGGAGGCGTCAGTTCTTCTCACAATGCATCCCCACCCCTGGTGGAGTGGAAGGGTTTGAAAGTTGTATAGATCAGGCCATACAAGCAGTGGAAGAAGGGAGTGTGCCTGAGGTGGTGAAGAGGCAGAGGATAAGTTAAAGTCTCTGAAGTCTGGTGGCAGACGTTATCCGGAGCCTGAGAAGGGGAAAGCCAAATTGTGTGGCAATGGACTACATTGAGGCTCTGTGCGCTGTCTATGGTAGAGTACAGAAGCTCCCTGACTTGATGTAGAAGGTCGAGCACACTCACCAGTGTAAAGGAGAAAGGCTGTCTGATTACGTCATCAGAGTGGATTTGATCTTGCGCCAGATCATTCTGAAGAAGGAGATGCTGATAAAGTCAGGTTGAAAGGAATTATGCAAGGCCCTAGACCCAACCACCTGATTGTGTTATGTCTGCTGCTCAGAGGAACACAGGTGGTACCTACCTACCCTGAACTGGTGAAAGTAGTAAGAGAAGAGGAGGCTCTGCTGGATGAAAAGAATCAAGGATCTAGAGAACTTATGAAGGCTTATAAGGCAGAGAAGGTATCAGCTCAAGCAGCTCAAGTGGAGAAAAGTGCCCTTGAGGAAGACAGCAAGGAAGAGACAGAGATAGGGGAGTGGTCTGGCTCCCCTGTTGTGCAGTGTGTCGCTGAAGCAGCCCCAGTTGAGTTGCTCGCACAGATTGTTCAAGTTCAGGACAAAATGCAACAGACTTTGGAAGCTCAAACCCAAATGCAGTTAGCAAAGCCTAACACCAGGAAATACTTTTGTTGTGGAGAGCCGGGGCATTTCAAGGTACAGTGCCCTCCGAAGAAGAAGCCAGACATTATGGCTGAAGTACTGAAGGCATTACAGAAACTGATCTTGGCCCAGAAGGTGGGAAACTTCAGTGGAAGTTTAGAGAGAGAGAAAGCTGAGAACCCAGATGAAGTCAAGTGCTCCAAAGATGGTAAGGGTGAAGATTAAGTCGAGGCGCCAGAGGAGGGCCTCAAGGTGAAAAATCACACCCCCACCCAAGCTGAGTTACCCGCTTATCTGGGTTGGGGAAACAGGCACAGAGAGTGAATGCTTCTCCACTCTACAAGGCCACTATCAGGTCCTCTGTCACGATGGCCACGTACCTGATGTGAGACCGAAGTAGTGGGGAGGCCTCCCTTGTCCTTAAAGCCTCTGGAGATGGAGACAGAGACTTGGTGGGAACACCGAGTGGCAGGAATGCCAAGGGTGCAGAGCACCATGCAAACATTAGTCCGGGATCTGAGCCGTGGTCAAGTCCAGTTGGGCAACGAAGCATAAAAGGGTTAATCAGAAGAAGAATGGTCGAGATCCAAGCCGGGGTCGGTTCCAATCTGGCAGCTGAGTACAAAAGGGGCAAAGAAGTAGAATGGTTAAGGTACAAATCAGAGGTCAAAGGCAAGCAGCAATCAAGAGTAGTCAAACAGGTTTCCAGGTCACAACAGGTTCAGACAGATCACACACTAGCACAGGAACAAGGGGGGACTGAAGATAATCCAGCAATTTGGCAGTGTCTGGGCTGGGCTTATATAGGGAAGTTTGAGGTCACTTCCTGTGTGCCTCCTGGGCATTTCCCCGCCTTTTTCCATCAGGTTGATGTCACTTCCTGTGCGCCTCCTGGGTATTTTCCCACCTTTTTCCAACAAGTTGAGGTCACTTCCTGTGTGTGTGTCCTGGGCATTTTCCTGCCCTTTTCCATCAAGTCTTCTGCACAGGTGCAGGTTGGCGTTCTGAAGGGTGTTTGGCGCATGCTCAGTTGGCACGGATTTCCTCTTGTGGCAACGCGCCATTGTTGCATGCGTAGTAAGCCGTGGGCTCTTACATCCTCCCAACGGAGATTGAAACAAAACCTAAGTTCAGTCAGTCCAAAGAAACCTGACGAGCTGCCAGTCTGGTAGGGTCCGCTCCCATAGTGTCTGTACAGGTGGAAGGCGTCTATACCAAGGCCTTACTGGACACTGGGGCACAAGTCACCTTGCTGTATAGGGACTTCTACAGTATCTGAAGGACAATCCCTTACGCAGGCTGGAGACATGGGAAATCGGAACTGAAAAATTTCCTTATCGTGGATAAATTCCTATCAAGGTCACATTTGGGCCAGCTGTGACCGGGAAGTTAGAAACATTTCATGTGCCTGAGGCCCCTGGGGGCTGAACAGAATTCTATGCTGATTGGAATGAACACCGACCTGATGAGAAGATTACTAGTCCCATTAATAGGGAAAGAAGACTCAGCGGAAAAGAGAATATACCCTCAGCTACACCAGGCATTCAAGCGCATACCCCAAGAGCAGGGTGCCCCAGCAGAAGGAGTGAAAAGACTGTGGAGACTAGGAGCCAAGGAAAGGATTTTGCAACCAGGGGAAATTGTTTACATTAAGGCCACTGCCAAGTTGATTTGGAGCCAAATGAGCCCTTTTGTTGTGCTGGAGACCGATGTTCAAGAAGGCACCGCCGGTGTGGAATTGGTCCCAGAAATAGTACCCACAAAGGCTCTATGGAAGCCTGGATGGAAATGGAAGGTGCCAGTCAGTGTTCGGAATGCCATGGATTGTCCAGTCACGCTAGGGGTCCACATGCTGATGGGGCGGATGAGTGCTGCTACTCCAGTGACACCGGCTGAAATGGCTGGAAAGAAAGATGGCTATCAGTTGAGAAGTGAGTTACTGTTGTCCTCTGAGATGCTGCCTCCTGAGTGGCAGGGAAGAGTACAAAGTCAGTTGTCTGGGTGGGAGAAGATCTTTTCTCAGAGTGTCTTAGAAGTGGGGTGCGCCAAGCATCAGATTAGACTACAGGAAGACAAACCATTTAGAGAGAGCTCGACAGGTGCCCCTCGGTGACCTAGAAGACCTCAGAGAGCAGCTGCCTGAGCTTAAGAGATCGGGGGGGTCATACGAGAGTCTAGAAGCCCCTATGCCTCCACTATTGTGGTAGTGAGGAAAAAAGAATGGGAAGTTGTGGATGCGCATCATCTACTGGACTTTGAACAGGAGGACCATCCCAGACCAGTACACTACCCCCACATTGAAGATGTCCTACAGTGTTTATCTGGGGCAAAGTGATTCAGTGTGCTAGATTTGAAGAGTGAGTATTATCAGATACCATTGCACCCTGAAGATAGAGAGAAGATGGTGTTCATCTGCCCACTGGGATTCTTTGAGTTCAACTGAATGCCCCAGGGATTGTCAGGAGCTCCAGCCACGTTCCAGAGGCCGATTGAGTGCATCGTGGGAGACAGGAAACCTGACTGAGGTCTTAGTATACCTGAATTACATCATTGTCTTTGGGAGAACCATAGAAGAACATGAGGCGAGACTGGAGAAGGTTTTCACAAGACTCCATGAAGAGTGGTTAAAGCTACCCCCTGAGAAATGTCAATTCTACTGGACTTCCGTCACATATTTAGGCCATATTGTCTCAGCAAAGGGCATTGCCACAAACCTGAAGAAGCTGAAGGCGCTCACTATGTGACCCAGACCAAGGACGGTGACGGAGTTGAGATCCTTTCTGGGGTTCTGCTTCTACTATCGGAGATTCGTGGTGAGATTTGCCAAGTATGCCCGGCCCCTCAACAAGCTGCTCCATTTCGAAATGAAACCTTGCAAGAAGATCTGAACAAATTAATGGGGTGGGCAAATACATGGCAAATGAGGTTTAATGTAGAAAATGTAAAATAATGCATTTAGGTGGCAAAACCATAAATGCAATCTACTCACTAGGGGGAGAACCTCTGGGGGAATCTAGGATTGAAAAGGACCTGGGGTCCTAGTAGATGACAGGCTCAGTAAGGGCATGCAATGCCAAGCTGCTGCAAGCAAGCCAATAGAATATTGGCATGCATTAAAAAGGGACTTAACTCCAGAGATAAAACTATATGACTCTGGTCCGGCCACACCTGGAGTATGCCATCCAGGTCTGGGCTCCAGTCCTCAGGAAGGATGTGCTGGAAATGGAGAAAGTACAGAGAAGGGCAACAAAGCTGATAAAGGGACTGGAGGATCTTAGTTATGAAGAATGATTACAAGCACTGAACTCAGACACTTGAGTGGGGATATGCTTTCAATGTATAAATACCGTACTGGAAACCCCACAATAGGGATAAAACTTTTCCGCAAAAGGGCATTTATATAGACTCACAGCCATTCACTAAAATTGGAGGAAAAGCGATTTAACCGGAAATTGCGTTGAGGGTTCTTTTTGGTAAGAACGGTAAGAATGTGGAATTCTCTTTTACAAGCGGTGGTTTCAGCAGGGAGCATAGATAATTTAAAAAAACTATTAAGCACACACAGGTTGGACTTGATGGACTTGTGTCTTTTTTCAACCTTACCAACTATGTAACTATGTAACTAGATATATATGAATGAAAATCCTGTCAGGATGTTCCCAATGGCATACACCACCTGTTCCAACAGTGGGCGTAAGGGGACCCCAAAGTGGACCAGGGGGCTCAGAAACCTCTGCTGGAGGCAACTTAAAGGCAGAACGAACCATCTCTGAAAGGGGGATCTGTCACGCTTCTTGCCACCCTGGGGGATGGAGGCAATCATGCCAGCAATCCTGTGCTCTAACCCCGATAGGCCTGAGGACAGTTCATCCCTGGTGATAAAGGATGAAGCAGCAGCGTTCACTGTAGGCACAATACCAGATAGGCGCAACGGCTCAGATTGCCCGTAAGCCTCTGGTCTCTCAGGGGATACAACACTAGGGATACGACTAGGCTCCCCAGGAGCTACTGACGACATAGGTGTGCCTTTCCCTGTAGTGTTAACCCCACTCCTCTTTTTTGAAGACATCGCAAGCCACAAAAAGGGAGTACCTGAGTTTAGTATTTACATACCCCAGAAGGGAGACCCCTTAATAGGGCTCACCAAGCCCCAATGCAACAATCCTGCTAAGCACCTTAGCCTGCCAAGCAACACCTGGTGACTCACGTGACCCGGGTAAGGAGAAATGAACCATTGAAAATGCCTGGTTCAGAGCTTGCTCTGTAACCCACAGCTGCCCGCTGGAAGCCTTGCATGCAAAAAAAAAACAGCCAGACAAGAAGAAAAAAAAGGTACTCTTTGCAAACACCCACAGCTAGCCCAAAACTCCCCCTTGTGGTCACTGAACACAGGTGTCCAGGCTCTAGCTAGCTTGACTGATTGATACAATCACTGGAGCACCCCACAATACGTAAATAAGGGGGTTTCACTTACCCATCCAGGCGCAGGGCAGCCTTAGAAACCAAGAGCCCAATCTTCACCCATCACAGTGGGTTCCTATCACTTGAGGACCTTCAAGGACTGGGTACTGGGGTTGCCACAGTCATCCCTTTAATCCAGGACACACATTATTTACACAGGTTCTGTGGCTGATTAAGGTGGTAATTAAACTCACTTGGTGCCTTATCTGCATTAAATCAGCCTCAGAACCTGTGTAAATAATGTGTCCTGGATTAAAGGGATGATGTGGCAACCCTACTGGGTACCCTTTTAATGTTTTAGGGTCCACTCCCTTGGACCTGTACAGCACCCTGCAGGAATGCCTTAGCTCTGTGGTGTCCAGGATTCCATTACCCAGGGTCCATCACCTGGGGGTCGCATTACAATCAAAACCTCACAGGATCCTTGCGTCTTCTTTGCGAGGCTCGGGTACCATTTATCTAAGCATATAAGCCTGTGTCAAATTGATCTGATTTTTCAAACCTTTGATTCATTTAAGAACCGTTTGTGGGACTAAAGACCTGGAGCTCAGAGAGCTCAACAAACATGCCCATCCACCTTGCAGGCACTGGTAAAAAACTGGAGTGCTTCCTGTATGGGAGGGGTTATATAGGGGATCACTTCCTGTCTAAGACTTTGTCTACCAGTGTCCATTCACCTAAAGATGGCGTATAACCCAGTAGGTAATAAATATTAGCCTAACTCTGTGTCCCGTGATGTATGATAAAGAAAGCACAATTTTCTGTTGGTCCGGACCATTTCAGACTACAAGTTCCAGTTGGCCAGTTGGAGAGAACAGAACGCTGGGAGAGGGGATAAATAGTCTGCACTGGGGAGGAGTCAACCTCTTGGGGCCATGGCCTTCACCTGGCATCAGCATTTTGGACAGGGGAAGTCGGAGCTGCAGCCTAGGCAGTGAGGAAAGAGAGCGCGTCTAGAGAACAGGCACGGACACATCTGCTGTTCTGCAGTGTGCAGTTGGCATGGTGACAGTCGGACCATCATCTTTGGTACCTGCTTTGCAGATCCAGTCGAGCAGTAGCCTTTAAGAGAGTGCGGTCAAGCATCAGCAGGAACCTGTGGCAGGATCTCCACACTATCCCTTGAGCTCGATATTGTCTGGTCCGGTTAGCGGGCATCTGCACACCTTATTTGTACCTAGGACACTGCATGCAGACACATTTACCTTGCTTCACCCATTAGAGCTCTATGAGGAGACATCTGTTATATATGGGTGCTACTGGATGTAAATACTACACTATTACTTTGGGTCCCAACAATTTACTTGCCTGTTCATATACTGTAAAGTGTACAATACTAACCATATGTTTTTGGTCTGATTTATCTTAACTCCAACTATTTACAGCAAAGGTTTTAAGTAAATGTATTCAGTCTGGTTTGAATTATTCTGTGTCTGCATTCATCTTTCCTTTATAGAATGTCTGAATCCAGGGTGTCAGGAGACTTGCAAGGTCAAGGCAACCATTGGGGTATAGTATCTTTAAGCAGCCCTCACAGGGGTAGCACTACATAATTGACATTGTTGTATTTATCGTTGCTGTATTACTATTGCTAAAATACCACAACTTAAAACATAAGTTTACTTCTAAAAAAAATAAAATAAATGCACATTTTTTTGCATGTAAAAAAATGCAAGGCGGCCCTCCATCTGTTGAAGAACTACAAGTCCCAACATGCCTCTGCCTGTGGGAGCCATGCATGTAACTGTCAGCCTTGCAATGCCTCATGGAACTTGTAGTTTCACAACAGCTGGAGGGCTGCCAGTTTGACACCTGTGCTGCAAAGCATTGCAACAGCGATCAGCAGATGCCATGCAGGTCTCTTGCACACTGTCAGTGTATCTGCTTGCCCATACATCCCATACAGGTAAGCCGATACTCCCTGACAGGAAGACTCAATGAACTACCACAGTGCCGTGGTAATTCATTGAGAACTCCAAGCCAACAGCTGCTAAGGATTTTGGGGCTTGTAGTTCATTTAGACATACAGAGCTGTGTGTCTGAAAACAGCACGGCCCACACAGCTGCATCATTCAAACAGTAACAGCTAGTACGGGGAACTTCTCCCCTTACTGCTGCCACAGGAAGGAAGGGCAGCAGGTGGTGGCTGCAGCACTGGAAACATGTTAGATGTTCCACCCTAAAATCAGGTGGAACATCTAACATATTCCCAAAGGTGAACTTATCAATAACAATAATAATGTAACTCAAAATGTGCAAATCAGTGTGAAATACCATCAATAAGTGTAGGATACTGAAAAAAAGCACTGAAGATAAAGGGGAAATGAGACACGTACCTTATAATGACTATAATTCCATCAAAGATGTTATATGGATTTCTGAGATAGTCGAAAAATCCAAAAGCTGAAAGTTTGAGCATCATTTCCAGAGCAAACATGCTGGTGAACACAATGTTACTTATCTCCAGAATGTTAGTGAGTTCTTCAGGCTGTAGATAGAGAAAAAAATTGTGACAGCAATTAGGAAAAAAGAACTAGTTTCAGAACTAGATGTATACTGTTTATCTATGTGTAATTACAATGCACTTTTTAAAAAATAATTTGTGCCTATTATGTTGCTTTGTGCTGTATGGTATGCACTACATCAGGGGTCAGCAACCTGTAGATCGCAGACAGGTGACTGGTAGATCACGCATACCTTCCAACTTTTTAAGATGTAAATAAGGGACACTTATTAGCAACAGTATGTAGTGCTTTTTTTACCACTACTATTCCTTTATTTTGGCTTTGGAAATGTATACATGCAGCAATTTAGAAACTGAATGAAAGGTTTAGCACTGGGAAACACTTTTTAAAAGATAAAAAGTGCATTTTATATCAAACTATATAGATCAAAATGAGGGACAAATGAAAAGGGAAGAGGGAGAGAGGGACTTTGTTCCAAATCAGGGACAGTCCCCCGAAATCAAGGACAGTTGGGAGGTATGGCTCACGTTCAGGGTTTGCTGACCCACCATACCAGAGCATAAAACAGAGTAAGATGCAGAGGGACTACTTGTAAAGTTGTAGCTGTAGTAGAGAAAAAGAGCTGCATAAGCCGATGTCTCCTCTGTAGTGCTGACTCTTGTTCCACGCAGAGTGATACCAACTGCACTCCACATCTTATTCCAGGCTAGCGGTCTCCTGAGTGGTGCCAGCAGCAGGAAAAAAGAAATCTTTAGGTCAGTGTGAAGCAATACACTGGCCATAATAGTATAGGGCTGCTTTCACACTGATGCACTGTGGTTTACCCACATGGCGGGTGCAGTGCAGTGTACCTGCACCTTTTCTACAGGTTAGCTCAGCTAAGTCACAGACTTCTTCTGAATGCAGGAGTTTCAGAAAATTAATCACACCTGCAGGATTTAATAGAAGTCTATGGCACTGCATCCACAGTGGAGGTAAACCAAAGCACATCAGTGTTAAAGTTTAACCCCTTGAACCCTGCAGAAGCATGCAGTTGCTGGGTGCTTTCAGAGTGGCCCCATTTACTTGAATGGGTCACAATTGGCAAGCGGTAGCACCCACCAAAAGCAACAGGGGGTTTAATTCCTGCTGCTGCCTCAGCAGCTAAAGAGGGGTGGGATTGGGGCAGTAAAACCGCAGTTAAACCGTACCACCCCCTACTTTATGTGTAAATGAGCCAGAAGGGCTATATACAAGTGTTTGACAGGTGGTGAGGAGGCGATATCCCATAATTGCCGTGCAATGCATGAGATTGTGACACAGTATTACGGCAATTAAGAGGTTTAAATCAGGTGTGAGGAGACACTGTGCCCTGTGATCTTTGACTTCTTGCATGTTGTTCTCCACCTCTTTAAAGTTGCCTACCCCTGCACTACATCATACATGTCACAGGTCCATTATGATAGAACATTTTGTCCACTTTCCTGTCTTTGAAGTTGCTGTTCCAAAATTAGAAAGCACCTGACTACGTTGTGAATTTAAGTAAACACCTGAATCGAGCTAATATATAGCCATAAAAATATTTTGAAAATCTCAGTTAGGAATACCATATACCCAAGACTGGATTGCTGAGATGCATAGAGTCAAATGGGTATATAAGCTATATTAAATAATATAAATCTCTGTGATCGCTAATGATGTGATCTATAACCAAATTAAATACATAATAACAAAATGAAAGTCTATGAATAGATAATATAGATTGTCCACCCGTGCAAAACAAAAGGAACAGCATAAAAGTCCACACTAGAAGGGCCTTCAACTGTTGTATAGCGAAAAATTTGTGATCCACCACCAGTGTAGAAGGGGTTACTCCAGACATAGATGATCCCCCATTACAGAGGATCATAGAAGACATGTCAGCTGTGATGGTAAGTGTATCTCCCATGCTGGACTGCGGCTGTACCTCAGATCGTCACCTTGATCCTTTCACCTTCTTCCAGCTATCCAAAGTGGCCGCAGTGAATTCATTCCACAGGTTTGTCAGCACTTGGACAGACTGTTAAGCTTTATTCAAATCATCTGAGAACTTATGCGCTGGTCTGGTGACTTGAAGAACCTTTCACCATGCCCCATGCAGCCCCAGGATTGTCAGTGCAGCCTGCAAGCTTCCTCCCCTTCCCAGAGTGGCCGTTCTGCCCTGGTATAGACCATCATTTTTGCTTATTTGCTAGGCATCTTGCTTGTTATAGTTATATCTGTCAGTCTTGTCATGTATTCCTAATATAGTAATAGTTTAGTATGTGAAGCATTTTTGTTTAGTAAAAGCACATTATTACCCTGCAGAGGTCTAAGCTTCCTTGCTTATAACTCAAAGTAACTTTAATAGACCTAAGCAAAACCATTGGGGGCTCGTGGCCACGATATTGCATTAAAGTTCAACTGAAGCAGACCTGTTTTTCTGTGGGCCATAAACCTGTTAGTAAAGCCAGGGTTCATGTCATTGTCACATCTCAAAAATGGGATTGTGAGAATTGTGAGAATGTGCTCTTTTCAAATGATAGTGAGGATGAGGAGATAGAGTTTGATATTTCAGATGATGATCTGCTAGTGGGAAAGAAAAAGTATGCCAGACCTCTCATTACTAAGCATTGGAAAAGGCAACATGATAGAGAGGATATGGCAGATTGGGGAGGTGCATTATCGCAACCCCAGAGATGTGGAATTTAAAGAAGTAAGGGAGTTTACACAAACTGAACTCCATTAGCTGGTAAAATAATACAAACAGAGGTTCAGGAAACCCCTATTGAGTTGGCTCCTACGTTTGTGGGATGAAGGGTGGACAGTGTTTTTTTGTCAGGCAAAGAAGCAGTGGCTATGGGAGTGTTAACCCATGATCCACAATTGCGTCAGGCCATGCGAAAAGCCAGAGAGTTTACTGTGAAATTTTCACTGTTAGACCTCGTGAGAGATGGGGTAGTCTGAGTATATGCTAATCCTAGTGACCTGGAAAATACCTACTCCTGGAAAACAATAGGAGAGGGTATTTCCCGGTTACGTGAGATGGTTTGTATAACCGGAATAAATACGTTTACAGAATGGATGGGTCCACATATGAAACCCATTGTCTACTCTGCGCTCTAAGCTAATGAGGTCTGCTCCACTTAATCTCAGGGCTCCTTTATTGAACTTGCCGGGTGGCCTGGGATTAAAAAGCAAGATTCATGAAGCCACTACATGTTTAAGCCAGCTGGGGGAGCTAGAGGAGACTAAAACAATACCTGTCCGGGCAGCAGATAAAGTCAAGGCCAGACAGTAACAAAACAGGAAGAAAACAGGCAGAAAAGAAGAGAAGAAAGGGAATGTGGTAGAGAAGACAGAAGGTGAAGAGAAAACCAGGCTCGTTATCTCTAGGAAACAAAGGTGGTGGACCTACTAAAGGCAGGTGTACCTGCCTTTAGAAGATGGATGCGATTTCTACTGCAGAAAACTGTCGGGGTTAGGAACACTACTCCTGGTGAAGATAACATCAGCCTGGATTTAGAGAAAACAGAACAGACCCCTCCCGTTAGCCCTAAAACTGCAAATGAATCCAAACCCCTTTATCCTGGGGAGGAGTTAGAGAGACTCAGAAAATGGGATTGGGAGGTTCCTTATTCTTTATGAAGGGAAGGTAGGTCTCCTGTAATAACAGTTAGGACAGTGACAGAAGGAGATTGACGCCCATATGCACCTGTACTATGGGCGTCTCCTGTACGGTGGGGGAAGTCATCTTCTCCCACACATGTGTTGGCTTTAGTTGATACTGGAACTGAAGTTACACTTTTGCAAGGAAATCCTTCCCATTACAAAGGAGAAATTATTTATGTAGAAGATCTAGGAGGGCAAACCACACCAGCAGTTAGGACATGGCTGAAATTGGCTATTGGCAATGGGCCAGGATTTTGGACAAATGTTTTGGTATTAGAGTTACCCAAAAAAATTATTGGGATGGATATACTTCAAGGTAAGCCAATTCAGACTGATTGGGGTACATTCACATTTGAGTATCTTGATAAAACATATCTGATTAGGGAGGTAAAGGCTGTGGTAAAAGGTAATGGGAAATGGGAAATAGACCCCTGTCTACATCCCTCTACCAGAGAAGCCAGTCGGACTCAAGCAGTACAGACTTCCTCGTGGCCATAAAAAAATTGGGGAGGGGGCGTGGCTTAGCGATGGCTGAGTAAAGAAGTGCAACGGGGGAGCTCCCTGCCCGACACGGCCTAAACGGACCATCAGACAGCTTTTAACCCGTGTGAGCACGGTATGAACAACCCTAAACGATATAGGACAAGATCGTCTACCCGTGGGACCCATCACGAGACCTCACAGCCTGGGATTCCACACTTTTTCAGAGGCAAGCTGAACTCAACACCTGGCGCCATAGTGACTGCACCACGTGGAGCCTGCATGCCCTCATCCACCAACAGAGCTCAGTCAGCCTCTTCTGCTCCCACGTCAGCTTTAATACCACTCACGGGGACACCAGCTGTATTCCGCTCAGACATGGAGGGATCTTCATTTAACCAGGGACCCATGGAGGAAGATCTCCGCAGCATGCTCAGGGCCCTTCCCACGAGGGCAGACATAGAGGCCCTGATTTTACGGATCGAAGAAGCGCATAGTAAAGACATCCAGGAGGTGATAGCAGACCTACACACAGTAGAGAGACCAGAATCTCCTCCCTGGAAGACAAGATTCAGATCTTGGAACAAAGGCAACATGCTCATTCGATGGAAGCCCAGGAGATGCAACTCCACCTGGAGGAGATGGAAGACCGTAGTCGCCGCAACAACCTGTGGCTACGGGGAATTCCGGAGGCCACAGGCATTGAGGACTTAGCTGAAACAGCGAAGGCGATTTTTCATAGTCTTTTGGATAATCCACCTCCCCACTTGGAAATAGACCAGATACATTGCACCCTAGGACCCAAGTCTACGGATCCAGCCAGGCCTCGAGATGTTATGTGTCGCCTGCACCACTATGCGCAAAAGGAGACCCTTCTGTGAAAGGCCTGAGACCATGGAGACATTGAATTTGACGGGGCACAAATTCAGATACTACCAGATCTTTCCAGGGCCACGTTACAGCGCCGCGCCATGTTGAAACCGGTGCTGGAGGTGGCAAGAAGACGAGGCTACACGTATAGATGGGGCTATCCACCAGCGGTCATCTTCTGCACTGATCGCGCCGGGGACAATTTTTTGCTGTAAATTACATAATATAAGGAGATGCAGCCCCCGCAATGAGCTGTGGGAGGGTGGGGGACGATCTATATAGATATGCATTGCATCAGGACTCTGGAATGGGGGGTGGGAGGTAGACAGAGGGGTTGGTGTTGACAATGTGTAGAGATGTACTCTGTTACCTTGCCCCATTTCCCCATCACCACTCTGGGACTGTCCTTTCTGCCCTCGTTAAAAGGGATTTTTATATAGACCTGTGGATCTCTGACGGGGGGAGGCTAGTATTGTCGGCAGGCCGGAGGGCGGAAGCTTCAGTTTGATTGTTGCACCACTAGTTAGCATTGTTGGTATGCAAGTTCATATGTTCAAATTTACACTGTTGTGTATATCATTAAAACCTGAGAGGTCCCAGGGGTTCATGCACCCCCACATGTATATATCTTGTCTTGCACGCATGGATATTTCCTATCCACTCACACATGTTAGGTCTGGGGGGGACGTGGGTCTCCTCCCATGGCCCTCGCTAGACACTCTCCCAAATAGGCAAACGCTTTTAATCCAGGTATTCCTGGTGGGCGTTGAAGCAATAATTTGCTACACTTTAGTTACCCAACATTTGTTGGCTAGTGTCCTCTAAGAGACTCCTCTTCCACGACACCTTTCACCACTCTTATTCTTTTCTTTCCCTTCTACCTTTTTTCTAACTACTATAAGTCTTGCTTTCCCCACCCCCTTCCCTCCCTCCCTCCTTTACCCCCTCCACCCTCCTCATGGAGATCCTCATTATTGTATCCCTAAACACAAAGAGGCTCAATGTCCCTGAAAAGAGACGAATGCTATTAAATGACATGAAACGTATGAAAGCTGACATTGTCCTGTTACAGGAGATGCACTTCCGAGAAAACAAATTCCCGATTCTCAAAAATAGACATTACCCGACAGTGTACCACTCTACCCATTCAGACGCCAAATCTAGAGGGGTCTCTATTCAGATCTTGGCAAGGGTCCCATGGTCTTTAGTCGACATGAGGGCAGACTCTGCGGGAAGATTTATTTTCCTGAAGGGCCTAATAGGTGGCGCTAATGTGACAATTGCAAACCTTTATGCCAAACAGCCAACAGGACTCATTTGTGAAAAGACACTTCAGGGATTCTCAGAGGGTCAACTTATAGTAGGGGGTGACCTGAACACTCCCCTACTTCCTGAAGAGGATACCTCGTCGGGTATATCCTCATCCCGCCGGGGTATACGGAGGGGGATTCACTCTGCCCTCCATGCCGCACAACTGGTGGATGTCTGGCGTCTCTTCCACCCGGGGGAACGCGATTATACCTTTTTCTCCCGACCCCATCAGCATAATCGACTACTTCCTAATACCACATAACCAGCTTCAGGCAGTCAGAGGTTCAGCAATTAGATCTATCACTTGGTCAGACCATGCTCCGGTCACATTACGATATGCCCTGACTGACTTTTTTTGGGGACAGAGGAAACCATGGAGACTCAATGAAAGCCTACTACAGGACCCAGACACAATCGCAGACGTCACAAAAGAAATTACGCACTACTTTCACACTAACACCTCAGCCGAGAGTGACGGGGGACTAATCTGGGAGGCACACAAAGGCGGTGATCCGCGGTGTGCTTATAAAACACAGTGGGAAACTCAAAAGACAAAGGACTGGGAGGCACACAAGGCGGTGATCCGCGGAGTGCTTATAAAACACCGTGGGAAACTCAAAAGACAAAGGATGTCACAACTAACACGGTTACTTGAGAAACTCCACAACTTGGAAACCAAACATAAACAGACACCGACTAGAACCCTAGGTAGCGAACTAGACATGATACGTTCACAGATAACAGACCTTCTCCACTATAAAGCTAAAGCAGTTCTTCAAATTTAGCGAAAAAAGATTTACGAATCAGGCAATAAATGCGGTAGATTACTGGCACAATCCTTGAAATCTCAAAAAACTGCGTCATACATACCACATATTCATTCCTCTTCGGGAGGGAAAGCAACTCTACCTCAACAAATTACACAAGAATTCAAGACATACTATGAAGGACTATACAACCTGACCATGACACAGCCCTCCCCAGAACGTATAGCAGATTACATAGCTAAATCTAACATGCCTACCCTACCGACTGAGACACGAGACCTTTTAGACGAACCCATAACATTGACAGAAATACAACTGGCGATAAAGAACACCAAACAGGGGAAGTCTCTGGGACCAGATGGCCTTACAATGCAGTACTATAAGAGACTACTCCCATCCCTAGGACAACACCTAACCAAGATGTTCAATGATATAAGCAAGGGAGGCGGATTACCCCACAACACGCTACAGGCCCAAATAGCAGTGATCCCCAAGGAAGATAAAGACCCGACTCACTGCGGGAGTTACCGCCCCATATCCTTATTAAATACAGACCTAAAATTGTTCACAAAAATATTGGCCACTAGAATACAACTACATCTAACTAACTTGATTCACCTGGACCAAGTGGGATTCATCCCAACCAGAGAGGCGAGGGACAATACTACTAAAGTCCTGAACTTGCTCTACAAAGCCACCCTAGCAAACGCACCGACGGTCTTCCTCAGCACGGACGTTGAAAAAGCATTTGACCGGGTCAACTGGTCTTTCATGTTTGCAACACTAAGACACATTGGCCTAGGAAGTAACATGCTAAAATGGATCTCAGCAATATACACCACACCGACAGCCAGGGTCAGGGTTAATGGTGTGATGTCAGACCCTTTTCAGATTACAAACGGCACACGACAGGGTTGCCCACTCTCGCCCCTCCTCTTCACACTCTCATTAGAACCCTTCCTATGCCACATCAGACTAAATCCGAACATAACGGGAGTTTCAATTAGCCAGACTCAATATAAGGTGTCAGCCTATGCTGACGATTTGATGTTCTCTCTCTCAAATCCAATAATCTTCCTCCCCAATCTGTTATGAGAGTTTACAACGTATGGAGCTCTCTCCTACCTGAAAATTAATTTAGCTAAATCAGAGGCTATGGGCGTAGGGATTCCACTAGCTCAACTTACACACCTCCAATCCAGCTTTAAACTGAAATGGACAAATAAGGCTCTAAAATATCTAGGTACATATATCCCCCAAACATTTTCAAAAGTATATGACATCAACTTCCCACCACTACTAACAAAAATCAAAATGTTATTAAATAAATGGCAATCTGGGTTACACTCCTGGCTAGGCCGTTGCAATATCCTGAAAATGTCTATCATACAGAAACTCTTATACTTAATGCAAGCCTTACCTATACATATACCTTCTGCCTTTTTTAAACGAGTACAATCAGCATTCACTGAATTTATCTGGGCCAAGAAAAATCCCAGGCTCTCCAATAAACTACTAGTGCTCCCAAAGAGCTCAGGAGATCTAGCATTACCAAACATACTTGCCTATTACCAGGCCATGCACTTGGGTAGGCTTATAGACTGGCGTATGTTCCCGTTAGGTGGCACCCCATGGTGTTATCAGGGCCTACCATCAGAGCTTAAACGCCACCCATTGATAGGTAACATGTCACGAATATGTGCTCGACTCATCTCCACGATGTCCCTTTCATCCCAGAACTCACCCCTATACCCTATAATAGGAAATCCTCTGTTCACACCGCGTATACATGACGGAATCTTCCGGAAACTGGGGGAAGCAGGCATATACCAGGCCTCCCATTTTAGCTCGGGAGGACGCTGGAGAACAAACACAGAACTTTCAGGTCCCACAGGCAACTTCCATCTAGACTTCCTGAGAACACTTCAACTGAGACACTTTCTTGACTCCATTCCACCCCCCACAGATAGCAATCAAATGCTCATGACCCTAGGAGGAACTCTGTACTGCCACGGGTGTTTTGCCTCACACACTTTCACTGACCTACAACCTTCTCAATACACCCCCCGCGGACTTTGTACCTCTGGGACTGCTCAAATGGGAAGCAGAGTTAGACTCACGATTTAACGACACAGAGACAACACATACTTAAATTCACGCACAAATCTTCCATTTGCGCCAAAATCCAAGAAACAAATTACAAAATACTCTCTAGGTGGTACAGAACCCCAACACTACTACATACATTTTTCCCCACAACCTCAGATACGTGCTGGCGGTGTCAGTCGGACAAGGGAACTCTGTTACACATCTTTTGGTCATGTCCCAAACTAGCACATTTTTGGAAGGTTGTGCGTGAGACTATACAACAATTCACTGACAGGACAATTACAGATGACCCAGCATTCTTTCTATTACACGCTTCAGATATTCCTGATAGAATCTACAAGAAGTCAGTAATACGCCACCTACTGGATGCAGCCAGAGCTTGCATACCACTTTGTTGGAAATCTGCCCTCCTGCCGACCATTGATATATGGCTCGGGAAAGTGGAAGAAATAAGGAAAATGGAGATCATCCTCACGGCACAACATAGAGAAGAAACATTCTCCAAAACCTGGCAGTTGTGGACTATGTTTATATACTCGGCTGCAGACCAATCTTTGAAAAGGGCTGAAAATATCCCATGATTACACACAAAACAAAGACATGTCACTGGTGCCCTACAAGCAGTGACATAAAACCCTGAGATTACAGACTAACTGACACTCCATGTTTGTGAGATGCACTCCCCCCCCCCTCCTTCCCTGTACCCCGTCTTCCCCCCCCCCCCTTCCTTTCTGCTACTTTCTAGTGCTTTCCTTTCTATATTTAATGGAAAAAAAAAAAAGGGGAGAGGACCGACCCATTGGAATATACCACTACACAACGTCACCTGAATCACGAAGAGTCCATACCCAAGGTATTAAGGGTTATTGCCATGTCATACACTGTTTTCTCAATGATAAGGTTGATAGAGCTATGAGATTGTAACACATGGTATGTCTCCCTTTACTCTTTGTGATGTTATACTTTATATTTTACATGTGAAACTCTGTAACTTGTTGGTCCGTGTGGGCCAGGTTCTTTCTTTCTTTACATAAATAAACAATTTAAAAAAAAAAAAAAAAATTGGGGATACTATTCAAGAACTGTTGAGAGTGGAGATCCTTAGACCTGCTGTAAGTCCTTTCTCGTCTCTGATGTTTCCAGTAAAGAAACCTGATGGGACATATAGAATGACTGTGGATTACAGAGGTCTAAACAAAGTGGCACCTCCACTGAAGTCAGCTGAACGTGATATGATCTTAATCATTGAGAAATCTGCTAAAGAGGCAGGAGAATATCAAAGTGTGATAGACCTGGCTAATACCTTCTTTTCAATTTTTGATAGACCCAGAGCATCAGGACCAGTTTGCTTATGTGTGGGATGGCCACCAGTACACTTTCACTGTCCTTCCTCGAGGCTACCTTCATTCTCCAATGATTTGTCACGGACCGAGATTTAAGTACCCTGAATTTGAAAGTCGCTGTGTTTCACTAAATCGATAACATAATGATTTCTGGGACAAAAGAAGATGTAACTGAAGCACTGCACCTGCTGATATAACACAAGGAGAACAGAGGGTGGGCTATCAACAGAGACAAAGTTCAAGGCAAGAGAAAAAAAAAAGGACAGCGCCCTCTAAGTGCAGCGTGTTTTACAACAAATTTATTACAGTGGATTAAAAACACTCACATTTGAGCAGATAAATTCAAGCATAATAGGCAGTAAGATGGGCTCATCCGCATGTTCCCGAATGATGAGGGTCTTATGGGCCAATGGAGGGTGTCCTATGTCCTGGGTCCTGTGGCTTTCCAGCAGTGCTATGGGTACTCAGCTCTTCCGGGTGGCTGGGACACAGATGGGGGATGCTCCGTGATGCTCTGCATTATAGTGGTGTCCTCACTTCCAGGAACAGGGTCAGGCGGTGCATAGACTGATGAAGGAGCTCCGAACGCGAAGCACCACCCTCCTGACCCTGTTCCCGGAAGTGAGGACACCACTGCAACACGGAGCATCACCCTACTGCATCCCAGGCAACCAGAGGCGCTGAGTACCCACAGCATCGCCGGAAAGCCACAGGACCCAGGACATAGGACACCCTCCATCGGCCCGTGAGACCCTCATCATTCGGGAACATGCAGATGAACCCGTCTTACTGCCTATTATGCTGGAATTTATCTGCTCAAATGTGAGTGTTTTTAATCAACTGTAAGTAATAAATTTGTTGTAAAAGGGCGCCGTCCTTTTTTACTCTTGTCTTGTTCCAGAGCTCCTTCTAGCTTTTATGGACTGGCAGCCCTTTATATGCGCAGCACCTTATTATCCTCACATGGACCAATGCCTGCACTTGAAGTGAAACATTTAACATTACCATCAAGTTCTCCCATCCCCCAACGTTGCCCTACGCTGTCCTCTCCTAACCCCCCTCATATTTTTATGTATATAGCTATATCCAGAGCGCGCCATATTAACCCCCTGATTGCCTGACAAAGTCCAAGGACCTGCCATTCCTAGGAATGAGGTGGACTGGGCCACAGAGGAAAATTCCAGACACAACTGTGCAAACTATTCAGGCACTGTTGCCCCCTACTACCAAAAAGGAGGTACAGAAGTTCATTGGAGTTGTGGGATTCTGGAAATCATTCATCGCACATCTTGGAATGATCCTCAGGCCTATATAAAATGTCACCAGAAAAAATACTGAGTTCTCATGGGGTTCAGACCAGCAGACCACAATCTTTGCTGTTAAAAAAGTCATTTTGCAGCATCAGGGATTGGGATCCATGAGACAAGGAGTACCATTTCAGCTGGATGTAGTGAAGCAGGGTGGTACCATATCTTGGAGTCTGTTGGATTGGATTTTGGTCCAAGCAACTGGCAGGGGCACAGAAGAGATACATTACATGAAAGGACAGTCACCATCCATTCTGCATTGTCAATAACAGGATGGGTGAGAGATAATGGACTGACCACTAGGGCAGCTGTAGCTCAGAACCAAACACTGATGAAATGGAAGTGGTACCTTCAAGAAAGAGGGGTTATTGCAGCTGGGGGTGTCAGAGACATTTAAAAAAAAATGGCAGGGCTTGTTACTTTTACCAGCACCCAGTCAGAAAAAGAAATTCATATGCTGCAGTCATACCCCATTCAAAAGGCTCCACCCTTTTAAATCTCTTTTAGAAGACATGAAAGAGTCAGTGTGGTTCACTGATGGTTCAGCCATAGTCACCTTGTCTGGGCCCTGATGGACAGCAGCATCCTACAACCCGAGTACAGATACAGTCCTGCAGGAGACCGGAATTGGAGGATCCAGTCAGTATGCAGTGATGACTCTTAAAGCGGAGTTCCACACAAAAATGGAACTTCTGCTTTTCAGAACCCCCCCTCCGGTGTCACATTTGGCAACTTTCAGGGGGGAGGGGGGTGCAGATACCTGTCTAAGACAGGTATTTGCACCCACTTCCGGCATAGACTCCCATGGGAGTCTACGCCTCTTCCCGTCCCCACCGCGCTGTCTCCTGAGAACACACAGCTCCCAGGAGAGAGCAGGGACCACTTGGGACATGCAGCGTGACTCACGCATGCGCAGTAGGGAACAGGGAAGTGAAGCCGCAACGCTTCACTTCCTGATTCCCTCACCTAGGATGGCGGCGGCAGCTGCCGAGAACCGAGCGGGTTCTCGGCGTCCCCTGCCGACATCGCTGGACCCTGGGACAGGTAAGTGGCCATGTATTAAAAGTCAGCAGCTGCAGTATTTGTAGCTGCTGGCTTTTAATATTTTTTTTTTTTGGCGGTGTGGGTGAACCCCCGCTTTAAAGAGGATCCTTCTTCCCATGTCACTATCAACAGTGACAGCTGGGCGGTCTTTAAAGGACTGACAACTTGGATGCCCACATGGAAGTTCAATGAATGGATGTTTCATGGAAAGGCGGAAGGAAGCTCAGTCCCGCACCATAATGCCCTGTACACACGGTCGGATTTTCCAACGGAAAATGTGTGATAGGACCTTGTTGTCGGAAATTCCAACTGTGCGTGGGCTCCATCACACATTTTCTATCGGAATTTCAGACACACAAAGTTTGAGAGCTTGCTATAAAATTTTTTTGACAACAAAATCCATTGTCGGAAATTCTGATCGTGTGTACAAAAAAATCTGACGCACAAAGTGCCATGCATGCTCAGAATAAATTAAGAGACGAAAGCTATTAGCTACTGCACCGTTTATAGTCCCGACATACGTGTTTTACGTCACCGCATTCAGAACGATCGGATTTTCCGACAACTTTGTGTGATCGTGTGTATGCAAGACAAGTATGAGGCAACATCTGTCAGAAAAAAGCCATGGATTTTGTTGTCGGAATGTCCGATCAATGTCTGACCGTGTGTACAGGGCATAAAAGTGGGGCATGTTGACGCACGCGTGCCCCTGGTCCCAGATTTTGAGAACTATAACAGAGTGGCAGTGTCAGGGCTGGGCTCAGCCCTTACTTCTCTGAGCTGGCCGCTCAGCTGTCGGCTAATTGCCAGCTCCTTTCTCTCCATAGTGACTCAGCTGTTGATGATCCGCTCGTCAGTCCTGGCTACCTAAAGCCGTCCAGCTTACTTCATCTCTGCCTTTGCCTTTGGTCACATCTCAGACTTTCTCCTGCATTCCTGTTGGAGACTTGCTCAGCTGACGTCCCTTCTGGCTCCTGATCCTGCTTGCTGTACTACTACATTGATCTCTGGCTTTTGTGACATTGGCATTGGCTGACTACCCGATTTGGTTATTGAACTCTGTTTACCTTTTTATTATTAAACAAATGATTAACTGTACTTCCGTCTTGGTCTGATTCATGGTTTCTGACAGTAGGCGAAGGCCATGAATTCAGAAGATGCAGTCAGTCCACTTGGTAATATTTTTTCCAGATTGGATGACCAGGATCACCGCATGGATCAATTTACCTTGGCGTTACAAACGCTCCTGTGTCGCACGGCTCACCTCTAATCTTCCACTATGGCTGCTCTGGTACAACCTGTGTTGCAGGCCATCCCTGCTGCTGCTCCAGTTTCTGTGCAGGTATTACCTCTATAAGAGGCATGTCTGGTTCCACTCTGCTTCCCCAGTGATTTGGGGGCAATCTAGTTCAATGCAGAGGGTTTCTCAACCAGGTTGAGATATACTTTGAGATGCTGCCCCAGGCATTTCCCATGGACAGAAGCAAAGTAGGTTTCGTGATATCTTTGCTTTCTGAGAGAGCCTTGGCCTGGGCAAACCCTCTATGGGAGACACAAAAACCCATGGTCCTGAGTTACCCAGAATTTGTGGCTTCTTTTAAAAGGGTATTTGACGTTCCCGCACGCTCTCCTTCTGCTGCCAAGAGCCTCATGTCCATCAAACAGAGTATGAGAATTGTTGCCGATTACGCCATTGAAATCCGTACTCTGGCAGCAGAGGTTGCTTGGAACAATGAGGCCCTCATGGCTGCCTTCTCTCATGGTTGCTCAGATAACATCAAGGATGAGATAGCAGCCCAAGATATACCCACTGAGCTGTAGAGGTTGGTCACATTTGCCATCCTCATTGACTCCAGACTCAGAGAAAGACTCTCTTTTAAGGAGCACTGGCACAAGCCTCCTGTACATTTGTCTCCGAGCTTTACAGTCCCACCCGTGCCTCCCTCACCTCCCATGCCTCCTGGTACCGAGTCGGTCTGTGAAGATGGACCCATGCACTTGGGCTTCATGCATCTCTCTGCGGATGAGAGAGCCCTCAGGAGGAGGGAGAGATTGTGCCTTTATTGTGGCCAAGCTGGTCACTTTTTGAAGTCTTGTCCTACCCGTCCAGGGAACGCCCGAACCTTGAGGTCCTGTCACGGACAGACCTTAAGTGGTGTTGTTTCGTCTCCAGTTTCCCAGAAAGATAAGCCCCTGGTTTCTGTTACCCTGTCTTGGGTTGAGTCATCCGATGAGATACAAGCTCTAATCGACTCTGGGGCTGCATGCCTGCTCATTGACGCTGCCTTTGTATCGAAGCACTCTATTCCGCTGCAGCTGCGTGACACTCCACTTGCCATTGAGGCTCTTGACGGGAGACCTCTACAGCCTGCCCATGTGACTCATGAGACTGTTCCATTGTCCATGGCTGTAGGGGCCCTTCACCATGAGATAATCCAATTCCAAGTTATTTTCTCACCTAAGTTTCCGCTGGTTATTGGTTATTCTTGGTTACAGAGTAACAATCCTTCTTTTGATTGGCTCCGTGCTGTGGTTCTGTCCTGGTCGCCACAGTGCAGTGAGAGATGCTTCTAGAAGGTAGCCAAGGTCCTGTGCACCTCTTCACTCTCCTCCCTGCCGGAGGAGTACCGCGATTTTAGAGATGTTTTTGACAAAGGTCAAGCCGGTACTTGGCCTCCACATCGGTCGTATGATTGCGCAATTGACCTTCAACCTGGTGCCATACCCCGGGACATACTAAAACCTTTAATGTGAAAATGGCTTAATGTAGCTTAACGTGTAATAAAGTGCCTAAACCTCAATCGATTGCCCTGAAACTTTGCACAGCCCAAGTTTTTACATTTCCAAACATATCCAAGAAGTTTCATGTGATTCGGTGTTCCACAAGGCAAACTAGGGACATTAAGCTTGATTTTTGGGGAGCTTAACGTACAAAAAAGACCTTCAATGTTAACTAATTTCCCCCAAACTTTACACAATAGAAGACTCTATCCATGCCAACATATTCTGAAAATTCCAGCTCATTTAGTAAATCACACCAAAAGTTATTCATATTAAGCTATATTTTACAATGCTAAAATGTTTACTGTAAAGAGCTTAACGTACCATAATGTGCCTTAACCTCAATCAATTGTCTTGAAACTTTGCACAGCCTACGTTCTCAACTTCCCAAATCTATCCAAGAAGTTTCATGAGATTCGGTGTACCACAAGGCAAACTATGGACATTAAGCTTGTTTTTTGGAGAGCTTAATGTGGCTTAACGTACAAAAAAGACCTTAAGTGGTAACCAATTTCCCCCAAACTTCACACAATAGAAGACTCTATCCATGCCAACATATTCTGAAAATGTCAGCTCATTTGGTAAATCACATCAAAAGTTATTCACATTAAGCTATATTTTACAATGCTAAAACATTTAATGTGAGAATGGCTTAATGTAGCTTAACTTGTAATAAAGTGCCTAAACCTCAATCGATTGCCCTGAAACTTTGCACAGCCTAAGGTTTTACATTTCTAAACCTATCCAAGAAGTTTCATGCGATTCGGTGTTCCACAAGGCAAACTAGGTACATTAAGCTTGATTTTGAGGAGCTTAATGTGGCATAACGTACAAAAAAGACCTTGAATGTTAACTAATTTCCCCCAAACTTTACACAATAGAAGACTCTATCCATGCCAACACATTCTGAAAATTTCAGCTCATTTGGTTAATCACACCAAAAGTTATTCACGTTAAGCTATATTATACAATGCTAAAACATTTACTGTAATGTGAAAATGGCTTAATGTAGCTTAACGTGTAATAAAGTGCCTTAAACTCAATCAATTGTCTTGAAACTTTGCACAGCCTAAGTTCTCAACTTTCCAAACCTATCCAAGAAGTTTCATGAGATTCGGTGTACCACAAGGCAAACTATGGACATGAAGCTGTTTTTTTGGAGAGCTTAATGTGGCTTAACGTACAAAAAAGACCTTAAATGTTAACCAATTTCACCCAAACTTCACACAATAGAAGACTCTATCCATGCCAACATATTCTGACAATTTCAGCTCATTTGGAAAATCACAACAAAAGTTATTCACATTAAGCTATATTTTACAATGCTAAAACATTTAATGTGAAAATGGCTTAATGTAGCTTAACCACTCGCCTCACGCAGATATACTGCGGCAGAATCGCACGGGCAGGCAAAATCACGTACCTGGTATGTGATCTGCCTCCCCCGGGCAGAGGGTCCCATCGGACCCCCCCCGTTGCCAGAGGCGGCCAGCATTTGTTCCCGGGCGATCAGAGGTGAGGGGGAGGCCATCCATTCGTGATCGCTCCCGGCGAATTAAATCCTTCCTCTGCCTCTGTAATGTAAACAGAGGCAGAGGAAGTGATGTCATCTCTCCTCGAGCCGGTCTTTTCGTTCCGGCGAGGGAGGAGAGAAGACATCAATGTGAGTTGTGCCAACACTACACCTACAGTAGAACACGCAGGCACACTTTTCACCCCCCAGTCGCCCCCCGATCACCCCCCTGTACCCCCTGTCACAGTGACACCAATAGCAGTTTTTTTTTATGCATTGGTGTCAGTTTGTGACAGTTATAAGTGTTAGGGCAGTTAGGGTTAGCCCCCTTTAGGTCTGGGGTACCCCCCTTTAGGTCTAGGGTACCCCCCTAACCCCCCCTAATAAAGGTTAACCCCTTGATCACCCCCCGTCACCAGTGTCACTAAGCAATCGTTTTTCTGATCGCTGTATTAGTGACACAGGTGACGCTAGTTAGGGATGTAAGTATATAGGTTCGCCGTCAGCGTTTTATAGCGACAGGGACCCCCATATACTACCTACTAAAAGTTTTAACCCCCTGATTGCCCCCTAGTTAACCCTTTCACCAGTGATCACCATATAAGTGTTACGGGTGACGCTGGTTAGTTAGATTGTTTATTATAGTTTATTATAGTTTTAGGGCACCCGCAGTTTATTACCTTATAAAGGTTTAACCCCCTAATTGCCCAGCAGTGATATAAGTTACGTTTTTAGGGTCAGATGAGGTTTGCGTCGCCCCAGGCAGCGTCAGTTTAGCGCCAGTACCGCTAACACCCACACACGCAGCATACACCTCCCTTAGTGCTATAGTATCTGAACGGATCGATATCTGATCCAATCAGATCTATACTAGCGTACCCAGCAGTTTAGGGTTCCCAAAAACGCAGTGTTAGCGGGATCAGCCCAGATACCTGCTAGCACCTGCGTTTTGCCCCTCGGCCCAGCCCTGCCCAGCCCACCCAAGTGCAGTATCGATCGATTACTGACACTTACAAAACACTAAGCACACATAACTGCAGCGTTCGCAGAGTCAGGCCTGATCCCTGCGATCGCTAACAGTTTTTTGGTAGCATTTTGAATCAGTCGCTAACAGTCAGGAGCTTTTTTGCCTGTGAGTCTCACTAGTGTACCCATAAATTTAGAGCCCAAAATGGCAAATCGAAGGTACACTAGTGAAGAGGCCTACACGTTTCTGAGCAAGACAGATAGTAAAGAGGAAGTCACTCATCTGTCAGATTCAGGCTCAGAATATGATCCTGTAGACGACAGCGGCTCCATGACAGATAGCTCTGACGACAGAGGTGTGGTCCCTGCCAAGGTCAGGCGTACCAGACCCCAATCTTCTTCTTCTGTCCTTGAAGTGCAAGAACCGCAGGGCTCTCGTATGGAGCAGAGCAGTACTAGCGCCGCTATTCCTTCTGGTGAACTGGCAAGCACCAGCGGCCTAGTACACCCTGGTCGTACATCCAGCACTGCAGTATCACGTGGTGATGTGGCGAGTCCCATATGTGCAGTTCACCTCCACCTCTGCAGCACCCGTACTTCCCCCATTCACTGGGCAACCCGGAATTCAGGTGGAAACAGTTGATTTTACGCCACTTGATTTTTATTCACTGTTCACAATGAACTCTGTCGTCCTCGTGGAGACCCTGAATACGATCGGCTCTACAAAATTCGGCCCCTCGTAAACCACTTCAACCAACGTTTTGCAGACTTGTTTACTCCCCATCAAGTTGTCTGCGTTGATGAGTCCCTGATTAAATTTTCTGGCCGCTTGTCATTCAAACAGTACCTTCCCAGCAAGCGTGCCAGATACGGGGTCAAGATTTATAAGCTCTGTGACAGGGCCACAGGCTATACATGTCGTTTTATGGTTTACGAGGGCAAAGATAGTCACGTAGAGCCGACAAACTGCCCTGACTACATAGGAAGTGCTGGCAAGATAGTGTGGGACTTGGTGTCACCCTTATTCAGAAAGGGGTACCACTTGTACGTGGACAATTACTACATGAGCGTGCCACTTTTTAGTCACCTTTTTGATCATCAGATTGGAGCATGTGGCACCGTGCGACCTAATCGCCGGGGCTTTCCCCAGCGGCTTGTAGATTTCCATCTTAGGCTGGGGGAGAGAGCCTGCTTGCAGTGTAATAATTTGCTCGCTATGAAGTGGAGGGACGATAAGAATGTTTTCATTCTTACCTCCCTTCATGCAGACACGATGATCCAAATTACTACAGTGACTGGTGTTGTGGAGAAACCCCTCTGTGTCCACGAATATAACCAAAATATGGGAGGGGTGGACCTCAACGACCAGTTGTTGGCGCCGTACCTAGTTGCCCGTAAGGCCAGACGCTGGTACAAAAAAGTGTCTGTTTATTTATTTCAATTGGCTTTGCTGAACGCTTATGTGCTATACAGAGCTTCAGGACGGACTTGATCCTTAAATTCCAGAAAGAGATCGTCAGAGCCCTTTTGTTTCCAGACGGTGCTCCACCTCATCATCCCCAACCAAATGCAGTAAGCCGGCTGCATGAGAGGCATTTTCTTTATGTCCTCCCGAGTACCCCTACCCAATGAGCCCCCCAAAAAAGATGTTGTGTCTGCGGCAAGCGCGGATTTAGGCGTGACACCCGGTATTATTGTCCCTTCTGTCCTGACAATCCTGGTCTTTGCATTGGTGAATGTTTTGAACGCTACCATACACTAGTTGAGTATTAGCGTAGGGTACAGCACTGCACAGACTAGGACACACTTTCACATGGTCTCCCAAGATGCCATCGCATTTTGAGAGACCCAAACCTGGTACCAGTTACAAAAGTTAAAGTTACAAAAAAAAGTAAAAAAAAAAAAAAACACTAAAAAAATATAAAATAAAAACCAAAAATAGTTATCGTTTTATTGTTCTCTCTCTCTATTGTTCTGCTCTTTTTTACTGTATTCTATTCTGCAATGTTTTACTGTTATGTTTTTATCATGTTTGGTAACCATTTTTTTGTTTTCAGGTATGCCATTCAGCTGCAGAGCTGATTTATTTATCTTGACAGCAACAGCGTTTGCAACCACGATACATAAAGCCGTGACTCCAGCGCTGTCGGAGGTGATTTCACCAACACAGTTACATACTTCAGCATATATGCCGAAGCGTGGGGGCAGCAGTGGGTGAAGGAGCGATTTACTCCTGCCTTTTGCGGGAGGATGCCCCCATGCTTCGGCATATATATATATATTTTAGGCACAGGTTGCGTTTAAATGTTTTATTTTTTACTATTTTTTTGTATTTGCTTTGCAGGTATGGTAAGTCTTACTGTTATACTGTAATGTTACTTTGTTTTATTGTTAACCATCATTTGCTTAGCAGGTACGCCATTCAGCTGCAGAGCGGATTTATTTATCTTAACAGCAACAGCATTTGCTCCCACGATACATAAAGCCGTGACTCCAGCGCTGTCGGAGGTGATTTCACCACCACAGTTACATACTTCAGCATATATGCTGAAGCGTGGGGTCAGCGGTGGGTGGAGGAGCGATTTGCTCCTACCTTTTGCTGGAGGATATATATAAACATATATAAACGGTGCGTGTATGCCCATCATTAGAAGTGGGTGGATGAAGGGAGGTATTCTAATGGTGGGCATACCCACCAATCGATATCTTTTTTTCGTTCAGCCCACAGGCTGCATGAAAAAAAAGTTTTACAATATATGCCCAACAAGGACCAGCAACGTACTGGTATGTTGCTGGACTTTGAGTGGTTATACAAGAATGATGCCTGCAGGTTTAGGTATCATTTTGGTATCATTCTTTTCAGCCAGTGGTCGGCTTTC
Organism: Lithobates clamitans; assembly: GCA_037952925.1. Taxonomy (NCBI): domain Eukaryota; kingdom Metazoa; phylum Chordata; class Amphibia; order Anura; family Ranidae; genus Lithobates; species Lithobates clamitans. Next base: position 3,989,344 of record JBBGZY010000434.1, on the reverse strand, counting down.
ATGTAAAAGCAACCCTAGCAGCTAATCAGCCTCTAGACTGCTTTTACAAGCAGTGGGAGGGAATGCCCCCCCACCGTCTTCCATGTTTTTCTCTGGCTCTCTCCCTGTCCCAACAGGGAACCTGAGAATGCAGCCGGTGATTCAGCCAGCTGACCATAGAGCTGATCAGAGACCAGAATGGCTCCAATTATTATATTATATTATTATGGCCTAAGAAACCGGAAGCTACCAGCATTTCATGACTTAGATTTTGCCAGATGTAAACTGCGCCATTGGGAAATTGGGAAAACATTTTGTAAATCTAAAGTGGTAACCTGTAAAATCTTTTAAATATGTATTTAGTTTGTCACCACTGCACGTTTGTGCGCAATTGTAAAGCATGTCATGTTTGGTATCCATGTACTCGGCCTAAGATCTTCTTTTTTATTTCATCAAACATTTGGGCAATATAGTATGTTTTAGTGCATTAAAATTTAAAAAAAGTGTGAAACACCCACCATTTTGATCTGTAGGGCCTTTGCTTTAAAAAATATATAATGTTTGGGGGTTCAAAGTAATTTTCTTGCAAAAAAATAATTTTTTCATGTAAACAAAAAGTTTTCAGAAAATGCTTTGTCTTCAAGTGGTTAGAAGAGTGGGTGATGTGTGACATAAGCTTCTAAATGTTGTACATAAAATGCCAGAACAGTTCAAACCCCCCCAAATGACCCCATTTTGGAAAGTAGACACCCCAAGCTATTTGCTGAGAGGCATGTCAAGTCCATGGTATATTTTATATTGTGACACAAGTTTTTTTTTGCACAAAGTTGTCACTAAATATTTTTGCCATGGGAATATGTGAAATTACACCCCAAAATACATTCTGTTGCTTCTCCTGAGTACGGGGATACCACATGTGTGAGACTTTTTGGGAGCCTAGCCATGTACGGGACCCCGAAAACCAAGCACCGCCTTCAGGCTTTCTAAGGGCGTAAATTTTTGTCCCATATTTTAATCCCACATATACCCATCGCATGTTTGAGCAATATATCATTAATTGACAACTTTATGCAAAAAAAAAAAAAACATTGGTCAATTTCCCGCAACTTGTGTCAAAATATAAAAAATTCCATGGACTCAACATGCCTCTCAGCAAATAGCTTGGGGTGTCTACTTTCAAAAATGGGGTCATTTGTGGGGCTTTGTGCCATCTGGGCATTTTATGGCCTTCAAAACTGTGATAGGTAGTGAGGAGTGAAATCAAAACTTTATGTCCTTAGAAATCCTGAAGGCGGTGCTTGGATTCTGGGGCCCCGAACGCAGCTACGCTCCCAAAAAGTCCCACACATGTGGTACACATGTGGTATCCCTGTACTCAGGAGAATCAGCAGAATGTATTTTGTGGTGCAATTCTACATATGCACATGGCCTGTGTGAGCAATATATCATTTAGTGACATCTTTGTGCATAAAAAAAAAGTTTGTTATTTTCCTGCAACTTGGGTCAAAATATAGAATATTCCATGGACTCAACATGCCTCTCAGCAAATAGCTTGGGGTGTCTACTTTCCAAAATGGAGTAATTGGGGGGGGGGTTTGTGCCATCTGGGCATTTTATGGCCTTTAAAACTGTGATAGGTAGTGAGGAGTGAAATCAAAAATGTACGCCCTTAGGAATCCTGAAGGCGGTGCTTGGTTTTCGGGGCCCCGTACGCAGCTAGGCTCCCAAAAAGTCCCACACATAGGGTATTCCCATATTCAGGAGAAGCAGATAAATGTATTTTGGGGTGCAATTCCACACATGCCCATGGCCTTGTGTGAGCAATATATCATTTAGTGACAACTTTTTGTAATTTTTTTTTTTGTCATTATTCAATCACTTGGGACAAAAAAAATGAATTTTCGATGGGCTCAACATGCATCTCAGCAATTTCCTTGGGGTGTCTACTTTCCAAAATGGGGTCATTTGAGGGGGATTGTACTGCCCTGCCATTTTAGCACCTCAAAAAAATGAGATAGGCAGTCAAACTAAAAGCTGTGTAAATTCCAGAAAATGTACCCTAGTTTGTAGACACTGTAACTTTTGCGCAAACCAATTTACGCTTATTGACTTTTTTTTACCAAAGACATGTGGCCGAATACATTTTGGCCTAAATGTATGACTAAAATTGAGTTTATTGGATTTTTTTAATAACAAAAAGTAGAAAATATAATTTTTTTTCAAAATTTTCAGTTTTTCCATTTATAGCGCAAAAAATCAAAACGGCAGAGGTGATCAAATACCATCAAAAGAAAGCTCTATTTGTGGGAAGAAAAGGACGCAAATTTAATTTGGGTGCAGCATTGCATAACCGTGCAATTAGCAGGTAAAGCGACGCAGTGCCAAATTGTAAAAAGTGCTCTGGTCAGGAAGGGGGTAAATCCTTCCGGGGCTGAAGTGGTTAACGTGTAATAAAGTGCCTAAACCTCAATCAATTGCCCTAAAACTGTGCACAGCCTAAGATCTCAACTTTCCAAACCTATCCAAGAAGTTTCATGCGATTCGGTGTTCCACAAGGCAAACTAGGGACATTAAGCTTGTTTTGGAGAGCTTAATGTGGCTTAATGTACAAAACAGACCTTACATGTTAACCACTTTCCCCCAAACTTTACACAATAGAAGACTCTATCCATGCCAACATATTCCGAAAATTTCAGCTCATTTAGTAAATCACACCAAAAGTTATTCACATTAAGCTATATTTTACAATGCTAAAACGTTTAATGTAAAGAGCTTAACGTACCATAATGTGCCTTAACCTCAATCAATTGTCTTGAAACTTTGCACAGCCTAAGTTCTCAACTTCCCAAACCTATCCAAGAAGTTTCATGAGATTCGGTGTACCACAAGGCAAACTATGGACATTAAGCTTGTTTTTTGGAGAGCTTAATGTGGCTTAATGTACAAAAAAAGACCTTAAATGTTAACAAATTTCACCCAAACTTCACACAATAGAAGACTCTATCCATGCCAACATATTCTGAAAATTTCAGCTCATTTGGTAAATCACACCAAAAGTTATTCACGTTAAGCTATATTTTACAATGCTAAAACATTTAATGTGAAAATGGCTTAATGTAGCTTGACGTGTAATAAAGTGCCTAAACCTCAATCGATTGCCCTGAAACTTTGCACAGCCTAAGTTTTTACATTTCCAAACCTATCCAAGAAGTTTCATGCCATTCGGTGTTCCACAAGGCAAACTAGGGACATTAAGCTTGATTTTTGGGAGCTTAATGTGGCTTAACGTACAAAAAAGACCCTAAATTATTAACCAATTTCCCCCAAACTTCACACAATAGAAGACTCTATCCATGCCAACATATTCTGAAAATTTCAGCTCATTTGGTAAATCACACCAAAAGTTATTCACGTTAAGCTATATTTTACAATGCTAAAATATTTAAGGTGGAGTTCCACCCACTTTTACAACTCTTCAGCATGCCTCACTAAACTGTGCACTGTAAACAAATTGGATATTTAGTGGGACTGCTTTAGCAGTCCCACTATTGTTATTCGATTTTATTAGTGGGACTGCTTTAGCAGTCCCACTATTGTTATTCAATTTTATTTATTTTTAATCTACTTAATTTTAATTTTAATTTTATTCCGTACGTTTTTTGGTTCTGCGTAACTTCTGCATACTTTCAGCTATTAAAACCATTCAACTATCAAAATGTTCGTCTCTTTTAGCTGATGTGTGCTCTTTTTCAACTTTTTTTCTACCATTTATACTTTTTAAAATATTAAGCTTTTTATCACTTTTTTTTAACATTGAAGTCAATGGGAGCATGCTTGAAATTCTAAATTCTTTTTCCGCTCCCAAAAGTTTCAGCTCCTTCATACTTTCACCTAGAGACACCAAACAAACTTTAAAATGTTCACAAAATATTTAGCTATCTGGCTATATCTTTTCAGTTTGATATCTTTTACAGTTTTTGAGAAAAAGCTTTTTGTTTAGAGGTAATTTCAGAAAATTTTAGCCATTAATCAGAGTGTACTGTGTTTGTTTTGTTGCCATGGTTACCAAAGCTTCTGTTATACACAGGGGGGAAGGTGGCTGGAGCATCTCAGCTCTGAATACAGAGCCCGGGGGAGGGGACAGACACACCATGTACTGATTTATAATAGAGGAATATGATGGGGTAGTTTTGATGGGGCAATTATGATGGGGCAGTTTTATTGGTGGCAATTATGATGGGTCAGTTTTGATGGTGGCAATATGATGGGGCAGTTTTGATGGGACAATTCTGATGGGGCAGTTTTGATGGTGGCAATATGATTGGGCAGTTTTAATGGGGACAATTTTGATGGGGCAATTCTGATGGGGCAGTTTTGATGGCAGTATGATGGGGCAGTTTTGATGGCGGCCATTTTAGCAATTTAGCTATTCAGCATTCCCACGCATTTTCCCCAGGAAATGCATTTTCTAGACAATTCTGATGGGGCAGTTTTGATGGTGGCAATATGATGGGCAGTTTTGATAGGGCAATTCTGATGGGGCAGTTTTCATGGTGGCAATATGATGGGGCAGTTTTGATGGGGACAATTTTAATGGAGCAGTTTTAAAGGTGGCAATATGATGGGGCAGTTTTGATGGGGGCAGTTTTGATGGGGGCAGTTTTGATGGTGGCAATTAGATGGGGCAGTTTTGATGGGGCAATTCTGATGGGGCAGTTTTGATGGCAGTATGATGGGGAAGTTTTGATGGTGGCCGTTTTAGCAATTTAGCTATTCAGCATTCCCACGCATTTTCCCCAGGAAATGCATTTTCTAGTTTTTCTTATTATTCCGTACGTTTTTTGGCTCTGCGTAACTTCTGCATACTTTCAGCTATTAAAACCATTCAACTATTAAAATGTTCGTCTCTTTTAGCTGAGGTGTGCTCTTTTTCAACTTTTTTTCTACCATTTATACTTTTTAAAATATTAAGCTTTTTATCACTTTTTTTTAACATTGAAGTCAATGGGAGCATGCTTGAAATCCTTAAATTCTTCTTCCGCTCCCAAAAGTTTCAGCTCCTTCATACTTTCACCTAGAGACACCAAACAAACTTTAAAATGTTCACAAAATATTCAGGGATCTGGCTATATCTTTTAAGTTTGATATCTTTTACAGTTTTTGAGAAAAAGCTTTTTGTTTAGAGGTCATTTCAGGAAATTTTAGCCATTAATCAGAGTGTACTGTGTTTGTTTTGTTGCCATGGTTACCAAAGCTTCTGTTATACACAGGGGGGGAGGTGGCTGGAGCATCTCAGCTCTGAATACAGAGCCCGGGGGAGGGGACAGACACACCATGTACTGATTTATAATAGAGGAATATGATTGGGCAGTTTTGATAGGGCAATTCTGATGGGGCAGTTTTGATGGTGGCAATATGATGGGGCAGTTTTGATAGGGCAATTCTGATGGGGCAGTTTTAAAGGTGGCAATATGATGGGGCAGTTTTGATGGGGGCGGTTTTGATGGTGGCAATTCTGATGGTGGCAATATGATGGGGCAGTTTTAATGGGGACAAGTTTGATGGGGCAATTCTGATGGGGCAGTTTTGATGGTGGCCGTTTTAGCAATTTAGCTATTCAGCATTCCCACGCATTTTCCCCAGGAAATGCATTTTCTAGTTTTTCTTATTATTCCGTACGTTTTTTGGCTCTGTGTAACTTCTGCATACTTTCAGCTATTAAAACCATTCAACTATTAAAATGTTCGTCTCTTTTAGCTGAGGTGTGCTCTTTTTCAGCTTTTTTTCTACCATTTATACTTTTTAAAATATTAAGCTTTTTAACACTTTTTTTAACACTGAAGTCAATGTGAGCATGCTTGAAATCCTTAAATTCTTCTTCCGCTCCCAAAAGTTTCAGCTCCTTCATACTTTCACCTAGAGACACCAAACAAACTTTAAAATGTTCACAAAATATTCAGCTATCTGGCTATATCTTTTCAGTTTGATATCTTTTACAGTTTTTGTGAAAAAGCTTTTTGTTTAGAGGTCATTTCAGGAAATTTTAGCCATTAATCAGAGTGTACTGTGTTTTGTTGCCATGGTTACCAAAGCTTCTGTTATACACAGGGGGGGAGGTGGCTGGAGCATCTCAGCTCTGATTACAGAGCCCGGGGGAGGGGACAGACACACCATGTACTGATTTATAATAGAGGAATATGATGGGGCAGTTTTGATGGGGTAATTCTGATGGGGCAGTTTTGATGGTGGCAATATGATGGGGCAGTTTTGATGGGGCAATTCTGATGGGGCAGTTTTGATGGTGGCAATATGATGGGGCAGTTTTGATGGGGGCAGTTTTGATGGTGGCAATATGACGGGGCAGTTTTGATGGGGCAATTCTGATGGGGCAATTCTGATGGGGCAGTTTTGATGGTGGTAATATGATGGGGCAATTCTGATGTGGCAATTCTGATGGGGCAGTTTTGATGGGGGCAATTTTGATGGTGGCAATATGATGGGGCAATATGATGGGGCAATTCTGATGGGGCGGTTTTGATGGTGGCAATATGATGGGGCAATTCTGATGGTGGCAATATGATGGGACAATTTTGATGGGGCAGTTTTAATGGGGACAATTTTGATGGGGCAATTCTGATGGGGCAGTTTTGATGGCAGTATGATGGGGCAGTTTTGTTGGCGGCTGTTTTAGCAATTTAGCTATTCAGCATTCCCACGCATTTTCCCCAGGAAATGCATTTTCTAGTTATTTTTCTTCTTATTAGTGGGAATGCTTTAGCAGTCCCACTATTGTTATTCAATTTTATTTATTTTTAATAATTTTAATTTTATTCCGTACGTTTTTTGGTTCTGCGTAACTTCTGCATACTTTCAGCTATTAAAACCATTCAACTATCAAAATGTTAGTCTCTTTTAGCTGATGTGTGCTCTTTTTCAACTTTTTTTCTATCATTTATACTTTTTAAAATATTAAGCTTTTTATCACTTTTTTTTAACATTGAAGTCAATGGGAGCATGCTTGAAATCCTTAAATTCTTCTTCCGCTCCCAAAAGTTTCAGCTCCTTCATACTTTCACCTAGAGACACCAAACAAACTTTAAAATGTTCACAAAATATTCAGCTATCTGGCTATATCTTTTCAGTTTGATATCTTTTGCAGTTTTTGAGAAAAAGCTTTTTGTTTAGAGGTCATTTCAGGAAATTTTAGCCATTAATCAGAGTGTACTGTGTTTGTTTTGTTGCCATGGTTACCAAAGCTTCTGTTATACACAGGGGGGAGGTGGCTGGAGCATCTCAGCTCTGAATAGAGAGCCCGGGGGAGGGGACAGACACACCATGTACTGATTTATAATAGAGGAATATGATGGGGCAGTTTTGATGGGGCAATTCTGATGGGGCAGTTTTGATGGTGGCAATATGATGGGGCAGTTTTGATGGGGCAATTCTGATGGGCCAGTTTTGATGGTGGCAATATGACGGGGCAGTTTTGATGGGGCAATTCTGATGGGGTAGTTTTGATGGGGCAATTTTGATGGTTTCAATATGATGGGGCAGCTTTGATGGGGCAATTCTGATGGGGCAGTTTTGATGGGGGCAGTTTTGATGGGGGCAGTTTTGATGGGGGCAGTTTTGATGGGGGCAATATGATGGGGCAGTTTTGATGGGGCAATTCTGATGGGCCATTTTTGATGGTGGCAATATGACGGGGCAGTTTTGATGGGGCAATTCTGATGGGGCAGTTTTGATGGTTTCAATATGATGGGGCAGCTTTGATGGGGCAATTCTGATGGGGCAGTTTTGATGGGGGCAGTTTTGATGGTGGCAATATGATGGGGCAGTTTTGATGGGGCAATTCTGATGGGGCAGTTTTGATGGTGGCAATATGATGGGGCAGTTTTGATGGGGACAATTTTGATGGTGGCAATATGATGGGACAATTTTGATGGAGCAATTCTGATGGGGCAGTTTTGATGGTGGCAATATGATGGGGCAGTTTTGATGGGGACAATTTTGATGGGGCAATTCTAATGGGGCAGTTTTGATGGCAATATGATGGGGGCAGTTTTGATGGTGGCAATATGATGGGGCAGTTTTGATGGTGGTAATATGATGGGGCAATTCTGATGGGGCAGTTTTGATGGTGGCAATATGATGGGGCAGTTTTGATGGGGCAATTCTGATGGTGGCAATATGATGGGACAATTTTGATGGAGCAATTCTGATGGGGCAGTTTTGATGGTGGCAATATGATGGGGCAGTTTTAATGGGGACAATTTTGATGGGGCAATTCTGATGGGGCAGTTTTGATGGCAATATGATGGGGCAGTTTTGATGGCGGCCCTTTTAGCAATTTAGCTATTCAGCATTCCCACGCATTTTCCCCAGGAAATGCGTTTTCTAGTTTTAATTTTAATTTTATTCCGTACGTTTTTTGGCTCTGCGTAACTTCTGCATACTTTCAGCTATTAAAACAATTCAACTATTAAAATGTTCATCTCTTTTAGCTGAGGTGTGCTCTTTTTCAACTTTTTTTCTACCATTTATACTTTTTAAAATATTAAGCTTTTTAACACTTTTTTTTAACATTGAAGTCAATGGGAGCATGCTTGAAATCCTTAAATTCTTCTTCCGCTCCCAAAAGTTTCAGCTCCTTCATACTTTCACCTAGAGACACCAAACAAACTTTAAAATGTTCACAATATTCAGCTATCTGGCTATATCTTTTCAGTTTGATATCTTTTACAGTTTTTGAGAAAAAGCTTTTTGTTTAGAGGTCATTTCAGGAAATTTTAGCCATTAATCAGAGTGTACTGTGTTTGTTTTGTTGCCATGGTTACCAAAGCTTCTGTTATACACAGGGGGGAGGTGGCTGGAGCATCTCAGCTCTGATTACAGAGCACGGGGGAGGGGACAGACACACCATGTACTGATTTATAATAGAGGAATATGATGGGTCAGTTTTGATGGGGTAATTCTGATGGGGCAGTTTTGATGGTGGCAATATGATGGGGCAGTTTTGATGGGGCAATTCTGATGGGGCAATTCTGATGGTGGCAATATGATGGGGCAGATTTGATGGGGCCAATTTTTATGGAGCAGTTTTAAAGGTGGCAATATGATGGGGCAGTTTTGATGGTGGCAATATGACGGGGCAGTTTTGATGGGGCAATATGACGGGGCAGTTTTGATGGGGCAATTCTGATGAGGCAGTTTTGATGGTGGCAATATGATGGGGCAATTCTGATGGGGCAGTTTTGATGGGGCAGTTTTGATGGGGCAGTTTTGATGGGGGCAGTTTTGATGGGGGCAGTTTTGATGGGGGCAGTTTTGATGGGGCAATTCTGATGGGGCAGTTTTGATGGTGGCAATATGATGGGGCAGTTTTGATGGTGGCAATATGATGGGGCAGTTTTGATGGTGGCAATATGATGGGGCAGTTTTGATGGGGACAATTTTGATGGGGCAATTCTAATGGGGCAGTTTTGATGGTGGCAATATGATGGGGCAGTTTTGATGGGGCAATTCTGATGGGGGCAATATGATGGGACAATTTTGATGGGGCAGTTTTAATGGGGACAATTTTGATGGGGCAATTCTGATGGGGCAATTCTGATGGCAGTATGATGGGGCAGTTTTGATGGCGGCCGTTTTAGCAATTTAGCTATTCAGCATTCCCACGCATTTTCCCCAGGAAATGCATTTTCTAGTTATTAATTTTTTTTCTCAGCACCTACTGTATATCTGCTGTATTCATTTTTCACTTCCTCCTCCCTGGCCGTGGCCCATCGCATCATTTCCTGTTTGCAGTGCCATCTGGGAAGGGGCGTCAACTTCCTCTGAAACTGCCGTTGCTATGGAAACCTGACCTGAAACCTATTACACTGCTTGTGCTGCACCGAGCATGTCCGAGATCTCCAAGGATGAGATCCAGGAAGAACACAGTCTGGCTTCAGATGCCCACACTTAAGATGGCCACGGCTTATAAAATAACAAACTACTGCTATAAACTAACAAAACAGACGTTAGTTTACAGACTAACTTTACTAGAATACTTTAAGCGTGTGTATTATAGGGGTATTTTTATTTAAAATGTATAATTTCGGCCGGAACACCACTTTAATGTGAAAATGGCTTAATGTAGCTTAACGTGTAATAAAGTGCCTAAACCTCAATCAATTGCCCTGAAACTTTGCACAGCCTAAGATCTCAACTTTCCAAACCTATCCAAGAAGTTACATGCGATTCGGTGTTCAACAAGGCAAACTAGGGACATTAAGCTTGTTTTTTGGACCTTAAATGTTAACCAATTTCCCCCAAACTTCACACAATATAAGACTCTATCCATGCCAACATATTCTGAAAACATCTGCTCATTTGGTTAATCACACCAAAAGTTATTCACGTTAAGCTATATTATACAATGCTAAAACATTTAATGTGAAAATGGCTTAATGTAGCTTAATGTGTAATAAAGTGCCTAAACCTCAATCAATTGCCCTGAAACGTTGCACAGCCTAAGATTTCAACTTCCCAAACCTATCCAGGAAGTTTAATGCGACTCAGTGTTCCACAAGGCAAACTAGGGACATTAAGCTTAATGTAGCTTAACCACTTAAGGACCGCCTCACGCCGATTTACGTCGGCAATGTGGCACGGTCAGGCAGAATCACGTACATATACGTGATCTGCCTTCTGCGGGTGGGGGGTCCGATCGGACCCCCCCAGTGCCCGAGGCGGTCCGCTTCTGATCAGCGGTGATCAGAGATGAGGGGGAGACCATCCGTTCGTGGCCCCCCCTTGCGATCGCCGCTAGCCAATCAAATCATTCCTTTGCTGCTGTGTGCTAAACAACAGCAAAGGAAATTATGTCATCTCTCCTCGGCTCGGTATTTTCCGTTCCGGCGCCGAGGAGAGAAGACTGCAATGTGAGTGTAAAAGACAGACACACAGTAGAACATGCCAGGCACACAAAACACCCCCCTTTACCCCCCGATCCCCCCCCCTGATCACCCCCCAATCACCCCCCCCCTGTCACACTGACACCAAGCAGTTTTTTTTTTTTCTGATTACTGCATGGTGTCAGTTTGTGACAGTTACTGTGTTAGGGCAGTTAGTATTAGCCCCCTTTCGGTCTAGGGTACCCCTAACCCCCCCTAATAAAGTTTTAACCCCTTGATCACCCCCTGTCGCCAGTGTCACTAAGCGATCATTTTTCTGATCGCTGTATTAGTGTCGCTGTGACGCTAGTTAGGGAGGTAAATATTTAGGTTTGCTGTCAGCGTTTTATAGTGACAGGGACCCCCATATACTACCTAATAAATGTTTTAACCCCTTGATTGCCCCCTAGTTAACCCTTTCACCACTGATCACCGTATAACTGTTACGGGTGAAGCTGGTTAGTTTCTTTATTTGTTATAGTGTCAGGGCACCCGCCGTTTATTACCGAATAAAGGTTTAGCCCCCTGATTGCCCGGTGGTGATATGCATCGCCCCAGGCAGCGTCAGATTAGCGCCAGTACCGCTAACACCCACGCACGCAGCATACACCTCCCTTAGTTGTATAGTATCTGAACGGATCAATATCTGATCCGATCAGATCTATACTAGCGTCCCCAGCAGTTTAGGGTTCCCAAAAACGCAGTGTTAGCGGGATCAGCCCAGATACCTGCTAGCACCTGCGTTTTGCCCCTCCGCCCAGCCCACCCAAGTGCAGTATCGATTGATCACTGTCACTTACAAAACACTAAACACATAACTGCAGCGTTCCCAGTGTCAGGCCTGATCCCTGCGATCGCTAACAGTTTTTTTGGTAGCATTTTGGTGAACTGGCAAGCACCAGCCCCAGGCAGCGTCAGGTTAGCGCCTGTACCGCTAACACCCACGCACGCAGCATACGCCTCCCTTAGTGGTATAGTATCTGAACGGATCAATATCTGATCCGATCAGATCTATACTAGCGTCCCCAGCAGTTTAGGGTTCCCAAAAACGCAGTGTTAGCGGGATCAGCCCAGATACCTGCTAGCACCTGCGTTTTGCCCCTCCGCCCGGCCCAGCCCAGCCCACCCAAGTGCAGTATCGATCGATCACTGTCACTTACAAAACACTAAACGCATAACTGCAGCGTTCGCAGAGTCAGGCCTGATCCCTGCGATCGCTAACAGTTTTTTTGGTAGCGTTTTGGTGAACTGGCAAGCACCAGTGGCCTAGTACACCCCGGTCATAGTCAAACCAGCACTGCAGTAACACTTGGTGACGTGGCGAGTCCCATAAGTGCAGTTTAAGCTGGTGAGGTGGCAAGCACAAGTAGTGTCCTGCTGCCACCAAGAAGAAGACAAACACAGGCCCGTCGTGCCCAAAGTGCCCTTCCTGCTGCATTCGCCAATTCTAATTGGGAACCCACCACTTCTGCAGCGCCCATACTTCCCCCATTCACATCCCCAACCAAATGCAGTCGGCTGCATGAGAGGCATTTTTATGTCCTCCCGAGTACCCCTACCCAGCGAACCCCCCCAAAAAAGATGTCGTGTCTGCAGCAAGCGCGGATATAGGCGTGACACCCGCTATTATTGTCCCTCCTGTCCTGACAATCCTGGTTTTTGCATTGGTGAATGTTTTGAACGCTACCATTCACTAGTTGAGTATTAGTGTAGGGTACAGCATTGCACAGACTAGGTACACTTTCACAGCGTCTCCCAAGATGCCATCGCATTTTGAGAGACCCGAACCTGGAACCGGTTACAGTTATAAAAGTTAGTTACAAAAAAAAAAGGGTAAAAAAAATAAAAAAATATATAAAATAAAAAAAATAGTTGTTTTATTGTATTCTCTCTCTATTGTTCTGCTCTTTTTTACTGTATTCTATTCTGCAATGTTTTATTGTTACTATGTTTTATACTTTACCGTTTACTGTGATTTATTGTTAACCATTTTTTTGTCTTCAGGTACGCCATTCACGACTTTGAGTGGTTGTACCAGAATGATGCCTGCAGGTTTAGGTATCATCTTGGTATCATTCTTTTCAGCCAGTGGTCGGCTTTCATGTAAAAGCAATCCTAGCAGCTAATTAGAATCTAGACTGCTTTTACAAGCAGTGGGAGGGAATGCCCCCCCCCCACCGTCTTCCGTGTTTTTCTCTGGCTCTCCTGTTTCAACAGGGAACCTGAGAATGCAGCCGGTGATTCAGCCAGCTGACCATAGAGCTGATCAGAGACCAGAGTGGCTCCAAACATCTCTATGGCCTAAGAAACCGGAAGCTACGAGCATTTCATGACTTAGATTTCGCCGGATGTAAACAGCGCCATTGGGAAATTGGGAAAGCATTTTATCACACCAATCTTGGTGTGGTCAGATGCTTTGAGGGCAGAGAAGAGATCTAGTGTCTAATACAGTGTTTCTCAACTCCAGGCCTCAAGGCACACCAACAGGTCATGTTTTCAGGATTTCCCTCAGATGAAACGGCTGTGGTAATTACTTAGGCAATGAAACTGATCAAATCACCTGTGCAAAATAGTGGAAATCCTGAAAACATGACCTGTTGGTGCGCCTTGAGGACTGGAGTTGAGAAACACTGGTCTAATAGACCCCAATTTTTTCAAAAAAGAGTACCTGTCACTACCTATTGCTATCATAGGGAATATTTACATTCCCTGAGATAACAATAAAAATGATTAAAAAAAAATATGAAAGGAACAGTTTAAAAATAAGATAAAAAAGCAAAAAAATAATAATAAAAAAAAAAAAAAGCACCCGTCCCCCCCTGCTCTCGTGCAAAGGCGAATGCAAGCGTCGGTCTGGCGTTAAATGTAAACAGCAATTGCACCATGCATGTGAGGTGTCACCGCGAACGTCAGATCGAGGGCAGTAATTTTAGCAGTAGACCTCCTCTGTAAATCTAAAGTGGTAACCTGTAAAGGCTTTTAAAGGCTTTTAAAAATGTATATAGTTTGACGCCACTGCACGTTTGTGCGCAATTTTAAAGCATGTCATGTTTGGTATCCATGTACCCGGCCTAAGATCATCTTTTTTATTTCATCAAACATTTGGGCAATATAGTGTGTTTTAGTGCATTAAAATTTAAAAAAGTGTGTTTTTCCCCAAAAAATGCGTTTAAAAAATCGCTGCACAAATACTGTGTGAAAAAAAAATGAAACACCCACCATTTTAATCTGTAGGGCATTTGCTTTAAAAAATATATAATGTTTGGGGGTTCAAAGTAATTTTCTTGCAAAAAAAAAATAATTTTTTCATGTAAACAAAAAGTGTCAGAAAAGGCTTTGTCTTCAAGTGGTTAGAAGAGTGGGTGATGTGTGACATAAGCTTCTAAATGTTGTGCATAAAATGCCAGGACAGTTCAAAACCCCCCCAAATGACCCCATTTTGGAAAGTAGACACCCCAAGCTATTTGCTGAGAGTCATGTCGAGTCCATGGAATATTTTATATTGTGACACAAGTTGCGGGAAAGAGACAATTTTTTTTTCTTTTTGCACAAAGTTGTCACTAAATGATATATTGCTCAAACATGCCACGGGAATATGTGAAATTACACCCCAAAATACATTCTGTTTCTTCTCCTGAGTACGGGGATACCACATGTGTGGGACTTTTTGGGAGCCTAGCCGCATACGGGACCCCGAAAACCAAGCACCGCCTTCAGGCTTTCTAAGGGCGTACATTTTTGATTTCACTTTTCACTGCCTATCACAGTTTCGGAGGCCATGGAATGCCCAGGTGGCACAAAACCCCCCCAAATGACCCCATTTTGGAAAGTAGACACCCCATGCTATTTGCTGAGAGGTATAGTGAGTATTTTGCAGACCTCACTTTTTGTCACAAAGTTTTGAAATTGAAAAAAGAAAAAAATATGTTTTTTCTTGTCTTTCTTCATTTTCAAAAACAAATGAGAGCTGCAAAATACTCACCATGCTTCTCAGCAAATAGCTTGGGGTGTCTACTTTCCAAAATGGGGTCATTTGGGGGGGGGGTTTGTGCCATCTGGGCATTTTATGGCCTTCAAAACTGTGATAGGTAGTGAGGAGTGAAATCAAAAATTTACGCCCTTAGAAATCCTGAAGGCGGTGATTGGTTTTCTGCGTCCCGTACGCGGCTAGGCTCCCAAAAAGTCCCACACATGTGGTATTCCCGTACTCAGGAGGAGCAGCTGAATGTATTTTAGGGTGCAATTCCACATAGGCCCATGGCCTGTGTGAGCAATATATCATTTAGTGACAACTTTTTGGAAATATTTTTTTTTGGTCATTATTCAATAACTTGGGACAAAAAAAAAAAAATATTCAATGGGTTCAACATGCCTCTCAGCAATTTCCTTGGGGTGTCTACTTTCCAAAATTGGGTCATGGGGGGGGGGGGGGTTGTACTGCCCTGCCATTTTAGCACCTCAAGAAATGACATAGGCAGTCATAAACTAAAAGCTGTTTTATAACAAAAAATTTTGGTCTTTTTCCGTTTATAGCGCAAAGAATAAAAACGCCAGAGGTGATCAAATACCATCAAAAGAAAGCTCTATTTGTGGGCAGAAAAGGACATAAATTTCGTTTAGGTACAGCATTGCATGACCGCGCAATTAGCAGTTAAAGCGAGGCAGTGCCAAATTGGAAAAAGTCCTCTGGTCCTTAGGCAGCATAATCGTCCGGGGCTAAAGTGGTTAACAAACAAAAAAGACCTTAAATGTTAACCAATTTCCCCCAAACTTAACACAATAGAAGACTCTATCCATGCCAACATATTTTGAAAACTTCAGCTCTTTTGGTAAATCACACTAAAAATTATTCACATTAAGCTATATTTTACAATGCTAAAACATTTAATGTGAAAATGGCTTAATGTAGCTTAATGTAGCCTAATGTGTAATAAAGTGCCTTAAACTCAATCAATTGTCTTGAAACTTTGCACAGCCTAAGTTCTCAACTTCCCAAACCTATCCAAGAAGTTTCATGCGATTCGGTGTATTACAAGGCAAACTATGGATATTAAAGTGGTTGTATAGTCTCTCAGACAACTTTGCCCCATGTAAATCAGCATGAAAAACCCTAAAGAACACTGCTTGTAGATATCTACTTACTTGCTTAGTATTGTTGTAATCCTTTTTGTTCTTTAGAATGACTTCACTGAGCATGCCGAGATCTTCCTTGATTTACGGCACACTCTGTGTACTTGTCTGTCTATTATCAGATCTTCCTATGGCACAACTCTGAAATCCCATGAGACTGCATAATCACTCAGAGCTTTTACTACACCCCATGTGACCATGTGACATCACATGGAGTGTAAACTTGGGCATCGGACAGCATTACTGCAGCCTTATCAGCTGAAGCTGATAAGAATGACATAGGCAAACACTAGATAATCGGCACAAGTAAATACTATGAAATAAAACAAGTCAGCTATGAGCAGTGAAGCAGGGTTGCCATAGAAATGTTTGATTGAGAAGGAGGCTTGGTAACAGTACAGGAAGTGCTCCATGTAAGGGCGGAAATACACTCTACTCATTACTCAGAAAACAATACTTAAGATGGCGCTGCCTTACCCCTGGAAACAAGTTTTTTAAAGTTTCTTTAAACAGTAAGTAATATGCGATTTGGGCTGGATTACAGTGGCTATAGTTTGATAATTACTTACTATAATGGACTAAATGAAAAGCAGCATCAGAGTGGGAGAGTTTACTTCCTCATTAAGCTTGTATTTTGGAGAGCTTAAGGTGGCTTAACGTACAGAAAAGACCTTAGATGTTAATTTTTCCCCCAAACTTCACATAATAGAAGACTCTATTCATGCCAACATATTCTGAAAATTTCAGCTCATATGGTTAATCACAGCAAAAGTTATTCACATTAAGTTATATTTTACAATGCTAAAACATTTAATGTGCAAATGGCTTAATGTAGCTTAATGTGTAATAAAGTGCCTAAACCTCAATCAATTGCCCTGAAACTTTGCACAGCCTAAGATCTCCACTTCCCAAACCTATCCAAGAAGTTTAATGTGATTCGGTGTTCCACAAGGCAAACTAGGGACATTAAGCTTGTTTTTTGGGGAGCATAATGTTGCTTAATGTACAAAAAGACCTTAAATGTTAACCAAATGCTCCCCCAAACTTCACACAATAGAAGACTATCAATGTCAACATATTCTGAAAATCTCAGCTCATTTGTTAAATCGCACCAAAAGTTATTCAGATTAAGCTATATTTTACAATGCTAAAAAACATTTAATGTAAAGAGCTTAAAGTACCATAATGTCCCTTTAACCTCAATCAATTGTCTTGAAACTTTGAAGAGCCTAAGTTCTCAACTTCCCAAACCTATTCAAGAATTCCAGATCATTTGGTAAATCACCCCAAAAGTTATTCACATTTAACCATTTTTTTACAATCCTTAACCAGTTGCAGACTTTGGGCGAACTAGACACACCCAAAAACATGTCATCAGTGTACACAGGTCATGTCTAGTACATCTAGTCCTTCTGTTCTGCTGCCAGGACGCTTCCCTGTCTCAGTACCCAACAATTCAGCAGGAGCTGTCAAAAAAAAGAAGCAGGCTGGCAATGTTGAACAACCACATCACAGAAAGTTACATTGAAACATTGTATCAATTGTAACTTTCTGTGTTTTGCATTCACAGATTAAAGGGATGAACTTTGATTTGCAGGTGAAGCGAGTTAAAGCAACCTTGACAAGTAATAAAAAAAAATGTTTTTTCTAATTAAATGTTCCTCTGTTGAACTCCTTATAAACCCTTTAGTTTTCTCTAATCAGCACTGATTAACTCTATATTCTCCTTCTCTATTCAATTGTAATTTTCCTGGTGTTTTTTTTTCTTTTCTTTTTTATTAACTAATAGTTAAACTTTTTTTCTGTTTTTTGTTTGCTTTGCTTATTAACCACTTAACCGGCCCATAGCCAAATGACGGCTACAGGGCGGTTGTTTAACTCTGGGAGGGCGTCCAGGGAGGTCCTCCCAGAATTCTGCTCTCGCGCGCCCCCTAGGGCGCGCACTCGAGAGCATCCGTGACCGCCGGGTCCAGAGGATCCCGGTAAATGGCCGCTGATCGCGGCCGTTTACCATGTGATCGCTCCGTCAAATGACGGAGAGATCACATGTAAACAAACCGGCGTCATCTGATGACGCCGGTTCCTCTCCTCCCCCTCTCCTCCCCTCCTGTGTACCGATCGGTACACAGTGACCGGAGAGGCGGATGGATGGATGGCTGCAGCGTTGTGGGCTGCATCTGTAGTGCCCACAGCGCTGCACAGAGACATCCAGCCATCCATCCATCCATGCTCAGCCATCCCTACTACTCTGCATGCCCTGCAATGCTGTGCAATACTCTGCAATTCCCTCTGCAATGCCCCACAATACTCTGCCATACCCCGCAATACCCCTGCAATACCCCTGCCATACCCCTGCCATACCCCTGCCATACCCCTGCCATACCCCTGCCATACCCCTGCCATACCCCTGCAATACCCGAGCAATACCCCTGCAATACCCGAGCAATACCCCGCCATACCCTGCCATACCCCGCCATACCCCGCCATACCCGGCCATACCCGGCCATACCCCGCAATACTCTGCCATACTCTGCCATACCCCGCAATACTCTGCCATACCCCGCAATACTCTGCCATACCCCGCAATACTCTGCCATACCCCGCAATACTCTGCCATACCCTGCAATACTCTGCCATACCCTGCAATACTCTGCCATACCCTGCAATACTCTGCCATACCCTGCAATACTCTGCCATACCCTGCAATACTCTGCCATACCCTGCAATACTCTGCCATACCCTGCAATACTCTGCCATACCCTGGAATACCCCGCAATACTCTGCCATACCCTGCAATACCCTGAAATATCCCGCAATACCCAGCTATACTCTGCAATACTCAGTGATACCCAGCCATACCCTGCCATACCCAGCCATGCTCTGCAATACCCCGCAAAAATCTGCAATACTCTGCCATACCCAGCCATACTCTGCAATACCCCGCGATACCCAGCCATACTCTGCCATACTCGGTGATACCCAGCCATACTCTGCCATACTCGGTGATACCCAGCCATACTCTGCCATACTCGGTGATACCCAGCCATACTCTGCCATACTCGGTGATACCCAGCCATACTCTGCCATACCCAGTCATACTCAGCGATACTCTGCAATACCCAGCCATGCTCAGCCATACCCAGCCATACCCAGCCATGCTCAGCCATACCCAGCCATGCTCAGCCATACCCAGCCTCTGTTTGTGGCCAGGCTGTGGAAGTCTCACATGTGGTATCGCTGTACTCAGGAGGAGTAGGAGAATCTATTTTGGGGTGTCATTTTTGGTAAGTACATGCTATGTGTTAGAAATATTGTATAAATGGACAACTTTGTGTTAAAAAAAAAAAAAAAGCGTTTTAACCACTTCCCGCCTTCCGTCATACGACGTCCTTGACTTTGTGCGGGGATATCTGAATGATGGGTGCAGCTACAGGCATCATCATCAATCATCTTTTTCAGCCGGCGATTCCCTACACCATAAGAATGATCATCGTGGCTGTTACACTGCTTGATCATTCTTACGGGAGGCGAGAGGGGACCCCCCCTACCGCCGCCCTCCGGTGCTTCTACCGACTCACCGCTACGATCGAAGCCAGGATCTTTTTTTTTTTTTTTTTTTTTATTTCAGGAACAGCCTAGAGGTGAGATGTGGGGTCTCACTGTAAAGAGGACCTGTCATGCCATATTCCTATTACAAGGGATGTTTACATAATAATAAAAGTGATCAAAAAAATTTTTTTTTTGGAAAAAAAGTGTCAAACTAAAATAAATAAAGTAAAATGAACAATAAAAAAAAATAAATTTTTTTAAAGCGCCCCTGTCCGTGTGCTCGCATGCCCGCCCACATATGAAAACGATGTTCAAACCACACATGTGAGGTATCGCTGCGATCAGTAGAGCGAGAGCAATAATTTTGGCCCTAGACCTCCTCTGTAACTCAAAATTTGTAACCAGTAAAAAATTTTAAAGCGTCGCCTATGGGGATTTTTAAGTGGCGAAGTTTGGCGCCATTCCACAAGCGTGTGCAATTTTGAAAGGTGACATGTTAGGTATCTCTTAACTCGGCGTAACTTCATCTTTCATATTATGCAAAAACATTGGGCTAACCTTACTGTTTTGTTTTTTTTTAAAGCAAAAGACTGTTTTTTTCCAAAAAAAATGCGTTCGAAAAATTGCTGTGCAAATATCGTGCGAGATAAAAAGTTGCAATGACTGCTATTGTATTCTCTAGGGTCTTTGCTAAAAAAACATATATAATGTTTTGGGGTTCTATGTAATTTTCTAGCAAATAAATGATGATTTTTACATGTAGGAGAGAAATGTCAGAATTGGCCTGGGTGCTCCAGAACGCCTGAAGGTGCTCCCCTGAATGTTGGGCCTCTGTATGTGGCCACGCTGTGTAAAAGTCTCACACATGTGGTATCGCCATACTCAGGAGTAATAGCAGAATGTGTTTTGGGGTGTAATTTGTGGTATGCATATGCTGTGTGTGAGAAATAACCTGCTAATATGACAATTTTGTGAAAAAAAAAAAGAAAGAAAAAAAAACCTGATTTTGCAAAGAATTGTGGGAAAAAATGACAACTTCAAAAAACTCATCATGCATCTTTCTAAATACCTTGGAATGTCTTCTTTCCAAAAAGGGGTCATTTGGGGGGTATTTGTACTTTTCTGGCTTGTTAGGGTCTCAAGAAATTAGATAGGCCGTCAGTACTTCAGGTGTGATCAATTTTCAGATATCGGTACCATAGCTTGTGGACGCTATAACTTTCACAAAGACCAAATAATATACACTAATTTGGGTGTTTTTTACCAAAGATATGTAGCGGTATAAATTTTGGCCAAAATATATGAAGAAAAATTACTAATTTTCAAAATTTTATAACAGAAACGAAGAAAAATTTATTTTTTTACAGATTTTTCGGTCTTTTTTCTTTTATAGCGCAAAAAATAAAGAACCCAGCGGTGATTAAATACCACCAAAAGAAAGTTCTATTTGTGTGAAAAAAAGGACAAAAAATTCATATAGCTACAGTGTTGCATGACTGAGTAATTGTCATTCAAAATGTGAGAGCACCAAAAGCTGAAAATTGGTCTGGTTATTAAGGGGGTTTAAGTGCCCAGTGGTCAAGTGGTTAACCACTTCAGCCCCGTAAGAATTTACCCCCTTCCTGACCAGAGCACTTTTTGCGATTTGGCACTGCGTCACTTTAACTGACAGTTGCGCGGTCGTGCGACATGGCTCCCAAATAAAATTGACATCCTTTTTTTCGCACAAATAGAGCTTTCTTTTGATAGTATTTGATCGCCTCTGCGGTTTTAATTTTTTGCGCTATAAACAAAAATAGAGCGACAATTTTGAAAAAAATGCATTATTTTTTACTTTTTGCTATAATAAATGTCACCCAAAAATATATAAAAAAACAATTTTTTTTCCTCAGTTTAGGCTGATACGTATTCTTCTACATATTTTTGTTAAAAAAAAAAAAAAAAATCGCAATAAGCGATTATTGATTGGTTTGCGCAAAAGTTATAGCGTTTACAAAATAGGGGATAGTTTTATGGCATTTTTATTATTTATTTTTTTTTTTTAAATGGCGGCGATCAGCAATTTTTATCTTGACTGCAACATTATGGCAGACACATTAGACATTTTTGACACATTTTTGGGACCATTGTCATTTATACAGCAATCAGTGCTACAAAAATGCACTGACTCATAGTTACATAGTTACATAGTTACATAGTTAGTCAGGTTGAAAAAAGACACAAGTCCATCCAGTCCAACCATAAAAAAAAAACAAAAAAAAAACAAAAAAAAAAAAAACGTACAATCCAATATACCCAATACTATACCCACAGTTGATCCAGAGGAAGGCAAAAAACCCCAGCAGAGCATGCTCCAATTTGCTACAGCAGGGGAAAAAATTCCTTCCTGATCCCAGAGAGGCAATCGGATTTTCCCTGGATCAACTTTACCAGTGTCATTTACACTCCTGTGTAAATGACACTGGCAGTGAAGGGGTTAACCACTAGGTGGCAGTGTAGGGGTTAAGTGTGTCCTAGGGGCGTGTTTCTAACTGTCAGGGGATGGGCTGTGTGTGTGACGTCACTGATCTCTGCTCCGATGACAGGGAGCAGATATCGAGTGACACTATCACTAGGCAGAATGGGGAGATGCTGTTTACATCAGCATCTCCCCGTTCTTCCTCCCCGTGAAGCGATCGCGGGTATCCCCGCGGCGATCAAGTCCGCGGGACCCACGACCCGACTCACGGAGCTTGCCACGGGTGCGCCCGCAGGCTACCTCTTAAAGGGCCACATACAGGTATGTGGTTTTGCCTCTACGAGCCCTTCTGCCGCAGTATATCTGCGTGAGGTGGTCGGCAAGCGGTTAATATTTTTAACACCTTCTTACATATATATACTGAAAGAAAGAAAAAAATGCCTTTTGTTTAGTTTTATTACATTCAATTGTCTAAGGATTGCAAAAAATAATTATTGTTGCAGGACAATATTCACAAAAAACTGAAAATTCCTATCGAAATACTTGCCGTAATTTTCCTTTCCTGATGGACTCCATGGCAGCAACGTGTGGGTTAAGTCCCGCCTCCACTACCCTATAGGACACTACTCCCATAAATCTTTGCTCCCTGCCCATGGCCGTGTTCGATGACTAGCCTACTCCAGCCATTTGGGAGGGAGCTCCTGCTGCCATGGAGTCCATCAGGAAAGGAAAATTACGGCAAGTATTTCCTGGCAGCAACGTGTGGGAAATAACTCGCCATACACACCCGGGTGGGCATAGATGCTGAACAAAAAGATTTATTTAACACTGTCCACTGACAGCACTTTTAAGCCAAAATCAACAGAAGATAAAGTCGCTGGTTCCACGCAATAATGAGACATAAAAGTATGAATCGTTGACCAGGAGGCTGCCTTGCAGATAACTTCAGGTGCCACATGACGTGAAGCTGCCCAGGAAGTAGAAAGACTTCTTGTGGAATGCGCTGTAACCGCCACAGGAGGAGCTAAGCCCTTCTCTCTGTAAGCCCATTGGATAGCCTGAACAATCCATGCTGCGATGGATCTGACGGAAGCTCTGAGACCCCTGCTCTTCCCGTGAAACAGGACAAAGAGGTAGTCCGTTTGTCGAAAGGAAGCTGTAGCCTCCAAGTATTGCTTCAAGATAACTCCCATGTCGAGGGGATGTGTCTCCAGACTTCCCGCAGAATTAAACGTAGGGAGTGTGATATCCTGATTTTCGTGGAAGACAGAAGTGACCTTGGGATTTGATCCTAGCATCGGAATAAGGACCACTCTATCTGGGAAAAAAGTGAGAAAGGGCTCCTTTGATCCTAGAGACTGGATTTCAGAGACTCTTTTTGCCGAGGAAATGGCTATCAAAAAGGAAGTCTTGAGGGTGAGATCTCTAACCGAAAGAGACTTGTCCAGCTGAGAGAAGAAGTCAAGGACTAGGGGTAGATCCCATTTAGGGAATCTAGGTTTCCTCTCAGGTGCGAGCCTAACTGCTCCCTTGAAGAATTGTTGAACCAAGGGATGTTTAGCCCATGATATTCCAGAAAAGGCTGAAATTGCGGAGACTTGCACAAGGAGAGCGCTCACAGATAAAGGAACATCTAGTCCAGATTGTAAGAAACTTAAGACATCCTGAACTGTCGGATTACAGTCAGAGTTGGACCCTGAGGACATGTAGTTTGTCAATCTAGCCCAGATTCTTTCATATACTTGATTGGTACTTTTTCTCCTCGCACTCATAAGAGTAGGGATAACCTGTTTGGGACATCCAAGAGCTTCTAACCTTCCCCTCTCAAAAACCAGACCCTCAGGTGCAGATGAGCTGGGCAAGGATGTAGTTTCTAGCCTTGGGATAGAAGGTCGGGTCTGAGGGGTAAGGGAATCGGATCCTTGACACTGAGAAGCATTAGCAGGGGGATTCAGGGTCTGTTGGGCCAGTAAGGTATTATGGCTACCACTTCTACTGCTTCTGACCTGAGTCTCCGCAGGAACTGAAGAATGATGGGGGTTGGAGGAAAGGCATAAGCTCTGTGGAATCACCATCGCTCCGTCAGGGCGTCCACCCCATAAGCCTGAGGATCCCGGAACCTCGAATAATATCTCGCCAGTTTCTTGTTGCAAGGGGAGGCGAATAAGTCGATTCCTAAGGTCAGAATGACAATTGTAAAGATTTTCCCGCTGGAGCCACCAGGGCAGGGAGCTCCTCATTGAAGAGGTGACACGAATGAGCTGAGTCTTGCTGCCTGACCACTGGTGAAGAAACCCTTTTTGGAAGGGTCTCATCCTCCATTGAGCCCACTTCACCATTGGAATCATAGCCACCATAGTGCCGATGATCCTCAGACACTGGAGAGCCTGGAGATGGGAGGCTGAAATGGCCGGACGAATTCTGTCCCGAATTATTGAAACTTTCTCCTCGGGGAGCGAGATGGTGCCTTTCACTGTACCGAAAAAGGCTCCCAGGAATACGAGAGTTTGAGATGGTATTAACTGACTCTTCTCTAGGTTCAGGATCCAACCGAATTCCTGGAGGGTGGACATAACTTGACTCTTGTGCATTAATATTCGATCTCCCCCCAGTGGCTCGGGTTATGGCAGAATCCAATTTGTTGCCAAAGAAGGAAGACCCATCAAAAGGAATTCGGCACCAGACCTGCTTAGAGGCTGGATCGGCCAGCCAGGGGCGAAGCCAAAGGGCTCGTTTGGCCGTAACTGCAGATAGCATGACCCGAGCCACCAGCCGGATATCAATCGATGCCTCCCCCAGAAAAGCGGATGCTAGCTGTAACTCCTGGATAGGAGAGCTCTTTGCAGCTTCATCCGAAATGCTCTTGAGAGTATCATCCACACTGTCCGACCAGACTTCCATTGCCTTGGACATTGCGGCCAGAGCCAAAGCTGGCTTACAGGCCATACCAGCCGTGAGGTAGACTCTCTTTAGGTCAGAGTCAATCTGCCTATCTAAGGCATCTTTAAAAGAAACCGTATCCTCCAAGGGGAGTGTAACATAGTTTACTAGCCTCATCACAGCTGCGTCCACCAGAGGGGCCAACTCCAAATGCTTGACTTCCTCTTCCTTGAAGGGGTATAGCTTAAGAATTTTTGAAAGCAAAGAATTCTTTTTCTCCACCTTGCCCCATTCATCCGTAATGACCTCACCAAGTTCGGCGAGAAATGGAAAGTTGAGACGTTCCTTCTTTAGTTGCTTAAAATACTTTCATTGTTTAGAAGAAGAGGCCACAGGATCCTCCCAATTCAAGGCCGTTCTAATAGCTTTTACCAAGGGGGGGGTAAAGCAAAGTCAAACCCCACACCGGCAGTATCTTCCTCGGACTCACTGTCTGATGCCGCAACTGAAGGATGACTTGGTAGAGACGACTCCCAGGTGTCCTGAACTTGTGAGTCCCTTACTGACGACTGTGGAGACTCTGCTTGAGGGACGGGGGTCTGGCTAGACCCGATACCTTTAAGAGACTCTTTAACAGCCCTTTCGACCAGGGATTTGAGCTGCTGGTCCGTGCTCCCTCTCTCATTGGAAGCCTTGGAAAAACAAAGATCACAAAGCGATCTTCCAGGAGGTACTTGTGATCTACATCCCCAGCAAACGCTAGCGCCTGAACGGCTGGAGTGAGCCTTGGAGGAGCGAGACCGATCCTCGCTACGGCGCCCAGATCTTGAGGGTGAGCCGTGGTGTTTAGACTTGGAAGAAGAACGCTGGTGATGCCATTTTGAAGAGTCGCTTCCCCTTTGAGAGCTGCGTCGCTGTTCTGACCTGGATGGGCTGCATAAAGGAAAAACAAGGAACAAAAAGATACAGATAAAGGTAATCTAGGACGACCAAGACAGGTTCCCCCCCCCCCCGTCCTCTGCCGCCCCCCCGGCCCGCAATACCTTTGGTGAGAGGGCTGGCCACAAACAGGCGGTGGAGAGTCCATATCTCTAGATGCCTCCATCAGAGCTGTAACAATAGTCATAATGAAGCCAGGTGTAGAAAGGAATTTTCCCCACCAGCCACAGAGAGCCACTTACCAGGATAATAATCACTAGGGACTAGGGGAAGTCGTCGCAATAGCCCACAAGCATTCCCAAGGCTTGTAGGCTATTCCCCTGTTTAAATAAGGCGCCCCTGTGACATCATTGCCGCAGCGAGCGCGGCACTAGTGCGCATGCGCGATTAGCGTCATTTTGCCGCTACCGCGCATGCGCGAACCAAGCCTCGTTCTCACGCCGTACTCACGCATGCGCAGTACGGCTGAGCGGGCGAAAACGAAAGTAAACGGCGGCTGGAACGCAGAGGAACCAGCCGCCATGCTTAGCTACAACAAAAATCAGGAAATAAAACACAGAAGCTATGGATGACGAAAAGATAAACAAATACTGCTGCCATGAAGAGAAAGCCATAATCTTACCACCCCCACACGATCATCACCAAGGTAAGAAGATCACCGACTTCTCGTGGGCAAACAAGGTCACCTGCTAGTTAGCTTCGCTATTAGACCAATGTGCAGCCTGCCTGCCAGTGGCTAGGTTCCTGGCTTCCTCCAGCGCTACTTCCAGTGCCCGCTCCATACCCCGCTAATAGCTAGGGCTTAACGGAGTCTAGCGACATTCCAGTCCCAAGTCGCTACTCGGCCATCAGAGCGTGGAAATGTGTGGGAGTAAATCTTCAGGTAGAAGACCAACCTAGGTCCTACGGAGGAGGACAAAAAAAAAAGAACACGGCCATGGGCAGGGAGCAAAGATTTATGTGAGTAGTGTCCTATAGGGTAGTGGAGGCGGGACTTAACCCACACGTTGCTGCCATGGAGTCTGTCAGGAAAGAAAGCCTTGTTTGTCCTTAAAAAAAATGCATGTATTATATTGTTATCTTAAGTCAGGGGTTAGGCAAGCTTGGCACTCCAGCTGTGGTGAAACTACAAATCCCATCATGCCTCTGCCTCTAGGAGTCATGCCTGTGATTGTCAGTGTCTTGCAATGTCATCGCTGGATCTAAATGGGACTCAGCGTAGTGTTAGGGGGGCTGCTGCACACAGAAGGCTTTTTATCTTAATGCATAGAATGCATTAAGATAAATAAACCTTCTGACTTTAAGATCCATTTAACAGCTTCAGGCCTGGAAGATTTTACCCCCTTCCTGACCAGAGCACTTTTTACAATTTGGCACTCAGTCACTTTAACTGACACATGCGCAGTCGTGTGATGTTGTTCCTTTTTTTCCCACAAATAGAGCTTTCTTTTGGTGGTATTTGATTACCTCTGCAGTTTTTATTTTTTGTGCTATAAACAAAAAAAAGAGCGTCAATTTTGAAAAAAAAGCAATACTTTTTGCTATAATAAATATTCCCCTAAAATATATAAAAAAACAATTTTTTTCCAGAGTTTAGGCCGATATGTATTCTTCTACATATTTTTGGTAAAAAAAAAAAATCGCAATAAGCGTATATTGATTGGTTTGTGCAAAAGTTAAAGTGTCTACAAAATAGGGGATAGAATTATGGCATTTTTATTATTATTATTTTGTTTACTAGTAATGGTGGCGATCTGCGATTTTTATCCAGACTGTGACATTATGGCGGACATATCGAACACTTTTGACACATTTTTGGGACCATTGGCATTTTTACAGCGATCAGTGCTATAAAAATGCACTGATCACTGTAAAAATGTCACTGGCAGGGAAGGGGTTAACACTAGGGGACAAGCAAGGTTTTAACTGTTCCCTCTGCATGTTCTAACTGAAGGGGGAATGGGACTTACTAGGGGAAATGACAGATCGCTGTTTACACACACAGATCCCGGTTCTCGCTGTGTCATGAGCGATCGCGGGTGCCCGGCGGTCATCGCGCCTGCTGGGCACTCATATAGTCTCTGTGGGCATGCCCCTAGTGGCCACAGGGCGAAGCGAAGTAACATAACGTCACTTCGCACAGCTAAGCCATGCTGCCGCAGTAAAACTGCGGCGGCTGGTTGGCAAGTGGTTAAGCTTGTTTTTTGGGGAGCTTAATGTGGTTTAAAGTGATTGAAGAAGGTGCATTCTATGCATTAAGATAAAAAAGATAAAAAAAACCTGTGTGCAGCAACTTCCCTCAGCTCCCCTAATACCTGAGCCCCCTCTCTATCCAGCGATGTTCATGAGTGCCTTGGCCACCTTGGACTCTCCCTCCTGATTGGCAGAGACACAGCAGTGTCGCCATTGACTCCCACTGCTGTCAATCAAAGTCAGGTAGACAATCAGGAGAGAGAGGGGGTGGGCCAAACCATGGCTCAGTGTCTAAATAGACACACAAAGCTGCGGCTCAGCTCGAGTGCCCCATAGCAAGCTGCTTGCTGTGGGGGCACTTGGCAGGAGGGAGCAGCCAGGAGCGCCAGGGAGGGAACTGAGAAGAGGAGGTATCAGGGCTGCTCTCTAAAAAAAACCCACTGCACATAAGAGGTACAGTATCCCCCAAATTAAGTACACCCTCATTTTTGTAAATATTGTATTATATCTTTTCATGTGACAACACTGAAGAAATATCCTTTAGGAGCCATAGCAGGCACGTGCCCACTGCATGGTGGGGGACCCGATGCGCGTGGTAATTAGTGCATTTTTCTAGCACTGATTGCTGTATAAATGTCAATGGTCCCAAAAAAGTGTCAAGTGTCCAATCTGTCCGCCACAATGTTGCAGTCCCGCTAAAAATCGCAGATCACCGCCATTATTAGTAACACATAAATAAATAATAAAAATTCTATAAAAATACCATAAATCTATTACCTATTTTGTAGACACTATAATGTTTGCCCAAACCAATCAATATACGCTTATTGCTATTTTTTTACCAAAAATATGTAGAAGAATATATATTGGACTAAAGGAATTTTTTTTTTACATTTTTTTGGGATATTTATTATTCATTAAGGGGGCAAATCCTTCCGGGGCTGAAGTGGTTAATCAATAGCCTTGAAACTTTGCACAACCAAAGTTTTTATCTTCCTAACCCTATTCTGAATATGGATTTTGGTTTCCCACAAGGGAAATGAGTGACATTTAGCTTAAAGGATATGTAAAGGTTCATTTTCTTTTTTTAAACAAACATTTCATACTTACCTCCTCTGTGCAGTTGGTTTTGCACAGAGTAGCACCAATTCTCCGCCTCTGGGGTCCCTCAGCAGTGCTCCTGGCTCCTCCTCTTCTCAAGTGACCCGTTGGAGAGTCGCTCTCCCTTGGGGGAACTCGTGTGGGCGAGAGGGATGGGGAGGGGGTCCAGTGTAAGTTTTCTGTAAAGGTGAACTTACCCTTTAAGCTATTCCAATTAAATGTTTCAGGACTATAATAAAATAGTTAAAAGTGAAAAACCTTTGGTCTGTTTTACCAAACAATCTGAGGTTTTTAGAATATGCTGACATAGGTACAGTCTTTCATTGTGGGAATTTTGGGGAAATTGGATAACATCCAAAAAAAGTACAGCACCTCCTGACCCCCAGAGGCATAGCATGGACACCCAAAGGCAGGGAAGACTGACATTTTGATCTCGGGCAGATCCTAGACCAGTGAAGGGTTGTGCGATCAAAGAAAGGCTTGGTGCTGGTCATTTTAAATACATTTTTAAATGCTTTATTGGAGAACTCAATAACTGACAGAAGGTATAGGGCTGAGAACATCCATGGCAAAACTATATTAGAACATAACTCCAGACTCACCAGTCCCTTTCAGTATTCCACAGTGCAGAATCAATAGGAGCACAGGCTGGCACTGGGTATTAGAGAAACAGCTGAATAGGGAATAGACATAAGATCTTCAGTAGGAGGGACACCAGACTTGCTCCTTGCTCCTAGGTCCTTTTCAGTAACAGATACCTCCAGTAGCCATCCAGCGTCTCTGGTTCTCCTCCTCAATCAGCATGTGAGGCCTCTTCTAGGCTTGAGTCCTAGTCAAACCTTTCCCACACTTGAGCATTCCCATCTCCAGGACAAGCCTGGATGTAGGCTGTATGGAGACTGAGCATATGGCAAGTATATATGCACTTCCCCAGCATGCAGCACTGGCTAAGAACCCCTTAGTAAATGGCTGGAGAGCACACACACACACACACATAATATTCCCCCATTGGCTGTCCCACACTACAGCCTCTACACAAAAGGTGGTAGGGGCTCCACAGGCTTAATGTTACTCACATGTTTTGTGGAAAACAAAAATCCATGAAACATCTTGGATAGGTTTGGGGAAGCTGAAAGCTTGGGTCGTGCAAAGTTTCAAGGCAATTGATTAAGGTTTAGGCACTTTATTGTAAGTTAAGCCCCATTAAGCTCCCCAAATTAAACAAGCTTAACACCTTCATTTTCTTTGTGGGAGACCGCACATTATGGTACATTAGGCTTGTAAAATATAGCTTAATGTGAATAACTTTTGGTGTGATTAAACAAATGAGCTGAAATGTTCTGAATATGTTGGCATGGATAGAGTCTTCTATTGTGTGAAGTTTTGGGGAAATTGGTTAACATTTAAGGTCTTTTTTGTACATTAAGCCACATTAAGCTCCCCAAAAAACAAGCTTAATGTCCCTAGTTTGCCTTCTGGAACACCAAATCATATGTAACTTATAGGATAGGTTTGGGAAGTTGAGATCTTACTTTGTGCAAAGTTTCAGGGCAATTGATTGATGTTTAGGCACTTTTTTACATGTTAAGCTACATTAAAGCGGAGTTCCAGTCCCCCAGCTCAATTTTTTTTTTTCTTAAGACTACAACTTGAGCCACTTTATATGCAATCTTTAAATAGTGTTATTTTAGTACTCACTTTTTTTCTATTCAAACATAAATAAAAAGATCTGGATCTCAGAAGCTGGCAGTGTCCATCTCCACTGTGAGCATCTGAAGCCCTCTTCTATCCATTTCTGGTAATCGGTGCAGCATGCACCTCCACATCTCGCGCCTGCGCAGTAATGCCACTGCACGGCGCTCCTTCCTCTTGAGTCCTGACATGTTGCCATAGCGGCATCGGCGGATGTTCTGTCAATCATTATGAGATTTCGTCACTAGGAGATTTACAAGGACTCCTGAGATACATAACGCTGCTATCCCAGGGGCCCTTGCAAATCGCCTAGTAATGTAATCACCTCGGCGGGGACTACCAGAAATGCAGGAGAAAAAAAGATAATGAAGGTATTTCCTTTAAAAAAAAAAAAAAGAATTTCCATGGCGAAAAGGATTTTTACAGGGGATACAAGAGTGAGGAAGTGTGTAAAATGGGTGGAACTCCACTTTCAGCCATTTTCACATTAAATGTTTTAGCATTGTAAAATATAGCTTAATTTGAATAACTTTTGGGGTGATTTACCAAATGAGCTGAAATTTTCAGAATATGTTGGCATGGATAGAGTCTTCTATTGTATGAAGTTTGGGGGAAATTGATTAACATTAAAGGTCTTTTTTGTACATTAAGCCACATTAAGCTCCCCAAAAAACAAGCTAAATGTCCCTAGTTTGCCTTGTGGAACACCGAATCGCATAAAACTTCTTGGATAGGTTTGGAAAGTTGAGATCTTAGGCTGTGCAAAGTTTCAGGGCAATTGATTGAGGTTTAGGTACTTTATTGCACATTAAGCTACATTAAGCCATTTTCACATTAAATGTTTTAGCATTGTAAAATATAGCTTAACGTGAATAACTTTTGGTGTGATTAACCAAATGAGCTCAAATTTTCAGAATATGTTGGCATAGACAGAGTCTTCTATTGTGTGAAGTTTGGGGGAAATTGGTTAACATTTAAGGTCTTTTTTGTACGTCAAGCCACATTAAGCTCCCTAAAAAACAAGCTTAATGTCCGTAGTTTGCCTTGTGGAACACCGAATCACATGAAACTTATAGGATAGGATTGGGAAGTTGAGATCTTAGGCTGTGCAAAGTTTTAGTGCAATTGATTAATTTTTAGGCACATTATAGTCTTTACTTTAAATGTTTTAGCATTGTAAAATATAGCTTAATGTGAATAACCTTTGATGTGATTCACCAAATCAGCTGAAATTTTCAGATATGTTGGCATGGATAGAGTCTTCTATTGTGAGAAGTTTGGGGGAAATTGGTTAACATTTAAGGTCTTTTTTGTACGTTAAGCTCCCCAAAAAACAAGCTTAATGTCCCTAGTTTACCTTGTGGAACACGAATCGCATGAAACTTCTTGGATAGGTTTGGAAAGGTAAAAACGTGGGCTGTGCAAAGTGATTGAGGTTTAGGCACTTTATTACTTGTTAAGCTACATTAAGCCATTTTCATATTAAATGTTTTAGCATTGTAAAATATAGCTTAACGTGAATAACTTTTGGTGTGATTAACCAAATGAGCTGAAATTTTCAGAATGTGTTGGCATGGGTAATCTATTGTGTGAAGTTTGGGGGAACTTGATTAACATTTAAGGTCTTTTTTGTACGTTAAGCCACATTAAGTTCTCCAAAAAACAAGCTTAATGTCCCTAGTTTGCCTTGTGGAACACCGAATCGCAAAGTTTTAGGGCAATTGATTGAGGTTTAGGCACTTTATTACATGTTATGCTACATTAAGCCATTTTCACATTAAATGTTTTAGTATGTCCCCTATATTGCTGTGTGAGCGAAGAGAAGTGTGCTGTCTCTCAGTCTTAAGGAGACAGTATGCCCAAAAAAATTCTAAAACTATGGCTGCTGTGCCAGGAGATGGGGCTGAACAGCCTTTAGGCCAAGGTGCATTGGCTGTTGCAGAGTGCAAGATATCGGGGTGATTATGCTGTAAGTGGTGCATGCAGTTTCAGGAACACGTGTCAGTCCAGACTGTATTTTTAAATGCATGTCAGCCCAGTTTTATTCAAAAGAAACAAAAAGTTCACACAAACAGTAATCCTCCCTCGCAGGGGGTTCCACCATCACTCTATAACACAAACTTTAGCCTCCTGGCTTACTCACTGTTACTTAACCACTTGACGACCGCCTCACGCCGATGTACGTCGGCAAGGTGGCACGGACAGGCAAAATCACGTACATGTACGTGATTTGCCTTCTGCGGGTGGGGGGTCCGATCGGACCCCCCCCGGTGCCCGAGGCGGTCGTCTTTTGTCCAGCGGCGATCAGAGGTGAGGGGGAGACCATCCGTTCGTGGCCCCCCCCTCGCGATCGCCGCCGGCCAATCGAATCATTCCTTTGCTGCTGTATGCTAAACAGCAGCAAAGGAAATGATGTCATCTCTCCTCGGCTCGGTAATTTCCGTTCCGGCCCGAGGAGAGACGCCGTGTGAGTGAGTACACCAACACACACACACACAGTAGAACATGTCAGGCACACTAAACACCCCGATCCCCCCCCCCCCGATCACCCCCCCCCCTGTCACAAACTGACACCAAGCAGTTTTTTTTTTTCTGATTACTGCATAGTGTCAGTTTGTGACAGTTACAGTGTTGGGACAGTTAGTATTACCCCCCTTTAGGTCTAGGGTACCCCCCTAACCCCCCCTAATAAAGTTTTAACCCCTTGATCACCCCCTGTCACCAGTGTCACTAAGCAATCATTTTTCTGATCGCTGTATTAGTGTCGCTGGTGACGCTAGTTAGGGACGTAAATATTTAGGTTTGCCGTCAGCGTTTTATAGCGTCAGGGACCCCCATATACTACCGAATAAATGTTTTAACCCCTTGATGGCCCCCTAGTTAACCCTTTCACCACTGATCACTGTATAACCGTTACGGGTGACGCTGGTTAGTTCGTTTATTTTTTATAGTGTCAGGGCACCCGCCGTTTATTACCGAATAAAGGTTTGGACCCCTGATCGCCCGACGGTGATATGCGTCGCCCCTGGCAGCGTCAGATTAGCGCCAGTACCGCTAACACCCACGCACGCAGCATACGCCTCCCTTAGTGGTATAGTATCTGATCGGATCAATATCTGATCCGATCAGATCTATACTAGCGTCCCCAGCAGTTTAGGGTTCCCAAAAACGCAGTGTTAGCGGGATCAGCCCAGATACCTGCTAGCACCTGCGTTTTGCCCCTCCGCCCAGCCCACCCAAGTGCAGTATCGATCGATCACTGTCACTTACAAAACACTAAACGCATAACTGCAACGTTCGCAGAGTCAGGCCTGATCCCTGCGATCGCTAACAGTTTTTTTGGTAGTATTTTGGTGAACTGGCAAGCACCAGCCCCAAGCAGCGTCAGGTTAGCGCCAGTAGCGCTAACACCCATGCACGCAGCATACAACTCCCCTAGTGGTATAGTATCTGAACGGATCAATATCTGATCCGATCAGATCTATACTAGCGTCCCCAGCAGTTTAGGGTTCCCAAAAACGCAGTGTTAGCGGGATCAGCACAGATACCTGCTAGCACCTGCGTTTTGCCCCTCCGCCCGGCCCAGCCCACCCAAGTGCAGTATCGATCGATCACTGTCACTTACAAAACACTAAACGCATAACTGCAGCGTTCGCAGAGTCAGGCCTGATCCCTGCGATCGCTAACAGTTTTTTTGGTAGCGTTTTGGTGAACTGGCAAGCGCCAGCGGCCTAGTACACCCCGGTCGTAGTCAAACCAGCACTGCAGTAACACTTGGTGACGTGGCGAGTCCCATAAGTGCAGTTCAAGCTGGTGAGGTGGCAAGCACAAGTAGTGTCCCGCTGCCACCAAAAAGACAAACACAGGCCCGTCGTGCCCATAATGCCCTTCCTGCTGCATTCGCCAATCCTAATTGGGAACCCACTGCTTCTGCAGCGCCCGTACTTCCCCCATTCACATCCCCAACCAAATGCAGTCGGCTGCATGAGAGGCATTTTCTTTATGTCCTCCCGAGTACCCCTACCCAGCGAACCCCCCCAAAAAAGATGTTGTGTCTGCAGCAAGCGCGGATATAGGCGTGACACCCACTATTATTGTCCCTCCTGTCCTGACAATCCTGGTCTTTGCATTGGTGAATGTTTTGAACGCTACTATGCACTAGTTGAGTATTAGCGTAGGGTACAGCATTCCACAGACTAGGCACACTTTCACAGGGTCTCCCAAGATGCCATCGCATTTTGAGAGACCCGAACCTGGAACCGGTTACAGTTATAAAAGTTAAAAAAAATATATATATATATATATATAAAATTAAAAAAAATAGTTGTTGTTTTATTGTTCTCTCTCTCTCTATTCTCTCTATTGTTCTGCTCTTATTTACTGTATTCTATTCTGCAATGTTTTATCATGTTTGCTTTTCAGGTATGCAATTTTTTATACTTTACCGTTTACTGTGCTTTATTGTTAACCATTTTTTTGTCTTCAGGTACGCCATTCACAACTTTGAGTGGTTATACCAGAATGATGCCTGCAGGTTTAGGCATCATCTTGGTATCATTCTTTTCAGCCAGGGGTCGGCTTTCATGTAAAAGCAATCCTAGCGGCTAATTAGCCTCTAGACTGCTTTTACAAGCCATGGGAGGGAATGCCCCCCCCCCACCGTCTTTCGTGTTTTTCTCTGGCTCTCCTGTCTCAACAGGGAACCTGAAAATGCAGCCGGTGATTCAGCCAGCTGACCATAGAGCTGATCAGAGACCAGTGTGGCTCCAAACATCTCTATGGCCTAAGAAACCGGAAGCTACGAGCATTTTATGACTTAGATTTTGCCGGATGTAAATACCGCCATTGGGAAATTGGGGAAGCATTTTATCACACCGATCTTGGTGTGGTCAGATGCTTTGAGGGTAGAGGAGAGATCTAGGGTCTAATAGACCCCAATTTTTTCAAAAAAGACTGCCTGTCACTACCTATTGCTATCATAGGGGATATTTACATTCCCCGAGATAACAATAAAAATGATTAGAAAAAAAAAATGAAAGGAACAGTTTAAAAATAAGATAAAAAAGCAAAAAAATAATAAAAAAAAAGAAAGAAAAAAAAAGCACCTCTGTCGCCCCCTGCTCTCGCGCTAAGGCGAACGCAAGCGGCGGTCTGTCGTCAAACGTAAACAGCAATTGCACAATGCATGTGAGGTATCACCGCGAAGGTTAGATCGAGGGCAGTAATTTTTGCAGTAGACCTCCTCTGTAAATCTAAAGTGGTAACCTGTAAAGGCTTTTAAAGGCTTTTAAAAATGTATTTATTTTGTTGCCACTGCACGTTTGTGCGCAATTGTAAAGCATGTCATGTTTGGTATCTATGTACTCGGCCTAAGATCATCTTTTTTATTTCATCAAAAATTTGGGCAATATAGTGTGTTTTAGTGCATTAAAATTTAAAAAAAGTGTGTTTTTTCCCCCAAAAAATGCGTTTGAAAAATCGCTGCGCAAATACTGTGTGAAAAAAAAAAAATGAAACACCCACCATTTTAATCTGTAGGGCATTTGCTTTAAAAAAATATATAATGTTTGGGGGTTCAAAGTAATTTTCTTGCAAAAAAAAAATTACTTATTCATGTAAACAATAAGTGTCAGAAAGGGCTTTGTCTTCAAGTGCTTAGAAGAGTGGGTGATGTGTGACATAAGCTTCTAAATGTTGTGCATAAAATGCCAGGACAGATCAAAACCCCCCCAAATGACCCCATTTTGGAAAGTAGACACCCCAAGCTATTTGCTGAGAGGCATGTCGAGTCCATGGAATATTTTATATTGCGACACAAGTTGCGGGAAAGAGACAATTTTTTTTTTTTTTTTGCACAAAATTGTCACTAAATGATATATTGCTCAAACATGCCATGGGAATATGTGAAATTACACCCCAAAATACATTCTGCTGCTTCTCCTGAGTACGGGGATACCACATGTGTGAGACTTTTTGGGAGCCTAGCCGCGTACGGAACCCCGAAAACCAAGCACCGCCTTCAGGCTTTCTAAGGGCGTGAATTTTTGATTTCACTCTTGACTGCCTATCACAGTTTCGGAGGCCATGGAATGCCCAGGTGGCACAAACCCCCCCCAAATGACCCCATTTTGGAAAGTAGACACCCAAAGCTATTTGCTGAGAGGTATAGTGAGTATTTTGCAGACCTCACTTTTTGTCACAAAGTTTTGAAAATTGAAAAAAAAAAAAAGTTTTTTCTTGTCTTTCTTCATTTTCAAAAACAAATGAGAGCTGCAAAATACTCACCATGCCTCTCAGCAAATAGCTTGGGGTGTCTTCTTTCCAAAATGGGGTCATTTGGGGTGGTTTTGTGCCACCTGGGCATTCCATGGCCTCCGAAACTGTGATAGGCAGTGAAGAGTGAAATCAAAAATTTTCACCCTTAGAAATCCTGAAGGCGATGATTGGTTTTCGGGGTCCCGTGCACGGCTAGGCTCCCAAAAAGTCCCACACATGTGGTATCCCCATACTCAGAAGTAGTAGCTAAATGTATTTTGGGATGCAATTCCACATATGCCCATGGCCTGTGTGAGCAATATATCATTTAGTGACAACTTTGTGCAAAAAAAAAAAAAAATGTGTCACTTTCCCGCAACTTGTGTCAAAATATAAAATATTCCATGGACTCAATATGCCTCTCAGCAAATAGCTTGGGGTGTCTACTTTCCAAAATGGGGTCATTTGGGGGGGGGTTTGTGCCACCTGGGCATTCCATGGCCTCCGAAACTGTGATAGGCAGTGAAGAGTGAAATCATAAATTCATACCCTTAGAAATCCTGAAGGCGGTGACTGGTTTTCGGGGCCCCGTACGCGGCTAGGCTCCCAAAAAGTCCCACACATGTGGTATCCCCATACTCAGGAGAAGCAGCAGAATGTATTTTGGGGTGCAATTCCACATAGGCCCATGGACTGTGTGAGCAATATATCATTTAGTGACAACTTTTTGTAAATATTTTTTTTTTTTTTGTCATTATTCAATCACTTGGGACAAAAAAAATAAATATTCAATGGGTTCAACATGCCTCTCAGCAATTTCCTTGGGATGTCTACTTTCCAAAATGGGGTCATTTGGGGGGGTTTTGTACTGCCCTGCCATTTAAGCACCTCAAGAAATGACATAGGCAGTCATAAACTAAAAGCTGTGTAAATTACAGAAAATGTACCCTAGTTTGTAGACGCTATAACTTTTGCGCAAACCAATAAATATACGCTTATTGACATTTTTTTTACCAAAGACATGTGGCCGAATACATTTTGGCCTAAATGTATGACTAAAATTGAGTTTATTGGATTTTTTTTATAACAAAAAGAAGAAAATATCATTTTTTTTCAAAATTTTCGGTCTTTTTCCGTTTATAGCGCAAAAAATAAAAACCGCAGAGGTGATCAAATACCATCAAAAGAAAGCTCTATTTGTGGGAAGAAAAGGACGCAAATTTCGTTTGGGTACAGCATTGCATGACCACGCAATTAGCAGTTAAAGCGACGCAGTGCCAAATTGGAAAAAGACCTCTGGTCCTTAGGCAGCATAATGGTCCGGGGCTCAAGTGGTTAATCAAACTCCCTCCTGGAGCTTATATGCTCAGCTTTGTGCTGCTCAGTAGCGGGCCACATCTGCCTCCTGCAGACATACACGTTCAGACTGTAACCCGCGGCCTTATGGCCCATACACACGATCCAAATATCGTACGAAAACTGTCGTCCGAGGAACAATCGTCCGATTTTCGGATCGTGTGTACACTACTTTCGACAGCCGATCAAGACAGTTCATCCGATATTATTTGATCAGACATGCACAAAAATTTTCCTCGTACGATTCCAGATCGTATGATTTTCGTTTAGTCAGTATAGTTGTCATCCAAAAATACAATACAAATACATTACAACACATAACATCACTTTTGATTTTTTTTTTCTGTTGTACGAGAATTTTTGTGACTTTATATACCTATTCA
Source organism: Lithobates clamitans (assembly GCA_037952925.1). Lineage (NCBI taxonomy): Eukaryota > Metazoa > Chordata > Amphibia > Anura > Ranidae > Lithobates > Lithobates clamitans. The sequence continues at coordinate 3,950,492 of JBBGZY010000434.1, read as the reverse complement.
ATTTCTACTTGCGACTATTAAGCGAAAAAGGTCGTAGGATCTGTCATACGATATTCGAATCATGTGTACGGGCCATTAGATTCCTAGAAACCTCCTGTCTCTCTCTCGTGGAGCCGTCTCCACCTGGAACCCTCCCGACTCCTAGACCAGGCCTCTTGCCTGTAGGTTGAAACTGTCTCAAAGTGCAAGCACTGAGCTCTCTTCCTGAGAGGAATATAAACCCAGCCCACAGGTGTGCAATTAGCCCACCTGCCAAATTCAGTCACCTCTCCACAAGGGATTAACCCTCTCATGACTGAAGGTCCGAGTGAATGTAAACACACAGCAGAAATTTTGTCCACAACACATAAAGAGAAAAAATATCTGTATTATATGATGACAGACATGCTTAAAGAAATGCTAGCCTAGCATCATGGAGTGTACAGCCAGTGTAAATCCTCGCCTGCGTTTGGAGAACTTGTACCACGGGGTACTGCTGATTAGAGCTGGCTGTTACAGGCTGTACTGTGCAGAGATTGCCAATGCTGGAATTATTTAATGCAATTTTTTATGTTAACCACTTCTGCCCCGGAAGATTTGGCTGCTCAATGACCAGGCCATTTTTTGCGATACGGCACTACAACGTTTTAACTGACAATTGTGCGGTCACGCGATGCTGTATCCAAACAAAATTGATGGCCTTTTTTTCTGTGGTTTTTATTTTTTGCCCTATAAACAAAAGAAGAGCGACAATTTAGAAAAACACAATTTCTTTTTGCTATAATAAATATCCCAAATTTAAAAAAAAAAAATGTTTTCCTCAGTTTAGGCCGATATGTATTCCTCTACATATTTTTGGTTAAAAAAAAAATCGCAATAAGCTTATATTGATTGGTTTGCGCAACAGTTATAGCGTCTACAAAATAGGAGATAGATTTATGGCATTTTTATTTATTTTTTTTTTTTTTACTAGTAATGGTGGCGATCAGCGATTTTCATCTGGACTGCGATATTGCAGCGGACAAATCGGACACTTTTGACACATTTTTGGGACCAGTGACATCTATACAGCCATCAGTGCTATAAAAATGCACTGGTTACTGTATAAATGACACTGGCAGGGAAGGGGTTAACACTGGGGGGCGACCAAGGGGTTAAGTGTTCCCTAGTGTATGTTCTAACTGTAGGGGGAATGGGACTGACTAGGGGAAGAGAGAGATCAGTGTTCATACTTAGTATGAACACACAATCTGTCTCTACTCCCCTGAAAGAACCAGGATGTGCGTGTTTACACACACACATCCCGGTTCTTGTTCTGTAATGAGCAATCGCGGGTGCCCGGCAGTCATCGCACCCACTGGACGCTCGCATCGGCTCCGGGGACACGCTTCGGCTGACGTAGAGCTATGACGGCTCACGCAGGGGAGCCAACCTGCCACAGTAACAACTGCGGCGGCTGGTCCGGAAGCGGGTAATGTGGAAAGTTTTCTCACAGTGTGCTGGATTGCTTCTTACAGAGGTGAGGTATGAGAGGCACTCTGGAGCACTGTTGGACAGGTCAGAGGGGTATTAAAAATACCAGCAGTAACAGAAATGGTAAGAGACTGATGTGGAAAAATGTGCTGAAAAATGTGTGTTGCAAGAACAGTCACTGATGGAGTGCAGGACAACAGGGGGCGATGTGAAACTGTGGGAAGGTCCCATAGAGAGTAACTGCTTGCCTGTGTGTGGTCTCGCCTCAGACACTGTCCTAGCAAGCGATGGGACAAGAGTTCCTGATGATTTTGAATTGTGTATTTTTGAGAAGTTGGTTGCCAAGGGTAACCACACAGGTATTAGCGAACCTGAAACATAAAAGTGCTGGTTGAAGTTGAGGCAGGTAGTCAGAGAAGTCCCTCTCTAACAGATGTCATAGAAGTTGGCCCCCTACAGTCCTGGAAGAGTAGGTCTGGGGGAGGTAAAAAGAAATGTAGGACTCCAAAGATCAGGAAGAAGTGCTTGTGGAAGCACACCTGGAAAAAGATATGGGTGGAATGCCCATTTATGAAGAAGGTCGGACAGGTTTGGACCATTGGGGTGGTAGTTGGCACAAAGGTGTCAGTGTACTACGCCTGATTTTTTTCAGAGGCAGGCATGCTGATTGCACACCTGTGGGCTGTACCCCCTGTCACAGTGACACCAATAGCAGTTTTTTTTTTTTTTTTGCATTGGTGTCAGTTTGTGACAGGTATAAGTGCTAGGACAGTTAGGGTTAGCCCCCTTTAGGTCTGGGGTACCCACCTTTAGGTCTAGGGTACCCCTCTAACCCCCCCTAATAAAGGTTAACCCCTTGATCACCCCCCGTTGCCAGTGTCACTAAGCAATCGTTTTTCTGATCGCTGTATTAGTGACACAGGTGACGCTAGTTAGGGAGGTAAGTATATAGGTTCGCTGTCAGTGTTTTATAGCGACAGGGACCCCCATATACTACCTACTAAAGGTTTTAACCCCCTGATTGCCCCCCAGTTAACCCTTTCACCAGCGATCACCGTATAAGTGTTACGGGTGACGCTGGTTAGTTAGATTGTTTTTATAGTTTATTATAGTTTTAGGGCACCCGCCGTCTATTACCTTATAAAGGTTTAACCCCCTAATTGCCCGGCGGTGATATAAGTTACGTTTATAGGGTCAGATAAGGTCTGCGTCGCCCCAGGCAGCGTCAGGTTAGTGCCAGTACCGCTAACAACCACGCACGCAGCATACACCTCCCTTAGTGCTATAGTATCTGAACGGATCGATATCTGATCCGATCAGATCTATAGTAGCATCCCCAGCAGTTTAGGGTTCCCAAAAACGCAGTGTTAGCGGGATCAGCCCAGATACCTGCTAGCACCTGCGTTTTGCCCCTCGGCCCAGCCCTGCCCAGCCCACCCAAGTGCAGTATCGATCGATCACTGACACTTACAAAACACTAAGCACACAAAACTGCAGCGTTCGCAGAGTCAGGCCTGATCCCTGCGATCGCTAACAGTTTTTTGGTAGCATTTTGAATCAGTCGCTAACAGTCAGGAGCTTTTTTGCCTGTAAGTCTCACTAGTGTACCCATAAATTTAGAGCCCAAAATGGCAAATCGAAGGTACAATAGTGAAGAGGCCTACACGATTCTGAGCATGACAGATAGTAAAGAGAAAGTCACTCATCTGTCAGATTCAGAATACGATCCTGTAGACGACAGCGGCTCCATGACAGATAGCTCTGACGACGGAGTTGTGGTCCCTGCCAAGGTCAGGCTTACCAGACCCCAATCTTCTTCTTCTGTCCTTGAAGTGCAGGAACCACTGGCTCTCGTATGGAGCAGAGAAGTACTAGCGCCGCTATTCCTTCTGGTGAACTGGCAAGCACCAGGGGCCAAGTACACCCTGGTCATATATCCAGCACTGCAGTAACACTTGGTGACGTGGCGAGTTCCATATGTGCAGTTCAAGCTGGCGAGGTGGCAAGCACAAGTAGTGTCCCGCTGCCACCATGAAGATGAACACAGGCCCATCGTGCCCATAGTGCCCTTCCTGCTGCATTCGCCAATCCGAATTGGGTACCCACCACTTCTGCAGCACCCGTACTTCCTCCATTCACTGGCCAACCCGGAATTCTGGTGTAAACAGTTGATTTTACGCCACTTGATTTTTATTCGCTGTTTTTCACCGAAGATCTCTATAGATCTATTGTGGACCAAAGCAATTTATACGCTGGTCAACACATCGCCACTATTCCCCAGTCCTCCCTTGCCAGAGATTGGAGACCAATTACAGTCTCCGAATTTAAGATCTTTCTGGGCCTTTCCCTTAACATGGGCATAAATAAAAAGAGTGAGTTGCAGTCATATTGGTCCACTGACCCAATTTACCATGTGCCCGTGTTCTCTGCCTCCATGGCCAGGGCACGATACGAGCAGATTTTACGGTTCATGCACTTCAATGACAATGAACTCTGTCGTCCTCGTGGAGACCCTGAATACGATCGGCTCTACAAAATTAAACCACTTCAACCAATGTTTTGCAGTCTTGTTTACTCCCCATCAAGTTGTCTGCGTTGATGAGTCCCTGATTAAATTTTCTGGACCCTTGTCATTCAAACAGTACCTTCCCAGCAAGCGTGCCAGATACGGGGTCAAGATGTATAAGCTCTGTGACAGGGCCACAGGCTATACATGTAGTTTTATGGTTTACGAGGGCAAAGATAGTCACGTAGAGCCGACAAACTGCCCTGACTACATAGGAAGTGCTGGCAAGATAGTGTGGGACATGTGTCACCCTTATTCGGAAAGGGGTACCACTTGTACGTGGACAATTATTACACGAGTGTGCAACTTTTTTAGTCACCTTTTTGATCATCAGATTGGAGCATGTGGCACCATGCGACCTAATCGCTGGGGCTTTCCCCAGCAGCTTGTAGATTCCCATCTTAGGCTGGGGGAGAGAGCCTGCTTGCAGTGTAATAATTTGCTCGGTATGAAGTGGAGGGACAATAAGAATGTTTTCATTCTTACCTCCTCTCATGCAGACACGACGGTCCAAATTCCTACGGCGACTGGTGATGTGGAGAAACCCCTCTGTGTCCATGAATATAACCAAAATATGGGAGGGGTGGACCTCACTGACCAGTTGTTGGCGCCGTACCTAGTTGCCCGTAAGGCCAGACGCTGGTACAAAAAAGTGTCTGTTTATTTATTTCAATTAGCTTTGCTGAACGCTTATGTGCTATACAGAGCTTCAGGACAGACTGGATCCTTCCTTAAATTTCAGGAAGAGATCGTCAGAGCCCTTCTGTTTCCAGACAGTGCTCCACCTCACCATCCCCAACCAAATGCAGTAAGCCGGCTGCATGAGAGGCATTTTCTTTATGTCCTCCCGAGTACCCCTACCCAACGAGCCCCCCAAAAAAGATGTCGTGTCTGCAGCAAACGGGGATTTAGGCGTGACACCCGGTATTATTGTCCTTTCTGTCCTGACAATCCTGGTCTTTGCATTGGTGAATGTTTTGAACGCTACCATACACTAGTTGAGTATTAGCGTAGGGTAAAGCACTGCACAGGCTAGGACACACTTTCACAGGGTCTCCCAAGATGCCATCGCATTTTGAGAGACCCAAACCTGGTACCAGTTACAAAAGTTAAAGTTACAAAAAAAGTTAAAAAAAAAAAAAAAGTAAAAAAAAAAAAACACAAAAAAATATAAAATAATAAAAACCAAAAATAGTTGTTGTTTTATTGTTCTCTTTCTCTATTCTCTCTCTATTGTTCTGCTCTTTTTTACTGTATTCTATTCTGCAATGTTTTACTGTTGTTATGTTTTTATCATGTTTGGTAACCATTTTTTTGCTTTCAGGTACGCCATTCAGCTGCAGAGTGGATTTATTTATCTTGACAGCAAAAGCGTTTGCTCCCATGATACATAAAGCCGTGACTCCAGCGCTGTCTGAGGTGATTTCACCAACACAGTTACATACTTCAGCATATATGCCGAAGCGTGGGGGTAGCAGTGGGTGGAGGAGCGATTTGCTCCTGCCTTTAGCGGGAGGATGCCCCCATGCTTCGGCATATATATATTTTAGGCACAGGTTGCGTTTAAATGTTTTATTTTTTACTTTTTTTTTGTATTTGCTTTGCAGGTATGGTAAGTCTTACTGTTATACTGTAATGTTACTTTGTTTTATTGTTAACCATCATTTGCTTAGCAGGTACGCCATTCAGCTGCAGAGCGGATTTATTTATCTTGACAGCAACAGCGTTTGCTCCCACGATACATAAAGCCGTGACTCCAGCGCTGTCGGAGGTGATTTCACCACCACAGTTACATACTTCAGCATATATGCCGAAGCGTGGGGGCAGCAGTGGGTGGAGGAGCGATTTGCTCCTGCCTTTCGCTGGAGGATGCCCCCATGCTTCGGCATATATATATATTTTAGGCACAGGTTGCGTTTAAATGTTTTATTTTTTACTATTTTTTTTGTATTTGCTTTGCAGGTATGGTAAGTCTTACTGTTATACTGTAATGGAACTTTGTTTTATTGTTAACCATCATTTGCTTAGCAGGTACGCCATTCAGCTGCAGAGCGGATTTATTTATCTTGACAGCAACAGCGTTTGCTCCCACGATACATAAAGCCGTGACTCCAGAGCTGTCGGAGGTGATTTCACCACCACAGTTACATACTTCAGCATATATGCCGAAGCGTGGGGGCAGCAGTGCGTGGAGGAGCGATTTGCTCCTGCCTTTTGCGGGAGGATGCCCCCATGCTTCGGCATATATAAAAGATGCATGTATGCCCATCATTAGAAGTGGTTGGATGAAGGGAGGTATTTTAATTGTGGGCATACCCACCGATCAATATCTTTTTTTTGTTCAGCCCACAGGCTGCATGGAAAAAAAGTTTACAATATATGCCCAACAAGGACCAGCAACGTACTGGTATGTTGCTGGACTTTGAGTGGTTATACCAGAATGATGCCTGCATGGTTTAGGTATCATCTTGGTATCATTCTTTTCAGCCAGCGGTCGGCTTTCATGTAAAAGCAATCCTAGCGGCTAATTAGCGGCTAATTAGCCTCTAGACTGCTTTTACAAGCAGTGGGACGGAATGCCCCCCACCATCTTCCATGTTTTTCTCTGGCTCTCCTGTCCCAACAGGGAACCTGAGAATTCAGCCGGTGATTCAGCCATCTGACCATAGAGCTGATCAGAGACCAGAATGGCTCCAGTCATCTCTATGGCCTAAGAAACCGGAAGCTACGAGCATTTCATGACTTAGATTTCGCCGGATGTAAACAGCGCCATTGGGAAATTGGGAAAGCATTTTATCATACCGATCTTGGTGTGATCAGATGCTTTGAGGGCAGAGGAGAGATCTAGGTTCTAATAGACCTCAATTTTTTCAAAAAAGAGTACCTGTCACTACCTATTGCTATCATAGGGGATATTTACATTCCCTGAAAAAAATGATTAAAAAAATTTAAAAATGAACGGAACAGTTTAAAAATAAAAGCAAAAAAAATTATAAAGAAAAAAAAAGCACCCCTGTCCCCCCTTCTCTCACACAAAGGCGAAGGCAAGCATCGATCTGGCGTCAAATGTAAACAGCAATTGCACCATGCATGTGAGGTATCACCACGAAGGTCAGATCGAGGGCAGTAATTTTAGCAGTAGACCTCCTCTGTAAATCTAAAGTGGTAACCTGTAAAGGCTTTTAAAAATGTATTTAGTTTGTCGCCACTGCACGTTTGTGCACAATTTTAAGGCATGTCATGTTTGCTATCCATGTACTAGGCCTAAGATCATCTTTTTTACTTCATCAAACATTTGGGCAATATAGTGTGTTTTAGTGCATTAAAATTTAAAAAAGTGTGTTTTTTCCCCAAAAAATGCGTTTGAAAAATCGCTGCGCAAATACTGTGTGAAAAAAAAAAATGAAACACCCACCATTTTAATCTGTAAGGCATTTGCTTTAAAAAAATATATAATGTTTGGGGGTTCAAAGTATTTTTCTTGCAAAAAAAAAAATATTTTTTCATGTAAACAAAAAGTGTCAGAAAGGGCTTTGTCTTCAAGTGGTTAGAAGAGTGGGTGATGTGTGACATAGGATACTAAATGTTGTGCATAAAATGCCAGGACAGTTAAAATCAACCCCAAATGACCCCATTTTGGAAAGTAGACACCCCAAGCTATTTGCTGAGAGGCATGTCGAGTCCATGGAATATTTTATATTGTGACACAAGTTGCGGGAAAAAGAATTTTTTTTTTTTGAACAAAGTTGTCACTGAATTATATATTGCTCAAACATGCCATGGGAATATGTGCTATTACACCCCAAAATACATTGTGTTGCTTCTCCTGAGTATGGGGATACCACATGTGTGAGCCTTATTCGGAGCCTAGCCGCGTACGGGACCCCAAAAACCAAGCACCGCCTTCAGGTTTTCTAAGGGCGTAAATTTTTGATTTCACTCTTCACTGCCTATCACAGTTTTGGAGGCCATGGAATGCCCAGGTGGCACAACCCCCCCCCCCCCCAAATGACCCTATTTTGGAAAGTAGACACCCCAAGCTATTTTCTGAGAGGTATAGTGAGTATTTTGCAGACCTCACTTTTTGTCACAAAGTTTTGAAAATTGAAAAAAGAAAAAAAAATGTTTTCTTGTCTTTCTTCATTTTCAAAAACAAATGAGAGCTGCAAAATACTCACCATGCCTCTCAGAAAATAGCTTGGGGTGTCTACTTTCCAAAATTGGGTCATTTGGGGGGGGGGGGTTGTGCTATTTTGGCATTTTATGGCCTTCAAAACTGTGATAGGTAGTGAGGAGTGAAATAAAAAATTTACGCCCTTAGAAATCCTGAAGGCGGTGTTTAGTTTCGGGGCCCCGTACGCGGCTAGGCTCCCAAAAAGCACCACACATGTGGTATCCCCGTACTCAGGAGAAGCAGCAGAATGTATCTTGGGGTGTAATTACACATATGCCTATGGCATGTTTGAGCAATATATCATTTAGTGACAACTTTTTGTAAATATTTTTTTTTTTGGTCATTATTCAATCACTTGGGACAAAAAAAATAAATAAAAAAAAAATTGTCACTTTCCCGCAACTTGTGTCAAAATATAAAATATTCCATGGACTCAACATGCCTCTCAGCAAATAGCTTGGGGTGTCTACTTTCCAAAATTGGGTCATTTGGGGGGGTTTTGTGCCATCTTGGCATTTTATGGCCTTCAAAACTGTGATAGGTAGTGAGGAGTGAAATCAAAAACTTACGACCTTAGAAATCCTGAAGGCGGTGCTTGGTTTTTGGGGCCCCGTACGCGGCTAGGCTCCCAAAAAGTCCTAAACATGTGGTATCCCGTACTCAGGAAAAGCAGCAGAATGTATTTTGGGGTGTAATTCCACATATGCCCATGGCATGTTTGAGCAATATATCATTTAGTGACAACTTTGTGCAAAAAAAAAAAATTGTCACTTTCCCGCAGCTTGTGGCAAAATATAAAATATTCCATGGACTCAACATGCCTCTCACCAAATAGCTTGGGGTGTCTACTTTCCAAAATGGGGTCATTTGGGGGGGGTGTGCCATCTTGGCATTTTATGGCCTTCAAAACTGTGATAGGTAGTGAGGAGTGAAATTAAAAATTTACGCCCTTAGAAATCCTGAAGGCGGTGCTTGGTTTTCGGGGCCCCGTACGCGGCTAGGCTCCCAAAAAGTCCTAAACATGTGGTATCCCGTACTCAGGAAAAGCAGCAAAATGTATTTTGGGGTGTAATTCCACGTATGCCCATGGCATGTTTGAGCAATATATCATTTAGTGACAACTTTGTGAAAAAAAAAAAATGGTCACTTTCCCGCAACTTGTGTCAAAATATAAAATATTCCATGGACTCAACATGCCTCTCAGCAAATAGCTTGGGGTGTCTACTTTCCAAAATGGGGTCATTTGGAGGGGTTTGTGCCATCTGGGCATTTTATGCCCTTCAAAACTGTGATAGGTAGTGAGTAGTGAAATCAAAAATTTACGCCCTTACAAATCCTGAAGGCGGTGCTTGGTTTTCGGGGCCCCGTACGCGGCTAGGCTCCCAAAAAGTCCCACACATGTGGTATCCCCATACTCAAGAGAAGCAGCTAAATGTATTTTGGGGTGCAATTCCACATATACCCATGGCCTGTGAGAGCAATATATCATTTAGTGACAACTTTGTGCAAAAAAAAAAAAGTGTCACATTCCCGCAACTTGTGTCAAAATATAAAATATTCCATGGACTCAGCATGCCTCTCAGCAAATAGCTTGGGGTGTCTACTTTCCAAAATGGGGTCATTTGGGGGGGTTTGTGCCATCTGGGCATTTTATGGCCTTCAAAACTGTGATAGGTAGTGAGGAGTGAAATCAAAAATTTACGCCCTTAGAAATCCTGAAGGCAGTGATTGGTTTTCGGGGCCCCGTACGCGGCTAGGCTCCCAAAAAGGCCCACACATGTGGTATCCCCGTACTCAGGAGAAGCAGCTGAATGTATTTTGGGGTGCAATTCCACATATGCCCATGGCCTGTGTGAGCAATAAATCATTTGGATACAACTTTTTGTAATTTTTTTTTGTCATTATTCAATCACTTGGGACAAAAAATTAATATTCAATGGGCTCAACATGCCTCTCAGCAATTTCCTTGGGGTGTCTACTTTCCAAAATGGGGTCATTTGGGGGGGGGGGGGGGTTGTACTGCCCTGCCATTTTAGCACCTCAAGAAATGACATAGGCAGTCATAAACTAAAAGCTGTGTAAATTGCAGAAAATGTACCCTAGTTTGTAGACGCTATAACTTTTGCGCAAACCAATAAATATATGCTTATTGACATTTTTTTACCAAAGACATGTGGCCGAATACATTTTGGCCTAAATGTATGACTAAAATTGAGTTTATTGGATTTTTCTTATAACAAAAAGTAGAAAATATCATTTTTTTTCAAAATTTTCGGTCTTTTTCCATTTATAGCGCAAAAAATAAAAACCGCAGAGGTGATCAAATACCATCATAAGAAAGCTCTATTTGTGGGAAGAGAAGTACGCAAATTTTGTTTGGGTACAGCATTGCATGACCATGCAATTAGCAGTTAAAGCGACGCAGTGCCAAATTGTAAAAAGTGCTCTGGTCAGGAAGGGGGTAAATTCTTCCAGGGCTGAAGTGGTTAAATAAAAGTGGACTGCCATGCCCTTAAAAAAGCAGTCTGGACTGACACGTTTTCTTGGAATCGCATGCACCACTAGAGCTTAATCACCCCAGATATTTACACAGTGTAGTGTGTCAGGGCAGTTTTACAGCAGTATATTTTAGTGCATCAGTGCACTTTTATTGCAGTATATTGTAGTGCATTTGTGCACTTTTACTGAATTATATTGTAGTGTGTCAGTGCACATTTACTGCAGTATATTGAAGTGCATCAGTGCAGTTTTATTGCAGTATATTTTAGTGTGTTAGTGGAGTGTGTCTGTGTAGTGCAGTGTTTTACACCGCATTACATAACATTTATTGCTGTATACAGTGCTGTACACCCCCCCTTTGTTATTTTGGCTGCTGCATGTTATCTGTCAGCGGCAGTACTCAAGTTAAAGTGCACCAAACACCACTTTCCATTGAATAAAGTGTATTCAATTACACATTTCCCTGTCTCTATTACATTTCGGTAATAAGCCATCCTATCATGTCTGGGAGGCCAACAAGGAGAGGCAGACATTCCCATGCCACTGTGAGGTGGCCAGCAGCATCCGTGTCCACAGGCATCGGTTGAAGTAGTCCGTCCTCAGGCAGGGCACCATTTTCTCTTTTTAGTGATGCCTGTGCTATCCAGCCACAGCATGCAGAGGAGGTGGTGGCCTGGCTTACTAAACCATCCTCATCCTCTATCACCCAAGCAGAGACTAGTGCGCAGTCCACCGCAGCTTCCAGAGTGGTTTATTCTGCCTCCTTGTCCACAGCTAATCCTGCCATAGTCCCAGCATCATGCATGGAGGAGTCAGCTGAGTTATTTGAATATTTGAACACATCAGCCACTTGCTCCTTGACAATGCACATGTATTACTTGATTTGGATGTTGGTTCTGATTCTGAGGTTAATAAAGGTAGGGACATGAATCTACTGAGTCGGGAGAACATTGATAAACAAGAAATTGGTAGTCACGTTCCCCCAGCCGCAGCGTATTGTCAGGTTGGCTCCAGTGATAATGAGGATGGAGGGGATGATGATAATGAGGTCACTGACGCGACTTGGGTGACGGATAGAGCAGTGGAGGAAAGTGAGGCACAAACCCAATGAGGCAGGATGTCCTTTCGGAGGCAGCCATCATGGTAGAGTAGAGAGCAGCCACCCTATTCCATCAGTTTGTGAAGCTGTTTTATCCCGGCCTACTTCCCACAGCTCAGCTGTCTGGGCCTTTTTTAGCACATGTGCAGCCGATCGCACTGTTGCAATTTGCAAACTTTGCCTCAGATCGAGAGCATGAAAAAAATACCAGCCATTTGGGTACCACATGCTTGACAAGGCATTTAATCTCCCACTACTCAGCCCATTGGCAAGAGCACCTGAAAGCCACACAAAAGGGATGCAATTCTTCTCCTCCTCACTCCTCACCTACACCGGCTATATCTCATGACCACCAAGCAGCCTCCACTGACAGGGATGATGGTATAGCGAAGGGTGTCACAAGTCCTCGCAGCATGTCTGCCAGCAGCAAAAAAAAAAAAATATGTTCACTGTTACCCACATGCCCAGTGCCTAAATTCCAGCTTGTCCAAGCTGCTGGCTTTACAACTCAATTTGGTGGTGAAGTGTTTCTTAAACAGGTACCCAGGGTTGTAAGATCTTCTGAAGCAGACCAGATGAGTCTGTAGCCATTTTAGGTGGACATACACGGCCAGTGTTCAGTTGGCTGAAATTCAGCGGGAATTCCACCTGCCCCTAAACAGCCTGATTTGTGACATGCCCACCAGGTGTAACTCAACTTTAGCAATGCTGCAGCGGCTGCAGAAGGCTGTCAAAGAGTACCTGTGTGAGTATGGCACAACAACAGGCTCAGGATGGCTCTGCTTTTTTTCCCCAATAGCTGCTAATAAAGGATACATGCACTGTACTGTCACCATTTAAGGAGGCGACAAGGATGGTGATCCGTGACAATACGTGCATTAGTGACACAATCCTGGTTGTGTTCCTGCTGGAGCAGACACTGTGTGGCATTATGGATAGGGCACTCGAGACAGATCAGCGGGAGGAAGAGGAGGACTTCCTTTCCTCTCAACGCCTGCTTTATGCAGACATCATTCTTGTGCCACCACAGCACACACAAGAGGAGAGGGAGGAGGAGGAGGATTCTGGCAGTTCTGGAGGCATTGAAGCAGAGGAAGACATACGTCAAATCTTAAGAGATGGCTTTCCGTCCCCAGAAGCCTTGGGAGTAGTACATGGTTGGGTTGCCTCAAAGCCTGTGAAATGACCCAAGAATTTGTGGCCTCAAGGAGAAGGATTATAATTGATTGGCCTCGTTACAAGGGGAAAGTCTCAGAACTCATCCGTCCCCACGGAGGGAGCAGAGGATGAAATATCTTTAGGATACCTTAAAATAGAGTTTATGTAACACCTTTCCAGACTTTGCTAGGTTACAGTCTTATGAAAAAGCTAGTTTTGAGGCTTCTGTTGGTCAAAGGAGTGGTGGAGAAGGGGATCGGATCAGTGATGCCTTTCAAAATATTTTTAATCCTCAGTTCCCAAGGCTGTCAGCTTCCACATCCTATCGGAAACGTCTGCATCATATGGTGGAAGATTTTCTAGGGGAAAAAACCAACATGAGAGCTTTCCAGTCCACACTGGGTTATTGGGTCATAAGAAAAGACCACTGGTCAGAACTTGCCCAGTATGCAATTGAGCTGCTGGGCTGCCTTGCATCCAGCATACTTTCTGAATGGGCATTCAGTGCTGCCAGAGGTTTTGTGACACATAAAAGAGCGCGTCTGTCCACAAACTCCGTGGACCGGCTGACATTTATCAAAATTAATCATTCCTGGATTAGCAGTAGCTATCAAGCCCCTGATACCGATGACACCGATTAAGTGTTTTTGGGATGTGGAATCCGTGCAAGACTGTTTAGGCTGCCTAGCTTTGTGGCTGTTAATTTTATCTAGAAGACATTTTTTGACATAGGTTGTTTGACAGGTGCATATAATTTCAATTTTTTACAGCAAGGCTAGTTCTTGCTTTCATTAAGAGTACTGCTATAGGGTTACGGTGTGAAGGCACCACAAATGCCCAATTTTTACGCCACTGTTTGACCGGGGAATATAATTAACATTTTTTACAGCAAGGCTAATTCTTGCTTTCATCAACAGTACCTCCATGGGGTTACGGTGTGAAGGTACACCCAAAGCCCAATTTTTCCACACCTGTTACTTCTATCCAAAGTCTGTGAAACAGACACCAAAATTTATCCAACAAATATCTAATCTTGTTCCGGGTGCACTAAATTGTGGCCTCATCATACAGACTGGCTCCCCAAGCCATTGTCTACAAAATAAAGAAATCTTGCAGGAACATTTTAATTCTAATTTTAATTTTTAATTTTAATTTTTTTACAGATGTGCTACTTTATAGGCAGACTAAGGGGACCCCCAGGCACCATATTTAAAGGAATTCTTTATTTTCATTGTTTCACCTTAAGCATCATAACCACTTCCCACCCAGCCTATAGCAAAATGACGGCCAGGCGGTGGTTCTGTTATCCTGACATATGACGTCTTTCAGGATAACATGCCGGGGCATGCCCGCAGGGGCATGCAGCACTGTGATCGGTGGTGTGGTGTGTCACTTTGACACACTGCATCTCCAATAGTGGTAAGGAGCCTCTGATGTAGGCTTTTAAACCACGTGATCAGCTGTGACCAATCGCAGCTGATCACAGCATGAACCAGGAAGTGCCGGTAAACGGCTTTACTCGGTTTGTGCTGACAGGGAGAGCCGATCGGTGGCTCTCCCTGTCAGAGGGGGGTCTGCGCTGATAATCAGCACCTTGATTATCAGCGCAGCCCCCATGAGAGGTGTCCATCAACTGACAATCAGTGCCCATCAGCTGTCAGTCTGTGCCCCATCAGTAACAACTCTCAGTGCCCCAAGTGCCAATCAGTGGCCATAAATGTGCCAATCAGCACGCCATCGGTAATGCCTGTCATTGCCCTTCAGATTCCAATCAGTAATGCCTGTCAGTAGTTCCTCATCAGTGCTGCCTCTCCAGTCCCATCTATCAGTGCCCATCATTGCCACCTATGAGTGCTCATCAGTGCCACCTATTAGTGCCCATAAGTGCCGCCTATTAGTGCCCATAAGTGCCGCCTATCAGTGCCCATCAGTGCCACCTATCAGTGCCCATCAGTGCTGCATATCAGTGTAGCCTATCGGTGCCCATCAGTGCTGCATATCAGTGCCGCCTATCAGTGCCCATCAATTCTACATATCCGTGCTTCCTCGTCAGTGCCCATCAGTACCAGCTTATCAGTGCCACCTCATCAGTGTCCATCAGTGCTGCCTTATCAGTGTAGCCTCATCAGTGCCTGTCAATGAAGGAGAAAACAAAATTTTATAACAGAAACAAAGAAAAACTTTTTTTCAAAAATGTCGGTCTTTTTTACTTTGTTTAGAAAAAAATAAAAACCCCAGTGGTGATCAAATACCAACAAAAGAAAGCTCTATTTGTGGGAAGAAATAATAAAAAAGTAGTTTGGGTACAGTGTTGTATGACCGCACAATTGTCATTCAAAGTACGAGAGGACTGAAAGCTAAAAATTGTCCTGGGCAGGATGGAGGGAAAGTGCTCAATATTGAAGTGGTTAAATCACTGCTCCTTTAAATGATCTTTTTTACAAACTTTTTTTTGCATTGATACATTTCTCCCAGGGCAGTACCTGGACCCCCTTACCCTTTGTATGCCCAATAACTTGCATATAAGCCTTCAAAATGGGCACTTTTGATTTTTCTAGTTCGGGTACCATAGACTTTATGTTCGTTGTTCAGTTATGAACTTTTGCCAAGTTCGAAAGTTCTGGCATGAACCGAACAGAGGGATGTTTAGCCCATCTCTACAGAGGACATGTCTTTAATCAGCTAACTCACTGCATTTTCACAGTATTCAGTTTTTAGTTATGTAGAAAATACTGTAACTCATAGGGATTTAGCAAGCGGTAGTGCAAATAGGCAGTGGCTCCTGTGTCTTTTCAAAAGAATATGCTCAAGACTGATGCATATTTTAAAATTAGGATAATTGTATTTTTTTTTATTTCAAATTATCTTTATTACATTTTTTAATTTACAATGCAAACATGTTTAACCACTTGACAACTGGGCACTTAAACCCCCTTCCTAACCAGACCAATTTTCAGCTTTCGGTGCTCTCACATTTTGAATGACAATTACTCAGTCATGCAACACTGTACCCATATGAAATTTTTGTCCTTTTTTTCACACAAATAGAGCTTTCTTTTGGTGGTATTTAATCACCGTTGGGTTTTTTATTTTTTGCGCTATAAAAGAAAAAAGACTGAAAATTCGGTAAAAAAATGAAATTTTCTTTGTTTCTGTTATAAAATTTAGCAAATTTAGTAATTTTTCTTTGTAAATTTTGGCCACAATTTATACTGCTACATATCTTTGGTAAAAATAAGTACAAATCGGTGTAAATTATTTGGTCTTTGTGAAAGTTATAGAGTCCAAAAGCTATGGTGCCAATATCTGAAAATTGATCATACCTGAATTACTGACGGCCTATCTATATTCTTGAGACCTTAACATGCCAGAAAAGTACAAATACCCCCAAAATGACCCCTTTTTGGAAAGAAGACATTCCAAGGTATTTAGTAAGGGGCATGGTGAGTTTTTTGAAGTTGTCATTTTTTCCCACGATTCTTTGCAAAATCAAGATTTTTATTTATTTATTTTTTTTTTCCACAAAAATGTCATATTAGCAGGTTATTTCTCACACACCACATATGCATACCACAAATTACACCCCAAAACACATTCTGCTATTACTCCTGAGTATGGCGATACCACATGTGTGAGACTTTTACACAGCGTGGCCACATACAGAGGCCCAACATGCACGGAGCACCTCCAGGCGTTCTGGAGCACCCAGGCCAATTCTGACATTTCTCTCCTACATGTAAAAATCATCATTTATTTGCTAGAAAATTACATAGAACCCCAAAACATTATATATGTTTTTTTTTTGCAAAGATCCTAGAGAATACAATGGCAGTTGTTGCAACTTTTTATCTTGCACGGTATTTGCGCAGCACTTTTTTGAACGCTTTTTTTGGGGAAAAAAAACAGTTTTGTGCTTTAAAAAAAAACAAAAGCAGTAAAGTTGGCCCAATGTTTTTGCATAATGTGAAAGATGAAGTTACGCCGAGTAAATAGATACCTAACATGTCACCCTTCAAAATCGCTCACGCTCGTGGAATGGCGCCAAACTTCGCTACTTAAAAATCCCCATAGGCGACGCTTTAAAAATTTTTACTGGTTACATGTTTTGAGTTACAGAGGAGGTCTAGGGCCAAAATTATTTCTCTCGCTCTACCGATCGCAGCGATACCTCACATGTGTGGTTTGAACACCATTTTCATATGTGGGCGGGACTTACCTGTGCATTCGCTTCTGCATGCGAGCACACGGACAGGGGCGCTTTAAAAAATTATTATTTTTTTTTTATTGTTCATTTTACTTTATTTATTTTAGTTTGACACTTTTTTCCAAAAAAAAATTTTTTTGATCACTTTTATTCCTATTACAAGGAATGTAAACATCCCTTGTAATAGGAATATGGCATGACAGGTCCTCTTTACAGTGAGATATGGGGTCAATAAGACCCCACATCTCACCTCTAGGCTGGGAAGCCTGAAATAATAATAAAAAAAAAAAAACGATCCTGGCTTCGATCGTAGCGCTGAGACGGTAGAAGCACCGGAGGGCGGCGGGAAGGGGGGTGGTCCCCTCTCGCCTCCCATAAGAACGATCAAGCAGTGGAACAGCCGCTATGATTGTTCCTATGGTGCAGGGAATCGCCGGCTGAAAAAGACGATATCTGAATGATGCCTGTAGCTGCAGGCATCATTCAGATATCCCCGCACAAAGTCAAGGACGTCGTATGACGGCCGGCGGGCAGGAAGTGGTTAAAACACTTTTTTTTTTTTAACACAAAGCATGTACATACCAAAAATAACACCCCAAAATAGATTCTCCTACTCCTCCTGAGTATGGCGATACCACATGTGTGAGACTTCCACAGCCTGGCCACATACAGAGGCCGAGTACAGCTGAATATGGCTGCACATGGCTGGGTATGGCTGCACATGGCTGGGTATCGCCGAGTATGACTGGGTATTGCAGGGTATTGCGGAGTATTGCGGGGTGTTGCAGAGTATTGCGGGGTGTTGCAGAGTATTGCGGGGTGTTGCAGAGTATTGCGGGGTGTTGCAGAGTATTGCGGGGTGTTGTGGAGTAGTACAGAGTATTGCAGAGTATTGCAGAGTATTGCGGGGTGTTGCGGAGTAGTGCAAAGTATTGCGGGGTGTTGCAGAGTATTGTGGGGTATTGCAGAGTATTGCGGGGTATTGCAGAGTATTGTTGGGTATTGCAGAGTATTGTTGGGTATTGCAGAGTATTGTGGGGTATTGCAGAGTATTGTGGGGTATTGCGGGGTATTGCAGAGTATTGTGGGGTATTGCGGGGTATTGCAGAGCATTGTGGGGTATTGCAGAGTATTGCAGTGCATTGTGGGGTATTGCAGAGTATTGTGGGGTGTTGCAGAGTATTGCAGAGTATTGTGGGGTGTTGCAGAGTATTGCAGAGTATTGTGGGGTGTTGCAGAGTATTGCAGAGTATTGTGGGGTATTGCAGAGTATTGTGGGGTGTTGCAGAGTATTGCAGAGTATTGTGGGGTATTGCGGGGTAGTGCAGAGTATTGCGGGGTATTGCAGAGTATTGTGGGGTATTGCGGGGTATTGCAGAGCATTGTGGGGTATTGCAGAGTATTGCAGAGCATTGTGGGGTATTGCAGAGTATTGTGGGGTGTTGCAGAGTATTGCAGAGTATTGTGGGGTGTTGCAGAGTATTGTGGGGTGTTGCAGAGTATTGCAGAGTATTGTGGGGTGTTGCAGAGTATTGCAGAGTATTGTGGGGTGTTGCAGAGTATTGTGGGGTGTTGCAGAGTATTGTGGGGTGTTGCAGAGTATTGCAGAGTATTGTGGGGTATTGCAGAGTATTGTGGGGTGTTGCAGAGTATTGCAGAGTATTGTGGGGTGTTGCAGAGTAGTGCAGAGCATTGCAGGGTATTATATTATGGAGGGATGGCTGATCATGGTGGGATGGATAGATGGATGTGACTGTATTTGTCACAGAGCAGCGTTGTGGGCACTACAGATGCAGCCCACAACGCTGCTACCATACGATCCCTCCCCCGCTCCTCCCCCCTCTGTACCGATCGGCACACAGAGGGGAGGGAGGAACCGGCGTCATGACATGACGCCGGTTTGTTTACATGTGATCGCTCCGTCATTTGACGGAGCGATCACATGGTAAACGGCCGCGACTAGCGGACGTTCACCGTGATCCGTGATGCGCCGGGTCCTCTGGACCCGGCGGTCACGGAAGTTCTCGGGTGCGCGCCCCAGGGGGCGCGCGAGAGCAGTATTCTGGGAGGACGTCCATGGACGCCCTCCCAGGATAAGCCGACCGCGCTGTGGCCGTCTTTCGGCCATGGCCCGGTCGGCATGTGGTTAATAAGTACTCAAGGTATAAACATAAGCTCATTTCAAAGCTAAATTGTGTTGATATATATATTATACTTAAGACAGAATAACTAGGAACAATAGGCTTCTGTGTCAGAAACCATGAAATCAGGCTGAGACAGAAGTGCAGTTAAATCACACTTGTTTAATAATAAAAGTAAAAAGAACAAACGTAGTCAAAACATAGTCAAAGTTCAGGAACCGGAATGGATAGTCAGCCGAGCCAGAAGTCAGGGATCAATGTAGTGGAACAGCAAGCAGGATCTGGAGCCAGAAGGGATGTCAGCAAAGCCAGTCTTTAAACAGGAACTCAGGCAAAAGTTTCTTGTGATGTGACCAAGGCGAAGGCAGAGCTCCTCTGGACTGGACAGCTTAAGTAGGCAGGACTGATTAGCAGGATCATCAACAGCTGAGTAAATGTGGAGAGAGATGGGAGCTGGCACTTAGCTAACAGCTGAGTGGCCAACTCAGAGAAGGAAGGGCTGAGCCAAGCCCTGACAGTACCCCCTCCTCAACAACCCCTTCCCATCGGAGGACCACCAGGATTGAGGGGAAAATGTCTATGGAAATCACGGAGGAGGACAGGGGCAAGGACATCTGAGGATGAGACCCAAGAGCGTTCCTCCGGACCGTACCCTTTCCAATGCACCAGGTACTGTATGTACCCACCTACGGGAGTCAACAAAAGACTGTACTTCATACTCCTCATGGCTCTCAACCTGTACAGGGTGAGGAGATGGAACCGAGGTGGTAAAGCGGTTGCAGACCAAAGGTTTTAATAAGGAGACATGAAATACATATTAGAAGGAAGGTCTAATGCGTAAACCACAGGGTTAATCCTGCGAAGAATACGGAAAGGCCCAATACACCAAGGTGCGAACTTCAGTGAGGGAACACAAAGTCAGAGGTTGCAAGATGACAGCCAGACCCTGTCCCCAACCTGGTAGGAAGGCGCAGTCAGGCGTCTGTGGTCAGCATGGAGTCTGTACCTATCATTAGCATGACGAAAACCTCCTGGACTTGTGCCCAAGTGGAACGAACACTACGGAAATGCTCCTCTAACACAGGAATACTCTGCGGAACAAACAAGTCAGGCGACATGAAAGGTTGGAAACCATAGTTCACCATAAACGGGGACAATCGAGAAGCAGAATTCAAGGCACTGTTGTGAGCAAACTCTGCCCACGGTAATAGGTCTGACCAGTTGTTATGATGATCAGAAATATAGCAACGTAGGAATTGCTCCAAGGACTGATTGGCTTGTTCTCTGGCTCCATTAGACTGCAGGTGATACGCAGAGGATAAAGCAAGCTGAATTCCCAACTGTGCACAAAAGGCTCACTAAAACCGGGACACAAACTGACTACCCCTGTCCGAGACAATCACCTTGGGTAGCCCAAGTAAGCGAAAGATCTCCTGAGCAAAAATGGAAGCCAGTTCCTTAGAAGTGGGCAACTTTTTAAGTGAAATACAATGACACATCTTTGAGAATCGGTCAACCACCATAAGGATAACTGAGTTGCCCTGAGAGTTGGGTAACTCCACAATGAAATCCATAGACAGGTAGGTCCAGGGCCTCTCTCCATTGGGTATGGGTTGTAGGAGGTCTTATTCTAAGCACACACGGAACAGGCAGCTACGAAGGCAGTTACATCAGCATGTAGGCATTGGCCACCAAAATTGTTGGGAAATGGCACAAACGATTTGATTCTTCACAGGGTGGCCAGCTGCCTTGGGAGAATGGTAAGTCTAGAGCATGGCAGTACAGAGACTCTCTGGGACAAAGCAGCGGTCACAAGGTTTCTCAGGAGGAGCATGAACCTGAGCAGTAAGATTTTTTGTCACCAAAAGGAGAAGTGAAACTGGTGCGAACCATAGCAGGAATACGATCAGGAGGAATCACAGGAACCAGAACCGACTCCAACTTGCAAGTTTAGGAAAATTGTTGTGACAAGGTGTCAGCTCCTACATTCTTAGTACCGGGTAAGAATGAGACAATGTAATTGTAACTTGCCAAGAAAAGAGCCCATCGCGCCATTCTGGGAGAGAGGTGTTTAGCCTCAGACAAGAATGTGAGATTCTTATGGTCAGTAAGAATTGAGAACCGGCACAGTGTTACCTTCGAGGAGGTGTCTCCATTCTTTCAGCACTAAAATTATCACCAACTCTGTCACCAATCTCGTAATTGCACTCGGCAGGTGACAATTTCTTGGAAAAGTAGCCACAAGGATGCATAGCGCTCTCAGAGGTAGGACGTTGAGACAGTAGGGCACCAGCACTAGTCTCAGAAGCATCAACCTCAAGGACAAAAGGTAACGTAGGATCAGGATGTGTCAACACAGGAGCAGAAACAAAGGCAGCCTTGAGACTTTCAAAGGCCTTAATGGACTCCGGAGACCAACTGTGTGGGTTACCGTCCTTTCTGGTCATATCAGTCAGGAGTTTGACCAGAGACGAGAAGTTACGAATAAACTTCCAATAATAGTTGGCAAAGCCCAGGAAATGCTGAAGAGGACATGAACCCACGGGTCGGGGCCACTGTAGGACTACTGAAAATTTCTCTGGGTCCATCGAAAAACCAGCAGTGGAATTTAACCTGTTCACGATGGAACTCGCACTTCTCCAGTTTACAATAGAGATTGTTCTCTCTTAGTTTCTGAAGAACACGACAGATATCTGTGTGGTGACTCTCCAGGGACTTGGAAAATATGAGGATATCAAAGAGATAAACCACCACACATAACTGCAACAAATCTCAGAGGACATCATTAATAAATTCCTGAAAAACTGCCGGGGAGTTACAAAGGCCAAAAGGCATTACGAGGTACTCATAATGGCCTGTTCTGGTATGAAATGCAGTTTTCCACTCGTCGCCCTTCTTAATCCTCATGAGATTTTATTCCCCTCTCAAATCAAGCTTCGTGAAAACCGTTGCTCCCTTGAGGCAGTCAAATAACTCTGTAATCAATGGAATCGGATAGGCATTCTTAATCGTTAAATGATTGAGACCCCTATAATCAATACAAGGTCTCAGTTCACCACTCTTCCTCTTCACAAAGAAGAAACCAGCACCAGCAGGAGACGAAGATTTGCGGATGAAACCTCGAGAAAGTGCATCTGCAACATACTCCTCCATGGCCTTATCCTCCAAGAACGACAAAGGGTAAACCAGGCCCAAGAGGGTTTATGGCACCAGGTTGAAAGTCAATTGCACAATCATACGGCCGGTGTGGAGGCAAACTACCGGCTTGACCTTTGTCAAAGACATTGCTAAAATCGCAGTACTCCTCCAGCAGGGAGGAGAGTGAAGAGGTGCACAGGACCTTGGCTACCTTCTGGAAGCATGTTTCACTGCATTGTGGTGACCAGGAGAGAACCTCAGCACAGAGCTAATACAAAGATGGGTTGTGCCTCTGTAACCAAGGATAACCAATAACCAGTGGAAACTTAGGTGAGGAAATAACTTGGAATGGGATTATCTCATGGTGAACAGCCCTTACGGCCATGGACAACGGAACCATCTCATGAGTCACATGGGCAGGCTGTAGAGGTCTCCGTCAAGAGCCTCAATGGCAAGTGGAGTGTCACGCAGCTGCAGCAGAATCGAGTGCTTCGATACAACAGCAGCATCATTGAACAGGCCTGCAGCCCCAGAGTCGATTAGAGCCTGTATCTTGATGGACAACTCAGCCCAAGAAAGGGTGACCAAAACCAGGGGCTTATCCTTCTGAATGAAACAACGCCACCTAGGGTCTGTCCGTGACAGGACCTCAAGGTTCTGGCGTACCCTGGACGGGTAGGACAGGACTTCAAAAAGTGACCTGCCTGGCCACAATAAAGGCACAATATCTCCCTCCTCCTAAAGGTTCTCTCATCCACAGAGAGACGCGTGAAACCCAAGTGAGTGGGTTCAGCTTCACTGCCCGACTCAGTACCAGGAGGCATGGGAAGTGAGGGAGGCACGGGTGAGACTGCAAAGCTTGGAGACAAACGTACAGGAGGCTTCCGCAAGCGTTCCTTAAAAGAGAGTCTTTCTCTGAGTCTGGAGTAAATGAGGATGGCAAACGTGATCAACTTCTCCAGCTCAGTGGGTATATCTCTGACTTCTATCTCATCCTTGATGGTATCCAAGAGACCATGAGAAAAACAGCCACAAGGGCCTCATTGTTCCACCCAACCTCTGCTGCCAGAGTACGGAATTCAATGGCGTAGTCGGCAACAGTTCTCATACTCTGTTCAATGGACACGAGGCACCTGGCAGCAGAAGCGGAGCATGCGGGAATGTCAAATACCTTTTTAAACAAAGCCACAAACTTAGGGTAACTCAAGACAACAGGTTTTTGCGTCTCCCATAGAGGGTTTGCCCAGGCCAAAGCTCTCTCAGAAAGCAAAGATATCACAAAACCTACTTTGTTTCTGTCCATGGGAAATGCCCGGGGCAGCATCTCAAAGTATATCTCAACCTGGTTGAGAAACCCTCTGCATTGAACTGGATCACCCCCAAATTTCTGGGGAAGTGGAGCGGAACCAGACATACCTCTTATAGAGGTAATACTTGAGGCGGGTGCCTGCACAGAGAGTGGAGCAGCAGCAGGGTCGGCCTGCAACATTGGTTGTATCGGGGCGGCCACAGTGAGAGATTCCAGCCCTGCGACTTAGGAGCATTTGTAACGCCATGGAGAACTGATCCATGTGGTGATCCAGTTCATCCAATCTGAAAAAAATATTACCAACAAGTGGATTGACTGCATCTTCTGAATTCATGGCCTTCGCCTACTGTCAGAAACCATGAAATCAGGCTGAGACAGAAGTACAGTTAAAGTCACACTTGTTTAATAATAAAAGTAAAAATAACAAACATAGTCAAAACATAGCCAAAGTTCAGGAACCGAAAAGGATAGTCAGCTGAGCTAGAAGTCAGGGATCAATGTAGTGGAACAGCAAGCAGGATCTGGAGCCAGAAGGGATGTCAGCAAAGCCAGTTTTTAAACAGGAACGCAGGCGATAGTTTCTTGTGATATGACCAAGGCAAAGGCAGAGCTCCTCTGGACTGAACGGCTTAAGTAGACAGGACTGACGAGCAGGATCATCAACAACTGAGAAACTGTGGAGAGAGATGGGAGCTGGCAATTAGCTGACA
Source organism: Lithobates clamitans (assembly GCA_037952925.1). Lineage (NCBI taxonomy): Eukaryota > Metazoa > Chordata > Amphibia > Anura > Ranidae > Lithobates > Lithobates clamitans. Next base: position 3,926,042 of record JBBGZY010000434.1, on the reverse strand, counting down.
GCTGAGCGGCCAGCTCAGAGAAGGAAGGGCTGAGCCCAGCCCTGACACTCTGTTAGAGTATGTATGAACTTCATATTAACTTTATGGGAATTGTTCTAAACAAGAAGGGATGAGAGGGGAGGATGAAGGGAGGAAGGAAAGGGAGGAATGGGGGATGGGGAAGGAGAGCATAGGGTAATACAGGATATTGGGAACCAGCACTACAGTACTAACTCAGAGAACAGTAATGTCTTTAACCATTGTGACCAGTTGCTTGCACATTTTTTCAACTGCAGAGTTTTCCTAGCAACCATTTTTTCCATATTGCATTGTGTATTTGAGTCGGCAGTTGTACCTTAGGTGGAGGGGGTATTGGAGGATTTCCACAGTCTGGTTATATTTAATTTGGCTGTGAAAAGTAAGTGAGTGATACGACATCTAGACTCACAAGGGTATTTTTCTATGCCTAAATGGAGCAGGGCTAGTGTGGGGCTTGGAGTGGCAGACACTCCGGAGATTGAGGAGATTAGCACAAAGATTTGTTTCCAGAAGGAGGTTAAGGATTTACAAAAACCAAAGTATGTGGGGAAGGAAGCCTATCGTGCCGCAATTTCTCCAACAGTTAGATGAACTGCCACGGTACATTTTGGATAGTTGGTAAGGTGTGCAGTACCACCTGTGGAGGGTCTTCTGATAGGATTCACAATGGTTAGTTCAGTGGGAGGCTAGATAAGTTTCTTTAAATGCTCGTTGCCATATATCTGGAGTAATGGAGGTATTCAGTTCTTCTGCCCATTTATTTAATGTTGGAATCTGACAGTAGGGACGGGCATCACTAAGGTGAGAATATAATAGGGATATACCTTTTTTGGGTAAGAGGGGTGGAAGTAGAACTGGTAGATAGGTTCAGGGAGATTGGTATTAGGTAATATCAATATATGAGCCAAGGAGGTGGGCAATCTTAGTATATGTAAAGGCCTCTGTTTCAGGGAGGTTAAATTCTTTTTTGAGAGTATCAAATGGTTTTAGGGAACTAGTAGTAAAGATATCTCCAATTGAGGTGATACCAGCTGCTTGCCACCGTGACATATTTAATTCAGGGATGCATGTGGACAATGCCCTTAGGGGTAATCGGGATGCGTCAAGTTAGTGATTTAAAGGAGGGTGTAGATAGAAGTGGTTTCCATGCTAGTAGGGAAGCTGTAGTTGTGGGATAAGGATTAAGTGGGAGTTTAGGGGAACTTAGAGAGGAGAAGGAGATCTGTTTTTGGCGTTTTTGGCGTTGACATGGAGGGTTTTCCATTAGGGGCCATATTTTATGCGAGGTAGGGTGCCACCAATAGTAGATCTGATCCAGAATGGCAGCGTAATAATAAGTTCTAATTTGTGGTAGGCCCACTCCGCCTTTGCAATGGGATCTAGTCATTATATAGGGAGGGCAATGGGGTGGTTTGGAGTCCCATACAAACTTGGAGATTTGTCTCTGGATTGAATAAATGAAGGATTGGAGAATAGGTATAATCAATGTTCGAAATAGGTAGAGGAGTTTAGGGAGTACTATCATTTTGATGGTGGCTATTCTACCCAGTGTGGAAAGTCCAGTATTAGGTAGAGATCGTAGGAGGGATGGTAAGTTCCGTTCAAATGCAAGGTGGTTTAAATCTGGTTGTTGATTGACCCTGGAGGCTAGCTTGATACCTAAATAAGGAATGAATTTAGTAGTCTATGTAAAGGGCAAATTATTTTTTAAATGGGTCACTAACTTCAGAGAGAGGCACAGGGACAATACTAGTGATTTGGAGGCATTGAGTTTGTAGAAAGATACTAGGCTTAACTGATGCAATATTTCCTGAACCGCTTGTAGGGACTTCTGGGGATTGGTGACCATAAGAATTACATCATCTGCAAAGAGGCTCACTTCGTGTTCTATTCCATCACAGGGGATGCCTGAGATACGTGGGTCAGATCTAATCTTAGCAGCTAGAGGTTTCATTAGCATGGCAAAAATTATCGGGGAGAGGGGGCAACCCTGACGTGTGCCATTGGAGATTTTAAAAGGGGTTGATAGGGCTCCGCCTGTTAAAACTCTCGCCGAAGGGTTAGAGTACAATGATAGAATTGTGGTCTGAAACCAGCCAGTAATTAATACCTAATTTAGTAAGAGCCGTCTGATAAGAACCGTTTAGAAAGTCCCAGTATACTCTGTTGAACGCCTTCTCTGCGTCTAGAAACAGCAGCAGAGGAGGCGTTCAACATGGGGCAATGAAATGTATAAGATTGATGACCCTCCTTGTAGCATCGTGGGCTGGCCTACCAGGGACAAAGCCAACCTGGCCAGGATGGATCAGGGAAAGGATATGGTCTAATAGCCTGTTGGCAATCACTTTGGCAAATAACGTTACATCCATATTTAAGAGCGAAATAGGTCTATAGTTGGAAGCCAGAGTGGGGTCCTTTTCAGGTTTAGGGGTGGTGGTTATCAGAAAACATATGATATCGGTAGGAAGGGAGCCTGAGGACCAAGCAGAATTGAAGAAGTCAGTCAGTTTCGGGGCTAGTATTTTAGCAAATTTTTTGTAGTAGGCGTTGGAGAATCCGTCTTCCCAAGGGGTTTTATGCAGAGGTAGGGCTATAATTGCAGTGAAAACTTCCTCTACAGTAAAGGGTAAGGAATCTAGTTGTGTATCAGTGAGACAGGGCAGAGTTACAGAACTGAGTTAGGGAACCGAAAATTGGCTCCTGTGTGGTACATGTTACACAGGATATAAACAACAGTATGGGCGAATAGCACCAGGCATATAAAACTGAATGAAAACACAAAAGCAGTAAAACAATAAAACAATAAAGGGTTAGGATAATAAAACTCTAGAACAGCAGAGCATTGAGACACTATGTCGGTCAGGTAGTCTGGTCAGGTGTAGTAGACAAAGAACAAGAAATACTTATCATATCATATAATGTTATTAAACTTTTAACAGTTTCAACTATTAACGATTTTTTAACAGTTTTTAGCCCATAGGGTCCAAAGACTCTATTGGTGGTCAAAAAAGGGTTTATTACCATGTCTATACTCCAGTAGGCTTTCAAAAACAAAATTTTGCTTTACCATATCAATCACTTCCGATATATTAGGTGATAAATTGAATTTCCATCTTCTAGTAATCAGCATCCTAGCAGCTAGCAAAATGTGAGTTACAATACTTCAGCATTTGGGAGGGAATAGATCTATACCTATGTTTAGCATTGCCAGAGCTGGAAAGGGTGAGGTGATGATCCCAGTGATCTCAGAAATTATGCAGAATACCTTGTTCCAGAAACTGGTTAGATGTTTACACGTCCAAAAGATGTGCATGAGCGTCCCACCATTCCGCATCCTCTCCAGCATAATGGGGACTGTGAGACAAGGTATTTAGACATTCTTTATGGGGTAAGATACCACCTTATGGCAATTTTATGTGACAGTTCCCAGTGATTGGCGCATTTAGAGGCCCTGTAGATAGCTTTGAAAGCTGATTGCCATTGATAAATGGTGAATTGCTTCTCCAAGTCTGCTTCCCCTTTCAAGTATGGAGTGGATTTGTGGAATATAAGTTTACTTTGTAGAAGGTTATAAAATAGGGAGGTTCCTTTAACAGAAGGTTGCACATTTAGAAAATATTGCCACCCCTTGTTTGTTTACAAGCATTTCCGGTGAGGTAAGAGAGTTCAGGAAATGGGATATCTGGAGATATAAGTAGTGATCTGTGGTCGGGATATGATACTCATTTTGGAGCTGTACAAAAGATTTGAGGGTTTTATTTGTAAACATATGCTCAAAAGTTGTAATTCCTTTTATTTCCCATTTATGGAGGGACATGTTAGGGATAAGTATTTCCAAGATTTTTAGTGGGATAGGTATAGAGGTCTTCTGTGCTTGAGAGGGATTCAGAGAACAAAAGGATCTCCATGCCACCAGGGAGGCCTGGATGGAGAGAGGTAGGTATTGTAATGACCTAGGTTTCCACATGTTGGCTAGTAATAGGTTTCTAAGTGAGGGTGTAGGACTGCAGGACTGTTCAATATCAACCCACCTTTTGTCTGTTGATGGTAAGAACCAATCTTTTAGCTGGGATAGGTGAGTTGCTACCCAATAATCATGAAGGTTGATCATGCCCATACCTCCAGCATTTTTGTGCTTAAGAAGCTGGATATGAGAACTACGGGGTTTTATACTCTGCCACAAAAATTTCTTGAGCAGTGTGTTAAGTGCCATCAGGTGTGTCTTTTTGATAGGTATAGGTAGTGTTCTGAAAAGGTACAATATCTGGGGTAGCATTATCATTTTAAAAGAAGTGAGACGGCATCTTTTGATAGTTTATCGATAAGAGGGGAGTAGTTGACATCTGCAAATTGTGAAGTATCGGATACGAGCCGGATTCCTAGGTAGGGGGTTTCGATTAGTGCTCCAAGTGTATGGGTAGGAAGATTGGAGTTTGCTATGTAAAATAGGTCTATACCAAGGTCAAGCAATAAAGACTTTATAAAGTTAACTTTGTAGCAAGATAGTGCACTAAAAGCTGTGCGAATGTCATGGGTTACTGCCAGTGAAGCTTCAGGGTTTTTTAGGAATATAATTATATTATCTGCAAAAAGGTTTATGACATGGGAGTTTTGCTGAAACTTGAAACCAGTAATGTGAGGTGCTGCTCTTATTGATTCGGCAAGGGGTTCAATTAGTAAGTTTAAAATGGACAGGGATAATGGGCAACCCTTTTTAGTTCCATTTGAGATCAGAAGGGCCCGAGACAACATGTTGGAGGTGAATACTTTGGTGGAAGGTGTTAAATAGAGGGCTAGTGTAGCGGATAGTATAGTTCCGGAAAATCCAAATTTCCTAAGAGTTTTACTCATATATTGCCAATGGATACGGTTGAATGCCTTCTTCACATCCAAAGATAGTAGCAGAGAAGGCACCCGACCGGCTTCAGCGTGTTGGATTATGCCCAGGACTCTCCTGGTTGCATCGGAAGAATGGTGTCCGATAACAAGTCTTGTTTGGTCTGGCTTGACTAGGATTGGTATGATAGGGGTCAGTGTGTGAGCTATGATTTTTGTGTATAATTTAACATCTGTATTCAATAATGATATTGGTCTATAATTGGCCGGAGAGGTAGGTTCCTTACCCGGCTTCGGTATTGTTACAATATAGGCCTGCAGCATTTCAGGAGGAAAAGAGGCCAAGGTCATCGCAGCAGCGAACACTGAGAGATTTGGAGTAGTAATCTCTTGGAATTGTTTGTAATAGTCATTTGATAGACCATCTGGTCCTGGGGATTTTCTTAGTGGTAAGGATCGGACAGCCCTATTGATCTTTTGACCGGTTATATGTGCTTTGAGTGCTTGTAATTGAGTGCTTGTAAGAGTGGGCAGTTGGAGAGAGGCTAGGAACGATTCAATGTCAAGGTCCTTTAGTTGTGGGGTGTTGGGGTCATCTTTAAAGGTTTTTAAAGGGAACTATAGTAGGATGCAAAGGCGTCTGCAATTTCCCTTGGATTGGTAATTTTATGCTTGGAATGTGGGTCTAATAGGTATTCAATCTTGGATTGGAGTTTTTTAGTTTTAAATCTGTTCGCTAAGAATTTGCCCGCTTTGTTTCCTGAGGAATAATTCTTTAGTTTGAGGGCCTTAAGATGCTTATTATATTGTTCTACCAGTAATAATCAAAGGTCTGTACATACTGTAGTTTGAACAGAGTTGTACATGAGGAGTTGGTAGGGTTTGCTTTGTTAAAGGATTCCAGGGCGCGTATATGTCTTAGTAGTTTATCAATCTGCAACAACCTCTGCCTCTTTATACGTGAACACATCTGTATGAAAATGCCTCTTATAAAGGCCTTGTGGGCAGTGGGCACACCAAACAACAAAAGGGTCAGAGACTGAGTTAGAAATAAGCTGTAAAAATTCTTGGAGACATTTGGTTATGTCAAGGACATTCTGAGATGAATTGAATATTTGTGAATTAACCCTCCAAATATATGCAGGGTTGGGTGTGTATTTCCCCACTATTGATATGGAAACTGGAGCATGAAATACCATGAATATTGGAGGAAGACACAGCTTGCAGTAACACTTTGTCCACTAGTATCATGTCTATTCTAGAGTATGAGTTGTGGCGTGCTAAGTAGAAAGTGTAGTGTCGTTCCTCAGCATGCTGACACCTCCACGTGTCATAGACATCTTCTTTGTTGAAGTGTCGAGGGAAGTCCTTTCGATGTGAATGATAGGTCTCCAAATATCAATAGAGAGCCCCGTTTGAGCTTTGAGATCTTGCGAAAAAGTTTGTACAGTATGCAAAGCGAATTTGGTGCTTACTAGGAGCGTAAGCGTTCACTATTGTGAAAGGTCTGTACCTTCCAGATCATAGACAGTGTCATGTAGTGCTGGGACAAGGCCATTTGGTGCCCAGGGCGAAGATGGAAACTACGCCCTCCCCCACCCCCGTTAAGAAAGAATCAATGTTGTTTCAAAATAAGAATATACTTAAAACAATACAAATTCAATTAGGTTTAATGCGATAGAAACAGAGTTCATTCACACATCACAGCGCCCTTTTACATCAGGTGTCCCCATCACAGCGCTAATTTACATCAGGTGTCCCCATCACAGTGCCCCTTTACATCAGGTGTTCCCATCACAGTGCCCCTTTACATCAAGTGTCCCCATCACAGTGCCCCTTTACATCAGATGTCTCCATCACAGTGCCCCTTGACATCAGATGTCCCTATCACAGTGCCCCTTTACATCAGGTGTCCCCATCACAGTGCTCCTTTACATCAGGCATTCCCGTCAGAGTGCCTCCTTACATCAGATGTCCTCATCAGACTCCCCCTTAACATAAAATGTGCCCATCAGCGTGCCCCTTAACATAAAATAAGGGTCACGCTGATGGGCACATTTTATGTTAAGTGACACTCTAATGGGCAAATTTTATGTTAAGGGACACCCTGATGGGCACATTTTATTTTAAGGGGCACTCTGATGGGCACAACAAAACGTGCCCCTTAACATAAAATTTGCCCATCAGAGTGCCCCTTAACAAAAAATATGCCCATCAGAGTGCCCCTTACCATAAAATTTATCCATCAGAGTGCCCCTTAACATAAAATATGTCCAACAGCATGTCCCTTAACATAAAATTTGCCCATGGACACATTTTATATTAAGGGATACTCTAATAGGCAAATTGTATGTTAAGGGGCACCCTGATGGGCACATTTTATATTGAGGGGCACTCTGATGGGCACAACAAAATGTGCCCCTTAACGTAAAATCTGCCCATCAGAGTGCCCCTTAATACAAAATGTGTCCATCAGTGTTGCTCTTAAAATAAAATATGCCCATCAGAGTGTCCCTTAACATAAAATGTGCCCATCAGCGTGCCCCTTACCATAAAATGTATCCATCAGAGTACCCCTTAACATAAAATAAGGGTCACGCTGATGGGCACCTTTTATGTTAAGGGGCACTCTGATGGACACATTTTATATTAAGGGGCACGCTGATGGGTACCGTATATTTTTACTGTGCACACTGATGGGCACATTTTATGTTAAGGAGCACTCTGATGGGCACAACAAAATGTGTCCATCAGTGTGCCCCTTAAGAAAATATGCCCATCAGTGTGCCCCTTAAAATAAAATTTGTCCATCAGAGTGCCCCTTAATATATAAAAAGGTGCCTATTAGCGTGACCTTTAACAAAATATACCCAGCAGTGTGCACAATAAAAATATGCCCATTAGTGATCACTAGTTGGCCCACATACCTTGAATGCAGGAGGGCACGCCGCACAACTGAAATACCGAAGGGGCGGAAGCTGCGAGATATGGAGAGCCAGGACCCGGGAACCGCGAGTAGCAGGGGGGCAGGGCACGGGCCACGCACATGACGTCACACCCCTACTCGTGGCCCATGAGTGAGAGCTCGTCTTCTCTCAACTCGTCTGAGACCTGCGGTGAGGAGCAGGAGGCGGGCGCACGCACGCGTCACTGGTTGCTGGGGAAACCCGTGGTCCCAGCAAACTAGTGACGGCGAAGGACAGGACCCTTCACTGCGTCCCCCCACCCCCAATTAATTGTACCGCCCAGGGCATCTGTCCCTTCCGCCCCCCCCCCCCTGTACCGGCTCTGGCTGGAGGAGAGGGAGGCGGGGACACAGCTTGCAGTGTAGGACGGGCTGCAGCCTGATAAGGTAAGCTGGCTGAGCTTTACAAAATGGATTCTAGTAAGTGGATTACCCTGGTTAGCAGAGAGGGAGAGGGAGGATGTATTACCTCTAGCAGAGCTCCTCCTGTCTCTGAGGCTATTAGATCGATTTTGTGTGTGAGAAGTGCAATGCTCCTGGAGGAAGAACATGTCCTGAATGTCTCCCCCAATCTCTACTACACCTCCCTACTCATTAGCTGCCTACCACTACACAGGCACAGTCCCCTCCTCTCCTGTATTACCAACTAATGTGTCTGTGAGCTGCTGGGACACTACAAGTCCCAGCATGCCAGGAGATGGGGGCAGCAGTGTGTTCAATCAGGCAGATTTTTGGGTGAAATGTGCTGGTGTGTGTGTGTATGTGTATGTGTAATTGTGTGTATACTGTATGTATACTGTACAGTGGCGGTTGGTGCTCAAAATTGTTGAGGGGGCTCAAACAAAATGAAAACAAAACCCATCAATTGCAGCCACTGTGCCCATCAAATGCAGCTACTGTGCCCATCAATTGCCGCCACTGTGCCATAAAACGCAGCCACTGTGCCCATCAATTGCCGTCACTGTGCCCATCAATTGCCGTCACTGTGCCCATCAATTGCCGCCACTATGCCATCAAATGCAGCCACTGTACCCATCAAACGCAGCCACTGTACCCATAAAACACAGCCACTGTGCCCAAACGCAACCACTGTGCCCATCAAATGCAGCAACTGTGCCATCAAATGCAGCCACTGTGCACATCAAACGCAGCCACTGTACCCATAAATTCCCCCCACTGTCCCCATCAAACGCAGCCACTGTACCAATAAATTGCCGCTACTGTGTCATCAAACACAGACACTGTGTCATCAAACGCAGCCACTGTGCCCACCAAACGCAGCCACTGTGTCCTAAATTGCCACCACTGTGCCATTAATTGCTGCCACTGTGCCACCAATTTCCGCCACTGTGCCATCAAATGCAGCGACTGTGCCATCAAATGCAGCCACTGTACCCAACAATTGCTGCCACTGTGCCCATCAATTGCTGCCACTGTGCCATCAAATGCAGCTACTGTGCCAGCCACTGTGCCATCAAACGCAGCCACTGTGCCCATCAAACGTAGCCACTGTGCCATCAATTTCTGTCAATGTGCCATCAATTGCCTCCACTGTGCCAAATGCAGCCACTGTGCCCATCAAATGCAGCCACTGTACCCATAAATTGCTGCTACTGTGCCCATCAATTGCTGCCAGTGTGCCCATCAATTGCTGCCAGTGTGCCCATCAATTGCCACTACTGTGCCCATCAATTTCTGCCAGTGTGCCTATCAATTGCCGCTACTGTGCCCACCAAATGTTGCCAGAGTTCATCCCCCGCCCACCCGGGACTTACCTCGTCTCGGTGGGGCAGCGGGTCACGTCGGCAGGCGGCGAGCGATGTCCGGTGTCCTCCATGCTCCTCGATGTCTTCTCCTGTCGTCCCCTCCCGTCCTCTGTGATAGGCATCCAATCACAGCGCCAGTCATTTCACCCGAGCACCTGATTGGCTGAGAGGCACTTCAGTGTTAGGAAAGTGAATATTCATTTGCTTTGCTAACACAACGCTTAGTGAACAGCGAGCACCCAGCATGGCTCCCGCTGTTCACCCTTTTGGATGCCTATTAGAGCCTATGGCTCTAATCAGGTGCTTACAAAAATACCTAATTGCTGTAATTCAGGTGCCCGAAAAGGGGCCGGACACCTGAATAGGGGGTGGCAGCGGCGACCATAGATAGATTCATGCAATGTATGAATCTATCCATGGTGATAGAGAGGTGACAGGAGAGAGGGGGCGGCACCCGTGTGCCCTTTACGGATGCACAGCCACTGATACTGTATGTGTGTGTATACACACATACCTGTGTACTGTATGTATAATGTGTGTGTATACCGTATGTATACTGTATGTGTGTATGTATACTGCATGTGTATGTATACTGTATAATGCATGTGTATGTATACTGTGTACTGTATGTACACTGTATATGTGTATGTGTACTGTATGTGTGTATGTATACTGTATGTATACTGTGTGTATGTATACTGCATGTGTATGTATACTGTATGTGTGTGATACTGTATGAATACTATATGTATACTGTATGTGTGTATACTGTGTCTATATGTATGTATACTGTGGATGTGTGTGTGTATACTGTATGAACCAGGTGTGCCCACTGCTGCTCAACAGAAGTAGATCTAACAATCCCATGCCCGTGAAAAATGCACTTGTTGCCATTTGGAGCCATCTGATTGGTGCACTGCACAGCTTGGCCTCGGATCAGGCAGCCGGTCTGGGTACACACCTGTGCAGTGATATCATGGCACACATCAACCATGGTCTTTATTCACATGCCCCACTGCCCGATCTGAGGCCAGCCACAGCAGTTCACTATTCAGCTGGCTCTACGACTCACTTGGGTAGTTCAGAGGCTGCAACAAGTGGATTTTTTCTAATTAAAAGCCTTTTCCCGACAGCTGCCTGCCACCCCAAGCACTAAGGTGCAAAGGTGTATGTAAGGGGACACTGATGGAAGGTGACACTCTGGGGGCTCTGCCTTAGGGTGGCACACTGGGGGGCTCTGCCATAAGGTGGCACTCTGTGGACTGTGATTTATAGGGAGAATGTTGGGACTCTGATGTAAGTGTAGCGCTGGTAGATTTGCGATCTACCATCCGATAGGTAAATTTAGTAACTTGTTCGTTAGGGAAGTTAGATTTGCCTCTGTTCCAGCTTGGCTGATGTTGCGTGTATTTCCATACTGAGCCGGTGAGTGTTGCTGTTACCACTGGCTGGTGTTGGAAGGGCAACATGTCAAAGCGTATGGGTGCTCCTCTGTCCCGGAGATGACTCGGTGGAGGTGGTCCTCCGAGTTGCATTCTGGGAGAGGGTATTTATGGGACAGATTCCATATTTTGGGGTTCGTTTTACAGCCACCTGCTGGCCCTCCTGGCCGACAGGTATGCGTTAGGGTGCTACCTCGTGGTCCTCCGTTCCGGAGGCCCGCGTCACTGCGGCGCATGGGTGGGCCCAGAAGCTTGTCTGGGGCCGACCACAGCAGCCGAGGAATAGTCCTGAGCTGTCTATCCAGAGTGAAGAAGCTGGACAACCGAGGAGATCCCGGGGGAGGACCCGTCATGGAAGGATCACGCAGAGTGCTGGTCTGGAGAGGGGCCTGCTGACTCGGTTGGAGGACGTATCCTAAAGTAACTTCACAGCATAGTGTTGCCGGGTTTGGCTTAGAGGTTCAAGCACTGTGACTGACATTCACCACAAAACCAATACATCCTGTGGCAGAGGATCGTAGGGGTTCATCCCAAGCAAGTCTGTGGCAGAGACTTTTGTTCGTGCTACAAACTGGCTGCTAGGCAAGTGAGAGAGGCCTATCCAGGCCAGCAAAGAGTGTGTCCCACGAGGGGAGCGCATTCTACTGTAATATTCAACTCCAAAGGACATTTGTCAAGAATCCTACATAAAGGTATTTGAGCTTTCTTTGCAGTTTCCCTTCTGCCTCTCTCCTGCTACTTCCTTTTGTTGATTGTTAAATAAAGCATTGAAAACATACTCAAGTGTTGGTGCTTGTATCGTCCGGAGGTAAACTCAACGGAACCCTAGACCCAGTTCCAGTGAAACAGAGGGAAGGAGAGTGAAGGTAACAAGCCTGTTTAAACCAGCAGCTCCACCGAGAGTTAGTGCTACATAAGGGAGGACTCTGATGTGAACATGGCACTCATCCTGACTGCTGTACTCGATATGTTGTTTTGTTTGTTATTTACTCCTGGTGTGATGGCCATCTGTAAGCCGGGGGCCCCATAATCTTCTATTGCCCGGGGGCCCCATTTGTTGTCAGTCCACCCCTGTGTAAGTATATTCCTTGGTATGCAAGTAAAGGGAGAGGGTGTAGGGCTGGTGTGTCAACTTGACAGGATAAGTTAAAAAGGGAGATCCATGAACAAAACGTATTCAATGTGCAGTAACTACTGCTGAAAAATAGAATAGGGGGAGTTCTCCAAAAGTGTTCTGGAACCCGAGGCTGTGGGAGCAAGGTTAAGGCTTCTGCAAAGGGTGCTGCTTCCACTCAGCTGATCAGTTGTAGTGGTAAGGGCCAGTAGTATTCCTTAGGCGTTCTGAAGGAACCATTCAGTTTCTATTTGGGCAGGAAGTGGTGCAATTGGTGTAGGGGACTCCTCTGGAATGATATGCCATCATCGGAGCAATTGAAAGCCTTCCGATAGGATCCGTACTGCATGAGTTTTCCCTTGGTGGGTAAGCAGTAACTTGGCGGGGGAACCCAAATTTATAGGGAATGTGATGGTTCTGGAGCGCTTTTGTAATGGTGGATAATTGCCGTCGGTTATCCATAGTGACTTTGGTTAGATCCACGTAGAGCGCCACCATAGAGAATGGGTCCGGTATAACGGGGGCATGTTTGGCCGCTAGCATCACATTTTCCCTAGTGTTGAAAAAATGTATGCGAGCCAATACAACTCTCGCCTTGGATTCAGGAAGATGGGTAGGTTTTGGGAGCCTGTGAACTCTATCAATTTGCAGATCTCTAGCCGATAGGTCTGGCATCAGAGCACGCATAAGAGATTGCAGATAGGGAACCAGTTCAGTCTGCTTGATTGATTCCGGGATGTTTCAGAATTTTATGTTATTCCTTTGGGATCGGTCTTCTAGGTCCGCCATTTTAAGTCTGATTTGTTGTAATTCGTCATCGTGTTTGATTGTGTCATTGTGAGTGTTGAAGAGGTCAGGCATTTTGGATTCTATATGTTGGATTCTCTGATCTTGCTTTGCACTACATTAGTTAAACGGTTCCCGACCAACTCGCGTACTTATATTGCGGCACAATGGCACTGCTGCGCGAAACCCCATATATATATATTAGGAGCCGCCAGAGGGCACATGCACCCGTTGCATGGCGGGGGACCCAATGCACGTGGCCGGCGATCGCCGCTGGCCATGCATGATTGCTTGCACGAGCGTCAGCACGGGGATTTGTGTGTGTAAACACACAAATCTCTGTGCTTTCAGAGGAGAGGAGACATGTCGTTTGTTCCTAGTAAGTAGGAACAGCGAAATGTCACCTCTCCTACTCAGTCTTATCCCCATACAGTTAGAACACACTGAGGGAACACACATTTAACCCCTTGATCGCCCCCTTGTGTTAACCCCTTCCCTACCAGTGTCATTTACACAGTAATCAGTGCATTTTTATAGCACTGATCGCTATATAAATGTCAATAGTCCCAAGAATTTGTCAAAAGTGTCCGATCTGTTGGCCGCAATGTCGCAATACTGCTAAAAATCACAGATCAATGCCATTACTAGTAAAAAAAAAAAAATAATAATAATAAAAATGCCATAAATCTTTCCTATTGTTTGTAGATGTTATAACTTTTGCACAAACCAATCAATATACACTTATTGCAATTTTTTTTTAACCAAAAATATATATTGGCCTAGACTGATGAAGAAATTAGTTTTTTTAAAAACATTTTTGGGGATATTTATTACAGCAAAAAGAAAAAAAATATTGTTTTTTTTTCAAAATTGTCGCTCTTTTTTTTGTGTATAGCGCAAAAAATAAAAACCGCAGAGGTGATTAAATACCACCAAAAGAAAGCTCTCTGTGTGAAAAAAAAGGTCGCAAATTTTGGTTGGGTACAGGATTGCATGACCGCGCAATTACCAGTTAAAGCGACGCAGTGCCAAATTGTAAAAAGTGCTCTGGTCAGGAAGGAGGTAAAACCTTATAGATCTGAAAATAGAGTCTGCCTTAGTGAAATCAGCATGCTTTTCATAGTTTGTTCAGCTATGGGCTGATCTGAAGCAGGAAAGGCTTCAATAGCTGAAGGCTGCTGTGGGTTAGGGACAGGGAGTATCAGTGCAGCGCTGTGGGTTATGGCTGGATCTGTGTCCCCCCTTCTGAGTTTGGATTTTACTGGGCTTGCGGAGGAGGTTGAACAGGGTGGGGAGAACTCACCAGGGTCTACTGCAGAGGCTGATGTGGCTACCTGAGATGTCCCGCCTCCACTAGTATAGGAAGAGAGGAGTCGCACTGCCTGCCCATGGTGTCCTTCGGCGCCCTCTTGGCTGCTGCATGTTCCAGCCAGAGGGAAGTAGTATGTGAGCTTCTGAGGGAATTTATTGTTCTTCCGCCAATTGGACAGGCTGCCTGGAGGAAGGAGGATGTCTGCCAAGGTTGTGTGAGGAAGATTTACCCTTCTTTAAGTCGCTTTGTAGCCGCTAAAGACCGGATGGAATGCAGAGCAGAGAGATCAAGCTGCCATCCACGTCTCCGGCAAGCCACTCCCCAGGATAATTTTATTTATATACTTACACAGCAGTGTCTGTAGAACATGGCATGAAAGGATACAAAAGTACTCTGGCAAAACTGCATGCTGCAAACATATGCACATGGTCCTGAACTCAGAGTATATAAATATGCCTCTGCTACATTCTTTGTCTATGTAGCTCTACCCCCACAGGAGAAGCTTGACAGATTGGGTTCTCTGCCTCGACTAAGAACAACCTCAGCTGCACTGACGCACCATGTTAAGCAAATGGATAGTGCACTGCTACTGAGAGCACAAATATAGATACTGTGCATGTTCTACCTCCAGCAGGATATTAATTAAGTTGTTTTGTCTGCAATATTAGATTTGACCACATAATGGAGCCAGTGGTAAATTTACTGTTTTTGCAGAATCTAGAAACTGTTCAGCTTCAACAAAAATGCCCATATTTTTCAGTCTAAGGAAGAGAAAGACAGCTGCATTCTGGGAACTCAGACTCCAGAAAGAAGGAAACAGCTATCAGAGCACATATTGGACTACAACCATGCCCTTGCATCCCCTAAACGCAGCATCATTGGTGAGAATTACTTATCGTTATCTACAGCCTAGCTTATTCATTGAATTTCTGTATACTTATATACTGATTATTTGCATCTGTATTTAAAATGTAAGTGTATAAGTGCAATCAGCGCTACCGCGGTAACAGAGCAATAAGCCCCATTTACTATAGCGATCTCGGCGCATGGGAAAATGAAATATGTGCGCCACTATGGACATGGCGCACAGCATCTTCAATTCAATATTAACAGAAGATGGAGGTGCTAATATTATGGGGTGATGTGGGGTGATGTGAGGAAGTATAGTAACAACTGACCAAGTAACAAACATGCCCAAAATAGAATGAGAAAGTAACTTTTTCTGAGCAAGCCTGCTGTGCTTGCAAGTACCTTTAGAAGTGCGTGAGATCAATTTAAGCACTGTGCATGCACAAGCGCAAGCAGCTCTTGTGCTTGTTCAAATGCGTTTGTTCACTGCGCGGCCAAAATCTTAGTAAATGTCAAGCAACACAAATGCAATTGCGTGGTTTGAATGGCATAACTTTAAACTTGACAATTTTTTGTTTACGTTGGTTCACCTTTTATGTATTTTTTTTTTAAGCATATTTGCACACAGGTCATGTTAGCACGTTACGTTGCCAACATGTGACATGCACCTGGTTAAAATTGTGTAAAAAGACTCTCGCTCCTCTAGCTCCTCCTAAAAGGCCATTTAACCCTCCCCCTCTAATGCATATGATTTCCTTGGGCTAGCTATTGCTTTTAAAGGGGAACTCCATTCTCCAATGCTCTTGTCTCCCCCCTCTAATTCATATGATTTCCTTGGGCTAGCTTTTGCTTTTAAAGGGGAACTCCACACTCCATTCTCCAATGCTCTTGTCTCCCCCATCTAATTCATATGATTTCCTTGGGCTAGCTTTTGCTATTAAAGGGGAACTCCACACTCCATTCTCCAATGCTCTTGTCTCCCCCCCCCAACCCCTTGGATTTCCATGGGCTAACTTTTACTTTTAAAGGGGAACTCCACACTCCACTCCATTCTCAAAAGGCTGTGAGCTGCCTTCACCAATCCAAACTACATCTTTTTTCAGCATACAACAGGGCCAGCTAGGAAAGGTGCGAGAAGAGCGATCGCCCAACCCCCTCCTGAACCATACAAGCCCACATGCACTCAATATAGCTGGCTGCCTTTTGGGAATATGGGGCTCAGCCCAATACCAACCACAAAGCACCTTGTACCCACTAGTTTAAAGGGGATTTCCACATTGCATAAAGCCCCCTGTCTGCAGCCCCTCACAACCCAAGCCTAGGGTTGTGTGGAAGAGGCCCTTGTCCCCCTGAATATGGGAACAAGATGGTTGGCTTTTGGGGTGCCCCAGCCCCTCCTGCCCCCAACCATACACCCCCCCTTTCATGTGCCGGCTTGCTTTTTGTTTGGCTAGGGGTTTGCTAGTGTGTGGGAGGGCACAAAATTTTTTTTATTTTGGGGTGGTATTGTTTATGTGGGGGTTCTCATTTTAAGCCTTTACAGACCCAAATGGCCTTATATGTATTGGGGGGAAGCTATTTTTGGTTTTGTGTTAAAATCTTGCAGCTGCAATGTTGATTTGTATGTTTTCTCTAAAGCTGTACATCTTTGAAGCAGCATTTTGGGTACATGCTACAGATGCAGCACTTTACAGGCAGAGTAACCCCCCCCTCCCCAAGTTACTAGCTTTAAGGCTAGTTCAATCCATAGAAACGCAGTCCAGATGCATTCCAGATGCTTTTCTGTATGTGAGTTTTTGATGCGTTCCAGTGTGTTTATGATACATTTTGGTGCGTTTTTATGCAGTCCAGTACTTTTTTTTCCACCTTCTTTTTTCCTAACCTTAAATAAGGACATGCTGGGTGATGCTCTTAATTTTGAACATGGGGTGGCTTATTTTGTGCTAGCTGCATTTGGGTTGGTCTGGGCATGCTCAGGGACTTTGGGTTTTTTTTTGTGCTTTTTATGTGTGAACAGCACTTGGATGTTTCTGGGCATGTTTAGAGAGTGTGTTTTTTGGGTTAGTAATTTAGGGACATCCTTAACAGGTGTGCCCACTTTGAAGTTCAGTCTCTACACTGGGTGAACTTGCATTTTGTGTGTTTCATGGACTGTGCATGTGTTTTCAATTGCCTCATTAGCACACAAACCTATGTTATATAAGGCTCCATGCACACTAAAGCTCATAAATGGACATTTTTTGGAGTTTGGGCGTTTTTTTTAAAAGCCCATAAACTCCACTCTATGTCATCCTATGTGTCCATGCACACATGAACGTTTTTGGACATTTATCAGCAGTGGAGTTTATGGGTTTTCTGAACGCCATAAAATTGCGTTCAAGAGCAGTACTGGAAACGCCAGACACTGGTAAAAGGTGTTAAACGAAGGGTTAACGCTGTAAAAAGATCGTTAAGCCTCGTTCGGAGTTTCTCTGCCTCTGTTCAAAATCAGTGGTTCCCTTAGGGAGCACATTGATTTGAATAGAAGTCGCACCAGAAGTCGGATCATCATGATCCGACTTGCGGTGCGACTTGTGTGCTGAGGCCTGAGGATGAAGGGGAACCGCGCCAGAATGAAAAAAAATTGGCGTGGGATTACCTCCTCAGACAATACCAGGCCCTTCGGTCTGGTATGGATTTTAAGGGGAACCCCCTTCGCTGAAAAAATGGCATGGGGGTCCCCCAAAATCCATACCAAACCCTTATCCGAGCACGCAGCCCGGCCAGTCAGGGGGTGAGGATGTGCGAGCGCCCCCCCTCCTGAACTGTACCAGGCCGCATGCCCTCAATATGGGGGTAGGTGCTTCGAGGCAGGGGGGCGCTGCGCCCCCACCCTAAAGCAACTTGTCCCCATGTTAATGAGGACAAGGGCCTCTTCCTGACAACCCTGGCCTTTGGTTGTCGTGGTCTGCGGGCAAGGGGCTTATCAGAATCTGGGAGCCCCCTTTAATAAGGGGCCCCCCAGATCCCGGCCTCCCACCCTATGTGAATGAGTATGGGGTACATCGTACCCCTACCCATTCACCTGGAAAAAAAGTGTCCAAAATAAAATACACTACACAGGTTTTTAAAGTAATTTATTAGGCAGCTCCGGGGGTCTCATAATTTCAGGGGTCTCTTCCTTCTTCTCCGCGCTCTCCGGGCTCTTCTCTGTGCTCTTCGTTGTCTCCCTGCCGGGCTCCTCCGATATCTTATGCTCTTTTGCCCGCTCTTTGCTAGCGGTTGCACGGTCTTCTCCGTCATCTTCTTCCCTCTGCTCTTCTTCCAATGTTGACACGATGCTCTCTCCCACTGTAATGCTGGGTGCACGGTGCGCAACAACTTGTATTGGCATGGGGCGTGGTCATTGGGTGATGTTATCCGGTGGCCCCGCCCCCTTATGACGTCACCTACCGGGGCATGATGGGACGGTGACGTCATAAGGGGGCGGGGTCACCGGACTAGCTCACCCAGTGGGCAAAAAGAGCAGAAGATAGTGGAGGAGCCCGGCAGAAGTCACCGGAGAGTAGGAGAAGAGGCCAGAGAGCGCAGAGAAGAAGGAAGAGACCCCCGAAGCTGCCTAATAAATTACTTTAAAAACCTGTGTAGTGTGTTTTATTTTTAAAACTTTTTTCCAGGTAAATGGGTAGGGGTACTCATTCACATAGGGTGGCGGGCCGGGATCTGGGGGCCCCGTTATTAAAGGGGGATCCCAGATACCGATAAGCCCTCGCCCACAGACCGCAACATCCAAAGGCCAGGGTTGTCGGAAAGAGACCCTTGTCCTCATCAACATGAGGACAAGGTGCTTTGGGGTGGGGGACGCAGTGCCCCCTGCCCCAAAGCACCTACCCCCATGTTGAGGGCATGCTGCCTGGTACAGTTCGGGGGGGGGCTTGCTTGTCCCCACCCCCTTTCCTGACCGGCCGGGCTGCATGCTCAGATAAGGGTTTGGTATGGATTTTGGGGGGAACCCCACGCCGTTTTTTTCGGTGAAGGGGGTTCCCCTTAAAATCCATACCAGCCCGAAGGGCCTGGTATTGTCTGAGGAGGTAACCCCACGCCAATTTTTTTTCATTTTGGCAGGTGTTCCCCTTCATCCTCAGCACAGAAGACGCACCGCAAGTCGGATCATGATGATCCGACTTCTGATGCTATTTCTATTCAAATTAATGGGCTCCCATAGGGTACCATTGATTTTGAATAGAGGCAGAGAAACGTGGCTAAAAGCTAGTGCCACTAAGCGTGCATTAACAGCAATGCAAAACGTTTTCCTGCCAGCAATCCGATGTTCAGAATGGCCGTTTATGAGCTCCAGTGTGCATGGAGCCTAAAGCTTGCAGATAGCATTCTTTACCCTGCCCTGAAAAGAGGCAAGATTGTGTGTGGGGCCCGGCCAACAAGAGAGTAAATTTGGGTGTCCTTATCGAGTTTGTAACACATGTATTTTCTCTTTGTATTTTGTTTGTTATGTCTTTGCAAAACAGATGTGTTTTCAAGCAAGTTTTTTTTTACTTTGGTTTATTGTATTTTTTTGGGTGGGGGATATTTTCCCCTGAAATATTTTTGATGGTGTCAATGTGTGTCGTTTGTAGGTTGTTCACTTTGATTTAATTGTCTGTGCTGCATTATTTAGCAAAATCTTTCTCAAGATGTTGTGACTAATGTTTAAATCCTTAATAGATATCCATTTGTGGGCGCAGTCTTTTTAACTCCTGTTAATTTCCAATGCAAAATGGTCAGGCCTCAAAAAACATATTCTGTTAGTGTCTCAAATTAACATACATGTGTTTTTTGCTTTCCTTGCTCTTTTCCAAGTCCTGTTTTTTTGACCAATAAAAATTGTAGCAGATTTTTATGTTTTGTGTTTTTGTTACTTTTCATGCAACAGATTTCCCAGTTGCAACTTAACTATGCTGATTGGCATGGCAATCAAAAAAAGGTGTGATTTGTCTAAAAGTTACTTTCCTGGTGCTTGATGGTAGCATATGCGTGGATTGTGCGTATGCTGCCATGGATAGACACCAGGAAAATGGAAAATTGTATCAAATACTTACCATAATTTTCCTTTCCTGACGCCTAGACATGGCAGCATACATATGATATAGCTCCGCACCTATAACCACGCACAGGATCTGTTTAGCTCTATAAAAGTCTGACTGAGAACTACCTCCCCCATTCTCTGTATAAAGCAAAAAGATCAGGGTTCGTATGCTGCCATGTCTTGGCGTCAGGAAAGGAAATTTATGGTAAGTACTTGATACAATTTTCCATTTTCCTGACCCCAGACATGGCAGCATGCATATGATACATAATGAGCTTTTGAGAGGGAGGGTTTAATGCTACAAACTTAGTCTTTATTAGGGATGAGCCGAACACCCCCCTGTTCGGTTTGCACCAGAACATGCGAACAGGCAAAAAATTTGCACGCGAACACCGTTAAAGTCTATGGGACTCGAACATGAATAATCAAAAGTGCTAATTTTAAAGGCTTATATGCAAGTTATTGTCATAAAAAGTGTTTGGGGACCTGGGTCCTGCCCCAGGGGACATGGATCAATGCAAAAAAAAGTTTTAAAAACGGACGTTTTTTCAGGAGCAGTGATTTTAATAATGCTTAAAGTGAAACAATAAAAGTGTAATATTCCTTTAAATTTCGTACCTGGGGGTGTCTATAGTATGCCTGTAAAGGGGCGCATGTTTCCTGTGTTTAGAGCAGTCTGACAGCAAAATGACATTTCAAAGGAAAAAAAGTCACTTGAAACTACTCGCGGCTATTAATGAATTGTCGGTCCGACAATACACATAAGAGTTCATTGATAAAAACGGTATGGGAATTCCCCACTGTAGTGATCGAGTATATTAATATATATTGGTGGATATGATGTAGAGTGGGTATGATAATTAATTAGTGGTTATTATAATGATGATGATGTAAGTACTCTTCCGCAGCAACCCAATTCTTCCAGAGAGATGCACTTTATTGACTTCCAACACATAACAAAGTCCAAAGTCCACAGATGACAAAGAAATCCAACAAAGAAGATATAATTCAGAACCCCATGTCTTAGGTCCGAGTGTGCATACACAGACAAGCCTCACTCATACACAGACGAGCCTCACTCCCCCCAAACCTATAGACTGAATGCCGTGTTATATTCACTAAATATTGAATGGCTGAGCAATTTGATTGGCCGTTTCAATTTAGGACTTGAACAGCCGTGAACCACCCCAATTTGCACTCCCGCATATCAACATCAACAAGTCCCCTTTAGATATATTAATTAGATAAACAGAACACCCTTTTGAGCCCTTGGAATACCTACATTCTTGCATATCAACAAGCCCCCTGATATATTAGCCCTACAGGAGGGAGCCTCCGCTAGGCCAACCCAAAACACTCCCTGATCCCATTGTTACCCCCTCAAGTCTAATTACCATCAATAAATATTTCTTCTATGGTCCTTTAAACAATGTACCCTTTGAAATGTTCAATTAGGTTAACAGCCCATACCTCACATACCTAGGTAGACTTGCATGAGACTACACATCAAAGGGTTTTCAGCTGTCCCCTTGATATGTTAAAATTCAGTTGGACAATGCAACTGGATTTCTGGTCAGCATGGCACTCCAATACAATATTATACATAAATTGGCCAACATATTACAACACCCACAGGGGAACCCCGAACCAAATTTTTTTTAAAAAATGTCGTGGGGGTCCCCCTCAAAATCTTCAGGTCTGGTATGGATTTTAAGAGGAACCCCGAAATTTTTTTTCATTTTGGTGTGGGGTCCCTCCAAAAATCCATACCAGACCCTTATCAGAGCACGCAACCTGGCAGGTCACAGAAAAAGAGGGGGGGATGAGAGAGCACCCCCCCTCCTGAACCATACCAGGTCACATGCCCTCACCATTGGGAGGGTGCTTTGGGGTAGCCCCCCAAAGCACCTTGTTCCCATGTTGATGGGGACAAGGGCCTCATCCCCACAACCCTTGCCCGGTGGTTGTGGGGGTCTGGGGCTTATTGGAATCTGGAAGCCCCCTTTAACAAGGGGACCCCCCGATCCCGCCCCCCCGTGTGATATGGTAAGGGGGTACAAAAGTACCCCTACCATTTCACAAAAAAACTGTCAAAAACGTTAAAATGACAAGAGACAGTTTTTGACAATTCCTCTTCTTTTTTCCATCTTCTTTCTTATATCTTCTTTCTTCTATCTTCCTTCGGTTTCTTCCTCCATCTTCTTCTTCTTCTGGTTCTTCTGGTTCTTCCTCCGGTGTTATCATCCGGCATCTTCCTCCGTGGCGACTTCTTCCCTTCTTCTTCTCGGGCTACTCCGCATCCATGATGGGAGGCTCCCGCTGTGTGATGCTTCTCGTCTTCTGACGGTTCTTAAATAACGGAGGGCGGGGCCACCCGGTGACCCCGCCCCCTCTGACGCACAGGGACTTGACTCCCCATGACGTCAGAGGGGGCGGGGTCACCTGTTACGTAACGGGTGACCCCGCCCCCCTCTGACATCACGGGAATGCCACAGGGAAGTCCCCGTCAAGTCCTCATGCGTCAGAGGGGGGCGGGGTCACCGGGTGGCACCGCCCTCTCTTATTTAAGAACCGTCAGAAGACGAGAATCATCACACAGCGGGAGCCTCCCATCATGGATGCAGAGCGGCCCGAGAAGAAGGGAAGAAGACGCCACGGAGGAAGATGCCGGACGAGAACACCAGAGGAAGAACCAGAAGAACCAGAAGAAGATGGAGGAAGAAACTGAAGGAAGATAGAAGATAGAAGATAGAAGAAAGAAGATAGAAGAAAGAAGATAGAAGAAAGAAGATAGAAGAAAGAAGATAGAAGAAAGAAGTCTTTAAATAATGGAATTGTCAAAAACTGTCTCTTGAAATTTTTAAAATTTTTGACAGTTTTTTTGTGAAATGGTAGGGGTACAAGTACCCCCTTACCATTTCACATGGGGGGGCTGGGATTTGGGGGTCCCCTTGTTAAAGGGGGCTTCCAGATTCCGATAAGCCCCCCGCCCGCAGACCCCCACAACCACCGGGCAAGGGTTGTATGGATGAGGCCCTTGTCTGCATCAACATGGGGACAAGGTGCTTTGGGGGGCTACCCCAAAGCACCCTCCCAATGTTGAGGGCATGTGCCCTGGTACAGTTCAGGAGGGGGGGGCGCTCTCTTTTCCTGCGGCCTGCCAGGTTGGGTGCTCAGATAAGGGTCTGGTATGGATTTTGAGGGGGACCCCCACGCCATTTTTTAAAAAAAAATTTGGCCGGGGTTCCCCTTAATATCCATATCAGAGCTGAAGGGCCTGGTATGGAATTTAGGGGGACCATCCATGCCATTTTTTTCATGCCATTTTTTTTTTAAATTTTGGTTCGGGGTTTCCCTGTGGGGAAATCCCATGCCGTTTTTATCAATTAATTTTTATGTGTATTGTCGGACCGACAATTCATTAATAGCCGCCAGTAGTTTTAAATTATTTTTTTTCCTTTGAAATGTCATTTTGCAGTCAGACTGTTCTAAACACGGGAAACATGCGCCCCTTTACAGGCATACTTTAGACACCCCCCCCCCCGGTATGAAATTTAAAGGAATATTACACTTTTATTGTTTCACTAAGCATTATTAAAATCACTGCTCCCGAAAAAACGTCCATTTTTAAAACTTTTTTTTGCATTGATCCATGTCCCCTGGGGCAGGACCCTGGTCCCCAAACACTTTTTATGACAATACCATGCATATAAGCCTTTAAAATTAGCACTTTTGATTTCTCCCATAGACTTTTAAAGGGTGTTCCGCGGCTTTCAAATTTGCCGCAAACACCCCAAATTGTTCGGCGAACTGGCGAACAGCCGATGTTCGACTCGAACTTGAAGATCATCCCTAGTCTTTATTTGACAATAGACATAAAAGCTTGGATGGTTTTCCTCCCAAACTCTACTTTAGTAAGAACTGCTGGATCCACCCTGTATTTTAAGAACATATGTGATGACCAGCTAGCCTCTTTGCAGATTGTCTGCAGAGACAATCCTGCCCATACCGCCCTAGAAGATGACATCACCCTGGTTGAGTGATAAGCTCTAACCACCTCTGGAGGATCCTTATTGCCTCTACATGGCTGGTGAATATTTTTTACTATCCAGGCCGAGGTGGTTCTGGCCGAGGCCTCTTTTTCTTTAAATTTTCATGATAAAAAAAGTCTGTCAGAACTTCTGAATGTAGAAGTAGTCTGGAGATAGGCTTTGAGGATTTTGGGAATGTCCAGCTCATGCAGATCAGCATCTGATTCCGCTGGGTAGGCTGGAAGCACTCATTCACTGGAGAGATGAAATATCGATGCCACTTTTGGGACAAAATGATCCAATGGTCTCAGCACAACCCTGTCTGGGAAGAACATGGAATAAGGTTCTGCTGCCTCCAATTCTTGGAGTTCCGACACCTTTCCCCCTGAAGTTATGGCTAATAGGCTATATCCCATAATGAACAGTCTTCTGTCAGAGTACGAGGAGGGTTTGCTAGAAAGTTGAGGACTACTGCCAGGTCCCATTGAGGGAACCCATTTTCTCTTGGGAGGGCGTAGTCTAAGGTACCGCTCTCATGAAATGCTCCACCAGCAGGTTTGCTGCCCATTTCTTTTGGGTAAAAGCCAAGATGGCTAAAATTTGCACCTTAAGTGAACTGAGCCCCAAATCCAATCCGGATTACAGGAAAGACAGGATTTGGAGATACATTTGGGTCACTAGGGTCAAACTTACATCCAGCTGCAAAGCTCGTGAACCTATTCCATATTCTGGAGTAGATGGCATTGGTTGAACCCTTTCTGGAACTCTGTAAAGTTCTAAAGTTCTCCCTCTGGAGAACAGTCACCGGCAGAGTGATCGGTGTGCACACGCTGAGATCCATTGCCAGAGAGACCCATGGTCTGTGAGGCCAGTAAGGAAAAACTGATGACTGTCAAAAATCTCCTCAGGAATTTCAGAATTAAAGAAATTGGAGGGAAGGCATAGGCCAGTTGCCCAACCCAAGGATGGGTAAAGGCATCCGTCCCCTCCATTAATGGTTGATGGTAGCGTGAGAGGAATCGGCTCACCTTGCAGATGATTGATGAGGCAAAACTATCCATCTTGCGGACACCCCCACTCGGGGATGACCTGTTTGAACACTGCGGGTGAAGGGACCATTCGTTGGGGTCCATGAATTGTCTGGATAGGCGATCTGCTTCCAAGTTCTGACAGCCTGGAAGATATATGGCCCTCAAATCTGGGAGATATTGTTATGCCAATGTCATGATTGGTCCCACTTCTCTCAAGAGGGATTGGCTGTGCTCCCTACTTTGTCGCTGTATGTAGGACACTGCTGCCGTGTTGTCCAGATGGAGCAGGACTGGACGACACTGTATGTGTGGCAGCAAGGTGGCCAACGCTATGAATGCTGCTTGAAGTTCCAGAATATTGGAAACTAGGCCTTGAGTGGGAAATTCCCCTGTGCCCTGGATCCTGAGTTGTTCGCAGGTGGGCCCCACCTTGCTGTGCTAGCATCTATGGTAACAATGATCCATGGCTGTGGCCCTAATGGACTAAGCCATTTAGCGTTTTTTTTGTATACTACCAGAGACTCTGGCGCCTCCAACTGGTGATCCTGATTGGCTGGGCTAGACAAACTCTTCCACTGCATCAGGAAGCCTTGTTGGAAAACTGAGTTTCCAGTGAGCCTAGGGGATCATCAAAATACATGAAGCCATTGTCCCGAGAGGACTCATGCACTGGGACTCACGCATGGGCCTGTTGGAACGTCTCCCTGATTTTGGAGAATTTGAGGTGGCAAAGAAACTGAGGCCGCCCGAGTATTGAATTGGACCCCTAGGTAGACCATATTCTGTGTAGGCTCCAGCTGGCTCTGATAATGCTTGTCCCTTAACGCAAAACTGAGGAACTGTTGGTATGACTGAAGGATCGGGACATGCTGATAGGCATATTGCAAGTCCACTGAAATCCTCCAGTCTCCTGGTTGAATGACCTGGATTATGGTATGGAGAGACTCCATCTTGTGTCTATCTGGAATAAATTGATTCAGCCTCTTGAGGTGGTTCTGGAGGCTGCAGTTTGAACAGCCAATATTGGCCTTGCGCCACTGTGGACTGAATCTGCCAATTTTTGGCAGTGGTCTTGCCGGAACTGGGTCACTTTGAGCCACCTGGCTCCAACTGCCTCCTGGGCGGGCCTGGCATTAAAAGGGCTTCTGGGTATCTTGGGGAGCCACAGCTCTCTTAGCTCTCTGTGATCTTACGAAGGTTGACTGTGTACCCCTCCAACACCTTCTGTAGTCCTTGGATGGGCGAAAGCCTCCGAAATCCCAGTACCTGTTTTGGCGCTCCTCTGGATGGTTGCCCCCTCTGGCGTCTGGGCCTTCCCATCAAAAGGTAGTTTACAGCAATTCAGCTTTGACGACGGGTCAGCCACCCAGGGTTTTAGCCACAGCTTTCTTTTGGCTGTGACTGAGCTGAGCATGGCTCTGGATGACCATCGAATGATGTCTATAGCTGCCTCACCTGTGAAGTCCGTCGAGAGTTTTATCTCATCAAGAGCCTTGATGATTTTTTTTCTTTTGGCAGCTGGTTTTTGATCGCATACTCCAAGTTCTGCGCTCCACTCACATAGCACTTGCTATGGATGTTAAAGCAATGGTGGGTTTACAAGCAGCACCTGCCGTGAGGTAAAACTTTCTTAAGTCCATGTCAATGCGTTAATCAAGGATATCGTGAAAGGAGGAAGAGTCTTCCATCGGAAGCGTCACATTCTTGCCCAGTCTGGTGTCTGCCTCATCCACCGTTGGTGGGTTAGATAAAGGAGTCACATCCTTCTCTGTTAGTGGATAAAACTTCTGTAACCTATTGGTTGAGGAGAATTTTCTCTCCCCCTTTTCCCATTCCTCCTGAAACAGGCCTCTTATTTCTGTCATAAGAGGAAAGGTAGCTACCTGTTTCTTTAGGTTCCTCCTATGGAATGCAAAGGCTTGTTCACACTTGCGGCAGGATCTGCTATTGCACTGAAAAGCAATCTGCGCTTAGGTCATTTTTCAGAGGCATTTGATATCACGTAGAGGGGACAAGTGTTCCTGCTATGCGATTTACAAAAAGCGTTTTGTACACAATGTAACTCGCATGGGGGCCACCCATTCACTTGGCTCCCCTACGTGTGCAAAAAGAAGCCCCTGCTCCTACTTAGGGGCGACCAGCTTTGCACAATGTTTTTAAAGGTGCATTCTCCCACGTGACTTTCAAAGCAGAATCGCATGGCATTTGGGGTGCCCTGAAAGGATAACGGCACCTAATGCGTGTTGTGCAGCGATTGTCACACAATTTAAAAATCAGATTGTATGGTGTGTGATGATAGGTTTTCCTGTTGCATCATGGCAGCATACACTTTGGGTTGTGACTCCGCCCCCACAACCTGATAAGACCACATAACTAAGTTGCAGAGAAGGCCCCTGCCCCAGAATTCTCTTATTTTTCCTTCCCTGTCAGGACCGCACCGATCAGCACCCCTTACTGCTTCGCCCCAGCCAGGTTCTAGCCTCTCCTGGGTGGAAGTCCTTGCCTGTACAGCCTCTAAATGAACTAGATGGAAGGAACCCCACTCTGGTGATCTCAGGGGTGTCTCAGCGGCTTCAGTATAAGTCCTAAATAGGCATAGTTGTTTTGCAGCGGTCTCCAAGATTTCTATTTTTCTCACTGGGGTTCCTGTACCTTGTAGTCCCTCAGTGAGGCTGCCTGGAGTGCCCTGAGCATCTCGGCGCTACTGCGCATGCGCAGTACACGGCCTCAGGGCATCCTCTCTGTTTTGCCAGGCTCCAAAATGGCTCCTGGCATCGCGTGGCGCTACTGCGCATGCGCGAGTGGGACGTGACCTCGGTGGCAATGGCGGCACTTTTAAAAAGCCCTTGATACTCTTTTCACTGCTCCTGCCTAAACCTCTGAATCTTGTTGGCTACTTTTTGCTCTGACTGAGATTCTGGTGTACCCCCCTTCTGGGTAAGTGGCTGTCCTATCGCCTGCCCATTTCCTGCCTTACTTGCATGTCCTTACCTTTCTGTCTCTCTTAGGTGATCCACTATTTCTCCCTATTGAGGCCGCTGCCCCAGCAGATCACCATCAGTCTAATAGGTAAGGGGGGAGGAATTCTTGTGGTAAGTAGCGAAGACTAAAAAAGAGAGCAAGATTCCACTAATGCTGCCTAAATTGGTCAGCCCTATCAGGTCCTCAAGATCATCCAAATCAAGACAAAGAGACCTCGCACAGAAGAAGCCGCTCCGGCCACAGGGGAAGTCGTAGAAGGAGTCGATCTAGATCCTACTCAAGGCATAGCCACTCCTATCGCAGAAGATCCTCTGCACGCAGGCACCAGTCGCCAGTGCACCGCCCCCGCCCTGCCGGGAATGCTTGCTGGGTATGCAGAGCCACGGCCCTCCCAGATAAATTGGCCTGTCGCAAATGCATCGACTGAGCCACCAAGGGAAGAGAGACGGACACCATGGAACCCACTGGAGTCTCAACTCCTCAAGTCTCAACTACTGATGCAGAGTTTACAGCACAAAGTGCCTCACCCGTTCCTCCCAGTACATCAAGGGAACAAGAGTTTCCGTCTGATAACGAAGAGCCGGAAACATCAGCTGGGTTAGATTTTTCGCTGATAGAGCCTTTTGTTGAATCGGTCAAGGAAACGATAAACTGGGAGGAACCCAACGAGACCCAGCAGTGTGACAGACCTAGCCGGGATAGAGACTTTTGGAGGGGACTGTATGCTAGCCTCTTGCCGATCGATCGGGGGCCCTTGCATTTGGGGGAACGGTGCTCTTTGTGAGCTGTATGCCTGTGGACCCTTGAGGTGGTATTACTGTGTATTCGGGTCCTGGTCCCCCAGGACACACAGACTCTGGGGACACTGGATTTGCCATATTGGAATAGTGGCTGATTCATAATACTGGGACAGATACTGTTAGGAGATGCTGTCTGTCTGTTGTCTACTAAAATGTGTATTGTAAATAAGTCTATAGTATGGGATCTAAGAGTCATTAGTTCCCCATTGTTGTTTGTGTTAATTAACTCTGCTATTGTGTGAAGAAGAGTCTATGTGGATTGTGATAATGTTGATTGGATTTTCTGAACCAGAAGACGGCCAGTCTGGCCTAAAAGTCATGTCTGAGTCATCTAGGCTGTCTAAAGGGATTAGTTAATTAGCACATGTTAATTAGGTTAATTAGGTTACAGCTGTATTGTTAGAGTAATAGGAGCAGGAGGTCTGCACCTCCACTTTTAGTGTATAAAAGCCTGTATTTTGCAATAAAGTGAGATTCCTGTTTGAACTTACATACAGCCTGCCTGGTGTTTGTTCTGAGCTATCACAACTGGACTAGAACGGCACAGAGCTGTAGTTCTAGTCCCAGAGCATCGGATGACCGAACCATCAGATGTTGCAATCTGATTCAATAGCTGCAGAGGAGTGTCGGGAGAGTGGAACCGAGCGAGCAAGGGGCTCGTTACATTGGTTGGCAGCCGTGGGATTTGCTCTCCAGTTACTGGGACATTTCAAACCAGCCTGCAGGAGAGCCACGCTGAAAGACTTGTTTGAGAGCCATGGAGGGAATGGTGGGATTGTGCTTCCTTGCCGTGAACACATCCAAACCATCACCTGGATCCAAGGTAGCAGGATAGCAGGAGAGGAGAGATACCAGCCACCATGGATGAGGAATTCAGAAGGAGGTTGTGAGAGAAGGAGATACAGCACAGAGGACCAGTACCAGAGCAGGTCCTGCTAGGATTGTTTGATTCTATCCGCTGTGAACTCTGGAAGGAAGCGCTAGCCCGTGAGCAGCGACACCAGGGAAAAGTTCTCCCCTCCATCCATGTGAGGTACTGGTCGCAGTATGAAGTGCGAATGCTGTTTTTGGGGGAACAGCCGAATCAGGAGTGGACAGCCGAGTTAAGCAGGCTGATCCGGGCAGAAATGCGGTTGGACGAGAGCTACAGAGCCCTCCAGTGGTATGTAGCCCAAGTGTCCCCATGGACAGCGGATGACAGCCCCACGGAAGGCTTTGACTACAATGGCCCGGGATTGTTATACTGGAGGCTGTCCAGGGACCCTGACTTTGGGAGTGATCGGGAGTGGCGTTTGGGGGAAATAATGGAGCACAGAGAGCGGAGACTGAATGTCTCAGAAGTGCACTGGGCACTGGAAGATTTGGAGTTTCTGGCCGTTCAGGAATGGGAGTTGGAGATCGCCTACAAACAGCTGTTAGACTCTGCTCAGCAGCAGGGTGGTGCTCCCTTTGCCTGGGACTATCAGGAAATACCAGTTGACAACTCTGAAATCCTGGCTGAAGAGTTGACAATGTGGCAGAGTAACAGCGTGTGCTTTGCCAACCTGCCCCCGCAGCTATGGAGTCGGAGGTCTTATGACGGATGCAGCAAGTGCTGACTGACCTTGATGAACCTATTTCTGCATTGGATGATCTTGGATGGAGGAATGTGCCTGTCCAGCAGAATGCCAGAGAATCGGCAGTGGAAAATCTGAAGATTGCCGTCCCCAAACCTGAAGTGCTGACAACGGGGCAGAGCTCTGCTAACCTCTGCCCAGCACTGATAGCATCTTCTGGGTTCCACGGAGAGGAGATGGTGAACCTTTATCCTCAGACACCAGTTGCAGAGACAGGAGATTTGATAGACTATTCTGCTGAGGAAGAACAAACTGGTGAGCCTCCAGCAGAAGAAGAGCTGTTATTAGGGCCAAACTTCACTGTGCTCTGCCCAGCACTAATAGCATCTTCTGGGTTCCCGGGACAGGAGATGGTGAACCTTTATCCCCAGACACCAGTTGCAGAGACAGGGGATTTGATAGACTTTTCTGCTAAGGAAGAACAACCTGGTAAGCCTCCAGCAGAAGAGGAACTGTTATTAGGGCCAAACTTCACTATGCTCTGCCCAGCACCAACAGAAGTATCTGTGAAGTTACAAGGAACTTCCCCAGGTGAAGCGCTGGCAACCGGACAGAGGGTCCAAGATCTCTGCCCTACACCTGAACCGAGCGAGCAAGGGGCTCGTTACAAGCAGAAACAGAGAAAATATTTTCCAAATATCAAAAGGGTTCCAGAGGCTCTCCTGTTCATCGACGAGTTGGATGAGCTAATTAAGGAGGACTATAGCTATAAAGGAAATTTCTGCGCTAACTAAGTGAAAAAAGTGCAGCTGCTTGTGTAAGCCTAAATACAAAAAAGCTCAAAAACATATATCTCCGAAAAACAAGCGCGCAACCATTAATTAATCAGTGAAGATGATTAAACATAACCATACAAGCTCATATAAAGATATTTGTAGTCAGAGTCCTCCTAGACCGACAATACTAACTTACCAAGACCTGCGGTGTGCCTTGGCCTGATTAGTCGGTATACCTGAAAAGAGGGCATACCCTGTATGGATAAAACTATGAGTATGACTGAGCAAATATGACTGAAAAGAGTGTGGGAACCGGGAGGGTGGGAACCCGGAACTCGAGAACCCGGAACTCGCTGAACCCGGCCGTGAAGGAGGGCTAAATAGCCCCGGACTCCTCCCACAAATCCAGGCTGGCCTGCGGTCAGCCTTTCAACTTGTAGTCAGAGTCCTCCTAGACCGACAATACTAACTTACCAAGACCTGCGGTGTGCCTTGGCCTGGTCGGTATACCTGAAAACAGGGCAAAAGACACATGAGTAGGTGTGAAAAACAGAAAGTTTAATGGAAATGAGATAACAAAGATCAATCCAACAAAGAGGCAAATGCTCTAATGACCTCCGTATGCAGTTCAGGAGAGTACCTGCTAAAACGGGAGGACCTTCATGCCCCATGGAGGCACCCCCTGTTTAGAAGCGGCAGATGCCACCCCGATCCTGAAAGAATGGTAAATGGTAAATAGTATTGTATTCAAGCCTAATTTTGCCATCAGGATCCTAACATGTACCATGAACTGTTTGGAAGTTAGAGGATCTAAGGGAAATGGCAACAAAGGGCTGTCCAGTGGGAAAGTAGCCAGAAATCTGGAAAGTGAGCCCAGTACCTCGAACGGACACCACCTGCTATTGGTGCTGTAAACCTTGACCACGTAACCTTGACCCACCTGTCTAGTTTTGTTATTGTTAAGCTGCAGGGTGAAATGGTCTGGATACCTACTGAGACTGCCCTTGGACAGGAAAGGTGCCTGATGATTGACCCATGAAACCTCCCCTGATCTGAGGAAGCCAAAGAAACTTAAGTACACAGCTGCCTTAAGCACCAGACTGGGACCTATACCAAAAGGGATGATGACAGTAAATCCAAAATATCCCAGACCATCTGACCAGTGATAGGCAGTCTGGAGGCCTGCGCTTGACCCTGTGATTTCAGAATACCCCTCAACAAGGCCTTGAGAGGGTGAGCAGCAAAAAATGGACGGACTAGAAGGGTCTTGGAGGGTTTTGAAATGCTGTACGCCTGAAAAATACAACTTGATGGTACTAGCGGACAAAGCCAACTCACTGTGGCAATAAGCCGCAAATGCCATTACAGATTTGATGTCCCACGGACAGCTAGAAGGATGAAGCCCCAAAAATATACGTTGGCCAAACAGACCGCCTGTGTCCAGAAACTTTTCAGTTCATGGTGACCAGGGAAAATGGAGGAAAAGGCTTGCCCACCCTCTCTGCTTCTGGGTGCTGCAAGAAAAAATGATCAAATTTGGAATGAGACAATGCATTGGCCGCCCTGTTGAAATCCCCACTGATAAATTCTCCCTGGAAATGGAACCTGTGAGTCAAACCTAACCAAGTCAACCTGCGCAAGAAGGACATGATGACCAGGGACCCTGACCTGCCTTTGTTGATAATGTTGGTGGTAGCCAGATTGTCCGTGAAGAAAATGACTGAACTTCCTGCCCAGCCTGGCCCCCAAGTGACAGCTGCTGCCACAATCAGGTAGATTTCAAATAACGCTGAAGTCTGTGCAAATTTAGGCAAAAGGAAAGCTTCCCGGGGCCAATGGCTAGCCAGCCATTCAACCCCACACATGGCCGCAAACCCCCCTGACGCAGCTGCATCAGTGAAAACCCTGGGCGATGTGCTGGAAGGCTGAGGAATGAGCAACGAAATGCCATTCCAGTCCCGCAGGAACTGGTCCCACATGGCCAAGTCAGCGCGTGCATCCACTTGCAAGCTGACACCTGGGTCACATCCCAAAAAAGGGGCAAAAGGGCCAACAACCTGGAGACAAATGCGGAATGATCCTCATCGCATGATTTAGCATGCCCATGAGTGACTGCAATTCCCTCTTCGAGTAGACTGGAGACCGGCCGAATGCGTGGATTGTCAGACGAATTCTGTCCAACTTCTCCTTGGGCAAACTTGCAATCATGCGATCGGAATCCAACATGATACCTAAAAAATTGATGATATTGGCAGGACCTACCACCTTGTGAAGCGCCAGTGGCACATTCAATTCGGCAAACAGATCCATGAGACACTGTAAATCCCTGGGTGGCCAGTCAGAGTCCTCGACGAGCAAAAAGTCATCAAGGTAGTGTACCACTCCAAGACTACCTTTGCAGTGGCCCAAGATCCAATGGAGAGCCTGGGAGAAAATGTCAAACAAACAGGGACTTGGTGGCAAAGTAGTAATGGCCCCGCCATACGATGCGGTGCCATTGCCAAAGTGCAGGACTAATAGGCAGTAGCTTGAAGGCATCAGCAATGTCAGCTTTTGACAACCAAGCCCCCTTACCCAACTGAAGAATGAGCTGAATGGCTGAATCCACGGCAGAATATTTTAACGAAAATTCCTCAGAGGAGATCAGTAAATTGAGACTCGGAACGTGCGAAAAATGAGGTGCGGACAAATCATAAATGAGACGATATTTATTAGAAAATTTTCCACACACAACCCCAATCGGGCTGACCCTCCACATACCAAAAGGTGATGACTTGAATGGCCCAATTACAAACCCTTTATCCACCTCTATTGCCAACAAATCGTCTACTAGCGAAGCATGGTGGTCTGCAGACAAAAAATTCCTACATTCAAAGGTCTCGGAAGGCAACGTGATTAACCCTGTGTGGAACCCAAACGT
The DNA here is from genome assembly GCA_037952925.1 of Lithobates clamitans. Classification (NCBI taxonomy): domain Eukaryota; kingdom Metazoa; phylum Chordata; class Amphibia; order Anura; family Ranidae; genus Lithobates; species Lithobates clamitans. The sequence continues at coordinate 3,891,796 of JBBGZY010000434.1, read as the reverse complement.
AAAACCATCTAACAGGAATTGCCTGACACCAGAGGATGGGTGACCCTCTAGATAAGCCCCTAAAGTGGAAACCTCAACTCAGCTTAGTCATGCCGAACTGAAGGGTTTACAAAACAGGAAGACTTGGGATGTGCCCGAAAGCAATTAGAACACACGTGCAGGAGCCTACACTGATTATAATTGCAGCCGGAATGATTGAAATTGTTGCATACCTGCGATTTGCCTAAGAAATGGATAGTCCTACCCAACTTGTCCACCTGCCCGGAAGGTCCTGTGGAGGACACACCGGCCCCCTGCTTACTAACCCCTGACGGACCCGGGGCCTCAAAATCCGGACACCAAGTGGAGGTATGCGCAGAGGACTGGCAGGTGCTGCATACCGGGGACTTCTGGCTGGCAAAGTGCCTACAGAGAAGTTCCATATCGACATTACTCCAACACATGACAACCTGGAACTGAGCCCAAGTGGCCGCCGCTTTGGCCGAGAAAGACTGGTGATAATCGTAAAAACGACACCCTCTGTACTTTTGCGCCAGATCCACCACTTTGTGTAGATACAAATCTAACTCCACCCTCCTGTCTGGACTGACCGCACAAATGATATCACAGAAGATGCCGAATGCAAGCACGAATTCCGCCACACTAAGCTTGCGGTTGAGCCTGGGATCTTTAGTCTTCAGCACTCCTCCCACAAATCCAGGCTGGCCTGCGGCCAGCCTTTTAACATATAGTATTGTGCAAAAGTGATACAATAAAGTAAAAAAATGCTCCCGAAAAACGCCCATGTGAACAGTGGTGTGCACCATCAACCTGTTATAAGGACCTAAACCAAAAGTACTCTGATATATACAAAATCCATTAAGGTAAGTGTATCTAAGTGATCAAAAATATATAAGCAAAGTCCATAAAAATGACAAAGTGAGTATGGAGAAACTCAGTAATCAAGAGAGATGGGAATGAGATGTTCTTGCAGCCCAAAAACTTGTGATATTACTGCCGCTTATGCCTTTCCGAATGAACGGACTTGCCTATACATGATCAACCAAAGTCCGACGGATTCATACGTGATGACGTATGACCAGACTAAAACAAGGAAGTTGATAGCCAGCAGCAGCTTCGGTTTTTGTCCGTCGGACTAGCATACAGACGAGCGGACTTTTCGACCGGACTCGAGTCCGTCGGAAACATTTGAAACATGTTTCATTTCTAGGTCCGTCAAACTTTTGGGAAAAAAAAGTCAGCTGGAGCCCACACACGATCAAATTATCCGACGGACTCCGGTCCTCCGGACCAAGTCTGCCGTAAAGTCCGCTCGTGTGTACGCGACATGACCAGGTCAGATCATGACCAGATCAGTTGGACCCCTTCAATTATAGAGATCATGGGAGCCTGTTGCATCAGCCTGCCGGCATCGAAATCCTTCACCTTTGAGATATGCATCATAGAATAGGGGATTATTGCGGTGCCAAAAGAAAACTAAAGTACATAGGTAAAAATATACAATACTTTATTAACAAGGTATAAAAAATGGTACAATGTTACATTTCAAAGGTGTGCACCAAAATGAGGAATTATAAAAGCGCAACAATTCGTAGCAAAGATTACAAGACTTAGCCTAGGAGCATGGTGGCCAATCCTGTAAGCAGGTAATCGAAAGTCCTACATGTTTCGCCTAAAGCGGCTTCCTCAGGGACAGTTGGTTGTACCTGTATCGCTACTGTAAATTCTACAATGGAAAATTCATAATCAGATACAAAGTAGTAACAGCAAAATGATGCACGTTATATTTAACATAGAAAAATTGTGTAGATTTTGTGGGGTTGTCAGACATGATCATACATCAGACCACATGGAGCAAGCCGAATCCAATCCCCTCCACCCAAACCTCCCAAGCACCAACCGGCATCCCAAAGTGCCTGTAGATGGAAAAATACCTACCCGCAGGTCGCCCGGGGCAGACGTGGAGGGAATCCGGAGCAACTCCAGGATATCGGGGCACATTAAAAGACTGCAGGGGATAGATAAGAAGACCTGGTGAAAAGGGCAGTATGTATGTTTAAACATAGGGTAAAGAATTACAGAAATAATCTGGGTCCATAAGTCAAAAAAGGCATAAAATCGGACTATGAATTTTCCATTGTAGAATTTACAGTAGCGATACAGGTACAACCAACTGTCCCTGAGGAAGCCGCTTTAGGCAAAACATGTAGGACTTTTGATTACCTGCTTACAGGATTGGCCACCACGCTCCTAGGCTAAGTCTTGTAATCTTTGCTACGAATTGTTGCGCTTTTATAATTCCTCATTTTGGTGCACACCTTTGAAATGTAACATTGTACCATGTTTTAAACCTTGTTAATAAAGTATTGTATATTTTTACCTATGTACTTTAGTTTTCTTTTGGCACTGCAATCCCCTATTCTATGATGCATATCTCAATTGTAAACCCATTGGGATGAGGTGCCGTATTGTACCATCCAGTCATTTCAACCCTTTTGAAATCCTTCACCTGTCTTTCAATCGAGGGATCACCCACAACGAACGAAGCTAACTCCTCTCTCCTTTTGGAATCCACACACAGGAACAGTTATAATCACCCTTGATTCAGATCTCTTCTCATGGATGATCTCAGCGGTTAACACTCAAGGGAGATAAGAAAAAACCTCCATAGTGCAGATAAACTTCGAAAAGGGTTTTTTTTATTACAAAACAAAAATAAATAGAATAAATGGAAATAAATGGAATAAAAAAACCCTTTTCGAAGTTTATTTTTTTACTTATCTCCCTTGAGTGTTAACCGCTGACAGGGCTGGTGCAAGGATTTTTGACACCCTAGGTGAAACCTCATTTTGCCGCCCCCCCCCCTGGCTCCACCCCTGACCCCCCCCTTTGCCCTGCCCATGTATACCCCACCTTTTTACTGAAGCGCCCATCAAATGCAGCCTCACCAGCGCCCATCAAATACAGTCTCACTTGTGCCCATCAAATACAGTCTCAGCTGTGCCCGTGAAATAGTCTCAGCTGTGCCCATCAAATACAGTCTCATCTGTGCCCATCAAATACGGTCTCAACTGTGCCCATTAAATACGGTCTCACCTGTGCCCATCAAATACGGTATCAGCTGTGCTCATCAAATACAGTATCACCTGTGCCCATAAAATACAGCCTCAGCTGTGCCCATCAAATAGTCTCAACTGTGCCCATCAAATAGTCTCAGCTGTGCCCATCAAATACAGTCTCACCTGTGCCCATCAAATACAGCCTCAACTGTGCCCAAATACAGTCTCAGCTGTGCCCATCAAATACGGTATCAGCTGTGCCCATCAAATACAGTCTCACCTGTGCCCATCAAATACGGTCTCACCTATGCCCATCAAATACGGTCTCACTTGTGCCCATCAAATACGGTCTCACCTGTGCCCATCAAATACGGTATCAGCTGTGCTCATGAAATACAGTATCACCTGTGCCCATCAAATACAGTCTCAGCTGTGCCCATCAAATAGTCTCAGCTGTGCCCATTAAATGGTCTCAGCTGTGCCCATCAAATACAGTCTCACCTGTGCCCATCAAATACAGCCTCAACTGTGCCCAAATACAGTCTCAGCTGTGCCCATCAAATACGGTATCAGCTGTGCCCATCAAATACAGTCTCACCTGTGCCAATCAAATACGGTCTCACCTGTGCCCATCAAATACAGTCTCACCTGTGCCCATCAAATACGGTATCACCTGTGCCCATCAAATACAGTCTCAGCTGTGCCCATCAAACACAGTCTCACCTGTGCCCATTAAATACAGTCTCACCTGTGCCCATCAAATACAGTCTCACCTGTGCCCATCAAATATGGTATAAGCTGTGCCCATCAAATACGGTATCACCTGTACCCATCACATACAGTCTCAGCTGTGCCCATCAAATACAGTCTCAGCTGTGCCCATCCATTCTGCCTCACCTGTGCCCATCAAATACGGTCTCAGCTGTGCCCATCAAACACAGTCTCACCTGTGCCCATTAAATACAGTCTCACCTGTGCCCATTAAATACAGTCTCACCTGTGCCCATCAAATACAGTATTAGCTGTGCCCATCAAATACGGTATCACCTGTGCCCATCAAATACAGTCTCAGCTGTGCCCATCAAATACAGTCTCAGCTGTGCCCATCCATTCTGCCTCACCTGTGCTCATCAAATACGGTCTCAGCTGTGCCCATCAATGCCGCTTCCCCACTGCCAATCAATGCAGCCTCACGGAGGGGGGCCTCGGTACATACTTTGCATTTGAGATTTGGCAGATCAGTGAATATACATATACACACACATTTGCAAATTGCATGTCATTGTCAATATATAATATACAATCTCATCATCTAAGTAAGACACACAGCAACAGTTTTTACTCACCACACCATGTGAGGTGATGGTCTTGGGCTCAGCAATGTGATTGTGTGTGACACGGCCAGGAGAGCGTCCTTGGGAGGGGGGGAGCATGCTGGACACACACATGTCAGAGCGACGGAGAGCATCCTGGGGGAATGTGCTGGCGGTGCTTTACATACACATCATATCATTGGGGAGCATGCCCGGGGGGTGGGCTGGACCTGGACACTGTCACATGACACTCACTGTCAGAACGATCTCCGCTCCGAGTCAGAGTGCAGAGCGGAGAGCAGGCTGGGATGGGTGCTGCAGTGGAAACATGTCAGAGCGGCAGGGCCGGGGGAGGGGAGTGCTGGACTGTAGAGTGGACACATGTCGCACAGTGTCAGAGCGAAGACAGGGCGGGGGCGCTGCTTCACTGCTTGTCATAGCAGCTGCCTAGTGTTGCAAGCTCTGTGGACTGACAGTGCAGGAGTAGTATAACCAGCGGCCGGGCGCCCTAGGCGGCAGGGCGCCCTAGGCGACTGCCTAGTCTACCTAGTGGTAGCGCCGGCCCTGACCGCTGAGATCATCCATGAGAAGAGATCTGAATCAAGGGTGATTATAACTGTTCCTGTGTGTGGATTCCAAAAGGAGAGAGGAGTTAGCTTCGGTCGTTGAGGGTGATTGTGATTACAATCCCTGGATTGAAAGACAGGTGGAGGATTTCGATGTAGGCAGGCTGATGCAACAGGCTCCCATGATCTCTATAATTTGAGGCCCAACTGATCTGGTAAGCAGCAGTAATATCAGTTTTTGGGCTGCAAGAACATCTCATTTTCATCTCTTCTGATTACTGAGTTTTCTCCATACTCACATTTTTATGGACTTTGCTTATATATTTTTGATCACTTAGATACACTCACCTTAATGGATTTTGTATATATCAGAGTACTTTTGCTTTAGGTCCTTGTAACAGGTTGATGGTGCACACCACTGTTCACATGGGCGTTTTTCCGTAGCATTTTTTTACTTTATTGTATCACTTTTGCACAATACTGTATATATCTTTATATGAGTTTGTATGGTTGTGTTTAATCATCTTCACTGATTAATTAATGATTGCACGATTGTTTTTTGGAGAATTAAGGAGGAATGGCAGAACCCAGAAAATAAGTCTAGTCTAACTAACAGACTTATCAAATTGTACCCACTCAAGGAGCCTAAAGTGTCCCCTTTAGTCTCCCCTCAGTGGTAGACGCATCCTTGATGCATCTAGCAAGGCATGTGACGCTTCCTATTGAAAACGTGGTAACATTCAGAGACGTGCTCGATAGAAAGATTGACACTGACCTCAAAAGGGCTTACCTATCTGCAGGAGGTGCTTGCAGACCAGCCGTGGCGCTTGCAGAAGTAGGAAGAGCTATCTCCAGTTGGTCTTCAGGCACCGCAAAACTCTTTTCCAAGGGCCCAGATCAAGAGCAGATAGTCAAAGCCCTGCAAGAACTGAGTCTTGCAAGGGACTTTGTGGCAGAGGCTTCTGTGGACACTATCAAATCCGCATCAAGGGCCATGCTGGCCTCTGTAATGGCCAGAAGGGCGCTATAGCTAAATCCGTGGATGGCAGACCCAAAACCCCTGCCTCGGGTGACCAGAAGTCCTTCTGAAGGTACGCCCGCCCAGCCAGCGGTTGTGGTTGCCAGACTCACAAAATTCAGGCTGGTCTAGGCGGAAATAATAAAAGACCCATGGACGGTGGCCACCATCCAATTCGGGCACAGATGGTCTTTCAAAGGACACCCCCCCAAAGGATCAGTTCTACTCAACCAATCTTCCATCATCTCGAGAGAGAAAGCTGTCACTGTACAGCAAGTACACACGAAAGCTAACACACAATAGTTGATCAGCACTACTGGCTTGCAGTGCACAGGTTAATATAGGGTTCCCTGATAGGGCCTGGGGTGGGGCCATGCTTAGAGGAGAGGTTATAAAACCAGCCAGGTGTGAGTGGCTGGCCTCTTAGTCTGAACACATGAGGAGAAGGTAAGCTGACAGAGAAAGAATACTGCATAACCATGACAGTCACTATTCAAGTACATCCAGGATCTTCTCCAAAAACAGGTAATAGTGGAGGTTCCGCTAACACAAAGAGGCAAAGGCTTTTACTCCACGCTATTCCTGGTCAAAAAGAAATCGTGGGATCTGCGTCCGGTCTTAAACAACCTAAAAAACCTCAACAGATCAATTCGGATAGAGTCATTCAAAATGGAAAGCCTGCAGTCGATCCTCCAAGCAATAAACCTGGGAGATTGGATGCTTTCAATCGACCTTCAGGACGCATATCTGCATATCCCTATCCACGCCGCATTCCAGAAATGTCTTTGTTTTACTTTAAACCATCGGCACTTCCAATTCCAAAGCCTCCCTTTCGGGATTTCTACCCAGGACATTCACGAAAGTCCTATTACCGGTGATAGAATCCATGAGAGAGAGAGGACTAAGGGTCCATCATTACCTGGACGATATCCTCCTTCTTTCAGACAGCCAGGAATCTCTCATCCAACACTGGGAAATTCTAGTCTCCACGCTGCAGAGTCTAGGGTGGCTCATAAACTGCAGGAAAAGCAATATCCAGCCCACCCAGAGAATGGTCTTCCTGGGGGCCGAACTGGACACCCGAATGAACACTGTGGAGCTTCCACCGGAAAAAAATCCCTCTCTTGATCCAGAGAGTGAGAAAATCAATCTTAGCCACAACATTACCAGCCAGAGCATGCCTCAGTATCCTAGGCTCATTGTCAGCGACCATTCCGATGGTCCAATGGGCGCAATGGAACTCAAGACCCCTTCAAATCTCCTTTTTGCGCCAGTGGGACGGCAAGTCAATGTCTCAACTAATCTCAACTAATCTCCATCTCAGAGGAGGTCAAGCAATCCCTACGTTGGTGGACACGACCTTGTAACTTAAAGAGATGCAAACACGTAGTCACCCCTCTTCAGGAGATAGTGACCTCAGTTGCCATCCTGGTATGGTGGGGGGCACACTATCAAAACTATGTGGCTCAGGGCCGCTGGCCATTCAGGGCACAGGATTCAGTTTAGAATGTTCTGGAAATGAAGGCAGCATTTCAAGCTCTCCTGGCCTTCAGCCCTCACTTGAGGGGGAAACAGGTTCTCCTGAGAATGGACAACAGAGTGGCTGTAGCCTACATCAACAGACAGGGGGGCACCAGAAGCAGCTCCATGATGCAGGAGGTCCATCCTGTTAAAGGAATAGGGACAGTTGAACCTGTCAGACTTGAGGGCGGTTTACATCCCGAGATCCCAGAACCTCTTTGCCGACTCACTAAGCAGGAGCTTCATCTCCAACAACGAGTGGTCTCTGAGTCCCCAGGCCTTTGCTCTCATATCTCGGACCTGGGGATCACCAGACCTTGCAGCAACACCAGCAAACACGAAATGCCAGAGATTCTTGTCAAGAAATCCCTTTCCATCAGCAGAGGGGACAGATTGTCTCCAGCACCCCTGGAGTTTCCGCCTGGGCTACATCTTTCCCTTGACTCCCCTCAAAGCGAGATTCCTTCTAAGACTCAAGAGATCAGTGGCATTAGTAATAGCGGTAATTCCCTTTTGGACGAGGAGGTCAAGTTCACTACCCTCTTGCAATTGAACACAGCAGACCAGCTTCCTCTCCCATTATCGGCGGACCTGCTCTCTCAGGATCATCTACTTCACCCGAACCCGGAGAAGCTGCATCTGACGGCTTGGAGGCTGAAAGGACAAGGTATGTTCCCAAAAGATGGTAGATACCTTACTTCAGGCCAGAAGGCCTTCCACCAACAGCACCTACAGGAGGGTCTGGGAAAAAATTGTCGCCTTCGCACAGCAGCAAGGCTGGGATTCATCCTTCCCGTCAGTATTGCAGATTCTGGAGTTTCTGCAGTCAGGCCTAGAGAAAGGCCTCAGGTCAAGCACCCTGAAGGTCCAAGTGTAGACCCTATTCACCTTGACCGGAGTCAAGTGGGCACAAAATCCCCTTGTTGTCCAGTTTCAAAGGGCCTGTCTAAAACTAAGGCCCCCTAGAAAGCCTTCCTTCCCGGTCTGGGATCTTTCAGTTGTCCTGTAGGCCCTGTCTAAGGAACCTTTCTTCCCACTCGAGAACATCTCCCTCTGGGACCTAACTCTAAAAGTCTTGTTTTTAATTGCCATAACATCGACTAAAAGGGTCTCAGAGATGCAGGCCTTGCTGGTTAGGGAGCCGTACCTGATTGTTTTCCCAGACAGAATAGTCTTGATGCCTTCAGATCGCTTTATCCCCAAGGTATCGTCTTTCCAATTCAACCAGGAAATTAACCTCCCATCGCTTGTCACGAATCAGGGCAACCCTCATCCATTAGATGTCAAGGGCAACATCTTGGGTTACCTTTCGGCAACCAAATCCATCAGGAAAACAGAAAACCTTTTAATCATCCCGCACGGCTTTAAGAGAGGTCAAGCGGCATCCTCACGCACCATCGCTTCATGGCTAGTGAAGGCCATCAAGAAGGCCTACTCGTTAAGTACCTATCAGATACCTGAGGGCTTAAAGGGGCATTTCACCAGGGCAGTGGCAACTTCCTGGGTGGCCTACTGTAGAGTCTCTGCAGAAACCATTTGCAGAGCGGCCACCTGGTCTTCCAGAAACACCTTCATATCTCATTATAAGGTGGATTCCGCTCGCTTATCCACAGTGGATTTCGGAAGAACCGTTATCCAGGCCAACTCTTCTATTCCTTGTTAATAAACTTAATATTGCATTCCCACCCAGTCTGTGAGTTATTCCCCAAAGTGTATGCTACCATGACGTAATTTTCCTTTCCTGTCGCATCTTCATGGCAGCATACAATCGCCCAACCTTCAGCGGTGATGTATATATACAGAGAATTCTGGGGTGGGGGCCTTCTCTGCAACTTGTAGTTATGTGGTCCTATCAGGTTGCGGGGGCGGAGTCACAACCCAAAGTGTATGCTGCCATGAAGATGCGACAGGAAAGGAAAATTACGGAAAGGTGAGTATACAATTTTCCGGTTTTTCCTTCTTTGGAGGAGGTTCTGGATCCTCCCATTCCAGTGTAGCTTTTACTGCCATAATGAATGGTGGTATTAGCGCAAAATCAAAGCCTGAACCTTCAGGATCCTCTGCGGAGGAGGAGGCGATATCTTCTCCCTCTGCCTGGAAGGTTGGCGTTGGCTGTAATACTGGGTCTGGGGAATCAGCCTGCCTAATCTGCTGAGCTGGAGTCACCCCTGAATTGCCTGGTACCTCTCTAGTTAGAGAGGGTTGAATGGCTTGGTTTAGACCTGGTGCAGGGCCCACACTGTTCGTCCACTTCTGTCTATGCAATCAGGCATGCCCCTGCACCACATGGTCCCGGCAAATCTAAAGGAAATCAGACAACAAAAATTGCACAGTGTGTATGGGGTCTTTAGAGACATGAGAGCAAGAAAAAGAAAAGAAGTTTTATAGAAATTGACAGACCTGGAAAGAGTTCCATAGGAGAGAAGATATCATGCAGTCCCAGCTGCTGGATCCGGACTCCAAAGCAGGCATGCCACAAGAGGATTGTCGTCTCTGATTAGAGAACACCTCGACCCCAAAAGACCACCAGAAGTGGTTCCCCACCTTGTCGGTGCATTTAGCTACCTAAGATGTGGGACTGCGTACTGGGAGAGGCTTGAACCCAGACGGTCTCCGACATGGTCGGCAGGTAAGAACTTATCTTGAGTGTAACGGTCTGTAGGTATTGATCTTTTGAGGACAAAAAGGAGAATGGGGGAGGTAGCTCTCAGTCAGACTTTTATAGAGCTAAACAGGTCCTGTGGGTGGATATAGGGGTGGAGCTATATCATATGTATGTTGCCATGTCTGACATCAGGAAAGGAAAATTACAGAGAGGAAAGTATTACATTTTCCATTTTAGCACAGTGATTCTCAACCTCGGTCCTTAAGTCCCCCGACAGGAAATGTTTTGTGAATTTATCTTTTCTAAAATAGCTGTCCAAAATACCAAGCTATTGACTGTGATTTAAAGCACCTGGGCAAGATGAAGGAAAACCTGAAAACATGGCCTGTTGGGGGTACTTGAGGACAGGGATGAAAAGCACTGATCTAGCTCAAGACAATCCCATTCTAATTGTGGGCATTGTAGAGAAACCAAGTGAGTGTTAGAACCCCTGCTTGTCTTTTTTAGGTTGGGCTTTGTGTCCCTTTTCTTAAAATTGGCTTCACTTCCTGTCACATAGCCAAACAGGAAGTGAGGGTAAAACCCTACCAATGTCTTTCCTTGGGGACGCACAGGTCAATCTAACTAGTGTTTCTATTAGGCAATTTGCACTCTAGCACTTTGTTGTGTAGACCCCAAATTCTTAGGCATTTTTGGGTTTATTAAAGGCAAATCCACTCTGCAATACAAGTGTAGTTGCTGAAAATCTGAGGGGAAGCACTGGTGATTTTAACATCCAATCATGTAGAAGCAAAGATGGTGTTTTTTTTATTTTTTCCTTGCATGTCCCCCCTCGGATCTCCAGCAACTGCACTTCCAAGTGCACTTGTATTGCAAAGTGGATTTGCCTTTAGTAAATAAACCCCGAAGTCCAAGGTACCTAATAATTTGGGGTGTACAGAGCAAAATGCTAAAGTGCAATTTACCTAATGGGGAAACTATTTAGATTGACCTGTGCGTCCCCAAAGAAAGACATTGGTAGGGTTTTATCCTCACTTGCTGTTTGGCTATGTGACAGGAAGTGAATAAATTTGTAGGAGAAAGTGGCAATATTTGGGAGGTGTCTTCACCCTGTCAGGGCTACAGACATCCCCAAAAACTGACAAGACTTCTAATTCCTCTGCAATCTATCCCCAAGCAAAAATAAGAAAGGATTTCATTTAGTTGAACTTTGCAAAGACACATTCCTAAGTTCAACTGTGATGCATGTCAATGGCCCATTTAGACCTTGTTTAATAGAAAACATCAGTTGCTTTTCACTATAAACATTTGTTAGTCCAGTCCTGGAAATCTGCATCTGCTTTACTATTAATTTACATTCAAATATGGATTCCTGCAGCTAAATGCATCTAGATGCGCGACCGCTGTCTATGCGAGATGCGTACGCATAGGTATGTGCCTGTGGCGCATATCCGATTCCTGGAAGCGGCAGACAGCACAAAGGAATAACATCACGCCAGGAAGTTGCTTGTACTGCTGCTAATTTTTTCCCAACATCATGCCCTGCTCAATGTTCTCTGAGGAAGAGATGATCCTTATTTTCAAATTAGGAATTGTTTTTTTTTTTTTAACATGGAGTGGTGTTTGTGTGGGTCCCTAACACACATTTAGACAGGATCCGATTTACCTACCAGCATGTTTTTAGAGTGTGAGAGGAAACTGAAGTACCTGGAGGAAACCCACGCAAGCGCAGGGAGAACATGCAAACTCCAGGCAGATGGTGTCACGAGTGGGATGCGAACCAGCAACCCTTTTTACACTACACCACTGTGCTTCCCAAATATATGTCTATAGATGTAGGTTATTGTGTTCACCAGCAGAGAGAAGTTGGGTAGATGCCACACTCCCAATTATGGAGGCATAATAATGGTCTAGCACAGGGGTCTTCAAACTACGGCCCTCCATTTGTTCAGGAACTACCATTCCCATCATGCCTAGTCATGTCTGTGAATGTCAGAGTTTTACAATGCCTCATGGAATGTGTAGTTCTGCAACAGCTGGAGAGCCATAGTTTGAAGATTCCGATCATTCTAGCATGTCTTAAAAAAAGGTGGGTTCTCATGTGCCTCATATAAAGAATATACAAAGAAATATCAATAGGAAAATACAAGTGGGTCATGGCACATCTACATTCCAAATTTGGCACTTAAGATGGTCATGCACTATGCAATCAGATTGGCCAATCTCTGTACAACTCGGCAAAATAGGTAATAGGAAGACACACTTGAACAATTAATTCAAATTACAGGAAATCAAACAGGCTCTTGCACTAAATCCAATTTTTTAAAGATCTAACTGATTGCAGTGTATGGTCACCTTTAAAGATCAAGATCAGAAAATATTAATTTATTGGGTTTAGAAACACTTCTCTGTTCTTTGTAATGTATTGAAAGATTTGGGTACAAATAGAAAAAAACACATTTCAAAGATATATTAGAAGTAATAGGAATGAGATTAGCATCAAAAGGGTTAATTCACTGAGAACACCTACTAATTGCCTAACAAGACACATCCAATGAGATGAAATTAACCAATTGGATTGGATGTGCGCTATTATCAAAGAGAAAGCTGCAGTTACAATAGCACCAGTTGCAGTTTACATATTTATAATCGTCTGCGTGCGCCGGTTCGCATGTTCAATTAAAGACTTTTCCGGCGCACCAATTAAGGTGTGAACCAGCACAGCACTTTCGTCTTAGTAAATCACCCTCAAAATTCCTTATAACAAACTAATGTGATTACATGAAAAAATGGAATAAAAATAAAATATCCATCCAGTTATTAATTAACAAGACTAATTATAATATACAAATTCACATATTAAAATTGGCACCTCATACAACAAATACACCTAAAATCACACATACACACCTCTCTCTCATAACAAGAGAGAGAGAGAGAGAGAGAGAGAGAGAGGTTTAGTGAAGTACTTCACACATGGAATCAATATGGCTGATTAATTCAAATCGCATACCATTTAACATCTATATATGCATATGTTTAACTATAACATGCCATTAACCACTTCACCCCCGGAAGGTTTTACCCCCTTCCTGACCAGAGCACTTTTTACAATTTGGCACTGCGTCGCTTTAACTGCTAATTGCGAGGTCATGCAATGCTGTACCCAAACGAAATTTGCGTCCTTTTCTTCCCACAAATAGAGCTTTCTTTTGATGGTATTTGATCACCTCTGCCGTTTTTATTTTTTGCGCTATACATGGAAAAAGACCGAAAATTTTGAAAAAAAATGATATTTTCTACTTTTTGTTCTAAAAAAAATCCAATAAACTCAATTTTAGTCTAGAATACATTAGTTTAATGTATTCGGCCACATGTCTTTGGTAAAAAAAATGTCAATAAGTGTATATTTATTGGTTTGCGCAAAAGTTATAGCGCCTACAAACTAGGGTACATTTTCTGGAATTTACACAGCCTTTAATTTATGACTGCCTATGTCGTTTCTTGAGGTGCTAAAATGGCAGGGCAGTACAAAACCCCCACAAATGACCCCATTTTGGAAAGTAGACACCCCAAGGAATTTGCTGAGAGACATGTTGAGCCCATTGAATATTCATTTTTTTTGTCCCAAGTGATTGAATAATGACAAAAAAAAAAAAAATTACAAAAAGTTGTCACTAAATGATATATTGCTCACACAGGCCATAGGCATATGTGGAATTGCACCCCAAAATACATTTAGCTGCTTCTCCTGAGTATGGGGATACCACATGTGTGGGACTTTTTGGGAGCCTAGCCGCGTACGGGGCCCCGAAAACCAATCACTGCCTTCAGGATTTCTAAGGGCGTACATTTTTGATTTTACTCCTCACTGCCTATCACAGTTTCGGAGGCCATGGAATGCCCAAGTGGCACAAACCCCCCCCAAATGACCCCATTTTGGAAAGTAGACACCCCAAGCTATTTGCTGAGAGGCATGGTGAGTATTTTGCAGCTCTCATTTGTTTTTGAAAATAAAGAAAGACGAGAAAAAAAATTTTTTTTTTCTTTTTTCAATTTTCAAAACTTTGTGACAAAAAGTGAGGTCTGCAAAATACTCACTATACCTCTCATCAAATAGCTTGGGGTGTCTACTTTCCAAAATGGGGTCATTTGGGGGGATTTTTTGCCACCTGGGCATTCCATGGCCTCCGAAACTGTGATAGGCAGTGAAAGCCTGAAGGCGGTGCTTGGTTTTCGGGGTCCCGTATGCGGCTAGGCTCCCAAAAAGTCTCACACATGTGGTATCCCCGTACTCAGGAGAAGCAACAGAATGTATTTTGGGGTGTAATTTCACATATTCCCATGGCATTTTTGAGTAATATATCATTTAGTGACAACTTTGCGCAAAAAAAAAAAAAAAAAATTGTCTCTTTCCCGCAACTTGTGTCACAATATAAAATATTCCATGGACTCAACATGACTCTCAGCAAATAGCTTGGGGTGTCTACTGTCTACTGTTTTGAACTGTCCTGGCATTTTATGCACAACATCTAGAAGCTTATGTCACACATCACCCACTCTTCTAACCACTTGAAGACAAAGCCCTTTCTGACAATTATTGTTTACATGAAAAAATATTTTTTTTTGCAAGAAAATTACTTTGAACCCCCAAACATTATATTTTTTTTTAAGCAAATGCCCTACAGATTAAAATGGTGGGTGTTTCATTTTTTTTTTTCACACAGTATTTGCGCAGCGATTTTTCAAACACATTTTTTGGGGAAAAAACACACTTTTTTACATTTTAACACACTATATTGCCCAAATGTTTGATGAAATAAAAAAGATGATCTTAGGCCGAGTACATGGATACCAAACATGACATGCTTTAAAATTGCGCACAAACGTGCAGTGGCGACAAACTAAATACATTTTTAAAAGCCTTTAAAAGTCTTTACAGGTTACCACTTTAGATTTACAGAGGAGGTCTACTGCTAAAATTACTGCCCTCAATCTGACGTTCGCGGTGATACCTCACATGCATGGTGCAATTGCATTTGACGCCAGACCGACGCTTGCGTTCGTCTTAGCGCGAGAGCAGGGGGACAGGGGTGCTTTTTTTTTTTTTTTTTCTTTATTATTATTATTATTTTTTTATCTTATTTTTAAACTGTTCCTTTCATTTTTTTTTTTAAATCATTTTTATTGTTATCTCAGGGAATGTAAATATCCCCTATCATAGCAATAGGTAGTGACAGGTACTCTTTTTTGCAAAAATTGGGGTCTATTAGACCCTAGATTTCTCCATTGCCCTCAAAGCATCTGACCACACCAAGATCGGTGTGATAAAATGCTTCCCCAATTTCCCAATGGCGCTGTTTACATCCGGCGAAATCTAAGTCATAAAATGCTCGTAGCTTCCGGTTTCTTAGGCCATAGAGATGTTTGGAGCCACTCTGGTCTCTGATCAGCTCTATGGTCAGCTGGCTGAATCACCGGCTGCATTTTCAGGTTCCCTGTTGAGACAGGAGAGCCAGAGAAAAACACGGAAGACGTTGGGGGGGGGGGCATTCCCTCCCACTGCTTGTAAAAGCAGTCTAGAGGCTAATTAGCCGCTAGGATTGCTTTTACATGAAAGCCGACTGCTGGCTGAAAAGAATGATACCAAGATGATACCTAAACCTGCAGGCATCATTCTGGTATAACCACTCAAAGTCGTGAATGGAGTACCTGAAGACAAAAAAATGGTTAACAATAAAGCACAGTAAACGGTAAGGTATAAAAAATTGCATACCTGAAAAGCAAACTTGATAAAAAAATAATAACAATAAAACATTGCAGAATAGAATACAGTAAAAAAGAGCAGAACAATAGAGAGAGAGAGAACAATAAAACGCCAACTATTTTTTTTTTTTTTTATATTTTTGTATGTGTTTTTTTTTTTTTTTACACTTTTTTTTGTAACTAACTTTTATAACTGTAACCGGTTCCAGGTTCGGGTCTCTCAAAATGCGATGGCATCTTGGGAGACCCTGTGAAAGTGTGTCTAGTCTGTGCAGTGCTGTACCCTACGCTAATACTCAACTAGTGAATGGTAGCGTTCAAAACATTCACCAATGCAAAGACCAGGATTGTCAGGACAGGAGGGACAACAATAGCGGGTGTCACGCCTATATCCGCGCTTGCTGCAGACACGACATCTTTTTTGGGGGGGTTCGCTGGGTAGGGGTACTCGGGAGGACATAAAGAAAATGCCTCTCATGCAGCCGACTGCATTTGGTTGGGGATGTGAATGGGGGAAGTACGGGCGCTGCAGAAGCGGTGGGTTCCCAATTAGGATTGGCGAATGCAGCAGGAAGGGCACTATGGGCACGAAGGGCCTGTGTTTGTCTTCTTCTTGGTGGCAGCGGGACACTACTTGTGCTTGCCACCTCACCAGCTTGAACTGCACTTATGGGACTCGCCACGTCACCAAGTGTTACTGCAGTGCTGGTTTGACTACGACCGGGGTGTACTAGGCCGCTGGTGCTTGCCAGTTCACCAAAATGCCACAAAAAAAACTGTTAGCGATCGCAGGGATCAGGCCTGACTCTGCGAACGCTGCAGTTATGCGTTTAGTGTTTTGTAAGTGTCAGTGATCGATCGATACTGCACTTGGGTGGGCTGGGCTGGGCCGGGCGGAGGGGCAAAACGCAGGTGCTAGCAGGTATCTGTGCTGATCCCGCTAACACTGCGTTTGTGGGAACCCTAAACTGCTGGGGACGCTAGTATAGATCTGATCAGATCAGATATTGATCCGATCAGATACTATACCACTAAGGGAGGTGTATGCTGCGTGCGTGGGTGTTGGGGGTACTGGCGCTAACCTGACGCTGCCTGGGGCTGGTGCTTGCCAGTTCACCAAAACGCTACCAAAAAAACTGTTAGCGATCGCAGGGATCAGGCCTGACTCTGCGAATGCTGCAGTTATGCGTTTAGTGCCTTGTAAGTGACAGTGATCGATTGATACTGCACTTGGGTGGGCTGGGCCGGGCGGAGGGGCAAAACGCAGGTGCTAACAGGTATCTGGGCTGATCCCGCTAACACTGCGTGTTTGGGAACCCTAAACTGCTGGGGACGCTAGTATAGATCTGATCGGATCAGATATTGATCCGTTCAGATACTATACCACTAAGGGAGGTGTACGGTGCGTGCGTGGGTGTTAGCGGTACTGGCGCTAACCTGACACTGCCTGGGGCTGGTGCTTGTCAGTTCACCAAAACGCTACCAAGAAAACTGTTAGCGATCGCAGGGATCAGGCCTGACTCTGCGAACGCTGCAGTTATGCGTTTAGTGTTTTGTAAGTGACAGTGATCGATCGATACTGCACTTGGGTGGGCTGGGCTGGGCCAGGCGGAGGGGCAAAACGCAGGTGCTAGCGGGTATCTGGGCTGATCCCGCTAACACTGCGTTTTTGGGAACCCTAAACTGCTGGGGACACTATTATAGATCTGATCGGATCAGATATTGATCCGTACAGATACTATACCACTAAGGGAGGCGTATGCTGCGTGCGTGGGTGTTAGCGGTACTGGCGCTAATCTGACGCTGCCTGGGGCGACGCATATTACCGCCGGGCGATCAGGGGGCTAAACCTTTATTCGGTAATAAACGGCGGGTGCCCTGACACTATAAAAAATAAACTAACTAACCAGCGTCACCCGTAACGGTTATACGGTGATCAGTGGTGAAAGGGTTAACTAGGGGGCAAGCAAGGGGTTAAAACATTTATTAGGTAGTATATGGGGGTCCCTGTCGCTATAAAACGCTGACGGCAAACCTAAATATTTACGTCCCTAACTAGCGTCACCAGCGACACTAATACAGCGATCAGAAAAATGATCGCTTAGCGACACTGGTGACGGGGAATGATCAAGGGGTTAAAACTTTATTAGGGGGGGTTAGGGGGGTACCCTAGACCTAAAGGGGGGTAATACTCACTGCCCTAACACTGTAACTGTCACAAACTGACACCATGCAGTAATCAGAAAAAAAAAAAAAAAATACTGCTGGTGTCAGTTTGTGACAGGGGTGGGGGTGATTGGGGGGGGATCGGGGGGCGATCGGGGGGGGGGGATCGGGGGTGTAAAGTATGCCTGACATGTTCTACTGTGTGTGTTTGTGTTGTGTGCACTTACTTGTCTTCTCTCCTCGGCGCTGGGATGGAAACTGCCAAGCCGAGGAGAGATGACATCACATCCTCTGCCTGTGTGAAACTACACACAGGCAGAGGAGGATTCCCATTGGCTGGGAGCGATCGTGAGGGGGGGGCCACGATCGGATGGTCTCCCCATCGCCTCCCGACGAAGGGGAGACCATCCAGTGGAATGCCGACCGCCGCTGGCACCGGGGGGGGGGTCCGATCGGACCTCCCGCCCGCGGGAGGCAGATCACGTACGGGTACGTGATTCTGCCTGCCCGTGCCATTCTGCCGCAGTATATCTGCGTTAGGCGGTCGGCAAGTGGTTAAAGCAAGGATAAGCAGCAGGTGTCAAATCTCTCAATCTCCTCACTCCTCGTTTAATATATTCAAAATACCTATAAAGATACAGGAAAATGATGCATTCATGAATAGAAACAAAAAAGATATCCCCATTAGGGATGAGCCGAACACCCCCCGGTTCGGTTCGCACCAGAACCCGCGAACGGACCGCAAGTTCGCACGAACGTTAGAACCCCATTGACGTCTATGGGACTCGAACGTTCGAAATCAAAAGTGCTCATTTTAAAGGCTAATTTGCATGGTATTGTCCTAAAAAGGGTTTGGGGACCCGGGTCCTACCCCAGGGGACATGTATCAATGCAAAAAAAACTTTTAAAAACGGCCGTTTTTTCGGGAGCAGTGATTTTAATGATGCTTAAAGTAAAAAAAAAAAAAGTGAAATATTCCTTTAAATATCGTACCTGGGGGGTGTCTATAGTATGCCTGTAAAGTGACGCGTGTTTCCCATGTTTAGAACAGTCCCTGCACCAAATGTCATTTTTAAAGGAAAAAATCTCATTTAAAACTGCTTGCGGGTTTAATGTCATGTCGGGTCATGGCAATATGGATGAAAATCAGTGAGACAAACGGCATGGGTACCCCCCAGTCCATTACCAGGCCCTTTGGGTCTTGTATGGATATTAAGGGGAACCCCGCACCCAAATTAAAATAAGGAAAGGTCCCTATATACTCTGAACAGCAGTATACAGGTGGTGCAAACAAGACAGGGACTGTAGGTTTGTTGTTAAGTAGAATCTGTTTGTAATTTTGAACATTTTTAATGTGTTTAGCTCCAGCCAAAAAATCTTTTCTAAGCTTTTTGGAAAACATAGGGAAGGGTTATCACCCCTGTGACATTTGTTTTGCGTCTTTCCTCCTCTTCAGAAGATTTCACCTCACTTTTTTGTCCCAATGAAAAATGTTTTTTGAAAATTTGTGTTTTTTTGTGGAACAAGGATTGGAAAGCATCAGTGGAAAGGAAAAATTGTTTTCCCATATTAACTCTTACAGGAGAGAATTTCCCTTCCTTAGGGGTAGATTTCATCTCACTTCCTGTTGTCTCCTTCCGTTTGCAAGTAGGAGTCGTTTGTAAGTTAGATGTTTGAAAGTAGGGTCCTACCCTATATACTCAGCAGAAATTTGGGCCTTAGGTGTTGCTGTGGCCAAAACACTGTAAGCCCTCACAGGGCCCTGCTGTGAAATATTAGATCAAGAATTGTAATTACATGCCCCTGTTGAACAGGAGCTGAAAAATTAGGCCTTAGGCACTGGTGCTGGTGCCACAACACTGCAACCCCTCACAGACACTCTAGTTGGAACGCAGGAACGAGCCCTGCTGCAAAGTATTGCATCAAAAATTGTAATTACACGCCCCTGTTAGACAGGGGCAGAAAAATTGGGTCTTAGGCACTGGTGCTGGTGCCACAACACTGCAACCCCTCACAGACACTCTAGTTGAAACGCAGGAACAAGCCCTGCTGCAAAGTATTGCATCAAAAATTGTAATTACACGCCCCTGTTAGACAGGGGCTGAAAAATTGGGTCTTAGGCACTGGTGCTGGTGCCACAACACTGCAACCCCTCACAGACACTCTAGTTGAAACGCAGGAACAAGCCCTGCTGCAAAGTATTGCATCAAAAATTGTAATTACACGCCCCTGTTAGACAGGGGCAGAAAAATTGGGTCTTAGGCACTGGTGCTGGTGCCACAACACTGCAACCCCTCACAGACACTCTAGTTGGAATGCAGGAACAAGCCCTGCTGCAAAGTATTGCATCAAAAATTGTAATTACACGCCCCTGTTAGACAGGGGCTGAAAAATTGGGTCTTAGGCACTGGTGCTGGTGCCACAACACTGCAACCCCTCACAGACACTCTAGTTGGAATGCAGGAACGAGCCCTGCTGCAAAGTATTGCATCAAAAATTGTAATTACACGCCCCTGTTAGACAGGGGCTGAAAAATTGGGTCTTAGGCACTGGTGCTGGTGCCACAACACTGCAACCCCTCACAGACACTCTAGTTGGAATGCAGGAACGAGCCCTGCTGCAAAGTATTACATCAAAAATTGTAATTACACGCCCCTGTTAAACAGGGGCTGAAAAATTGTGCCTTAGGCACTGGTGGTGGCGCCCAGAACCAAAAATGTTCTTACAAGCTATCAGCGTGATGATTGAGGAGGAAGAGGATAATTACTCAGGGATAGTCACTCAGCATCAGCATAGGCAGTCTTTGAAGGGATCTGAGATTTCAAAAAAAATTATTCGGTTACATCTGCATCAGGTGCTTGGTAGCTGGTGGTGATCCAAGACTGATTCATTTTTATGAAGGTCGGCCGATCGACCGAGTCGGTGGACAGACGCACCCTGTGATCGGTTACCACGCCTCCAGCAGCACTGAATGTGCGTTCCGAAAGAACGCTGGATGCAGGACAGGCCAGTAGCTCAATTGCATACTGTGCAAGCTCTGGCCAGTGATCCATCCTCAAGACCCAGTAACCCAGAGGATTTTCGGTGGGAAAGGTGTCCAAGTCTGATCTTGCCCCTAGGTATTCCTGCACCATGTAAAACAGACGCTGGCGATGGTTGCTGGAACCGATCATACCTTGGGGCTGCGGACCAAAAAATTGTCTGAACGCATCGGTCAGACGGCCACCTTCTCCACCGCTCCTTCTTTGACTGACCGAAGCCTCAGCAACACGTTGTCCAGAAACAGGAGTTTGTAACCTCCCAGTCTCTGGGAACGCGTTGCACAGACCTTTCTGCAAGGCCTCCCGAAGATGTTTCATCCTCTGCTCCCTCTGCGATGGCAAGATAAGGTCCGCAACCTTACCCTTGTAACGTGGATCAAGGAGGGTTGCCAGCCAGTATTGGTCCTTCTCCTTGATACCACGAATACGAGGATCCTTACGCAGGCTTTGCAGGATCAGGGAGGCCATGCAGCGTAGGTTTGCTGAGGCATTCGGTCCGGAGTCCTCTGGGTCACTAAGGACAACAACGTCCGCAGCCACCTCCTCCCAGCCACGTACAAGTCCATGTGTTCCTTGGGACTGATCCCTTAAAGACTGCTGATGCTGAGTGCCAGGCTCCACCTCCATACTGACACAATCTTCCTCCTCCTCCTCCTCCTCCTCCTCCTCGTCCTCTTCCTGTGTGATCGGCGGGCACGCAGGAACACTGTCTGGATAAAGGGGGCCTTGAGAGCTAAGGAAGTCCTCCTCTTCCTGCCTCTGTTCTGCCTCAAGTGCCCTGTCCATTATCCCACGCAGCGTGTGCTCCAACAGGTGGACAAGGGGGACAGTGTCACTGATGCATGCACTGTCAGTGCTCACCATCCTCGTGGCCTCCTCGAATGGTGACAGGACAGTGCATGCATCCCTGATCATGGCCCACTGGCGTGGGGAAAAAAAACCAAGGTCCCCTGACCCTGTCCTGGTGCCATAGTCGCACAGGTACTCATTGATGGCCCTCTGCTGCGTGTGCAGCCGCTGCAGCATGGCCAACGTCGAGTTCCACCTGGTGGGCATGTCACAGATTAGGCGGTTCTTGGGCAGGTTAAACTCCTTTTGGAGGTCCGTCAGCCGAGCACTGGCATTATATGACCGGCGGAAATGCACACAGACTTTCCTGGCCTGCCTCAGGACATCCTGTAAGCCCGGGTACCTGCCCAAGAACCGCTGCACCACCAAGTTAAGGACGTGAGCCAAACAGGGCACATGGGTCAGTTGTCCCTGTCGGAGGGCAGAGAGGAGGTTGGTGCCATTGTCGCAAACCACCATTCCTGCCTTAAGTTGGCGTGGCGTCAACCACCTCTGAACCTGCCCCTGCAGAGCTGACAGAACCTCTGCCCCAGTGTGGCTCCTGTCCCCCAAGCACACCAGCTCAAGCACCGCATGGCATCTTTTGGCCTGCGTACTTGCGTAGCCCCTTGAACGCCTACGGAGCACCGCTGGTTCCGAGGAAGAGGCCATGGAGGAAGAAGAAGAGGAGGGGGTGGAGGAGAGAGGTGTGTCACAATCAGCATTTTGGAGGCGTGGTGGCGGAACAACCTCCAACACTACTGCACCTTGTCCTGCATCCTTCCCAGCTGCCAGCAGAGTCACCCAATGCGCCGTGAAACTTAAGTAACGTCCCTGTCCATGCCTGCTGGACCATGAGTCAGCGGTAATATGCACCTTACCGCTGACCGCCCTGTCCAGCGAGGCATGGACATTGCCTTCCACATGCCGGTAGAGAGCCGGAATCGCCTTCCGTGAGAAAAAGTGGCGTTTGGGTACCTGCCACTGAGGAACCGCACATTCCACAAACTCACGGAAGGGGGCAGAGTCTACCAACTGAAAAGGCAGCAGTTGAAGTGCTAGCAATTTTGCCAAGCTAGCATTCAACCGCTGGGCATGTGGATGGCTGGGAGCAAACTTCTTTCGGCGGTGCAGCAGCTGGGGCAGGGAAATTTGCCTGGTACAATCTGACGTCGGTGTACCAAAAGCAGATTGCCCATAAGTACTTGGCTGTGACACACCTAATTCTACACCTTCATTCCTCTCAATGCAGGTCGCAGAGAGGACTGAAGGTCTAGTGGGGTTGGAAATCTCAGCTGATGAGGAGCAAGGAGAGATCGTCTTTGTTCTTTGGTGTGGGTCTTTTAGATACGCTTGCCAACGAACTGCATGGCAGGTCAACATATGTCTGGTCAAGCATGTGGTACCCAAGCGGGAGATGTTTTGGCCACGCGAGATACGCTTGAGACATATATTGCAAATAGCAGCGGTGCGATCTGATGCACTCGTCTCAAAAAAGGCCCACACCAAAGAACTTTTTGAATAACGCGCAGAGACTGCAGCGCCCTGCACATGTGGAGCTTTGGGGTGTGATGCAGTCAATGTGCTGCCCTTAGGCTGGCCCCTGGAGGGCATCCTGCCTAGTTGGTGATGTGCCACCTCCTCCTCCTCCTCCTCCTCCTCCTCCTCCTCTCTCCTATCAGGCACCCACGTTGAGTCAGTGACCTCATCATCCCCTCCCTCCTCATCACTGGAGCAAACCTGGCAGTATGCTGCAGCAGGGGGAGCATGACTGCCAGATTGCTGTCCTTCTTGGGCACCCCCTCTGTCCGTGCTCATGTTACTGCCTTCATTGAGCTCAGTATCATCATCAGAGCCTTCCAAACGCTGGGCATCCTCCTGGAGCATGTACCCAACACTGTGGTCAAACAGTTCGAGGGAATCCTCAGGAGGACATGGTGGGGCTAGGGAAGGAGTCACTGATGACATTGAGCTGAGGGAAGAGGCCGCTGCTTTGCCAGACAAAGCACCCTGGGCATGGGTGAGAGAGGATGAGGAGGATGAGGACGGCTTGGTCATCCACTCGACCAAGTCTTCCGCATGTTGCGGCTCAACACGGCCAGCTGCCGAAAAAAAGGCCAAGCGTGTCCCATGGCCACGTGCTGATGAGGATGCACCGTCTCCACGACCAGCACTAGACACAGAGCCTGCTTGCCCTCTCTTATTGGCTTGTGACTGTCTGCCTCTCCTTCTTGGCCTTCCAGACATACTAATGGCCTGTAGCTGCACTAAGCTGGGATAGAACACCTGTAATTTTCTTCAGGTAGCTTTATATACTGTAACCAGACAAGCCTGCCTGTCAGTAGGAAGATAACAGGAACGGATCTAGCTGAACACTGTGAGCAGGACGTACTGCACTAAATGTATATAGCAGGAACGGATCTAGCTGAACACTGTGAGCAGGACGCACTGCACTGAATGTAAATAGCAGGAACGGATCTAGCTGAACACTGTGAGCAGGACGCACTGCACTGAATGTAAATAGCAGGAACGGATCTAGCTAAACACTGTGAGCAGGACGCACTGCACTGAATGTAAATAGCAGGAACGGATCTAGCTGAACACTGTGAGCAGGACGCACTGCACTGAATGTAAATAGCAGGAACGGATCTAGCTGAACACTGTGAGCAGGACGCACTGCACTGAATGTAAATAACAGGAACGGATCTAGCTGAACACTGTGAGCAGGACACACTGTACTAAATGTAAATAGTCTAGCTGCCTGACCGTGGTACTAATAGGATCAAAAAGAACACCTGTAATTTTCTTCAGGTAGCTTTATATACTGTAACCAGACAAGCCTGCCTGTCAGTAGGAAGATAACAGGAACGGATCTAGCTGAACACTGTGAGCAGGACGTACTGCACTAAATGTATATAGCAGGAACGGATCTAGCTGAACACTGTGAGCAGGACGCACTGCACTGAATGTAAATAGCAGGAACGGATCTAGCTGAACACTGTGAGCAGGACGCACTGCACTGAATGTAAATAGCAGGAACGGATCTAGCTGAACACTGTGAGCAGGACGCACTGCACTGAATGTAAATAACAGGAACGGATCTAGCTGAACACTGTGAGCAGGACACACTGTACTAAATGTAAATAGTCTAGCTGCCTGACCGTGGTACTAATAGGATCAAAAAGAACACCTGTAATTTTCTTCAGGTAGCTTTATATACTGTAACCAGACAAGCCTGCCTGTCAGTAGGAAGATAACAGGAACGGATCTAGCTGAACACTGTGAGCAGGACGTACTGCACTAAATGTATATAGCAGGAACGGATCTAGCTGAACACTGTGAGCAGGACGCACTGCACTGAATGTAAATAGCAGGAACGGATCTAGCTGAACACTGTGAGCAGGACGCACTGCACTGAATGTAAATAGCAGGAACGGATCTAGCTGAACACTGTGAGCAGGACGCACTGCACTGAATGTAAACAGCAGGAACGGATGTAGCTAAACACTGTGAGCAGCACGCACTGCACTGAATGTAAATAGCAGGAACGGATCTAGCTGAACACTGTGAGCAGGACACACTGTACTAAATGTAAATAGTCTAGCTGCCTGACCGTGGTACTAATAGGATCAAAAAGAACACCTGTAATTTTCTTCAGGTAGCTTTATATACTGTAACCAGACAAGCCTGCCTGTCAGTAGGAAGATAACAGGAACGGATCTAGCTGAACACTGTGAGCAGGACGTACTGCACTAAATGTATATAGCAGGAACGGATCTAGCTGAACACTGTGAGCAGGACGCACTGCACTGAATGTAAATAGCAGGAACGGATCTAGCTGAACACTGTGAGCAGGACGCACTGCACTGAATGTAAATAGCAGGAACGGATCTAGCTGAACACTGTGAGCAGGACGCACTGCACTGAATGTAAACAGCAGGAACGGATGTAGCTAAACACTGTGAGCAGCACGCACTGCACTGAATGTAAATAGCAGGAACGGATCTAGCTGAACACTGTGAGCAGGACACACTGTACTAAATGTAAATAGTCTAGCTGCCTGACCGTGGTACTAATAGGATCAAAAAGAACACCTGTAATTTTCTTCAGGTAGCTTTATATACTGTAACCAGACAAGCCTGCCTGTCAGTAGGAAGATAACAGGAACGGATCTAGCTGAACACTGTGAGCAGGACGTACTGCACTAAATGTATATAGCAGGAACGGATCTAGCTGAACACTGTGAGCAGGACGCACTGCACTGAATGTAAATAGCAGGAACGGATCTAGCTGAACACTGTGAGCAGCACGCACTGCACTGAATGTAAATAGCAGGAACGGATCTAGCTGAACACTGTGAGCAGGAAGCACTGTACTGAATGTAAATAGCAGGAACGGATCTAGCTGAACACTGTGAGCAGGACACACTGCACTGAATGTAAATAGTCTAGATAGAAGATAACAGGAACGGATCTAGCTAAACTGAATACAGTGTATATATATATATGCAACACCTGGGATGCATATATATACACAATACACTGTAAGTGCAGCTAACTGACTGACTGTTCTGCCTAATCTATCTAACTCAAATCAAATGACACTGTCTCTCTCTCTCTCTATCGCTCAGCACACCGGAACACACACTACACAGGGCCGCCGTGCAGGCGGCCTTATATAGTGTGGGGTGTGTACTAAATCCCCTGAGCCATAATTGGCCAAAGCCACCCTGGCTTTGGCCAATTACAGCTCTCTCTACTGACGGCGCTGTGATTGGCCAAGCATGCGGGTCATAGTGCATGCTTGGCCAATCATCAGCCAGCAATGCACTGCGATGCCGCAGTGAATTATGGGCCGTGACGCGCCACACGAATTTGGCGCGAACGGCCCATATCGTTCGCAATTCGACGGACGGTCGAACAGCCGATGTTCGAGTCGAACATGGGTTCGACTCGAACACGAAGCTCATCCCTAATCCCCATCATAGAATTACTTTACTGGCTACTTTTAAATGCTTATTCCAAGAATTAAACAAATAAATAAAGATCCAAATCAACATTTAAGCCATATGGAACAATAGTATTTAAAAAATGTATCCAGTATACTTCTCTTTTCCTTAGAATCAATTCACGGTTGCCCCCTCTCCTATTTTTCTCAATACCTTCTAGGACCATATATTTTAATTGTTATACATTGTGACCAAATTCCAAAAAGTGTCTCGCTAACGGTAATTGGGTTAGTTTGTCACGTATTGAGTATTTGTGTCTCGCTATCCTATCTTTAATTTTTTGTGTAGTTTCCCCTACATAAACTAAACCGCACGGGCACTTTATGGCATAAATTACATATGAAGATTGGCATGTAAAGTAAGCCCGTATGGGGATATTAAAACCCCTATGTGGATGTGTAAAGTATTTACCTTAAATCATAGAGTTACATTGTATGCATGACAAGCAGGGATATGATCCCAGGTTTTTTGGTCCCAGAAAGGTTAGTTTGGCTGCTGCAGCCACAGGATGATCAGATTTTATCAATCGATCTCGTATCGTTCTACCCTTTCTATAGGAGGACATGGGTGGGTTCCAGAATTCTTGTACCATGGGGTAACTGGATCTTAAAAGGTTCCAATGTTTTTTGACAATTTGAGTGATTTTGTTAGAGAAGGGGTGATACTGCATAATAAAGGGGATTCTCTTGTTTTCTCTTCGGGGTGATCTACTATAATCTGTATTATGCCGCGTACACACGGTCGGACTTTTCAGCTACAAAAGTCCAACGGACGCTGACGGACTAAAGCTGGCTGGTAATCCGATCGTGTGTGGGCTTCTCCGGACTTTCAACGTACTTTTTTAGCCTCAAATCCGACGTACTTTAGATTTGAAACATGCTTCAAATCTTTACGTCGTAACTACGACGGACCCCGAAGTCCGCTCGTCTGTATGCTAGTCCTACGGACAAAAAAACGACGCATGCTCATAAGCAAAAACTAAACGGAAGCACTCGGTCTAGTAAAACTAGTGTTCGTATGGTAGGTAGCACATTCATCACGCTGTAAAATCTGTGATCGTTGAATGCAGCGCATTTTATTTCTTCTTTACGAATGTTCTAAAGAACGAAGGTGTTTTGCTGTTCATAATCAGAGTTCTCCCAAACTGATTTCTGGATTCTTTTTCTCTTTGATCTCATGAATGATATAGTATGCTTTTTAAAAACAATGTTTCCATACTAATAATACTTTTTCCCTTTATATTTTTTTTTTTAGGTTTGTAAAGTTACCACAAAGAACCCATTATTCTATTTTTTTTTTTCGAGTGATTATTTTTTAGTTTTTATATAAAGTTAACCCAAAGCACCGTTTTTGGTTATGTAGATTTTTTTATTTTCAAGACTTACCACTTGAACATTATTAACATTAGTAATGTATTTTTGGTGTGTTTTTTTCAAACTCAATGAGATTGTTGTCCCTTGTTAATTTAACATTGTGTGTAAAATCAATGATTTAAAAGAAAACACATAAAGTCTTTTGCTAAACTCAAAAAAGATCCATTTATTCATGGTCAAAATAAAATAAAGAGGAAGTCAACGCTGGAAAAAGTCGTTGTACAAGAAAATTGGGATCTTGCGGAGTCCATATAAGAGGGAGCACAATCTGGTCCAAGAATCCCAGAGATCAACAGCACCAGCAGATGATCTAGATGTCCCCAGACTGTGGCCCTACAACAGCCTGCGTCTTCTGTCAGACCAGACTGAACCCAGGTCATCACTTTCTTCTCTTCCCTGCAGCCTTTCCTCCACGCTGCCCTGCAGCTTTCCCTGCAGCCTTCCCTGTAGCCTTCTTTTGAGGCTGTGGCTCTGGTGTTTCAGTTGTGGCAGGAGGAGGAGGAGGAGGAGGAGGAGGGGGGGCTGCCTCATGTAGTTGGGTGTTTTGTGTTAGCGTGCCCTGCAGCCCCTTATGGATTGTTTCCCCAAATAGTCGCTCACAAATGAGGCGCTGCTCCCAATCCATCTGAAGAAGCCTGCTGGCTAAGTAGCAGCCATAGGATTCTTCCGCTTCGGGGGGGCTCGTTAAAAAACGGGTGGCCTCTTGCATGAGGCGCAGGGATGCGTCCTGTGTGACCATCCCCTTCCTGGCCCTTTTTTTGGGAAGGTGGAGGGGAGGCACTTGGGATTGGGTCAGGCTCCTACTGGGCCCAGCCACCTCACTTGGCCCAGCCACCTCACTTGGCCCAGCCACCTCACTGGGAGCAGCCACCTCCTGCCTGACACTGGGCCCAGCCTCCTCCAGGATGATGGTGAATCCGGCCTCCTCCAGGCTGTCCATGGGCCCGGTCTCCTCCTGCCTGCCACTTTCCCCACATTCCTCCTGGATGGACTCATCCTGTGTATAAAAAAAGGACAATAGTTTTAGTTTCT